>JAJTUV010000035.1:0-1459741 GCA_021653895.1 Mastomys natalensis
AGACACAAAGATTGCAACTTGGGTTACATAGTGAATTTGCAAACCAGCCTAGCCTACAGAGTGAAAGCCTGTCTTCAAAACCAAACCTTCTCATTCCAAACCAAACCAAACTAAGCAACCAGACCACAAACAAAAACATAAAATTGTCAAAACAAAAATGCTTTTGAGAGATGCTGTTCACAACAAAGATCGTTATTACAGCCATCAAGTGGACAGAGTCTAGAGCTTGGAATATGCTCTGTAACCAGGGTTCCTATGAATCCAGTGCAAAACCAAGTAGATCAAAGAACTGAGATACATGAGACAGACAGATCAAGTAGATCAAAGAAGTGAGATAGATGTCCCAAATACAACAACACCAAAAAGACCTTTAGATTGTGCACAGTCATACCTTCTATCTTCTAATTTCCAATTTTAGCATTGACATTTTCCTGAGTCTGCTATGTGCAAACAGAGTGCTAGATCCTCGGATGAATGTAGGAAGGAACAGGGAAAAATAATAGGTTTGAAATAATAAATGTTGGGGAGATGGCTATGGAAACATGAGTAATTGGGTTTGGATACCCAGAACTCATGTAAGGCAGCCAGGCATGAATGCCTAAATCTATAATTCTATTGGTGGTGAGAGATTTGGGTTTGGGGACTGGCAGATCCCTAGAGTTTGCTAGCCACCTAGTCTATTTGTTGAGCTCTGGATTCAGGAAGACAGACTAGCTCAAAAAGTAAGGTGGAGAGCAACAGAGGAAGACAACTTCTGGCTTCTACCTACATGCACACACAGGTGCACACACATATGTACATGCACACACATGTATATGCACAGAAATACAATTAATACACACAAAAGTTTTTTACAAAAAACAATAGGCATGATCTACAAGAGGCATATGGTTATTATTTATTACCAATACTTTTAGTGCCCAAACAAACATCCTTTGTGGCATCCTGCACCTACCCTCACCTTCCTTTCGTGCTGAACAGTGAAAGTCCTCTCTAGAACTGACTCCTGTTTACTGACTCCTGTCCATCATTCACCTTCTTCACACTCAAGAACTGAGATGGCTCTTTTTTTCTTCCAAAGTTCTTATCACATTGTGTTTTTTCGTTTCCTGATAATTCAGATGTGCTCCTCCATTGTTTTACCTACTCTGGGTAAAATGGGAAGGAGCTGGCCTTCATGTCTCTCACACTTAATTGTGAATTTGGCCTTTAGAATTTATGAGCTATATGTGAAGAAGCCAGCAAGTTTTTCACCTCTTGAAATACTTGATCTTAATCTGTAGAAAAGGCGTGACAAAATGCCTGTCATGTCTTATAAAAGTTCCATTCTTACGATCAGATTTATACGAACACCAAGTGCCATTGACTTTCTGTTGAGTTAGGTATGAGTGTGTTTGGTTGTGCAGCCTCCTTGAGATTAGGTAGGCAAGAAGATGTGCACCTTCATAGTGTCCTACTGAGTATTATATGTTACAGTGTTTGCTATTGAATGAAGCCATGGCTCACCAAGCTTCCATGATATACCTGGAAGTGGCTAACTCATCACAAGGTCACTACTGGTACAGTGAAAGGCCCAGAACAGTGTCAGGTTTGAAGCTGCTGGTTGGGCAAGAGTGGGTCTGGTCGGTCTTGTTCTTGGTGTAGCTGTGACTTTATTCTAATCCCAGAGTTGTGCCCATATTGAGAGTGGTGCCATATCCCAGCCTAGTCCTGATTTATCCTAGAACTATTATTGTTAGAGTACAAGGTGTTTAGCTTTTCAGTGTAAATGCAGAAGGAATGCAGTGTAAATTTGTTCAGCCATATGTTCCCTAGTACAAAGCAATTGGGATTTGTTTCTATGAAACTTGATGGGAGGACTAATCAAGTCCTGGAAAAGAAAGCTGAGAGATGGCGTGGTTGTTAAGAGCACTTGCTGCTCTTTCAGGGGACATAGTTTTGGTTCCCAGTGTTCACATGTCAGATCTCAATGCCTGTAATTCCAGTTCCAGGGAATCTTATGCCTTCTGTCTCCATAAGCACCAAGGACATGGGCACTACACATACATATCTATTAACACTTGGAAAGGTGCACCACCTATAATAAGAAGCGCAGTATGTGCAATGTGATTCTCAAATGAACAAAAAGGTGGTTGAAGATAACAATTGCATTAGCATAGTTTATGATAAAGACAGCATGGAAGGAAGCCCCCATCAGCGGGGAAATGGATGAGCTGGTATAATGACTTAATGCATTCTGTGTAGGATCTGGACTTAAGGGCCCTGAGATGTATCTTATGCATAAATCTTGAATGTAATTTTCAGTATAAAAGCAAGTCTTTTAAAAAACATTGATTATTTTGTTTATTTACATATCAAATGTTGTACCCCTGCCAGTCTCCCTTCCCAGAGTTCTTTACTCCATCCCTCCTCCCCTTTGTCTCTGAGAGGGTGCTCCTCCACTCACCCACCCACCCCTTCCCCACAACCCTGCCTCTGACGTCCCCCTTCCCTGGGGCATTAAGTCTCTACAAGATTAGGCTCATCCTTTCCCACTGAGGCCAGACAAGGCAGTCTTCTGCTATGTATGTACTTGGGACCACAGACCAGCCCATGTATGCTCTTTGGTTGGTGTCTTAGTCTGTAGGAGCTCCCAGGGGTCCAGGTTATTTGACACTGTTCCTATGGAGTTGCCGTCCTTCAAGTCCTACAATCCTTCCCCTAGCTCTTCCATAGGGGTCTTGACCTCAGTTAATTGGTTGGTTGTAAATATCTGCATCTATCTCAGTCAGCTGCTGGTTGGGCCTTTCAGAGAACAGCTATGCTAGGCTCCTGTCTTCAAGCACAATATAGCATCAGTAATAGTATCAGGGTTTGGTGCCTTCCCATGGAATAGATTCCGAGTCGGGCTGGTCACTGGATGGCCTTTCCTTCAGTCTCTGCTCAATTTGGGCACAATGGTGCATGTCTGTGGTACATATCAGAAGCAGGAAGATACGGGAATTTGAAAACAGCTTGAGCTAAGAATGTGTCTGATGAAAACAAACAAACAAGCCAACAACTCTTAGAAGATTGTATAGAATATAATACAGTTTATTTGAATAAAAACATAAATAACATTTCATTATGATTCTATAAGGAAATAATAATTTCTAAATGTAAGTGAAGAAAAGATACGTACCAATGTCAGGATAATGGCTAGTACCAGGGAATGGAGAAAGAATGTCCTCTATTCTTAACTTACGGACCACTTTTGGTGGTATGAAAGACAACATATACAGCCTTTCATGCTTTGACTTTGAGGACAATATGTAGACAAATTTCATGATTATAGCTTCTTGTTATAAAGTGGACTTTATGTTAGATGGCTCTGCCCAACTGTAGGCTAATGAAAGAAAGTGTTTTGAGCCAAGCCACAAGTGTTTTGAGTATATTAGATGTATTAAATGACTTGCTACCATTTTAAATTAGCATACAAAGTTACAGGTTTCCTGATGGTATTCTCATATACACACAGTTTTGTCCGTTTCTGCCACCATTTCCTCTCCTGTCTCCTAGCCTCCATCCTTGCTGTACTCTTCTGCCCCCAGAATGACCCCCTCCATTTTCACATCACCTGTGTTCTATTAGCTCCCCCCCTTAAAGATTCATTTGCCCAATCTCATAGGCCTCTTTGGTTGTGTGGCCTCTACTTATCCTTACTCCATCATTTGTATACTTTTGATCATTTCAATCTATGAGTTGGTTTACTAGGAAATCATTATATCACAGACTGCAGAGCCACTGCATAGCAAAATGAAAGGTGTAAAGCCTAGGTGGGAGAACCATGGACGTCATCATGTTTTTAGGATATAATTTTACTACAAAACCTCTGCATCTTTGCAACTTCATCATTTTGTTCCTTTGACTGGGGAAGTGCTGGATCTGACATTCAGGATAGATATTCCCCTAACAAGGACATTCTGCAGAAGAAAGAGTACAGGACCAGTGATGTCCTGGTAATGAGTGGCTTGTGCTGATCTGATCCCTTCCCATTTCATCCCCAGCCCTAGCAGTTACTGGTGCTTCTATGAACTCCTGCAGAGGGTCGTTGACCATAGCACCACTAAGGTTACCAAGTGTCTGCTGAACTCATATGTCAAGTTGAGGATTCCCAGTGAGCCACTTGGGCCTTATCAATAAGCTCATTTTAATTTTTTTTGACCGAGTCTCACTATGTTGCCTTGGCTGACCTAGAACTCATTATAAAAAACAGTCTTACCTTGAACTCCTGGGCAGTTCCACTTCCTCAGCTTTGGGAATGCTGGAATTACAAACACGTGCCTGGCTACCTGGCTGTCAGTAACATTCTACTAGTTCAACTTTTTAGATCTCACTTGAATGTTGACTTGAGTTTTGATTTGTGGTCAGCTTACACTTTCTTCCTCTTAATCCAGAGCTCCAAACAAGTGAATTCCTAGCCAGAGTGAATTCTCCTTTGTCCTGAAGCCATTTGCTTCTGTGGGTGATAAGTAAGTTGATTCTCTGTGACATATGTGTTTTTTCTTGCTGTGTGTTTAGCTCACGGACACGTATAGACAGTCCCCAGCTCTGAGTCGATTTTTCACTTCTGCTGGTATCTTGGCGTTCAGGTAAGAGCTTAGATCTGTACATCTTGTACATCTTGCTATCTTTCTCAGAAGATCACCCACTCACCTACCCAACTCATCTCCATTCACCCACAATGATTTCCTTGAGCTTTGGAGAGGTAGAAGACTTGATAGTAAAAACCACAGTGTCCTGCTGGAATGGTGCCTAGAAACTTCATAGTTTAACAAAGCAGAAAGAAGGAAATCATGGACTAATTATGTGATTCAATTATGGTCACCTCAGATAGGAAAAGCATGTCCAAGAGAAACATTTCTGTTTAACAATAGATACAGAAATCAATTAAGGGCAGAAATAGACATAAACCTCAGAGAGTGATGTACTAGAAGGGACATGATCTATGGACTGCAGCAGTGACTCAGGAGTATACTGGCCTCATACTACATTAAGAACATTAAAAACACACCTGTCTCTTCTGTCTCTTTCTTTGGTGCTAGCACCAATGATTAATTACACTCACCCCTACAAAATTAACAGGTCTAACAGTTTGTCTTGATTTCTTTTTCTGTACACATATTTACTATATACAGTGTCCATGAATGTATACATCCCTCTTGCTTTTTAATTCTAAGAAATTTAATAGTTTGAACCAATCAAAACACACACCCATATGTGTGTGTGTGTGTGTGTGAAGGAGTCATTTAATAAATTATCCTTTTTATTATCGAGATTACTGGAAATACTTTAAATAAGATTTATATGAGAAAGCCTTATTGTCATCAGTTGTTTCTAGGGTATCTCTGGGAGGTAGTTATCAAAGTCAACGTTAGATGTTTAGATTCTCTCACTTAAACCATAATACCAGTAGATCTGAGAGAGGAGCATGTAACACCAGTAGTAACTTGATGAGATAGGACTAGAAAGGACGTGAAGTTTGGTGATCTCTTCCTTCTTCAGATGTCTCTGTGGACACATGTGCCCAGTGGGGACCTTACTGTCTTTAGTCGTAAGTCACTGGCACAAAAATGGGTGTAGGGAAGGGAGAATTGGATAGTTGGACCTCACACACTCTGCTCCATCCCTTTGATATGTCTTTCCATTTGAAGATTGTAGTAGAGCTGTAGTAGAAAATCCTTTCACCTCAGAGCCTCCTGGGTCTTTCCAAGAACCTGCCCTCGATATGGATATAAAGGATCTGAACGTAGCATCCAGTAGGTGGGAGTAGACATTGGGAAAACCCACAAGAAGACTAAGCAAATCAGGTCTAGAAATTAGGCCAAGGCTTAGTGTTAGAGAATTTTTTTTTAAAGTTATTTGTGGGGAGAGAGGTTGAAGAGATGGCTTAGCTATTGAGAATACTTCCTTTTCTTCCAGTGTTCAGTTCCCAGCACCCACGTTTGGCAGCTCACAAACCCTTATTTGACTCCAGGCCAGGGGAGCTAACAACCCTACACAGACCCTTTCTCTCTCTCTCTCTCTCTCTCTCTCTCTCTCTCTCTCTCTCTCTCTCTCTCTCTCCCTCCCCCAACCCCTCTCTCTCTTTCTCACACACACACACACATACACACAGGAGACAGAGACAAAGAGAGTTTCTGGTTTTTTTTTTATTGGATATTTTGTATATTTACATTTCAGGTGTCATCCCTTTCCCTATTTCCCCTCCCTATAAACCCCCTATCTTATCCCCCTTCCTCTGTTTTGCTTTTATACCATTTTAATTACATGCAAGTATTAGGTCAGTTCTAGGTTGAGGAACTAGCAATACAATAGATGCAAATAGTCAAGGAACAAGTAAGACCATGCACACAAATAATCAAAGACAAGCAAGGCCATAAACAAAGCTCCGTGAACCCTTCCATGATCACTGTTTCTAAGGACTTATCAGGATGACCAAATATATTTTCTAAACAAAAAACCAATGACTTTAGTACTTTAGATAAAGAATTGCCAGTGTGTGTGTGTGTGTGTGTGTGTGTGTGTGTGTGTGTGTGAGGAGAGAGAGAGAGAGAGAGAGAGAGAGAGAGAGACTCATATAGCTCAAAGTCATGTAACCAAGGTTCACCTTGAATTCTGATCCTCCTGCCTGCACATGCTGGGCTTACAGGCTTGTTCCATTGTTTCAAGTTTTCTGTATGCTGGGGCTTGAATCCAAGGT
This sequence comes from Mastomys natalensis, assembly GCA_021653895.1. Lineage (NCBI taxonomy): Eukaryota > Metazoa > Chordata > Mammalia > Rodentia > Muridae > Mastomys > Mastomys natalensis. The sequence goes on from JAJTUV010000035.1 coordinate 6,722, forward strand.
TTCAAGCATGCTAGGCAAACAATCCACCAACTGAGCCACACCCCAGCCTCCAGTCCCCAGCCTCCATTTTTTTTTTTTTAATTTATTTAGAATTTTCAAAACCATCAGGTCTAAAATGATATCCTTGCACATGTGAAAAGATATTCCTATGCTCAGCACATGCATTGGTGTCTACAGAGAGGTCCTGACCTTGGTCAAGAATGGGCCCAACAGTACCTGAAAGTACCTTTTGCTGTATCAGTTGCTAGATTACTTCAGGGGTGAGCTGCCGTGGGAAAGTCCACAAAAAAAAAAAAAAATACCTCCTTCAAATGTCAGCCTTTTATAAGTCAACCAGGGGAGACGGGTGGTGGAGGCAAGAGCGACAGGAATGGTGCACCCAGACTGGGTCATGTACCTTGATATTCTCCCTTAGCTTTCAGCTTGATCTTCAGAACACCCATCCTAAGCTGTTTCATCAGTTCGCTTAGCACTGAGCACGCAGGGTTGCTGCCTGCCTGTCCATCCTCCTAAGTGATAGATCACTCAACTAAGGGATAATTAATGACACATGCAAACTAGGCTAGCTGGATTGGAGTTTGAAAATAAGCTTTTAACACTGCCTTTAGTGGCATCGTGGTAACTGGGTCTTGTCAGAGTCTCAATTTACTCTGTAATTTACTTGGTTCATAGGTCTTGGCACAGTTCTTTGCTATATGGGAGAGTTTATAAACCTGTTATTATAAAATGTACAGCCTATGTGACATCTGGCCTCCAGAGGGAGCTCTTTGCCTGTCCTTGGCATCTCAGTGGCCTGCTTAACTCTGGAGAGACTGAAGCGGCTATAAATCATCCCTAGGAGAATCTCTCTGATGTGACCTCCTGTTAATTTGTTTTTTATTATTGCTGAGCCTAATCTGGGCCATCTTGACCAAAGCAATAGAAAAATTAAATGTTACCTGTGAAAAATTAAATGTCAAGGAAGCCACTTAAGCTACTAATTTAGGGCAGACCTATAATTATTTTCACTGTAAAAATATTAGAAAAGTATGTACTGAAAGATGAAAGGATTAGAGCCTCCCCAGGCATGAAAATTCCTTACGTCTCATTACTAAGAGATTTTTAAAAATGGTCATCATGCCTTAAGGGGCTCTGGAAGTGTACATGAAGGAGTATCTCCTCCCCCCCCAAAAAAAAACAAAAAAACAAAACAAAAAAACCCCCCAGAAGGTATGATTCATTGCAGTGCACAGGTCATTTTCTGGGAGATCAAGAGGTAGGAAGTTGGCCCAGGGTAAGGAGCCTTGGGCCAGATCATAATCATTTTTATAGGTTAACTGGTTCAACTTGGGGGGAGGGTAGGATCAAAGTGTGTGTGCAGTGAGTGTGTGGTGTGTGTGTATGTGTGAAAACCTATGAACTAATAAATAAATAAACATTTTTAAAGAACTTATTAAATTAACTAGCCCTGATGTTTACGTGTAGTCGCAGGATTGAGAACATGAAGACAGGAATGGAGGAGGAGTTTCTGGGCTCACCACACAGCAGGAAGGCTAATATCAGATGGGTATTATGCCAATGCTCAGTCTTTCTTTATGATAGCTGGATTGTCCATCCGTTCAAAGCCACTCTCAGTGGTCCCTTAAGGTGTCAGCAGTTGGTCGTGTCCTGTGGTAGCTGCAGGAGGAGGGCTCTAGGGCATTGCATTCTCCCGGGCTAGTGCGCTCTTTGAAGCTGGTTACAGGAAGATGTAGAGCCAAAGAAATATTAATGCTAAGATTGGTGTCTGAGTCTCGAATATGATTCTGTTTATTCATTATAATGTCTGTCTGTATGTTTTAATGGTTTGGCTTTCAGTGTTGAAAATGCCACGGTAACCTATCACTTGCAGTTCGGAGTTCCATCTGAAGACGATGGCTTTATGAAGTACATGATGAGCGACGAGCTGGTGCTCGGCATCATGCGACAGAGTTTCCACGATGAGAACGTATCTACTTGTGAGAGTCTTGGGCTCGACCCAGAATCTTTCTTTCTCTACGGTAAGTAGGGAAAGCAAAGAGGTAGGGCCTGAAGTGATGCACAACTTGGTTTGGCATTGTTGGTGCCTTGTACTGTGTTAAATTAAGTAACTATTCACTCATCCACAAACTGATGTCTTGCTCTAGAGTTCACATTCTGTATGCAGACGGAGTAGTGAGAAAATACCGTGAGGGAGAAATAAAAAAGATCGTTGTCCCAGAGAACCTCACTGCAGAACAGAGGAGTCTGCCAGCATGTATATGAGCACCTCCACCCAAGCCAGCCGCCTTCCCACCATGTCCCTCATCAGTTTCTCCTGGCACACTGATGGTGGTTTGAGGGGCTAACACTTTACAGTTATTGTCACAATAAATGCCCTCATCATCCAAGAGGGCATCATCATCAACATGTTTATCATGAATCATATCAAAATAAGTGAGCATCCAATAAACATTATTGGCCTTTTAAAGACTATTCAGCATGCATGCATATCTACATATATGCGTGTACCTATTTGTGCATGCATACAGAGAGTGAAAATTTTCTTTTCAGAATTGATGGCAATTCCAATTTGACCTAAGATTATATACTCAGACTCTATGACACCATTTGTAAGTACAAGTGTCCCAGGTAATTTCAGCTTTTGAAAATTAGTGGCCAGCCTAGTTTCACTTCTGTTGCTGTGATAAAACACAATTTCAGGTTCCATTTTGTTACTGCAGGGAACTCAGGGATGCAGGAACTTGAAGTTTCTAGTCACGTCATAACCACAGTCAAGAGTCAAAGGAAAAGGAATGCATCTGAGCTTTGTGCTCAGCCATTTTCTCTACTCTTACACAATCCAGGGCTCCAGGCTGGGGAATGTTCCTGCCCACTTTCAGACTGAGTCTTCTCATGTCAACTAAGGCGATTAACACAGTTCCCCACTGTCATGTCCGCAGGCCAATCTGACCTAGGCAGTTCATCATTCTTTGCCCAGGTGACTCTAGTTTGGATCAAAACTAAACACACAGTGACTTTGGTTTGCCTTTGTTTTTTTTTCTAGAATGAAGTGATGGGAATTGGACTGGGTCAGAAAGCAGTGCTCTGCTGAGTCTCAGACTGAAGACAATTCAGAAGTGTATCTAGCAGTGACCAGAAGGAGAAGACAATTCTCCCACTGATTCCACACAGATGTGAAGCCTGGGTCCATCTCAGAATGGCAGTTTATGAGAGCTGTCCCAGCTGGGTTCAGGAGTTAGAGGTCAGGGGTGTATCTAAGATCCCATAACACGAGATTCCCACTGCCTCTGAAGCATTGGCTGCTTCTACTAGCACATGAATGTTTTTCCTGTGTTGTTGCAAAGATAAGTATCTGGCTTTGTTTTAGGTAGATTCTGTTAACTCCGGCTGACGGGGTGAGTCAAAGCTGCATCAGGGTATCCAGGGGAAAGAGAGAACCAACCAGTTGTTCACTGAAGCCTTCTCTCCACTCACAATTATCTCTGATGGACCCCTGAGCCAGGGCAAGAGGAAAAGGAAGGCAACTCCAAGACCTAAGGAGTGTAGCTCTTCATCTTCCTCTACCACCTCTACCTGACAGCTGAGCTCAGTTAGGCGTACCGTTGAGTATTACATATAGACTAATGTGTCTTAATTGTTGCTCATCTCTGCTCATCTCTGCATTGTTCCTGAGATGACTCTGTATCTTTCTCCCCCCCCTTTTTTTTAAAAATGTATGTTTTTGAGTTTTGGGCAGGGTGCCACCTTTTAAGATTACCACCCCTGTGGGTTATTACTATTATTACTATTATAAAAGTCATCAAAGGATCATTAAGACTCCTTAAATTTCTGCTATTGATACCACACACTGGCTTTGTGTTGCCTGGTAGGACTCAATTTCTTGAGATGTTTGTGTGTCTTCCTGCAGATGATCGCTAAGCAGAGAATTTCTGTCCTTTTGAAACTGTCCAAAACTGTATGCAAGTCCCTTGGAGGGCGAGAAGGAAGCTAATGACTGTATCAGTCACCTATGGATATAGATTGTCTGTCATAAGAGAACAGAATATTTGTTTTGTTGGGGAAATTGCCTTCCTGGAAAATTTCTGGGAGAGTTAGTTTCATTGTTGTATAATGAGAAATTCCCCAGTCTGATACCTCAGATAGATTAACCCTGGATACAGGTCACTATGGCAGGCAGCTGTGTATGAATACGTGTCAATTGTAGGGTTCTGAACAATGTGAACTTGCTTTCTTATTTAACTACTATATACTATAGTAATATAATATAATGACAATTGCTACATTGTAACTTATAGTTTCACTTTCAGGATAGTTCCTTAAACTCCTGAAACAGGTGGATTTTTCTTCTTCCCCCTTTTTTTTATTTTATCTTATCTTATTTTTTACATGTTAACTGTGAACTTTCATGTGCCTTTATCTTTCTAAAGTAACAAGGAATTTTAATATATAATGATCTAAAAACATTTGCAATAAATTATTTTTGCAACTGTGCTGTTTTCTTGTCTGCCTCTTGGGTCTTGCCTCATTAAGACCATGTGTTAGTTGGGGGTAGAAGTGACTGTGCATGTGTGAGGAAGATGAAGCCGGATTGGACCAGGTTGGACTGGGGTTGACTGCTGTCCTCTCATTTCCAGGGAGAGTGGGAGGAACCTATCCCTACCCTCTTTCTCTGCAGTGCTTTTTAGGCAGAGTGCTACACTCTCAATTTGCAATGTACCCCACAGGCTCATGTGTTAAACATTCGTTTCACAGTTAGTGATACTGTCCAGGGAGGCTGCATAACCTTTAGAATGTCGGGGGTGGCTGGCATAAGGAGATTGCCAGAGGAAATCAATTAAAGGTTATAGCCCAGTCAGGTTGGCTCAAGCTTTATTCTCTGCTTCTCAGTCTACCATAATGTGGGCTTTCCTGCCATGCTTTCTCTGCTGTAAGTCTTCATGCCTTCTGTTTCATGATGGAACAAAACCACGAGTCAAAGTAAACCTTTCTCCCTTGAAATTGCCTTTGGGTGGGGCTGAAAGAATGTTCCACGGGGACTGGTTTGGTTTTGTTCCCTTCTCTTTAGGGAAACACTAACATGTGTGTACCTTAGTTTTGATTTTGACCACTGGGTCATAGAGAAGATTTCCAAGGTTTGAATTTCGGATACAATATGTTATGGGTAACTTAGAACATACAAAGATGTTTGAGGAAAACAATTTTATGCACATATACACTGTTTGGTTCTAAAAGACAAGTTTTATGGTCACCACAGATCCTAATGACAGGCATAATGCCCAGTTCATCATAAGACTTCAACAAGAATCTGTGAAATAATTGAAGGGTTTAGGACGAAGCCCTGTTTGCTTTCAGAAGTTATTCAGCTACGGATAGAACACTTGTATTGTTTTTAACAAAATTTCTAGGCATGTGTCCAATTCCTTTCAGTTTGCAATTTAATTTTTTCTATGTATTTTTAATCTTTAAATTTTTTTATTTGTTGAATTTTATTTATTTATCGGTGCTTGAGTGTATGTATATGCACCACATCTGTTCAGTAGTCCGAGGAGATCAGATGAGGGCATCAGATCTCTAGGAACTGGAGTTATAGGCAGTTGTGGGTGCCACAATGATGCTGAGACTGACCCCAGGTCATCTTCAAGAGCAGTGAGTGCTTTTAGTCACGTAGCAATCTCTCTAGCCACCTGTAGATTTTTTTGAGTCATGTGGTTTTTTTTTTTTTTTTTTTTTTGCATGCATAGGTAATACCAGTGAAGAAGACAGTAAGAGACATTGCTAATGTTGTTAGAGAAACAGGACCTTCGTGTATGGAACAGGAAGCAGCAGAGAAAAAATAGCCAGGTTTAACTGCAAACAATAGAGACAAATTGTCAAATTTGTGAACTTCAGAGGCTAGGTTTGGAAAAAAGCCAGCCACATGCAACAAGAGAGAGCCTCTCTTCCCCTGTAAGCGCCTCTGGTGACCTGGAAATGCGACTGTTTCCCCCCACCCCACATCATGCCTTCCCACATACTGATCTTCCCACGCCTTCCATCCTGTCCCCCACCCCATGCCCTTTATCCTGTTCCCTTAAGCCTTCCAGTCTGCCCTCCCCATCCCTTCCATTCCAAGATACCTAAGAGCCCATACTCAGGCTGTCCTAATCACAGAAGAATTTAACTTGTCAGTGGTACATTTTCCTGCCTTGTGTTTGCCCCTTTCCTATGTCTCTCTTCTGTTTTAAATGAGAATTTATTAAAAGAACGGTAGTTTATTTATAGGTGCTAATACTAATGTGACCGGAAACCACAAAGGCTGCCTTGGCTTGCAGTGTGGATCTCTCCATTTTATCTGTGTACTGTTTGAAGCCCTATAGGGGGAGGGGTGCTTCTTTTTATATTTGTAACTTGAAAGAGTAAATTAGAAACTCACTCTCAGTTTAGTTCTCAAGAACTAGGATTCTTTTTTTCAATCTTTCTCTTCTTCCTTCTTCTTCTTCCTTCCTTCCTTCCTTCTTTCTTCCTTTCTTGTTTTTATTCACTTAACATTCAGATCACTACCCAGCTCCCGGTCACCCCTCCCACAATCCTTCCTCCATTGCCCTCCCTTCTCCTCTGATGGGGAGATTGGGTATCTCTCACCCTAGGACATCAAGTATCTGTGAGGCTGGGGCTTCCTTTCCATGAGGCCAGAAAGGGAATCCAGCTAGAAGAACATTATCTCACATGCAGGCAACATCCTTTGGGATATCCCCCACTCCAGTTGTCCCAGACCCACATGAAGACCAAGCTACACGTCTGCTACATATGTGCGGGGCGTCCTAGGTCCAGTCTGTGTATATTCTTTGGTTGGTGAAGAACCAGGATTCTTTAAGTGAGGGGTTACATTACTAACCTCTGGAACAGTAGACACACCACACACCACACACCACACACACACACACACACACCACACACTGCATTGATGTATACTTTCTGCAAGACCGAAGAGTTTCATGAAAAATCTTGAAATGTGTGGAAAAGGGATCAGCCTGTGGTTTGCCATTAGTGAGTATGTAGTTTTTGTTTTTAACAATTTAAAATGTATAAAATGAAATTCTATCCCCTATTTCCCTATTTTCCCCTTTCCATCCCAACCTCATAGTTTTTTTTTTTTTTTTTTTTTTTGATAACCCATGAAGTCCAGTTAGTCTGTTCTCATGTTATGTGTGTGGGGCATCCACTGAAGTGTGGGGAACCTATCAGGCACCACATCTTCTAAAAATGAGCCCTGACCCCATCCTGCAACTATCCACTACCAATAGCTCCTCAGTAAGTATCGTGCTGAATATCATCACCCCATCTGTACTAGAGTACAAAGTCCAAGCACTGTGGCAATGTTTGGACACAAAACCTGCTATGACATTGGAGATATTTTATATATTATGCAAATACATTAGCTATATTTTCTCATCAACAATATCTGACAGAAGCAACAAGTGGGACAAGGCTTATTTTGACCCAGAGTTCCAGGGGAGCCACGGTCCATTATGACAGAGCAACATGGTAACTGGAGCAACTCAGTCTGTGGTGGTGGGAGCTTGTGACAAGTACATTCAGCCCTGGCAGATTAGGAAACAGGTGGTTCCAGCCAGAACTAGAGCAGAATAGCACCAAACTATCTCTCCACTCAGAGACTCACTTCTGCTAGCTAGACCACATTCCCAATGGCTCTGTGTTCTCCTTAAACCATCACCAGCAGGACACCAAGTACACATGGACTATTGGACACTTCACATTCAAGCTATATCAATAAAGTAGGACTTTTTTTTCTCAGATTTAAAAAAATTTACTGTTATATGTTCTTTGATTGACACAATATGTACACAACATGGTAGATTTAAATTTTAAATTTCATTTATTATTTATGGGGCTGTTTGTGTATGTTTACGTGTGAGTTTGGAGATCAGAGGACAACTTTCAGAAATCAGTTCTCTCTTTCACTGTGGGGTCCTGGGATCAAATCTAGGCTGTCAAGTTTGCTCAGTAAACACTTTACTCACTAAGGTATCTCATTTGCACTCATAGCAGATGCTTTGAGATACCTTCAATGGCTCTTTAATTTAGAAACATGGCGGTTGTATAATCATCTAATTTTTAGCATGTGAACATCTTCTTGGTGTAAGCATTTAGACTTAATGAAGCCCTGTTTTTTTTTTTCTTTTTTTTTAAAGCATTTGCTTTTGGGATCAAGTAATACTTTACAGAATGAGGTGCAAACAAATACCGCTTATTGTGTCGACTGGAATTTTCCATTCCTATCTGCCATAAAGGCTTAGCAAGAGTTCTAGCATAGAGTCATCTTTTGATGTCTGCCTTGCTTGAGGGCACTTGGGGGCTCTAACCACTTGTTGCAGTAGCATGTCTTTCTCCATATGCTTTAAAAGACTTCTGTTCCTCTCTATTCTTGGCTTCATTTATCCTCAGGGTCCTGGGAAGAAGGAATGTCACTTTAGCAATCAACTTCATTGGATTGACCTGTGGGTGTTTCTATGGGGCTGTCTTGATTGATGGTTGATATGGGAGGGTCCAGACAACTGCAGTGCCACCCCTTGATCAGATGGCCCTGGGTTGTATAAGAAAGAAAACTAGGAGAACCATGGAAAGTAAGCAGTATTTCTCCACGACTTCTACTTTAGTTCCTATCTCAAGCTCCTGCCATGATAGACATGTAAGTCAAATAAACCCTTTTTCCCCAGTTAGCTTTTGGTCAGTGTTTTATCCCAGTAGCGGAAAGTAAACTAGAATGGGTGAGTATATATCAGACGCAGCTCTCCAATGTATGGGTGCAGTAGATTGAGCCTATAAGTATGTGGGTTGGGTTGAAAGGAGGGGGAAAGGAAACTAAGATTTGAACCAGTCTGTGGCTCACACTTTCCTCCCCACAGGTCATGTGTTACATCTTGTACAGCATTTCTTATCTCCATGAACACATACTTTGAACCCAAGTGACTTCTGGCCAAACACTACACTTAGGCTTCTGGATGAAAGATATCTGTAAAGAAAGGAAGTTAATAGAGACCAAGGTACTGAGATCTTGCTAGCTCTTTAGCTGAAGGTGATCACCTGGTTTATGTCTCAGCAAAGTCACCCAAAGGACCTTAAGTCACTTCATTTATTCTCAATGGGCACTTGGCCTGTTATGTGCTTCCTTCTCTCTCTCTCTCTCTCTCTCTCTCTCTCTCTCTCTCTCTCTCTCTCTCTCTCTCTTTCTTTCTTTCTTTCTCTCCCTCCCCTCCCCCTCCTCCTTACCCCTTTCTTTGTATGCCTTGTACATGCTAGGGCAAGGACCCTACTACTGAGCTACCTCCCTAATGCCTTGAGACATTGAAAAAGTTATCCAGCTTTTATAACAAAATAGTAATTAAATACATAGTACATCCCAAGCTCATCTCAACAAACATCTTGATATTTTAGCATCCCTAAAATTAGAACAGTGACCATGAGGTAAATAAAACAGCACCTTGGCGGATGCAGGTGTGAATGTACAAATAGTCTCATTTGTTAGTAATTGTTTTAGTCTTGCTCATCTCCTTTGTGGTTTAATATTCTCCTGCCAGTTCATTGGTATCTGCTCCTAATGAGTGTGTCAATAACCAAATGTAATCCTCTCCAGTTTATCTCAAACTGTGACTGTTTAAGGCAGAGGTCTGCAAAATTATTATTGAGAGTAGGTTTAAATTGCAGATAATTTTAGCTTTGTAAAGCCTCTGGTCTGTGTCACAAATCAACTTTACCATGGTTGAGCAACCATAGATAGTATGTAGAACAAATCAGTGCAGCTGTGTTTCAATAAACGTTTATCTACAACAAAACAGGTGGTGGGCTAGATCAGGTCAGTGAGTAGGTTGTAGATAGTTGGCTAACTTAGCATAGACATGGTTCCAGAAATTCTAACAAAACAATGATGGAAAATAATGACTCAAGTCACAGAGGGATGCTCACAGAGAAGATGTATGTGTTACTTTTCCCATGTGGACTTTTCTGAAGAAATTTACTGTACCATACATATATAGTTCCCAGCAGCAACACTGACTTGGAAGCCAAAATCAGCTTCTGCCACTAATGCCAGTAATGTACTGTGGAGCAAACAACTTTTCTCTCAGTAAAAAAGAAGATAGTGGGGTTAAAGTCTCTCCAGAAACTTTCTACTTTATCAGTTTCTGACACAATGGGATCTACTGAAATTTATGTGGTGGCATTTGAGTTGTCTCTTCATGGCCAATCACTTGTCTAGCTTGGAGAAAATTCTGGAATGTTTTCCTGCACCACAGGAGAAAGACATTTCTGATGAGGAACTCAAATTTTAAAAATATAGTTTAAAATTATATTAACGATGGTACAGGAAATTCCCAGCCATGGGGACGGTGTGGTCAAGGACACTATGTGAAGGACACACTTTAGACCCATGGAATGAAAGGAATGCTGCCATTTTCCATAGCAAGTGGTGCTGAGCTGGAACTTAACAGTGATGAGGGAATTCTCTTTGGAGTTATGGAACATGATGAATAAGCTTCCCCTGACTGCAGAGTACAGTTGTGGGGATCATTCATAAGAACTTAGTGAGAAGTCTTTTGTGGTACACCCCAGTGTCGATACGGGAGCCCTGCCTACCACAGATTATTTTTAACACCACTTAGAAAAAAAGGTGGTCACTCCTTTCAATTTAATGTTCAAGACAGTTGATTTTTGAATGGCTATTGTCAGACTCTGAGAGGCATTGTGGTTTTCAGAGTCTGCCCTGCTAAGGTCCTCCAGAAGAAATAAACTAAGGATCTTCATGATCCATGACTGCTTCACCTAGAGTCCCAAACTTCTACTTTTATCTGTCAGTGCTAAATAAACTCTAACCTTTGGAGGGGGGAATGAAACCTTTGGGGTTTTTTTGGGGGGGGGGGGGGGGGGGTTTTTTTTTTTTAACCGCCCGGTTGGGGTTTTGGCTTTTACTTTACCACCTCACCTTCTCCCCCTTGGCACGTTCCTAAACGGAAGGGGGGTTCCAAAAAATGGCTTAAAAAAGATTCATGTCCCCAAAGCCTAGCTGGTTGGGGTTTTCCCCTTTTCATGTGTTCCTAGTCCCCCCCACCCCCGGGGTACTTTCCATGGTTTGAAATTAGTGTGTTGGAAAATTTAAAACCACAAGAAATTTTTTTTTGAACATGCCCTTGTTCCCATTAAAAGTAAAGGGAAATTTGAAATTTTGTTCTTTATTTTTTGGGCCGGGGGAAATTGTGTTCACCCCAAACCCGTTTATGCTGTTTTTAGGATCAAACCTGGGTTCCCTGCAGCAAAAAACACCTTTCCCCAAATGTACGTCTACTGGCCTCATTCTAGATTTTTCTTTTTTTTGAGGGGGGAAAGGTTTCTTTTAAAGGGAAATTCAGGATTTAAAATTTAGAGGTGCCCTTCAAGGGAATGTTAGGTAACCTGGGTTTTGAATTTGGTTCGGCATTTTTTAGTTTCTGGTTTGGGGAAGAAGTTTAAATTTTTTTGTTTTTGGAAGTCAGGGATACACTCTACCCTAGCAATTAATAGGGTTTTGTGACGTTAAGGATGCCTGAAAAAAACCAGACAAGCCCCCCCCCCCAAAGGCACAGAAAAAGTTTTTCCCCCTTTAAAAAAAATTTAAAAAGGAAGCTGCATTTTTGCAAACCCGGCACTGAAAATGGCATTGGTTCCACCCTGGGGTTTACGTGCTTCTTCCAGGGTTGGCGGAAAAAGGGGTTTTTATTACCAAGGGGGCTGAAGACCCCCTTACCTGAGAGAAAAATACATTCAATAATTTTCAGGTTAAAAAGAGTCTATTTTTGGGGTTGGATTATGCAGTAGAAACCAAAAGGGAAAGCGGAGTAGTTACAAAAAATCTATAGTAACCCTAAGAGTCATAGGAAGACTGAAAACCACGAGGTTGCTCGGGAGGGGGGTGGGAAAGGTATTTTTTGGGTTTTTTTTGGGAGAAAATACACTCCCTTTTCTTCCTTTCTTTTTTAATGCCAGTATGTTATTGGTAAAAATTAAGGGGGGCGACCCCAGAAGAGTTTAAGGTGGGGAAAAACACACAAGACGCATGAGATCCCACCCCCGAGGGGAGAGTATTTTTCAAAAAAGGTAATATAGGTGAGGGGAGAAAAAGGGACGGTATTTTTGGGGGGAAAATTTTCAGAACGGGGGGGTTGGATACTTAAAAATTTAGGGGAAAGGGAAAAGGGAATTTTTCCAAAAAATCGTTTATTTTCCCAAAAGGGTGGCCAGTCACAGAGAAAAAGGGGGTTGGTTTCCCCTGCCTGGCACCCAAAAAAGGGAAAAGGCAAAAAGAAAAGGGGGGTTTTCGCTACAGTCCCCCTGGGGTTCGTGGGTTTTTATGTTTCCCCCTATTCACCACTAAAAATTTTTTTGGATGTGGGGGTTTTCCCCGTTTATAGAAAAAAGGGGTCTGAATTTTGGCATCAGGGGCCCTTTTTTTCTGTTTTTTTTTTCTTCTAAAAGCAAAGGGGGGTTTTTTGGGACCCCCCGGGGGGGTTAAAAAAAAACCCTTTGGCGGGGGCTAGGGGCTGCACTAAATGCTCTGTGGGGGAGCCCCTTCCTGAAAATTAGGGCAGGGGGGAAAAAATTTTTTCCCCATTTTTTTAAAACTAGTGGGGGGAAAGGCCCCCAAATTTTTTTTTGGAAAAGCGGGGCCCCCCCTCACACCCCCTTTAAAAATTTTTCCCTTTATTTCCCCGTCACCCCCCAAACCCCCTCTTTTTAATCTTTTAAATTTAACTTTAGCACTGACTTCCCCAAGCCTGGTAAGGGGCTGCTGGCATGACTTCCTCCCAAAAAGGGTTCCCTTCTTTTTTTTCTGCACATGTCGGGGGGGGATGACCCCCTTTTAAAAAAAATTGATTACCCCCCACCCTTTTTGGGGGAAAATTTTCCCAAATTTTTTCCCCTTTTTTTTTTTAAAAGGGGGGCCCCCAAAAATTTTAGCTCCCCCCTCTGTGCTCTGGCGGCACACTTGTTGCCCGTTAGTTCCTTAAATTTTTTAGGGTTTTGGGGGGGGTTGGGGGGAATATGGGGGTTTTAAAATTTTTCCCCTTTCTTCAATGGAAAAAAGTCTAAAGAAATGCCTCAACAACAGCAAAAAAAACTGGGTGAATGGGGAGCCCCCTTTTTGGGGTTTTAGTAGGGTTTTTTCTCATGGGCTTTGTGGGGTGGGGAAAAAACTTTTTAAAAAAATATGTGCAAAAGTAAAAAAAAAAGGGGAAATTTTGATTTTTTTTGTTTGGGGGACTCTTTGTCCATTTTTTTTGGCTTATGTTTTTCCGGGGAAAAAGGAATGTGGGGGGGGCCCCTCTTTTTTTGGGAAAACCTTAAAAAAGGGAAAAAAAATTTTTCCCCAATTTAAAAATTTGGTTGTTTTTATTTTTTTTTTAAAAAATTTTTTCCCCCTTTGGAATGAAAGAGAAAGGGGGAAAATACCCAAAAAAATGTTAACCCGAAATATATTCCGGGGGCCCGGGGTTTTGTTTTCCCCTTTTTTGGGGAAAAGTGATTGTGAAAATTTTGGGGTTTTAAGGGGGTTTTAATTTTTTGGGGAAAAAAAATTTTTTAAAAAAAACCTTTTCCCTTTTTTTTTCCCCCTGAAAAAAGAAGGAGCGGGGTTTTTCAGCCCCCAAAACCCAACCTGTATCCCCCCAAGCGGGGAAAAACCAAAAAATTTTCCCAAATTTGGGGGACACTGCTTTTAAAAAGGCCCCCCAAAAATTTTTTTTTGGAAAGGGGCCCCCGTCATCTGGGGGACAAAAAAAAATTTTTTTTTAAAAAAAAACCACAGGGGCGGGGGTCCCAAAACTTTTTAAAAAGTTTTACAAAAAACCCCTTAGCTATTTTTAGCAATTTTTTTTTCTCCCCCCCCCAGGTATTTTAGGTTTGGGGCCTTTAAAATTTTTTCTGGGAAAAATTTTTCTCCATGCAAAGGGCGAAATTTGGGGACTTCTGAAAAAAGGACTTTTCCCAAGGGGAATACTCTCATTATTAGTGGGCGTTTCATTTTTTGCATTGAGGGTCTCAATTTTTGGGAAAAAGCCCCCCCCCATGAAGCAATTAAAATTTTTTATTCTCACCCCACACCCGGGGCTGTTTTAACCCCTTGGTTTTTAGGTTGGGGGTAGCCCCAAAGAGGAAGGGGATGAAGGTTCAAGTCCCACATTGAATACCAGGGGGGGAAAATTTTAAAAATTTTGGGAAACAAAAAAAATTTACTTACCCAAAAGGAAAAAGGGCTTTCCCTTCCCAAAAAATTTTTACAACTCCACCCCCGAAATACCTTTGGGGGGATTATGAATCATGAACCTGGTTTTTCCCCCCAAATTTATTAAAGGTGATTCTTTCCCCTTGTTGCTGCCCTTTTTTTTTAAAATAATTGGAACCCCCAAATCTTAAAAATGTCCCCAAATTTTTTAACCCGGGGGAAAAAATTTCCATCAAAATTTTTTCTTTGTAAGGGAAAAAAAAAATTTTTTTTTGGGACAATTTTTAATTTTTTTCTTGACATCTGGGGGTAAAAATTATCCCAAAAAAACCCAAAAGGGGGAAAACCTTTTGTGTTTGAGGGGAAAAATTTTTCCTTTTGGGGCCCCTATTAAAAAAGATTTTCATACAAAGGAAAAAAAATAAGGGGGGTTGGGGGGGGGATAAAGGGGAAAAAGAAAAAAAAAGATTTGGGAATAGTAAGGGGCCCTTTTTAAAAGACCGGCCCCGGCATTGCTGGGGATTTATATTGGGTGTCACAAAAATTTTTCCCTTTTTAAAATTTTTTGGCCCGGGGGTCAAAAACAGCCCTTTTCCGTGCTAAACCCCCTTTTGAGGGGGGAAAAAGGGGTAAAAATTTAAGGGCCCGGACAAATTTTTTTTTTTTTTGGGGGTTTTTTCTCACCCCTTTTTTACCCCTCCCCATAATTAAAAAAAGCAAAATTAAAATTTTCCCCTTTCCCCCCGCATGTGGGAAAGTCCCCAAAAAAGGGGGAATTTAACCCTTTTTTTTTAATTTACCTTTTGGGTTTTCCTTTACCTGCATTCCCCCAAATCCTCCTTTACATTTTAAAATTTTTATTGGGGGAAAAAAATGAGTACTGTGGGAAAAGCCCCCAAAATGGAAAGCCCAAAAAATCAACCCCCAAGTACAAATACCCAAAGGGCGGAAATTTTTTTGGTAGAAAGGGGGAAAAGGGGGCTCTGAAAAACCCCCAAAAAAAGGGTGTCCCAAACAAAAATTTTTTATTTTTCCCAAAATTTGGGGGATAAAATAACAACCCAAAAAGTTTTACCATAAAAAAAACCCCTTTTAAAGAACTATACATACCACGGGTTTTTAAAAAAAATTTGGGAAAAAACCCCCCTTTAAAAAAAGTGACCCCAAAAAAACTTCCCCTAAGGGGGGCAAAACCCCCCAAAAAGGGGGGGCCCAAAATGGGCCATGGGAAAAAGGGCTATTTTGGGGGAAAAGTTTTGATGGCCTTTCCTTTTTTTTTTTGTGATAACCCGGGGGCCAGCCCCTTTTGGGGGGTGGCCAAACTCCCCTTTTTTTTTTAGGTCACTCTTTGTGGACTTTTTGCCCTGTAAAAAATTTTCTTTTTCCCCCTTTCCCCTTTTGTTGTTAAAAAACCCTTTAAGGGGAAATTTTTTGGGGTTTTTACTGGTGCATAGGGAAAAAGGTTTTTTAAAGGGGGAAAAAAGGGAAACAAAAAAAAAGGGGAAATGTTAGCTTTGTGTTTTTTTTGGGTCCCCTTTTTTCTAAACATTTTTTTGGGGGCCCAATTTTTTTTTCTTTTTAAAAAGGGGGGTTAAATTTTTTAAAAATTTTTAAGTTGTAAAAGGGGGATACAAAAGGGGGGGGGGGGGTGGGGGGGTTTAAAAAATTTTTTAGGGCCCTTTTTAGCCCCCCCCCCGCAGTGGGTTTCCTTTCTTTTTTTGGGGTTTTTGGGGTTTTTTGGGGAGTTTGGGGTTAAAAAAGACTTTTTAAATATTTTAAGAGAGCTGGAAAGAGGGTTTTAAGGTTTTTTGCCAGTGAGCGGCCCCCCCAGTTCCCCCGGGGAAAAGGGGGCAAAGGGAAAAAATTTTTTGTGGGGGTGGGGGTTTTTGAACAAAAACCCCGTGATACCCCTTTTGGATTTTAAAAGGGCCCCGCAGCCCCCTTTTTTATTTAAGGGTTAACTGTTTTTTAAGTCTATGATTCTTTTTTGTCCCCCTTTTTTGTTGTCTGGTTTTGTTTTTCTTTTTCTCTCTCTTTATCATTATTCCCCATTTTTCCCCTTTTTTTTTTCCCTTTTATGTGATTTTTTTTAAAAAGTTTGGGCCCTTTTACCTTTCAAAAAAAATTAAAATTTCCCCCAAAAAGCCCCCGGGAAAATGGGAGCCTTTGATGGAAAGGGGGTTTTGGGGGGGTTTTCCCTTAAATAGTCCCCTTTGGGGTTTTTTTGGGGTTTTTTTTTTGGGGGTCTTCAAAAAATTTCCTCCAGGGAAAATGTGAAAAAATTTCGGGGCCCAAAAACTGTTGGTCACAGAAAAGGGGTTTTGGGCCCCCAAATTTTAAAAATTTTAGATCCCCCGGGACCAAAAATTTTTTCCAGTTCCTTCCTTTTTGTTCCCCCCAAATGGGGTATCAAAAAAGGGGGGGCCCAGGAAGGGTGCTGAAACTGCAATTTTAAAATTTTTTGCATGGCCCACAAAACAAAAACTCTCCACAAGCCTTTCAACCTCATTTAATGGGGAGGGGTCATTTTGCCCAAAAAAGGCCAAAATTTTAAAGGGGGAATATAAAAAAAATAAAGGGTTTTTGTTTGGCACAAAAAGGGGGGTTTTTCCCCAAAAAAAGGGGAAAAAAAAGGATTTCAGATCTTTATTTCAAGGGTTTTCCCCGGGGTCAAAGCAAATTTTTTTTTTCCTTTTTTCCCAAGGGGGAAAAAAAAAACCCCCTTAAAAAACCCGCCCCCCCTCCCCCCCCCTTTTTTTGTAAAGGGTTTTTTGTCTTTTGTATTTTTCACATGCTCATAACCCCCCATGGGGGGGCACTGGGCCCCAGCTGGGGAAGGGGGAGCCTTGGCCCGGGTAACCTTTCTTTTCCCTTTGGGGGTTGGGGGAGCATATACTCTCCCCCCGGGAGTTCTCCTTTGGCATTTTGGAGTCTCAGAAACCCAAAAGGGGTTTTCCCGCATGTTCGCTGCCACCTAGATTTTAAAAATCAGAAATTTTGGGCCCAAAAGTTTTTTCTTTAAAAACCCCCCCTGTTTTTTTATGTTTCTTCCCAAATTTTTGTTTCTTTTTTTTTTATGTGGGAAATTTCCCTTCATTTTTTTTCAACCCCCCGTCTGTGAAAAAGTTTCCCTTTTTGAAGCATGAAGCGGGCCCGTTTTTTGTCTAAAAATCTTATCCCCTACAAGGGGCCGTTTTTCCTATGATCTAAAAACATTTTGAGAAACCTCATAGCCTGAAAATACCCCCCCACAGGGAAAGGCCCGGGCCTTCTTTCCCGGGGTTCCCTCCCTTTTTTTTATTTTTACTGGGAAAAAGGGTTTCAAAAAGGGCCTGCCCAACCCAAAGCAATGGGGTTTGGGGGATTTTGAGCACCCTTTTTTTTTACAGAAAAATTTTTTCCGGTTTTTTTAAAAAGGGTTTAGGGGGGGGTTTTCCTGGGGGGGGGCCCCCCCAAAAACCCACCCCCCAAAAGGGGAAAAAAAAGGGGGAAAACCCCATTTTTTTTTCAGTTTTGAGAAATTTTTTTTTTCCCAAAAAAAATTTTTTAAAAAAAAAAAAATATTTAAAATTATATTAACGATGGTACGGAAATTCCAGCCATGGGGACGGTTGGTAAAGGAACTGTTAAGGACCCCTTTTTAGACCAGGAATAAAGGAATTTGCCTTTTTCCCATAGCAAGGGTGCGAGCGGGGAACTTAAAAAGTGATAGGGAATTTCTCTTTGGATTTATGGAACAGATGAATAACCCCCTGATGCAGAGTAAGTGGGGGGAATCTTCAAAAGAACTTAGGAAAAGTTTTTTGGGGTCACCCCATGTCGAACGGGGCCCTCCCACCACAGATTATTTTAACACCACGAAAAAAAAAAGGGGTCACCCTTTAAATTAATGTTCAAGAAGTTGATTTTAAAGGGCTATTGTCAGACTCTGAGGGGCATTGTGGTTTTCAGAGTTCCCGCTAAGGTCCCCCAAAAGAAAAAAACTAAGGATCTTCATGTCCAGATGTTCCCCTAGAGCCCCCAAATTTACTTTTATCTGTCATGCAAAAAAAACTTAACCAGCACTTCATTGTCATGAGAAAAGGGGGGTCTTAGGGGCTTTTGGGCCCTTGACTGTTAAAAGCAATGAGGGAATCGCTGGCACGAAAAGTTCTATTCATTTCTGGGAAGGGTAGGGGCTGAGGGGGTAAAAGGGAAAGGGGGAAAATGAATCCCAGTCCTTTCCCCTCGGGAAGATCCTGTATACCCAGCCTTGTTAAAAAGGTCTCATAGAACCTTCAGCAGGGTTCGATTACGAGGCCCCCCCTGGGGCTTTGTTTTTCGACAAGGCTAGCATAACTCTTCTGTGTAGGCCCATTAATTGCCTGCAGGTAAAAGGGACACTTTAAAGATTGGTTTTTTTCCATTCTTTTTATACTTTGTAAAAACACAGACCTGTTGGGGTGTGGCAGTTTGACTTACCCCTCTACCTTCCCTTTCCCCTTGGGCATTTTCCTAAACGGCAAAGGGGGTTTTCCCAAAAAAAGGTAGAAAATGGGGGTTCATGCACCAAAACCAAGCTGGCTTGTGGTTCCCTTTTCATGTGTTCCTAGTCCCCCCGCCCCTCGGATACTTTCCATGGTTTAGAACATTAGATTTGCTTGGAATATTTAAAACCATCAAAAAATTGTTATTTTTTGAGACATACCCCCTTTTTCCCATTTTAAAAAGTAGAGAGGAAAATTTTTTAATTTGTTCTTCTTTTTTTAAGGCCTGGAAGTATGTGTGTAAACCTGTTTATGCTGTTCGAGGATAAACCTGGGGTTCTGCATGCTAGAAAAGCACCTCTACAAGCTGTATTTTAATGGCCCCTCATTCTAGATTAAATAAATTTGAGGAAGGTTTCATTAAAAGGTGAAACGGGTTAAAAAATTCCCGGGTAGAAAAATTTTATGGAATTTTTAAATGAATGGGTGTTAAGTTGGTTCGGATTTTTTGTGCGGGGTTTGGAAAAAATAAGTTAATTTTTTATTTTTTTTTGTGAAGAGAGGATACAGCTCTCCATGACTTAATAGGGGGTTTTTGTGACGTTCATGGTTCCTGTAAAAAAACCAGCACATACCCGCCACCCCAAAATGCACAGAAATGTTTTTCCCTTTAAAAGTATGCAACGGAGAGCTGCATTTCGCAACCAGGCACTGCAAATGGCATTGGATTCCAGCCGGGGGTTTCAGTTTCCCAGGTTAGTCGGAAGGGTTTTTTTCCTAAGGGAGGAAAAACCCCCTTTCCCCCCGGGGAGAAAATACTTAATAAATACAGTTAAGAAGAGACTTATGGGTTGGGGTTGGATGTATGCAGTAGAAAAACCCCGGGGGAAGGGGAGAGTTACGAAGTCAAGTCAACCCCAAGAGTCATAGGACAGATGAACAACCCACAGTGGGCTGCGGAAAAAAAGGGCCGAGGGAAAGGTATTTTGGTGCTTTTTGGGGGGAAATCACACCCCTTCCTTCTCTTTCTTATTTTAATGTCCAGTATGTTTACTTGGGGAAAATTTTAAAAGGGGGGGGGGACACCGGGGAAAATGATTTGGTTGGGACAACCACAAAAAGAGAGGTCCCCAAAAGCGAGGGAAGTATTTTTTTACAGTAAATAGGTGAGGGAGCATAGGGAGGTACTTGAGGAAATTTTCGAAAGGGGGGCTTGGTACTTAAATTTTTTTGGAAGAAGGGGAATTTTTTTAAAAGATCGTTTCCCAAAGTGTGGCTTCAGTCACAGAGCAGAGGAATGTTCCCTGCCGGACCAAAAAAAATAGGCAGAAAGAAAGGAGGTTTTTCTAGCAAAACATTCATGAGGTTCGTGGGTTTAAAATTTTTCCCCAAAATTTACACATAAAAAGTTTTAGGTTTTGGATTTTATGTCACTAAAGAAGGGTCTAAAATTTTTGGACAGTCCTTTTTTTCTGTTGTGTTTTCTTCTGATGAAATTTTGGGTTTGTTGGGGTCCTGGGGTGAAAGACCTTAGGCTGGGAGACTAGGGGGTGCACTAAATGCTCTGTGGAGAGCTCCCTTTCCGAGATTAGTGCATGGGTGAGCTATACTCTCCACTTTAAAATCTAGTGAGGGAAAGACAAATTTTCTTGGAAATGCGAGGGCCCATCCTCACCCTCCTTATTCTCTCCCTTGCATTCACTGTCAACTCCTAACACTCATCAAGTCATGTGACTTTAACTTCAGCACTGACTATCCCCACAGCCTGGTAAGCGTCTGCTGGCATGACTTCCTGCCAAAAGGTTCATTCTGTTTCTTCTCTGCACATGCTGCTGGACTGGATGACCCCTTTAATGCAAATCTGATTATCCCTCATCCTTTGGAAAATTTTCTCCATTTCCCCCTGTTGCTCTTAAGGGGAGGACCCAAACATTGAGCTGCCTCTCTGGCTCTGGCTGGCACACTTGTTGCCCGTTAGTTCCTTCATTTTCCAGATTGGGCGTGATTGAGGAAATATGGAGGTTGATAAATTATTCCTCTGCTTCAATGAACACAGTCTAAAGAAATGAACAAATCAACAACAGCAAATAAACTGGGTGAATCGGTAGCACTATGTGTTGGTTTATAGTAGGGATTATTCTCACTGGGCTTTGTGGAGCGTAGAGGAAGGACTTTAGAAATGTATTGTGCATCAGAGTAAAAAAGAATGGGGAAATGATGACTTACTTTGCTTTGGAGACTCTTGTCCAGCTTTTTTAGTGCTTATGTTTTTCCTGTAAAAAGGAAGTAGATGGGTCACTCTTTATTTGGAAGCTCTTAAAACATTAGACTATGAAATCTCAACTTCAATCTTTGGTAATATTATGCTTTTTATAATACTTCTTCAAACATAGGAATGAAAGAGTAAGAGGGAAAATACAAGAAGATGTTAAGCAGAAATATATTCCTGTCTCCGTCTTTCGTTGCCTCTATTTGAAACTGATCTGTGCATATGGTGTCAAGAGGCTAAGTTTTTGGGGAAATTTTCTGATTAAACCTTTCCATTTTGTTTTTACCATGCAAATGAAGGAGCAGGCATTTTCAGTCCCAAACTAACCTTGATCACACAAGCAGAAAACCAAACACTTTCATTAGAGTACACTGCATAGAAGGTCCCCTAGAAATATGTGGAAGCCCATTGTCATCTGGTGGACAAAGACACAGTTGCTATAAGAATGGCCACAGGTCTGGATATGCAGAGACTGTTTAATGTCATTATCAACACTTAGCTATTTTTAGCAATTCTTTTACTCTCCCAGAGTATCTAGGTTGGGCCTTAAATTATTCGGAGTACATTTCTCCCATGCAAAGGGCAGAAATGTGTACTTCTGTACAAGAGACTTGCAATGTGAATACTCTCATTATTAGTGGCAGTTTCATTCTTGCATCTGAGGCTTCTCACTTATGAGAAGAAGCCACCACCCATGAAGCAATTATTCTTGATTCTCACCACACACCAGGGGCTGTTCTCAGCTTGGTACCAGGCTTGGGTGTAGCCACAAAGAGGAAGGAGATGACAGGTACAAGTCCCACATTGAATACACAGGGAGGGAATTAATGTTTTGGAGCAACACTTCACTTACCAAGGAAGGCAGGGCATCCTTCAACGATGTGACAACTCCAGCCCCTGAAATACCTGAGAGAGATGATAGACGTCAGTGAACCTGGTTTCTCAAGTTCATTAAAGGTGACTTCTTTCCCCTTGTTGCTGCCCTTATTTCTTAGATGAATTGGACACAAGTCTATGACACTGTCAATTTCTAACCAGGAATAATCCTATCAATATTATTCTTAGTAAGGGAAACAAAATGTTTTGAGAGCACAATTCTAGTGATTTACTTGACAAACTGCAATAGAGTTATCGCCAGAAAACCAAGGTACAAGCCTGTAGATGTTTGAGAAACCATTTTTCTTGGGCCAGCTATTAAAGCCTGATATCATACAATGGAAATAGAAGTGTGGGGTGGGATAAGGAAGGAAATCATTGGGCGGAGATAAGGAAGAGAGAAAATCATAGATTTGAGAATAGTAGGCCTTATGAAAAGACAGGCACCTGGCATTGCTGGCATTTATATGAGTCACAGACATTTATCTTTCTAATTTATGGTCATGTGGTCATGATACAGCTTTTCCTGTGCTACCCCTTCTGAGGGAAATCGAGGGATATCTCACGGCAGCACATTTTTATATATACTGGGTTCTCTCTCACATCTCTCCTACCCACTCTCCACCAATAATTAACAAATTGCACGTTCATCTCCTTCCTACACTAGCATGTGAACGTCACAAAGTTTGGAATCTACCTTCATCTATTCCATCATGGTTTACCTCACCAGTGCATTCCTAACTCTCTCATATACATAAATATCTGATGGAGAAATAATGAGTAGCTGTGGGCACAGCCCCAAAATGGAAAGCCAACAGATCTACCATCCATAGTACAGCTACATCAGAGGCTTGGACTTTTATGGTAGAAAGTGGAAGGCTGACTCTGAAAATCAGACATCTAGGATGATCCCTAGCATTCTATAATTCTTTCCAAACTGGTGGTATAACTAACAACCATACAGTTTACCATAAAATCCTCCTTTAATGAACTATACATACCAGTCGTGTTCTGTAAAGACATTTGGAAAATACCATTCAAAAATGTGACCCCAGTGAACTTCCCTAAGGGGCAGGCAGCCCAGGAAAGGCTGGCTGCAACCTGTGGCCATGGAAGGGACTATTTTGGTTGAACGTTTTGATGGCTTCTAGGTTTTATGTGATATCGGAGACTTTGCAGCTGTGGGACATGGCCATAGCTCTTTCTTCTTTAGGTCACTCTAGTGTACTTTGTGCCCTGTAAACAATTTACTTTCCTCTTCCTCTTCTGTTGTTAAAAGACATCATAAAGGAAATTTTCTGAGTCTGACTGGTGCATAGAAAGCAGGTTTGTTAAGGGAATAAGGAAGCAAAAAGGAAGGGAACTGTTGAGCTTTGTGTTTACTGGATCCATATTTCTAAACATTTTGGTCACAATTTCTTACTTTATAAAATGAGGGTATATATTCTACTTACTTCATTAAGTTGTAAGGACTATACAAAGGTGATGGTGGGTAAACAGAATTTGTGAGCTGTCCTTTCATGCAGCCCCTTGCAGTGGAGTCTTGCATTTTAATATGTGTGTTTTGGTTTGGGGTGAGTTTGGGTAAGTTGACTACAACATATTCAAGAGAGCTGGAAAGAGGCTTCTAAGGATGTGCCTGCCAGTGAGCGAGCCCCTGGAGTTTCCCCAGAAAGGGTAGCACAGGAAAAGCTGTTTGTGACTGTGGGTTGCAGAGACAAACCTCTGTGATACCAATGGATGTCAAAGGTCCCAGCAGCCTATCTTCTCATAAGGCTTACTACTGTCTTTAAGTCTATGATCTCTTTGTTTGTCTGTCTGTCTGTCTGTCTGTCTGTTCTGTCTCTCTGTCTCTCTCTCTCTCATCATTATTCCCCACTTTTTCTTTCATTTCCATCATGTGATATATATTCTTAAATAGATGGCCAGTGACACCTCTCAAAATACATAATTCCCAACTTGCACTGGGAAAATGCAGCCTTAGATAGGAAGGACCTTTGGGTCCTTGCCTCTAAGATAGTCTTGGATTTTTGTTTGTTTTTCAGTCCTCTCTCAAATATGCCTCCAGGAACACTGTGAAAATTGCTGCCAACTTCTGTAGGTCACAGAAACAGGCTTTGCCATAATTTGAAATTCTTAGATCTCAGGTACTAAGATGTTGCCAGATTCCTTCCTTCATTTGTTCCCTAAGACTGGCTACTCAAAAGGCTACCCAGGAAGGATGCATGAAGCTGCAGTAAATTTTCAGCACTGGCCTACATACAAACAGCTCTCCACAAGCCTTTCAACCTCATGACATGGGAGTGTGCATTTAGCCCAGAAATAGCAACTCAAGGCTTAATATAACAAAGCTAAGGTAGAGATTGAGCACAAAGGTACATTACTCCACAAAAAAAAGAAGCAACAGGATTTCAGATCTTTATTTCAAGTTGTCCCAGGGACTCACGCATCTGATTTCCTGTTGCCAAGGATACACAAGACTCTTAGAATAGCAGCATGTCTCCTGTTTAGTGTAAGGAAGTCTTGTTGTCTATGTATTCTTCACATGCTCATCACCATGATGGCTGGCACTGGGCCTCAG
Source organism: Mastomys natalensis (assembly GCA_021653895.1). Taxonomy (NCBI): domain Eukaryota; kingdom Metazoa; phylum Chordata; class Mammalia; order Rodentia; family Muridae; genus Mastomys; species Mastomys natalensis. Next base: position 31,165 of record JAJTUV010000035.1, read on the forward strand.
CTGTGAGGAATGTGTAGCCTTGGCCCTGCTAACTCTTTCTTCCTTGGGAGTTGGTAGCATATACTCTCACCCGCAGTTCCTCTTTGGCATTTTGGAGTCTCAGATTCCAAGGTGTTTCCTGCATGTTCAGCTGCCACCTAAGATTTAAATATCAGAAATGGGCCAAATGTTCTTCTATAATCCCCACTGTTGTTTTATGTTTCTTCCAACTTTTTTGTTTCTTTTGTTTATGTGCAATCCTGAATCACCGTGCATTTCCTTCATTGCCCTACTGTCTGTGAATGTTCCTTTCTGAAGCATGAGATGCTGCCTGTTTCAGATCTAACATCGTTATCACTACAAGGAGCAGTTCACCTATGATGCTAAAAAACATTTTGGAGAATCCTCATCAGCCTGAAAATACCCCCTCACAGGAAAGGCCTGGGCTTCTCTGTTCCTTCTCTTATTCACTGAGGTTTCAGGGCCTGCACCCAAGCAATGGGGTTCAGTGATTTAGCACCTTTCACAGAAATCCGGAGAACAAGGGTTAGACAGAAAGGGAAGGAAAGAATAAAATAGAGACAATAAAGTCATTCACTGTTTGGATTGGATTTCTATTTACACTATTTTTTTCCCGTTTGCTGGAAATTGAGAATATGAAGAATAAAAATGGTAAGTACTTCTTAGTATGCACCAGTCTTTTATGTGTGATGTTTCATTTGGTTTCAGAACAAGACTATCATTGGTTGATACTATTGTCCTTTTTTTTTTTTTTTTATTAACAAGGAATCTAGGGACAAAATTTAGGCAGCTGGTTTAAGGATCTACAACCAAGAAGGAGGAAAGTTTGGGTTTCCTTTGGGAAAATGCTTTTCTCTAAGACCTTCGGCTCTTCCTGTGAGGAAGAGATATTTTCCTCTGATCTGCAGAGACATAGAAAGAGTATGCCTACAGGGATAACAGAAGAAAGATGAACTGCAAATGCCAGCACAGGAAGAGGGATGCTGGGATATTTGGGCAATTATTTAGGCATACAATATCATCTGAACCATGCATTGATGTATAAGAATAAATGATGACTAAGAATAAATGTAAACTACACAATAACACAAATAAACACACAAAAAACAAGTAAGAAAAGACTACTAGAAGTGAGTGCTGGGAAAGAAACCCAAAGAATTTCCACAATTTATTGGATCATCTTTAAAGTATAATGGAACACAGAATAATAAAAATCTAACCACAGACAATAAAAAATATTAATTTTTGCAATATTTATGAGAAAAAACCCATTAAGAATACAAATAGCTTTTTACTTAAGAAACAAAATACACTAAATCTCAAACAAAAATTAATTGAAGGCATACTGGCTCTTCAAATAAAGAAATACAAGTGACTGTCGGATATAGAAGCTAAAATAGAGGCTGTGGGTCTAATGCTGTAACTGTGTGGATACCAGCTCATCTCATCTTCTCCTGCCTGTATCTCTATACTTTTCACCTTCTCGTAGTAAATATACATCAAGTGTTACAACACTTAACCCCACAGCAGAGTTCTGAGACACGAAAGACATGGAAGTGCATGTGTGCCATCTGTCACTGTGTTTCCTTAGCTATACCATATCTTCGTTTGGCTTTCTCTCTCCTCAGGAGATGAGTTAGTCATCCATCTAACACTGAGTACCTGCTGTGTGTCAAAAACAAAGGCAAGAACGAGGAGTTCACAAGGCAATGTGCAGAAAATAAGAAGCAATTGTGCTTTAGAGGATTTCACAGTGATATATAAGGGAAGCCATTCATAATCTTACTAAGGCTACTAGAAGGTGGGGTGGGTGGGAGAGTCCAGGGCAAATACTGGCTCTCAGGAAAGGACAGGAATATTCCCAAGCCTTCTTTGGGTATGTGACATTTTTGCAAGACCTAATTTTTCTATGTTCCCCTTTATATGCTATGTAAGACCAAGGCAGCAAGGAAGACCCCTTGCCAGCTTACTCTCTGTAGATGACCTGACTTTATACAATAAATTTCCTTATTCTGAGTGATCATATTTCTTTTACATGTGTTTTCTTTGATCAAACGAAAATGTTGCTCTGAAAATTGAGAATAGTCCCCGATCACTGAAACCTCCTCTGTCAGGGACTATGGTACCACCATCTACACTTGGAATCTCTGGGTAGAATTATACTTTTATTTCCATTTAAAACGAGGACACCAAAGTCCAGGAGCATGAAGGCATGTCTTCTCCCTAGTAACTTGACTTTTTCCTTAACCCGCCTATAAGTGCACTAACTGCATTCTCATTGTGGCAGGAAATGTGCTGTTTATTTTAAATTTATAAAGACGCCCCAGAGAGAATGGGTGCCTATAACTTATTCAGGAGCATCCAGTGCCCAAGAAAGCATGCCTTTCCCAAGTCTCAGTACGGTTGCTTCATTTCTTAGTTGGACAGGACAGGAGTCCTCCTTTAATGAGAGGTCTTTCTCCCATTTCACCTATTCTTATGCTTGGATTGTCTGTATTCATGAAAACCTGTAAGGATATCACATGGTGTGTGGCTCAGGAGGGAATTCTTGTCACACCCCTTTCCTAGTCTGTTCACACCAAGAACAGCAGCTCTTTTTTCTCTTTCATTTCTGGCTCAGGTCTCTGCTCTCAGGAGGGAGTGAGCTCACCTGCTTGTCCTCTGCAGACAGTTCCCCATCAGGCCTCTCAACACCTTTCCTCTGGTAGTCTCCACTTCCTTCTCACCGGCTTGCACCTTGGTCTTGCACTGGGCTCTGTAACTGGCAGTTTCCAACTGACAATAAGGACAGAGCAGCTCAGGCCACCCATGTAGAGAACCAGAAAGAGGAGGTGCCTGTCAGAGGAGGAAGAGAGCTGAGGGGAAGAGAGGCACATGCGTGTGTCCTGAAAGGTCAGGGCCTTGATGTACCAGGCTATTAACCAAACCAGAAACGACTGGTTAGGGAGAGTGTTAGCCACTAGGGAACCCTGGGCTGGTGCTAAAGGAGGAACCATGGGAAATTTCCTGTAGCCGACATCTATATTTAGTAAGAAAGTCAAAAGAGAGAAGATCATTGTTTAGAAGCAAAAAAAAAAAAAAAAAAAAAAAAAAAAACCAAAAACAAACAAACAAAACAAATAGCTGGAAACAACAAATACCCCCCCCCCCAAAAAAAAAACCTTCAAAAGAGAAAACAGAATCAAGCCACAGTCTAACTGGACATATCTAGTTTTTCAAAATTTACTCACACGGACATATACTGGAGTAAGTGTTAAAACAAGGAAAGTTGAAAGAGACCGTTGCTGTGTGAAGGGGCCATGGAGTCACAGGGAGGGGAGGTCGTAAATGATTTGATATGGGAAATGAAAAAAATGGAAGCACTCTAATTACTGTGTGTGTAGAGTGATAAATCCAGAAGAAGGAAGGTAAAATAACAGTAACTATGGAAGTCTGTGTATAAATATACATACATTGGTTTAAATAAAAATTTCCCATCTGATCTGTTAATGCCCCCTCCATGAATCAAAGTTCATCTAATCAAAACGGCAGCACCACAAGTTATAAACGTCTTTTGAGTTGTTGGTCAGGGCTATCAAAGAACTCTCCAAACACAGAGCCTTATTGTGATTGCTCTTGGCTGCCCTCTAAAGGCAGAAGATATGTTCGTATTGGTGCAGACACCTTGTCCTTCAGAGGGCCCACACTCCCAGGACCTAGAACTAACCTGAATGCCTCCTGGAGTGCTTGCCAGGAGGACATGCACATTAAGTGGCACAGTGATATTAGGAGAGGATTCTGTTCTTTCTCTGGACTGTAGTGGTTGTATGTCTGTGCCTTCCTCACTCTTTACAGAATGGTTCTGAGGATGGATTAACTGTATAGAAATTATATTGCAATACCGAAAAAGCTTAAATGAATCCTGGGACTGCCATCATGTTGTTTTTAAATTCTTTTGTTTTGTTTTTCATTAATTTTTTTGTATGATGGTTGCTGTTTGTTTGGTTAGTCGTTTGTTCTTCCTGTCAACAAGTATATGTTGAGAATCTACTGTGTGATGAGCATCTTGGGCTCAGAAGAGAGCAAAAACAGAGGAAATGTATTTCTTTATTTGACTTCCAGTAATACAGAAGTCATATCTAAGGCAAACAGCAGGACGGGAACTGTCTTAGTTACTGTTCTGTTGCTGTGACAATATGAACAATGAACAAAGCAACGCGCATAGAAGAAAGTATTTGATTGTAGGCTTGCTTACACTTTCAGAGGATTCATGATGGTGTTGAGAGCTTCACATCCTGATCTTCAGGCAGCGGAGAGAACAAGGACTTTGCCTTGTTTGAGATTTTGAAAGCTTAAACCCACACCCACCCCGCAGCCACACACCTTCTGAAACAAGGCCACACCCATTTTAACAAGGCCACACCCTCCTAATCCTCCCAAATGTTTACATTGGCTGATTACAACCAGACTCAAAGCACTAGGGGTGGGCATTGCACATCAGTTTGCCTTGTCATATTGGGTTATTGCGTTATTCAAGTTTCAATTTTAGTTCTGACCACTAGATGAAGACATTGAGCTGTGGAAGTCTCAGATACCAGGAAAGAAAATGTGTTGATTTTGAAAGAGGCCGAGCTGGGCATTTACTGCATACACTTGTTAGTGTGGTCCAGACTTGGGGCTAGATAAACTGCTCCCACTGCGCAGATGCAAGTGTTACAAGTCCAAATCAGAAATCCCTGAGCCATTCTCTCTTTATCCCGTCAGCCAGCATTTACTCTGGTACCTCAGATCTGTGAGAAATTGCACTCACTGAACTAGAAACAAAACCCAGAATATTTATACAGGAAATGAGGGTTAAATTAGAAGACTTAGGAGCTGAGATCTTTGCCCTTATCTACTTCTTGTTTGCTGTTGTGTGAGGAGTTAGTCACCACAGTAAAAACTATCCCACTATACTTTTATAAGAAAGGTAACAAGATCTGAATAACCAGAGTTTACTGTCTTTCTGACAGTCACAAACTCAGCGCTTTTTCATGTGTGAATTCTGTGATTATCTTACTACCATTTCCTGCATTTTGTAGGCAAGTTGTAGTTGAGCTTGAGGTGTGGCAGAGATCTAGACCTCTGTGACAGGATCAATTCCTACATTAGAGTCTTACGTAGGGAGATCTTTACAATCCAGACCATGCTTCAAGCCAGACACTGACAGTCATTGAAACTATGGCCTATACTTCTCTTCAGTAGCCTAGATTTCCAAAATAAGACCAAAACAACCACAGCAGCCTAACAAATGACACATGATTAAACCAGCTCACAATGTATAGTGAGTCCATTGCAGAGTGAAGATATCAAATTTAATTTAATTTATCTGAATTCTGTAAGTTCCATTGCTTCCTTTTCAAAATGAGGCTAACCCGTCTCCATAAATACAGTGACACCCGCATGAGCTGTTGGTACAAAATACTTTCCCCCTCCCCTGGTGCTTGTCTCAGATTGAGGGGGAACTATCCATTCTTTGTCTTTGCATTCTTCAATCTCCTCCTCCTCATTTGTTCTACTGCACAACCTGAGTAGTCTTTGCATAGTTCTCCTTCCTGATACATTTTGAGAATGGATTAACCCTGTTCCCCTGTTCCTAGCTGTGCATCAAGCTTAATGCTATATGCCTGCAATAATGTATGTTTCTAATTCTATCAAAAAGAAGGCAACCAAGTTGTTTTATCAGCTCCATCAGCAATAAGGGTGTATGTACACACAATGTATTGTATGTACATGTGCATGTGTGTTTGTATATGCATGTGTGCATGCGTGTTTGTGTGTCTTATGTGTTTGCATGCAAGTGTGTGTATTAGTCTATCTTCTTTCTTTTGTTTCTCAGCTAAGAACTCAGAGGCAGTGCACTCTAATGGGTCTCTAAAACAACACTGCAATGGCCGTTTAGCCCTTAACACTGAAAAGGATGGGTTGAAGTTCCCTAAAGGGTGATACCTCATTGTCTTGTGCTCAAAACCCCATCTGTGACAGAAGTCTCTACACGTGGGTCCTATGTCCCCATCATGAGTTGCTGGCATAACATTCAGAATTCCCAAATCTTGATTCTGAAGATGGGCATTTAAATTTTTATTAATTCTTCAGTATCTATTTAGGGTGTGCCATGTTGGCTAAATATATAGCTTAGCAGCTTATTTTCAAGTCTACAGTCCATATCCTAGAAGCTGTGATATTTTCTGCAAATGCCTTAAAATCGCTGTTTAACTTTAGTCCCTTGTAAATGGCAAAAAATTATATCTACCTTATATGATTACTATAACTATCAAGTTCCTGACCTGATAGAGTGAAACATACCATACGCCCAGTGCTGATTAGTTTTATATGTCCCTATGACAAAACCTAGAATCAACAAAGAAAGGGTTCTCCATTGAGGGGTTCCCCAAATCAACCCGAGCAGTGAGCACGTCTGTGGAACCACTGTCTTGTTAACTGAGATGCAAAGGTCTGGACTGAATGTGTATGGCACCATCTCAGGGCTGGGGCCTGAATCAACAGTGAAGAACCGTGTCTGAGCAGAAGGCAGCAAGCGAGAATGAGTGCATTCTCTTTCTCTGCTCTTTGCTGTCAATGCCATGAGACCACCTGCCTGAGAAGTACTGTAACATACTGGGAGCCATTTAAATAGTGTTTTGATAATAAGTGGTCAACTAGAGAGAGAAAACCAGGGGTCTATAAAGTGAAGTGGAAGTTTCTGGTAGTGTCATGTGGTGCAGATTCACATGGTGTTTTTCTGAGGCAAGGCCCATGCTTGGACTCATGATGTCTGGGGAGAGTATAAATAGGACTCAACGGACAGTAACGGCATGTTTGCATAGCTAGCTTGCAACACTTCATTGGTCTCACATCTTTATCTTTGCTGATCTTTGCTTCATTGAGAGAGGCATGGCTGAGAACTTCTGGTGGCTCAGGTAGTCCTGGTTACTCCTGCTGACTCATGCAGATTTGGCAGAGGCCTGGAGGTTTCTGCTGGATGCTGCTGCTGGTTTGTGTTTGGTATCCTAACACTACTTGTGATGGTTTGTATATGCTTGGCTCAAGGAGTGTCACTATTTGGAGGTGTGGCCTTGTTGGAGTAGGTGTGTCACTGTGGGTGTGGGCTTTAATACCTTCATTCTAGCTGCCTGGAAGTTAGTCTTCTAGCAGCCTTCAGATGAAGATATAGAATACCTATCTGTACTCTGCCATGTTTCCACCTTAATAATAATGGACTTAGCCTCTGAACCTGTAACCCAGTCATAATTAAATATTGTCCATATAACAGTTGCCTTGGTCATGGTGTCTGTTCAACAGCAGTAAAACCCTAACTAAGACACTACTGAATTGTACTGCTGGTATCCTGACAAACCAAGAATGGAATCACCCTAAAATACTACTTTCTAAACAGGTCCACATCCCTTTGTCCTATTTACCATCTATTCACCCGTACCTTTGGATGATGGGCTAGAAGAGTGGGCATTGAAGTGTTTGAGAATCCTTATTAAAAGTAGGTTTAAAAAATTTTAAGCCTACAAGAAAGTCTTAGAGTCTTATTTTAAAGTTATCTTCCCCCCTCTAGTCTAAATACAGAAATACCATCATTTGGAGAGTTGGTTGGCTAGTTTGAGGTGCTTTAATTCACATTATCACATAAAACGCATATAAACTTTAGCTTGTCTCTATCTCCAGAAATAAATGTTTTCACGGTCATGTTGAGAAGCTTAGGCAGCAGACTGAACTTTCTTTCCACACTGCTTCTAGGAGACTCTTTAGATGTGAATATTTTCTTCTAACAATTCCTCATTTTCTTGATTCTAAAAATGGATATGAGAACAGAGATCAAATTTCAAGTCTTTTAAGAAAGGGTAATGGCTAAGCTTTGTCAACTTGATGCATTCTGGAATCATCTGAGAAGAGAGTCTCAAGAGGGACTGTGTACCCTGCAGTGGTATCTGGGCATGTCTACGTGGCCCTGCCTCAGTGAAGTTACTTGATGAAGAGTTAATCTGCTGTGAGCAGTCTCATTCCTTCTGCAGGGAGTCACGAACTATTGAGGAGTAGAGAAATCGAGCTGAGCATAGGCAAGCAAGTAAGATAGTGAGTGCACATGTGTTTATTTCTTCCTGCTCTTAAATGTGGGAATGCTAGGAAGCTCTAGCCTTTGCTTCCTATCAAAGCTGGATTACAATGTAATATCCTAAGCTGAAATAAATTCCTTTCTTCTCCAAGTTGCTGTTGTAGTCTGTCAAAACAACAGAAAGGAAACTAGAACACAAGGCTTTGATGGAGAGAGGAGTGCTGGTGTGGGACCCAATGCAGAGCAGAGGGGCCAAGCCTCTGACTCTTGAAGTGGGCACTTGTACAAACTCCACCCTGGAGGACCAGAACAGGGTCTCTTGATGGGACAGGGCTTTGAGGGCTTATCTTGTCTGGTCAAGGGAAACCATGTTCTGGAATGATAGTGGTGGGAAGGAACAAGGTAGCAGGCCCTAAACATAAGCAACATCTAACACTTGGAATAAAAGCATCTACTCAACAACGCAGCTTGATGGGTTTCTGTATACATTCAACTGTCTGCTGTTTGTCTTTCATTGGATCCTCACCTTCTAAATGCTGTTGCTTTAAAGACGAAAGACAAAATATCATGCAATCATTATCTCTCTGCCTCAACTTCTCAAGTACTAGAATTCTCAAGTACTAGAACTGCAATGTGTGTGCCATTTTTTTTTTTTAAAGATGGACAAGATCATTCTTTTAAAACAGGTACAAGAGCAGTAGCTTTCCTGGCTCTTTTCCATCTCCAAAATATGCCAGAAGGCTGAGTCCCAAGCGCTTGGTTAGTTTGCCAAGTAACTAATCTCTATGCTCTAGAATTTATCTTATATTTTTAACTTAACTGTCTTCCTTATATGATTTTTAATTGAAGAGTTTTTTGTTGTTGTTGTTGATATTCTAGACCTAGAAGATTAGTATGGGGCTTTTTGAGAAATTCAATTTAGTCCAGGACAGAAGAGATTAGAATACTGTGCACTGCGTTCATCAAGGACTGTGATTCAAGGGGCTGGCTGCTTTCAGACTGGAAAATCCTAGATGCTTTGCAGAGGTAGTTGTAGAAGTTGTTGCAGCCTTTAAATCTGCCTAAATTCAGCACATGATAGAATTAGAGGGGCGCAGATTCCAGACAACATCACCCTTGCTGATGCTAGTGTGCTAATGATTCAAGGCAAATATCCTGCCATCTCTTGAATTTGTTAGTCATCTGCAAAATATTTACACAAAGGTATGTTAACAATACCTATTATACACTGGACTAAGAGAATTTTTTCATATCCAAATCTGTAAAATGATTTATAGGTAACGTCTTTTGGGGTAAGAGAAATGTATTGGTAGTTTCCATAAACTGAACACTTTATTTTAAATTAATAAAACTTGAAAAATGAAAACAGCTCTTACCTCTTTCTTCTCATCGTCATCTTCAGAGCTTTCATCCAATGTTTCAAGTGATTCTCCTGCAAAGGAAGAGAGAGTTAATCCATCCCTGGAGGTAGTCAGTCCCACTTTTAAGTAGGTCATCTATGATCTTTCGATTGCAGACACAAGGGATCTGTGATCTCACACCAGTGGGATGAAAGATTACTTCTCAAAGTGTGTCTAATAGGCTTTAATTGTAAAGATATGTAACAAGTACTCAAGAAAAGTGAAAAGCTGGAAAAAATAGCATTTATGATTTTAATGTCCTTTAACATGACTATGTTAATATGTATTGCGAATGCCTATGTTAGCAATGAGGACACATGTGAAAGCCATGCTTTCTTGGAGTTTTTAGTGGACAGAAAGTACAGGTGAACAAACATGAAATAAGGTTAGTGGTGAGATAATCACTTATGACACATGGCAGGGGGGAGAGTCAAGAGGGAGGAATGGAGGGAGAGAGACAGAGAGACAGAGACAGAGAGACAGAGACAGAGACAGAGAGAGAGGAACAGAGAGAGGGGTAGAGAGAGAGAGAGAGAGAGAGAGAGAGAGAGAGAGAGAGAGAGAGAGATCGAAAAGCAAGGTGAAGTAAGTCCATGAATGGAGAGATATGGGGTAGGTTTGAGGGTCCCAGGTAGTAGAAACAATACATAAAAATGCCCAAGAATTAGAGACTACTAGGTCTTTGTTTCAGAGGAACCCAGAGGAACCATTGGTCATTTGGCATGTCTAAGTATTTGAGACTGAGGAGAAGAGGTGGCAGCTGCAGAAGACAGATAGTATCAGTTCCAGGACTATAATCTACAGGCACTGGATCTTATGTCAGTAGGAACCTGTGTGATGATAGGATTTTATGTCCACAAAGATGCAAATATCTGGGAGCTGGAGAAATGTCTCAGAAGTTAAGAGCATATATTGTTCTTCTGGAGTTTGGTTCCCAGCACTAATGCTGTGCAGTTCACAATGGCCTACAACTCCACCTCCAGTGAGTTCTTATTCCCTGCCAACCTTGGGCACCTACACACACACACACACACACACACACAAACACACTCACAAACCCACACTTAATTAAAATATAATCAAAAGTTTTAAGTATACACCAATAGAATGTAATAAAGATAAAATTCACTTAGAATTAACAGCATAACATTGGTAGTTTTACTTGACATATAACACAGGTCTTTTCACATTGTAACCTGAAAAGTTATTATTTTAATGATTATGTAATAATTGATCTTCTTGATTAAATTGTTGATTAGATAGTAATTTATTATACAGTTTCACTGATTCTAATATTCTATATTTATAGTGATGCCCAATTATCTTTTTATACTTTTTATATCTTTGTAATAAATGTCTAGAAAAGGCTATAAAGCTTATTATTTTTAAAATCTCTATAATTTCATTAATTTATACTAGTACCAATAAAGCAAGAAAATATATCAGATTTACTATTCCTTTTTCATAAATGATATATATATATCATTTAAATATGTATCTTTAAATATATATAAATGATTTAAATATATTTGTATATTTAAATTATATATTTAAATAGAAATATAGAATATTCTATATATTCTATTAAATATTAAATATATATTTAAATCTCACTATGATGGGTGGTCCTTGTAAACTTGGGTTTAAAATCACCTAAGGGAAATTTCTGAGTGTGTCTTTAAGGAAGTTTTTTGAAAGGTTTAACTGAGGAGGAACCACCTTGAGCATGATAGCATCATCTCCTGGGCTGGGGTCCTGGGCTGAGTAAAAAGAGAAAAAAGAAGATATCAAGCTGAGTACCTCATTCATCCCTCTATTCCTTTTGGGGGAAGAGGTAACAATTCTGTGAACCATTTTTTCATATTATTTTGATAATTATTCAGACTTATAGAGGAAATATAAATATTTCTAAGTGTAACTCTGATATTATATATTGGGATAATTGATTTAGGCCTTCACCAAAGGGTAACTTGATTACATAGAGGACACCTGAAAGGGCAGTTAATAAAGTACACTTCCAGTGTGTCTGTGAAGACATTTACAGAGAATTGAGATGACTGTGTCTGTAGGAATTCAAGTCCAAGAAACTAGATCTCATGATTTCTTTTACCAGGAATAGACAATTGCACCAGCTATAGGCTTCTCCAGATGTTGCCTCAGAGTCCAAGCCCAGAATATAATGAAACAGAGCTTTCTATACAACTTTGGCTTCTCTGTCCCGTACATATGGTGACTTACATCTTGATTGGATGCTTTAAACTACTGGCCAATGAGAATAGAAGAAGTTGGAATGTGGAGGGAGCAGGGAAAGGGGAATGTAAGAGAGATGTAAAGTTGCAGGTACCTAAGGGTGCTTGAATGCTAGTGTCTATTTCCTATTCCTTTCCCTTGCCTGGGGCTATGGGGTACTGTCGTAGGTCTTGGTGTGTGGAATATATTGTCCTGGCTTCTTTTGGTCTCTCTTTGCCTCCTAGATGCCATGAGGAAAAAAAAATCCCACCCCTCAGGTTTCTGGTTCCACGATGTTATACCCACTCTACTTTCTATCTGCCTACAAACCTATGGCGACAGAACAAGTAAAGAACAAACTGAAGTTTCTGACACCATGGACCAAAATGAAGTTCTCCTCTCGTAAGTTGTTTATTTCATGTTTTTGTCATAGTGATGGGAAGTTTAACGTGTCAAATATGACAGCTAGAGGAGGTCCTCAATACTCTAGGCAGAACACATGTGCCTGTTCCCAAATGCAGACCACTCTTTTACGAAAGGAACACGAATCCTTATAATCATGCCCAATACAGTTAACTCACTTTTAAAATCTGGTTTCATAGAAATCCTACGAGGTGGGATGTACTTTCTTACATTCCATCTGAATTTTCTTACAGCAACTGAAGTTTGAATAATCATGACTTTTGTGAAGTCTTCCATGCCTTGTATCTGAAAGTTAACAGAATACATATTAATTTCTGAATGCCTGTTATGCAATTACATGTTGCTCTGGCAAGCTGGTATTCTAGGCCTTCAGCCTCCTGACTGCTGGGATGACCAACATCAGTCACTACACCTGGTTCTGCACATACACTCTTCCTCCATGCATTTGGGCATCTTATTTCATACAGATTTTATGACAACCTAACTGATAGTTTGTTTTCTTTTTTTAATAACTGAAGACCAAGCCACACTAAATATGCTGCTGCTTATTCTAACAGAGCATTTGAGATATACTTTCTTTGCTAAATATCAGAAATTGTCAGATTTTGTATGATTATAGGATTAGTGATAAGTGAGTATTATTGATAATGCATCTTCAGGATGACATATTGTTCAAAGTCATTCTTAAGGATGTTTGGATATGGATTAAACCTGGGGAACACTGTTGAGGGTGATCATTCCACAATAGCATTTATTGTAAGCATCATTTACTATCTTTTCCTTTGTTAGCTATTAGTAGCTGGTAGGACCATTTGACATTTTAATTGACAGCTGACGGACTCTACCTTATGTCTTGTAGTCTTGAGTTCAGCACTGCTAGACCTACAACTTCTGCTCTAGTAACTCCTGTGATCACTCAGAGAAAACTCCACTCTGACTTCATGGACCATGGCAGCCACAGCTGCTGTTCAAGCTTCAGCTCCAGTTGCTTTAGGAGACCTTGCTCTGAAGCTCTAATCAACCACCTCTCCAAGAAACTTGCATCTTTATAGGGTCCCACTCCAGGCAAAACAAGTCTCTCTTAACTTGTGGTGGGTAACCATGTTCATCCTTTAGCTTTTCTTACAGAAGGCAGGAGAGGGAGCTCTCCCCAGTGACTCTGGGCAAAGCTTGTGTTTAGTAATAAAAAAAGATGTGATTGGTACATATTCAAAGGGATGCCATTGGTAGAGCTGGAAGCCATACACATAGGACTGTGATTAGTATACTACAAGAGTACCCTATTCCTCTTTCTATGTAAACATGCTATCTCTTAGTTTCTTAAAGTCAGCCTGGGTAGCCTCTTTCCTGTATATTCTCCCTTAGCATTGGACTGTTAAGTCTAAAATCTCTCTCCTACTTATTTCAGATATAGCCAACAGTGGTAGCTGAGCAAAAAGTAATCAGGAACCTTGGCATTCTCTTCCTAGCAGTGGTAGTGGCCACTGCCAAAAGGCCACTGAAGGGTTATAGAGAGACCCTAAGATGGTAAGATAGTGATGGGTGGCTGCCGTATTGAAAATGCTGAGAACAGAGAGACAAAGGCAGAAACTGAAGCCATGGAGATGGGCAGGCTGTGGTTGCTAGGAAACCAAGGATTGTCGAGCAAAATGTTCCTTTGAACTCCTAACAGTTTAAATAGCAAAGTGTTCATTTTTATATTTATCATCTGAGTTGGAACAAAATTGCTGCCACTCTATTTAGTGGGGTTTGTTGGGACCTTCTAGAGTACTGTTGATATAGTCCTTCTGAAATGCATGAATGAAATTAGTGGGTTATTTTTTTCATAGGTACCACTGCACCAAAATGTAACTGTGGCCAAAATTCTATTCCTTGATGAGTTTTGTTGGCCATTGGTATTGGCTGGAAAATGCTTGTGTCTAGGTCATTGAGTGGGAAGGCAATCAATGCACTGTCTAGGTGAATGCACATGGCTGTAGGTAAGTATGGGATAATGGGCTGGAGGGAAGAAAGAAGGAGAGGGGAGGGCAGAAAGCCCGATTGTAGCAGCAGTTTTTCTATTATCAATGGATTTTTGGTGTGATGCCTGTTTCTGTACCTGATGACATGTCACAGGAATTAGGGAAGGTGCCTTATAAACTTTTCGCAACTGACAGTCTTCTGCGGATCCATGGATGAGTACAACATGGGTTACTGTTTCATCATATATATCGGTTTTCAAGGACTTAGGTATGTCTCTTACGAAGACATTGCAGAGTTTCAACTGCATCTTGTAGTTCCAGTCCTTAAAGGGAAAAGCACAGCCTCATGTCATTAGCTTACAGTTAGTTTCTGCCCCTATCTCTGTGCAGGTTTGCTTGGGGATGTGAGTAGGTAGGAAGAATTCAGAAGGACCCCTCTTACCTCAAAAGATAAATGTTCTCGAATCTTTTGGGCAGTAATGGCAAGTCCGATTTTGTGCCACATTTTATATTTCATGTTAGGACACTTTTTTTCAAAGCCTTCATACAAGTGACTAATGGGAATAAAATATGTCTGGAAAAAGGGAAGATAGAAATTCAACAATTTGTGTAAGTCCATGGCTGAAGAAATATCCATCTCCATACAATGACATTCAAGCTAAGAAATAAGATGCATGTTGCAGCCCAGAAATCTCATAAAATTCATTTATTAGCTTGGACTTGTAATCTTGAAAAGACACAAGTCTAGAAAGATTCATGGTTCAACAAGGACTTTTCAGCTTTTATTTTTTATTTTTTAAAACTATGTTTTTCTGGGTGTAGTCTGGCGTTTGCACATCTTGGAATTATATCAAGTTAAATACCAGTCACCATCTTACATAACTTATCTTTATTCTTTTCTTTGGCAAATAATAGCGATGTATGTTAATGAGACACAAATCAAGCTACTTAACCTGCCCTACACCTTATCAGCTTGCAAGGTTTTGTGTCCAGGACATTACAAATTTAGTCCTTTAATGGTTTTCACATATACATTGTTATCACTGAGTTCACCATACAATATAATAGCACACTAGAATATATTCTTCCAGTGAACTAAAGTGTACCCTTGACTAATACCTTCCCTTTCCCCTTGTCATACACTTCTGGTAACCACCTCTCTGTGCTTTTTGAGACAAGTCTGCTGCTTTACATTCCACATGGAGGTAAAAAAAAATATGCAACATTTTTCTTTCTGTTCCTGGTTTCTAATATTTGCACAATCTTCTTCAAGATCATTTATGCTGTTGCAAAAATAGAATCTCATTCATTAAAACTGTTTTATTACTTTTGTGAATGACATGTATGCTATAAGTTAATTAATTTACACAGATGTCATGGCACACCTTCAGAAATCAGGGGGCAACCTGCAGTAGATTCTTTCCTTCTACCAAGTGGGTTCCAGGGATGGGTCTCAGGTCATCAGCCTTGGTAGCAAGCGCCTGTACCAGTGAGCCAGCCATATCTCTAACCTATCACTCTTCAGAAGCTGAAGAGCATTCCACAGTATGTATGTTTTCCGAGATCAAGTATAAGTTGCTGGGCACTGTATTTATTTTTATTTCTTGACTTGTGAATAACACTGCAATACACATGGAGTCCTAGGTATCTCTCTACAGCCTGCTGATTCCTTCTTTGTTTAGATTTTTTATATTGATTTTCCCACTCCAGGCACATAGACAGTCTTTCTATCCTTTGGTGACCTTCTTGATGCCTTTCCTCAGTATTTTAATTTTATTGTTAAGATCTGTCCTTTTCCCGGATAAACGTATTCCTTAGTAGTTATTATGAGATTGTTCTTCTGACTTCTATTTCAGACGGTTTGCTATTAGCATATAGTAACATGACTTATTTTTGTGTTACATCTTATGATCTTGGTGAGTTTGTTTGCTAGTTCTACTACTTTTCAGATGGTCTTGGGGCATATTCTCTCCATGAGGTCATTATACCATCACTGACTGACCACATCCTTCCCAACCTGGATACCCTGTATTTATTTTGTCCTCTTGATTTTTGTGGCTAAGACTCCAGTATTCTGTTGAGTGAAAATGATGAAAATGTATGATAGGAGAAAGGGAGCCTTCAGCTTTTCCCTTTCATTTTAAAGTTAGCTTTTCACTAAGTATATGTATACATGCATGCATATATGTATGTATACATGTATATGTGCACAATCTGCCTTTATTGTGTTTGCTTATTGCCCTTCTATCCCTAACTTTTCAGACTGTTTATTTTATGAATTACTGCTGAATTTCATGAAGTGTTTGTGATGGAGCTTGAGATTCTGGCTGTTGTGCTGTTGATGTGGTAGCGTATCACCTTGACTGGCTTGTGTATCTTCAGTCATATGAGGATACTTGATTGTGATGAAAAACCTCTTCTCTGTGCTTTTGTGTTTGGGTTGCTGGCCTTATTTTGAGAATTTTTGTTTCTGTGTTTGACACAAGTACTGCTCTGTGGCATTTCTATTTTCATTTCCTATTCTTCAGGTTTTAGTGTTCAGATGAATGCTGGCCTTGCAAGTTTGGAAGAAATCTGTCTTCTTGCTTTTCTTTCCTGCCTTCTTTGGTGCATCTTATTGTTAAGCTGTGCTTTATCACGTGACTTTCTCAGTTCTTGTAAAGTTCATACTGGAGGTGCTGAAATGGAGTTTTACATAGCTGTGAAAAAAATCACTGGAGGGCTTGCCAGCATGCTGGCAGAAGCCAGTGCACAGCTTGCTTGTTTGCTTGTTTCTCTTCCCCTTCCTTTCTTTTTCCTTCCCTTCACTCTTTCCTCTCCTACCATTCCCATCTCTTTCTTCTTGACAGGATCTCTGTATGTAGCCCAGGCCAGCTTCTAAGTCACAATTTATTGACCACTACACCTGGTTTTCTGTTTACTTTCAAGGCCTAGGTTCCCTTCGACTGTCCTTACCGATTACATAATTTCTAGCATCCCCTTTCCCATTTTTTTTTTTAAATTGGAATCTCAATCAGCAGAGAGCAAATCTTAAACCTTCCATTTGACCATTTATTTCATGTTTATATTGTGCTAATATTTCTTATCTCTCCTATGTTTAAGAGCAGTTTCTCTTTAATAATGTATGTTTTCTTTGAGTTTGTTGGCTCTATCTGTACTCATTGCTTTAGTGACTTATTAGCTCAGTACATCCTCTGGACAATATTAACCTTATTATTTACCCAATGCCTCACTCCATCCTGCCATCCATCATTGTTTAATATTTCTTTGTATAGGTAAAAATTATGATATCAAGAAAGGCTTTCAAAATTTCATGATTCTGGATGACACACTGTAGAGATTACAGATTCCTCTCTACTCCTCTGAATTGCCGAAGTTTGTTACAGGGAGCTATTAATTATCTGGTCATCAAGGCTCAGTGGGGGCTGGCATTTGTAATTTGCTGGGGCTAATTAATAGATGGCATTAGGTGGGATCCAAAACAGCAACATGAAACTAAATTAACTTTAAAACTACCTTCACTATGGATCCTATCGATGCTCCCCTTCAGCATTGACACAGTAGATCTAGAGAAGGCAGTGCTCCCTCTCAGCACTGACACAGTAGATCTAGAGAAGACAGTGCTCTCTTTCAGCATTCATACAGTAGATCTAGAGAAGGCAGTGCTCCCTCTCAGCATTCATACAGTAGATCTAGAGATGTGCTCCCTCTCAGCACTCATACAGTAGATCTAGAGAAGGCAGTGCTCCCTCTCAGCATTCATACAGTAGATCTAGAGAAGGCAGTGCTCCCTCTCAGCACTCATACAGTAGATCTAGAGAAGGCAGTGCTCCCTCTTAGCATTCATACGGTAGATTTAGAGAAGGCAGTGCTCCCTCTCAGCATTCATACAGTAGATTTAGAGAAAGCAGTGCTCCCTCTCAGCATTCATACAGTAGATCTAGAGAAGGCAGTGCTCTCTCTCAGCATTCATACAGTAGATCTAGAGAAGGCAGTGCTCCCTCTCAGCACTCATACATTAGATCTAGAGAAGGCAGTGCTCCCTCTCAGCATTCATACAGTAGATCTAGAGAAGGCAATGCTCTCTCTCAGCATTCATACAGTAGATCTAGAGAAGGCAGTGTTCCCTCTCAGCATTCGTACAGTAGACCTAGAGAAGGCAGGGCACATGCTCAGCATTGATGGGGCAAATCAACAGAAGGTCACTTTATGTTCAGTCTTTGTTTTCATGGTCTGTTATTTCTGGTCCTTAACTTGGATACTAGTGGTTTGAAGTATCTCCTTTCTGACAACTAAACCTTGAGATCCTTAAATTTTGGCAGTATTTGTGTTTGTTGTTATTTTTGTTTATTTGTTTTGACACAAGGTCTTGGTTTTGCTTTGTAGCTTTAGCTGGCCTATGATATCAGCCACTTTATTGAATACAATTTCAAAATTCATCAAACTCACTGTCTTCTGTAGGGCTCTTTACTTGTTGCGTGGTGACTGGAGAATTGTGGGAGGCAGGGACTCAGGATGCATTTAAGGGTTGTCCTATTTTCTTTTCTGTTACTGTGATTAAAATACTCTGACCAACTGCAAGAGTCTGACATACTCAGAGGCAGATGCTCACAGCTAACCATCAAACTGAGCATGGGGTTCCCAATGGAGAAGATAGAGTGAAGGCTGAAGGAGTTGAGAGGATTCGCGACACCATGAGGAAAGCAACAATCCCAACCAACCAGAGCCCACAGGGTCTAAACCACCAGCCTGGAAGCGCTTAGGGAGGGACCATGGCTCCAGCTATATATGCAAGGGAGCTATATATAAGTGGGAGAAGAGATCCTTGGTCCCATGAAGGCGGGACGTCGTGGGGGGGGATACTCGAGGGTGGGGAGGTGAGGTACGGGGGAGGGTGAGTGGGGGTACACCAACGTGGAGGCAGGAGGAGGGGGGAAGGGATAGTGAGTTCCTGGGAGGGAGGGGGGAAATGGGGTAAGGAGAGAACATCTGAAATGTAAAAAAAAAATTTTCCAATAAAAAAAAAAATACTCTGACCAAAAAAAAATTATTTGGTCAAAGACGTGTTTTTAGATTCTCATTTCAAGTAACAGTCCATCATTTTGAGTAAGGTATGCAGGAGGTCAAACAACTGGTCACATCCCATCCATGGTCATCTTGCTTACTTGCTTTTAGCTAAGTTCTCTCTCTTTCTTCTCTTTTACTGTTTACAGTCTCCTTGGCTAGGGAACAGGGCCACTGACAATGTACTCTGTCTTCCATCAGATGAAAATCAATACAGTCCCCTAGAGACGCACTCGCATGCTGGCCTATCACGCCAGCCTGATTCAAGTCATTTCTAATTAGGACTTCCTCTTCCCAGACTGTGTCAAATTGACAGTTCAAAATAACTAGTGCATGGCCAATCTTAATTGATTTCTCTTCTGAAGGCTTTCAGACTTATTTTGAACATTCCTGTTTATCATGATAGAAAATAGTGTCCCATGAATTTGGTGAGGTTTTGTGCTTGGTTGTGGTGGGTTTGCTATGTATACAGTGCCTTCATAAATGCTTGCTAGTGTTTTTATTCAAATCCCAGTTATGCAGAACGTTACATGTATGTATTTTTTTTCTGTGCCACTACTTACAGATGTTTTAAAAACATAATAAATGTGATTATTTTGCTTAAAATATCCATCTATAGAGATCTAAAAGGTTCAGTGAGAGACTAGCTAGCTGTATAATGTCTGAATTAACAGCCTCCAAATAATGATGATTTTGTGTGTGTGTACATACACAGATATGAGTTCTTATATGCATACATGCATAAACATCACATTTAAATCACCTATGACTGATATCTGACATTCTGTAACTCATTCAAGTGCCAAGCTTTATGAAACTCAGCTGAAATACTCCACCAACATTATGCTTCTTTCTCCCTGATCTAACCTACCTAAGCTAAAATACAAAGAAAAATACTGGCCCTTGAGCATTAATCCAGAGATAAGATAACCAACTCTACCCATCCACACCCCTTGGACTTGCAAGTCTCTTTTCCCACTTATAAAAGTATCTTTCCTTTAAGAAACACATGTCCCTGCTAAAATTCAATTTCTTCTTTTACCACAGCCTTCTCAGTCTCACCTACTCTATCCCTAAAATATATGGCAAATGCTTTGTCTATTAAACATCTTCATGCTTAGAATGATATTTGAAGGCTCCTAGAGCCACACTTTAAAAAATTGTCTCTTCTCGTAGATCTGCTTATAAGAGCATGATATTCATATTGAAAATTTCCAAAATGTCTCCACTATATCTTTTTATACGTTGTTTATCTGGAGTAGAGCAAGTACACATGGGTGTTACATCTCTTGTGTCCATTTGTATTAATATTCTCTCTCCCTCTTCCTGCTCCCACTGAATGCCACTGACTTGCTAAAATGGCAGGTCATTTGTCCTTCAGGATGTCCCACACTGTAGATAAAGCAGACAATTCCCTCTTGGTTTCACTGACTTATTTGATTCCTTGTGTTTCCTGGAAAACCATTTCCAGATAATGGTTTTGCCTACAGGTTTAAAGAGACTCTGGTTTTGTTTCTTCCCTGTTCTTTCATGGGTGAACATTATTCTTTTGGGGGGCCAGTGGGAACCCCTGGTACACTGATGATTTTGTCCTCAGTTATGTCTCGAGGGGGAGGGAGGCTTTTTATCCCCTCTGATCAGCGTTCCTACCAGTACATTCCAGTGCTGACTCTTCCCCGCTTTCCTTATCTTACGATTTATGGCACATTCTTTTTGTTTTCTTGTCCTTTTTTAATGGAGACAATTTTATTCTTATGAATTCACAAATGAAAAAAAATCACACAGCTAGATTAAAAATCTTCATTTAAGTAACAATTTGCCTAGACCTAAACCCTATATACATCTTAGTGAAACGGCTCATATGGCCCAGACTTCCTGATTAAATTCTTTCATTGTGGTAGGCTCACTTTTGAAGCTGTTTTGCTAGGGCATTATTGTTAGCATCAGAAGCTGTTTACAGCTAGCCTCTGATCCAGTGATGAGCCATCCCTAGGCAACCGGGCCCTCCTGCCTATGTGCCATGGCACCGCTACACACTCTCTCAACTGCATCACTTGTGTGCTTCATCACCGAGGTTATCTACATCAAAGCCGGAAAAAGACAGAGACTCTGACCCATCTCTCTCTCTTTCCCTTCCTCGCTTCTTCCCCCTTTCAATAAAAGACCTCTCTCATGGAACTGCTGGTTGGCATGATTTATCTAGGAACAAGCTGTTTTCAACTAACAATTATGTAAGTATGTACCATTGTAAATAATAGGTCCCTTACCTTTCCTATTTAAAAACACACATTGCCACTGGCCTAGACATATGCTAAACATTAAAAGCATTCTGATTTTGATACCAGACATTGAATGAGATACAGCAGCAAGACAGAGGAGCTGTTCCAACCTCCACGACAGTTTTGCAGGTGGCAGAATATTGCATCCGTTCTTTAGTCAAACAGTTTAACTCCCTATTATCTCCCCACTGAGCAGGTATTCTGTGTGAGGCAGTGGATGAATTTTAAGCTCTGACTCTGAGGATGCTCTTTCCATCTCCAGGTGTGACTTTGACCTTTTAAGCTGTTAAAAAGAGAGAGAGAAAAAACACCTATGCTGGTTAGTTTACATCACCCAAACTGTTTGTCATTTTCCTGCTGCAGGTTTAACAATTAAATTGTATTTGCGTCAACCTGGAAATAATTTCCCTTAAAGTAAAGTTGTTAAATTAGCAGTGACTTTCACAGAGAATATCCCCTCTCCGTGGAAAGCGGGTCAGAGGGGATAACAGGTTATTCTTTCTGACTTCTCTCTATGGGCCAACCTGTATCCATTTCAAATGGTTGAATCTCCCATTCATATAAACACAAGAAGAGCCACAATTGATAAATTTACATCTTCAGAGATGATCTTTTGTGTAGTTTCCTCTTATTTATGGAAAAAGAAGGGGGTGGGGATGGGAGATGGGGATGAGGCAGAGTCTCAGTGATGGGGGGATCAGAAAGGGGCAGTGTTTGATGAAAATAAATAAATAGAAAGACAGAAAGAGAAAGAGAGAGAGAGAGAGGAGAGAGAGAGAGAGAGAGAGAGAGAAGAAGAGAGAGAAAGGTATGGCTTGGAAGGTGGCAGGTTGTTGGCCATTGTATCTGGTTTTGAAATCATCATTTGCATGCTAACTGTTCTCTTAAGAAAGGATCTCTTGGAAGCCTCTCTCTTCCCTGGTTTCTGGGACTTTCTAGTGGCTATCCCAGTTGCCCATCCTCTACTGCTACATATTTCTACTCAATTTCCTGACCTTCTGTACTTCTCTTCTTACCCTTCCAATATCTGATCCTATCCTCCTTTTTTCCCTCCCCCTTCTCTCTCCCTCCTAGGTCCCTCCCTTCCTTTACCTCCTGTGATTATTTTGTTCCCCCTTCTATGTAGGATTGAAGCATCCACACTTTGATCTTCCTTCTTCTTGAGCTTCATGTGGTCTGTGAATTGTATCTTGAGTATTTTGAGCTTTTGGGCTAATATCTACTTATCAGTGAGTGCATACCATGGGTATTCTTTTGTGACTGGGTTACCTCACTCAGGATGATATTTTCTAGTTCCATCCATTTGCCTGCGAATTTCATGAAGTTACTGTTTTTAATAGCTGAGCAGAACTCCACTGTGTAAATGTGCCACATTTTTTGTATCCATTCTTCTGTTGAAGGACATCTGGGTTGTTTCCAGCTTCTGGCTACTATAAATAAGGCTGCTATAAACATAGTGGAGCATGTGTCCTTGTTATATGTTGGAATATCTTTTGGGTATATGCCCAGGAGTGGCATAGCTGAGTCTTCAGGTAGAACTATTTTTTTTTTTTTTTTTTTTTTTTTTTTTTTATTTTCAGCAAATCAAAAAAATTTTCTGAGGAACTGCCAGATTGATTTCCAAAGTGATTTTACCAGCTTGCAATGCTACCAGCAATGGTGGAGTGTTCCTTTTTCTCCATATCCTCGTCAGCATCTGCTGTCACCTGAGTTTTTGATCTTAGCCATTCTGACTGGTGTGAGGTAGAATCTCAGGGTTGTTTTTGATTTGCATTTCCCTGATGACTAAGGATGTTGAACCTTCTTTAAGTGCTTCTCAGCCATTTGAGATTTTTCAGTTGAGAACTGTTTGGCTCTGTACTTCATTTTTAATAGGGGTATTTGGTTCTCTGGAGTCTAACTTCTTGAGTTCTTTGGTATATTTTGGTTGTTAGTCCTCTATAACTCAATGGGGATGACCTTAGCCAAAATAGACAACAAAGGGGAGATAGAACCTACAGAGACCCCAGCTAAGCAATGGGG
Organism: Mastomys natalensis; assembly: GCA_021653895.1. NCBI lineage: Eukaryota > Metazoa > Chordata > Mammalia > Rodentia > Muridae > Mastomys > Mastomys natalensis. The sequence goes on from JAJTUV010000035.1 coordinate 54,626, forward strand.
CCACCCACTTATCTCAAAATTGTTAACCCAGAAATGTTCCTGTCTAAAGGAAAAACAGGGACAAAAAATGGAACAGAGACTGAAGGAAAGGCCATCCAGAGACCATCCCACCTAGGGGGTCTATCCCATCTGCAGACACCAAACCTGACACTATTTGCTGATGCCAAGAAATACTTGCTGACAGGAGCCTGGTATGGATGTTCTCTGAGAGGTTCTACCAGCACCTGACCAATACAGATGCAGATACTCACAGTCAATTATCGGACTGGGCTGGGAACCCCAATGGAAGAGCTAGGGAAAGGACTGAAGGAACTGAAGGGGATTGCAACCCCATAGGAAGAACAATATCAACTAACCAATTGTAGCATCCTGAGACTCCAGAGACTAAACCACCAACTAAAGAGTATACATAGAGGCATCCATAGCTCCAGATATATTTGTAGAAGTAGATGGACTTATATGACATTAATGGGAGGGGAGGCCCTTGGTCCTGTGGAGGTTTGATGCCCCAGTGTAAGGAGATGCTAGAGTGGTGAGGCAGGAGTGGGTGAGTGGGTAGAGGAGCACCCTCACAGAAGCAAAGGGGAGGGCCAAAGAACAGATGGGATGGGTGATATGTGGAGGGGTAACTAGGAAGGAGGATATCATTTGAAATGTAAATGAATAAAATGATTAATAAAAATAAAATAAAAAAGAAAGCATGTCTTCATTTTATAGCATGGAAAGTCATTAATTCTTAATTTTGCAAAGTTCTTTTTTTCTTACTTTTTTCTTAAAAATAAACAACTTGAACGCTCATAATCACATTTATAAGCCTCTCTGCTTTACCTTAACCATGCCTGAAATTATTACATAGATTCCTTCTGGTTCATCACCTTCTTCGAATATGTTATTTCCACAGTCAAATGTTACAACTTTTGCTTTTTCCTAAAGGGAAAAAATAAATAAATTTGGGATGTTGATCTGTACTTTAGTAGAACTTTTATACAATTAAAGCAAATATTTGATAAGATCTAAGAGATTGTGTTGGTTGCAATTTTGTGGTAGCAAAGAGGATTGTAAATGAACACAGGGGGAATTGGAGATCCACAAATATAAATTTTGTATTCAAATCTCATACATACATGAAGACAAATAATCTTAGAAATAAGAACGGAGTGGGAAAATGAAAGTGATTCATCTAGGTGAAAAGTTACAGGTAGACAGGGTGAATGGTGTGTCCATGTCTCAAGCACTCTAGAGTCTAAGTATTTAACAACCCATTCTGAATAATTAAGGGAATGTTTAAGCTTTGTACTGAACAAGCGCTGAAAATAATATCATTAAAACACGTTAGGTCTATTGATTTATTTATTCCACCCGCAAGCAATCTATGAGAATGATGGAGTGGGTATTCAAAAGATGAATGAAGCCAGGTCTGGTTGCTCATGCTTGTAATCTGACATTTGGGAAGCAGAGGCAAGATAAGTGAGACTTGGAAGCCAGCTTGGAATACATAGCAATGTTCTTTGTCAGAAACCATAACAATAAAAACAAAGGGGAAAGAAAGTAAAAGGAAGGATGAATGAGCTAAATAGTGGGGGCAGAGATGTAAAATTACTTCCAATATATAATATATATAATAGTGCAGCATACATGCATATTGGAAACAATGGTAGCTCATTTCTTACTTCAAACCAAAGACAACATGATAGTATTCTGCTGAGAAATTACCCTAAGGACCTACATCTCTTGACTAGGTCTAGTAGTTTGCAGAAGTGCAACGAGTAAGGATAGATTGATAAGGGTCTAGGACCAGTGGACATTTCCAATAAATTGTACAGAATCCACAGATTAATGGATTGAAAGAGGATTTAGTGTGAATGGCACCAACAATACTGCAGCATAGACAAAATAAAGGGCATCTGGCATGTGGGAAACAGAAGCTAAAGGTGGAGAGGCAGGTGGGAGGAAGTTTGTACTAGGACTTTGGGCTGTATTCAAAGAGATGTTGATTATAGATAGCAAGGGACAATTACAGAGTATCATGGTCAAATCCTTACTGTTCTCATGATTATTTGCTAGTGCATTAAAGGTATTATCAGGAGGTAAAATATTTACCTGAATAAAGTGTATGGCTTCAGGATCGTCACACAGCCATGGGATATAGTATGGTGCTTCTTCAACATTAAATGGCTGGATAACAGACTGCAGATCAAGCACCTCAATCTTTTTGGCCATGATTAACTAGAAGCACAATATTTAAGAAAGAAGGTGAACCAAACTGTGTATACAGAGTGAAGAGAAGAAAAAGAAGCAGGAGAAGGAGAAGGAGAAGAGAAAGAGAAGAGAGGAAGAGGAGAGGAGGAGGAGGAGGAAGAGGAGGAGGAGCAGCAGTAGCAGCTTTTTACTGTACTGTGTTAGTTAGCCCTCTGCTAGGGAGGGCATTGCAGACCCCAGCCACAGCATGCAACAGTTTCCCTTTCTGGATTGTGATGCCTTGAGTGAGAAGTGTCCCTTGTAGGCTCACATGTTTGAAGACTTGATCCCCGGTTGGTGACATTATTTGGAGATGGTTTAAGAGGTGTGATCCTGCTGAATGAAGAATGTCACTAGGGGTCGGGGTCAGATTCGAGAGTTTCTAGCATGTCCCACATCAATTTGCTTTCTCATCTTTATGTTTGGGGTTGAGGATGTGATCCCTCTGCTTCTTCTCCCTACTGCCTGTAACTCCAGCTCCAGGGAATCCAATCTTCTCCACACTCCCTGACTGCCTGCACTCACACACACTCCTACATATGCATTTGTGAGTATTTTATACACAAGTGCTGTATTTAAATCCTCCCCCCCCATCAATTTCTCTCACTCCCTCTCAACTTCATGACTTCTTCTTTAACTACTATCACATACATACATACATACATACATACATACATACACACACACACACACATACATACATACATACAAACAAATGTGCACACATCCACATTTATATCCTTTATCGTCTGGTCTGCTGAGTCCATTTGGGCGTAGGATACCCTCTCAGGCATGGATTTTCAAAGCTGAGTTTCTGATTTGCCATCTATGCTAGCTGAACTGGTTTGCATTAGCTCTCTAATATTTAAATTTACTTTATCATAACTTGATAGAGCATTAATAATGTTCCTTGGCATTTTATGAGCTGATAAGCAAAGACATCATTACTGGTTTTGATATTCTTAGATCTGTTTTTCTCTGTTTATTTTATGATAGGGTCTCAGGTAGTCTGGCCTCGCCTCTAATCTGCATGTACCCAAAGAATATCTTGAACTCTTGATCCTCCTGCTTCTGCTTCTAAAGAACTTCCATATAGGTATGCCCTACCATAATCAGCTGTTTTTCTTTTAATATGTGTAGTTAACATGTTTATAGTACAAGTATTGAATTCAGGGTTTTGTTTATGGTAGGCAAGCACTATACCACTGAACTTCAGCCTTGGTTTTCTCAGGTTCTAGTTCTGTAAGATTTATTATTAATTTTAATTATGTGTTTATGTATTTGTGTATGTGTGTGTGGGGTATATGCATGTGTGCATATTGATGTATGTGCATGGATGTATGTATATGTGTGTGGTGTATGTATATGTGTGTATTGATGTATGTGCATGTATGTATGTGTGTGTGTGTGTGTGTGTGTGTGTGTGTGTATACTGAGTAAGTGCATGCTCACAGAGGCTAGAAGAGGATGTGAGACCTCCTGGAGCTGGAGTTATAGGTGTAGTGAGTTGCACAGGTACTGGGAACTGAACTTGGGTCCTCTACAAGAGCAATATGTTCTGTTAAAAAGACAAACCATCCTCCTGGCAGGGGTAGGGTGCCACTCTCTCAGAGGAGAAAGGAAGAGGGCGATGGGAGAGGGACTGTATGTGTGTGGTGGTGGGGAGACCAGAAGGAAGGGAGGCTGTGATTAAGATTCTTTGAAGGCGGAACAAATACTCACAGAAGAAAATATGGAGACAAAGTGTGGAGTAGAGACTGAAGAAAAGGTCATCCAGAGACTGAGATCCCATATACAGTCGCCAAATCCTATTGTGGATGCCAGGAAGTGCTTGCTGACAGGAGCCTCTTGAGAGGCTCTGCTAGAGCCTGATAAATACAGAGGCAGATGCTTGCAACCAACCATTGGACTGAGCTTGGGGTTCACGATGGGATGGAGGAGTTGGGGAACGGACTAAAGGAGCAGAGGGGGTTTGCAGCCCCATGGCGGGAGCAACGGTGTCAACTGGCCAGATACTTGAGAAGCTCTCAGGAACTAGACCACCAACCAAAGTGTACACATGGAGGGACTCATGGCTCTGGCCACGTTTGTGTCAGAGGATGGCCTTGTTGGACATCAGTGGAAGGAGCAGTTCTTGGTCCTGTGGGGGTTCGATGCCCCAGTGTAGGAGAATCCCAGGGCGAGAAGGCGGGAATGGGATAAGGGGTTTCTAGAGGGAAGGTGGGAATGGGATAAGGGGTTTCTAGAGGGGAGACCTGGAGAGAGGATAACATTTGAAGTGTAAATAAAGAAAATATTCAATAATGAAAAAAATAGAATTGAAAGGCTGAAAGTCAATAAAACAAGTCATGAAAGAAAAAAGAGAGATGTAAAGTAAATAAATTAAATTAAATTAATCAATGGAAAAATGTCCCAGGGCAGAGAGAGAGAGAGAGAGAGAGAGAGAGAGAGAGAGAGAGAGAGAGAGAGAGAGAGAGAAATTTTTCCAAACTATAGGTTCTATTTCATTTTTTTCTTTTTTGCCTTTTTTGCCTTCCTCTTTCTTTCCTCTTTCTTCCTTCCTTCCTTCCTTCCTTCCTTCCTTCCTTCCTTCCTTCCTTCCTTCCTTCCTTCCTTCCTTCCTTCCTTTCCTCTTCCCCCCCCATCCTTTTGTTCCTTGTTTTTGTAGTCAAATTCTCACTGTATAGCCCTGGCAGGCCTGATAATATGTATTCTTTGATTAGTAGAGATGTTAAGTATCTCTTTAAAATTGCCATATCCTTTTTATATTGGTACCCATTTCAGATCTACTCTCCACGCTTTCTGTAGGAGTCTCTGCCCCTTCTAATCGTATATGGGAATGCTTTGTGTGGGAATAGCTTTTTCTGAAAACACCTCTGACACCCAGAAACGGAACTTTTGCCGGACCTTACATCCAAGTTAGCAATATGCTCGAGACCGTGTAAACCATGTAGTCAAATCTGTACTAAGTAGTCAGCCTGTATAAATGTCACCTGCCTTTCAGAAAACAATGTCATCAACCTTAAAATGACTTGGATTTTCCATGGAATCGGTTTTACAACCTAAGCTAAACATAAGCTCTGAAGTTATATACTCATCCATGCCCCTGACATAAAATAACTGAGGTACATTATAGTAACCATTTGCTTAAGGCAGTCAATATGTTGAAAGCAACCTTAAAGAAAACAAATGTCCACCATAAATGTTGGAAGCAGCTTGTGGCTGTAGCTTGATAACAGCTGTTTGCGGCTTTGGATGTATTCTGGTCAACAAGACTCAGAAGGTCAAATTTTCCCTCACAAACTCTGACCAAAGCTAAACTAACTAACTAACTAACTAACTAACTAATAAATAAATAAATAAATAAATAAAATTAAGAGATGTCTCACTCCTTTCCCAGGCTGTGGTTTTTTGTTTGTTTGTTTTTCTGTTTTGTGCAGTTCTATCAATATATATAGAAAAAAGCTCTATTAGGGATAGACAACACAGACGAGATGGAAGACACAGGGAGAGAAGTGGAGAAGTCAAATTTCGGCTCCCTCCTGGTCTAAGCTACTAAGTGACTCATTTCTTTGGAGGTAGCGCTGGCCCATTCTGGAAGATATTTCCATCGTTATTTAGTGGGTAATTTCAGTTACAAATGTTAGCTTCCACGCTGTGCTCTGTCTGCTACGTCGCTCGCTCGCAATACATTTCAATGTGTGAAGTTCTACAGTTGATACGGTATGATCTATGTAACTTAAAAATGTGGGCTCTGCAATGAGTAGTTTAGCAAGGTTTCTCCTCATAAAGAATAAAAAAATTCTATAAGTAGCATTACAGTAATTTTAGAGCTTCGGAGTTATTTTCTTGTAAGTCTTGAATCATTTGTTGAATAATGGGTCACTTCTTCCAAATTTTCAGTATCAGTTTGACATTAGAATACTGTGTGTATTTAGGTCTGTTGCTAGACTCAAATATGTTCTACCCACTCACTTCCCCCATTTTTTACTGTAATTTTGCAGTATTTTATTATTGTAGTATGTTTCAACATCTAGAGTAATAGATAGCCCCTCAAATTTTCCAAAATCTTCTTGTGCTAAGGTGTAAGTTTACATAGTGTATGTTTGTAGTGTTAGCTGTTTTTGACCACTGCGCTGTGGTGGCATTAACTAACCACATCTGTACTGTGCAGTCCTCATCACTGGCCATAGCTCTTCATTTTGCAATGTTCTATGGAAACTGCACAGTGCTTGTGACTGGGTTATTTCCTTCAGCATAGAATCCTCCATGTTCATCCACCCATGGCCAGCATTTCTTTCTTCATTAAGACTGAGAATATTCGATACTAGACATATGGTACATATTGTATCATCGTTCATTTGTCTATGCAGCAGATACTATGAATACTGTTTCTATGAATACAGATACAGAAATCTCCTAAAGACTTGGCTTTTTCCTACATTTGAGTGTATATCAAAGAACTGCTAGACAAAATAGCAACGCAAATGGGTTGTGCGTGCTGCACTCCTCTTTCCTGCAGAGGTGGTACAGGTTTACATTCCCACCAATGGTGCACAGGGATCCCATGTTCTCTGCTTGCTTACTGACATGTATTTTCTGTTTTCCTGATTCTGTGTGACCGGGAAACATTATGTCATTTCTGTTCTTTTCTGTTTGTTGTCTCATTTGTTTTGATTTTTGACTTCACTGGGCATTAGTGCCAATAGGCAAATTTCTATATGTTTATCAGGCCATTTGGATGTCTTTTGGGGGGAAATATCTTTTCATATCCATTCTCATTTTAAAAATCAGGTTTGACTAGTTTTAGGAAATTTCTTTATGTATCAATATCTTAAATGTATAGATTGAAAATGTTCCCTCTCACTCTGTGGATCAGTTTTTTAGTATGTGATAATTTAATGTACATTTTAAAGTGCTGTTTCTGTCTTTCCTTCTATTTCTGCATGTGCTTTAGGCAATAATTCCAAGAAATCAGCCTAGATGGTGATGGACTTTTAGCTCCATGTTTTCTTCTTTAATTCTGTGGTTTTAGATTTTATATTTAGGCTGTGGATTCATTTTGAATTACTCTTTTCTGCATGGTTTTAGGTAAAGGTCCAATTTCCTTTTTTTCTGAAAATAGCTGTGGTTTAATCATGTTATTTCTAACCTTCCTGCTTATCTTTGCCTTTCATTTGGACAGCTTAATATAAACTTAAGGTAAGTTTCTGTAAATATTTGTCTTTAAAATTTTATATCTACACCTCACTTCCAATTCCCCACAAGATTTGCTTCTGCCATTCTGACATTTTTTTTTCTATTTGTCTTTTAAAAATACTTATAATTCTTTTGGTCCTACATTATTATGCTGGTTTTGCTCTAGTTTTATTTGTGAAGCACTTGGGTTCTTTTTTCTTTCGTGTACATTTTTGGACAGTTTTTGTGACTATCTGGAGGAGCATGTTTAACATCACGAAATTCCAACAGTCTAGTGTGAACACACTATGATTGAATGAACGCACGTTTCACATTCACTGAGCACAAAGGAGCCAAAACCTTTACTCTCCCAGCCTCATCCTTTCAGAGGCTTACGTCACAAATCTACATGCTTCCTCTGAGAATACGCAGTCTCACCTTGTTAATCTCATTGCCTTCCAGCTTGTGTATAATCCCTTTGGACCTGAAAGCCTTGACAATTTCTCTGGCCATATTGAGCATGACATTAATCTCCTCCTTGGTTTTCATAGTGACAGCGATTTCTGGATGATCATACTCTAAGTAGCCTGAAGAACAGTGAAATATTTTCAGGTAAAATGAGAAGAATGTCTTACGTGAATACTCAAAGCTAACTATTCTCCTCTAAGTCTAAAATGTGCAACTTTCACCCCGGAGCAAGCATCCCACTGGCAGGCCTGCTGTCATCAGTCCCTCATCAATAGTGATGAGATACTGTCCTTTTCTTGGATAATACTCACCCTTGTGCTGAGCCTACGGAAATGGAATGGAAAGCCCTGCCCTAAACTAATGGTTGCACTGGTCCACCATCGCTGGGCCTGGAAGCATGCTTGGGACCAAGTGTCTGGTATTCATGATTCATTTTCTTGTTGGGTTCAAAACAGCATCTTTGAATATGTATTACATGTTCATCTATGGTTTCTGGTAAAGTCCTATACCTAGCTCTTTCTGGGTCATTTTCCTCATGTGCTCTTGGCGAATCTAAAAGACACATTTGTATGTGTTTTTTTTGCTTATGTTTCCTGGATTCCTAGATGCCCATTGAAACCTCATCCCACTCACATTAGACATGTGGGCTTTCCCTTGGTCATGATCCCTTCTCTGCCCTGTGATTATTTGCCACAGAGCTCTCTCAAGCTCCAATCCCTGGCTCTCTGGGTTCTTTTGCTACCAGCCACTTCCTGCCAAGCCTGTTTTCACATGTGAGCCCAATGTAATCAGGGTGTTTGTTCTATTCAGGATTTCCCCTATACCACCTTGGCATGACTCAGAGGTGACACTCTTGCCAGGTGGATATTGAGTCCTCTGCACTCCTCAGACCCTCGGGCTCTATTCTGATTCCAACCCATAACTCATGAGTCTCTGTGGCAATATTCTTGAGTCACTCATGAAGGCACAAGTTATATCTGGTTTGGAAGAAAGGGAAATTAATCAGGCTACAAATGATATACAGAATCTTAGTGTGGTAATGTGGATTGTTTGAACACACATTAAAAACCTGTATTGTTCCAGCCAGAGAACATGTGTGATGAGGTAATACTATACTAATACATTTATTACATGTTAATACAATTTTACACTAATATTATATACCATAGAAAACACAATCGTGTTGTTTGTTTAAGTTTATCATTTTACTATTAAGAATTAGGTTTTGGGGGTTGGAGAGATGGATCAGTGACTAAGGACACTTGCTGATCTTGCAGAATACCAAGGTTCAGCTTCCAGAACTCACATGGAGGCTCACAACTGTTTGACTGCAGTTCCTAGGGAGTCTAACTTTCTTCTGGCCTCTTATGAAACTACATGCACACGGTACGTTGGCTATGGCTTTTCTGAGATTGTCATAACCATAAGGATAGTTAAGTTGTATATTTAGAGTGAAGGTACCTACCTAGCTCTTTCATAGCATGTTCCATATTCCTCATTACCCGCTTTAACAATATCTATAGAACAAAAAGATATTATCTTCATTGGAAAAATAAACCATTACAAAGGAGTTTTGCATTTGTAACTGATTTTTAAGCTAATCTGATAACTTTATTCCAGAGGATAAGGGACAGCATGGAGAGATATCTCAGCAGTTAAGAACCCTTGCTGCTCTTTCAGAGGACCTGGGTTCATTTCTCAGAACCCACAAAGCAGCTTCAACTTTTCCTAAGTCTGGTTCCAGGAGACCTGGTGCCCTCTTCTGGCCTCAATGAGTAACAGGCATCTACATTGTACGTTGTACATACATGCAAGACACTTATGCACATAAAATTAAAATAAGTAGTTTTATGCAGGATGGAGAATGCTTTAAAGATCAGAATAGAATTTAGGCAGTGAGCTTTCAAATTAGGGACACAAGGGTGGTTTTCAATCATAAACACACAGAACATTTGACCAAAGTATGAGAATTGAAATTGTAACAAAAATTTGTTGATATTTTAGAGACCCAAGTCCTTTGTTTCTTCTCCTTTGCCCTCTCAAATCTTATTGCTAGGTATTACTCGTGAGAGATTATAAGAAAACTTAGGAAAATTGGCTTATAATTGCAGGTAGCAGAGAAAAGAAATGCTGTTTTTGTGTTCTACCATGAATTTGGTGTGCAATATTTTACTATGCTTCTGGCACATATAATTTAGCATTCAAGTGTTACAAATTGCAATGAAGACAAGTTTGAATTCTACCTAGCTACATACCACCTAGATAGTACAAACACCAATCTGCTTCAAACAGAATAAAAAGTAAACGCTAGGATTTAGGTCTGAGAGCTGTGTTTGGCACTTACCAGCCAAGGGAGTGTAGGCATGATCAAATGAATCTCTCTTGACCCCATCTCTCATCTGCACAATGAGAATACATGACTGGACACATGTAGATAACTGTTGGTTTTTAAAATATTGTCTGTTTGTCAGACCACTGGCTTCTATTTTCTTTAGTTTTTATTTGGGTCAAAACCAGAAAAATGGAAAGAAATGGTAGGAGCTTTGGGGCATGGTGAGGAAACTGTTCAACACCATGGTCACCATTCCTCACTTTGGAGTAGTTCCTGACTAATCCGGAGCCTGCATTAAGACAGGGTTGAGCCCTTTGCATGCATGCAAAGGCACCTTCCAAGAAGCTCCTAGTATGCTAACATAGCACTAGTATTTACAGACTTTCTAGTTAAATAAGGTAAGTGATGTAGCAAGCCAGGAGTCAGAGACTATATCTACATGTGGACTTAGTACAGGATATGTATCAGCAATAGGTGATAAAAAGAGTGGAGGTTTCTCCTCATGTCTGGGTTTGCTCTCACCTGTTTAGTCTGTTTGGAACTTGCAATCTGATCAATTATATTGAGTACATCCATTTCCCCTTGGACATAGCCCTTCAGTATAGCATACCGAAAGGATATCTGCTGGCTCATCCTTTTGTCTATTATTTGCAACAATTTTGGTGTTACAAGCTAAAAAACAAAAAACAAAAAAAGAACTATTATTAAACATTTCCTGTATAGCTTTTGTTTATACTTAGCCTAGTTTGCCTAATTGCTTTCTCTGCCTTTTGACAGCAGTGCAAGATGTGAATCCTTAGCTTTTGCTCCAGTTGCCATATCTCCCTTCTACGACAGACTCTGGTCTCTGTGAAACCCAAATACGTTCTTTCTAAGCCACCTTGGCAATGGCTCTTTATCAAAGCTATAGGAAAATATTTTTCCAGCATGCTACTATTTCTCAGCCATCCTGCTCTGTGACATGTATATATTCTTATGAGATGTATAGATTTTTATGCGTTTCCCTTCTAAAAGCATGCTTCAAAGGAATAAAGATTACATCTAGTTTCTCTTCCCACTCACAAGGTCTGTCATTTGACATAAACATCCAGAGTTCTCTGAATATATTTCCAAAGTTTTCTCAGGTCCCGAATTCCTTATCCCTTTAGTAGACTCCATATACTCCATATTAGAAAGAAAGAACTATAGACTTTGGAACATTGTAGACTTGGTGTTCTTAGATAAAATTGTCTACTAGTGTTATTTATTGTCCTGCAGAATACTACAAAAGTATATACTGATGACTGACTTTAGACCTGGTTGGTTTATGTCTTAGTCTCCAGAGCATTTCTAAGGATGTATAAAAAAGATATAACAGCCTATGACTGTGTCTGTACCCAAACATCCTCTTTTGATGTAGCATAGAACAACTTTCCAATCACTTATGTAATCATATAAGAAGTAAGTAACTTCCGTCGCATGTGGTAAAGCAACATTGATTAGGCAAGTAATTTTATGTGACACCGAATTATACAATATGAAATGTGTTTATTTTAGTTTTTGACTTGTGTGAATGTATACATTTGCCTCTGCCCATATGGATGCTCTATGTGGTGATTTGTTTTGATGACTTTCATCTTTTAACTCCCAGGTAAACTGTACAAAGAAACCTTACTTACAGTGCACTTGTACCTATGTAAATGCAGATTTTCAAGCACTCTGCACTAAAAGGGAAAGCCGTCCTAAGTGCTTCTAGTTCTGTGAGCGAAACTGATTTATAATGTGAGTACTCATTACATAAAATGTTAAAACTTGATTTGTTAAAGGTAGCTAAATGGCTTAAACATCAGCTGGCCAGAAAATGTTTTCCCTGAACCTGGTGAGCTGGTTTTTAACTGCTACTCCCTGACTCCAAGCTGACAGAGGAAGCCGAAGTCATGTGTCCTTCCTTTGCTCCTTACCTTCAAGATGCGCAGTATACGAAGGAGTCGAACCACGTTCATGAAGACCACAGTCTCAGTTAAGTCAAAATTGTAACTAATGGAGTCGGTTTCGATAAGTATTACATCTAGGATGCCGACTAAGGTAATCCCGAGCTCAAACAGGAGCCAGGTGTGTGAAAAAAATTCCTTCCTCATTGCTGCCACCTGTTGATACAAAAAGAAATTACACTGTCATGTTTTCTGCTTTTTTTTTTTCCTCTCCAACATAATATTTTGATTGACTCTTTGGAGTACAGTCCTCTATCAAATTCACTTCTCAGTCTGTCTGTCCACCCCAACCCCTGCTGTCCTTGACACCTTTCCCCAGGCAAATTAACAGCAACAACATCAACAACAACCACAACAACAACATAAACCAAACAATTTGTGTTATCACTGGGCATATTCAAACTCTCAGTGGCCTGCTCCTTAAATCCAGCTGAGGAACCACTGCTCACCTCCCGAAAGGGAATGCAAGCATTACCAATTATTTGTTTACCCTAGTTTCCTGGGACGTAGTATGTCAGAAATATCACTGGTAATACTCCCTCAGGCAAGTGAGTGGAGGACGCTCAGATGCCACAGACTAGTGAAGAAAAACTGTTAAAAAACTACTGATTAGGCTTAATGTACAGCTTGGGTGTAGACGAAAGACATTTATCAATGGCACTGAAGTGGTCAATGGTCAGCAGTTGGAAGGCAAGACAGAGTCATATAAAAGTATCCTGTATCATGGTTCCTTACATTTCAAACAGCCTAAATGCCACAAGAATCCCAAGGGTTTCTGTTTATATTATTTAATTAAATCAAATGTGTGATGCTAAGTAGTAAGGAAATCATATAAATTGTAATTTAGACAGTCCAGATTTTATTATGTCGGTTCAAGATTTAAAGATTAAGTTGGTGAAAGGATGTCTTTTTTTGTCCTCTCGATTTTGTTTTGTGATGATGTAAAATAAGTCATTTTTAATATCTTGAAAACTTAGGTAAATGTTAATATTTTATCAAAACTGCCTTTGCAAGTATACCAATCCTCTTATTTCATATATTGTAAAATTAACAGAAGGCATCACGTATGGTACATGCTTAAATACGTTCATTTCAGAAAGTCTTTTTGTCATTGTTTTCAAACCATGCTTTCCTGTCTTAGAGTACTGGTGAGCACAAAACAGACTCTGTGGGTTCTGTGTGCCTTTTGGTTTGGTTTGGTTTGATTTTGTATTATTAAGTTTTGTTTGTTTAATTTTCACAAATGAGAGAGAGAGAGAGAAGAGGAGAGAGAGAGAGAGAGAGGGAGAGAGAGAGAGAGAGAGAGAGAGAGGAGGTGACTAGAATCTGGGAGGAGTTCAGGGAGGTAAAGAATAAGATAAATATTGTATGAAAATACTTTAAAAGAACATGACCAATACAGTTTAAACCCACTCTGAATCTCTTTGACCTATATCATTTAAATTTTTATTTTGGCAAATACAGAGTCAGTGCCTAAAGCATCCATATTTTCTACTGTCGCTCTCAAGATCACTTTGAAAAATTAAGTTTGTGTAGGCTGGAGAAATGGCTCAGTGGTTAAGGGCACTGACTGCACTTCCAGAAGTCCTGAGTTCAATTCCCAGCAATCATATGGTGGCTCACAATACTCCCTTAGAAAACTCCAGCTCATGTAGAAATGGAGTCAGAGAATTTCCTTGTCTCCCATGATATATTCATATGCACAAATTTTAGATTACCTTGAGTAGAGCCTCTAGAATATAAAATGCAAGAAAATAGTAGTTAGCACATTTTATCTCGTTTTCATAGATGTCTTTTAGTCGGGTAATCCAACAGATTATCATAGGATATGTGCTCATTAGTACCACTAGGTATCCAGTATACTCAAATTCATTGTGAAGACTATTCTATGGCATGTATGAAGAAACATGTATCTGAAAAAATAAAAAAAGGGAAGACACAATTTTAATCTAAAAAAAAATTATATGAATTGTTTTTCCTTATTTGGTCAGTTCTATCCCTACTTAACTGGAGCCAGAGAACTCTGCTGAATTCCATGCTGTAACCTCACTAGTTAGGTGTCTGCATCCTTGATCAAATACGATTGGTAAGCTAATTTTTTTTTTTAAACGGTTTCATTGGCAATACCTTGTGTGGGAGGATAAAGCTGTTCCTAGAAGTTCTTAAATGAAAATCCCTGTGCCAAGGGCAGGATACTTCCCGATGGCCTGTTGTTCAGGACTGTCCTCAGCACCACCCAGGAAAAAAAATACACACACTTGTGACTGCTCCTGGTTGCCTAGCAACACTAGTTGGTAAGCTCCTACTGCTTGTCCCGAATGCCTTGTTCACAGGATACAGAGAAACAGAGCTGAAACAGAGTTTCCTTCCTGTTAGCTAGGTAGCTGTCATAGTTTCAGAAGGTGGCATGAAGCTTCTGGGGAAAAAAAATGTCATGACCAGTCTTGCTCGGCTGTGAAAACTGTGTGAAACAATGTTGGCTGGACTGGCCAGACAAGATGAACCAACCCGTGCACCATGTAGTGAGGCTGTTTGGGGACCAATCAATTGCTTTCTGACTGAATGAGGGAATTTATGTCTAGAATTGTCAATCTGGTCAAAAAGCCTGTGGATGGGGAGGTAGTAGGCCCTAGTGCGGAAACTATTGCTATCATTGTGCTAAGTGGACATTGTGTACCCACCCAAGCCTATTAAAGAGCCATGTTTATGTCCATAGACTACTGCTGCTCTCAGCTTTGGTAGGAGAAACTCCCTTTTGCAATTTTACAGAGAATAGATGACTGTTAACTGTCCAGTCCTAAGGGAGCATCTATATCACCCCTTGTGAGGCTAAGGGGATATCATGGGACTTGCACACACACACACACAGAGACACACAGAGACACACACACATGCACATATGCACACACACAGGAACAACCTACATATGCACATGTTCACACACAGATATACACACACACAACACAACACATACACACACAAAGACATGAACATAGAAGAGTAGTTAGTTTAGAAGAGTTGGAGGGTGACAAGAGTGGGCAACAGCAGTGAATATTGCATGTATGAAAATGTCATAATGAAATATATTACCATATATAATTAACATGCTAATTAAAAAGAGAACATTTAGCACAGTACTAGAATGTTTACCTAGCATACACAGCAACTTAAAAATACAAACTACCCAGTCTCCGCAATACAAGAAATATGTCACTCTTACATTTCCCCTTCTCTTAAGTGCTTTTTCATATGTGTGTAAGGAATTAAATTATAAACAACATCAAGTTATTTAGATTACAATTTAAAAAGAAACTAACTTTCAAAAGTTACCATCACATTTCTGATTTCAGGACTGCTCACCTTGATGGGACCCCTTTATCTTTTTTAGTATTATATACCCAGTTGAGTAGTAATTTTCTAAGAAAGGAGAGAAGTTTCTTGCTTTCTGAATAACTCTTTATATTCTCAGGAGTCATATATCTGAGAGAGAGGAGAGAGAGAGAAAAAGAGAGAGAGAAAGAGAGAATCATTAAATGTATTTTAAACATTTTGAGATAAGTCTATCACAGTACCATCAAAACTCAGGAGGATTATTTCTTGTAATAATGACTAAACAGACATCTCAACCTGGCTTGAATTGTAGATATACATCTGTGGAGTCAGGTTGTGAGACCAACTTATTAAAGAGAGTTCAGATTATTAAGTATTACAAGTACTAGAAATCTTAACAGTCAACCATCTTTCAAATATTTGACATCTAGGTTTTCATTTTAGATGCCATAATCTGTTTCGGCAATGAAGAAATTATCTCAGCAACATGCCTGTTGATAGGGGTGAAATCGATGTGTCAGGCTGGGATAAATCAGGAGTACCTGAAGCATTTTGGCCACCTCACATGTTTCCTTTCAAGGCAAGTGGTTGGGTTTAAGTGACTATAAGAAGGTAAACTTGTTAACTTGGAGAAGTCAATGTCACAAGGAACTTCAAAGCATTTTGGTAGGACTTACTGGAAGCTGCTTATAGATTTAAGTTTTGTGTTGGAGTAGCTATGATCTGTAAATGGTGACTTGGTCTTACTTAGTCAGCACTCTTGATTTTATAAAGGAATTAATTTTACCCTTTCTTTGTGTCAATTCCTTCTCAGCCCTCTGGGCATTGGGTGCTTCTGCCTTACTGCTTGATTTAAAGGTAAAAGATCAAGGCTCCCCAACCCTCTCTCTGATGCTTTTTTTTCTCACTCTGCCTCTCACCAGGCCAATGTAATGATGAAAGTTTTTAGGGTGACATTTATTCAGTCATTTCAAGGCCTCCACTGTGCTTTGTATATCTGTCTTCTCTACCAAGAGCATTGGCATTGTATTGTTTCAAAAAGATACATTTGCCCAGCTCCTTCAATTCTCCAGAGGTCATCCACCCTTTTGAAAGGCATGGATTTAGAGAACAAATGGAGACTCTTCTGTCATACACAGATATATTTAATACATGTTAAAAAAACCCAGATTTTAAATAACACATGCTTTATCTTTCTACCTTGACACATAAAATGTTATAATGATTTGCACAGATTGGCTGAAAATTAAAACTCTTGTGCTCTTGGGAGAAGTCTGTGCTTGGACTATTGTAAGCATTTAAATCTGTTGTGCATGTCTCACGCTATGGATGAGTCATGATTCTCTTCTGATATACAGCTTTATCCTTCATTGCATGGGCTACCACATGTGAGTGGATACAGGTTGGTACCTCACATTTAGGATGTATGGGCACCAAAGCCCAGGCTTCTTTGTGGGATAATAAGCCAAGTGTCTATGTCAAAGCAGGCTCTGGAAATGGCCTTGGAATCATTTCAGCTGGATTTAAGTTTCTTCAGCATTCAGGGGAACACATAAGTTTGGGAGGTATGTCTGAGCTTTGGGTAGACACCGTGTCAAATGCAGTGCAGTTTAACTGCTCCCCTACTCTCAATTAGATAATACATTTCCCTATCGGGTAACCAGAAGGTGTTCCCCAACACACTAGATTTCCTTAGATGAAGGATCTAAGGAAATCAATACCTACTCACAAAGACTATGCCAGGTATTAACATTTGTGCTCTGGGAAGATGCATCTGCTGAGACTAAGGGACACTTGGCCCCTATGCAAGTGTTCAGAGAGGCTAAAAGGAGAAACAGTTTGCTATGTTTTAGCTCTGCACATGGGAAAGAAAAGAGAGAAAAGGATTATTTCTTTGAGGAGATGCTTGCCAAGTACACCAGCCTGAAGGACTCGAGTTTGGGGCATGGAAAGGAGGCAGAGTGTGGTGTCCAGAGCAGGGGCTGGTTTGTACAAATGATACCAGGT
Organism: Mastomys natalensis; assembly: GCA_021653895.1. NCBI lineage: Eukaryota > Metazoa > Chordata > Mammalia > Rodentia > Muridae > Mastomys > Mastomys natalensis. Next base: position 72,149 of record JAJTUV010000035.1, read on the forward strand.
GAACAGGGGCCTACAACACACAAGCATGAAAACTCCCATGCAGAGTGGCTTAGGGGAGAAGCCCTCTCCTGACAACATACTTACTCTCCTTTCTTCTCACCAAAGCTTCCTGCTGCGCCTACCAACACCTGCACTGCACTCTGGGACAGAATCTCATTCCTGTACTGTCGTTGGTAGCTCGCCTAAAAGAAGTGTTGATTAAAGTTAATATGTGCAGTGGACACAATGACAACTTGTTACCTCCTTCATAGAAAAAAAAAATGCATGAAAAAGAAGGTAAAGTCCCTAAATCATGATGTAGTACACTTGTAGAAAAAAATCTTCCTACAGCATTCTGGCCACCATGTCACCACAGCATAGATAAAGGCTTTGGGTGGAATAAGTCAATTGGAAACTCTGGAACTGCTAGTCTTTGACCAGCTTTCCAAGAAAGAGAATTATCTGAAAAATAACTTTGGGGTTGTTTCAAGCTATGTCCCCACTGTGAAACTTATTTATTAAGTGTATTTAAAAATCTGAAGGATTAAAATGATCTTGATCCATCTTAATTCCATGTTCCCAAATATTTCACAGTCCAACTCTGCTGTCTTCTGTCTATTAGACAAAACAACCACCCTTTCTGTTTATTGACAATCTACTGAGCTTTGGGGACAATGTTTGAGGTTATGGGAACTACCACTGGGTGCTATACCTAATAAAAGCGACCCATTCACAGCTAAGAATCACTGGATAGGACACATTTCTAAACTTGGATATGGAGTGCAATAGAAGGTTTCTGGATCTATAGCAGGTGTTTTGTATACAACCATCGAGGAAAAATCACAGTGATTTTATTCTTGGAGGGTATTATACTAGAAAGAGAAATCCACTAACTGGAAGGATGAGGGATTACAAAGCTACTCTTGGGGGTGAGGATGAAGTTCCGAGGTTGAGGACTTGCCTAGCATACCAGGAGCTTCGGCTTAATCCTCAGCACTACTGAAGATGTCTCTATAGCAACAGGAATTCAATACAGCAGCGGTCTTTTCCTTAAACAGCATTAATGTACATGGAAAGTATATAATTAAAATAATATTCTCATTATCCTTAAAGTTAAAAATAGTGATTTGTGGGGAAAAAGAACTGAGAAAGTCAAAAATAATATGGATACCATTAAATCTTAGAAATGTTAATGGCAAAGTGGTTAGAGACTAGAAAGATGTACATTTTTAAATGATTATCTTCACTAAACAGAGAAAAAAAGGAAAACAGTTGATTGTAGAAGGCAACTCTTATTGAATTAATTAGTCTATACATGTTTTACTTCATGAGGACTCTAGTCCACTCTATGTTTGACAGATGCAAAGGGCAGCACTTTCAAGATAATGTTAGAAGCCCAGACTTTTCTGAATTTGAAGCATTGCTTCTCATCAGTATTACAGTACAACACCATTCTGAGTGACTCTCTTGCTACACCATACTTCTTTTTCTAATGTACAACAGTAGAGGAGATATCCTTTCAATTAACCAGAAGTAGTTGAGATCCGAATGACAAAGTTTTGGAGATTGAAAGAGGCCAGTTACCGCCATCAGGCTCAGAATAGAGCGCACAGAAAGAAAATTGACCACATTACAGGAAACATGTAAAGCGACCCATTCACAGCAAAGAATCACTGGCTAAGGTGAAGATTGACTTCAAGCCGGTGGAATGATCTGAGCAGAGCGAGCAACCTGCTGGGGAAAAGAACATTTCTTTTTGAACAAAAACGCAGCACAGAAGCACAGTATCAAAAACCAGGGGCATAATAACAGTAATCAAACAATTGAGGAAAGAAATCAAGAAGATACAGGGGCAGTGAATTGTAAAAAATAATCCAGAGACATATAAATAGAACTGCAGAGATCATGCAGTCATCTTGAGTCTCTTCTTTTGCACATAGGGAGAGGAAAGAGTAAACAGATACAATTCTGAGTTACACACAGCAGTAATAAAAGCAAGACTCTTAGGAGAGTTGTCTGCATTTGTTTTAGCGGCTCTGGAATGCTGTGTTTTCCTGAAATAAAAAAATAAAATGGTAAATGACTTAAAGTAATGGCTTCAAAAACATTCGAAACGCCAATGAAATAAAACTAAGTCTGCAAACATCTGAGTGGAGAAAGATGTTATAATTAATTTCATAAATTTCAATTAAAATATACATTATTCTGTTTTCATATGAGCCTGTCACTGACTGGGTGCATCACTTATATTTTAGGTCTGGAAAATCTTTAGAAATTAAATGATCAAAAGATTTTCCTACATTGGAAACATGAGTTACCAGATCACGTCAAACTTGATCCATAGTAGCATTGAGCTGTGTGCTACTGTTGATGTCTATGAGTGTGACCCATCACAAACAAGTAGATTTACTTAGAACATTAGGGTTTGTGTGTGTGTGTGTGTGTGTGTGTGTGTGTGTGAGAGAGAGAGAGAGAGAGAGAGAGAGAGAGAGAGAGAGAGAGAGGAGGATTTGTGTGTTTCGTTTGTTTATTTGTATGGTACTCAAGTATGAAATCTGTAGATGATACTGTCATTTTGCAATGTCAAAAGTTTGGGCACACATAACTACTAAATCATTGGGAAGTAAAATGTAAAGATATTTTTGGATGGAAATTTTGGAAATATCAGTGGCAAATATAATATCAACATTTTGAAGAATGTGTATTTAAGAAGGCATGTTTATCAAAAGCTGGCTATTAATAGGACAGCTATTTGCTCTGTAATAAAATTATTTTATTGCAATTTTTAGGAAAATATAAAATTAAAGATTGAAAATTACAAAAAAAATAAATTTTTTTTTGGATTGATGAGCTAAATTAATCTTCATGATCTCATCTTTTGTACAGGGCTTCATATACTATTTTTCTCTTTAAAAATGAACTCAGAGGAAAAATGAGAAAAATATGTATTAAAAACTAAATTTCTAATTTTTAATTAGAAATAGGTAGCTAAATAATGATTGATATTCACAGTTTTTATGATAAAGTTAGATATAGTATTGTTTGGTTTGACAGGGTCTCACTATGCAAGCCAGACTGACCTGGAACACAGGGAGATTAGCTTGCTTCTGTCTCCACAGTGCTGGACAAAAGGCATGTGCTATCATGCCCAGATAATTATACTGTTTAAAGTTAGCTTAACTGGCAGAATTAACAACAGCAACAACAACAGCAAGAAAAACAACCAGTGTGTATTTCTGTACAAAAGAAGGAAAGACATCAGGGAGGGGAATGCAGGGAAATAAAAACAGAAACAGCAAGAGCCATCCTAGCTAAGAACAGACTTAAGATACTCAAATAGCCTGACTGCTTTTTCTTACAAAAGATAGACATTGTTCAGATAGGTTTAAGTGAACAAGTATTGAGTATCATCTCTCCACCTCATGTTATGCCATTCAGTATTAGACATACAGTATTAGACATATTGATAAATCATAATCTTTTGATATGATTACTTTCCTAGATTTACCTGGGAAGGAAAGTGAACTCTTATTTAAAAGTAAAATTTATTCTATTTTTCTTCCTAGGGAGAGTCTTCCCTCTTTCCTGGATAATTATGGATGAATGAGGTTGAGTAAGAGGTTAGGAATGAGCAGGAAGATCAAATGGGGAGATAGAGAGTGAGGTAGGAAAGGAAGGTACTAGAGGGATGGAGAGCTAAAACTAAGGGTCATTTGAGGGATTGTAAGGAACCTAATACAGTAGAAGGTTATATACATACATAAAAGCATCTAAACAGGATCACCAAGAAACACCTGAGAGAAAGCACTAACTAGAAATCTTTTTCTTCCAAAGAAAACCTCCAGTGCTTGGAATGTGTTACATCTAATGTGTTGAGTTGCTGGCCAAATGGCGGAACACGGAAATCTGCAAATAACCCACCCTATTGCCAACGCTATTGGTTGCTCTCCACACACTTATAGCTGAAGACAACATTTACATAACTCATTGAACACAGGGAAGTAGAGAGAATTCCTATCTAGAGCTTTCACCTCTACCGAACAGTGGTCACAGTTTTACAACGTACTCCACATACTAGAGAGAAGAAAGCTAACCACCAACCCAGATGCAAACCATGTAATCTATGATGGTGACCTGATCACAAAAGAGGCTGATACAATAAGGACACAAAGCTTTTGGGAGTAATCAACCACTACTTTGTTGGATTTAAGGCTCACTCCATTCGATGGATTCATCCTTGACACTGCTTGGTTGACCAAAAATCTGAGACTAGATAGGCCATTAACCTAAGGGAGAACCAAATAATACTGTCCTGCCAAAGCACTGCTTCTCAATCTTCCTAATGCTGCAACCCTTTAAAACTGTTCCTTGTGTTGTGGTGACCCTCAACCATAAAATTATTTTTGTTGCTACTTCATAACTGTAAATTTGCTACTCTTATGAATTGTAATATAAATATCTAGTATGTGATCCCTGTGAAAGGGTCATTTGATTCTCAAAGGGTCGTGACTCACAGGTTGAGAACCATTGTGCGAAAGGAAATTACACACAAAATAACTCCTGATGTCATTCCGCTGTCCTCATAGATCAGTGTCTCCCTTCAGCCATCATCAGAGAAGCTTCCTCCTGAAGTAGACGCAAACAAAGGCTAAGACCCACAGCAGGATAACGTGCACAGTGAGAGACTTTGGAATATTCAGTCCTAAACAGCATGTGTCCATCAAATCTCTACCCTCAAGGCCAAGGGAACTCTGTAGAAGAAAAGGAGAGATTGTAAGAGCCAATAGGGATGGAACACACTAAGGAAAGAAGGCCTTCTAAATACTGCAGGACTGATGGACATATGAAGTCCCAGAGACTGGGCAGCATGCATGGGACCTGTGAAGGTCTGAGCCGGATCAAGTATCAGCACTGAGACAGAAAGTAGACATGGGCTCCTATCCCTAATCCAGAAATTATTCCCAGTTGATAACCTCTTGAAAAGAAGGAATTAGTTTTCTCTGGCAAAGCCTTACTGGGTATACAAACCACACTTAAGGGCAGGCCTCGCGCCCAGCACTAGATGGCCAGTACAAAGCAAACTCAATGATATTTTGGGAGGACTTTTGTCTCATAATGCCTTTTTATATATGCTTTTTGTTTGTTTGTTTGTTTTTACCTTACAGGTCCTTTATTTATATATTATGTTTACCAATTTTGTGTTTCTGTGGAATTTCTTTGTGTATGAATGTGCCTCTGCTTCTATATGCGTTTCTTGGGCTTTTCTTTGGCTCTTTTATTCTGTTTGTTTTGCCCTATTCTGATTTATTATTATTATTATTAATCTGTCTGCTTTTTTAATGAGAGTTAGAAAGGACAGGTATGGATTTGTGAGAAGATAGGGGGGATGTATGGGGAGTTGGGGAGGGGAAATTATAATAATATAATAATTTATATAATAATTATATAAAAATATAATTTATATATTATATAAAAAAAATCTACCTTCAGTAAAAAAATCTTTTAAAGTAAAATTTAATAACAAAATGCATAAAAGATATGGCAGGTACCTGTGAGACAGAAGAGCAATGGCAGAAACTGTGTAGTAAGCACACTTGGAGAAGCTGAGACATGTGGCAAAGTTGAGTGAACAATGGCGACAACAGTACATCAGAAGCAAGTACATCAAGGAGACGTGCAGCAGAAAGAAGCGGAGTGCAGAGGTATGGACTTGCAGGAGACAGATGGTCTGAGGATGCTGCTTATTTAAGAGGGAAGTGATGGCTGTACTTCAGGGGATGTGGAAGGCTGAGCCATGCATTTGGAAAAACAATAGGAAAAGAGTCTGCTGTCCCGATTGCAAGAGAGCGCCTAGGTATTCAGATAGATTTAGACTATACAGTTGTACAAGTGGCTGATGTGTCCACAGTGTTTTCAAACTCTGGCTTAAAGATTTTTCTATTACATTAGAATGTTTAGATCTGGGGACTTTCTCAGAAAAACTAGAGAAGTGGTTTTAATTTCCTGAGCCCTATAACAGTATGTGGCAGGCAGTTTCCATTTTTTTTTCAGAGTTAGAGACTAATTTCAAACTTCCCTTTCTGATTCTCTAATCAAGGAAACAGTAAGTCATCACAGCTAAAAGCAGGCAAGCAGGGCTGGCCTGACTATCCATGGGTCAGGCCACGACAGGCCCTATTTGCCTTCTTTCAAATCCCCTGCTACTTTGAAATTGTGGTCTACTTGCTGCTTCTCCTATTCCAGTTTCCTTCTGGCCCACATTTTTGCCCTCTCTTCTGCTAGCATATATTTTAAGAGGGTATTTTCTTGTCTTTGCTTTAGAAGCTACTAATAGAGAGTTTTAGGGAAAAATCCTGGTGGCTATCTTTTCTACATTTTCCTTAGGGACCATGGCTCCCTGAAGCAACAGCTTTCAGAAAGCTAATGAAAGAAGAGCTGAAAAAAATCCCAACAAAACAACACCAAAAACAACATCAAAAACTTTCCCACTGCTCACCTAACTGTGAGAGAGAACAGTCTTGCCCTGCAGATGGTAACAATCTGGCATGACAAGTGTGCAGTCTGCAGGTGGAATTCAGTACCTGGCAGCCATGTTATTCATCCCCTATAGACATGACACTGATGCCTCAAAGTGCTCAGGTTGGAGTAAGTGGGGGCTTATGAGAGAACATGTCTGCCGTGATTATTGCAGAAGAGAGAAAACTCAGAGCTTACAGACTGCCCATTTCCCAAGTAGGGCGAAGAGGCAGAAGGGTTAGAATCCTGACCAGCTGCAACAGTTGAAAACCACAGGTTGTCCTGCATGTATGGAGAACAAACATGGATGCTGTCAAAGTGCGAGTCATAGTGTGTGCTCAAGATCCTAACCTGGAGAGAAAGCTGAAACTAGGCTAAAAGCAACTGCCTAGAATCTTGTTCACAGCTTCACTACAGAGCTTCTCTAATCCTTAGCTGACATTTGAGTGAAAACACCATAGCCTCTAGCTGCATTTATTAGAGAATTTGGTGGAAAATACCTGGATTAGAATTGGAGACGCTAGTATTATGGAACCAGCTGTATTAAACACAGCTCAAGGCTGCCATTTGCATCTGTGAAATTTCCAAACTAAACACCTTTATATATATATATATATATATATATATATATATAATTAATATACAAGATATAAGATGTATGATGTATGATGTATGATATATGATATGACTTTATCATATATTGTGTATTGTATATTATGTGTGTAATATATAATACATATAATATATAAATATATAGTATTTATAAAAACATATATAGCATATATAGTATATATTATTACATATTCTTCCCAATATTTTCTATGTTATAGATAGGGAATATATTAATATATATATATATATATATATATATATATATATATATATATAGTCTATCTATAACACAGACTATATTGGAAATAATATATATTTTATATATAATATATATATTGAGATTTCCTCCCATCTCTTCACCTTCCTCCTTCATTCCTTCCTTCCTCCCTACATCCCTCCTTTCTTCTTTTTTCTTCCATTTTCCTTACTCCTTTAGACTCTTTCACTCCACCATTCTCTTTCTGAGTTCCCCCAAATGCTGGCATTTCGTACTAGCCTTCGTGCTAGCATGCCTCTGTTGAGTTGTGTAGGTGGAGGCAATGAAGATATGTCAAGGGAGGGAAAAGCTGTTCAGGACAGTTTTGGATCCCCAGCATTTTTAGAGGAGTGTAGTAGAGAACTAACTATCTGTGCTGACAGGAGACGCCTGTTGGTCAGCTCCATGGCTTCGATGTTGAGGGTCTCATCTATTTCCTTGTTGCAATCTGGACATTTCACCTTCTGATGCTCTGTTATTTCTTCTTGGCTCAGCTAATAAACCCAATGAAAAGAAGTAAAAATGTAATACACGATTATTAATATATTGTTTAGCAAAACAGTCTATTATGTCACATTAATTCGTTTTGGAAAATTACAGAATCTTGTAGATATATAAAGATATTCAATTGTTCCTCATTTGCTCAAGTTTCCTTACTATCTGCTTAGTTCTACAGGAGATGAAATGATTGACATGTGTTAGGGAGAGATTTATACCTTTCTTTCTCTATGGAATTATGGAATAAGCAAAAGCTAAAACATACACAGTCATATTTTGAGCTAATGGTTGTGCGTGGTCCCCAACAGCCTCAGCATCACTTGCTGGAAATGTGCACACAGGCATCACCCACTGTGTCAGAACTGGGAGAGGTGGGTAGCAATCACCATGTCTGCTACCCTTAGTGTTTGGTAACTACTCATTTAAATGATCATTCAAAGGCAGAAAAAAAAAAAAAAAACCAAAGTAAACATGTATTAAAGAGATGCAAATGTAGAAAATTTGCCAATGAGAAAAACTGAAACTTAGAGAAAATCATTTACTCACAATGACAGGCAGACCTAGGGATATAGATACAGACCTATAATTCCACTCACAAGGGAGACTGAGGCAGGGTGATTACAGCCACCTTCGGTGACTTAGCCATGCTTAGTGCAAGGCTCCCACTTCTGACCACTGCTTTAAAAAAAAAAAGTGATTAATTAAGAGCTAGAATATAAGCTAGGTCTTCTGAGTGTGAGGCCTGGGTCTTATCTATAACACAGTAATCACCACAAAGGGGACAATGCTGATACTTGACCATTTGCTTCTGAAACTAATCAAGTGTGGCCTGAGAACTTCCTTAGGACCAGATGGGAGTGGGGTGAAAATGTTTGGTGCCACAATGGACATCAGACTCCCCGGAGGGGCGGGGGGATCAGGGAGCTTAATCACCGGTGTTCCAGACGATCCAGATGGCAGACAGTTCAGCAAAATGCCCTAATCAGAGATGCAGTAAAACCGAAGAAACCTTTGGAATGAACTCAGTATTTGTCTAAGCAGACATAACTGGATTCCTGGACAGGACTCGGTTCTGAGTCTTGAGCTATATCTTCAAGTACAGATAGTGAACATGAAATGAACCTGGAATCTTACTTCCTAGAAACCAAACCTCTGCACTCCTCAAAACAGGCCCTTCACATGCAACCCAGACAAAGACGACAATGAAAAGCTACACATCACAGGACATGGGAAGAGAAGAATGGCCTTGGGAAGACCCAGGGATAATTAACTTTTTCCCTTATGGCAGCCGTGACTCAGTGCTGTGGTGAGTACTATTGTTTTTTCTTTCTTTCTTTCTTTTTTTTTTTTTTTGAGTCAGCTTCTCTTGTAGCCCAGGCTGATGTCTTGAGTGGTTTAAAATGGCTAAGTCTGATCTGAAAGATTTTTAAGTATTGCTGAGATCGAAAGTGCTATTTCAAACACAGATAAAGTTTTGGTGCTGACCTGGGCCTCTATTTTATATAAAAAGCAACTAACCATATGCTAGGTTGTAGCCAGTGCTTAGCACACAAATAACCTGAATAAATTGCGAATAAATAAATGATTGTAAGACTATTCTCACTCCTGATCTTGTGTCAGAGGATGCGGTCTGAGGTCTCATGCTCTTCTGTTTTTACAATATCTTTAAAAGGCAATGTCAATATGTTGCTCTCTCCTTTTAATTTACATGTATGTCTTATGAATTCAGGTGGGTTGAGATTTCTACTTTGTCATGCAATAACCACAGTATTAATATGTTCTCATCATTATTACAGAAAATAAGGAGTTGCCAACACAACTCTCTATGATCTAAAAATGATAAATATTTTCAATTTGAAATAACACTTAAGATTTAATCCACACTGAATGGCAGCAATAGAGTATATTTACTCTAGTGGAATAGAAAACTATCATATGCTTACTGCGTATGGATTTTGAAGTATTATTGCATTGTCAACCATGTTCCAGTCAGCATTAGCAAGGTCTTTGTCAAATTTGAGTGCCATGGCCGTCGATTTGGTTAGCTCCTGAAAGTGTTGGAATGTATAATAAACCGATTTATATTTTGTTGATGTGACATCACGAAGACCTTAGGGCAAAGAACACATTGCACAAACAGCAGAAAGACATCATTTTCATATGGCTTATAAAATATCCTTTTGTTCTTTATTTACCAACACTAATCAATTTTGGTTTGTGTGTGTGTGCATGTGCATGTGTGTGTATGGTGTGTGTGCATGTGTGCAGGTACCCTTCTCTTCTGTGCTTGTAGGTGGAAACCACAGGTTGACATTGATATGCCTTTTTCAATCATTTCCTCTTCTGAATTTTTGAGGCAGGGTCTCTGACCGGACCTGGAGCTGGCTTTGTGGACTACAGTGACTGATTAGCAGGCTGGGATCCTGGGATCTGTGCTAGGATACAGGTGCATGCCACCACATCTGGCTATTTCTTTTCTTTCTTTTTTTTTTTTTTTGGCATGGCTTCTAGCGATCCAGATTCACACCTTTATGATTGTGCAGCGCATACTTTATCCACTGATCCATCTCCCAGCCCTAATACTATGTATGTTTAGGTTTAAACATTAAAGATTCTACATATACACTCTTTACTGGCAAGAATGCTAGCAGTTCAAGGTTTTGTACTTGCAGACTCCTTTTAAGATCCAAACATAAGAGCAATAGTGAATATTTGTTGAATGCCTACTACATGCTAGGGGAAGATGACTTAGCATTTTGTATTCATTAGTCTCTATCCATCAATCTATCTATCTATCTATCTATCTATCTATCTATCTATCTATCTATCTATCTATCCATCGATTTTACTTATTTATCTATATTTATTTTCAGGGTGAGTCTTTTCTCCCAGTTTTCTAGGTGAGGAAACAGTACTGTTTTGATGTTTTTCCTCTTTGGGGCTTATGCTACTGTGACCTTGAGCTTACAAAATGTCTAACCTTCATCTTCCACATAAGAGAGCACCACGTCATATTATTAGAACTTATGCTACTGGCTCTCTCATTTCTCAGACATTTACACTGAAGTTCTTGAAATGCAATGTCCATAATCGCATGAGCAAATAAGCATGTCAGATGAATTACCTGTCCTATTCCCTGAGGGTCACATCCCTCTACTGTTTTCTGTCCTTGAACACACAGTTTCTAGTTTCCTCAGGAAAGCAGCACCTGTCATTGTCTCTATTTTATTTTGCACGTAGCTTACATATTTTAGTGTATCTGTGAATCTCACAAATTTATTTGACTTACTCACAGCTTGTTTTTCTTTATTCCAGTGTGAACTCTGCTAAGAAATCTTACCCATCTTCAGAATGTAAAACTTCTTACAATAGTGTCTAGGATCTAGAGCATTCTTACGAAAAAGTTTTCTGAATAATTGTATGAACTTATACTACCCTTGAACTATACTAGGATAACATAAAAATCTTTTAAAATAAGTCTATTAGCCTGAATGATTTATGCATTTTATATACTGATTCAATTTCTTCTTCAATTAGAAAACACAGTGACTTGTATTTAGGTGGATATTTTCTTATCAGCGCTTTTTGAACTATTTGGAATACTTTTTTTTTCTCTCACCATAGTAAACAGTAGGGCTTACCTAGTTTAGTAACTGCCATTGGCAAAATAAATCTATTGACAATCAGGGTAATTACACATACTGACACTCCATGAAATAATATCTAGAATTGAAAAAAATAAATATTAAGTAAGTATTCAGGGTAATTTATTACAATGTATTCTGTAGTATAAATTGAACTAGTTTGTTACATGCTAACAAATGTTTGTAGCAAGTAAGGAAATTGGGTATTAAGTATGAAAGAAGTGGTATGGTGACTCCCTATATTCTTGTACACCTGCATCTTCAGCCATGTTTTAAGGGAAAAAAATAAGCAGTTTCAGGACTGTGTCTTCCCTCTTGGGGTCTGCAAAGTTCTTTGTAATAATCTTGCCTAAACACGCAATAAAGGGAGAAACATTCTAGCATGTTCTGTTAGGACATTACTTAGACATCCTTACCTGGCAAATGTTTTTGCTTTCTATGATTATTAAAGGTAAGCATATGGAGCTACACAAGGAAATAAAGCCAATTATCATCTAACTATCTCCTCAAATCAAGAGATTCTAGGATAAATGAGTAAAAACAATTGAGTGTATGTCCTGCAACAGCTGCTGTTTAAAATGACTTATTGTTTTTAATTCATCATCATCTGAAATCCATTAGACCCGTGAAGGAGGCTGAGTGTCTCTAGCTGGTAGGGGAATGAAAATTATTTGATTTTTCTCTCTAGTCGTACAGACTCCAGTCCTTGTCTCTTGGCTATCCCTATAGAGGAATTCACAACTCTTTCCAAATGATCGGACCACAAACTGAGAACCCTCCCCCTCCCCCCGCGGGGTGTGGGGGGGAAGCTTGCTTTACAAAATCAATTCTGAACAGCACTCCCATCAAATACCCAAATAAGAAAACATAGCTTTCCTTACTTGAGATCTTTCCCTCTCGGAACCAAGAGAAACGTCCGAGTAGGCGAGCAGAAGGGCCATGTTTATGTTTGGTGTTCCTTTCATTTCACTCCAGACCATGACGAATGCCCAGCGCCAGCTGAACCCATGACCAAGTCGAGACAAAATGGGACTCATTAGCAGAAAGACCAAAAGTCTGGAAAACAAAAAGAGTTTTTAAGGTATTTTTGTTCTGGACATATCTGTTTTATTCTACTGTATTTCCAGTGAGCCATCTTTTACACACTGTTGTTGTGGCTCCAAAGGAAGGTGTATGTCTTAGAGGCACACACAGAAAAAATGACTGGCTCTTGTTATGTCTTTGCACTGCTGAATGCTAAGGTAATTTCACATCATGTGTGGATGGTGCTCCTATAAGTGGAAGATGGAGGTTAGACCATTGGTAAGCTCAAGGCCACAATAAGAAGTGGGAAGCAGAAAATCAGGGGGTGATGTCCTCCCTTTCTTTTGCTTTGCAGATTTTCATCTTGCTCATTTTGTCTGTATTGTTCAGTTCTCTTTCATGCCCTGTGTCATTCCTGTTACACCAATTTTGTATGATCAGCTGGGATAAATATTTGCAAGTAGTTGGTTGATATCCACAACCTGATTACGCTGGATGGAAGTAGAATTTTAACTATTTGAGTGATAGATGAGGCTCCAGCTATGGCCTCCTTTCTTAGTGTACGTCTCCTTTTGATGCAGATTCTTCCGTCTTTTAAGCCTGGAATAAGCAGACTGCAAAAATTATTGGGGGGATTTACAAGGAGGATCTAACTCTAATTTCTTAAAGAACTGTTTCCATTTCAAGTTTTTAATTCAAAGAAACGATAATATTGAGCAAAAATTGCAAGATACAATTTCCCCTCTTAGGAAGTTTCTGCCCTTGTACAAAGATAGAAATTACTGAGTTAAATATACCAAATATTAATAGTAGTTGCCTCTTAGTAATCTTAGTAGATTGTGAACATTTATATTCAGAAATTTTACAATGTGTTTACATTTTCTCAAATTCATTTAAGGTCTGATACACCTCCTGGGCATTACTTTGCCAATGACCACTTGAGAAGTTTAGGTCAGATAACTGTTCAGGCTAAGGTATAAAATCATTTCTTCATTTTAGAAAACATTCTTCAGATAATTTCCTATACACACATTTCATATGGCATTCTTACCTTAAAACAATCAGTGTGAAATAGATGTTTAATGAATAATATACATCAGAAAATGATATATATAAATATGTATGTGCAGGGATTAGGAGTCCAATGAAAGTGAACACCATAAGAAAACCAATAAAGGACAGGCAGTTCCAGAATCTGCATTTTTGAGAAGAATAAAATAGAGCTGTAGTTATCTTACAAGTTTATGCATTACCTACATGAAACATTATGTAGTAATCAATGAAACAAAGGTGAAGGAGGAATATATCAACACTCAATATATAATAAAGTAAACGGTAAAGAAAAGAACAGTAATGCAGGTAAACATGGGATTCAAAAGCAATTTAAATTAATTTATGTAAATTAGTAACTTTCTTTTTTCCATTTAGTCTGAAAGAAATATTTAGGTTGCAGTTATATACAATATGACATAACAGAGTAATTGAACACCCAGACACCGTGGTTCATGTAACTTGAGAACACTGATAATCAAATTATTCATTAATAGATTTTATATCTAATTTATTAATAAAATTTAATAAATGTTATATATAATTTATTAATACAATTTAATAATTTTTATATAATTTATTAATAAAATTTAATAAAAGTCCTAAAATCACTAATAATAAAACTGATAGAATGTGGTGGTGATAGAAGGTGGTGAATGATAGAAATTAGCACACTAAGGGACAAAAATCACAAGTTAGCAATGAAAATGCCTATGTTCCTAGGTAAAGGAGATAAAAAGCCTTACAGTAGTTAGAGTGGTCTAGATAAGGAGGAATCGAGTCTATAACGAGATGGGTGTGGCAGTTATGGGTGATAGCATCAATGATTTAGCTGAGGAGTTACAGAGTTATGAGAAATAGGGGACAAGAGAGAATAAGAGAAAAGATGGAAGCCAGGCAGTGGTGGGCACACACCTTTAATCCCAGCACTTGGGAGGCAGAGGCAGACGGATTTCTGAGTGCGAGGCCAGCTTGGTTTACAGAGTGAGTTCCAGGACAGCCAGGGCTACACAGAGAAACCCTGTCTTGAAAAACCAAAATTAAACCAAAACAAAACAAAGAAAAAAAAAAGAAAAAGATGGAAACTATAGATGCCTTCTCTGTCAAAACAGTAGAGTGAATCTTTTCTAGGTTGTTGTAATAAGCAGTAGGACTTACCACTATCATCTTAGATTTCTGCTACCTTTAAGAATAGGGCATGATGAATGTTATATTTAAATAGATTCCTGGAATTGAGATTATACAGTAGTTATTTATATGTCTGTGGAATAAGTGGCTCAGGTAAGATGGTAGGCAGTACATACAAGGGGAGAAGGCTTGGAAACCAAAAGCCAGAGGAATTTATGTTTATCAACAACACTAGGAATAATGGTAATTTGGCTGGAGTCATAAAGATATAGCAACCAAAATCTTCACTAAAAGGGATATGAGTTAGGGGAAAAATACACCCACTGTAAACTCAAGATCTGGTAACTTGCTTTGTCTGAAATATGCATCAATGAATGTTACAGAAAAATTAGTGGGATATTTTATATACCAGTGTTTTACTCACACCATGCAGATACAGTTACTGTTGTAATTTCATAGCTTTCAGTGTATAAAACAAAGTCAAAACAAGGGAGCCACTCACTCGAGGAGAAATGCTTCAACTCCTGGTTTAAAACTTGTAGAACTTAGAAAAAGTCCTATGGTGGCCAGAGTGAATATTCCAGACATTCCAACTAGTTCACCTAATTTTAGAATGAACAACACAAAAGGATCAATTTCAGTGGTAACATGATCTCTACTGGATATGAAAATATCAGATATTGTAGCTTTACAGAGAAGTCGACCCAACTCAGTTTCATCTAGAAAACATTACACGTTATTACTGCTGCTTCTAGTTTCTCCTCCTCAGATACACACCCTATTGCGTAGTGAAATGTGTGATGTATGTCCTTACACTGCTTTGGCTTCATATCATCAGCAGTTCAAAAATCTCTTCATCTATCCCAGTGAGGCTAAGACTTCTCGACATACTTGCTCTTTCACAGGAATGCTGGATAAGTAAATCTTTCTATACCATGTAAGCTAAGCACATAACTCATTTTTATACTCATAGCCTTTGTACAACTGGTTGTGAAACTTTTTAGAGATGACCAAACAAAGTATGATCACAATTGTGGCTTTGTCAAACTCCTTGTTTTACAATAACATTTGAACAAAAATATTCTACTTGAAAAAAATTCACAAAAGTTTTCATAGTTACCTATTCTTTGATGGTGTTTTAACATCTATCCCTTCTGTGTAATTTAAAATAAAGCATGAGACCTCCTACTTACAAATGTAGAAGATGAGGTAGAGGACTGAGAAGATGAAAGTGATGTGGTTGACGTCATCACCAAAGATGGTAGCCATCCATAACTGAATCACTTTTGTAATTAGGATTCCAGTGAAGAAGCTTCCAACAAAGTACGAACAAGCTGTAGACATGACCTTATTGACTACAAGAAGATAGAGAAATGAAAACCGTTCACAGAACTCACTTGGCCTTCATGTTAAATGATGTTCTAGCCAATTTTTCATTCTGCCATGATTAAAATTAGCTCTGCTAAAATGAACATCAGAGTACAAGTATTCCTTCAAGATATGGAGTTTACTGGACTATATGTTAGTCCTGTTTGTAGTCTCTTAAAGACCCTTCCTCTAAGGATCCTATAACTGAATTAATTTATACCAATGGTCTATAGGAGTGCCTATTCTTCACATACTCACCAATATTTATTAAGTTTTTAATTTTTAATTATTTTTTTCTAAGTACATGAAAATAACCCACTCAGTCTGTATAGTGTTTCTTATATGAAGGGTTTGTAGGGAGGATAGTGAAGGAGGAAATGATGTAACTATATCATAATCTCAAAGATAAAAGAAATGAGCTTTAAATTATTATTCTTTTATTATTTTACATGGAAGTATGTTTTGCCTACATATATGTCTGTGAACCATGTGTATACCTAGTGTCTGAGTTTGTCAGCAGAGAATGTTGTATCTCCTGGGACTAGAGTTACAAATGGTTGTCAGCTGACATGTCGGTGCTAGGAACAAAACCTAGGTTCTCTGGAAGAACTGGCAGTGTTCTTAACCACAAGGAGCCACTCCTACAGCCCCATATCCAGTATTTCTTTGTTATTATATATGTCATTTGAATAGGGTTTAATAGAGGTGATATCTTATTGTGTGCCTTGTTTGTATTTCCATAGTAAGTGATGACTTACTATGTAAGTTTGTGCCTGATGCATATCGAATCAGTCCTTTCATGGTGTTTCCCTTTATGATGGTCTGCAACCTTCTGTAACCACAAGCCAACATCAATATTTCCTCACATGCATTGTTCATAATTCAGAATTATTTGGCAAAGGAATATAGAAGTAAATAGAACACGGTCTCTGCCCAGTCAATCTGCAGAATCACAGCAACAGTGAGAAAGCATGCTACATACAGGTCATGTCACCTTGCCAACACTTGC
Organism: Mastomys natalensis; assembly: GCA_021653895.1. Lineage (NCBI taxonomy): Eukaryota > Metazoa > Chordata > Mammalia > Rodentia > Muridae > Mastomys > Mastomys natalensis. The sequence goes on from JAJTUV010000035.1 coordinate 89,232, forward strand.
TACTTTCTATATGCACAATTTATAATGAGGTACAACATTCATGAGCACTTTAAGAAAACTATTCACCTTTTAAGATGTTAGAAAAATATCCTTACCTAGGGTACTGTTCACATTCTTTGACTTGAAGCTGATCTCCACAACACCATTATATATAACTAAGGATATCACTGAGGTCAGTAGACTCTCCCCATTAATTAAATTTGTCAGGCTTCTAGAAAGACCTACACATGTCAAAGATGATGAAACTGCATCAATATTAAAGAATAAAATGATATTAGCATGAGTTAACCACAAGTTCTCATCGTCTTGACACTCTTCCTCCAGGTCTCTACCTTTTGTGGATTTCTCCAATCTAACAGTTTTCTACCTAAAAGACACACATTTTTCTGACACAGAAAACCCAATTCTAGACTTATTCTTAGCTATGGATTTGTGCCACCTAAACTATTGTCATGGTGGGAAAAAGAAAAACAAGTAAATTTATTTATTTCCCAACTCTAAGACTCTAGCATCATAATGAAATACTAAATTAACTATAGTTCATTAAGCTTAGGTAGTGAACATATTTTGCTTTAAACCATCACATTTGGGGGTGTTCATTTGTCAGCAAAACCTACTATTGTATAATTGCTCCAGTTCATAAAATACAGCTAGGTAAGCAAGCATGACTATTTGAAAATGAATAACAAATTTGGAGTCAAGGAAAAAAAAAAACAAAAACAAAAACAAACGTCAAGAAGACAGTGTAAATGTATGTCCTGTATGGGTATACACCCAACCTAAAAGGGGGACTCCCGTCCCTAGACCAAGCAGAGAGGAGCCATCCAGAACCCCCTCTGATTGGCTATCTGAATTCTTGCTTAGGCTGCAAGGCTAAGAACTGCAAGGGAATATAAATAAAAGTTAAAAATATCTCTCTGGGTTCCCTGAGGGACAAGCCTGACTGCATAGGGGTTGATGTCAAAAGTATCCCCTCTCCAGGAAAAAGACATTGGGATGGGTATGGCACTCATGCCTCACTAGACAATGACAGGAGGACTGGAGCCATTACAAGGTCCCTTTCAATTATTGGAGGTCAGGCCTCTATCCCCTCCTTCACAAGATTAGTATCGCTAAGGCCCTTCTACACTTAAGAGAAAGGAGGAGATCTCAGGGGCAGCCCTGCTTATACAGTGAAGGCCTAAAATCAGCCACAGGCCTAAAATCAGCAATAGGCCTGACATACATACATGCTAACACAAAGTCTTGGGTCTCTGTGGAAAAACACTGAAACAGATGGCTATAAGCTATTGTAAACAGGCAGCTTTTGTGGAAATTTACCAGCCTGAGTAGTCATAGACCTTGTAAATAGGCAGCCTCGGTGGATAGTATCGACTTAGATAAGGACAAATGAATCATGGGCAGAGTCATAGTGACCTGTCCCCTGAACCTTCACCCAGCCGATACCCTGTTCTGAAGGATATCTGTACTCCCCCTGAACACCTATGCTCCGGTGTCATCCCCTTCCCCACATCCTACCTTTTTGTGTTAATAACCCCTGTGTGAATAAGTAAAAATTACTATTTGATTCAAAAAAGAAAAAAGAAATTCAGTAAGAAAAAATAAATAAATAAAAGAAAGAGAGAAAAAAAGGAAAACAAGACAAAACAAAAAAAAACAAACCTCAAGAAGACAGTGTAAATGTATGTCCTGTATGGGCATGCACTCAACTCCCTAGGCAGACTGGGTTCTTGTAAATAATGAACAACTATATATGACTTATACAAGTACATAAACAAAGACATCATGTTTACAGAGTTTAAAAATACATAGAGGACAGAGACACAGTGCACTCAGTATACTGCTTGTATACAAGCATGAGGACCTGAGCTGGATCTCCTGAACCCATGGGAAGAATCTGGCTTCTGCACCTGTAACTGCAGCACTGGGAAGGCAGAAGGAGACAGCCAGTTCCCTGGTTCCCTGGCTGACCAGCCAAGCCAAACTTGTGAGCTTCTGTAGTGAAAGATCCTGACTCAAACACGGTGAAAGAAAATCAGGAGGATGATTTCTGAGGTTCTTCTCAGTCCTTACAGGTACACGCCCACTTATGCCTCAGCTGCACACACCCATGTACTCACAAGCACAAAACCTTGCTTTTCTTTCTTTTTTTTTTTTTTTTTTTTTTGGTTTTTCGAGACAGGGTTTCTCTGTATAGCCCTGGCTGTCCTGGAACTCACTCTGTAGACCAGGCTAGCCTCGAACTCAGAAATCCGCCTGCCTCTGCCTCCCAAGTGCTGGGATTAAAGGCGTGCGCCACCACCGCCCGGCAAAACCTTGCTTTTCAAGACCAAGCAAAATGCTGCTAAGAGAAAGACACCTTTTACAAATATTTTTGAAAGACTCAACTTTAGAAGAACAGCAAAATTCCAAAACTAATAGCAAGATGCCTAGCATTTATGAGATCAGTCTTCCAAGATATACCAAGTAGATTATTGTAATTAAAAAAAAAAAAGGCAAGAGGAAATTCAGTGGAATACTAGATTACAAGGTTCAGAGATTAAAATAGGTCCAGAATTGGACTCTCCATGTCATAAAAATGTCCATCTTTTGAGTAGAAAATGTCTAGATTGGTGAAATCCAGAAAAGGTAGGGACCTGGAGGAAGATTGTCAAGAAAATGAGGACCCATGGCTAATGATGTAGTCTAGCTTGCTTTAATTTGGAGACAGTATTTCCTTTATTGCTCAGGCTGGCCTTGAACTCATGCTTCTTTTGCTTCAGTCTCCCATGTTCTAGGATTCCCAGTATGTACCACCCAGCTAAGCATATTATTTTAAAGTCTCTCACGAGGTATAGCACAATGGTAGAACAGTCACCTACCATACTGCAAAACCTGAATTCCATTCTCAGTATCATAGAATGAAGGCATACAAAAAACAATTCTCCCTTTACCATCTTAATCTCCTTATTTTTAAGACTCAGCTTTCCTTTCTTCATGTATTTACACTTGACATGTCTCTCATATTTTATTTCTATTTGTTAAGAGCATCTCTGTTGCATTTATCTGGCTATAGAGTAGAAATTAAATTGACAAGAATATGTGTGTGTTGTTAGTGTGCATATGTATGTGTATAGGAGGGAGATATCCATATTAACAGTTGATCTAAAATAAAATTTCTATTGTCTATTATTAAAAAGTGATTGGATAGCAGAACTGGGTCATTTTTCCTGTATAAAAATCTGTATTATTTTGATTTTCTGAGTAATTTAACTTAATATTTTACCACTTTTCTCCCTATGGTCTATTCAATTTTTTCTCCAATAATTTTTTATTCACTCTACATCTCTTTCACAGCCCCACTCTCTTCTCTCCTCCCAGACCTAACCTTAAAATCCTTCCTCCTGTTGTTCCCTCTCCTTCTCCTCAGAGAAGGGAGAGGCCCTCCCTTTGGTACAACCCCCACCCTGGGACATCTAGCCCCAGCAGGACTAGGTATACCTTCTCCTACTGAAGCCTAACATGGCAGTCCAGCAGGGGAATAGGGTCTAATGGCAGGGAACAGAGTCTGAGACGACCCCTGCTGCACTTCTTAGGGGTTCCACATGAAGACCAAGCTGCAAGTTTGTTACAAATGTGTAGTCTGTTCTAAATAGTATATACCACAACAATTCTATGGTGTGTGATTTTATTGTTTGCTATTCTTCTGGCTTTCGATTGATGCTGACAGTGACTACAAAGGGCATTTTAAATGACATTATCCTATTGACTGTTTTCAAAGGATAATAAATGTTGATCAAAAGAAAATGGACTAGAGTGTGTACATTAATAATCTGCTGGCCCAAACTGTTCTGTAGGTACTAGGGGGATACTTGTATGACCCTAGTCTGTGATGGGAAACTGCTCTTTTTAGATGCACGATAAGTCCCTCACTGGTCTTTCCTTCTCTCCTAAGCATCACTTGCAGAACATGTGCCAGTCCTCCATATCTACCAGCCCCTTCCCACACCACTTCATGTGGTGAAATCCGTCTCTGACAAAGGATCTTAATATGAAGATGACTTAGCTACAAAATATGTTCTCACTACAGGAGAGAAAACGAGAAGAGAAAGAAGGTACTTACCAAGGTCTCTTATGGAGGCTGAAGTAAGCATAGGATCTGAACTTATAAGAACAGCTGAAAAGAGTAACCAGGAATGACCTTCAAAGACAGTTTATTCACAGACTGCAGATACCAAAGTATTAAGGTGTAATTAATCATAAATCCAGGAATTGTAATTAATAGTATCTGCAAAAACATTTGGTGGTAGAGAGATCAGATCTCTTTTGCATTTTGTGTTGAAAAGCAGAAGACCAGAGAGCTGGCTAGCAGTTGGTTAGCTCGCTTTGCTAGAGCAACACCCCAACTTCCCACCTAAATAGAGATACAGGAAGTGGCTGAGCATAGGTCTTCTGGGCCAACATATACCATAGCTCTCTGCAGCTACTGTTCCTCCATCTCCTGTGCCTCCTGGTCAACTGTCTGAACTCAGTGTGTCTGGTTTTAAGTTAAAATGCATTGCTTCTGATGGTGTTTAGGCCAGAGCCTTCTATTTACAGAACTACTTTTGAGAACTTTGGAAGATGTGTATGTACAGCTTGTGACCAGGTGAGTTTTATCTCAATGGCTTTCGTTAATAGAGCCCTCGCCTCTTGGTACTTAGATTTGGGTTACACTTGCTTCTGTGAGCCTCCCTCTAAACTTTCTCTGTTCCCAGCAGATGTAGCTTTAGACAGTAGGGATTTAAAACGGGACATTGTTCATCAAATTCCTTCTTCCTTGAGACAATACACTTCATCGTCATGTCACATTCTTACAGATTCCCAGAGCTAAAATGACAATTGGTATCATATTTTGCCAGTAAAATAGTCAGAATTGTTTTTCTCCAGCTTTTCCCTGAGCTTCCAATATGCTAGAACACTGCCAATATATGTGTGATGGTTTGTATATGTTTGGCCCAGGCAGTAGCACTATTAGGAAGTGTAGCCTTGTTGGAGTAGGTGTGTCACTGTGGTGTGGGCTATAAGACCCTAATCCTAGCTGCCTGGAAGTCAGTATTCTGCTAGCAGCCTTCAGATGAAGATGTAGAACTCTCAGCACCTCCTATACCATGCCTGCCTGGATGTTGCCATGCTCTCACACTGATGAATCTCTGAATCTGTAAGCCAGCCCCAACTAAATGTTGTCCTTATAAGAGTTGCCTTGGTCATGGTGTCTGTTCACAGCAGTAAAACTCTAAGACAATCTGTTTTTATTCTTTCTAGATTCACCACTCTGATATGCTTTTCCTATCCTCTTTATTTTCTATTTTGGGATAAAAAAATTATAAACTGAAAATAATTAACATGGTTAGTGAATGGAGAGTAATATGGAATCAGAACCATTACCTGCCAAAATAACTTTTGAAGCATGTATATATCCATGTCAAATGCAACATTAAAGATAATTACTGGTGTAAATATGCCAAAAAACATGTCTGGATCCATCCACTGTATGGCATCTGCATATATCTGGATCTAGTAATATAAAATTGATTATTCACACATATTTACTCTTTGTTAACATAGAACACATTCCAGAGACTCTTTCTCTAGCAACAGAGAAAGAAAGTTTCAGAAAGATACAACATAGTATGGAGTTGAAGACTTATTCTGTTGGGTTATATACAACTTCCCATCTGATTAGCAGATGGAAACACATAACAGAGAAAAGATGATACACATCCCTGAGCCCTTCTCAGAGAGAGGATAGAGGAAACGCATTAACACAGGTAGTAAAGACCATATAGTGGATTTACAGGAACAAAAGAGAAAGAAAGTATTTTAAGTAAATGGGTTCTTACACATAAGAATCTACAAATGAATAAATGATCCTATGAATTCCAAGGGGCTATGAAAAAGCCATATTTAATCAATATCTGTGAAAAATGAGAAGACTAGTTGGAACAGAGATAAAGAAGTTCTTGTGAGTAGTGAAATAGCCGGGAGGGGCATCTTTCCTGGTACTAGTAGACGTCAGCAGGTTCTATTAGGAGCATTCATCTGGTTCACCTTTCTTCTGCGGTGCATATTGCAGCTGGCCTCCAAGGCTTTAGCCTATGTTATCAGGGTTTTGAGAACAGGCACAAGATAAAGTTCACACTCCCGTAATTGCTGTTCTTCTGAAAGTCTTTTATCTCGGGCCCAGTTCTGTGCTTTTTCTCAGAAACTGAAACTGTGGCAGGCTGGCTTATTAGCTTGCAGAGTGCTATGTTAGGCCACAGTTCTTGACACAAGATATCTTCCCTTGGTGGAGATTTTGGAAGGACTTAAAGTTGCATTTATTTCAAAATCGGGATTAGGTAAGTGAAGAGTTTAGTTTTTGTCCTTGTACAGATAGACAGACTCTTTTAACATTACTGGCTATATCTGAAAAGTCCATCATTTTCAAAGCAACTCTCACTGACTGCCTAAAGTGATCATTGGCTAAATACAACCCTTGGGCTAAACCTGACTGGCTACTCATTTCATATATAAAGTGTGCCTTTCATTACTGTATGGAGAAGGCCTTTAGTAGCAGAAACCGAGATCACAGAGCCTGCACAATGTAAACCATTCACATTGAGTCCTCTTAGAAAAAAAGCTTTACCCCAAATTTCTGGATGCAAGTACTGCTTTAATGCATGAGGATAGCAGTCTACATTCCTTATAGTAAGTATTCTCCTCTGTCTACATGATCCCAACTGCTCCTAATGTCACTTCCTTGTCTAAATCTCATTTGTCATTTCCATTTCATGGAACAGGTTCAATATATATTTCTTTATATATCTTATCCTATGCCCCTTTTAGGGACAAGCATGTCTTATACAAAACGTATAAAACATTTTTTTAACTGAGGCAACAGTATTGGATCAGTACCAGAATTATCTTATTATCAGAATTGTCTTACTGCCAGAATCCTATGATAGAAATTTCATGCTATCTTCCTGGCCAAGTTCTTGTCTAGGATTCTGAATTCTGATCTATCCTCAGTAGTTGCACCCATATTTACACCCAACAAACTTTGTGCTTTCAGACTGTGGGCTCTGTTCTTTCAGCATGGTTATTTATTATTATTATCATTATCATTATTATTATTACAACAAGCATCCTTTGTTTATTTGAGTGTAAGGAGATCAGGTTTTTGTTTTGTCAAAAATTCTTTAGCTTTCTTTGTGTTTATGTAACTCTTAGATATAATGTTGATATTCATTTATTATACATACCTGGGTAGATGCAAAACTCAGAATTTCAAAACAGCATCCAATTAAAAATAGTATCACAGGAAGAGGAATTGGAAAGTCTTTCAGATGCATGTTCAAAAATGCTGCAAAAAGTATACTCGTTACTGATAGACAATATAAAATCTATACTCATTACAGATAGACAAGGTAATGTCATATTTACTGACTTTTATTATTATGTTTTGCAATTTCTAAATATCAAGGAAGTATAATAGTATCTACTACTAATTACTAATTATGGTTTACATGTGATCAAGACCTTTATTCATGTTTAAAGAAACAAAACCAATGTCAGCATTAGCTGATAGGATTCCTGCTTTATAACTTTTATGATGGATTGCGTTTCTTTAGAGACTTTAGTAAACTATTGTTAGAAACCATTGGTTCTTAGGTCATATTTGCAATAGTTTTTATAACCACTATCACGGTTGTAAACCAAATTATGTTAGTTCTCCAGTAAAAGGATAATTAACTCTAACAAAACTCCTGTCTTAGGAACAATGGAATGAGAATCTAGCTATAATTTGCCCAACAGAAAAAAAATCCAAGAAAACCACACTAACTTGTAACTTCCCTGGTTTTGTTTGCCATTTCTGTGAAAAGGTAGTACATTTTCTTCCATTTACTTTTTTCTGACTCTTTTAGTATAATTTCTAAACAGGTAAAGAAAGTAAAGAAAAACACCATTTCCAGCTTGCTCTTCTTCTTCTTCTTCTTCTTCTTCTTCTTCTTCTTCTTCTTCTTCTTCTTCTTCTTCTTCTTCTTCTCCTCCTCCTCCTCCTCCTCCTCCTCCTCCTCCTCCTCCTCCTCCTCCTCCTTCTCCCCTCCTTCTCCATTTATAAAAGGTAAGTATAGGTTTATAATTTAGGTAGTATTTCTGGAAGTTTCTTCTATCTCCTTCAATTGCTCTAGTCACTGAAATCTGAGTCTGCCCTAGTAGTAATTGTGCTATAAGTGTTTTAACCTGAGAGAGGTGAAGGACACTGATAACACATCTCTTCCTAGGGATAGGTACTGTTTAACTCTTTCATTTATATTAAATGTATGAAACTAGGTATTAAATTCTAATTTCCTACCACTGTCACTTTCTTTAATTCTATATATTACTTACAAGATGCATTTATAGACTAGACTGAGGAGGGATGGGTGTTAGCTTACCTCCAATCGTACAGATCAAAGATAGTATCAGGATGATTTCAGGGAGGTCATCGGGAGTGCTCAGAAACACACTTTTGAGAAGCTCCAGCCATGCATTACTCAGTTTGATATTGTGGGTCACAGTTAAATTCTCAAAATTGTCTTCCATTCCTGTGTTTAATTACAGTCAGTCTGCCTCAAGCTCTGTGTGTCTCTGAAAACTCATAGGGGATCAAAAAGAATAGGCCTTTTCTTCTTGGTGTCTCCTAATGCTTTTCTAAAAGAGAAGAAAAATCACACATTTCTTCTTTAAGAATCTCGAGTCCTCACTCACAGGCTGTAAACACTAGGAATGCCTCTCCTTTCTGTGACACTTCCTACTGGAATGAAATGTAAAATGCAGTCCCAGGTGATAGAGACTAGCCAGAGATGCTCTGTATCCACTCTCAGTCCTGAGTGCTACCAGTCATTGCCTATTTTGAACCTGCTCAACTACCCAAAAGAACCCTTCACAGAACCCTTCTCCCTCCATTGGGATCAAAAGCTACCATAGGTTATCCAACTGTTTGAGGAAGTGAAAGAACCTTTTGACTTTCATGTTAATTTTAACCAGACTGCAATTAACAGACCATGCTAATAGCAACCAGGACTTTCTTTTATCCCATGTGGAGCACCATTAGGCCATGAATCTGATAAGAGTTTAAAACAATGAACAATAGCCACATCCAGAGAACTTATATCTTCCCAAGGTAAGACAGTTTTAGTTTTACATCAGAGGTCTTTAATTGCCTTTGAGAAATCTTATCTTGTGGGGTAGGGCAAGAATTACTCAAGCTCAGGTTGACCTCAAATATGTGTGTGTGTGTGTGTGTGTGTGTGTGTGTATGTGTCTCTGTGTGTGTCTGTGTGTGTGTCTGTGTGTGTATTTATGTGTATATATACTTTTCTGGTTACAACAAACAATGTTTTGAAAAATAAATTAAATACATATATTTATGTTCAACTTGGAAATATGTAAACAGAACAGTAAAATCACCCGCATGAGTCTCACCCAGGGGATTTTCTATGCTTTCTTTAAACTGATGAATTCATTCTCTTATAAGGATGCTGTATCCTGCTTTTTTCATGTTACTGTATCATTAGCATCAATAAGACTTGTATATAATATTTATAGTGACTGGATCACATGAGCACAAACTCCATGCTGAGGCTGCCTGGACACAGAGGTATGTCCACCTTCTCTTTGTAGTTCAAAAACCTGTTTTCTCCAACTCCATTTTTTTTTGTTTTCAAATGTGTTTAAGTTCCTAGCCCATGTCACTCAACTCTCTGAATTTATTATCCCCTGGGGAGATATACTGATATTGACTAGTATGCCTAGAGATACCTAGATGTCCTCGGTGATTTTAATATGAAGCTATTTAACAATCGCTGTAACTCTACCTGTTCAAAGAAAATTGTTACTCAGTTTTCAGTCTTAAAGCTAAGCACTGATTTTGATTAGGTTTGTGACAAAGATGCCCACAATCATAAATTCATTTGTAGTTAGCAGGTTTTACTATTTGCAGCAGTTAGGGTAATGACTTACCATGTAGAACCATAGTATACCTTGGTAAAATAATGCTATAGAGAATTCCACATAAGATTTGCAATTTAAGAGATTTTTGGAAAGGTTTATGGGACGAAGATTCAGGAGAATCAGGGACAATAGTGTTATTTGGTATCTAAAAAAAATTTTACCTATAGTGAGAGCAAATCTGAGTAAATTACATTGTGATGTCTTTTACGAAGAGCTTGTTGTTAAGAGAAAGTGGGGATGTATGGTGTCATAGGACTCACACAAGTACCTTTTTCTGTCTCCATTAGTTGTTTTATTAATTAACTAAGTAATTTTTGAGACAGGGTCTCACTATATAGATCTAGCTAACCTCAAACTCATAGATATCTACCTGCCTCTGCTCACAAGATCTGGAATGAAAGTTATGTGACATCACATCTGGCCATTTCATGTGTAAACTTGATGCTCTGTGGGACTATTTGTGTTCAGTAGATCAACTTGCCCTAGCTAAGAGCACATCAGTCTGGCTACTAGCACATTGAGCCCTAACTGTAAGGATGAGGCCAGATTCTAGAGTTTGTGTGTGTGTGTATGTGTGTGTTCATCAAAGAATATAGTTTTTGATGTATTCTTAATGTATCAAGAGCTTGAGATAGGGATCCAGGTCTTGCTTTGTATGCACAAAGCCTTGGGTTCAATCCTCAGCATAGCTTAAACAAATCAAGGTGACACATGCCTGTAGTCCCAGCACTCAGGAGATGGAGGCAGGAGAATAAAAAGTTCAAGATCATCATTGGCCACATAGCAAATTTGAAAACAGAGCCTACCTCAAAGATAAAAAAAAACAAAAAAGACAAAACAAAACAAGACAGAGCTTGATATTAATCTGGAAATAGAGCAAAAAGCACTCAGCTATGTCTCTTGAGTAAGACACTCCATCTCAGCAGCAACATGAATCACTTGGAAAGCTGAAAAGAAAAAAAAAAGTCCTAATGCCTGGTTATTACCCTTAGAGGTGAATGTTATTGGTCTAGAGTGCATCTTGGGGCTTGGGAACTATACAAGTTCCATTTTGACCCTTCCTGCTGGCGTTCAGAATTTAATACATCAGAGGGGTCTCTAGTTCTGAACTGCAGATTGGAACACATAGTCCCATAAACACTTTTCTCATTTCTCAAATCATTTTAAAACATTTAATTCTAATAAACCAGTTCCAGAAAATTATATAACTATCTCAAGTTTTGATTATTGTTGAAATTTAGGGATACCTCAGATTAAGTTCAACACAATTTTTTAATGTGTTTATGGTATGGTAAATACTTAGGCTGCAAACTTTGCAACGTTGGCTTAAAGTACACCAAGTAGCCTTTCCCAATAAAACGTTTCATCTTAAATTGGCTTGTAAATGCTAATATTACTATTCTTTAATATTTTAAAGATCTGTGTACAAAAGCTACAGGAAGAACAACCAGATTTAAAATGCCAGCAAAACTTCTTTAAAATAAATCAGCTTTATAATGTTTCAATAAATTTATGAGTTCAAGTCTCATTTTGAGAAAAATAATGATTTGCCTGTAAAATTTCAGACATTATTTCACCAATGAAATGTTTTGATTTTGTTTTTGAGCGGAGATATTAATGTCCACCCTATCAAAAATGGGATGCTGATTACCTTTAGCGGTCAGCCAACCAAAGCTCAGAGAGATTCCATTTTCTCATAGCATGGAAGTTGCATTTATTCACTTTGTCCCTGAAACATTTTTTTTTTTTTTTTTTGCTATTACCATCTTGTAGGAAAGCAGAGATGAGACTGTCTTAAACAGTGTGTGATGCGGTCCCTACTTATATGACCAAGCTATAAAGTGCAAACCTCACAACTGGGGTTGGATACAACTTGGGTCCCAATGTCTGCTTAGTGAACTCTGACCGTGAGGAAGGGAGTTCTACTCAGTAATGCTGGTAGCTCATAACGAACAGCCCGGGTTCACAATCCTCCACCCCAGTTTCTTTTAGGGCATGACTACTTGGTACCGACGCCAATGGGAAGTTATTATCTATTTGGCGGTGAGTAGTTCCTCAAGAACTGATATAAAAAAGTTTAATGGTGGAGGCAGAAATTCACCCTGAGGCAATTGATCTTAGGGAGAGTCTTTGGTTGTAATGAGAAAGGCACAAGAGCCTAGATGGAGGAGTCAACTCTAAAGCTAAATGCTGTGGTTTCCTTTGATCCTCCAACAGAGGAGGTTCAGAGACCAAGTACCAGTTGGAAAGGTCAACTTCCAGAAAGAGAATCAATGGGAGGGCTCACCATCTCACCATCAGGGCACAGGAGTGTCCTGGAGAATGTGAGAAGTGGAGGCCAGGAAACTTCCTCTCACTCCACAACTGTCCAAAACCAACTGCAACCTCACTGACAGTTACTTGTTCCAAGCCCCGCCCCTGCTATGTGCCTACTGGCTGGAGATTCATAACTCCTGACTTGATTGGCTCATAGAAACAGCATCCATTTTCTGTGTATTAAAGGCATTGAAACTTTTAAGGCTGTTCCTATTTAGAAAAATAATAAGGGATCGAAAAAAGTATCCTCCAGAAAATTATTATTTACATTAAATGTAAATACAATAAATGTATTGTGTACATTTAAGCTGTGGTATAGTGGGTTTCTGGCTATGAACACACGGATAGTGTTTTCTCTGAATTCAAGTAAAAGGAAGTATTCTGGATAGGGTGAGGTTATAGATATTTTGAATGCAGAATTATCTGAAGCTTTTGGTTCTGGGAACAGAAGTACTCAAGACAAAGAGTCCCTAAGCGGTTTGCTGCAAAATCCCTCAAAGCAGCTGTCAGCCCCTCCTTTCCACCCTAGCCTATAGTGTTGGTAAGATGCCTCAGTAGAGGCTGTCAAAAATGGCAACACCACATCTCCTCAGTCTTCTGCAATTGTCACAGGAACTATCCACAGTGGCAACACCTTTCCTGCCTCAGCAGGAACTGCCCCTCAAGAGCTGTCGGTCCACGGTAACACCTTCTTTCCTGTCTCAGCCTACAGCCTTGGTGACACACCACTGCAGGTGCTGTCTTTTCCAGCTGGAAAGTGGCAGCACCTCCCTTCCAGCCTTCCTGAGCAGCCCCACAGAGATGGAGCCTTAGCCCAAACCTCCTGCTGTCAGAAAGACTTCCCACCTTAACCCATGGGCCTGATGCAGGGAAAAGGAGGTTGAAAAAAGCCACCATTCTCTGAGCTCACCAAGCTTAGGACTTAAAACGCCACTGATCCTCATTCTGACAATCTCTGCTCTGAAAACCTCGGCCCCTGAACAAATTGTATATAACCCCTGTCCAATTCCCTGCTGTCTGCTTCCGGGAGCAGAGAGCAGCCATCTCGGGATTCATCCCTCAATACATTGGACCTTCCAATAAATCTCTTCCATGAGATTTGCTGCTAGGTACGACTCTCTCATCAGAAGAAGCAAGAAGCAACGAAGAGAAGGGAAGGAGCTAAGAAATGAGGCAGGGCTTGAGGCTCTTGGACTCTTCAGCTCAACTGGGGCTCCCCTCCCCTGGCAGCTGCAATGCCTTTGGCTTCCTCCCAGAGCCAAGGGACCCTGTGTCTCAGGATGTCTTCTCCTCTCAGAGCTGTTCTTGGGCTTCTGAATCCCAGGATACCCTTCCATCCGAGTAGAAACACAGTATTTATACATTCTTGCTTGTATTTGTTAGTGTTCTCTTGAGGAACAGAACCTGTAGTATATTCTCATTTTAGGCTATTAGAGATTCAAAACATTTATCACAGTATTCTAAGAAAATATTTTGGGACAAATTTTGTAATGCTATCAAACTCTGGGTCATTTGACATGTAGGTAAAAAAAAAAAAAAAAAAAAACACTATGTTCTGACTCACACGATATTTTGGGGAGCCTGGGAGAAGGAATGAACAGAGAAACGAGAGACTGGAAACTGCAGAGGAGGCCCCTTTACAATGTCCTTGTGGATGTGTAAGAAGCATTCCTAGCCTTTTACAGCCTGACAGCTCCAAACAACAGGAGTCATTGAAGGGAATTATCTCCACAAGTTAACAGTGGAAACCCATTTTCGCAGTTGGTCAAGGAAAACTACGAAAGGATTTTAAAACAGATAAACTACTTATAAAGTTTTAAAGACATGAAAGTTTAAGATTATTTCGACTAAGCATTTACGTGGAAATTATAAGAATTGAATGACTTTCTTCTATTAAAGATAGAATTAGGGGAAAACACGGCCTGAGCAATGGACAGGCTGTGGGACCGCCACGTGCCTGGCCCAGCTCGCATGTGCCTGCCACCAGCCTGCCTTTGACTACAAGTTCCTGGAGAAGCCCAAGCAGCCTCCGCTGTTCTCACTGTGTGGCAAACCTGAGCCTGAGCAGGTGTCTACTTGCGGCCACTGCTTCTACCACACCAGCCTGCAGGAGATCCTCAGTGAATAAGTCTTCAAATGTCCTGAGGACCAGCTCCCTCTGGTCTATTCGAAGATCTACCCAGGCCCGGAGCTAGAGGCTCGGCTATATGCTGCATCCACAGTGAGGAGGGCTGCTGCTGGAGTGAACTACTTCGTCATCTACAGGGCCACTTAAACACCACCTCACACCAGTCAGAATGTCTAAGATCAAAAACTCAGGTGATAGCACATGCTGGCGAGGATGTGGAGAAAGAGGAACACTCCTCCATTGTGGGTGGGATTGCAGGATGGTGCAACCACTCTGGAAATCAGTCCGGTGGTTCCTCAGAAAAATTGGACATAGTATAACCTGAGGACCCAGCTATACCACTCCTGGGCATATACCCAGAAGATGCTCCAACATATAACAAGGACATGTGTTCCACTATGTTCATAGCAGCCTTATTTATAATAGCCAGAAGCTGGAAAGAACCCAGATGTCCTTCAACAGAGGAATGGATACAAAAAATGTGGTACATTTACACAATGGTGTATTACTCAGCTATTAAAAACAATGAATTTGAGAAATTCTTAGGTAAATGGATGGAACTAGAAAACATCATCCTGAGTGAGGTAACCCAATTACAAAAGGACACACATGGTATTCACTCACTGATAATTGCATATTAGCCCAGAACTTTGAAATACTCAATATTCAACTCAGAGACCACATGAAGCTCATGAAGAACGAAGACCAAGTGTGGGTGCTTAGGTCCTTCTTAGAAGGAGTAAGAAAATACTCATGGGAGCAAATATGGAGACAAAGCATGGGACAGAATCTGAAGGAGGGGTTGTCTGGAGACTGTTCTACCTGGGTATCCATCCCATGTGCAGTTACCAAAGGTAGACACTGATGTGAATGTCAGGAAGTGCATGCTGACAGGAATCTGATATAGTTGTGTCCTTAGAGGTCTGCCAGAGTCTGACAAATACAGAGGCAGATGCTCACAGCTAACCATTGAACTGATCACGGGGTTCCCAATGGAGGAGTTAGAAGACTGAAGGAGCTGAAAGGGTTTGCGGCCCCATGGGGAGAGCAACAATATCAACCAACCAGAGCTCCCAGGGTCTAAACCACCAGCCTGTGAGCACATAGGGAGGGATCCATGGCTCCAGCTGTATATGTAGGGGAGAATGACAGTGTCAGGCATAGGTGGAACAGGAAGTCCTTGGTCCACTGAAGGCTGGATGCCCCATTGTGGGGGAATTCTTGGTTGGAGAGGTGGAAGTGGGCAGGTGGGGGCACATCCTCATAGAAGCAGGAGGAGGGGGATAGGATAAGGGGTTCCTTGGTGGGGTGGGGGAAAGGGGGAAAGCAGATCACATCTGAAATGTAAATAAAATATCCAACAAAAAAGGATAAAAGTTAAAAAGCAGGGGCTGGAGAGATGGCTCAGTGGTTAAAAGCACTAGCTGTTCTTCCAAAGGTCATGAGTTCAATTCCTAGCAAATGCATGGTGCCTCACACCCTTCTGTAATTGGATCCTATGCCATCTTCTGGTGTGTCATTTTATGTATGGTCACATACATAAAATAAATAAATCTTTAGAAAAATAAAAAGAACTCAAATAGGTGCTGAGAGCGCATGAGTTAATGAATAACCTTGCTTTTGGGGCGGGGGGAAGTAGGAGGATATTACAGTTTCCCTTGGAAGTTCAGCTAGGAAACAAAGTATTGTGACTGTTAGTGAAGACTTCCCACCAACAAATTCAATGGACTTTTTCCTCCATTGCATTCTCCATCTCTTAATGCTCCCTCTTTCTGTACAACAATCAGGTAATTCTATTTTCTTTTACAGATACTTATCTTGAAATCAATGGCAAATAAATACTACCTTGCAGGCCATTTACTATTTCACAAGTAGTTAAGAGGGATGTGTGCTTGGTTCTGTGTGCTAATCATAGATTATATAATCTCACAGCTAGCAAATCGTGTAGTGTGAACATATTTGAAACAATGATAATAGAAAGTGGAGGAAAGGTATGAATGACGGTGGACACATAGCTCCTGAGGTGTGCACACCTTGCTGAAACTAGATAGTTTCCTGTAAATATGTCTGTTCTATGTAACTGTAAAGGTAGCCGACCTGTTAGACACAAAGGATCTCTTTACAACATCTGTCTGTTTCTTGGAATTATGGCTGTGTTCACAGTTGAGCAGCATACCTGTTTTAAGTTTGAGACTGACTTGTCTCAAGACTCTTCAAGTTCATTAAGATGTTTTTGTTATATAATCTGCTTTATGTATTTGTCTATCATTGCAAGCTGACCTAATTTAAGAATTTATGTAATATCATCCTATTATTGTCTGCTCATACTGAGTGGCTAAACAAAGAGCATTTAAACTATCAGTTTTCTTCATATTTAGGTGATTATATACATCTATGATGAACCTTTATGAATGGGGTTAGTGGTCTACAGAGGTTGCTCAGTGGTTAAGAGTGAAGAGCAAATAATACTCTCTTGGAGGACCCCAGTTCTATTGGAATCACCCACATCACCAGGCTCATAAGTGCCTGCCAATTAAGCTCCAGGGGATCCAAAGTCCCCTTATCTTCTGTTGATACTCAAGGGTAAATATCCCCACTACAAGCATAATTAATAACCTAGACTATAATCTTTAAAAAAAATATTTGAGGAGAGAAAACAAAAAAATCATGGTCAACTCAAAAGAGGGGCTGACCGATACTATTGCTGATGTCAAGAAGCCCTTGCTGACAGGAGCCTGGTATAGCTGTCCCCTGAGAGTCTCTGCCAGACCCTGACCAATATAGATGCAGATGCTCACAGCCAACCATTGGATCAAGCATGGGAACCCTAATGGATGAGTTAGGGGAAGGACTGAAGGAGCTGAAGGGGATTGCAACCCCATAGGAAGAACAACAATATCAACCAACCAGACCCCCAGAGCTCCCAGGGACTAAACTACCAACCAAAGAGGGACCCATGGCTCCAGCTGCATATCTAGCAGAGGATGGCCTTATCTGGCATCAGTGGGAGGGGAGGCCCTTGATCCTGTACAGGATCGATGTCCCATCATAGGGGAATGCTAGGGCTGTGAGGCAGGAGTGGGTGGGGAAGCACCCTCATAGAAGCAGGGAGGAGGAGAGTGGGGGAGGGGGCTTGTGAAGGGGAAACTGAGAAGGGGGATAACATTTGAAATGTAAATAAATAAAATAACCAATTAAAAAAAGAAAAAAAAAAAGAGGGGGCTGAGGTTTAATGATAAAGCTTTTTATTAGCATAAAGGCAACCCCTAGCACCAGTAAAGAATAAGTTGGTAAATAAAATGCATAATGAGAAAGATCTTTCTCATTGTATAGTTCTGACTATAAAGAGAAAGGGAACCTGGGAAAAATGCTGATAAGGGGCTATGCTGTGTAGAAATTGTTATGGAATCAGTGGCGGACAGCTTGATTCTTTCTATCTTTCTTTCTCTCTTCCTTTCTTTCTTTCTCTTCCTTTCTCTCCTTCCTTCCTTCCTTCCCTCCTCCTCCTGTTCCACCTCCTCCTTCTCCTCCTTTTCATTTTTTTTTTTTTTTTGGTAATTTGGGTTTTCTCGTGTATTTAACCTTTCCCTGAAGGCAAGGAACAAACTACTTATGAAAAGTAGACCGTTTGAAGTGGTTTTAACTGTCAGATGACCTTGTGTTCTCATTTGATTCAACACTGTGTTAGTTAAGGCTGTTATGGAGATGAAAATGCTGAGGTCCAGGAAAGTAAACTCATGCTAGAAGACCTCAGTCCTACAGATCAGCCCATGTAAAACATGAGCCCAGAACATCCTGATGAACACAGGGTTTCTCTAACAAACGTGCCTCATGTATTTAAGAGGCTCCTTGTGATTTTGTACAGTTTAGATTTACTGCAATTTTGGAAAACTATTTGATATAAACTTGCTTGTAATCATACAAGCTCAGCCTAGAGTGTGTGGAAGAGGCAAATAAAATGGTGACCATAAGGGCAAAGAGAAGTGCCATTAGAACCTCTAGGGTAGTATGCATCTATATTTGCCTTAACGCTGAACCTCATTTTTCAGAGTTTTCACAGAGAATAAAGCATAAGAATTATGAAACAGCTGTCCTGGGAAGAAACGTGACCATCTTCTGCAACTTGACAAGTCTGACAAATGTTTTGCAAGTTACCTGGCAGAAAATCCAAGGCTCTTTGCCTCATAATATTGGCACTTACAGCCATAAATATGGAGAAAAGATTCTCTCACCATATGTAAACAGGCTGCAGTGCAAGATCCTGGAACCCAGTGCCTCCTTCATGACTATCCAAGGAGTAACATTTGAGGATGAAGCCTGCTACAAGTGTCTGTTTAACACTTTCCCACAAGGCAGTCATGGAGGACAAACCTGCCTTACCATTTTAAGTATATAACCTTTTCCTCAAGGGTCCCATTATTATACATCATGGAGTTGTAGTTCTTAAGGACGTTGTCCAGAGAAAGAAAGCTATATAATGAAAAGCTGATGATGATTAATCCAACTTATTTAGACAGAAGAAAAATAATGGAGACCAATGGACATGGAGCATTCAGACAGCACCATCTCCCACCTCACATCATTTCTGTAAACTATGCCGAACTGCATTTAGTGGAGAAAACCCAGAAGGGTATCAGAGTGTTGTCACTAAATGGAGAAGAAGATGTGAGAAAAGATAGAGAACCCAGAGAAGAACAGTGGAATGTGAAAGCTAAGGGAATTATTATTCCCCAGTCTTCAAATAAGCAAAGTCACAGTACTATTAAGACCATGAGTTCTGTATTAGGCTATTATGTAAAGTGTTGAGGATGTATATAATATAATTTATAGATGTGTGGAAGTTGAGACAGCAGTCAGTGGATGGAGGAAAAGATATTGGAAGTTTTGTAACATCTACCAGGAGGTATCAGATAGAGATATGTTTTCAGCATTTGTGTTGTCATATAGAATTGGGGGATATGCCATGCTCTCACAGCAGAGGATTTGGGATGACTTGCTTTTGTAGTAATTTTGTTTCCCTCTCTCTTTGCCTCAGCTGTATCTGAGCTAGTAACTGAACTGCAGTCTGCCCCTGGCTCTGAAGATCTTCATAACCTCCATTGTTCAGCTGTGGGAAAGCCTGCTCCAAGGATCTCCATCTACCCTTCACAAGTCACAGTGCACCCACCACAAGAGTACTTTGCTCAGAACTCCAATGCCACAGTGACTGTCACTAAAATCTACAACATCTCTTTGAAAACTGCGAGGTCCCTGGGTCTCCGGGACCTGGTTGTGTCCATGACTCACCCCGTGAGATACGAAGAGAAGATAGTCCCTCTGCCAGTCAATCAAACAAGTAAGTAAAAGCAACAGTGAAGTAAAGGGGACAACTGGTGCTGGGAAAACAGCTTAGTCTGTAAAATACTTGTCATGAAAGCACAGAGCCCAAGTTTGATGCCCACATGAAAAGCCAGTTGTGAGTGTGTGCTTTTAATTCCAACGCTGAGCAGGCAAGCAGAAGTGAATCCTGGGGACTCACTGGCCAGACAGCCAAGAATAATCAGAAACCCTCTTCTCTCAGTTAAATTCTCTAAGATAAATAAAATAATGTTTACAAAACCACAAGTTGGACAGCTTTTCTGGTTTCTCTCTGGCTTCCAGAGTATATACATGTGCACACATATACCCATACTCAAGCGAGCACGGACTTGCTCATGCACAGACCTACACATGCATATACACACATGAAAGAAAGAGAGAGGAAATAGTCATCTTTAAAAAATCCCATTATGAAAAGTAGTCATACAAGTCAGCTATTTTTGAAGAAGTAAATCAGTATAAAGTACACATACGATTCAGGAATCAATGAAGACAGGCACTGTAGCACACACTTTAATCCCTTCACTTGGGAGGTAGAAGCACAAAGATCTCTGTGGGTTCAGAGGTAGCAGGCCTATATAGTGAGTACCAAAACAACAAGTGCTTTAGAGAGAGATGCTATTTAAAAAAATAAATCAAAGATTGTGGACACTCTCTACCTTAACCCTGCATGCTGCAACAGGATTCATTAAATATACTCTTTGCCTTACTGTGTTTGTTGTTCGTTTGTTTGCTTCTTGTTTTTTCATTCATAGTTTTTGTTTTTGATTTTTCTTTGAGTCAATGATAGCCATTTTTACTTTTCTGTCACATATTTTTTAAGGAAAAAAAAAAACGTTTTCATAACATTTTAATTAATCTTAGTTAGTTTTGTTGTTTTCATTAATTTGGTGACAACCATTGGCTTTTCCTCACTTTAAAATTTCATTTTTTAATTGATTAATTAATTAATTAATTTTGTCTCTCATATATTACATTTCAACCATAGTTTCCCCTCCCTTCTTTCCTCTCATTCTCTCTCCTTCAATTCCACGTCTCCTCCATGTTTCTTTAGAAAAGAGCAGGCGTCCCAGGGATATAAACCAAACATAGCATACGAGAGTACAATAAGACTAGGCACATACACTCATATCAAGGCTGGTTCATATCAACCCGGTAGGAGGAAAAGGGTTCCAAAAAACAGGCAAAAGAGTCAGAGGTAGCCCTGAGTCCCACAAGAACCCTAAGCTACACAACCATAACATATATGCAGAAGACCTAGTACAGACTCATGCAGGCCCCAGGTTGTGAGCTCCTATAAGCCCTGGGTAGTTGATTCCCACAGGGTCATGCTCTTCTGATGTTCTAGACTCCTCTGACTCCTACCAGCCTCCTGTCTTTATTCCAAGAGATTCCCAGAGCTTTGTCCAGTGTCTCCTTGTAGATCTCTGCATCAGCTTCTATCAGTTGTTGGATGAAACCTCTCTGATGACAATTATGCTAGGCTGAGATCTACAAGGAATAATTTTCTTGTCTAAATCAGTATATTGTATTATGACATTTTTAAACAAAGTGATTTTGTGTGGTTTTCTTTCCTCCCATCTTCCCCATGCCTTTGCCACCCAGTGTCTCCTGCCTTAGAGCCACCTCCCTTTTGATTTATTTCCTCTTCCAGGACTCACAGCTCTGTGTACCCACACCCTAATCCCACCTCATCTTCTAATAAGATTACTCTCTCTCATTCTCTTTTCCAGATTTTTAAAAAGTCTTTAACCACAATTAGGCACACACACACACACACACACACACACACACACACACACACACACATATGAGGCAGAACATAAGGGTTTGGTCATTCTGAGTTAGTTTTTATCTTGCTTAATGTTCCTGCTTTTCATGAACATTCTACATTTCATGAAATTCTAAAAATTTCATGATTTTATAGTTTATTTGCAACTGGATAATATCACATTATGTATATATACCATGTTTTGGTTAGTTTTTCATCTGTTGATGGACATATTAGCTGTGAATATAGCAGCAATAAGCATGGACTACAAGTGCCTCTATGGTAGAATCTGAAGTCCTTGGGATACACGGGAGTGTACAGCTGGATTATTTGGTAATTCTCTTTTTAATTTCTTGTGGAGCCTCAAAAGCAATTTCCAGAGTAGTTGTACCTCTGCTAGCAGCGAGTAAGCATTTCCCCCACACCATCTTGAACACTAATTGTTAGATTCCTTATTTTCATTTGAGGAGGGGGTGTTGAGACTGGGTCTCACTACTTAGTTCTAGCTGTCCTGGAAATCCCTATTTATATAAAGCTGGCCTTGAACTCACAGAGATCTGCTTGCCTGTGCCTCTGAAATGATTGGATTAAAGGCATGCACCATTATACCTGGCTATCAGATTTTTTTCTTTTCTTTTTAAATTTTTATTAATCATTCCATTTGTTGACATCTGAAATAATATCCTACTTCCCCATTACCCTCTCCAACAACACCCCATCCCATGATATCCCACTTCCCAGTTACCTCCACCACCTCCCACCCCACCATTCCCTACCCTGGGGCATCAAACCTCCCCAGGACCAAAGGCCTCCCCTCTCATTGCTGTCGGGGAAGGCCATCCTCTGCTACATATGTATCTGGTGCCAAAGATCCCTTTAGGTACACTCCTTGGTTGTTGGTCTAGTCTCTGGGGGAACTGTGTGGTCAGGCCAGCTTATGTTGTTCTTACAATGGCTTTGCAATCCCCCTTCACTCCTCCAGTCCTTCTGCCAGCTCCCCGACCAGGTTCCCTGAGTTCAGCCTGATGGTTGGCTCAAAGCATCCACCTCTGCATTGGTCAGTTGCTGACCGGACCTCCCCAGGAACTGCCACACTTAGTTCCTGTCTGCAAGTGCCTCTTGACCATGGCCACAGGGTTGTGTTTGGTGTCTGAAGACATGATATATCCCCAGGTGTGGCCGTTCCCTGGTTGAACCTTCCTTCAGTCTCTGTTCCATTTTTTTTGTCCCTGTTCTTCCTCTGGACAGAAACATTTCTGGGTTAAAAAAATCTTTGAGATGGGTGGGTGGCTCCATCCCTCGACCAGGGGCCATGCCTATCTCCTGGAGGTGGTCTCCACAGGTTCTATCTCTCCCTTCTCTGAGCATTACAGCTAAAGTCAATTCCATTGGATCATTGAAGCTTCACATTTCTATGGTGTCTGGTACCCTTCAGTGGCTATCCCCAGTTCCTCATTCCCCCTGCTATTTATTTTTATTCAATTTCCTGACCCTCAGTACCTCTCTCACCTCTCCTTCAGACTCTAATACTGCCACCCTTATTTCCTCCTCCTCTTTTCTCCCTCCCTTGTCTCCCTCTTCTTCCATCTCCCACAATTGTCCTGTTCTTCCCTCGATGCAGGACGGAAGCATCTACCCCCTGATCTTCTTCTCCTGGTTCAACTGGCAGTCTGCACAAAGAAGAATGCAAGTTGATCCATACCTATTTCCTTGCACAAAACTCAAGTCCAAGTGGATCAAGGACCTCCACATAAAACCAGATTTTTTTCTTAATAGTCGTCTGACTGGGTCAAAGTGTGTCTTTAAGCAGTTTTAATTTGCATTTCCCTGAAGACTGAGGGCATTGAATACTTTAAAAAAATACTGGAGGAGTTGAAAGATGGTTCAGTGACTAAGAGCACTGTCTGCTCTTCTAGGGGATGAGACTCGATTTCCATCACCTACTTGTCAGCTAAGAACTCCCAGTAACTCCACTTTCAGAAGATCTGATGTCATCTTTTAGCCTCTGTTGGCACCACACAAACAAAAGCTATACAAAAAAATGTTCAGGTAAAACACTCATTCATATGAAATGATCATAAATCAAATGTCAAAGAATACTAAGTATGTATATATGTGTATGCATGCATGTATACACACACAGACACACACACTTGGCCATTGGTGTTTTTTCGTTTTTGTTAGCCCATTTTTTGACTGGCAGCTGGTGGTTGTTTGTTTTTCAGTTCTTTTGTAAAATTCTGGGTGTTAGCTCATGTCGTAAATGAAATGTGGCTGTGGGCCATTTGCTCTGATAGATTCTGTTACTGTGAAATAACCAATTTCATGCAGTTCCATCCGTCTGTTCGTGGGGATAGTTGGTGTGCTTTTGGAGTTCTGTTCAGAAAGTTCTTGTCTACAACAAATTCTTAGCTTTGGTCCTCCTTTTAGGAACACATTTTTCACCCTGGTGGCTTGCATGACTTTTCTTCTCGTTTTTTTCATTTATAAATAACAAACACTATAAGAGGTGACTTAATGCTCTAATACAAGGATAGGAAATCCAATGTTGGGGACCTCCATGTAGCACAGAGCTGATCCGTAATTGGAAGACTTTGCATGGTAGGATGCACCATGTGAACGGAAGCGAGCTGAAAAATCCCTGGTGCCAGCAATGCTGTCACAATGACTCCTCCTAGCTATGATGACCTTAAGCTACGCACAAGGGACTGCCACCATGACCTAAGCATGTCTTGTAGGTTGCACCTTTCAATATTGTTGCATCATCTATCCTCTTTGTGAAGTTACCATACAAATAATTAGATTATTAGATTTCACCATGGCATTTCCATGTGTGTGTGTGTGTGTATGTGTGTGTGTGTGTGTGTATGTGTGTGTGTGTGTGTGTGTGTAAATATACTTTGTTCTACTATGACTCTTTCTTTAGCTGCCTTGTTCTCTGTTGTCTTTTTATCCCATTTAGGGCTTTAGGGATTTCCAAATCTTTTTCTTGGGAGAAGTGGGTTGGGACTGAGCCTTCTAGACAGGTGCTCAAAACCAGGACTGGACATATCTCCAGAGTTTCTTTTCTTTTTTCTTCTCTCTTTTCTCTTCTTTGCTTTCTTCATTTGCTTCTCTCCCTCCCTTCTTCCCTTCATCCCCCCTCCTTCTCCTTCCTCCTCTCTCTCTCTCTCTCTGTCTCTCTCTCTGTCTCTCTCTCTGTCTCTCTGTCTCTCTCTCTCTCTCTCTCCTCTCTCTCTCTCTCTCTCTCTCTCTCTCTCTCTGTCTGTCTCTCTCTCTCTCTCTCATTTTAGAATCTCATTTGATTACTAAGCTTGGCCTTGAACTTACTCTGCTCACTCTACCGTCCAGTCTAGATTACAATTTTCAATCTTCTTTCTTCAGCCTTCCCATTAGCTATAATGACAGGCTGGCACCACTAATACACCCTTTCTAAATGTCTTCAGTCTGCAGGTTACTATTTTCTATTACTCTTGAAGGAAATGACTATTATCTTCAGATAAGGGGCTTTGTTGTTTTTCATTCTTTTAACTTCATGATTTATACTGGTTTTCTTTCTTTCTTTCTTTCTTTCTTTTTCTTTTCTTTCTTTCTTTCTTTCTTTCTTTCTTTCTTTCTTTCTTTCTTTCTTTTTTTGTATGTCCATAAAATTGCAGGCATAATTAAGGTTTTTAACAACTTTGTTTTCATGAAACTTACACACTGTACAATTAATTCATTGATAATATGGAAGTCAATTACTTTTAACATATTTACAAAGTTCACAGTCATTAGTAAAAACATCATAGAACATCTCAATGTGCCAAGGTCTTTTTCCCGCTTGGCAATTTGTTTTTATTAAGATAGAAGTCACCATATTAGAGCATATAATTTGTAGGTTGTTGATGCTTTCCAATTACTTTGCAATAATCTTGGATATCTAATTACAGAACATATCCACCAAATCCTGAAGAAACCAAACACCTTTTGCAGTGCCAAAAATTCCCAATGAATGAAGCAAGTGGCTTTTTCATTGCCTGGCAGTCACTAACTTATTTTCTGTGTTGATGGATTTATTGACTGTGGTTACTTCCTTTAAATGCAATACTACTGTGTGTGACTATTTGGGAGTGCTTGCTTTCACAAATTGGCTTTTCAGTGTTTAGTCATGTGGTGCCATGTATCAATAATTCAATTTTCATGAGTCAAAAGTATTCTCTGGTATAGATGCACCACTCTTCATTTACCAATTCATCAGGTGACTAATGTTTGACTTACTTATACTTCTGACTGCTGTGAAGAATTCCTCTTGAGCATTTGTGCACAAAGTTTTACATAAACATATATTTATATTTTTCAGCTTCCTGGTATAATGAACCCAGAAGTGCATTTGTGGGTTATATGATAGATAAAATGCCAGTTTTTTCAACAGCTTCCAGAGGTCAAATTATTTTAAGTTCCTAACAGTCATGTAAGTCTATTTGGTTTTTTTTTACATTGCTGCCAATATTTATTATTCTGTGTTCAAAATCAATTATAGCCATATAATAGGTAGGAAGGCGTATTTTATGTAATATTCCATATATTTTAATGATAACTATCAAATCTTCATGTCTCCACTTCAAGAAAGCCAATAAACTGTTTGTCTCATACAAACATACATACATACATGTATATATCATATGTATATATGTATATACATATATATCATATATATGTAGACATATACATACATGTATACATATATCATACTTATATTTCATATGATAAGAATGAGTGACTCATTCATAGACATGATATGAATATGATATATATTTCATATGAGTGAAATTGTACATAAAATTTTATAGTGAATAGTTTTATAATATCATCCTCCAAAAGACATTTATTTTTACTGTGTCTGAGTGTTTATGGTAGGAATTAGTTTTCTCAATCTTCTTTAGAATAAAAATGAAAGGTCTTGAGCCACGGCTCAGTGAGACAATGCTTGTTTGCCATGGGGAGGGCTCTGGATTTGCCCTCTAGCCCTAAAAATAAAAAAGGAAATATATGCTTAGGTCCTTGAAAAGCAGGGCCTTTCTGTTTCATTCCTGTTTCCTGGATTGTTAACTATGGAGACTTAATCTAGTAGATACCATGGCTCTTTGCCTGGACAATATTTACCTCCAGGTTTTATTGTTCAGTGTGATTGCTGATATTTCTGCTTGGTTTCCAACTCCTTCGTTTTAACTTTGAAATTTTTAACTGGTACCTTTCTGGTGAAATGTATTTCTAAGTGTCAAGCTTGACACTGGGCTGATGATTTCTCTTACTAGATCTATGGCCTATGGACTCTTGATATGTTCAAAGTTTTTAAGTAATTTATTCAGATCTTCATATTTACACAGGGAAACTTAGGTGCAAGTTAACTAGGTGACTTTTGAACTCAAGGCATCTCTTATTATTCACTTGCAAAACAACCACTTTGATTATTTTACAACTTTTACCCCAGCCTTTTTATTGTTTTACAACATTATTTCCATGGTCTCTTTTCTACATGATTTTGTAACTCTGTTCATCAGTTGATGAGCTTTGAACCTCCATTTCCAGCAGTAGAAGACTGTCATTTTCTTTTTTTTTTTTTATTGGAAATTTTTTTATTGGAAAATTTTTTTTTTACATTTCAGATGTTCTCTCCTTACCCCATTTCCCACCCTCCCTCCCAGGAACTCACTATCCCTTCCCCCCTCCTCCTGCCTCCACGTTGGTGTACCCCCACTCACCCTCCCCATACCTCACCTCCCCACCCTTGAGTATCCCCCCCCCCCACGACGTCCAGCCTTCATGGGACCAAGGATCTCTTCTCCCACTTATATATAGCTCCCTTGCATATATAGCTGGAGCCATCGGTCCCTCCCTCAGTGCTCCCAGGTTGGTGGTTTAGACCCTGGGGGCTCTGGTTGGTTGGGATTGTTGCTTTCCTCATGGTGTCGCGAATCCTCTCAACTCCTTCAGCCTTCACTCTATCTTCTCCATTGGGAACCCCATGATCAGTTTAATGGTTAGCTGTGAGCATCTGCCTCTGAGTATGTCAGACTCTTGCAGACCTCTAAGGAGACAGCTATATCAGGCTCCTGTCAGCATGTACATCCTGACATCCACATCAACCTCTACCTTTGGTGACTGCACATAGGATGGATATCCAGGTGGAATGGTCTGTAGACGGTCCCTCCTTCAGTTTCTGTCCTGCACTGTGTCTCCATATTTGCACCCTTGAGTATTTTGTTCCTCCTTCTAAGAAGGACTGAAGCCTCCCCTACTTGGTCATCATTCTTCATGAGCTTTATGTGGTCTGTGAGTTGAATCTTGGGTATTTCAGGCTTCTGGGCTAAAATCCAATAGTCAGTGAGTGAATACCATGTATGTTCTTTTGTGATTGGGTTACTTCACTCAGGATGATATTTTCTAGTTCCATCCATTTATATAAGAATTTATCAAATTCATTGTTTTTAATAGCTGAGTAATATTCCATTGTATAAATGTACCACATTTTTTGTATCCATTCCTCTGTTGAAGGGCATCTGGGTTCTTTCCAGTTTCTGGCTATTATAAATAAAGCTGCTATGAACATATTACAACTGGGAGCCAGGTGGGGCTTAAGGAACTAGCAGGCACCCAAAGCCTGCCCCTCCGGACTATAACTTCTCTTACGCCGGGACCCTGGTCCTTTGGCCTGGGGCGGACCCGCAGCTGGTCTGCTCCTGTGGAAACACCAGATCCTGAGACATCCTAGAGGGACCCACTGCACCCAGAGCAGAGGAGCAGAGGACACTTAGCTGGTCTGCGCCTGTGGAAACATCTGATCCTGAGACATCCTAGAAGACCTACTGCATCCAGAGCAGAGGGAGCTTAGGATCACAGGAACACAGAGACATCTGGAATCCGAGGAGATCTGACATGAGCAAGATAACTGGAAAGACAGACTCCAGTCAGACACAGTGAGCACAGGTTACACTAGAGTCAACCAGATGGCGAAAGGCAAGCGCAAGAACACAAGCAACAGAAACCAAAGTTACCTGACATCATCAGAACCCAGATCTCCCTCCATAGCAAGCCCTGGATACTCCATCACACAGGAAAAACAGGACTCAGAATTAAAGTCACTTCTCATGATGATGATGGAGGATTTTAAGAAGGACATAAGTAACTCCCTTAAAGAAATACAGGAGAACACAGGTAAACAGGTAGAAGCCCTCAAAGAGGAAACACAAAAATCCTTGAAAGAATTGAAAGAGAACACAGGTAAACAGGTAGAAGCCCTTATAAAGAGGAAACACAAAAATCCTTTAAAAAATTTCAAGAAAACACAACCAAACAGGTGAAGGAATTGAACAAAACCATCCAGGATCTAAAACTGGAAATAGAAACAATAAAGACATCTCAAAGGGAGACTACTCTGGAGATAGAAAACGTAGGAAAGAGATCAGGAAGACTGTCATTTTCAATCATCATACCCTTAGATCAAGTGGTGGAGATTCTGGGTTTCTATTAACTGTTTTCTCTCACTTCCTTCAAAAGAGTACTAGCAATTTTGTTCGTATTCTAAAATCTGGCTTTATTTTCATAATCCCTCATGTTAGGGTAAATTTATGAACACAATATGGAGGTACAGTTATGGTAAGTGACTCATTCTTATATCTGACTCATAATACCTCATCATTCTATCCTAAATTTCCTAATTATCTATACATTAAACCCCTCTTACTCACAGTTAATAGGATAATTTGTTTCTACCAATATTACCATTGTCGCCAAGCTAGTTTTACTGTGTTTCAAGCCTCCCAAGTCTTGGTCTGCTAGTTTGTTTCTTGTTCAAACTCACTAACACTAACAAAACAATAAGGAGCATTGTCTTCATGATTAGTCAAGAAAATAGCAGTGGATGTCACCCATTAGGAGCTTTGCTGATGACTATATCTGTTAACAGGCTTGAGTGAATCATGGTATTGGTGATAATCAACAATTATTACCTTATATTGTGGGTAATCTACTAATATTAAACCTAGTATAAAAATAAAACAACATTTGAGCATATCAGGAATATCCTAACAAAAATCACCAATGGTGAAACTTTTACAAATTAAAGGGTTTTTCTGAGTTTTCAACAGTCAAGAGTATTAATGCAGTCTTCTCTCAGATTCTCAACTCTACGTTTTCTAAACTGGAAGAGAATTTGTACTTTCCTTCTAGTTGTCTTTCAAGATGTATTTTGATTTACAACAAAATACACTCCCTAGTACCATGGATTCTGGATTAAGACAATCAGCATTCACTATTCTCTATCGTCAAGAAGAAATGCCATTTTAGCCTAGAGATTGGTAACTATCTTCCCATGTGCTTTACTACATTGATATATGAACAAATTATTTCAAACTATAAATACTTGTATAAAATAAGTATCCTTGGATTGCCAGTGGCCACCAACGCACTCAGCTGCAGAGTTTCATTAACTCTGTGCTGTCTGCAGGTCATCAACTTTTCCTTTGAGCTTTGGAGTTTTGTATACCTTGATATTGATTACTGGACATTTTCAATTTAGGGGATGTATTTCAAGTTTCAGAAAGGAAAACAGGCACCCATTCCAGTAAAATATTCCCCTTCTTAAGACCTTAGCCTTTACAAAGCAAAGATTGCCAGTAGGTGAAATGTGTTATATGGGTTCACCTCCTCTGCTCTTTCCTTGGAAATATCCTAGAATTTGAAAGACACAGGTATGAAGAACCTGGGGTCTTTACATTTGCTGAACATCACATGTCAAGTCTGAGACCACCACTGAGACAAAACTCAGTTTTAAGTATGAACATATGACATATAAGGAGAGTCACTATCAGAATCTACAATAAAGAGATTCAAATTATTCCCCAAGGGAGAATAAGGTTTAGATGATTAAATAGATAACACAACTAATACTAATTGCACTATGCTTGAGGTAAATATAACAGTACTTTCTGAATTCTATAATAAAATCAAGGAAAATAGTTTCTTTCTACAAACTATACATTGATAAGACAAGCAGGCTATTGAAAAATCAAAAGGACAAGAAAGTTCTGTGTATTTCTCTTTTCAGTTATACAGTACAAGCTGACAGAGTTTCCAGGCCTCCACCTGGTGACACAGACTGCAGTAAACCTCTGGCTATCAGTCATATTCCTATTCCTGTATATTGACAGTTCTCATGAAATTACTATAACGAGAATGTAGTGAGAGACTGCAATGATATAATTTGGTTAATGAGACCTGTTCTACTCTATTCTAATATTAGGATAGGATGACTGACAGCTGCATTGTATAAACTAATGATAAACGTGTAACTTTCCCTTAATTTGGTCACATTAGCCTAGGAACCAAGGAGAGTCAGTAAGCATCAGTAAATTCTGAATGTACTCTCATTTCATGGAGAATTTCCTCCAGTTCTTTCAATAGTTTCATTTTATAAGCAACTCATTAAAAGTACATTAAACAATCTAGGTTAGGATTTTTTTACTTCATCTTAATATCCATGATTTTTTTTCTTTTCTTCATATTATCTGGGTTAGTGTATAAACATTTTCTTCAAGTTCTTCGATGGTACTTTCCCTTCTTTTGAGAAGTAAGCTTTTAATTTAAAATTTGTTTTTAGAAATTGTTCATTTTTATTAGTTAAGATACATATTTGGAAATCTCACACACATATCAATGAAACCTGATTCCTCTCCTCTCCTTTCTCATGTCTGTCCCACTCCCATCATTCCATCCCACACCTCTTCTTCCCATGGCTTACTCTTCCAGGTTCATGACTTTTGGTCTTGTGACCCACTTATTTTTTACCAAGGTTATCAGTGGCAATATCCACTGGAGACTGGGTGTCACCAGGGGATTGGATACACAACTGCAGGCAAGGTTTCCCACTTTTCAGCAGAAGGGGGTGAGGAGCCCTGAGTTCCTGTTCCACCCAGGCATGGAGGTTGGTGGACTAAAATTGCTTGTCCTTTCAAAGGCTTTGCTTCATTGCCTATTTTATGGAAGATTTTTCTTTTCAGTAGTATCTGGGAATAATAGTGTGGAAGTCTTCCATCATTTCCTTCACCAATGGTCTTCATCCTTCACTCTAGCCACCCATTCTTTTTTTTTAATTAATTTATTTATTTAAGTCACATCATAATTTACTTATTTACACAGGGGTTATAAACACAAAAAGGCAGGATGTGGGGGAAGGGAATGGCACTGGAGCATAGGTGTTCAGGGGGAGTACAGATACATTTCAGAACAGGGTATCAGCTGGGTGTAGGTTCAGGGGACAGGTCACTATGACTCTGCCTATGATTCACTTGTCCTTATCTAAGTTGGTACTGTCCACCGGGGCTGCCTATTTATAAGACCTATGACTACTTGGGCTGGTAAATTTCCACAGAAGCCGCCTGTTTACAATAGCTTATAGCCTTCTGTTTCAGTGTTTTTCCACAGAGACCCAAGACTTGGTGTTAGCATGCATGTATGTCAGGACTATTGCTGACTTCAGGCCTATGGCTGATTTTAGGCCTTTAGTGTATATGTAGGGCTGCTCCTGACATCTCCTCCCTTCTCTAAGTATAGAAGGGCCTTGGCGATTCTATTCTTGCAAAGGTGGGGATAGAGGCCTGACCTCCAATAATTGAAGGGGACCTTGTAATGGCTCAGGTCCTAGCCACCCATTCTTATGTTTGTGTTATATGTTTTCTAAGTCTGTTTCCTCACACTGAAGGTCATGTCAATATTTTTGCTGCTTTTCATTTAACCATTTTACATTAATGTTGTTTTTAAAGATTCTCAGGAAATATTAGAGACAGGTATTTGTATTATGTTTGTTTATTGAAACTAAAGTTGGCCAAATCCTTTTGCTGGCCAATTCTCCCAACTCATAAAACTGGATTATATGAATTAAATGCCATAAGTATCTTCTATAAATCTATTCTCTATTTTATTGTGGTTGATTTTAATTATTTATTAAAATGCATAAGCAATTTATCAGTTCAGAAAAACATTATGCCTTGTTTATTTTCATGTTAAATATTAGGATATGAATTTCTCATTCTGGTGAAATGCCATATGTAGTTTCTTCTTGTTTGGAGTTACCTTCAGAAAAGAGTTCATACTTCTGTGTAAAATTCTTTATGTTCAATCTCCTCTACCTATCTAAAATGGCTCTGTAGTATCTTATTGAAAATGAACAGTAAAAAACTAGCTAAAACCATACTGGTACAGTCAAAGGTAAAGCCATAGTGCCTCACTTAAAAAGCATGCACATTCCTAATTATAAAGGGAAGTAGCAACTGCCATTTAGGATCTTATTTTTTATTTCATGGTAATGACAAAGCTTCTTATAGAGTATATCTGAATGTCAATTAAGCTGTAGCAAGACAAGAAAGCTTTAGAAATTTAAGGCCCCAAGATAGCAGCTCAATGTAACCAGTGAAATAATGTGTTTCTGGTTTGTGTTTTTCAGGTAACACAAATCCTTGTTTAAGCTGGACGATAACTGCAACTGCATTCATCTTTTTATTTGTTTCAGTTATCATCGGTGCTGTTCTCTATATTTATTTCCAAAAGAAAAGGTAAGATACAGGATAACTGGATGTGACAGAGACGTTAGGTACAAAATCTAGTTAATGCTAGTTGGGGATATTCATATTTTTTAAATTCTAAGGGGGAAAAATCCACAATGAAGATAAATACTCAAGGAAATCTCTTTTCCATGTGCTGCACATTTTCTGACATCAGATGGTTATAAAAGTAGACTGTCGACAGGCATTTTTTAAATAGTGAATTGAGTGTAAGAATTTTTTTAAAGAATATATTTGTTTATTTTTATTTTATGTTTTTGTGCATTTTGCCCGACCCCCCGTGTGTGTGGTTTGTGTGTATACTACATGTGTGTCTGGTGTGTGTGTAGACCAGAAAAGGGTGTTAAAACTCAAGTTACAAGAAGTTATGAAAACTCCATATGGGTGCTAGAAACTGAACCTGGGTCCTCTGAACAAGCACCAAATTCTCTAAACTGCTGAGCCATTTCTTCAGTCCAAGTTTAAGACTCATTATTGAGAATAGATTTTCGCAGGAGATAGCATAGTGTCAGGACAATGGGTGGAGAGAGTACCTGAGTGCCAAAACCATAAAACAAACAAAGGGGCTAAAATTAGAAGCCTCAGGTAAAATGGCAAGCTTACTTTATAGAATTAGCAGAAAAAAATATTTTCCAGCTCCCCTGGTGGACAACAATATATAATAGGAAGGAAATATAAATAGTGAAATACTAGGCAGTGACAGCAGAAACTATAGACATAATCATTAGCATGTGATTTGTTCTACTGTCACATATTTACATTTAAAAAGATCCTGTGAAATGTTTGTGCTGCACTGTGTCAAGCCATGGAAGATGTAAATCAAAGAAGCCTGAGAATCTCATGTATCAATAATTCAGAAGTCTCTCTCACTGAGATGGGGAAGAGATGCCTTAGAAGAAAAAAATGAAGAAGCATTTTGAACAGAATTCTACACTAGTCTGGATGACAGATGATACCTCTCTATAAGGAGGAGTAGAAAAGAGAAGGGAGCAGGATTAGGGTTATGTTTAGAACAGGAAGATTTCCTGAGTGACAGCTGTGGAGAAAGAGGAAAGACTTATCTTGCTCATGGTAAGGGTTTTAGCATTAAAGAAATCTTGTACAAATATGTGTAAAAGTAGAGGAAGAACAACCTTTGCTGAGAGGATTAAAAAGTTCCACTTGAAAATTGTAATTTTTAAATGTCTACTTTATATCCTAGGGAGTATGTTAATTAAATATTTATATGTATATATCTAGGGTTTGTGGAACAGAGGATAAATTTGATATAAGAAGATATGACATCCAGGGAGATACATCATAAACTATTGCTCTCATTATGTTAAATTAAAACCATTAGACAAGTTCTAATTCACTGGTCAACTGTTCAAAAGCATTTGTATATGAATGTCTTCAATTTTAATTGATAGCCTGCTTTTACAATGTGCTGCCATGACAAGTGTTTGGTCAGTATTCTGTTTATTTCTGTAACTGTCATGGTATCTCTAGGTCAGAGAACTTGCCTGAAATATCATCAACACAGATGCCTAACACAATATCAACTCTGATGCCCACACCACCATCAACTGAGACTGAGAACTTAATAAACCAACACCACCAGACAAATATAATTGGAAGTATGTAAGATTTCTATGTCATTAGATAGTCTTTATGATTTATCATTTCAAATTAAAATCATGCATTGGCTAGCAGCAATTATCATTTTAGAAATAAGCTGAGACAAATATTTGTTTTAATTTATAATCTTATTCTAGGAAGCAGTAAACTCATTTGAGGTTTTATCAATATTAATGCTGTTATGTTGTGAAATTAAAATTAGAATTATTAAAACTGATACATAAAGATTATAGATGTTTCTGAAGTACCAGGTATTTTGATAACAAGTTAAACATATCTGTTTGTACAGACACTTATCATTTCTTTGTCTAAAATTTTGAAATCTCTTCCTCTAAGTTTTAAAACGTGCAACTCATTATCATTATCTGTAATTACCTTTCTGTGCCTTAGCACAAAGAAGTCTCACTCTATCTATAACTTAGTCTTGTTGATCAACCTCTACTTATCCTTCCTACCCTCTACTAAGCCAGCCTCTAATAACTACCATTCTACTCTCAAGTCTGACATGATTTTTTAGGTCCCTTATCTAGACAAGATTATATCAGACTTGTCTTATGTTCATAGATTATTTTACTTAACATTGATGAATACCTAGTTCTACTTACGTGGTTGAAAATGCCAGAATTTCCTTTTTATGGCTAAATAGTATTCACACAGGTGTGTCCGTTACAATTTCTTAATCTATTGATCAGTTATAGATAGGCATTATTTCATTTCTCATCTTGTGAATAGTGCCACAGAGAACATGAGAATCCAGATGTCTCCCCAATATATTTATTTCTTTTCCATATTTCTGTGTGTGTATCATATCATATCATATCTCTTCTCTCTCTCTCTCTCTCTCTCTCTCTCTCTCTCTCTCTCTCTCTCTCTCTCTCACACACACACAACACACACACACACACACACACACACACTCTTATGGGATAGCTTGATTATATAGTAATTCTGGTTTTTCCTTGTATAGAAGCCTTCCTACTGTCTCCATAATGACCATACTGATTTACATTTCACCTACAAGATGCAAAGGTTCCCTTCTTTACATACACACAGCCCTTTTCTTTGATTTCTTTGATAGTGACTGTTCTTATGAGGTAAGATGCTATCTTCTGGTAGCTTTTAATTGTATTTCCCTGATAATTACTGATGTTAAGCTGTTTTTTTTCTTAAATTAGCCACTTTGCATGCTTCCCTTCATAGATGTCTATTTCGGTTTATTATCCATAAAATCAAGTAATTTATTTTTCTTGAGTTAAATTCCTTATATATCTTCAAATATCAAACTGTCAGATATGGAATTTTTGAATATTTTCTTCTTTTCTGAAGATGGCCTCTTTGTTGTTATTGATAAATGTTTTTCTTGTAGGTTATCCTATTTCTCTGACAGTATTTCCAAAAAAACCACTGTCTGTTCTGAGTGTATCTCTGAGTGTGTCCTTAGCACCTTTATTGAAAATCAGTTCTCAGTAGATGTATGAGTTTATCACAGTCTCTATTGTTCTGCTCATCTATGAGGCTGTGTCTTGTAAATGCTGTGCTGTTGTAATGAACTACTGTTTCATAGTATATTTTGAAGTCAAGAGGCACAGTGCCTCTGACAAGTAATGAGGTTTCACTGTTCCAGACATATCTTGGGTTCTTCTGCTAGTTCTGGATAGCATGTCATGGAAATTGTAGCAACTCTTGCATTACTTTCAGTGGTCCAGTTATTTTGATGATTTGCGTTCTCCCATCTTATACATACAAGGTATCTTTTCAGTTTGTGCATCTTCAATGATTACTTTTCTGGTTAATTGTGATTTTTAGCTCTAGAGAACTGTGGGAAGGCTGCTATCCCTTATATGTTTATTCAAGTGTTCCTATTTAGGGAAGCCCACATTTTTTTCTGTAATTTCTGCTGATCTAATCTCTTGGTTCTTTGTGCTTGTTCACTGTCACAAATGATATGTATTATTTAAGTGAAATCTTGGTGGCTGTTAGTGGTTAAGTTAATTTCTTTGTATTGTAAGTTAATTTGTGTTTGGAATCCTTGCTAAATGTTACAGATTCAAAGTCTTGCAATTTATTCTGATAGTTCTCCATGGATATGGTCATCTCTCACATATAATACTTTCCAAGATAGTTTATTTCAACATAACACAAGCTAGAATCATGTGAAAGGAGGGGACCTACATTGAGCAAATGCCTCCATACAATCTAGCTGTTGGACATTTTTTAAATTAGTTACTGATGTGGGAGGGTGTAGCATATTGCAGATATGACCACCCTGGGCAGATGGTTCTGTATTCTATAAGAAAGCAGGCTGAGCAAGCTATGAGGAGCAAGCTAGTAAGCAGCACCCCTCCATGGCCTCTGTACTAGTTTCTGCCCTATTTTATTTCCTGCCCTGACTTTCTTCAGTGATGAATCATGATGTGGAAGTGGAAGCCTAATAAACTCTTCTGTCTCTAACTTGCTTTTTTGGTCATGACATTTCATCACAGCAATAGTAACCCTAACTAGGATTTATGTTTATGTCCTTTCCAACTTTATATCTCACTTTTATACTAAAACTATATCAGGAAAGCCAGTTTTTATTTCTCATTTCTGAATTTAAAATATTTGATAAATGCTGGCTATTAAGAATATTATTATGTATAAGAAATGTCTTATTATTCTGATTTTTAAATTTTTTTTATCATAAAAAGGTGATTGATGGCTTGGAAAATAAGATTTTAAGAAATTTGCTTCTCCAGGTTTTTACCTGTGCCAGGAGCAAATGCTCTGCTCTGGATCCCTACCAACTTAGCCTACATCCCAGTAACAGCTCAACCCCCACATTCAGGATCACAGATGAGACCCAGAACCGAGCCCAAATACCTGGTGTAACACAATCAAACATGTAAAGGAATTGAATAAAACCTCCAGCATCTAAAAATGGAAATAGAAACATTAAAGAAAACACAAAGGGAAACAACCCTGGAGATGGAAAACCTAGGAAAGAGAGCAGGAGTCACAGATGCAAGGATCACCAACAGAATACAAGAGATAGAAGAGAGAATCTCAGATGTAGAAGATACCATAGAAGACATCGACACAACAGTCAAGGAAAATACAAAAAAGCAAAAATATCCTACTTGAAATATTCAAGAAATCTAGGATACAATGAAAAGGTGGAACCTAAGTGTCCAGGCTAGCTGGACAATCAAGTGGGACCCTTAGACCCTGAGGAGAGGACTGAGATGCGCGAGAAAATAAGGAGGCACAGCAAGTCAAGAAATCTGATCAAGCTGGCAAAGATTTTATTGTTCACACACGTTATATACTCTTAAAACAGGATATGGGGAGGGGGTAGGAAAGGAAAGAGGGCTTTGCAGGTAGAGGAAGCTAGCTGCAGCTTTGGGGTCTAACTAGGTTATACCTGTTGTTCTCACAAAGCCTTGCTATTACCAGGGGTTCTAAAAACATCTATCTAGCAGGATGTTGGCTAAATCTAAAGATCAGGAGGAAGGGTTACTAAGGTGGCTTGCTATGAGGCATTATTTGAAGTTCTGAGAACTGACAAGTAAATCATGGAAGGTAAGCAGAAAGAATAGTAGATAGGAAAGCCAAGGATGAGTGTTAGCCAAGAGTAAGGCCTTGCCATGGCTTCCCACACATAAGAATAATAGATATAGAAGAGAGGAAGATTCCCAACACAAAGGGCCAGAAAACATCTTCAACAAAATTATGGAAAAAAACCTTCCCTAACCTAAAGAAAGAGATGCCCATAAACAAACAAGAAGCCTATAGAACACCAAACAGATAGGACCAGAAAAGAAATTATTCCCTGTTACATAATAATTAAAACACCAAATGCACAGAACAAAGAAAGAATATTGAAAGCTGTAAGGGAAAATGATCAAATAACATATAAAAGCAGACCTATCAGAATTACACCAGACTTCTCAATAGAGACTCTAAAACCCGGAAGATCTTGGGCAAATGTCATAATACCCTAAGAGACACAAATGCCAGTCCAGGCTACTATACCCAGCAAAATTTTCAATTACTATAGATGGAGAAACCAAGGAATTCTAAGACAAAACCAAATTTAAACAATATCTTTCCACTAATCCAGCCCTACAGACAATAATAGAAGGAAAAGTCCAACACAAGGAAGGAAACTACAACCCGGAAAAAAACAAGAAGTTAATCTTTTCACAAGCCCAAAAGAAGAGAAACAGACAAACATAATTCCACCTCTAACAACAAAAATAACAGGAAGCAACAATCCTTGGTCCCTAATATCTCTCAACGTCAATAGACTCAACTCACCAATAAAGGCTAACAGACTGGATATGTAAACAGGATCCAGCATTTTGCTGCATACAGGATATGCACCTCAGTGATGAAGACAGACGCTATCTCAAAATAAAAGGCTGGAAAATTTTTTTCCAAGCAAATGGTCCCAAGAAACAAGCTGGAGTAACCATTCGAATTTCAATAAAATAACTTTCAACTAAAAGTTATCAAAAAATATGGGAAAGACACTACATATTCATCAATGGAAAAATCCACCAAGATGAATTCTCAATTCTGAACATCTATGCCCCAAATGCAAGGGCACCCATATTTGTAAACCAAATGTTACCGAAGCTCAAAGTACAAACTGAACCTCACACAATAATGATAGAAGATTTCAATACCCCACTCTCACCAATGGACAGATCATGAAAACAGAAACTAAATAGATACAGTGAAACTAAAAGAAGGAATGAATCAAATGGATTTAACAGATATCTACAGAACATTTACTCTAAAACAAA
Source organism: Mastomys natalensis (assembly GCA_021653895.1). NCBI lineage: Eukaryota > Metazoa > Chordata > Mammalia > Rodentia > Muridae > Mastomys > Mastomys natalensis. The sequence goes on from JAJTUV010000035.1 coordinate 128,802, forward strand.
AAAATATACAATCTTCTCAGCACTTCGTGGTACCTTCACATACTATGCCCTTTTGAGGGCTCTGGCTTCTGCTACATTGCCAATATTGGATCCTTATAAGGACTAGCCTTGGATATCCTGTTGCTGCTTTTGGTCATGGAGACCCTGAAGCTTTGAATCTGTAAAACCAGTCTCTTTATAGCTCCAGGAGTTCATAGATGGTTAGATGCTGCAGTTGGCCAGCTCAAAGCTATAGATGTGGGTTTCCATGGTAGCTAGGTTGGTTAGACCATCAGCTATTCCCCCCACCCCCTACCACCAAGGCAAGCTCTCTGGTACTACGGTGGCTAGCTCATACAATGCTGCAGCTGGCAAGTGCAACTCTCCCACTCTCCTACCCTCAGGGAAGGTATACCTATACCCTCACTACCAGGGCCTGCTCTACTGTGCTGACCAGGTAAGGTGCATGGTCTGCTCTTGCAAGTGTTACACCCAGTGAGTTGTAGGGACAGCTCTCTCTCATGACCCTAGGCCAGCTCTCACACCTGGTACAGGTGACTAGATGCAATTGGGGGAACATGATAGGGGTTGGCTAAACTGCCCTGTACTCATCCCCTTAGGGCCAACTCACCTGCATCCCTGCCATCAAAGCAAGCTCTACTGTGCTTACAAAACAAGGTACAAGGCCTGTTTTCCTGGGTGCTGCAACAGGCAAGTTGAAGGGCCAGCTCTTGTGAGTGCTATAGCTAGTGAAGGGTAGAGAGAACCTTCAGTGGCCTTTGATGGTAATATGAGTGACAGGTATCAACAAAGACCCTTGCTGCTGCATGGCCATAGCATCACACATGGCCCTAAGTGGCAGTATGATTGGAACTTCATTCACCACAGCCTCAGATGGCATTGAAGGCTACTTACATCAGGCTGTTCCTCTTCACCCTCAGGTCTTCAGAGCTGTCTCTCTTCATTGTGATCAAACCATTCTATTACTCTTTCTTTTCTATATCCTCAGCCTATACTTGCTCATCATTAGTGGTTCCCATTGTGGGTGGGCAACATGGTAGGGCCTCTGGGTGTCTTCAAATATTTGTCCAACTTAATGATTCCTGTAGCTGAAGATTTTACAATAAACTCAGTAATGTGGGAGCGAAGAAAGGAAGGAGAAGGAGGAGGAGGAGCTAAGAAGCAGAGATGTAGGAGCCATGGAGAACCATACACTTATCGAGAGTAGTCCTGGGTAACAACTTATATCATAAGATACTGGAACAGACCTCTAATTGTGTGGACATCCTGTTATTTGAGCATTACCAAACATATAAAGCCTCTGGATAATTTTTAAGCATTAGAGTCTCATTTCTACTGGGTACTACGTGGATGGTGGGATGGTCTGGGCTTAGCCCAGCCTTGTAGAGACAGTGTGGTAGATTGGCAGAGCCATCTCCCATGGTGGTGTTTGTCTCGTGGGTGCCAAGGCTGGTGTTTCTGGCTGGGGCGCGCGTGTGGCCTCTGGCCATGGAACATGGTGGCAGAGCTAAGCAGAGCTGTGGCTGCTTAGTCAGCCCAAGAAAACGCCATTCTAAATATTAACTTTAATAAGTGGTACATCAACATCTGGCATGAATTCACTGGAAATTAAGTCTACTTCACCTGAGAGTAAAAGTTGTATTATTATTTTTATTTTAAAAATAAAGTGAGTGAGTAAGCACTGAGACAAGTCACATGACTCCTAGCACCAAAGAAACTGCTTGTAGGTTGAGGTCCCCTGCTGTGGGGAAATGCAGGTTGCTTTTTGTTAGGAAAAGAAGGAAGTAGCTTACTTTTAGGGCAGAGAGATTTGAACTGTGAATTAAAATTGAGATTATTTGTTTTTAAGATAGATTTAGAAACAGTTTTGTCCAATTCACGTGGGGAATCTCACCTGTAGTTCTGAACAAAGATAGGTAGGGAAAATTTGTCTGTCACTCTAGGCACAGAGCCCCAACACTCAGAATGGGAGCGTGGGAGACGGCTCTGCCAATCTACCATGCTGTCTCTACAAGGCTGGGCTGAGTCCAGACCATCCCACCATCCACGCAATACCTGGTAGAAATGAGACCTCTGATGCTTAAAGATTATTCAAAGGCTTTATATGTTTGGTAATGCTCAAATAACAAGATGCCCACACAATTAGAGGTGTGTCCCAATATCTAACCTTATGATATAAGTTGTTAACCAGGACTGCTTTCGATATGTGTGTGGTTCTCCATGGCTCCTACATCTCTGCCTCTTAGCTCCTCCTCCTCCTCCTTCTTCCTTTCTTTGCTTCTCCCAACTCCTCCCACATTACAGAGTTTATTGTAAAATATCCAGCTACATAGCTGGATATTTTTTATTCTTGTTAGAATAAAAAAAAAAACCAAACCTTTCTTTCAAAAATATAGAGCACAACTATACCAATTTGTAACAGTAAGGTATAAAATAGACCTAATACCCAGTCCAATATATTGTCAATAAAAAGACTATTGTCATCTATCTTAACTTAAAAGACTATAATTCTGTGCCTGGCTTGTGTCTTGGCTTTAGAATGAATGTCAGCTGAAAACCATCCTCTCAAATCTGTTCTCTCAAAATAAATAGCCTGGGTTTGCTATGAGACTATAAGTCTTCAACCTCGTCAGAAATCCAGAATGACTGGATTAACTGAAGATATGGGAAGCCCAAAGCATAGCTTCCAAAACTTAGCCAATTTATATAGACCACTGATCACCTGGAGCAGTCCCTTACTTCAAAACATTGGAGCATCTTGTCTTCAGCCTTCTGGCCCAGGATCATCTGACAGACCTAGCAATGCAGAATTTTTAAGGGCTGATCACTCTGTCTTGGCAGATATAATCAGTCAACTATTCCACAAGTGTGTCCTTTTTCTGGACAGCATTTTGTCTGTAGATGAAAAGAGGTAGTTCTTGCCTAGTGGCTATCTCACCACAACTGGAGTAACTCCAAAGTTGTTCAATTTCTTCTTGGAATCCAAGACAGGGAAGCTGTCAGGAGCAGACAGATCTCTAATCAAATGAACATTAATACAGAAATATTTGTAATGTCAATTCTGTGACTTCTGAGGTTTTTGAAAACGACCTATCTATGTAAAGCAATCTGGACTGTTGTCCATTAATTCCTCTCAGCTACTTTTAATTAAAATCTAGAAAACACCTTAACAATAAATTCAAAGCCATGAATTTGTTATTAGGCCCTTAACTCACAGGCTAACCATCTCAGATCAGTTTTTAAAAAAAGTTAAAGAAGGACTGGGTCTAAGCCCTGTACCCAACAATTTGGAATAGAAGAAAATATACCAATGAAACCCTTGACTTTGAAATCAAAATAAATTTTGTACCATCTAAAAATTATAACTTCAGTTTAGTAACAATTATACAGATTTCTACCAATAGATTATGGCTATATAATCAATTCTAGCTATTCCTCCCTGTTCCAATAAAACCATTACTTTTCCCTAGGAAGACAGACTAATCTTAACCATCTCAGTCTCCAAGCCCAGGGAATTGGGGTGCTGAGTCTTCATTAACTTCTTCAAGCTGAATATGGGTGTTGAGATATTAGAAAAGGGGTGAGGGGAAGGGTAAATTGCTAAGTCTCTGACATCTATGTCTTCACTGTATCTAGCTGGAATTCCAGGACATCAGAGGTTCAAGCAGGTCTTCTCAGCTTGCTTGATGAATACATACACCAAGGCTGTGTATTCTGCAATATACAATTCTCAAAACAAATTTTAGAATTGAGATAATTTTTTTCTTTGAATCTCTGGTCTCTAGTCTTCTGGTGGCCTGCCTCTGTCATGTCTAATCCATATAAGTCTGGGATACCTTAATCATCTCCTCTGAAAACACACAGATAAAACTTTTTTCCCAAAATAGTGTATCCTCGAGCCAGTAACCAGAAAAACCTTTATCTTGACCTCTTTCCCAAAGGAAAAATATAACCACAAAACTGAAAATCACACCCATTTTGAACATAAAAATCAATCTAAAACACGAGAAATAACTAAAGTACTGTATGTGCCTATTCTTACGCCTTTCCTATTTTGCCAAGCAGAAAATAAACCCAGAATTCCCATGGGGCCCACGCTAGACAGAACTCAAGTTTCCTGTGAGACAATATAACTTTATATCATCTGAATACACATGATTTACACTATCTTTCTGTTCGGCTCTCTGCCTAGAACAGTTTTTTATTTATGCCATCTATCTGGTTCTATATCTAGAAAGCCTCTAGTTATACACTGTATTCTCTACTCTAGAGTCAGTGACAATTTCCCTACCTTAGTTCTGAACCCCAGATGAAAATCCCCACATGATTCAGACAAATCTGTTTATAAATCTTTCCTAAAAGCAAATAATCCCTATATTGTAACTTTATATTTAAATCAGTAACTGCTCTACAACGGAGGCTTATTTATTTAGCTCTCTTGGTAGAGCATCTCTCACGATGGCATCTTGTGGGTGCCAGGGCTGGTGTTTCTGGCTGGTCGTTTTTAGCTGTGGCACACACATGGCCTCTGGCCATTTCTAGCTGTGGCGTGCTGTGTGACCTCTGGCGCAGAACATGGCGGCAGAGCTAAGCAGAGCCACTGTCTCTTAGTCAGCCCAAGAAAACACTGTTCTAAATATTAACTTTAACAGATTCCAAAGGAAATACATCTCTGGCCAAAGTTAAACCAGAACAGTAAAACTGTAATTCAACATAAAGTCATCTGTACTCAATGGTTAAGCTGCCACCACATCCAACTAGAGAGATTAGCAGACTGGAGAATTAGGAGAAGGAAACACAGCAGGACATCTCCTGTCAGTTGTAGGTCTCCATTTTACAGGTATTGCTCTTCTTCCTGGGCTGGGAAGATGAATTGGAGAGGTTGGAGGGTCCCTGTCTGCAGGCCACCACATACACTTACTTTTAATGCCAGTTTAAAAGCTCTGGGAGTCACAGTGACTCACATAGTGGTCAGTTTCTCGAAGAAGGTATAGGCCCATGGGCACTTGAATTTGTCACTAGTTCTATTGATGGACAGTGTAATTTGCCATTTCCCAAGGAAGAGGAACAGCAATCATCTTTGTGTCTCCAGTTTCACTTGAGTTCATAGGTCACAAACCACTGGACTTGTCTAGTCTTCCATCTCTCTACCATCTACTTGATAGCTTCTTTCTCTCCCATCACTCCTCCACCTACTTACTCACTTACGGAGTGTTGGGGCCAGGTCACAGTGTTGTCTTGGCACTTCCTGCTACAAACAGGTTGGAGGGGACCCGGGTGCCAGTCACCATATAAGCTCCTTTGTACTGTTTAAAAGTATCTCCAAATATATACCTTAGATTAATTCTTACTAAGTCTCATAATCATACTTTCTAATATCCATTCCTTCCTGTGTAGGTTTGTCTGAATTATTTAATGTTTTCTAGATACAAATTTTACACAATAATTGACGTGGTACTTACTTAACCATTTTCAGTATCTTATAATCTATTTATGACTCACTTTTCTATTTATTAGAAAATATTCTCACTTAGTCATGATATAATAATTTTTCTAGGGATTGCATGCTGACTCATATCTCTTCTTTCTCTCTTATTGTATAACTTAGCTCCTGAATCTAGAACTATTTCTTTAGTAGGTGAGAAGAAAAACAATGACCAGTAAAATATCATTTAATTGCCCATGGAATAACAAGTACAAAAAAAAGTACACCATAAAATGATAGGAAGATGGATTCTATGGCAAAAAATCAAAGGTAACAGAATATAATAGGTTTTACACATACACACACACACACACACACACACACACACACACCACACTTATTAACGTGTGTTTATTAAAAAAACATTTATTTGTTTTTTTTTTTTTTTGTTTTTCGAGACAGAGAAACAATATTTATAAGAAAAAATACTGGTGCTACCAACATAAAAAATAACCTGCAAGCCAGGCATGGCAGCTCATGTCTGAATTCGTAGTACTTGGTAGGCTCTGGCAAATTAATTGAAGCAGGCTTGAGGTCAAGCTTGGTTATAGAGTGCATCCCAGACCAGCCTGGTCTACAGAATTAGATCCTGTCTCAATCAATTGGCCCATTAGATCAAGCATCAATCAACAATAACATGTCACTCTCAGTACTCTAAGTAAGCAGTCCTATCCTTTATTTATGCTCTGGGCCCACAAACAGCAGTGGGAATGAACAAGCTGTGAGTATATGCAATAGCAGATTTTCTCTCTTACAGTGAGGTGAATGATGCAGGCACAAGTTCAAATTCTCCATAGTCAATGACTTTTGTTTTCAACAATTGGGCCTTGATGTGAAATTATGGAGAAAAACCTACAGTCTTGTCACCAGCCTGGGTTGTTAGGGATTTCCATTGAACCACTTTGGCCAACAACTCAATGAGATATAATCCAAACCTGGTACTGGAAGCTTGACTTGGTGACAAGAGATGAGCAGTTGGGGCTCTGTCTCTCCTGTTATTTAATGATCTCATTTAAATCACCCTCATATGTGTATATGCCTTAGGAAGCTTCTAGTATATTAGCATTTCATACTACCCCTAAAATGCCCCTTAATTTTAGTTGTCTCTCCATGTATTCCATCCCACTAACCTTTCTCCCTCCCAATCTCCAATTTATTTTACCATTCCATCCAAAGCGTCCTATTTTTCCCCCTTTAATAAAATCTGTCTGCTCCCCAGTCTCTTACTGTATTCATACCCTCTCTGGTTCTATGGACTGTAGCATGATTAACATTATCTTAACAATTAATTCCCACATATAAGTTAATACATGCCATATTTGTCTTTCTGGGTCTGGGTTACCACACTGATGATGGTTTTTTTTTTAATTCTATCCAATTACCTGAAAATTTCATGACGTCTTTCTTTTAAATAGCTGAGTAATACTTCATTGCTTATATGTACCACATTTTCTTGTTATATTCTTTTGTTGAGGAACATTTATATTGTTTCCAATATCTGGCTTTTATGAATAAAGTAGTAATGATCATATTTGAGCAAGTGTCTCTGTGGGAAGATGAAACACCCTTTGGGTATATGTCGAAGAGTGGGATGGCTGGATTTGGGGATAAAATGAATCCTACCTTTTATGGCCATACTGGTTTCCATAATGGCAGTGTGGGTTTGCCCTACCACCTACAATGGATGAGTGTTCTTCTTTGTCCCCGTCCTCATCAGCATGAGCTGTCACTTGTGTTATTGATCTTGCCATTCTACAGATGGAAGATGCAATCTTAAAGCAGTTTTGATTTGCATTTACATGATGACAGGATGTTGAACATTTCTTTGTTTCTCTGCCATTTAAGTTTCCTCCATTGAAAATTCTCTGTACAGAAAAAAATTTTGATTGAGTTGTTTTTTAATATCTACAGTCATTTAAATTTCGAATATTAGTTCTCTGTCTGATGTATAGTCAGAAAAAATTTTTTCCCATTCTATAGGCTGCCACTTTGTCCAAATAGAATTATCCTTCACAGTGAAGAAGGTTCAAATTTTCTCATTTAGTAATTGTTAATCTTACTGCCTGTGTTTATGATGTTTGGTTCAGAAAGTCTTTTCGTATGTCCATGAATTCAAGGGAATTCTGCAATATATAGTCTTCACCCCTATGTTCTAAAATCTTTGGTATAGTAAGGTATTCAAGTATGCTACTAAAAGATAAATGTATATACCACACTAATCTCAAACCCTTTACAATAGTGTATTGCTTGCATGATATGCTATTTCAATGGTGGCACAATGCTTGTCTGAATAATCAACCAATAACTGATTTGACTTAAGGCCTACTACATGAGATGAAACCCATACTGGACACTGGTTTGGTGACCAAGCTGTGTCTAGATTGCCAAAGGACCTAGGATAAAGCCAAACAATTCAGGTCTTAAAGATGGGGGAGATGTAGTGGTAAAATGACTCTGAATGATATTTTGCTATTCTTATAGATCTGTGTGTTGTACAGCCATCATCAGAAGAGCATCCTCCTACAAGATGGGATCAAATATAGAGACTCACAGACATTACACAGACAGTGAGAAACCTGGGAACACTCAGTCCTGAGTTGAATGTCTCCATCAAATTCCTTCCTCACATCTCAGGAAACCTTGCAGAAGAGGAGTCAGAAAGAGTATAAGAGGCAGAGCAGACAAGGACCACCACAAAAGCAAGGACTTTTCTCTTTTTTTGATACAGGGTTTCTCTGAATAATCCTAGCTATCCTGGAACTCTCTTTGGAGACCAGGCCGGCCTCAAACTCACAGAAATAAGCTTGTCTCTGCCTCTTGAATGCTGAGATGATATGTGTGTGACACCACCACCTGCCAGGGCCTTCTGAGTTAGCATGAGCAAAGCTCAAATGAACTCACAGAGACTGAAGCAGCATGCTGAGGGCCTGCACATATCTGCCCTAGATCCTTTGCAGACATAGTATGGTTTCCAGTTTAGTGTTTTCATGGGATTCCTTAGTGTACAAACAAATGGATTTATGATTCATGTGCCTTAGTTTGGTCTCATTTTCTTCTCTTAGTCTTGCCCATCTTTGATGTGAGAGTATTTGTTTTATTTCATTATATTTTGAAAACAGTGAATTAATGAATGAATGAAAACCTAGCTACTAGGGAAAAGGGTAGCAACTAAGCTGCCATTTATACCTGCTGGGAAAGGGAAAAATGTTGTTTTCCAACACTGGGCATATCCACCACTCTCTACAGGTCTCATGGTCAGCAGTAGCTGACCAAACAATAATGGACTTCCAAGTTTGGTTTGTTTTTTGTTGGTGGTTTTTCTGTATACTTTGGTTGGGTTATAGTTTGTTGGGTTTTTGTTTTGTTTTGTTTTTAGGGAAGCTATTTGGGTGTTGGATTTTTGTTTTGTTTTGTTTTGTTTTTTGTTTTCTTGGTTTTGTTTTACATTAGCTTTTGTTTGTTTTTTGAAAAAGAACTTAAAATTGGCTGGGTAGTAAGGGAGAGAATCTGAAAGGACTTGGGAGAGCAGAAGAATAGAATCAAAATGTATTTTAATTTTAAAATTTGTTTTTGCACAATAAAAATATGAGAAAATTATTACAAAATCAGGGAAACTAATCTTGATTTGGGTTATGTATTTGATTCTACAATCATTCAAATTGTCTACTTGCCACTTATAAACCCTTTATAAACCACTTATAAAATCCTTTATAAACCACTTATAAAATACCCTTTTAACTTAAAAAGTCTTTAATACACTAAGGTGAAAACTTTCGGACAACACTGAATTTGGATTACTTCAATAGTTTGAAAATATTATTTATTTTTCATGCTGGAATGATGGCCCATCAGTTAAGAGCACTTTGTATTCTTCCAGAAGACTCAGGTTTGATTCCCAGCACCCACAGGCAGGCTCAGTAACCCTGTGTAACTCCCAGGAGATCCAATGCCTTCTTTTGGACTCTACATGCATTAAGAATTTACACATTACACATATACATGTAGCCAAAGCACTCATTCAAATAAAATAACACACACACACACACACACCCATCCACACACACATGCACACACACAACATGTCTACTTGTACCTCTCTTAAAGGTTTTAGAATTTTCTTCTGTTCATTTAGTCTCAGTTTTACTCTGGTCTATAATATGGCTTTTCTTGTATATTTGTTTAGTATTCTAGAAATTTTCTAGTCTTCTCAATATGTATATTTAGTGTTTTACCTGCTAACAGTATTGATTTTTTATTATGCCGGTCTCAATTTTCTTATTACAGAACTTCTACTGTACAATTTTTGGATTACAGAATTCCTATTATATGATCTTAGGACTTTTATACTCTTTTGTGAGTATGCATGCACTTGTAACATTTCTTTCAACTTGAGCTGCTACATCTACCAAGCAGAAGAGAACCTGAGACAGTGTGGATTATGTGAAAGAGGAATTTGAGAGGCTATATCTTCCCTGTCCTAGTGTGATGGCTATTCTTAGTTGTCAACTTGATTACATCTGAAGCTCTAACCCAAAAATAAAGGGCATACCCATGAAGAATATTTTGCTTCATTTTCACTGGGTAGCTCTACTTCTAGTTCAGATCTTTCAGGTAGGAAGACACATGCCTTTGATTCAGACCTCGAAGCAGGAAGATATACCATTAATCTGGGCTATACCTTCTGCTGGAAGCCTTAGAGTACACAGAAAAAGAAAGATTTTGCTCCTTGCCTCCTTGCCCTTGCTTTGCTAGCACATTCAGTCCCTCATTGGCACTAGAGCCTACTTCTATGACATGTCAGCATTTACTGAAATACACTAAAGACCAGCTGAGATATCCAGCATTGTGCACTAAACAACAACTGGATTCTTGGATCTTCTGTTCACAGCCAGCCATTGTTAGATTAGATATACTGCAGCTTGTAAGTCATTCCAATATATAATGTATTCCAATATATACATATTTCAACAATATATATACTTATGTATGCATTTATATTTCTATGTGTATGTGTTGTTAGAAAGATTCTATCTGTAAGTTCTGTTACTCTAGAGAATACTGACTAATGCAGCTGTAAAATGAATTATACATTGTAGCTAGCCCATATTAAAGACACAAAGTTCTGTTACTTCATTTACAACCTATAAGCCTAGATTGGGCATGTTTTAAGCTATCCCAATTACATCTCAGTTGTATATACCTTATTATTTGCTGTTTCTCCTGGCCACGTACTCTTGGTCCATCTCCTTTCATGGCAATCTTGTCCTCCTCTCTATACTTTCTCCTTCCTCTGATCTCTGCTGACACCCCTCACTCCATCCTCAAGGCCGGTCCTTCTCTCTCTACTGCCCAATCACAGGTTCTAGCCTTTTATTAACCAGTTAACTTTAAATGTGAAATGGATCAAGGTTTACATAACAAAGGCTAGTGAACATAGGAATTCACTCCTTTTGGGACAACCAGATCTTAGGGCACAGAATTTAGCATATGAAAACATAGCAGCACCAGACCAACCCCCAAAATATACCTAATAATACATTTTATAAAATGATGTTTCTGATGCCAAAGTTGAGGGGGTAAGTTTGAATAGTTATAAATACAACAATCTAGAAGCTAATATAAATTGGAGTTTTTCAAGACAGTAAGCTATTATGCAGTTGAATTGATTAAGTAATTTTGGACATGTAGAAACCCTGGAATTACAGTAATAGACAATGGGAATTGTGTAATCATTTAATGCTCACAGAGGAGATTGAATTACTATAATAACTATCCATTATTCTTTATCCAAAGCACACAGCACCTAATCAAAAGTGTTCCATGAACTCACTAGCAAACCTACATGTGGTTGGGTTCCTACCTACTTGGGAAACCCATAATTTAATCATCCTTTAGGTGCAAGCTATCCCCTGTATTAGTCAGGATTGTCTAGAGTAATAAAACTTCTAGAATGAATATCTCTCTTTCTTCCTCTCTCTCTCTCTCTCTCTCTCTCTCTCTCTCTCTCTCTCTCTCTCTCTCTCTCTCTTTCTCTCTCTCTCTCTCCACCACACACACACACACACACACACACACAGGATTTATGAGAAAGATTTACGTGGATGTACCCTCCTCCAGTTTTGGGGTTTAGTTAATTCCAGATGTAGTCAAGTTGACAACCAAGAATAACCATCTCAAGTCCAAGGCAAAACATCTCAACTTGACATATATACATATCTTCTTACATCGTGATTAACTTCCAAATGAAAACAATAATAATGTTTAACATGTTATAACTATACAATATACAACCACAAATGCATTATATATTTAACCAGGACATAATTATCCCAAACATGATATAAATGTGTCTTGTACAACCACAAATGCATCATTAATTTAGAATAGGCAGCAACATTCCTTGAAGAACATTCTTATGTATCTCTGTCCATTTGCAGAGATATATCAACATACTTTCCCCAGAAGTCCTCCTTACCAATTGCTCAATCATGCTCTTTACAATCCCTGACCATGTAGCAATGCATTGGCCATAGCCCATATATCAGTTAATAATCACACATCTAGCCATTTTTTTCTTCCAAACAAAATGTATGAGTATCTGTACTTCCCAAAGTTCTGCACTATGAAGATTTCCCTTGGCCAGTGTCTTTCAAGGTCTTCCCAAAAAGAATTTGTTCTCTTCTGGGTGGTGCCTCAATAAGGCACAGAATCATCAGTAAACTAGGCCCTAGTCTTCTCTTTCTTAGTCAACCTTTTATAGGGAAATCCCGTGAGGCTACATACTTGGCCACAGTTTTTTAATGGGAATAGAAACCATAGGCATTTGGGCAAGTTCTTCATGTAACTTGCTTGTACCTTCAGGAACTGCTCAGGGCTTACTTATCACATATATATCATGTCAATTTCATAATAGAGTGCTGCTGTGAATATCTTTCTTTATGACTTGATAGGTTAGATAACACCCAAATCATGACAGGTAAATAGATTATATTGCATGACAATTTAGTGTCCCATTGTCAAACACTCAGATTCCACTAAGGCCAAATAGCAGGCCAAAAATAATCTTTTCAAGGGAGAATAGATGTCTGCAGATAATGGTAGGCACTTGTTCCAAAAATCCTAAAGTTCTGTCTGTGATTCAAAAATAGGTGTCCTCTATCTGCCATGGACACCCCAAGTTCCATCAGGTCTGCTGAATTATATGGTTCAAGTGCAAATAGCCTGGACCTGTTAAAGAGCCTTATTCTGTTCCAGGCACATAAAAAGCTAGAATCTTTCTGAGTCACATGGTAAATTAGCCTGAGTAACACACCCAAGTGAGGATTGTGCTATCTCCAGAATCCAAATATGCCTGTTAAACATTATACATATTTCTTGGGGATAGGAGAGGTCAGGTACAATAACTTATATGTTACCATAGGGAATGTCTGCATGCCCCATACCACTGGACTCCTTAGAATTTCACTTAGCTTAAAGACCTTTGAACTTTAGTTAGATTTATTTCCATCCTTTTATGTGCATGAGTATTACCAGTGAATTCAAAGTGGTTTTTACCTCCTGATCACTTGGACCAATCATCATAATGTCATCAATACAGTGCAACAATGTGACGTTTTGTGGAAGAGATATAGGATTCAGAGCCATTCTAGCTATGTCATGACACAAGGCTGAAGAGTTAACAGATCCTTGAGATAAAACTAAATGTATACTGCTGGCCTTGCAAACTGACAACAATTTACATCTGGTGGTCCTTTTGGAGCTAAGTCTGACCTATTAGTAATTATGCTGTGAATGTGTTAACCTGACAGAGGAGACACTAATGACTGATATGACACATCTCTTCCCAAGGTCAGAATTGATTCCTTCAGTTAAAAATATTACAGTAAATATGTGAATTCATGTACAAAATTCTAATTTTCTATTACTGCTACTTTCCTTAATTCTATATGATAGCACTTACAAGATGTATCTATAGACTAGACTGAGGAGGGATAGGTCTCAGCTTACCTCCAATAGTACAGATCAAAGATAGTATCAAGATGATTTCAGGGAGGTCTCGAGAAGTGCTCAGAAACACATTTTTTGAGAAGATCCAGCCATGCATTAGTCACTTTGACACTTTGGATTGCAGTTAAATTCTCAGCAATTTTTTCTTTTTTTAAAAATTTGTTTATTTATTTAATTATTTAAATCACATCGTAATTTACTTATTTACACAGAGGTTATAAACACAAAAAGGCAGGATGTGGGAAAGGGAATGACACCGGAGCATAGGTGTCAGGGGGAGTATGGATACCATTCAGAACAGTGTATCAGCTGGGTGAAGGTTCAGGTGACAGGTCACTATGACTCTGCCTATGATTCACTTGTCCTTATCTAAGTTGGTACTGTCCGCCAAGGCTGCCTATTTATAAGATCTATGACTACTCAGGCTGGTAAGTTTCCACAGAAGCTGCCTGTTTACAATAGCTTATAGCCTGCTGTTTCAGTGTTTTTCCATAGAGACCCAAGACATTGTGTTAGCATGTATGTATGTCAGGCCTATTGCTGATTTTAGGCCTATGGCTGGTTTTAGGCCTTCAGTGTATAAGCAGGGCTGCCCCTGACATCTCCTCCCTTCTCTAAGTATAGAGGGGCCTTGGCGATTCTAATCTTGCAAAGGCAGGGATAGAGGCCTGACCTCCAATAATTGAAAGGGACCTTGTAATGGCTCCAGTCCTTTTGCCGTTGTCCAGTGAGGCATCAGGGCCATACCCATCCGATGTATTTTTCCTGGAGAGGGGATACTTCTGACATCAACCCCTATGCAGTCAGTCAGCAATTTTTTCTATCCCCTTATTTAGTTACAATTGGCCTGCCTCTAATTCTATGTGTTTCTGTTAAATCCAAAGATGATCAAAAAGAAGGTTTTTTTTCCTTCTGGTGTCCTCCTAATATGTAGAGAAATGGCATGAGGTGACTGCTCCCAACCTGCTAGCTGCGAGGTGACTTAAGGATGTCTGTGAATCTTAGCACACTGGGACACTGAGAAAGCATACTTTCTTAGCAGAGAATCTTGATGTTCTGCCAAGTTAGCTGGACACCCAAGGAGTGGCCTTTATGATCATTTTTTTTATGAGAAACTCACTTTGTTTTTAATTAAACTGAGTAACACATGTAAGAGTCAGACTGCTGACAGATTTCTCAGTCTGCAAGGAGGTTGGGGTCACCTTGACTCCAGATAAACTATTACTTGAAAAACAGAAGCTGTTGAGAATTAGAAGCTGTGAGAAATCTTTGTTCTGCTTGCCTATAAAAGATGCTGGAACATTCAATAAAGTATGCAGTGGTGCACAGTTAGTCTGAACCCTCTATGTCTTGATTAATGTGACACTACTCTTGGGAACCCAATGTATTAGATATTTACACGAATGCTCTTCTAAAAGAAAAGAAAATCACATATTTCTCCTTTAAGTATCTCAAGTCCTCACTCATGGGCTATAAACATTAGGAATGCCTCTCCTTTCTGTGCCACTTCCAGCTGGGATAAAATGTAAAATGCAGAATCCCAGGTGATAGGGACTAGCCAGAGATGCTTCATATCCATTCTCAGTCCTGAGTGCTATCCAGCCATTGCTCCTTTTAAATCTTGTCAACTACCCAGAAAGATCCTACACAGACCCCTTCTCCCTCTGTTGAGACCAGCTAGTGCAGGTTACACATCTCTGAGAATGGAACACTGAGAGATTCATTGTTGGTTTATACAACTGTCTAAAATGGTGATGGAACATTTTGACTTTCATTTTACTTTTAACTAGACTGCAATTGACAGACCATGCTGACAAGGCTAATTTTTAAAAATCATTCCTACCAGGATATGTCTGAACACAATCTTTCCAAATGAGAAGAGATGTGAGAAGTTGTAATGTTTAGAATAGAGTGGGTAATGGGAATGAGTGGGTAACGGACCTTCTTCCTCAGATTCTGTCTCAACAGGGACAAAATGCTACTAAGACTATGGATGATGTTTGTCCAGAACAAGTAAATAAACATTTGTCTTCTTTATGACTGTAGATGTTTTAGATCTTTCCTTTAATCTCTTAAACTGTTTACAGAAATCTAACCTCTCTTTCTCATTTTATGATGAAGCTTACATGAACTTAAATTAATAGCTCACATGTTTGTTAACTCCTCACTCCACTCAAGCTCATAATTGCAACTCCAGGAAAGAACTCATAGTTCTTGGATCACGTGTGAGCTTGACCCATTTCTCATCTGTAGGTATACTCTCTGCTTTAGTGTCCAGTTAATAAATTTACACTTTTCCTATTGCTTTACAGTGTCTTGTTAAATTTTCTGTCACCTATACAAAGAACCCAGTAATTGCATCATGGAAAAAACCCCAATGTCTTCCCTGGAACATAAGTTTATGAAGAAACTAGAAGATAGAATAGCCAGGAAATTGAAAAATGTTGCATTGGAGTGCAATTTAAAATAATTTTTGAACAACTTTTTCTAAGAATTCCACACCATGAACACTGTATCTGCATAATTTTTACACACTCCAATTCCTCCTCTCTCCTCACTTCTTCTTTTCCTCTTAAATTAATCCACTGTGTCATTCTGAGTATCTGAAACTATATAGTGCTTACTAGGATGGACTCCAACTAACAGAGATCTGATTGTCTAGGTGCTGAGGTTAAAGATGTGCAGCATCATACCTTGATAGAAAAAATGTTTTTAAAAAATGATGAAGGAGGTATCTTAATTATGGTTACTATTGCTAGGATGAAACACCATGAGCAGGAGCAACTTGGTGGAGGAAATGGTTTATTTTATTCACAGTTCCATATAAGAGTTCATCATCAGGCTAGAGAGATGGCTAGGTGGTTAAGAGCACTGACTACTCTTTCCAGAGGACCTGAGTTCAATTCCCAGTTACCACATTGGTGGTTCACAACCATCTGTAAAGGGATCTGATACCCTCTTCTGGTATGTCTGAAAAGAATGGCAGTGTATGCATAAAATAAATAAATAAATCTTTTTTAAAAAGTTGTTTTTAAAAAGAGTTTGTAATCAAAAGCAATGAGGGCAGGAACTTACACAGTGAAGAAACCTGGAGAGAAGAGCTGATTCAGAGGCCATGGAGGGATTCTTCTGGCTGGTTTGTTTAGCATGGCTTGCTAAGCCTGCTTTCTTATTGACCTCAAGACCACCAGTTCAAGGATGGAAGCACTCACAATGAGCTAGGCCCACTTCCTTTGATCACTAAAGCAATTACAATAGGTAAACATCTCTGTTAGTTAATGAATAATCTTTTACTGGGAAGCTTTGGGATAGGGGCATGAATTTCAGTCTCATTTGGAAGTTCAGCTAGTGAACTACATCCACAGATTCAATGGACTTTTCACTCCTTTGCATCATCCATCTCTTAATACTTCATCTCTGTGCACAAGAATCAGGTAACTCCATTTTCTTTTATGGATGTTTTGCTGGAAGTGAGTGGCTAATAAATGCAAGGTTACAAGACATTTCCTTTTACTCCAGTAGGTAAAGAGGAATGTACGCTAGATTCTGTGTGTTAACCGTATACCTATATAATCACACAGCTAGCAAATCATGTAATGTGAGCTTATTTGAAATAATGATTATAGAGAATAGGTGAAGGGTGAGAACAAAGGCAGGTACAGCTTCTGAGATGTGCAAAACTTGCTCATATTAGACAGTTTACCTTTGATATACTTTATGTTATGATAAAGGTAAAAGACGAGGTAAATGAGAAGGATCTTTTCACAGCATCCTTTGTCTTTGAATTAGACCCTGCTTTCACAGTCAAGTATGCAGACATTTTAATGTTGAAAGACCTTTTCTTGTCATTTAGATTTTTTTTTAATATATGGGCAAGTCTATAAATAATTTGCTTTATGGATTTCTCAATTATTGCAAGAATTATTGTAAGAATTCAACAAACATTGTCGTAGTATTTTTCTGTTTATTCTGATTGACTGAAATAACAGCATTTATTTTATCAGCTTTCTTCAGCATTAAGGCAATAACCAGATTTTTTTGAAGAAGTCATGTGAGGGTTCTTGAGAGGTAGCTCAATAGATAAAAGTTAAGAGCATATAGCATGAGAACCAAGATCTGTCCCAAGCACCTACATCAAAAGGCTCACATGCACCTTAAATTCAGCTGAAAAGGTCCAAAGATCACTTGTATCCTCTGTGGATACCTTCAATCAAGGGCACAGATCCCCACTACAAGCATAATTAAAAATCTAGAGTACATATCTTATAAAATAATTGAGGAGAGGAAACAAAAATTGTGGTAAACTGAAAAGAGATGTTGAGGTTTCATGACAAAGCTTCTGCTTAGCCTGGGTAAAGTCCTGGCACCAATAAATAATAAATTAGTAATTAAAATGCTTGCTTAGGAAGACTTCTATCATAAAATAACTCAGGTTATAAAAAGAATGAGAATCTGGGAGCAAATAATGATGAGGGGCTAAACAGTACAGAAACTGTTTTGTAATCAGTGATGGACAGCTTGGCTGTCTATCTATCTATCTATATCTATCTATCTATCTATCTATCTATCTATCTTTATTTATTTATTTTCTCTAGTTTTGGTCTTCATGTGCATTGTTCGATCCTTTCCTGAATGCAAGGAACAAACTACTTATGGAAATTAAAATGTCTGTGGTAACATATAATTGTCACGATGACCTCATGTTCTCACTTTATTCAAGGCTGTGAGGCAGGTACTGATACACTTAGTTTTTGGATAGAAAATGATGAGGTGCAGGAAAAGAAAAGATTACCAGAAAAGCACAGCCTTACAAATCAGCCCAGGTAAAGCATGAGCACAGAACTGGCTGATGAACACAGAGTTTCTGTAACAACAAACTTGCCCCATGCGAGGTTCCTGATACTTTTGTACAGTTTAGATTCACTGTATTTATTTTTTAAAGTATTTGAGACAAAATTGCTTGTAATTTGATTGTGAACATGAAATGAGGAGAAGCTTATGTCTTAAAATGGATCAAGGTGTATAGGTTTTTTTTTTTAAGATTTATTTATTTATCCATGTGAGTACACTGTTGCTGTCTTCAGACACACCATAAGAGGGCATCAGATCCTAGTAGAGATGGGTTTGAGCCACCATGTGGTTGCTGGGAATTGAGCTCAAGACCTCTGGAAGAGCAGTCAGTGCTCTTAACCATTGAGCCATCTCTCCAGTCCCACGGTTGGGTTTTTAACCTATGTATTTAAATAAAGCAAACACTATGGGATAGGGATAGTGCTCCACAGCAGTATTCAGCCTTCTCCCCTATTACTCTCTATATCCTAACTCCCCATACTATGGGTTTATTTATTCTGTTGTTGTCTTAAAAAATAGATGACCACTTGGGATCTATTAATTTTTTTTAAAATTTATCGATCAATTTAATCAAATTTTTAGAGGAATTCATTAAATCTCTAGGTGTCAAATTTCTAGATATATCAAATAAAGTGTCTATGAACATAGCTGAGCAAGTATCCTTGTGGTATGGTAGGACATCTTTTGGGTGTGGTAGGAGTGGTATAGCTGGGTCTTAAGGTAGAACTATTCCTAATTTTCGAAGAAACCACAGAATTGTTTTCCAAAGTAGATGTTCAAGTTTGCACAGCCATAAGCAATGGAGGAGTGTTTCCCTTGCTACATAACCTTGCCAGCATGTGCTGTCATTTGAGTTTTTGATCTTTGCCATTTTGATAGCAATGTAAGATGGAATCTAAGAGTCATTTTGATTTGCATTTCCCTGATAAGTAAGGATGTTGAACATTTCTTTATGCTTCTTGATCATTTGAAATTCCTCTATTGAAAATTCTCTGTTTAGCTCTATACCCCGTTTTTAATTGGGTTATCTGGCTTTTTTTTTTTTTACTAAACATAAGAAGCAACTAAAATGGTAATCATAAGGAAGAGAAACAATTAGAATATTCCTCAGAAGTATGTGACTATATATTTATATATCTCTTAACAATGGCTCTCATTTTCAGAGTCTTCACAGAATACAAAGCATAACATTTAAGAAATTGCTGTCCTGGTTGAGGGACAACATTTGGAATGTAATAAAGAAAATAATTAATTCAAAGAGGGGGGCTGACCTGTTAGAAAAGGTGACCATCTTCTACAACTGCACAAGCCTGGTAAACGTTGACAGAAAATCCAAGGCTCTTTTGCTCAAAGTATTGTCACTTACAGTCATAAATATGGAGAAAAGATTCTTCCATTATATGTAAACAGACAGCAGTGCAAGATCCTAGAACCCAGCACCTTCTTCGTGACTATTCAAGGAGTGACATTTGAAGATGAACCTTGCTACAAGAGTCTATTTAATTTTTTTCCATAAGGCAGCCATGGAGATGGAGGACAAACCTGCCTTAACATTTTAAGAATATACCCCTTTCTCAAGGGTCCCATAATGGAGGGGTAGACATTGTAGAGTCATAGTTTTTAAGACCATTGTCCAGAGAAAGTTAGATAATAAAATACTGGTGGTGATGGGTCCAAGTAACTTTGACAGGACAAAAATAATGGAGGCCATGGACATGGTGTGCTCGGGCAGCCTCTTCTCTCACCTCACATCATCTCTTTACATTAGGATGCACTGGCTTCCATTAAATGAGAGGGAAAACAGGAAGAGTATCAGAATGTTGTTATTAAGCCAAGATGAAGATATGAGAAAAGAAAGAAACTGCAGCCAAGAACAGATGAAGGTAGAAACAAAAGGAATTAGGGTCCTCCAGTTTTCAAGCAAGCAACATGTCACAGTGAGAACGTTAGAGTTCCTCATTATGCCTCTGTAATTATGAAGTGCTGAGGATGTGCACAATACAATTTATAGACATGTGGAAGTTAAAAGAGCAGTCAGTGGATGGAGGAAAAGATATTGGAAGTTTCGTGACATCTGTCAGGAAGTACCAGATAGGGATATGTTTTCAACATTTATGTGTCATAGAAATTGGGGGAAATGCCATGCTCTCACAGCAGAGGATTTGGGATGACTTGCTTTTGTAGTAATTTTGTTTCCCTCTCTTTGCCTCAGCTGTATCTGAGCTAGTAACTGAACTACAGTCTGCCCCTGGCTCTGAAGATCTTCATAACCTCCATTGTTCAGCTGTGGGAAAGCCTGCTCCAAGGATCTCCATCTACCCTTCGTAAGTCACAGTGCACCCACCACAAGAGTACTTTGCTCAGAACTCCAATGCCACAGTGACTGTCACTAAAATCTACAACATCTCTTTGAAAATTGCGAGGTCCCTGGGTCTCTGGGACCTGGTTGTGTCCATGACTCACCCGTGAGATATGAAGAGAAGATAGTCCCTCTGCCAGTCAATCAAACAAGTAGGTAAAAGTGACAGTGAAGTAAAGGGGACAGCTGGTGCTGGGGAAACTGCTTAGTCTTTAAAATGCTTGTCATGAAAGCACAGAGCCCAAGTTTGATGTCCAGCACCCACATGAAAAGCCACGTGTGGGTGTGTTTCTTAGTGATCTCAGTGCTGGGGAGGCAAGGACAGGCCAATCCCTGGGGCTCTTCGCCTAGACAGCCTAGAATAATCAGTGACCCTCTGCTCTCAGTGAAAGTCTCTAAGATAATGATAATAAAAGCACAAGTCAGACAGCTCCTCTGGCTGATATCTGGTTTTTATAGCATATAAATTTACACAAACACATGAAAACATGTAAACAAGCACTTACATATGCACATACAGAAGCACAGACATGCACACACACACACATGTATGTTTGCAAGCATTCACTTAGAAATGCAGATACCCTTGCACACATATATACACATGATAGGAGAGATATATATCTTTTTAAAAAATTTATCATGACAAGTATTTGTGTAAATCAACTAGTTTTGAAGAAGTAAACCAATAAAATGTACACATATGATGAAGGAATCATACAATGAAGATGGGTAGCACTCAGGAGGTAGAAACACAGGAATCTGTGTGAGTTCAGGGCCATCCTGGTCTAAGTAATGAGTATACCAGGACAGAAAAAAGTATACAGTTAGACTCTGTCTCCAAAAATCAAAGAAACAAATACAACATTAAATTAAACAATGCTGACAGTTTCTACCCTAGCCCTGTATGCTGCTTTTTAAAAGATACTCTTTCATATATATACAAAGTTTGTAATTCATGATTTTTGTTTTTCTTTGAGGCTTGCCAATTGCCATCTCTCTCTCTCTCTCTCTCTCTCTCTCTCACACACACACACACACACACACACACACTATCCATTTAATTTATCTTTAAATTTATTTATTTATGTATATTTCTTTATTTACTTTATATCCCAACCACAGTTTTCCCTCCCTGCTTTCATCCCAGTTCCCCGCTGCATCCCACACAATTCCTCTACTCAGAAAAGGAATGACTTCCCATGGATATTAATCAGCTTTGGCATATCAAGTTGCAGTAAGACAAGTATCATCTTTTCTCTTGAGGTTAGACAAGGCATCCCAGTAGGGGGAAAGGGTGCTAAAGACAGGTAACAGAGTCAGAGACAGTCCCGACTCTATCTGTTAGGTATCCTACATAAAGACCAAGCTACACAACTGTTACATATGTACAGAGGTGCTATGTCAGTCCCATGCATGCTCCCTGGTTAGCAGTTCAGTCTCTGTGAGTCCAGATGAGTTGATTATGAAGGTTGTCTTGTGGTGTCCTTGATACTTTTTGGCTCCTACAATCCTTCTTCTCCCTCTTCCATAGGGTTTCCCCAAGCTCTCACTAATGTTTGGCTGTGGGTCTCTTCGATTATGCTAGGCTCCTGTCTGCAAGTATAGCAGAATATCATTAACAGTGTCAGGGATGGGCTCCATCTCATGGCATGGGTCTCAATCTGGACAAGTCATTGGTTGGCTGCTCCCTTAATATCTGCTCTATCTTTACCCCTGCACGTTTTGTAGTCTGGAAAAATTGTAAGTCAACAGTTTTGTGATTGCATTGGTGTACAAATCCTTCCCCTGGAAGTTTTGCCTGGTTACAAGAGATGGCCTGTTTAGGCTCCATAACTCCCATTGCAAAGCGTCTTGTCTAGAGTCACCCGCATATATTCTTGGGAAATTCATTGCCCTTGGTTTCTAGCTTGTATCAGAGATGCCACCCCATTCCAATTGTCTCTTCCAGTAATCTCTCGGGCCATCCTTCCCCAACCTTGGATTCTTTGTCAAAAATCAAGTGTTATCTTGTTCCCGTAACTAACCCCATCCAGTGCCCCCCAATCCACCCATGATGTCTATTCTATTTCTTATTCTCAGTGAAATTCATGTGTCCCATGTACACTTGAGTTCATATTGTTAAGTAGCTTGTTGGGGTCCATGGATTATATCATGTTTGTCTTTCTGGTTCTGGGTTACCTCCCTCGGGAAGATCTTTTCTAGTTCTATCCATTTGCCTGAAGATTTCATGATGTTGTTTTTAATAGCTGAGTTACAATTACACCATTGTGTAAATGTTCCATATTTTCTTTATACATTCTCTGGTTGAGTGGCTTTGAAATGTTGTTTCCAGTTCTGGCTATTACAAAAAATATCTATGATACACATAGCTGAGTAAAAGTCCTTGTGGTATGTGGAAGATTTTTTGGGTAAATGCTCAGGAGTGTTATATCTGGGTATTTGGGTAGAACTATTCCCAATTCTTTTAAGGAAGCACTATAATTATTTCCAAAGTCGTTGTACAAGTTTGCACTCTGACCAGCAGCGGATAAGTGTTCCCCTTGCTCCACATTCTTGCTAGCATGAACTGTCACTTGTGTTTTTGATCTTAGCCATTCTGATGGGTATATGGTGGAATCTTGGAGTCATTTTGCATTTCCATGATGGCTAAGGATGTCAAACAATTCTCTAAGAGTTTCTTGGTCCATCTCTACCACATTTTAAAAATTGGGTTATTTGGTTTGCTGATGTCTCATTTCCTGAGTTCTTTATATATTTTAGATATCAGCCATCTGTTGGATGTTGGGTTAGTCAAGGTCTTTTCTCATTCTATAGGCTGCCATTTTGTCCTTTTAGGAGTGTGCTTTGCTTTACAGAAGTTTTTCAGTTTTATGAGGTTCCACTTACTGATTCTTATTCGTAGTGCCTAAGTTATTGGTGTTCTGTTGAGGAAGTGGTCTTCTGTGCCAGTGCATCCAGGTGTATCCCTCACCTTCTCTTCTATCACATTTAGTGAATAAGGGTTTTTTTTATCGGATATTTTATTTATTTACATTTCAAACATTATCCCCTTTCCCGGTTTCCCCTCTGGAAACTCCCTATCCCATCCTCCCTCCCCTGCTTCTGTTAGGGTGTTCCCACACCCACCCACCTACTCTTGCCTCCCTACCTTGGAATTCCCCTAAACTGGGGCATCAAGCCTTCCCAGAACCAAGGGCTTCTCCTCCTACTGATGTCCAACAAGGTCATCCTTTGCTACATATGAGGTTAGAGCCATGAATCTCTCCATGTGTACTCTTTGATTGGTGGTTTAGTCCCTGGGAGCTCTGGGGGAGGGGTCTGGTTGGTCGATATTGTTGTGCTTCCTATGGGTTGCAAATCCTTTCAGCTCATTCAGTCTTTAACTCCTCCATTGGGGACCCCGTGCTCAGTCCAATGGTTGGCTGTGAGCAACCACTTCTGTATTTGTCAGGCTCTGGCAAAGCCTTGCAGGAGACAGCTATATCAGGCTCCTGTCAGCAAGCACTTCTTGGCAACCTTAGTAATGTCTGGTTTTGGTGTCTGTATGTGGGATGGATCCTCAGGTAGTGCAATCCCTGGATGGCCTTTCCTTCAGTCTCTGCTCCACACTTTGTTTCTGAATTTCCTCCTGTGAGTATTTGTTCCCCTTTCTAAGAAGGACTGAAGCATCCACACTTTGGTCTTCCTTCTTGAAATTCATGTGGTCTGTGAATTATATCTTGGGTATTCAAAGCTTTGGAGCTAATATCCACTTATCAGTGAGTGCATAACATGTATGCTCTTTTGTGATTGGGTTACTTCACTCATGATGATAGTTTCTAATATTATCCATTTGCCTAAGAATTTCATGAATTCATTGTTTTTAATAGCTGAATAATACTCCATTGTGTAAATGTACCACATTTTCTGTATCCATTCCTCTATTGAAGGACATCTGAGTTATTTTCAGCTTCTGGCAATTATAAATAAGGCTGCTGAGAGCTTTGATCCACATCAACTTGAGTTTTGTGCAGAGTGATAGACCTGCATCTTGAACATATTGAAGTATGACCAGTTTTGTGCAGGGTGATAAAGATGCATTCTTGGACATATAGAAATAAGACTACCATAATTTGTTGAAGATGCTTTCTTTCTTCCATTGTATGGTTTTGGATTCTTTGTCAAAAATCAAGGGTCATAGTGTAGATTTACTTCTGTATTAGACCAGTACCATTTGTTGAAGATACTTTCTCTTTTCCATTGTATGGCTTTGGATTCTTTGTAGAAAGTCAAATGTCATAGGTGTGTAGATTTACTTCTGCATCTTTAAATTGATTCCATGGACGAACATGTCTGTGTTTAGGCCAATGCCATGTGGTTTTTACTACAATTGTATCAGGGTTTGATATACCTCCAGAAGTTCTTTTAATATACAGGAATGTTTTAACTCCTCTGGAATTTTTTCCATATGAAGGTATGTATTGTTCTTTCAACATCTATAAGGAATTGTGTTAGAATTTTGATGATAATTGTATTGAATCAGTAGATTGCTTTGGTAAGATGGCTGTTAATACTATGTTAATCCTAGAGATCTATGGTCAGGGGAATTCTTTCCATCTTCATATGTCCTCTTTAATTTTTTTCTTCAAATTTTTGAAGTTCTTCCATATAGGTCTTTTGTTTTCTTAGTTAGAGTTATACTAAGATATTTTATGTTTCTTGTAGATATTGTGAAGGGTGTTGCTTCTCTGATTTCTTTCTCCAGCCCATCAATCATTTGTATATAGGAAGGCTACTGATATTTTGGCTGTTGTTAATTTTGTCTCTAGCGACATAACTGAAGGTGTTAATCAGATGGAGGATTTCCCTAGTTTAATTATTGGAGTCACTTATGTATGCTATTATATCATCTGTGAATAGAAATACTTAGACATCTTCCTTTCTGATTTGTATTCCCTTGATCTCCTTTAGTTGTTTTATTGCTTTAGCTAGAACTGCAAACACTGTATTGAGTAGATATGGAGAGAGTGGACAGCCTTCTATCATCCTCAATTTTAGTGGATTTGCTTTAAGTTACTCTCTATTCAATTTGATGTTGGCTATCAGCTTGCTATATATTGGCTTTATTGTGTCCAGGTATGCAGCTTGCATCCCTGATCTCTACAAGACTTTTTATCATAAAAATTTGTTGCATTTTTTCAAAGCTGCTTTCAGAGTCTAATGAGATGATTGTATGATTTTGTTCCTTTGGTTGGTTTATATGGTGAATTCTATTGGTAGATTTTTGTATGTTGAACCTTCCCTGCATCTCTGGAATAAATCCTACTTGATCATGGTGGTTCATCTTTTTGATTCTAGGATTTAGTTTGAGAGTATTTAATTGAGTATTTTTGCATTAATGTTCATGAGGGAAATTGATTTGAAATTCTTTTTCTTGGTTGAGTCTTTGTGTGGTTTAGGTATCAGAGTGACTGTAGCCTCATAAAATAAATTTGTCAATGATTCTTCTGTGTTAGTTTTGTGGAATGATTTTTACACTATTGGTATTACTTCTTTGAAAGTCTGATATTATTCTGTGCTAATACCATCTGGCCATGGGCTTGCTTTTGTGGAGAGACTTTTCATGACTACTTTTATTTCTTTAGGGGTTATAGGTCTATTTAGATTGTTTATCTGATCTCAATTGACCTTCAGTAAATGGTATCTATTGAGGAAAGTGTCCATTTCTGTTACATTTTACAATTTTGTGGAGTACACGTTTTTGAAGTAAGACCTAATAGTTCTTCGGATTTCTTCAGTGTCTGTTGGTTTGTCCCCCTTTTCATTTCTAAATTTGTTAATTTGAATATTCTGTTTCTGCCTTTTAGTTAGTTTGGCTACAGTTTCTCTATTGTGTTGATTTCCTCAAAGAACCAAATCTTTGTTTCATTTATTCTTTGTATTGCTTTCTTTGTTTCTATCTTACTGCTTTCTGCCTGAGTTTGATTATTTCCTGCCATCACTCCTATTGAGTGTGTTTGCTTCTTTTTTGTTCTAGAACTGTCAGATGAGCTGTTAAGTTGCTAATATGAGCTCTCACTATTTTCTTATAAAGGCATTTAGTGCTATGAACTTTCTTCTTAGCACTGCTTTCATTGTACCCCATATGTTTGGGTATGTTGTGCATTCATTTTCATTGAATTCTAGAAATTCTCTAATTTCTTTCTTTATTTCTTCCATGACCCAGTGGTCATTGAGTAGAAAATTGTTCAATTTCCATGTGTTTGTAGGCTTTCTGTTGTTGAAGTCCACTTTTAATCTTTGGTAATATGATAAGATACAGTAGGTTGTTTCAGTTTTCTTGTATCTGGTAAGACTTGTTTATTACAAAATATATGGTCAATTTTGGCTCAGGTTCAGTGAGGTGTGGAGATGGTATATTCTTTTGTGTTTGGGTAAAAATATCCTCATTATATGGTTGGCTGAATTACAGTGAAAATTCAAGTCTCAGCCTCAGTGGGTGTCAGCAGTTAAAGTAAGGACATTAATTGGTAAAGAATGAAATTCTATAACTTGGGATGGGGATGTGTGGGAGGACCCTGTCAAAGCTAAGAACTTTGAATCTTCAGATTCTCAAGGACTTACCTCACCTGAGGAAGTGGTACCCTCAGCCCCACCTCTTGAAATAATGCCTTTTACAATAAAAACAATTTTGTGTGATGTGAATACCCTCGCCCATCAATATTTGTATTATGATGCTATATATTTGGTAATGATCCTTTAATATTGAGGAGGGATTTTTAAAATACTGTGATTAAACTGGGTATCTTCCTTTGATTTTTCATATTTTAAATAAAGCCACAGTCATTTATACAAAAAAAAAAAAAAAGGCATTTGTCCCTGGGCAAACCTTTCAAGGACAGAGGCCAAAGTAAAGTACATAAGATTTTTACATTGTTTCTGGGTTCATTTGATATAGAGATTAATATCTGGACAAATTTAATCTTTTATTTTCTGGTAACTTGTGAGTGTTGAGGAAGTGTTTGAAACTTTCTCATGAAATGTATATAATGGCATGAAAAATTTCTTCAGAGAAATTTATGTTCCTTTTGTTTTTACCAAAATGCAAATTTTCAGCATGGATGTGAAAAGCATTAATAATCAACTTTGTGTACAAGATGAAAATAATTCACTAAATTTGCCCCTTTTTTACACAAAATAAAATGTTAAAGTTAAAAAAAGAAAAAAGAAATAATGCCTTTTTCACAGGAGGAAAATAATTTCTCAGAGTCTGAAAAGCCAACAATGACTTTCTCTGAAGAAAATACTGGACAAGACAATCCTGATGTTCCTCAAGGCCCAAGTTTCTTCTGGACCTATAACCAGACTCAAAGCAAAGCAGGCCCCTAAAGGTGAGGTAGAAAGTTTAGTCCATGAGGAAATGTGATACACTACTAAGGAGTTTAATGAATTTGCTAATTCATTCAAGCAGAAATCTGGGGAATATGTGTGGGAATGAATTTTAAGGGTGTGAGATAATAGTGGAAGGAACATAAAACTAGATCAGGCCCTCTAAGTAGAGGTTCTAGGTTTAATATGGAAGCTCACACAATTAAAAAGGGTGTCAGAAATTTGTTTGAATGGTTGACTGAAGCGTTTATCAAAGGATGGCCTACTGATAGGAGTTGGAGATGTCTGATATCCCTTGGCTTGAGCCTTGAAGGGATTTTAAGGCTCAGGGAAATTGCAAGGCTAGAGTAGCTACGTTGTGTAAAACCTAATCCTCCACAATGGGAAGGCCCATAGATATGCCCTTCATGAATCCTGTAAGACACAAACTGGTGAGAGGGCCACCAGTGTATTTGAAGAGTTTTATTCTTGCCCTTTTTCTTGTGCCAGACCTTAGGGTTGGAGATGCTGCTGCTCAATTGGATGAATTAAATGCAATGGGTTTAACTGGGGCCTGAGGTAGCAAGAGTCAGGTGGAAAAAATGAAAGAAGAAGAAGAAGAAGAAGAAGAAGAAGAAGAAGAAGAAGAAGAAGAAGAAGAAGAAGAAGTGGTGAAAATAAAAAGAGCTAGGTGGCAGCATTGAATCACCAGAGACAAGGTGATCATAGTTATTATATTGGGCAGCCTAGACAAAACAATGTTTATAATGAACCTGCCCATAATGGTCAATACAGGAGAGGTGAAGTTTATGACTCATAGAGACCTTTGGTACTGGCTAATCAGTCATGATGTTTCCAGGCATGAAATAAATTGGAAGCCTATTGCATCTGTTTGATCTGTATAAGCAGAAAAATAATCTCAATCAAAGAAAAGAAAGGTTACATTGCAAAAGGCAATCTTGGCCAGTGAATCAATTTCCATACTAGAGTCAGTTTGCAAACCCAGAACCTCTTGAATGAAGGGGTGGCCAGGTTCCCCTGAGGAAGGATCTTGATAAGACACCTAAAAGTTTTGCTGTTAGCCTTTTCCCAGTTCTTTTCCAGAGGGACCTACAGCCTTTTATAAGGGTAACTGTACACTGGGGGAAAGGAAATAATCAGACTTTCCAGGATCTTTTGGAAAGGTACTGGTTCTGAATTGATGCTGATCCTAGGAGATCCCAAGAAACATTATGGCCCCCAGTTAAAATAGGGGCTTATGGAGGACAGGTGATTAGTGGAGTTTTGACTGATGTCTGACTCACAGTAGGATCAGTGGGTCCCCAGGCACATCCTGTGGTCATTTCCTCAGTTTCAGAATGTAAAATTGGTATAGATATACTTAGAAATTGGCAGAATTCTCACATTGGTTCCCTGACCTGTGGACTGAGGGCTATTATGGTTAGAAAGGCTAAACGGAAGCCTTTAGAGTTGCCTCTGCCAAAGAAAATAGTGAATCAATAACAGTATCGTATTCCTGGTGGAATTGCAGAAATTACTGCCACCATTAAGGTCTTGGAAGATGCAGGGGTAGTGGTTTCCACCACG
The DNA here is from genome assembly GCA_021653895.1 of Mastomys natalensis. Classification (NCBI taxonomy): domain Eukaryota; kingdom Metazoa; phylum Chordata; class Mammalia; order Rodentia; family Muridae; genus Mastomys; species Mastomys natalensis. Next base: position 158,441 of record JAJTUV010000035.1, read on the forward strand.
TCTCTCTTTAACTCTTCTGTCTGGCCAGTGTAGAAGACAGATGGATGATGGAGAATGATATTGACTATTGAAAACTAAATCAGGTAGTAACTAGGAGTGCAGTTGCTATACCAGATGTAGTTTTGTTACTTGAGCAAATTAACACATCTCCTGCCTGGTATGCTGCTATTGATCTAGCAAATGTCTTCTTCTCAGTACCTGTCCATAAGGACAATCAGAAGCAATTTGCTTTCAGTTGACAAGGCCAGCAATATACCTTTACAGTTTTGCCTCAAGGATATATAAACTGTCCTGCCTTGTGTCATAACTTAGAATGGATCTTGATTGTCTCCTTTCCCAAAATATCACATTGATGTACTATATTGTTGACATTATACTGATTGGACCGCTGAGCAGGTAGTAGGAACCACTTTGAACTCATTGGGAACACATAGGCATATCAGAAGGTGGGAAATAAATCCAACCAAAATTCAGGAGCCATCTACTTTAGTGAAATTCTTAGGAGTCCAGTAGTACTGGACATGCAGAGATATTCCTTCTAAGATGAAAGATAAGTTATTGCACCTGGCCCCTCCTACCACCAAGAAAGAAGCACAATATTTAGTGGGTCTATTTGGATTCTGGAGACAGCACATTCCTCTCTTGGGTGTGTTACTCAGGCCCATTTACCAAGTGACTTGGAAATCTGCTAGCTTTGTGTGGGGCCTGGAACAGGAGAAGGCTCTTCAACAGGTTCAGGCTGCTGTATAGGCTGCTCTATCACTTGGACCATATGATCCAGTAGACCTGATGGTACTTGAGGTGTCAGTAGCAGATAGACATGCTGTTTGGAGCCTCTGGAAGGCCCCTGTAGGTGAATTACAGAAGAGACCTTTGGAATTGGGAAGCAAAGCTCTACCATCATCTGCAGACAACTATTCTCCCTTTGAAAAACAGCTCTTGGCCTGCTGTTGGGTCTTAGTGGAAACTGAATGTTGACAATAGGACACCAAGTTACAATGTGACCTGAACTGCCCACCGTGAACTGGGTATTATCAGACTCTTCAAGTCATAAAGTAGGATGTGCATAGCAGCAGTGTATTATCAAATGGAAGTGGTATATACATGATGGAGCCCAAGCGGAACCTGAAGGCACAAGCAAGTTATATGATGTTGCTCAAATGCCTTTGGTTTCTACTTCCTCATGGGGTGTTCCCTATGATCAACTGACTGAATAAGAGAAGACTAGGACCTGGTTTACTGACAGCTCTGTATGTTATGCAGGCACCACCCAGAAGTGAACAGCTGTAGCATTACAATCCCTTTCCTGGAGAACCCTGAAAGATACAGGTGAAGGAAAATCTTCACAGTGGACAGAACTTCAGGCAGTACACACGGTTTTACAATTTGTTTGGAAGAAGAAATGGCCAGATGTATGATTATTCACTGACTCATGAGTTGTAGCCAATGGATTGGCTGGATGGTCCGGGATTTGGAAAGACCACAATTGGAAAATTGGTGAGAAAGACATCTGGGGAAGAAGTATGTGGACAGATCTCTCCAAATGCTCAAAGAATGTGAAGATATTTGTGTCCATGTAAATACTCATCAAAAGGAGACTTCAGCTGAGGAGGACTGAGGAGGAGACACTGATTCTTTGAATCAGTGTCCGATGCATGGTACAATTTCTCCCATAGCCAGGATCCACAGGTCCAGGAATCAAGGATTGGAAAGAGGAATAGTTCCACTCAAAATCACTCCAAGTGACCCTCTAGGGAAATTTCTGTGTTATGTAACCACAACCCTAGATTATGCTGGCCTAGAAGTTTTGGTTCCAGAAGGGGGAGTGCTCCTACCAGGAGCCACAAGAAACATTTCATTGAACTGGAAGCTCAGATTTCCTCTGGTCATTTTGGGCTTCTAATGCCTTAAACCAACAGGCTATAAAAAGAATAAGAGTGTTAGGAGTGATGATATATCCATATTACCATGGAGAAATTGGATTGCCTCTCCACAATGGAGGTAAGAAGGATTATGTCTGGAGTGCAGGAGATCCCTTAGGTCATCTCTTAGTACTACCATGTTCTGTAATTAAAGTCAATGGGAAACTACAACAGTCTAATCCAAGCAGAATGACAAAGGACACAGACCCAGATCCCTTAGGTCATCTCTTAGTACTACCATGTTCTGTTATTAAAGTCAATGGGAAACTAAAACAGCCTAATCCAAGCAGAATGATAAAGGACACAGACTCATCAAGAATAAAGGTATGGGTCACTCCTCCAGGAAAAGAGCCAAGACCTGCTGAGGTGCTTACAGCGGATGGAGGAAATACAGAATGGGTAGTAGAGGAAGGTAGTTATAAATACCACCTAAGGCCACATAACCAGTTGAAGAAACGAGGATTATAAAGTAATATGAATGCTTCTCTTTTATTTTGTTAAGAACACATTTGTGTAGCTGTTTGTGCTTTCTTCCAACTTCTTAAACATTAATTGATATTTAAGTTGAGATATTAAAAGAATGTTCCCAAGTGACATTGCCCCATTGTAAATTTTCAAATGCATTTGTGAATGTATGAGGAATAGTTATATCATGTTTGCCGTATTCATGGCCCTGTTACTGTGTCATGTGGACATGAGATATTATTTCTATCAAGTTGACAATGGGGGAATTGTAATGGCTATTCTTAGTTGTCAACTTGACTATATCTGGAATGAACTACAATCCAGGATTGGAGGATTCACCTGTGATCCAAATTTTGAGACTAGAAGATACAAGTTTCTGATCTGGATCTTGGCATGGAGATCTTGAGGCATAGTGGCTATGAAAAGCCACTAGGCCCATGCAAGGCAGTACACACTTTTAATATCAGGAAACTAAGACAAATTCAAGGTCAGCCTTGGACAAAACAAATCCCAGATCCAGGAGTACACTCTTTTAATCTGGGCCACAGCTTCTACTGGAGACCTATATAAGGATATTGGAAGACGGAAGATTCAGTCTTCTTCGCCTGCTTCCATTTACTTGCCAGCACATCTGTTGTAATCTACTTCTACAGAAGACCAGATGAAACAACTAACCTCATGGGTCTGAGCAACTACTAGATCCTGGACTTCCCATTCTCAACTGACTATTGGTGGGGTAGTTGGACTACAGACAGTAAGTCATCACAATAAATTCCCTCAATATAGAGACATTCCATAACTTTTGTGACCCTAGACTACACTGACAATGTGCTTATGAAATGCATTTGTAAAAAAAAAAAAAAAAAGTATATTGGTGGTACCAACATAAAAAAAAAACCTCCAAACCAGGCATGGCAGCTCATGTCTGTATTCCCAGTACTTGGTAGGCTCTGGAAAATTAATTGAAGCATGCTTGAGGTCAATCCTGGTTTTATAGTGTGTCCCAGACCAGCTTGGTCTACAGAATTAGATCCTGTCTCAATCAATTGACCCATTAGATTAAGCATCAATCAATAATAATATGTCAGTATCAGTACTATAAGTAAGGATGTCTATGCTTTATTTATGCTTTGGGCTGTGGGCCTAGCAGTAAGAATGAATAAGCTTTGAGTATATGCAAAAGCAGACTTTCTCACCTACAGTAGGGTCAATGATGCAGACACAAACAGAGGCATAGATACATCAGACATCATACATCATGCATCATACATCATATATCACCTTCACAAACAATCAAGTCTAGGCTGTGGTGTCAGGTGTAGGAAAGTGGTCCATGGTAGAATGTAGTGGTGATGTGAGAATTGGCAGAAGAATAAAGAATAACTGCAGAGTTAGTCTTATTAACTTTAAAAAAAAATGTTCAAGTTCTTTGTAGGCACCAGTTCAAATTCTCTGTGTTCAATGACCTCTGTCTTCATCAATTGGGCCCTGATGTGAGTTTGAGGAGAGCAAGCTATAACCTTGCCAACAGTCTGGGTTGTTTGGGATTCTCATTGGTAGTCTTTAGCCAACAACTTAATGAGATATAATCCAAACCTGGTACTGGAAGCTTGACTTGGTGACAAAAGATGAGCAGTCAGGTCTCTATCTCCCCTATTATTTAGTGATTTCATTTAAACTACCCTCAAATGTGGTTATATTTGAGGAGCTTCTTGTGTCTTAATTTTCTATCCCACCCCTCTAATAACCATCAGTTTTAGCTGTCTCTCCATACTCACCTTGAATAGGGGAGAAACTACCCATAGTCTAGACCCCAAACTAAATAAAATAGAGAAGTTGAGCTGAGCACCAATATTTATCTGTCTGCTTTCTGATGGTGACCAATGTCCCATGTTCCTGATGCTGAGCTGTCTTCACTGTTATGGACTGTACCCTAGAACTGTGAATTCAAATAACATGTTCCTTCATTATGCCCCTTTTATCATTTATTATATCACAGCAATAAGAAAAGTAACTGATACAGCTTCTAAGTTTAAAAAAAAAAATCTTCCAGAAACGTCTCCTTTACTTTATTCTCTTGGTAAGGCTTTCCTAGAATACTAATGTTGGCATGTGTTTACCCACATTTAACTACATTCTATGCCATGCCACATAGCTTGGGAGGAACTAATAGTACGTTACAGTCTTTAAAGGAACAGGTCAACTAGACTGTTTTTAGTCAGAGGTTTGGGGGAGAAATCAGGAGGTATTTATGACTAAAGATGACATACTTCTGCACTGAAAGTTGTGTAAAACTGTAATGCCTATAGCAATTAACAAATTTTGCTATGAGAACTGATGTACTAGCTACGTTTAATTGTCAGTTTGATACAGCCTAAGTCATCTGAGGGGAGAGTGTCATTTGAGGAATTGACTAGGTCCCATGGGTCCATGGGCATGTCTATGAGGTATTATATTGGTTGTTAATTAATATAATAGGATTCAGCCCACTAACTTTCTCTGACTGCCATCTTTTTGACCAAGTACTTGTCTAATCTTTTGAATCTTGCTTTATCCTAGGTAGCTGTACACATAGTCACTTGCGACTACCGATATGCTTTCAGAGTTTCCTTTTTTTCTGCCTTGTTACATTTGTGTTACAAGTATCTGCCACTTGTCTAAGTGGGTTGGATATGAGTCCTTTTTCAAAAACTCTTTAGCTTTTTTTTTTGCATTCATGCAATTCTTAGAGAGCTGATACTTAGTATATAAATATGGGTATATGCACACAACTCAGTAATCTGAAACAGCATCCAATTTAAAATAGTATATCACAGGAAAAAGAATGGGGAACTCTTTCAGATGTATGTTCAAAAATGGCACAGACATTGTAGCTCTTACTGATAGACAATGTAATAATCATAGTTACCAAATTTTACTATTATATGCTATAAGATATCTTAATATCAATGAAGTAAAGTGGTATTGACTACCAATTTACTATTAACCAATGACTGAGACTTTCTCATGCTTAAAACATGAAGAATGGATGTGATCATTAAATTACCAGACTTCTGTTTACCACTCCTATGATGGATCCCATTTCTTTAGAGACTATGGTAGTTTGAATATAAACAGTCCCTAAAGTCTCTTGTAGTTGAATGCTTAGTCACCAGGGAGTGGCACTACTTGAGAAAGACTAGAAGTCTGGCCTCGTTGAAGTAGCTGTGGCCTTGTTGGAGGAAGTATATCAATGGAGGTGAAGTTTGGAGCTTCAAAACCCCAAGCCATTTTCTATGTCTCTCTCCTTATGCTGCTTGTCAGTCTGATGTAGGACTGTTAGGTACTCCCCTGGCACTGTGTTTATCCTCATGTCACCAAGCTCACCACTATGCTCCTGGCCTTGATAACAATGGACTAAACCTCTGCAATGGAAACCAAAGTCCTGTTACATGTTTCCTTTTCATAGGAGTTGCCATGGTCATGGTGTCTCTGAAAGCAATAGAACACTGACTAAGACAAAGTTGGTACCTTCTCCCTCCATTGAGACCACAAGCTAGTGCAGGCTACTAGTCTCTGGGGATGGAACACTGAGAGATTCATCATCATCCAGTGACTTTTGGTACACCAATGAATTCTTTTTGTATGATGGTGCTGCATATTGCTTTCTCCCTGTTACTGTACCATCAGTTTCAACTAGAACTGTACACAATATGTATAGTGACTGGATCACATTAGCACAAACTACATGATGAGGTTTCCTAGACACAGATGTCTGGTGAGCTTCTCTTTTAGAAAAGCCTGCTTTCTCCATTGACTTGTTTTTAAATCTGTTTCATTTCCTGACCAACATAACTCCTCTCTCTGCATCTATTATTTTCTGAAATCTCCTAGGAGTTATAATGATGTTGAGGAGTATGTCTAGAGATACATTTGATGTCCTAGGTGATTTTAATATGTAGCTATTTAACAATCAGTGCAACTCTCCCTAGTCAAAGGAAACAATTGCTCATTTTTAGTCTCAAAGCCAAGTTCTGATTTTGATTAGATTTTGTGACAAAGAGGCCTATAATCATAAATGCATGTATAGTCAGTAGATATCATTATTCATAGCAGTTAGAGTAATTACTTCTCCTGTGGAACCATGGCGGCATCTAGGTAAAATTATGATATGAAGTACTCCCTATAACATCTGGGCTTTGCGTCATTTTAAAAAAGATCTATGACAATGGTTCTTAACCTTCCTAACACTGCAACTCCTTAAAGAGTTCTTCATGTTGTGGTGTCCCACAACCATAGAATTATTTTTTTGGTACTTCAGAGCTGTAATTTTGCTACTGTTATGAAAGGTTATGTAGATATCTGAAAAACAGATAGTCTTAGGCAATCACCATAAAAGGGTCTTTTGATACTTAAAGGGTTTGAGGGCCTCAGGTTGAGAACCAGTGGTCTGTGGGATAAGGCATTGCAATAAACTGGGTGATTCAAGGACAATTCTGACAACGGTCTCATGATATATCTTGTCTAGACAAAGAGTTGACCTAAGTAAATGATACCAGGTCACATGACTTTCACAAGGATATTGTTTCTGTCTAAATCTGTTCACTTTTTAAATGTGTTTGCTAGAAGACAGGATATCACCATTTAGCTCTGGCTGGTCTAAAATTAATAGAAACCATTGAAGATTTCCCAGCCTTATACAGCCAGACAGCTCCAAACAGCAGAGATCATTGAAGGGAATCTCCACAAGTTCACAATGTAAACCCATTTTAGTGAATGGTCAAAGAAATCATGAAAGGATTTTAAAACTGATAATAAACTATTTATATTTTTAATGAAATAGAGGTTAAACAGTATTTCAAATCATTTAGATGGAAAATATGATAATTAAATATATATCTTATATTAGAGATAGAATTATATTATTAAATGAAATAATCTGTGTGTTTATGCTTGTAGAAAGATTATTGATACTGACAGGTGCTCCATTGTGTGGGTTTCTTAAAACCATTTCTTTTGAGAAGACCATGAAATTTGACCATATCCATCACTGATAACCTGCTCTTTCTCTTTTTAGCTTTTACCACTCCTCTCGTTATTATAGACTCCTGCTTTCATGTCATCTATGGAGATAAGTACATATGGTTTATATGTGCATAAAAATATCTAGGACACACAAATGAGAGAAAAGTTGACATTTGTCTTTCTGAGGCTGGCCTATTTTAGTTATATGTTAATGGCCAGACTTCAGCCATCTTCCAGTAAAGTCATTCTTTATTTATTGTTAATGTCATTCTTCATGAACACACGGCACTCTGTTTTGTATATAGTCCATATTTTTATTATCCATTCATCTCTTACCTAGGCTGATTCTATACATTGGATTTTAAATGATGCTATAATAAACATGGCCATGCAAGTATTTCTGTGGGTTACTGATTTAGAATCCTTTTCATGGGGAATTACACTGTGGAAATGTTAATTTACAGGCCACTAACAGTGTCTAAGGATACCCCTTTTCCTGCATAATTGCCACCATTTGTTATTGTTTCTTGTCATTCCAACTGATGTGAGGTGGAATCTCAATATAGTTTTAATTTGCACTTCCCTAACATGAATGTTGAGGGTTTTTTTTGTTGTTGTTGTGCGGTTGTTGTTACTGTTTATGTTTATGAATATTTTACATAATCTTTAAAATTTTTATTCATTCTTTGGAATTTTGTACAATGTGTTTTGATCATTTTATTACATCATCTAATTCCTCCCAGTTCTAGCCCCTTCTTCCTATGAACTCTTTGTATTCTATTGGTTGTTGTGGGCTGGTTGACTTTGGCATTAGAGGGTTTGGTTTGGTTTGGTTTGGTTGGTTTTTGTTGCTTATGTGGTTGGTTAGCTTGTCCGTTATTGATTATGGAGGAGAATAGTATAAACATACATGTTTATGAAATGCTCACTGAATACTGATCCCAGTTCAGAGAAGCCAAGGCCAATTGCATTCTTGAGAGAATATCATTATCTCCTAGGTTCAAGTTCTAGGTTCTAGTTCCACATAAATAGTCTGTCTGGGAAATGATAGTTGCCTCTTTATAGATAAGATAGAAGTACAAGAAGCATGTTGGGGACATGAGAAGGGAAAGAGCATCTTCATCCTGGAATCATGTTGAAACCCTCTCCAGCTCAGAATGAAGAGTTTCAACACAATTCGTTATGAAGATTACTAGTACAAATAAATAAATCCTATCAAATTTTATGTTAAACTATCAACAAATCAAGCTTGGGGTCTGAACATATATGACTTTTAATAAGTCCTTATGCATTTGTTTCTGGACACTTTCTGAGAATCTCAGATGAGGCTCTCTTTTAAAAATCTTTCCTACCAGAATGTGCCTGAACACAAACTTCCCATAGGAGTAGAAGTATGAGAAGTTGTCCTACTGGGAATAGAATTGGTCATTGGAATAAATGGGCATTGTGGTTTGAATAGGTATGGCTGCCATACACTCATGTTCTTTGAATGCTTGGCCTATAGGAGTGGTATTAGTAGGAGGTGTAGCCTTGTTGGAGGAAGTGTGTCACTGTGGAGGCAGGCTATAAGGTCTTATATGTGCTCAAAGCATCCCCAGTGGAACAGTCTCTGCCTTGTTACCTGTGGATCAAGATGTATAATTCTTGGCTCCTTCTCCATCACAATAGTCACTGCCATGCTTCCCAGCATGATGATAATGGACTAAGCTTCTGAAACCATAAGCCAGCCCCAATTAAATATTTTCATTTATAATATTTGCCTTGGTCACAGTGTCTTTTCACAGCAATGAAGCCGTAACTAAGGTAAAGAACCTCTTCTGTACATTCTGCCTCAGCACGAATAGATTGCAGTAAAACAGGATCACATATGTCTTAGCCTTGTGAACAAATATTTATATTCTCCATGATAACAGATGCTGTAGAGGTTTCTTTAACTTAAACTGTTTATAGTAATGCTATCTAACCCCTGTTCTCCATTTTATGATGAAGCTTACATGAACTTAAATTAACAGCCCATCTGTCACTCAAGATAACAATCCACTTCATTCCTTCCTCCTAGCTCCCCACTTCACCTAAATCCATAAAAGGAACCCCAGAAAACAACTCATGGTTCTTGGATCACATGTGAGCTTGACCCATTTTTCTTTCTGAGGGTATACATTCTGCTTTACTGTGCCATAAATAAATCTACCATTTCACTATTGCTTTTCTAGGTCTTGTTCAATTCTCTGTCACCTATACAAAGAACCTGTGCATTACATCATAGAAGAACCCCACATCACCTGTGAAACATATGTTTATGGGGAAAAAAAACAACTAGAGGGTAGGAAACCCAGGAAATTGAAAATTGTTGCAATGAAATATAATTTAAAATAATTTTTGAACATTTTTTTCTAAAAATTTCACACCATGAACACTGTATCTGCATAATTTTCCCTTTCCCTTTTCACACTCCAATTCTTCCTCTCTCCTCCCTTCCTCTTAACCTCTTAAACTAATCACTGTGTCATTCTGAGTATCTGAAACTATATAGTGCTTACTAGGATGGACTCCAACTCACAGAGATCTGACTGTCTTTCCCTCCTAGGTGCTGAGGTTAAAGATGTGCAGCATCATGCCTTGATAGAAAAATGTTTTTAAAAAATGAGGAAGGGGCCATCTTAATTACGGTTACGATTGCTAGGATGAAACACCATGAGCAGGAGCAACTTGGTGGAGGAAATGGTTTATTTTATTCACAGTTCCATATAACAGTTCATCATTAAAAGCAATGAGGTCAGGAACAGTGAAGAAACCTAGAGGCAGGAGCTGATGCAGAGGGATTCTGCTGACTGGTTTGTTTCACATGGCTTACTTCCCTGCTTGAAGGGAAGGCCTATAAAAATAGACCTCAAGACCACTAGCTCAAGAATGGAACTTCTCACAATAGGCTGGGCCCACTTCTTTTGATCACTAAAACAATTACAATAGGTAAATATCCTTGGGGGTTTTTTGTATGTTTTTATTGATATTTTATTTACATTTTAGATGTTTCTTTTTTTTTTTTTTTTTTACAAAATTTCAAGGTTTATTGCTTTTCCTCGACAATTCCTTCTTCAGTTCATCCAGTCTTATCAATTTTAACTATGAGAAATTAGTGTATCTGGGTTCTATATTAAACATTTGGCTTCAAAATCTCCTCAACTGAAATGTTGATACATCTTTCCCACGTACCATTTTATGCAAGCAGTAGGACATAACTGAGTCGCCAAATCCTTTGCCATTTATAGATCAAGTTATCTTGATGTATGTGTGCATGCGTGTGTGTGTGTGTGTAATATGTCTCTTTTCATGCATATATGTGACTCCATCAGTATGAATTCTACACATATATGTATACTAGCATTTTCTAAAAGATTGCTCATGATTTCCCTATATACTTGGAGATATTCTCTCCACTTCTCTTTCTCTCCTCCTGAGCCTTTGTTTTTCACATTTATTTGCCAACAATTACTTCAGAACAACATAAGCCTTTCTTACAAAATACCACTAAACTGCCCCAGCCTCTACCTCCTCTCCATTCCCAAAGCAGTCACAATTTGTAAAGTATTTCAAGGACAGTATTACACTTCTTCCCAAATTCATATTGATAAGAACAATGACAGAGGATGATAAAAATATAATACATTAGTTCAGAGAAGGATGTGCATCACTCAATCTCAGATTATATCTCATGCCAGATTAATATAAAGTATGCCTAAAGTTGTAGATTTCTGGGTTGACATAAATGACTACTTACATTCTTGGAGGCCACTAGTGACCACAAATGGTTCCTGTGCTTTAAAAATGGAGAGAGTCACATGCATACATACTCTAAGTTCCAGTTTGTAATAGATGGTGTCTGCAAAAAGCATTCTTAATTCAGTGAACATGGATTTAAAGAAGCAAAATCTGCTGTGCAGAAAAGAATAATTGTTACAATTTTATATCTAATGATCATATGTATACAGTCAATATAAATGAACAAGAAATGTGTTTTTGTCATTATTAGGGATTGAACTCAGGGTCTTAAAAGAATTAGGTAAGCATTCTAACATTGAGTAAGAGACCCAATTCTCTTTTTGTATTTCCTGCGGAGATATATTCTCATTTGATTCTCATTTGATCTCAAGATAGCCTAGAATTTGTTCGGCAACCCAAATAGTCTGCATTTGTCATCCTTATCTTTCAGTCTTGTAAATAACTAGATTTACTTGGCTTTGACAGGAGGCCTGGTTCTAAGACATTTGAATGATGATACCTCCCTGTTCTGTGTAACCACCATGAGTTTCAGGTTATTAATATATTAGATTGTCCAAGAGAAAAATTTCTTTTCTAGGTTTTATATGTATGATATTTTATAAAGGCTGGAAGTATTGTTTTGAGGTAAAGCATAATACCACATCTATTACAGCAAAACTCACATTCTAACCAGACTTGGGTATTTTGAAATGTGACATTCCTTTTTTCATAAAAAGAACATTTAATTTATATTTTGAATAAAAATTTCCATGTTGTCTTATTCAATGGAACCTGGCATTAAAATAAATGAGAAATACAGTAAAAGTTTCTTGTATTTAATAGAAAAACTCTCCCTTTTGTCTGTGTCTCCTCCGACCCTAATATGAAAGGGAACAAAATATAATACTGTTCCTTACATCTTTCTCTATCAGAAATTGGCTTCTGATGAGCTAGACCATAACTTTCTGGTAAAATTTACAAATATAAATAATAAATATTCAATGGAAATAGAGAGATAGATCAGTCTTTTTTTTTTCTTGTATTCAACTTCTTTTTTTTAAATTTTATTTATTTAGTTATTTAAATCACATCATAATTTACTTATTTACACAGAGGTTATAAACACAAAAAGGCAGGATGTGGGGAAGGGAATGGCACCAGAGCATAGGTGTTCAGGGGGAGTACAGATACCTTTCAGAACAGGGTATCAGCTGGGTGTAGGTTCAGGGGACAGGACACTATGGCTCTGCCTATGATTCACTTGTCCTTATCTAAGTTGGTACTGTCCACCAAGGCTGCCTATTTATAAGACCTATGACTACTAGGTCTGGTAAATTTCCACAGAAGCTGCCTGTTTACAATAGCTTATAGCCTTCTGTTTTCAGATGTTCCTTGTTAATGAATAACCTTCAGAATGGGAAGCTTTACAATAGGGGAGTGAATTTCGGCCTCACTTGGAAGTTTAGCTAGGAAATACAATATTGTCACTGTTAGAAAAAGACTTTCATCATCAGATTCGATGGACTTTTCACTCCTTTGCATCATCCATCTCTTAATGCTTTCTCTCTGTGCACAAGAATCAGGTAACTATTTTCTTTTATGGATGTTTAGCTGGAAGTGAGTGGCAAATAAATACTAGGTTGCAGGACATTTACTTTTACTCCAGTAGATAAAGAGGAATGTATGCTAGGTTCAGTTTGTTTTCCATATACCTATATAATCACACCACTAGAAAAATCATGTAATGTGAGCATATTTGAAACAATGACTATAGAAAATGAAAGAATGGTGTGAATGAACTTGGGAACACAGTTTCTGGGGTGTGCACAACTTGCTCAAATTAGTTAGTTTCCTCATTATCTGCTTTATGTAACAATGAAGGTAGCAGGCCAACTAGAGGCTAGCCAAATTCATGTTCTTTTTAAAAATTAAACTACTGAATCCAAATTATTCTGGCCCTTTACCAGTAACTGTGGATTTAGCCACTGCAGTGTGTCATGAAGTATGTTCTTATTTTGGTCATGATAAATGTTCCTATGAACATCTTTGTTCATATTTTTGGAGAAAACATGTGTCCACATCTATTAGTTCTATGTTATGATTACTCTTACTGCTTATAGAGATGCTTTTGTTCATTGATAAGATGGCCCCCAGGGTTTCTACCAAGTACCCAAAAGAATTCAAACTCCCTTCAGCAGTGTGTGTGAAGTGTATTATTTCTACACATTGCCAATCAAACTCAACATTATTCACCTTTCATTTAGACATCTGATATATGTAGTCCTCCATTTAATCTGTATTTCTTTGATAATCAAGTTGAACACCCTAAATGTATAAACTATTCAGAGAGGTGTGGAATAATACATACTTCAGGATACATATGTACATATATACATTAGGATTAAAATACAAATTTGGTCATATATATGTATATGTGGGTATGTCATTTATTTTATATTGGTTAATTTATAATTCCTATTTTATGCCCCTAATAAATATTTATTAGGTAATACATGTTGGGTACTATTTTAGAAACTTGATATTCAGTGTTGAAGAACATACTGTAGTTCTCTGCCCGCCCCCTTCCTAGTTCTGAGGATCCAGTGCAGTGATGTATTAGGCAAGCATTCTACCACTGATTATGTATATAGAATCTCCATTCATATTCCCTTTTATTGAAACACAGTCTCACTATATATCATAAGTTAGTCTTGAATGCATGATCCTCCTTCCTCAGTCTGCAGTAGTGTGTTACCTTCTATTGTTCAGAAAAGGCAAATAAAATGTTAATCATTAGGGAGAGAGAGATGTTATATTTGAATACCCCACTGTAATATGGAAATATGTATCTCTCAACATTGGCACTTGTTTTCAGAGTCTTCACAAAGGATAGAACATAAGGATTATGAGATGGTTGTCCTGGGAGGAGTCAGTTTTCTTAGTCCCAATTTGATTTGCCTATGAAGACAGAAACCTAGTCATCGATATTAAGAGATTTAAAATTTTAAATTTTAAATTTCTTTTAAGTTTCTTATTATGCTTAAATAAACTGTGTCATCAATGTACATTTCAGCTGTGCCATAATGAGTTTCTGGCCATATACCCATGAAATGGTTCCTCCTGCGTTCAAGTAGGAGGAAGTCTTTTGTATAGGATAGGGTTGTAGATATTTTGAAATGTAAAAACTCCAGTTGGAGTTAGAATTTTGAGGTTGGGGCCTGGGTTCTGGATACATAAAAGAGTGCAATTAAGAATGATCGGAAAGTTTTTCATTCACCCTGAGACAAATGTGAAGATGACTTCAGTAATAGTGATATATCTGTGTACTCTTTGAAATATAAATAGTATATATTCATTATGTGGGTTTGGTAATGACAATTATCTTTTGAGTATACCATGTACTAAGCCCATATTCACTTCCCATAACCTCCCCTTCCACTCTCTTCCCCTTTTGTCTTCTCCTTTTGTCTTCTCGCTATTACCATTCTGTTCCTGCTTTCATGTCATATACAGAAATACATACATATTCTTTTTATATCTCTATACAAAATCTAGGTACCACAAAGGACAGCACTCTTGACATTTGTCAAGATTGGAAGCTGGCTTCTTTTTCTTATATGTTGATGGATGGTTGGCTTCTTCATCTTTGAGCAAAGCCATTTTTACTTTATTTTTAAGGTCATTCTTTACAAATGGGTAACATTTCATTTTGTATATATTTCACGTTTTCCTTATCCATTTGTCTGTTGATGGGTACCTAGGTTGGTTCAATGGGTTTGTTTAATCAATGATGCTATAAGAAACATGGATGTGCAAGTGTGTCTGTGGGACATTGACTTAGAATCTTTTCTGTGGTGAGTGCTACTATGAATGTGATGGTTTACAGTCACCAGCGGAGTCTAAGGATATCTCTTTCCCTGAATAATTGCCAGCATTTGTTGTCATTCCAGCTAAGGTGAGCTGGAGTCTCAGTGTTTACATCCATCATGGCTAAGGATGTTTAATATTTTTCCCATAGGTTTATGGATTTTTGTACTTCATCTTTTGAAACATTCAATGGTTCTTTTGGAACGTTGTACAAAGCGTCCCCAAACGTTTTCCAAATTGACCCTCCTCTTCCCTGCATGATTAGTTAGTTGGTTGGTTTAGGGTTGGAGGTTTTGGTTTCTTTGGATTAATTTGTTTTGCTTGTATTTGTTATTTGTATGGTTGGTTGGTTGGTTTGTTGGTTGACTGGCTGGCTGGCTGGCTGGCTGGCTTGTTGGTTGGTTTCATTTTGGACGAGAGTAGTGTGAATATCATGCTCTTAAATTGTAGGCTGACTACTGATGCAGAGAAAGCAAGGCCAAATGCATTCTTCAGAAAATAGCATTATTTTATGTTTCAAGGTCATATTCCAAGTTCGACATCAATAATTTATCTGGGAGATTTTATTTACTTCTGTTTAGATAAGATAGAAGTATAGAAAGATGAGTGGGAACGTAGGAAGTAAAAGGAACCTCTTATCTTGGTATCTTCTCCGGCTGAGAACGAAGCTTGAGAATTTACATTTGATAGTAAAAGATACATTTACTAGCATAAAGATATGATTCCTTTGCTATATAGGTATTTTATGTTAAAATGGTAATAACCAGGCTTAAGTACTGAACAAATATGACAGTGAGAAGAATTTTATCCCCTTTTCTAGACATTTTCTGAGAATCTCAGAAAAGACTCCTAACATTTAAAAATCATTCCTACCATGATATGTCTATAAATAATTTGCCATGTGGATTTCTCTATCATTAAAAACTTCCCTAATTTAAGAATTCAACAAATATTGTCTTATTGTTTTCTGCTCATTCTGAGTGATTGAATTAACAGCATTTAGTCCATCCGTTTTCTTCAGGTTAAGTCAATAACCAGTGTTTAGGTGAGGAGTCTTGAGAGGTGGTTCAGTAAGAGCTAAGAGCATATTGTGTTCTGCATAAGGACCCATGTTCTCTCCCAAGCACCTACAAATCAAGCTCCGGGGGATCCATAAACCTCTTTTATCCTCTGGGAGTACATGCACTCAAGGACACATACCCCATGTCATAAGTATAATTAAAAAAATAACAAATCTCTCAAACTTGAATTCAAGAGCAGAAAAACAATGTGGTATAACTAAAAAGAGGGGCGGAGGTTTAATAAGAAAGTTTCTGCTTATCATGAAGCAGATCCTGTGTTCAATCATAGCATCAAGTAATAAATAAATAAATAAATAAATAATGCATAATGAGAATGATTTCTGTCAGGAAATAGCTCCAACTATAGTGGAGAACAGAACCTGGAAAGGCGTGAGGAGGAGGAGCAGAAGAGAAACTATTGTGGGATCAGGGATGGACAGAGTGGTTGCTATTTTTTTGTTGTTGTTTTTGGTTTTTTGTTTGTGCTTTTGTTTTGTTTTTTTTGGTTTCTAGTTTGGGTTTTCATTTGTTTTGTCTAATCCTTCCCTGAAGGCAAGAACCAAGCTACCTATGGAAACTAAAATGTTTGTGGTGACTTATAACTGTCAGATGACCTCTCTTGCCATTGTATTCAACGCTGTGGGTCAGGTAATGTTACGCTTGTTATAGAGATGAAAATGGTGAGGTGCAGAAAAGTAAAAGATTGTTAGAAGACCACAGTCTTACAAATCAGCCCAGGAAAATCATGAGCACAGAACTAACTGATGAACACAGGGTTTCTCTAACAAGAAACTTGCCTCATGCCTTTGGGAGGTTCATGATGCTTTTGTAGGCCACATCTACTATAATGAAGCCACACCTTCTAATTCCTCTACTGTAGACTCACTCCTTGAGGACCAAACATTCAAATATATGATCCTATGGGAGCCATTCTAATCTAGAACCTGCACACTCTTCATATTCTAGCTCCTTACACTATGGGTGTGTTTTACTTGTTGATGACTTTAAAAAGTAAATGATCACTTAACATGTATCCATTTGCTACTGGTTCATTAATATATTGGTAGAATTTATCTATACTTTTATAGGAAATATAGTTAATTAAATCTCATTTTGAATGAATTCCTTTGTGTAATACTATAATTTATTTATGTAATATATTGTTTTAATAGATTTTATTAACTATTTATGATTTTCATATGATGTTTTGATCGTATATACTCCTTCCTTAAACTCCTGTAAGTTCCACCCTCACCTCCATAGGCCAAATTTATGGCTTTTAAAAAAATAACCTACGTAGTCTAATGTGTCCTTTCGTCATACTCATAAATGTAGGCCTATCCACTGCAGTGTGGCATCAAATATATTCTTCATTTGCAATTCAGTTTTCATCACGACAAATAATGCTCCTATGGAAGTTTTATTCATGTTTTTGGGAGAACACATCCATGTACTTCTGTTAGGTTTATGGTGTGAGTAGTATCACTGCTTGTAGAGAATGATTATACTCAGTGATGACATAGCATTAACAGTTTCTACTGAGCACAACAGAATTTACACTCCCTTCAGCAGTGTGTGTGCGTGAGGTGTCTTCTTCCTGCATTTTCAAGTGACATTGGTTCCTTTCATTTCAGATATTTGGTGCATATGTAGTCCTCAGGTTAACCTGTATTTCCTTGATGAACGAGAAAGTGACTTAAGTCCAAAAAAATAGAGGAATTATACCTACTTTAGGTTACATATGTACACATATTCATTAAAAAATGTAATAGACCTTGATTTACATATATATGATTATATGTATGATAATAAATTCATATATATGCAGTGCCTTGTGTTAGTTAATTTACAATTCTTAATTTTTACCTTTAATAAGTATTTGTTAGGTAATATGTGCCAGAAACCATTTTATAAGGCAAATATTCAATGTTAAAAAACATACTTTAGAGCTGGGCAGTGGTGGCGCAAGCCTTTAATCCCAGCACTCGGGAGGCAGAGGCAGGTGGATTTCTCAGTTCAAGGCCAGCCTGGTCTACAGAGTGAGTGCCAGGACAGCCAGGACTATACAGATAAACCCTGTCTCAAAAAAAACCCAGAAAACAAAAAAGAAACAATAAACAAAGAAACATACTATAGCTCTCTCTTTTCTCTGTCTTATCTGTCTCTGTGTCCCTGTCTCTCTGAGTCTCTCTGTCTCCCCCCCCCCCTTATCAGGGTCCAATGCAGGCCTTTGAATATGCCAGGTAACTGGTAATGTACATAGGACATCTAGCATTTTTTCCTCAGACTGGACTGTGTCATTACGCATGCCTCATTTTTTACTGATGATAAGAAACAACTAAAATGGTAATCATAAGACAGAAAGACAAGTGTTATTAGGGTACTCCGCAAAAGGATGTGACTATCTATCTATATATCTCTTAACAATGAATCTCATTTTTAGAGTCCTCACAGAGGATAAAGCATAACACTAATGAGACGGCCATCCTGGGAGAAGACGTGACCCTCTTCTGCAACTTCACAAGCCTGGCAAATGTTGAGCAAATCACCTGGCAGAAAATCCAAGGCTCTTTGCCTCAAAATATTGGCACTTACAGTCGTAAATATGGAGAAAAAATTCTCCCACCGTATGTAAACAGGCTGCAGTGCAAGATCCTGGAACCCAGTGCCTCCTTCATGACTATCCAAGGAGTGACATTTGAGATGAAGCCTGCTACAAGTGTCTGTTTAACATTTTTCCACAAGGCAGCCATGGAGGACAAACCTGCCTTACCATTTTAAGTATATAACCCCTTCCTGGAGGGTTCTATAATAAGGGTTATACATCGTGAAGTTGTAGTTTTTAAGAACATTGTCCTAAAAATGAACAATATTGAAAAGCTGATGGTGACGGGTCCAAGTGACTTAGAGAGGAGAAAAGTAATGGAGGCGTGTGGAGATTTTGTGCCCAGGTGGGATCTTCTCCCTCTGCACATCATTTGTGTACACTGTGGTGCACTAGCTTCCATTAAGTGGAGAAATCTCAGGAAAGTATCAGAATGTTGTTACTAAGACAAGATGAACATATAAGAAAAGAGACATCATAGGAAAAAAAAAAAGGAGACATGAAACTAAGAGAATTAGGGTTGCCCAGTCTTCAAATATGCAAAATGGCACAGTACTAGTGAGAACATCAGAGTTCCTTATTACGTCACTGTAAGATGATTATTAATATTCTGTACCAATTAATTAATGCTGGAAATTAATTTAGCAGTAGTTATTTCTTAATCAGCTGGTTCCTCCAAATAACCACAGAGAGCTTTCAATATTTCAAAGCATAGTCCTTAGCTAGGCAGTCTCTCAGCTGGACAGACTCTCAACTAGCTCATCTAAGTTAACCCAACCACCTAACCCCAACCAGCCACATGGCTAGCTATACCATCCAGGCCAGTAGTCACATCGTCTTCTCTCATATCTCTAGGAGAAAGGCCTTTCTCTTTCTTTTTTTCCAGAGTTCCTTTCTCCCTCCCAGGAAGTCCCACCTTCCACTTCCTGCCAAGATAATTGGTCATTAGATTTTTATTAAAGTCAATCAGAGGATGCCTTAGGTAGGTGAGGAAGAACAGAGACACAACTTCACACAGTATACCCCAACATGTCTCTGTGAGTATGAAGTGCTGGGATGTATGTAATATAATTTATAGATGCATGGAAGTTGAGAAAGCAGTTAGTGGATGGAGGAAAAGATATTGGAAGTTTCGTGACATCTGTCAGGAGGTATCAGATGGGATATATATTTATGTGTCATAGAAATTGGGGGAAATGCCATGTCTCACAGCAGAGGATTTGGGATGACTTGCTTTGTAGTAATTTTGTTTCCCTCTCTTTGCCTCAGCTGTATCTGAGCTAGTAACTGAACTACAGTCTGCCCCTGGCTCTGAAGATCTTCATAACCTCCATTGTTCAGCTGTGGGAAAGCCTGCTCCAAGGATCTCCATCTACCCTTCACAAGTCACCGTGCACCCACCACAAGAGTACTTTGCTAAGAACGCCAATGCCACAGTGACTGTCACTAAAATCTACAACATCTCTTTGAAAATTGTGAGGTCCCTGGGTCTCCGGGACCTGGTTGTGTCCATGACTCACCCCGTGAGATACGAAGAGAAGATAGTCCCTCTGCCAGTCAATCAAACAAGTAAGTAAAAGTGACAGTGAAGTAAAGGGGACAGCTGGTGCTGGGAAAACAGCTTAGTCTGTAAAATGCTTGTCATGAAAGCACAGAGCCCAAGTTTGATGCCCAGCACCCACATGAAAAGTCAGTCATGGGGGTGTGCTCGTAATCCCAACATGGCAAGAATAGACAAGGTTAGAGAGCACTTTTTGTTGATCTCTAGCACCTACATCACATACATTTACACACACACACACACACACACACACACACACACAACAAGAGAGAGAGAGAGAGAGAGAGAGAGAAAGAGAGAGAGAGAGAGAGCAGAGAGAAAGAGATTGCAGAGATATTTATCTTTTTAAAAATGTATATAAGAAATAATTGTATAAATCAGCTAATTTTAATAACATAAATCAATATAATACAGATGCATGATTAAGAAATCAAACAATGAAGCCAATTGTAGGGTCCTATGTCTTTAATCCCAGGGGTTGGGAAACAGAAGCTGGACGACCTGCTCATGGCCAGCCTGAGCTACATAGTGAATTCCAGGACAGCCATTCGTAGTGAAACAAAAACCATCAAAAACATCAGAAACAAAAAACAACAAACAACGAAAAAAAAAAAATCAGACAATGTCAGCGTTCTTTACTCTAACCATTCATCTTGGGGCATGTCGTTCTTGGCAGACAACTTATTTTTTGTTATTCACAATTTTCTGTTGAAGCCTTTTTAATCCTACACAGAGAATTCTCTTTAGGTTTTCCTTTAGTTTAGGGTTGCAGATAGCTATTTTTATTATTTATTTATTTATTTTAGCTTTTTATTGATTCTCTGTGAATGTCCCATCATGCACCCCAGTCCCACTCATGGCTCCATTCTTTGTATCCTCCCACTGCCTTTGTAAACACACCCCAAACGAAAAGTACATAGGGTAGAATAAAAAAAAAAAAAAAAAGAAGAAGAAGAAGAAGAACATAAAAACAATTTGTCATGGAAGCTATAGTGTGTCAGAGTGTCACACACACTATACTGTTTTGTCCATATATCTTTACTTGCAAATATTCATTGCAATGAGTCATTGGTCTGGTTTGAGGCCTCTGACTTCTGCTACACAGTTAATACTGTATCCTCACTGGGACTCCTCTTGGATATCCTGATGTTACCCTGGGTCATGGAGATCCCGCAGCTTTGGATATGCAGGATTGGCCCTTTCATGTTGCTTGAGCAGTTCGTAGATGGGGTAGATGTTGGGTACGACAACGTAAAGCTCTGGATCTGGGCCTCGGTGGTGGCTCAGTCGGTCAGCTCACCAGCTGTCCTGTGCCTACACCACCAGGGTGAGCTCTCCAGGACTACCACAGCTAGATCACTCAAGGCTGCAGCCAGCAGGGTGCAGGGTCAACTCTCTTACTCTCTTGCCCTCAGGGCCAGCTCTCCTGTGCCCCACCCCCAACCAGGGTCAGCTGGACTGTGCTGTCCACGGAAGGTACAGAGCCTGCTCTCTGGAGTGCTGCAGCCAATGAAGGGCAAGGACAGCTCTCCAACTCTTATGACCTCAGGGACAACTGACTTTCCTGACTCGGGTGAGGGGGACATGGCATCTCTCCCTCACCTACCTTGCCTCAAGGCAGATGAGAGTACCCACACTCACATCCTCATCCATTCCCCTGCCACCAGGGTCAGCTTTATTGTGCTGCCCTGGCAAAGGTTGAGCCAGCTCTCCTGAATCTGGTGACCGAGGAAGGCTGGGGCCAGCTCAGCACAATGCTTCAAGGGGTAGTCCAAACCAGGGATATCTGCATGGCCTTCAGTGCTAACACAGGCCTGGGACATCAACATAGCCCCCAGTTGCCATAGTACCAGAGACCCAGACATGGCTCCCAGCAGTAGCATGTGCCCAGATGGCAATGTAGGCCAGTCAGACCAGCACGTCTGACCCACCCTCCGAGGCAGCATTGCTCTCAGACATCCACATGGTCTCTGGTGGCAGGCACCTCAAACGACAAAAAATCCACTTGGTGGTAATCTGCCTAGGCCAGGACCTCACCAAGGCCCACTGTTGCCCATGCTCATCACCTCTGCCTCTTCCTCACTGCTGCTGAGTCTCCAGTTCCACCTTTTTGTACAGTGTACGAACATTGTCTCCCTTCCCTCCATGGAGTATTCCATCTTTCTCATCTCTCCATCACATGTTTGTCCATCATTGTGGTGTCAGGTGCTTGGGTGTTTTTCTTCAGGCTACCCTGACGTGTCTATGTTTTTAAAGGAATATTTGCATAGCACTTGAATTCATGTTAGATAGTTTTCTCTTTCTTTTGTCAATTTGGTGACACCATTGACTTTCCCTCATTTTTAAATTTTATTTTTAAATTAGCATACAATGTGTAGACAGTATAATGACAATTTTGAGCAAAGTGACATTTTACATTTCCCTTCTTCCATTTTGCCCACACTCTTGCCACCCCGTGCCTCCTGCCATAGAGCGTACTCATTCCCAGTTCGTTTATCTCTTCCATAACTTAACTGTCCCTGTGTTCACACTTACCATCACAATTGCTCTCTTTATCTCCTTACCAACTTTCAGACTTTACACACAGTTGGTCTTGTTTATGCAGACACACAGAGAGACACACACATACACACACACACACACACACACATACACACACACACACGCTAGAATCCACATATGAGGCAGAACATATAGTTTTTGTCATTATGAGTTTGTTCTCACTTTGATGTTCATACTTTCCAGATCTATCCTTTTTTTTCTACAAACTTCATGATTTTATTCAATTACAACTGAAAAATATTATATTGTGGGTATATACCATATTTTATTATTAGTTCATCTGTGGATTGACATCTAGGCTGTGAATATAACAGCAATAAGCATGGATGTACAAGTGCCTCTACGGTAGAAACTGAAGTCCTTAGGGTATATGCCCAGGAGAGTACAGCTGGATCATTTCATAATTCTCTTTTTTAATTCCCTGCAGAGCCGCCAAATCAATTTCCATAGTATCTGTATTAATTTCATCACCACTAGCAGTGAGTAAACATTCCTTTTACCCCACAGCCTCTTGACCATCTGTTGTCAGTTTCCTTCTTAATAGTCCTCTGATTGAAATGGTGTGCTGTCTCAGAGTAACTTTAATTCACATTTCCATGAATACTGGGGACATTAAGTACTCTTAAAAAGTACTTCCTGGAGGGCTGGAAAGATGGCTCACTGATTAAAAGCACAGGCTGCTCTTCCAGATAATGAGATTGGATCCCCAGTAGTTACAGAGCAGCTGAAAACTTCAATTCCAATCTGGCCTTTTCTCTGGCCAAATTTTGTTGTAGTCATGGCATTGCTTTACAGCAATGGAACAGTGACTAAGACAAAT
This sequence comes from Mastomys natalensis, assembly GCA_021653895.1. NCBI lineage: Eukaryota > Metazoa > Chordata > Mammalia > Rodentia > Muridae > Mastomys > Mastomys natalensis. Next base: position 182,067 of record JAJTUV010000035.1, read on the forward strand.
AAATAATATAAATTTAATTGCATTAAAGTTGTAGTAAAGGTATAGGAAATCCAATGTTGGGGGCCTCCATGTAGCACAGAGCTGGTCAGTAATTGGAAGACTTTGCATGCTAGGATGCACCATGTGAACGGAAGCGAGCTGAAAATCCCCAATGCCAGCAATGCTGTCACAATGACTCCTCCTCATTACGACGACCTTAAGCTACGCACAAGGGACTGCCCCATGACCTAAGCATGTCTTGTAGGTTGCACTTTTCGATATTGTTGCATCATCTATCCTCTTTGTGAAGCTACCATACAAAGAATTAGATAATTAGATTTCACCATGGCATTTCTGTGTGTGTCTGTGTGTGCGTGTGTGTTATACTTTATTCTCATTTGTCTCCCTCTTTCACTGACTTGTCCCTGTTGTCTCTGTGTTTCCTGTTCACCAGCTCCATTATTATGTTCTCTAATATCCAGCTTATTTCTATCCCACTTAAGGTCTTAGGGGTTTCTAAGCTTCTATTTTCAGGTGAAGAGGAGTGGGGATTGAAGCCAGAGGGCGCCAGCATGCTAGACAAGGGCTCAAACACTAAGACGGACATATCCCCAGAGTCTGGTTTTCTTTCTTCCTTCCTTTCTTTCTTTTTATTCCTTTTTCTTCTCCTCTCCTCTCCTTCCTCTCCTCTCCTCTCCTTCCTCTCCTCTCCTCTCCTTCCTCTCCTCTCTCTCCCCCCCCCCCCCACTCTCTCTCTGTTATTAAGTTGTCCAGGTTGTCATTGAACTCACTCAGCTCACTCTGTAGTCCAGGCTGGATTTAAAATTTCAATCTTGAGATCCCTGGAGGCAGCTCTGCACTGAACCTCACAAAACCCGGCAGAAGTGGGGCACCCAGCAGCTCTGACCCAGGCAGTATCTCTGGTAAGGAGACAGAAACACCCACCCCAAACAGGGAGTAACTGGGACCCACCGGGACCCACTGAGACCCAGGGATTTACTCCTGGCCCGGAGCGCCGGCTCCTTCCGGTCTGGGTCGGAGCTCCCAGCAGATCCCAGGCGGGAGCTCTACACCAAATCCCACAGAACCCAGGGGAAGCAGGGCTCCTAGGAGCTCTAACCCAAGCAGCTTCCTACGCAAGGAGGCAACAACACTTGCCCCAAACCGGGAGTAACTAGGACCCACCGGGACCCAGGTACTCACTCCTGGCCCCAGCACTGGTTCCTTCCGGTTTGGACCTGAGCGCACAGCAGATCTCGGGCAGCAATCTCACAGAACCCAGAGGAAGCGTAGCTCCAAGGAACTACAACTCAAGCAGCTCCTTAAGCAAGGAGACAGCAACACTTGCCCCAAATAGGGAGTAACCGGGACCCACTGGGACCCAAGTACAAACTCCTGGCCCCAGCACTGGTTTCTTCCGGTTTGGGCCTGGGTGCTCAGCAGATCGGCGGCAACTCTGCACCCAAGCTCACAGAACCCAGATGAAGCTTGGCTCCCAGGAGCTCTAACTCTGAGCAGCTTCTTAAGCAAGGAGGCAGCAACACCTGCCCCAAACAGGGAGTAACCAGGTCCCACAGGGATCCAGGAACTCACTCCTGGCCCAGAGCACTGATTCCTTCCGGTCCGGACCAAAGCACTGAGCAGATCCTGGGCCCTAGCTCGAACCTCATCAGCAACGCCCAACCTAAACAGTTCTGACACAACCAAGAGAACAGGAAAGACAGGTTCCAGCCAGAGACAGCACAGGTAGCACCAAGGAGAACCAGATGGCAAAAGGCAAGAGCAAGAATACAAGGGCCAGCAACCCAGAACACATGTCATCATCAGAACCTATTTCTCCCACATTAAGTCCTGAACTCCCCATATCACCAGGAAAGCAAGAGTCAGACCTAAAATCACTTTTAATGATGATGATGGAGGACTTTAAGAAGGACATAAATAACATTCTCAAAGAATCCGAGGAGAACACAGGTAAACAGGTAAAAGCCCTTAAAGAATCACAAGAGAACACAACCAAACAGGTGAAGGATTTATACAAAACCATCCAGGACATAAAAATGGAAATAGAAACAATAAAGAAATCACAAAGGGAGACTACTCTGGAGATAGAAAACCTAAGAAAGAAATCAGGAGTCACAGACGCAAGCATTACCAACAGAATACAAGAGATAGAAGAGAGAATCTCAGGTGCAGAAGATACCATAGAAAATATTGACACAACTGTCAAGGAAAACGAAAAATGCAAAAAACTCTTAACACAAAACATCCAGGAAATCCAGGACACAATGAGAAGACCAAACCTAAGGATAATAGGTATAGAAGACAGTGAAGATTCACAACTTAAAGGGCCAGTAAATATCTTCAACAAAATCATAGAAGAAAACTTCCCTAACCTAAGGAACGAGAGGCCCATAATCATTCAAGAAGCCTACAGAACACCAAATAGACTAGACCAGAAAAGAAATACCTCCCGTCACATAATAATCAAAACACAAAATGCACAAAACAAAGAAAGAATTTTAAAAGCAGTAAGAGAAAAAGGCCAAGTAACATATAAAGGCAGACCTATCAGAATTACACCAGACTTCTCACCAGAGACTATGAAAGCCAGAAGATCCTGGTCAGATGTCATGCAGACCCTAAGAGAACACAAATGCCAGCCCAGGCTACTATAACCCAGCAAAACTCTCTATTACCATAGATGGAGAAACCAAGATATTCCATGACAAAGCCAAATTTACACAATATCTTTCCACAAACCCAGCACTACAAAGAATAATAGCAGGAAAGACCCATTACAAGGAGAGCAATCATACCCTAGAAAGAGCAAGAAAGTAATCCACCTCCAACAAACCCAAAAGAAGATAGCCACACAAACAATGCCTCCCCTTTTAACAAAAATAACAGGAAGCAACAGTCTCCTCTCCTTAATATCTCTTAATGTCAATGGACTCAACTCCCCAATAAAAAGACATAGACTAACAGACTGGATACGCAAACAGGATCCGACTTTTTGCTGCATACAGGAAACCCACCTCAGTGACAAGGACAGACACTACCTTAGAGTAAAAGGCTGGAAAACAATTTTTCAAGCAAATGGTCCTAGGAAACAAGCTGGAGTAGCCATTCTAATATCGAATAAAATTGACTTTCAACTTAAAGATATAAAAAAGGATAAGGAAGGTCATTTCATATTTGTCAAAGGAAAAGTCAACCAACATGAACTCTCAATTCTGAACATCTATGCACCAAATGCAAGAGCACCTACTTTCATAAAAGAAGCCTTACTAAAGCTCAAAGCACATATTGCACCTCACACAATAATTGTGGGAGACTTCAATACCCCACTCTCAGCACTGGACAGATCAGGGAAACGAAAACTAGACAGAAGTACAGTGAAACTAACAGAAGTTTTAAACCAAATGGACTTAACAGATATCTATAGAACATTTCACCCAAAAACAAAAGAATATACCTTTTTCTCTGCACCACATGGTACCTTCTCCAAAATAGACCATATTATTGGTCACAAGACAGGCCTCAACAGATATAAAAAAATCGAAATAATCCCATGCATCCTATCAGATCACCATGGTCTAAAGCTGGTCTTCAATAACAACAAAGACAATGGAAAGCCCACACTCACATGGAAACTGAACAATACTCTACTCGTTGATAATGGGGTCAGGGAAGAAATAAAGAAAGAAATTAAAGTCTTTTTAGAATTTAATGAAAATGAAGACACATCATACCAAAACCTATGGGACACACTGAAGGCAGTGCTAAGAGGAAAGCTCATAGCTCTAAGTGCATACAAAAAGAAACTGGAGAGAGAACACACTAGCAGCTTGACAACACACTTGAAAGCTCTAGAACAAAAAGAAGCAAAAACACCCAAGAGGAGTAGACGGCAGGAAATAATTAAACTCAGGGCTGAAATCAACCAAATAGAAACAAAGAGAACTATACAAAGAATCAATAAAACCAGGAGCTGGTTCTTTGAGAAAATCAACAAAATAGATAAACCCTTGGCCAGACTAATCAGAGGGCAGAGAGACAGTATCCAAATCAATAAAATCCAAACTGAAAAGGGTGACATAACAACAGAAACCGAGGAAATTCAACAAATCATCAGATCCTACTACAAAAGCCTATACTCAACAAAATTGGAAAATCTGGATGAAATGGACAATTTTCTAGACAAGTATCAGTTACCAATGTTAAATCAGGATCAGATAAACCATCTTAACAGTCCCATAACTGCGAAAGAAATAGAAGCAGTCATTAAAGGTCTCCCCACCAAAAAAAGTCCAGGCCAGATGGTTTTAGTGCAGAATTCTATCAAACCTTCAAGGAAGATCTAATACCAATTCTCTTCAAACTATTCCACAAAATAGAAACGGAAGGAACACTACCTAATTCATTCTATGAAGCCACAATTACGCTTATACCTAAACCACACAAAGACCCAACAAGAAAAGAGAACTTCAGACCAATCTCCCTTATGAATATCGATGCAAAAATACTCAATAAAATTCTCTCGAACCGAATCCAAGAACACATCAAAACACTTATCCACCATGATCAAGTAGGCTTTATCCCAGGAATGCAGGGTTGGTTCAATATACGGAAATCCATCAACGTAATCCACTACATAAATAAACTCAAAGAAAAAAACCACATGATCATATCTCTTGACGCTGAGAAAGCATTTGACAAAATTCAACACCCCTTCATGATAAAAGTCTTGGAAAGATCAGGAATTCAAGGCCCATACCTAAACATAGTAAAAGCAATATACAGCAAGCCAGTAGCTAACATCAAACTAAATGGAGAGAAACTTGAAGCAATCCCATTAAAATCAGGGACTAGACAAGGCTGCCCACTCTCCCCCTACCTGTTCAATATAGTTCTGGAAGTCCTAGCCAGAGCAATTAGGCAACAGAAGGAGATCAAAGGGATTCAAATTGGAAAGGAAGAAGTCAAAGTTTCACTATTTGCAGATGACATGTTAGTATACTTAAGTGACCCCAAAACTTCCACCAGAGAGCTCCTAAACCTGATAAACAACTTTAGCAAAGTGGCTGGGTATAAAATTAACTCAAACAAATCAGTAGCATTCCTCTACACAAAGGATAAACTGGCTGAGAAAGAAATTATGGAAACGACACCATTCACAATAGTCACAAATAGTATAAAATATCTTGGGGTGAATCTAACCAAGCAAGTAAAAGACCTGTATGACAAGAACTTCAACACCCTGAAGAAAGAAATCGAAGGAGATCTCAGAAGATGGAAAGATCTCCCATGCTCATGGATTGGAAGGATTAATATAGTAAAAATGGCTATTTTGCCGAAAGCAATCTACAGATTTAATGCAATCCCTATCAAAATTCCCACTCAATTCTTTACAGAGATAGAAAGAGCAATCTTAAAATTCATTTGGAATAACAAAAAACCCAGGATAGCGAAAACTACACTCAACAATAAAAGAACTTCTGGGGAATCTCCATCCCCGATTTCAAGCTGTACTACAAAGCAATAGTGATAAAAACGGCATGGTATTGGAACAGAGACAGTCAGGAGGATCAATGGAATAGAATCGAAGACCCAGAAATGAACCCCCATACCTATGGTCAACTCCAAAGGAGCTCAAACTATCCAGTGGAAAAAAGACAGCATTTTCAACAAATGGTGCTGGTCCAACTGGAAGTCAACTTGTAGAAGAATGCAAATTGATCCATACTTATCTCCTTGTACAAAGCTCAATTCCAAGTGGATCAAGGACCTCCACATAAAACCAGCTACACTGAAACTAATAGAAGAGAAAATAGGGAAAAGCCTTGATCATATGGGCACAGGGGAAAAGTTCCTGAACAGAACACCAATGGCGTATGCTCTAAGATCGAGAATTGACAAATGGGATCTCATAAAACTGCAAAGCTTCTGTAAAGCAAAGGATACGGTCAACAGGACAAAGCGGGAACCAACTGACTGGGAAAAGATCTTCACCAACCTTACATCTGATAGAGGGCTAATATCCAAGGTATACAAAGAACTGAAGAAACTAGATTCCAGACCATCAAATAACCCTATTAAAAAATGGGGTAGAGAGTTGAACAAAGAACTCTCAACTGAGGAAACTCGAATGATTGAGAAACATCTAAAGAAGTGCTCAGCATCCCTAGTCATCAGGGAAATGCAAATGAAAACAACACTGAGATTCCACCTCACACCAGTCAGATTGGCTAAGATCCAAAACACAGGTGACAGCAGATGTTGGCGAGGATGTGGAGAAAGAGGAACACTCCTCCATTGTTGGTGGGATTGCAAGCTGGTACAACCACTATGGAAAGCAGTCTGGCGATACCTCAGAAAATTGAACATGGTGTTACCGGAGGACCCAGCTATACCCCTCCTGGGTATATACCCAGAAGATATTTCAACATGCAACAGGGCCACATGCTCCACTATGTTTATAGCGGCCTTATTCATAATAGCCAGAAGCTGGAAAGAACCCAGATGTCCTTCAACAGAAGAATGGATACAGAAAATGTGGTACATTTACACAATGGAGTACTACTCAGCCATTAAAAAAAATGAGCTCATGAAATTCTTAGACAAATGGATGGAGCTAGAAAATATCATCCTGAGTGAGATGACCCAATCACAAAAGAACACACATGGTATGCACTCACTGATAAGCGGATATTAGCCCCAAAACACACAATGCCTAAGATGCAACGCATAAACCTCATGAAACTCAAAAAGAAGGAGGAAGACCAAAGTGAGGGTGCTTTTGCCTTTTTAGAACGAGTATCAAAGATTCAACCAGAGCTCCCAGAATCTAAACCTCCAGCCTGAGAACAGACCATCAAGCTGTCCTCTGAGAGGCTCTAACCAGCAGCTGACTCAGACAGATACAGACATCCAGAGCCAAACAGTGGATGGAGCTTGAGGACTCTTAAAGAAGAATAGGTGGAAGGATTGTGGGCCCTAAGGAGATAGGAACTGCACAGGAAGATCAACAGAGTAAACGAACCTGAACCCTTGGAGCTCTCAGAGACTGAATCACCAACCGTGGAGCATACCTAGTCTACACAGATCTACCTCCATGGGCTGAACCTAGGCCTCCCTGCACATATGTTGTAAATGTGCAGCTTGGTTTTCATGTAGGTCTCAAACATCTGGAGTGGGGACTATCCCAAAACATGCAGCCTGTATATGGAGTACGGTCTTCTAAAAAAAAAAAAAAACGTTGTTCAGTTATTCATGGAATATCATTTTTTTATATCTCTTGTATTCAGTTTGCAACTACTTCATGGAGAATTTTTGTATGTATATTCATGAGGGATACTGGACTATAATTTATATATTTTTGTTGGGTTTACACTTGATTTCACTATTTCAATATTATTTGCTTTGTGAAGGAAAAAAAAATTAAAAAAAAAAAAAAAAAATAAAATAAAATTTCAATCTTCCTGTGTCAGCCTCTCAAGTAGCTTATATGACAGTCCTATTCCACTATCCAACATTTCTAAATATCTTCTATCTGAAGGTTACAAGTTTTCATTTCTTTTGGAGGAACAATGACTATTATGTCATCAAAAGATGATAGTATCCAATCTTCTTATAGTCCTCCTCACCCTTGGAATACTACATTGAATTTTATTGTCTATTTAATATTAAAATCATTACATTACATATATCAGAAATTCTAATAATCACATTTTTAGGTACCTTTCTTTGTTCCTTTACCTATAAGAGTCTAATTACATTGTTTTTTACTCTTTTGACTTCATGCTTTATGCTGGTTGTTTTTGTACACTAGACCTTATCCATGAGAAACTGCAAACATAAATTAGTCTTCAACTTTGGTAACAGCTTTATTTAAATGTCACTTATACGGTGTACAACTAACTCATTGGAAGTATACAAGTTAATTATTTTTTAAATATACTTACATCATAGTCATCAGTAAATCCACCATAGAATATATTTATGAGTTTTCACCAAAAAGACCCATAGTCCTTTTTTCCCCTTGGCACTTTGTTTTTATTAAGATAGAATTTATCCTACTAAAGCATATGATTTAAAGTTTGCTGATATTTTCTAAGTACATTGCAAAAGTCGCTGGTGTCTAACTATAGGACATTTCTACCATTCTCTGAAGAAACCAAACATCTTCTACCAGTGGCTAAGTTTTCAATGCCCAGAAATGAGTGGCCTTCTCATTCCCTGGTAGTCAATAACTTTTTTATGCTAATGAACTTATCTGTTGTATATAAATGCAATAATAATATATGTTGCTAAACTGGGCGTGACTTCTTTCATGTATCAGAATATTCAAGGTTTTTCCATGTGGTGACATGTATCAATACTTCCATTTTTATATAAGTAAAAAGTATTCTATGGTATAAACATACCATACTTCTATGCTTGGATTGGTACATGTTTGGGGTTTTTTTTTTTGAGTGTATTTTTGACTTTTGTGTAAAATTCATCTTAAGCATTTGTGCACAAGGTTTTAAATAAAACATATATTCTCAGTTCCCTGGTAATAATCCACCCAGAAGTGGATTTGTTGGTTGTATGATAAATTAAATGTTCCATGTTTTCAAGATCTACCAGTAGTCAAACTATTTTAAGTTCCTAGCAGTCACGTAAATCTGGTTGCCTTTTCTCTGCATCCTGACAATACTTTTAATTCTATTTTCAAAAATGAGTATACTCACCATAGCAATGGGTATGCCTGATGAGTATAAAATTCACTCTTGTAATGAATGCCTTTATAATATCTTCCTCCAAAGTGCATTTGCTGTAGCTGTGTCTAAGTGTTTATGGTAGACATAGTTTCCTTACTCCAGGTAAAAATAGATAAGAAAGATTTGGGGCTATGGCTTAGTGGTACAGTGTTTGGTTGCCAGGGCAAGGCTCTAGGTTTCATCTCTGGCACTGGAAAAAGAAAAACAGAAAGAATAGAAATCATTTAACATATGCCCCTGTCTTAGAAAAGCCAGGGCTCTTTCTGCTTAACTCTTGGGTTGTAACTATGGAGATTTAAGCCGGAGGTAGAATCATAGCTCTTTGCCCTAGCAAATATTTACCTCCAATATTTATTGTTCAATTTTATTGCTGACATTTCCGCTCAGCTTTCAGCAGCTCAATTTTAAATTTGAATTTAGTAAGTCATACTTAATATGTTCCTAAATGTCAAGCTTGTCACCCGGATGTTCCCTCCTACTAGATCTACTAGATCCTGTGAACTCTTTATGATTTGGTAAATCTTTGAGATTTTAAAAAAGATGTTAAAATAACATATTCACATTTTTAATAGTCAAAAATGAAGTGTGGATTCAAACTAATTAGATTTTTTGGAGTCAAAGTAGCCTACATCACATAATTTTACACCAACCATAAGACTTTGGTTTTGTCTACAAATTTTTGTTACCATGTTCATCCTCAATGTGCTCTGAGCCCTGATTTCCAGCAGTTCAAGACTATTGCTTTCAATCTTCAGACCAGTAGATACTCTGTGGAAGTTGAGGAGATCCTGGCTTACTTACTGTTTTCCAATGTTATTCGCAATCTAAGTTTGGCTTTCCTTTCATAATCCCTTCATGTTAGTGTAAATGCTATGAACATAATATGGATGTTCAGTTGTGGTAATTGTCTTAGCCACAGTTTTATTGCTGTGAAGAGACACCATGACCACAGTAAGTCTTATAAATGAAAAGCATTTAACTGGGGTTTGCTTACAGTTGCAGAGATTTAGTTCATTATCAGCATGGTTAGGAACATGGAGACATGTAGGCAAACATGGTCTTGGAAAAGTGGCTGAGAGTTCTACATTGAGATCCACAAACAGCAAGAAGAGAGAGGCAGTGGCCCTGATTTGGGCATTTGAAACCCCAAAGCCCAACCAACCCCTGTGGGCTTTTGACAAATGAGGACACACATCAAAAAGATACATCTCCTATTTCTTGTTAAATAGTACTATTTCCTGTTGACTAAGCATTCAAATATATGGCCTTATGGATAGTAGTATGTCAACCTGACACAAGCTAATGTCGTATGGTAGGAGGTAACCTCATGGAAGAAAAGGCCTGCATAGCAGGCTATAGACAAGCCTATGTGACATTTTAATAATTAATGATGGGTGGGGTCAGACCCAGTCCATTTGGGTAATGCCAACCATTGTCCAGTGGTCCTTAGTTATATGATAAAGCAGGCTTAGTTAGTCATGTACAGTACACCAGTAAACAGCACCCCTCCACGGCTTCTGCATCAGCTCCTGCCACCAGTTTCCTGCCTCATTTGAGTTCCTGTCCTGACTTCATTTGATAACGAACAGTAAAGTAGAACCTAGTTAACTTACTTTTTGGTTATCGTGTTTCCTAACTAGGACAAGTTTATATCAGGATAATAGTGTACCATTGTAATAGTCCTGGCCATGTTGTTTTTCTGGAGAATTGTGGAAACACATTGGAACTTTGGGCTAACAAAGCCATTGAGTATTGAGGGATCAGTGGGATACTTTGTAGGATCTTGGAAGACCAGAATGTTGAAAGTAGTGCAGACAATGAAGACTGTGGCTTGCAAAGTTTCAAAGGGAACATTAAAGCTTATATCCAGGCCATTTGCTATTTTGAGTTAAGAATCTGTGGTTCTGGTTAGCTGGGACTGACAAATCCACTGTGATTAACAAGACACTTGAGCCAATAAAGTAAAAATCTTTGCATTACTGGGACAATAGATACTGGTCAGCTGGAGTGAAGAAATTAGTGGTGATTAAGAAGAGACCAGCATCACTGAGTTAAAATCTTCTGGAAGATGTTTCCTCAGATTCAATACAAAGAAGCTGTCTTACAGACATGGCCAAGTTTGAACTCTGTACAGTCAAATGTGGCAGTGTTACAGTCTTCCAAGTGGTACTGGTTTTGAAGACATGAAAGGGTCATGAAGAGCAGCTGATGATTGGCTCTGTGTGGCAGGGTGTTGCTATTGATGAAAGTATACTTCAAATGTAGCAAAGGACCCCAGCATTTTGGAGATACCAGTACCATGGGATGACCACCAAGAACAGGAGGAGCAGAGGTGTGGAGCCAGTGGGAGCCTAGAAGACAAACCATGTGTGCTGCAGATGTCAGAGGCAGAGAAGCAACTGAAGTCCTTTGGAGGGGCACAGATTGTGAGTGAATCTCGGTCATTGGATGTTGAGTTATTTTACATTTTGTAATTTGTTTCTGCTTTGATTTGATTGTGACTGTGCCTCCATTCTTCTTTCTTAAAATATGAAAGTACTTAATTTATTTTGCTTGTTAAGAGTACATGATTTTGTTTTCCCCTTAAGCACTGGACTTAGCTATATTACACTTCCTAGTGCTTCTTCTCTCCTCAAACTGTGCACTGTGCATTTTTCCTTGCTCAGCTTGATCCTTTTCATTAGAGATCTAAATAAAGAGTGATTACTAATAAGCACATCCCAGAGTCAATACAAGATTCTCTTAAAATCTACTCCTCGAATCCATTCATCCAAAGCTCTTTGATTTAGCCTCTGGCAAATTTTTCCTCTGGCAGATTTTAAGGACAAGGACAAAAAGCATCCACATCCTTTTCCAAAATATCACAGTAATCATCCCTATGCCTCTTCCTAATATTCTTCTCCTCTGAAACTTCTTGAGCTGCACCTCCACATTCCACATTACTTCAGCACTACCGTCTTCCATGATCCTCCTAAGCCCAGTACCAAGTGTTCAGGTGACTTTCTGGACTGAAGGACCAAGGTGTTCCCTATTCCTCTGAGAGACAGCATGGTTAGGCCTATCACAACAATGCCCTGCTCCCTAGTACCCACTTCTGTCTCAGCAACTGTCCTATGACTGTGAAGAGACACAATGACCACGGACACTCAAAAAATGAAAGCATTTAATTGAGGCCTGTTTACAGTTTCAGAGGTGTGGTCCATTACTGTTTTGGCAGGGAGCATGGTGGAATGCAGGCACACATGCTGCTGGAGAAGTGGCTAAGAGTTCTACATTTGGACATGCAAGAAGCAGTTAGAGAGAGACACTGAGTCTGGTTTGAGCTAGCTCATCCTAGTGACACACTTCTTCAAACCAAGCTACACTTCTTCCAAGAAGAGCACTACTCCTATTTTTTCTTAAGCAGTATCACCGCTTATTGACTAAGCATTCGGATATATGAGCCTCTGGGAACCATTTGTATTCAAACCACAAGAGTAAGGGATACATGCTTGTTACTCACATATCACTCAAATGTTATATAATAATCTCTCCAAGGGATTTATACATCAACTACCAGCCTATTCATTTCATATTTCATTGTCTATAGAATAATTTGTTTTTTAATCAAGATTACCATTGCCTTCAGTCTAGTTTTAATGTGTTTCAAGCATCTCAAGTCTTCATTCTGTTAGCTTGTTCCTTGTGTGCACTACCCAACAATGTGCTATTAATGAAAATGGCATCATCCCCATGGCTAATACAGATATAGTTTTGAAGTCATTCATTAGGACCTCTTTCTATGAACATGGCTATGTCCATTAACATGCTTGACTACATCATGATGTGCTGATAATTATTATTACCAGTCATATGAGCAATGTAATAACATTTAAAATCATATAAAATTAGAATAATATTTGAATACATTAGGAACAGCCTAATGAAATGAAGTCTCCAAACACAAAATTTTTACCAAGTAAAAGGTTTTTCTCAACTTTTAAAAAGTCAAGGGTATTAACCCCTTTCTCTCTCACCATGATCATGTAAAATTCTCAGCTCTACACTTTCTAAGCTGGAAGAGAGTTTGTACTTTGTTTCTAGTTCCCTTCCAACTTTTTAATTTTAATCTATGGTAAAATACAGTGCCTTCTAGAGTGACTACCTAAGAATTCAGCAACAAGCAAAACAGCCTTCATTATTCTCTGTCAAGAAAAAGGTTCTTCTCCCTTCTTGAGTAAACTGGGGAGTTAAGACAACAGTGGATCTTTCACAATGTAGAGAAAGCCTCTAAATTCTTTTGTTCCATAGATCAGATTTTGGTAACTATCTTGCCAGGAGATGTACCATTTTGATATATGAACAAATTATTTGGACTAACAAATACCTGTTTGAAATAGAGTATTTATCTGGATTGCTATTGAACATCAAAGGTTTTACTTTAATATCCATGATCTTTTTTTTTTTTTGGTTTCCTCATATTATCTGGGAGATTGTATAAACATTTTCTTCAAGTTCTTTCATGGACTTTTTTTCTTCTTTCAAGAAGCAAGGTTTTTTTTCTTTTCCCATTAATTTATTTATTCATTTACATCATGATCACTGCCTCCACCTCCCAAACACTCCCTCACACAGTCCCTCACCCATCTCCACTCCCCTTCTCCTCTGAAAAGGTAAAGCACCCCCACCCCTACTCCAGGAATACCCTCAACCCTGGCACATCAAGTCTCTGCAGTTAGGTGTATCCTTTCTCATTAAGTCCAGAAAAGGCAGCCCAGTTAGGGGATTGGATTCCGCAGACAGGCGACAGCTTTAGGGACAGTTCCCACTCCAGTTGTCAGGGAACGCACATGGAGACTGAGCTCCACATCTGCTACATATGTGCCAGGGGCCTTGGCCCAGTCCGTGCAGGCTCTTTTGTTGGTGACTCAGTGTCTGAGAGGCCCCAGGGTCCAGGTTAGTTGGCTCTGTTGGTCTTGCTGTAGAGTTCCTATCCACCTCTTCAACGCTCTCAATCTTTCCCCCAGCTAGTTCTTATGAGTGCCTGAGCTCTATCCAATATGTTGGCTGTGGGTCTTTGTCTCTGTTTTAGTCAGCTACCGAGTAAAGCCTCTAAGAGGACAGTTATGCTAGACTCCTGTCTGAAAGCATAAGAGAGCATTGTTAATAGTGACAGAGATTGATGCTTGCATGTGGGATGGGTCTCAAATTGGGCCACTTATTGGTTGGCCATTCCCTCAGTCTCTGCTCCACTTTTGTACCTGCATTTCTTTTAGAAGAAGAAATTTTGGATCTTGAGTTTTGTGGATGGGCTGTTGTCCTTATCCTTCCACTCAGGGAGCCCTGCCTGGCTATAGGAGGGGTCCTCTTCAGGTTCCATATCCCCACTATAAGAGTCTCAGTTAAGGTACCTGTGTGGACTCCCAGGAACCTTCCCAATATTCTTAGTCATCAGGGAAATGCAAATCAAAACAACTCTGAGATTCCATCTTACACCTATCCCAATGGCTAAGATAAAACACTCAAGAAACAACAGATGCTGGAAAGGATGTGGAGAAAGGGGAACATTCCTCCTTGCTGGTGGGAATGCAAACTTGTACAACCATTCAGATAATCAATCTGGTAGTATTCCAAAAAAATTAAAAATAGTTCTACCAGAAGACCCAGCTATACTGCTCCTGGGCATATACCAAAGAGATGCTCCATCATACTACAAGGACATATGCTCCACTTTGTTCATAACAGCTTAATTCATAATTAGGCAGAACAATCCAGATGTCCCTCAACTGAAGAATGGATACAGAAAATGTGGTTCATTTACACAATGGAATACTATTCAACTATTAAAAACAAGAACATCATGAATTTTGCAGGCATATGGATAGAACTAGAAAAATCATCCTAAGTAGATAACCTAGACTCAAAAGGACATGCATAATATATACTCATTTAACCATAAAGTACAGGATTCCCACCATACACTCCATAGACCCAAAGAAACTAAAGAAGGAAGTTCCAAATAAGGATGCTTGAATCTCACTTAAAAGGAGGGATAAAGTAGTTATAAGAGGTAGAGGGAGGGAGAGACCTGGGTAGGAGACGAAATGGGGAGGGGAATAAAAGGTTTCAGGATCATGTGTGGGAAGAGACAGGAGAGAGGGCCAGAGAGGAGAATGAATGGAAATCTGCAGCTGGTGGGGTTGAGGGGGACACCTATAGGAGGTGTCAAAGAAGCAAGAATTTTTAATGTACAAGTTCTTTTTTTCAACATCACAGTGAAAGTTGTTCATTTTATGAATTAAGTTATACATTTGACAATTTCATGTATGTATATGATGCATTCTTTTCTGTTTTCTTCTCCTTTCTAATGTCTCTCTCAGTCCTATCATCTCACCCTCCATGCCTCTTCTCCCTATGACTCACGCTCCTAGGTTCATGACTTTTGGTCTTGCCTTGTGACCCACTCAGTTTAACCAGGGCAATCAGTGGCAATATCCACTGGAGACTGGGTATCACCCCGGGATGAACACACACTGCAGGCAAGGTTACCCACTTTCCCTGGATGTATCAGTAGGAAAGACTTTAGCAGTGAAGGGTGGGAAAGCCCTGCTCCACCCAGGCTTGGCAGTCATTGGGCTAAAACAGCTTGTTCTTTGAAAGATTTTTCTTAATCGCTTATTTGAACTTAATTAAGTTATATATTTTCAAATGTGTCTGAAAATAATATCTACAAAGTCTTCAGTCATTTTCTGCTTCATTCGTTGTTTTCGTTTGTTTGAAGCTCCTTCTTCTGTTCATGTTACATGTCTCTAAATCTGTTTCCTCACAAGTTGTTGTCACAGAAGGTCATGTCCACACTCTTGCTGTTGTTCATTTAACAGTTTTTATTTCAATGTTATTTTTAAGGAGCCTCAAAAAATTAGAGTTAAGTATTTGTGTTCTGTTTGTTTCTTGAAGCTGAAGTCGGCCAACTCCTCTTCCTAGTCAATGTTACAACTCAAATGACTTGATTATGAGTTAAATACCATAAGTATCTTCTATAAATCTTTGGCTGCATCATTATGGTCAATTTTAATTATTTATTAAAATGCAGGTGTCAATAATAGGCAATTTATCAATGCAGAAGAAGGTTATCCCTGCCTATTTTTATGTTAAATATTAGGGATATGAATTTCTCATTCTGGTGAAATGCCATATGTAGTTTTTCTGCTTTGTTGGAGTTACCTTCAGAAAAGAGTTCATATTTCTGTATAAATCCTTCATGCTCAATATCATCCACCTATCTAAAATGGCTCTGTAGTATTTTAGTGAAAATGAATAGCAAAAACTAGATAAAACCACATTGGTGCAGTTAAAGGTGCCTCACTGCAAAGCATGCACATTCCTAATTATATTCAACGAAATAGCAACTGTCATCTAGGATCTTCTTTTTTATTCCATGGTAATGACAAAGCCTCTTATAGAGTAAATTTGAATGTCAATTAAGCTGTAGCAAGTCAAGAAAGCTTTAGAAATTTAAGGTCCCAAGATAGTAATGCAGTGTAACCAGAGAAATAATGTGTTCTGGTTTATGTGTTTTTCAGGTACCACAAATCCTTGTTTAAGCTGGAAGAGAACTGCAACTGCATTCATCATAATGTTTTTCATTTCATGGATCATCTTTGGAGCCATTCTCTATATTCATTTCAAAAAGAAAAGGTAAGATACACACACACACACACACAACACACACACACACACACATTGACCTGATGTGACAGAGAAACTAGGTACAATAGAGTGAAGTAGAAGTTTTGTTTTGTTTTGTTTTTTAATTCCAGGGGTTCTGGAAATTTTTATCTAGAAAAGAATAGTGAAGGAAAACTTGTTTCCATGTACTGGACAGTTCCTGACATTAAATGATTAAACATTTGACTACTGGCAAGCATTTTATGTTATAGTGAATTGAGTGTACTATTTTTTCAAACGAAATGTTTATTTTTACATTATATGTGTGTTTTACCTGTGTGTTTCTGTGTGCTATATGTGTGTTTGATGCCTGTTGGGCCTGAAGAGGGTGCCTTATAGGACAAGAATAAGGGAGCATTTTGGAGAGACTGCTGTACTAGTCAGGATAAGATATGTCTAAAGTCAAGAGGTAGATAAGAGGAGGAGGGATTAAAGCTATATTCAGGATGGAATTTCCTGAGTGACAGCTGTTGGAGAAAGAGGAAGAGGAAGAACTTATCTTACTCAAGGTAAGCATTTTAACACTAATGGAAACCTGTACAAACATAGGAAAGAATAGAGAAATAGCATCCTTTGCAGGGAGGATTAAGAATCCTGTTCTGAACATTATCATTTTAAATGTCTACTTTATACTCCAGAAACCATGTTAATTAAGTATCCACATATATAAATTTGGTATTTCTGGAGCAGATGATAAGTTTTGTAATATAGAAGATATGATCACCATGGAGATGGATCATAAATTATTGTTTTCACAATTTAAGATAAAAACAACAGTCAAATCCTACCAATTTGGTCAAACTCTCAGAGGGTTTTCTGCTTAAATCTGTCAAATTCTAATTAATGGTCTGCTCTTGCAATGTGCTACCACGGAGGGGGTGGGAAGTGTTTGGTCAGTATTCAGTTTATTCTTACATCAGTGTCATGGTTCTCTAGGTCAGAGAACACACAGCCATCATCAACACAGATGTCGAACCCACTATCAACACTAGTACCCACAACACCACCAACAGAGACTGAGAATTTAATGAGACATCGTCACCAGACAGAGACATAATTGGTTGTATGCGATTTTTTTCCTGTTACTACATCTTTAAATTTAAGAAGTTTCAAAAATTTGAACATGCATTTGCTAGCAGCAGTTATGCTAGAAATAAGTGGAGACAAGAATTTGTCTCAAGTAAAAGGTTTAACTTATGTTAATGTCTTTACATTTTGAAGTTAAAATTAGATTTAACTGATACATAATAATTATAGATATTTATGGAGTATCATGTATATTTTGATAGCAAGTTAAACAAATCTGTTTACTCAGACATGTATTATTTCTTTGTGCCTAAAACTTTTCAAATCTTTCCTGTAAGGTTTTAAGAATATACAGCACATAGTCATTATCTATAATTACCCGACTGTGCAATAGCACAGTAGTCTTACTTTTGTCTAACTATGATTTAGTTTTGATCACACTTTCTTCATCCATCCTACCCTCTACTAACTCAGTATTTAATCAATGCCATTTACTCTCAACTCTATGACGACATGAATTTTGTACTCATTATCTTGATCAGATCATTTACTACTTGTCTTTAAGTACCTGGAATATTTGGGGGAGCTTGGTATAGATGAACCTCAAGTTCCATGCACATTGTTGCAAATGACAGAATTTCCTTTTATGGCCAAATAATATTCACACAGCTGTGTGCATCATGTTTTCTTACTCTGCTCATCAGTTCTAGACAGGTAGTTGCTTTAGTCTTCATCTGTTGTGAATAGTGCTACAAAAAATGTGGAAGTCCAGAAGTCTTCTCAACATTTTCAACATATTTATTTCTTTTCCTTTTAGAGATATATATCCAATAATAGAATAGCCTGATTGTATAGTAGTTTTTTTGTTTTTGTTCTTTTGATTTGTTTGTTTGTTTGTTTTAAACAATGATCTATTTATTTATTTTATGTATGTCACACTGTTGCTGTCTACAGACACACCAGAAGAGGGCATTGGATCCCATTACAGATGGCTGTGAGCCACCATGTGGTTGCTGGAATTGAACTCAGATCCTCTGGAAGAGCAGTCAGTGCTCTTAACCACTGAGCTATCTCTCCAGCTCCGATTGTATAGTAGTTTTATTTTTAAGTTTTCGAGACTCTTTCATGGGGTTTTAAATAATGGCCATATTAATTTATATTTCACCTACAATATGTGAAGATTCTCTCTCCAAATGCATACATCATTTTTCTTCAGTGTCTTAAATAACAAATATTCTTAAGGGGTAAGTTGCTACCTTTTGGTGGTTTTTATTGCATTTCCATGATGATTAATGATATTAAGCATTTTTCCATGTCCCATTAAATGCCATTCTGTATGCCTTCCTTGAGATATGCCTATTTAAGTTTATTGCCCATAAAATCAAGTAATTTTTATTGAGTTCTTAAGTTCCTTGTATATCTTTAAATATCAAAGCCTTGTCAGATGTGGACTTTGCAAATATTTTCTTCTTTTCAGAAGATAGTCTTTCATTTATTGGTAACTGTTTTCCTTGCTGACCAGAAATGTTTTAGTATCGTGTAATCCAGTTGTCTGTTTTGATTTTGTTGTCTGAGCTTTTGGGATCTTGTCTGAACTGTCCTTATTGATTTGACTTTCCTGAGCATTTTTCCCAAAATTTGTTTTAGTGGTTTTATAATTCTATATTTATAGAGTTTTATATTTATATTTGATATTTATATTTAATATTCACAATTTTATATTTATAGAATTTGATATTTATATTTAATATATGTTTGAAAGCTATATAATGCAATATATTATATACGTTTTCAAATACAGTATTTGAACCTTCCCTCTAGTTGTATTTGATTTCTGCAGTTTCTGCGAGAGACAGCTCTAGTTTCATCCTCTTGCATATGGCTTACCCAACTGCCGAACACTATTCATCAGCAACACTGTCTTTTCCAAGTACTTCTTTGCTGTGTGTGTGTGTGTGTGTGTGTGTGTGTGTGTTCTTAGCACCTTTATTGAAAATTAGTTCTCTGTAGATGTGTGGGTTTATCACAGAGTCTCTATTCTGTTCTGTTGGTCTTTGTGTCTGTGTTTTGCAAATACCATGCTGTTTTGATTCGCTGCAGCTGCATGGTGTATTTTGAAGTCAGGAGGTCTTCAGGATTCTTTTGCTATTTCTGTGTAGGACTGCACTGAAATCATATGAACTCTTTGGATCACTTTGAGTAGTGCAGATATTTTTGATGATTTGAATTCCCCCAGTCTTTGAGTACAGGATGTCTTTTGAGTGTGTGTATCTTCTTCAATTTCTTTGTCTGATGTTTTGTGACTTTTTTTTTTTCACTGTGGAGATCTTTGGTAGACTGATAGCCATTTCAGTATAATTTTTTTCTCACCTAATCTTTGTTATAAATTTCTTCAAGTCTCTACCCTTAAGAAAAGCTGAGTGTTTTCTTTGTATATGAGTTGTGTAAGTTTCCCTGAGCTAATGGCCTAGGTTTTTTTTCATTTGTTTGCTGTCATGAACGATATCTTGTTTAGAGTGAAATCTTGGTGGCTGTCAATGGTGAGGAAAATTCCTGGGTATTGTAATATGCTTGTGTTTGTAATGATTCTCAATCTTTATAGAGTCAAGCTGGCTTGTTTTGTGTCAACATTTTTTATTGGATATTTTATGTATTTACATTTCGAATGTTATTCCCTTTCCAGTTTTCCCTCCAGAACCTCCCTATCCCATCCCCATCCTCCATTCCCCCACCCCCTGCTTCTATGATGATGCTCCCCTATCCACTCACCCACTCCTGCCTCCCTGCCCTGGCATTCCTCTACACTAGGGAATTGAACCTTCACAGAACCAAGGGCCTCTCCCCCCACTGTTGCCAGACATTGCCATCTTCTGCTACATATTCAGTTGGAGCCATGGGTCCCTCCATGTATACTCTTTGGGTGGTGGTTTAGTCCCTGGGAGCTCTGGGAGGTCTGATTGGTTGATATTGTTGTTCTTCCTATGGGGTTGCAAACCCCTTCAGCTCCTTCAATCCTTCCCCTAACTCCTCCATTGGGGTCCCCATGCTCAGTCCAATGGTTGGCTGTGGGCCTCAATTAGAAAATGCCTCAATAAGATTGGGCTGTAGGCAAGCCTATTGGTGATTTTCTTTGTTAGTGATTGATGTAGGAGGACCCATCTCTATGCTGGTGTTCCTGGGTTCTATAAGAAAGCAGGTTGAGCATGCCATAAATAGCAAGCCAATAATAAGCACCCCTCTATGTTGTCTGTATCAGTTCCTTTCTCCATGTTCTTATCCTGTTGAGTTCCTGTCCTGACTTCCTTTGATGATGAACAGTAATCCAGTAATCCATAAGCCAAATAAACACTATCTTCCCCAACTTGCTTTTTGTCATAGTGTTTCATCGAAGAAACAGAAACCCTAACTAAGACAAGTTGATGCCAGAGTTATAGGCTACTTCTGTGTCAAACCTGACCATGTTGTTTGGGGGAGGATTGTGGAAGGACTTTGGACCTTTGTGCAAGAAAAGCCTTTGAGTGTTCATTTAATGCTTGGTGAGTTGTTCTGTAGGCTCATGGAAGATCAGAAGGGGTCAAGGGAAGATTGAAGGGGTCATGCAGAGAAGTAGATGCTTGTTTTGTCACCATGAGAGCACCAAGTAAAAGCTATTGGTGAAGGTGCAGCCTGACTGCAGCAGAAGACCCTAGAATTTTGGAGATGTAAGAATCATGAGATGAACATCAAGAGCAGCAACAGCAGAAGAGAGAAGCCAGTAGGAAACCTAGAATACAAGCTGTGGGTGCTGAAGAGAGTAGAGCCAGAGAAGCGACCCAAGGCCTCAAGATATCATGAGTAAATTGTTCATATTGGACATTGAGTTGTTTATACTGTTGGAGTTCAGTTTTGCTTGGTTCAGATTGTGACTGTGCCCTGGGTCTTCCCTCTTGAAATAAGAAAGTACTTCATTGGTTGGTTTGTTTGTTGTTGTTTTACAGGAACATACAATTGAGAGATTGCATTTAAAAGAGACTTCAGTTTTAAGAGACTTTGGATTTTCTTAAAGAGACTGAATATTAACCTGTTTGAATTTGTAAGGACTATGAGACTTTTAAAGCTATTTGGGTATTTAATGTGAGATCTTGGATGAATAAGAAAGAAAAGATTGTGGTGTAATCGTGATGCAGTTGTGGGTTAAGTTGACAAGGGTTTAGTTGTGCTTGCTAGTTTTATATCAACTAACCAGAAGAGGGCATCAGACCCCATTAGAAATGGATGTGAGCCACCATGTGGTTTCCTGGGAATTGAATTTAATTAGTAATTGAAGTGGGTGGGCCAGGCCTTTGTGGCAGATGGTCCCGGGTTCAATAAGAGTAGATGGAGCAAGCCATGAAGAGCTAGTCAGTAAGCAGACTCATCCATGGCCTCTTCATTAGCTCCTTCTCCCAGGTTCTGTCTCTACTTGAATTCCTGTCCTGACTTTCTTTGATGATAGTCATGTGGAAGTGTAATCCAAAGAAACACTTTCTTCCCCAACTTTTCAACATGGTGTTTCATCACAGCAGAGATACCTGAAATGAGACAAAACTCAAAGTCTTGGTAGATTCTGATAGTTCTCCATGCACAGGATCATCTCTCACAAATAATACAGGATTTCTGAATATAAGCACACTATTTAAGTATGTCATTTGATTAATTCTAGCCATTTAAGAATATTATTGGAAATGAGAAATGTCTTATTATTCTGATTTTTAGTTTATCATGAAAAGGTGATTGATGGCTGGGAAATGAGATTCTAAGTAAACTGCTTATCTTGCAAGCATAAGGACTTGAGTTCCGTCCCCAGAATCCATAAAACAATGTCAGGCATACTGGTGTATGCTTGTATTTCTAATGTGTGCTGGAGACTTAGAGACAGGATTCCAACATATACTAAAGGCCAGTTGAGGCATCCAGCTTTGTGGAATGAACAACTACTAGATTCTTGGACCTTCCTTTGGTAGACAGTCGTTGTTGGATCACCTGTACCACCGCATGTAAGCTACTCTATGAAAACCCCTGTCTGGCTATTATAAATAATGCTGCTATGAACATAGTGGAGCATATGTCCTTGTTATGTGTTAGCCAGAAACTGGAAAGAACCCAGATGCCCTTCAACAGAGGAATGGATACAAAAAATGTGGTACATTTATACAATGGAATATCACTCAGCTATTAAAAACAATGAATTTGATAAATTCATATATAAATGGATGGAACTAGAAAATATCATCCTGAGTGAAGTAACCCAATCACAAAAGAACATACATGGTATTCACTCACTGATTATTGGATTTTAGCCCAGAAGCCTGAAATACCCAAGATACAACTCACAGACCACAAAAAGCTCATGAAGAATGATGACCAAGTAGGGGGGGCTTCAGTCCTTCTTAGAAGGAGTAACAAAATACTCAAGGGTGCAAATATGGAGACACAGTGCAGGACAGAAACTGAAGAAGAGACAGACCATTCCACCTGGATATCCATCCTATGTGCAGTCACCAAAGGTAGAGGTTGATGTGGATGTCAGGATGTACATGCTGACAGGAGCCTGATATAGCTGTCTCCTTAGAAGTCTGCAAGAGTCCGACATACTCAGAGGCAGCAGCCCACAGCTAACCATTAAACTGATCACGGGGTTCCCAATGGAGAAGATAGAGTGAAGGCTGAAGGAGTTGAGGGATTCGAGACACCATGAGGAAAGCAACAATCCCAACCAACCAGAGCCCCCAGGGTCTAAACCACCAGCCTGGGAGTGCTTAGGGAGGGACCCATGGCTCCAGCTATATATGCAAGGGAGCTATATATATAAGTGGGAGAAGAGATCCTTGGTCCCATGAAGGCTGGACGTCATGGGGGGGTATACTCGAGGGTGGGGAGGTGAGGTACGGGGGAGGGTGGGTGGGGGTACACCAACGTGGAGATAGGAGGAGGGGGGAAGGGATAGTGACTTCCTGGGAGGGAGGGGGGGAAATGGGGTAATGAGAGAACATCTGAAATGTATAAAATATTTACAATAAAAAATTTCCAATAAAAAAAAAAAAGAAAACCCCTGTCTGTTTCTCAATACACACTCCATCTCTCAGTTGTGTTCCTCTAGAGAACCCAGACTAATACAAGCAGCATGCGTTTCCATTTTATTCTTAGTATTAATATTCCGTTTTTACATATTTTCTTTCCTCCTTTCATTAAATTAGTTTTTGTTAGTTTGAGACTCATACATATAAACATGTGTTTATAGAATTTATTCCAATTTTCTTTTCTAATTTACTGAGGACAATATATCTGCTCATTTTTTAGTATGGTTCTTGGATTTATTTATTTATTGTATATATAGGAGTGCACTGTAGCTGTCTTCAGACACACCAGAAGAGGGCATCAGATCCCATTACAGATAGTTGCAAGCCACCATGTGGTTGCTGGGAATTGAACTCAGGACCTCTGGAAGAGCAGTCAGTGCTCTTAACCCCTGAGCCATCTCTCCAGCTCGCATATGCTCATTTTTAATGCCGGCTTTAAAAGTTTTCAAACATACAGCTTAGCATAATTTTCTCTACCTCTCATAACCTTACTTTCTAATCTAGATTCCCTTCCATGTAGGTCTGTTTAAATTATTTAATAGTTGATATATGCAAATTTTACACAGTAATATATTTAGTAGTTATTTGAGCTTCCATACATCTTGTAGCCTACATATGGATCCATTTTTCCATTTATTAGAATATTTATAAATGTTTTCAGTTAGTCTGGATATAATACCTTTCCTAAATATCCTATGGTTCCCAATACCCTTTTTCATTCTCTTACTGTGTAACTCAGCTCTTGAAATCTACTGCTAAAACTTTAGTAGATTTAAAGCAAGACAAGGTCTACTAAAGTGTCATTTACATATCAATAAAATACAAGAACAGAGAAAGTTTCAACATTAAAAGAGAGAAAGATATATTCAAAGCTACCCCAATAGAACGACTTGCACACACAGACACTTAAGTGCACATGCATACACATGAAATGCCTTCTATAGGAAAAGAATATTGTTGGTACCAATACAAAAAATAACCTCCAAGCCAGGCCTGGGTGCTCATGTCTGTGATATCAGTACTTGGGAGGCTAAGGCGGAGTATTTATTCTGGGCCAGTAGACTGCAGTGAGAAGGAATAGAATGCAATCCAAGGGAAGGGACATGAAGAAGACATAATGTCTGGCTGTGGGTCTCTGTACCAGATCTTATCTGTTGCTGCCTCTCTGATGGCAGTGGACAAGGCACCAATCTATTAGTTTAGCAGAATGTCATTAAGAATCATTTTCTTCCTCCCTCCTCCCTCCCTCCCTTCCTTCCTTCCTTCCTTCCTTCCTTCCTTCTCTTTCTTCTTTCCTTCCTATATTTTTCTTTCTTCCTTCCTTCCTCCCTCCCTCCTTCTCTTCTTCTCTCTCTCCCTCCCCCACCTCTTTCTTTCTTTCCTTTGTCAGCTGTGTCTGGTTCTACCCTAGGACTCTGGGCTATCCAATATCTGGTTCTTGGCCATCCAGGCAGTATAGACATGGGCTCCCTCTTACAGGATAGGCCTCAGGTTAAACTAAACATTGGTTGGTTACTCCCTCATCTTTTCTGCTACCATCTTGTAGGCAGGACATATTGTAGGTAGAGGAGTTAGAGGCTGGTTTAGTGCCCAGGTGTGTCTTTCCACAATCTGTAGAGAACCTTCTCACACCAAAGTCTAGAATGTAAAGGTGCAGGTTCCAACCTCAGCTTTATTCTCTCTGTGTTTAGTGAGCTGAATGAAGCTGTCCTCAGCAATGGGTCCCACTGTCAGGTTTTAGAGGGTGACCTTCAGTCCTAACATTGTTTAGGGATCTCCGCTGTATGTCCTCAATTATAAAACTCAACTGGTTATACCCCAGTCCATTGCTAGAAGCCTTTCCTGGCTACAAAAGATGGCCGGTTCAAATCCATATTCTCTAACACCAGGACTCCTCACTGGGGTCACCCTCAGAGACCCCAAGAAGTTTCCACTGCACTGGATTTCCATACTACCTCCCGCATGCTCCCCAATTCCAACTGTCTCTCTCACTCTTTTTCTCCATCCCCGAAATATGGTCCCTCCCTTCCCATGCCCACCTATCCCCAACCCACCCACGGAAGCTATTATATTTTCCCTTCCCAGGAAAATCCATGCTTTCCCCTGTTGCCCCACTTGTGTAGACCTCCTCTTTACCTAACCTTCTGGGTCTGTGGGCTTGACTATCATTTACTTAACATTCCTTATGAGAGCCACACAGGGGTGGCGCCATCCCTTGTAAAACTTGTGCTTTATGCGCCACCTAGTGGTTATAAAATGTAAGTGGCCATGTCTCAATGCACAAGACTTGAGCAGAGTACTTACACTGCCCAGACTTGCTGTTGAATATATAAATTATCATTACCTCCAACAGGAAGCAGAGGGTCTGATGTGGTATGGGATGCCAGCACACTCTGGAGGACAGAAAGGGAGACAGGATTTGAAGAAGCTTTCTTTTGCATTCTTCTTCAAAAGCTACTTTCAGTTGAGTAGGGATCCTGTCATTATCATATCAGAGAGAGCTTTATTTTTCTTTTTAAAATTATTTTTAATCTTGTTTTTACAGTCCAGTCATTATCCCCCTCCCTGTCTGCCCTTCAGTAGTTCCTCATCCCATTTCTCCTTCCTTGTCTCTGAAAGGATGTCCCAACCCCAGACCCCACCCAACCCCACCAGACCTCCCAATTCCCTGAGGCCTCAAGTATCTCCAGGGTTAGGTGCGTCTTCTCTCACTGAGGGCAGACCAGGCAGTCCTCTACTGTACATGTGTTGAGGGCCTCATATCAGCTGGTATATGCTGCCTGGTTGGTGGCCCAGTGTCTGAGAGATCTCTGGTGTCCAGGTTAGTTGAGACTGCTGGTCCTATGGGGTTGCCCTCCTTCTCAACTTCTTTCAGCCTTTCCCTAATTCAACCACAGGGGTCCCTGGCTTCAGTCCATTGGTTAAGTGTAAGTATCTGTGTCTGTCTCAGTCAGCTGCCCACTGCTGGTCTGATGGCAAACTGGTACAACCACTCTGGAAATCAATCTTGAGATTCCTCAGAAAATTGGGAATAGATCTACCAGAAGACCCAGCTATACCACTCTTGGGCATATACCCAAAAGATGCCCCACCATGACTCAGGGGGACCTGCTCCACTATGTTCATATTGGCCTTATTTGTGATAGCCAGAAGCTGGAAAAAAAAAAAAAAACAGATTTCCCACAATGGAAGAATGGATACAGAAAATGTGGTTCATTTACACAATGGAATACTATTCAGCTATTAAGAATAAGGACATCATGAGTTTTGCTGGCAAATGGATACAACTAGAAAACATTATCCTGAATGAGGTAACTCAGACCCAAAAGGACATGTATGGTATGTACTCACTAATAAGTGGATATTAGCCAAAAAAGTACAGAAGACCCAGGATACAGTCCACAGAATTCAAGAAGGTTAACAAGCCAAAAGGCCCAAATGAGGATGCTTCAGTCCCACTTGGAAGGGAGAAGAAAGCAATCATGGAAGGCAGACGGAGGGAGGGAGAGGGGAGGGTGATGGGGAAAAGGAACATGATAAGGTATTGGGAAGCATAGAAGTGAAGCCCTGGGGGCCAGCAGAAAGAATGGAAACAGGCAAATGCAGCAGGTGAAAGGTGGGGGAGCCCTCTAGAATGTACCAGAGACCTGGAACGTGAGAGACTCTCAGGACTCAAAGGAAGGGACCTTAGATGAAATGTCCAACAGTGGGGAGAGGGAACTTGTAGAGTCCACTGCCAGAAGAAAGACAGGACATCAAGTAGAGGGATGGAGTTGCCATTCCACAGTCAAAAACTCTGACCCAGAATTGTTCCTGTCTAAAAGAACTGCAGGGACAAAAATGGAGAAGAGACTGAGGGAAAGGAGGGCCAGTAACCAGCCCAAATTGAGATCCAAGGCCTGATACTGTTACTGTTGCTAAAATGTACTTACAGACAGGAGAGTCCCAACAAGCAACTGACCAAGACAGATGCAGATACTTGTTGGGAGAAAGCTTTATTCTAGCAAGTCTGCAGTCAAACTGCCTATTGAATGCTGGCCCTGAGAGTTAATGTGTTCTTTAACATAGAAACACAGGAGCATATATATGTATATTTGTTTTCAATTTCTTAAAATTTTTATTTTATATGTATGGGTGTTTTGCCTGTGTGTATGTCTTTGTGCCACATGAGTGTCTGTTGTGGTAAATCTCCGACCCAAATAAGACCAGTCAAGGAAAACACAACTCAATAATTATGGTATAAATTGCACGCCTAGATTGGGCAGATTTTCCATTACACTGCTCTATTCTCCAGCTATGAGATCCCTTATAACTTGCGGTTTATCCAGGCCATGTGCTTGTCCTTCTACCTCCGGCTCCTCCGTCGTCAGCTTCCTACTCCTTGAGCTCCTGTAGTCTCTGTTCAAGGCTCTGCCTCAATATTTTGAATTTTTTCTTATCTTGTAACTCTGATAGTTTGGTGTCCATTTTATTTTGATTGATTAATTTTTTAAAAGGTTATTCTCCAAGTCTTGCTTCCATTCCTCATTATTCTTCTCTCTGCTGCTCAGTCTGATCAGTGAGCTGCTGCATCCTCTCTTCTATCATCTTTTCAAGCTCCTGTCTCCCACATTCATTTTCATCTTTCTGTCTCTTATTCTTATCTATAATTTCTTGTGTCTTCAATTCTACTGTTTCCTCTAAGCCCTGTTGCCAAGATGTAAGTTTCTCTTTCTGATGTTCATGCTGCTTTATAATTTCCTGTATCTTCTGTTCTAAGCCCTGCTTCCATAATCTTAGCTTCTCTTTATGTTGTAATTGAAATATTACAGCATCTGCCTTATTTTGATTTGCTAACTTTAGTAAATTATCTTCTAGACCTTGTTTCCAAATTTTATCTCTATCTCCTTGCTGTTACTTATTTTGACTAATAAAATCCTGAACCTTTAGTTCTAGTGTTACTTGTAATCTTTTTTCTAAGGCAAGGAATTTTTTTTATCTAGGGCCCTATCTTTTGAGAAGACATAGTAAATCAAGAGAATAAATACTGCAATACTGGTAAATAATAAGGTGCCTATTTTCCCTAAATTGATTCCTGTCAAACCATTCAAAATATCATCACATAAAGCCCAAAAGATATTTATTTTGTTTCTCATCTTTAAGTATCAAAAGGTTATATATCTTTTATTTATATCAAAGATTTACCTGATCCGAAGCCTTCAGTTCACTGTTTCTGCCTGAAAACTACCTCTCAGGCAGCTGTGTTCTAGGATCACCTGTCCCTCCTTGCAGTTTTTACAGCGTGCTGATCAAACTCAGCTTCAGGCTCAGGTGCTGCTCCTGATCCTGGCCTTACCTCTCTGTCTGGGGTTGGGGGAGGGATCCTCTCTGCGGTTCTTTGTAGGCTCCTCAGACCCACTCAGCTTTCAATACACGCTGGTGTAACCTAGAAGACTAGACTGCCCAAACCATATTCAGGGGTTGAGGGGCAATGAACTTTTATCTCAGGTTAGTTGAGTTCTAAGCAATAAGTTAGGCACCAATTTGTTGCAGTAAATCTCCAACCCAAATAAGACCAGTCAAGGAAAACACAACTCAATATTTATGGTATAAGTGTCTGATAACTGCAGATGCTAAAAGAGGCCATTGTTCCTTTAGATGTGTAGTTACAGAAGTTTGAGAGCATCCATGTGTATACTGGGAATTGAACCAATGTCCTGTGGAAAGCAGCCGGTATTCTTAACCATCTCTATAGACTCAGTTTTGTTTTCTTTTTCTTTTCATGTGTGTGTGTGTGTCTGTGTATATATATATATATATATATATATGTGTGTGTGTGTGTGTGTGTGTGTGTGTGTGTGTGTGTGTGTTTATATGTGTGTGTGTGCATGTGTGTTCTTGTAGCCCAGTTTTCTTTGCCACAGATCTAACTCACAGATTGTTTGACTCACAGTAAGATTGATCAAGACTGATCATGTGACCAGAGGGGAAAACACTAAATTTTAAAATGATTGACTGTTACCCTTCCCCACACCATCTGGCTAAAGATGACAGGCAAGACAGATCTTTAGTATATGAAACCATTGCCTTCTCTGATCGCTGGATCTCTATATTATATATGGATTAAGTATTCAACTTCTGGATTTTGCCTATATGCCAGATAACACAGACCTGATTACAGCTAAAGATCTTTTCTTTTGGAAAAGATTAATTATACTTCTCTGATGGTTAATATCTGGTTTCTACATTGGATTACTTGAGATAGGGAGACCCACTCCTGGAATAGGGGAGGAGCCATTTCATGGACTAGACTCCAAACTGAATAAAATGGAGAAAGTGAACTGAGTGCCAACACTACCTCTGTCTACCTCCTTCCTGACGGTAGATTAAGTGTGACCAGAGTTGATGTTTCTTCACTGTGATGGACCATAATCTAGACTGACAGATCAAAAAACATCTTCCTTCCTTATGTTGTTTTTATCATGTTCTATGTCACAGCAATGAGAAAAGTAACCGATACAGCTTCCAAAGTCAAAGATAATCTTCCAGAAACTTCTCTTGTACTTTATTCTCATGGTATGGCCTTCCCAGAATACTAATGTTGGCACATGCTTGCCAACTCTTAACCACATACTAGACTGTGTGTACATATATTGGGAGGGACTAATATTATATTACACTACTTACAGGAAGAGGTCAACTAGAATTGAGTTAGCCAGAGACTTGGTGAAGAAACTGGGAGGTATTTATGAGTAAAGAAGACACACTTTTGTTTGCAAGTTGAGTAATTCTACAGTGCCTACAACTCTGTTGTATACTTAATATTTTTCTGGGAATTGATGTGCTAGCTAAGGTTAATTGTCAACTTGATATAGCCTAAGTCATCTGAGGGGAAATTGAGGACTAGGGAGGGAAATTGAGGGAAAATGTGACTAGGTCACATGGGCCCATGGTCCATGTGTGATATTATCTTGATTGTTAATTGATAAAAGAGGGCTCAGCCCACTGTGGGCAGCACCATTCCCTGGGAAGGTGGTTTAGCATCTAGAAGAAACCTATCTAAACATGTCTCAATTTGGTGATTAGAAAACTCTTCCATGAGCTAGGTATTTAAACCTTGGTCCCCAGTTGGTGATGTTGTTTATGGAATCTTTTGGACATGTGGCCTTGATGGTGGGAGTAGGTAACTTGGACCAGGCTTTGAGAGATCATACTCTTGCTTCTTTCCCAGGTTTCTCTGTCTGCTTCGTACTTGTGGTTGAAGATGTGTTCTCTCTGGCTGCCTGCTGCCATGCCTCCTGGTCACTTAAGTACTCTCGTCCTGCAGCCATAAACCCAATAAATCTTTTTCCACATGCTGCTGCTCTTGGTCATGGTGTTTTACAACAACAAGAAATGTAACCAATATAGTCAATCGTTCCTGTGAAGCTTGCATCAAGGAGAAACCTCAGTTCTGGGCTTCCTGTGATTCCTTTGATTTGTCCCTTGGTTCACATCTGTTTTAAGGAATACTGCAGGGCAATCTGATAGCCAGAAGGAAAGTGTCTTTGGGTTTTCAGGAAGTGAGTTCACAGGTAGGACCCTTAGGACCTCTAAAGTTCTAGATAAGGTACCTGGTAACCACACACACACACACACACACACACACACACACACACACACACACACACACTGGCTTTTAATATACCAAACCGTAAAAATAACGTTTTTCTTTTTTTTCCCCAGGGTGTCTGACGAATCTTCCAGGCCATTGTTCGGCTCTGCATGTTTATCTTTTGCTGTACAGGACCACAGGATGCACCAGGTTTCTGACTCAAATTATTTTCCACTCAAGTTAGTTCCCACTCGGATTTCTGGACTGTGTCGCCCCCTATTGGCGACACTTTTGTTGGCACGGCCAGTAGACAAAACATTCATACACATATAAAATACGATAAATAAATCTAAAACAAAAAAAAAAATATGGAGTGATTCTTTCACAGTTTTGCTATATTACTGTAAAATAGCAAGCAAAGGCGAGAACCTGCGTTTGGCGGGGGTGGGCGGGGGGCGATGAGGTGTGGGGAGGGAGGAAGAGGGAGGGCGTGGTCCACACTAGAGGAGCTACAGAGCCTGCGTGTGCGGTGGGAGGGGGCTCTCTACGCTGAAAGGTGGTGTCCCTGCTCGCAGGTGTTGCGGAGATACCCTCCACTGTGGAAGAGTTCAGACCCCGAGAAGCTGGTGTCTAGCTGCGGCCCAGAACAAGGATGGGCAGTCGGGTGAGTGGAGCCGGAGATGCGAAGGAGGGCGGAATGGGCGATCTGGAGTCGCGGCTCTCAGAAGCCAGCGGAGCCAGGAGAGAAGCAAAGCAGCTGTTCCTTGGAGAAGGGATATCCGGGGCCTGGGGCTCTGTAAGGAGGCACGGAGCCCGGAGAAAGCCTGAGAACGCGTTTTTCTGGGGTGGGCGGCTTTGCTCCTTGCTGCGATTCCATTGCGAAAACATGGCCTGAGCTCCATGGCTCCCAGAAGGGGAGGGGTAGCTCTGTGCGTCCCCTGTGCTGGTCCTTAACCTGCGGCAGGGGTGTAGCCTAGTCATCTAGCTTGCTCTCTTCCTCTCCCTCTCTCTTGCTGCATTTCTGGCCCTAGCCTAGGAAACCATGAAGCATCCAGTAGTGCTGCAGCGAGCAAGCTTCCAAGAGGGGTTGTCAGCTCCACCTCAGTGGTTTTGTTGAAAATCTAAGATATTTAGAGAGGCCGACATTTTGAGTCTTCAGTACTGTTTACAAAGGCAGAAATTTTTAAAAGGAAGGGTGGTCACACGCCCTATTCTTTATACACACGGAATTGGTAGAATTGGGTGAGAATCTAAACGCAATTAACCCCCCGAGGTACCGACCCCTTTTCATTGGGCTGGCGAAGACCACAGATCAGTTATTACATTACCTTTCTTAACAAAGAGGAATGCTGGTGTGTCAGCTAGATGCTGTTAATGTTCAAACAAGGAATTGCTTTTCTGTTTTACAAATAATCGGAGAGAGGGTTTCATTTTTTTTTTCCCCCAAGCCCCTGCGACTGCAATGAAGTCATACACAAATTGAGACCTAGAAAGAATGGGAGAACGGGAGCTATGCGCCTAGCAGGTGTGTAGTTGTCAGCTGAGACCCAGAGAAGCTAACGATCATCCACCTTCTCAATGAGATTTATAGGAGGATTTTTTTTTTTTTTTTTGTCTTCATGATTGGACTCTCTAGTTAATTCTTAATTGATTAATCTTTTAGCATCTGTTAAATTCTGGGCACCTGTTTTCGGTGTGGACTCGTCACCTGTGATATCGCTGCAGCACTGACTTGCTGGTTTTTGCAAGCAGACAGGCTCCTCTAAGATCTTTACCGTTCAAAAATGCTGTTTTAGATTTTTGAATATTTGCGTATGGACAATAAGATCTCTTGGGAGTGAGACTCAAAACTAAGCAAGAAATTCATTCATTTTTCATGTAGGTCTTGTATATACACCCTCAGATAATGCCATAATTATACAGTTCTTCTTGATGACTGAAACCATCACATGATGGCAGGTGTGGAATTTTTCATGATAACGCTGTCAGCACTCAGAAGTTTCAGATATTAAAGCTTTATGGTTTTTCGGTTTCCCACCTATGCTTCATTTAACCCTGAGATTAGTACTGGCGTCTTTCCCCAGGCTCCAGAAAGGTTAAATAATGTGTCTTACCTACTGTATTTAGGATTCACTCTAGACTGGAGTGTGCCCTGGTTACCACCCAGCAATTCCACATCATCTTTCTGAGAAACAGAAAGCCTACCACTGTCTGGCATGGACCAGAGGAGAATATAATAAACATTATGTGAATTTTGAATAGTGAGCCCTCTCTTTTGACTCCCTGATCCCCAGTCTCTGTGGTTTTGGCTTTCTCTGTCCCCAGGACCCATTCCTCAGTCTTCTGTGTGCATCCGCTTTTCCCCTTGTCCTACAACATGGTTATTTTTCATTACAAAAGCCAGATATTCCTGCATTTTCTTATTACAGTCTTTGCTAGAGCCTGGGCTTCATTGTGAGAGAAAGGCATAATGGTTTAAAAATAATGGTGTGGAATTAGCATGCCACGATCTGCTAGCTGGAGATAAAGTAAAAATCGATCCCTAGCTGCAGAACCAGAAAATACATTTGGCTAGATTTTTTCCAGCTATCCTACATGATAAGAAAGAATGGAGAACAGGCTAAACAATATGGAGAAAAAAAATCCTGAAGTCCCCATAGCACTTCAGAGCTAAAGCCCTTTTAGAAGGTGGTGTTGGTATGAATGAAAAGGGGGAGGGGATCTAAAGGGTAGTGAGTTTGTTGTGAACCTTAGACCAATGAAGTCTCAAGGTAGGTGTGACATACTCATGATACATTTGAGTACCCACCCCTCAAACCAATTGTCTGTGAGAAAAATAATTTGTACCAAGGATCACTCAGATGATGGAACTTTAAATTTTCTGTAGCTTTAGGTTTGCAAGGAAAACCCAACTATGCCATGTAGATGGATACCAGAGCATACACCTTTATGGTTTTCCATGGAGTCCAGGCAGAAAGTTTGAAAGACTGGGTGTGAAACAGAAAGATACTCCAATGGGGTGGCATTGGAGATGTCCACAGGATGAAACATCACCTCTTTCAGGATGATGAAAGATCACAAGGAATACCAGGACCAGGACTGTGATGGAAGTTCTGGGTCTATGACACTTTCAGTGAATGCTGGCAGAGCCAAGTCTTCTCCTTGATTGTAATGCCTATACCTACAGGGTACCGTTGGCCTCAAGAGAGGCACACACATTGTTCTACTGTTCATCCTCTATGACTGGAAACTGCAGACTCAGGCTAGGACAACTCTCCTTCTTATGCTACCTAAACCCCAAAGAAGTAAGCATTGATCTTTACCAGTTAAGTTTCTGTCTCTGCTTATAAAGTCACTTGTTTAGGAAAACTCAACTTTACATAATGAGATTAAATCTCTGTGACACACCATGTGTTATGAACTGGTGTGTCACTTCTCCCAGTATCATTTCCTCCATTAAGTTTTAGGTCATGGCATACATAAACCAAGGCAACAATTCCATGCAGTGGAAAGGAAAAGATCTTAAAATTGGAGAGCTCTCACTGGGTAGAAGAGTTCCTGTATCCGATCAAAATTACTTCCAGATCTTCAAATGCTATTCTCCAATGCTGGGTGTGGTAGAACATACCAGCAATTCCAACTTAGGAAACAGAGACAGGAGAAAAAGGAGTACAAGGCTATCCTTGACTACATATCAAATTCTAGGACCACCCTAGACTACATGCTATTCTATTTCATCTTACCCCAACCAGACTCTTCATTTTTTTTTAAGACTCTACTCAATTCCTCTATCATCTGACCCTAACCCTACAGGAAAACAGACATCGTAAGACAAAGAGAAATTTTAGGACAATGAGAAAGACTCACTTTAGAAGTGTTGTGGAAAATAATCTCTAGAGACCACTGTATCTGAGAGGAATGGCAAAAACTGGGCATGCCTTGAGAAAGAAAGAGTCCTTCAGATGGCAAAGCATCCTTTGACAACCATCTTTATCCTAAACCCCAAACCAAGACCATTTAAGTGGTTATGGTCCAATGATTTAGAAATAAGCTTCAGTTTATCACGGTAGCAGAGGTTGTCTCTACGCAGAGGCTGATAACATACACATTTAGAATAGGGCGTCCACACTGGGTTTGTTGTAGCAATAGATTAGAGCAACTTGATTTGGTAAATATTGACATTCTTGTGAGTCAAGAAAATAGAGGAAAAATGGAATAACAGACTGTCTCTATAGACACAGCCTTTGCCCAACTCCAGGAACCCAGTGCTCTCTGAGAGTGGTATTTTCTAGGAGTGTAGCAAACCACAAATGTTAGATTTTCCCCATTCACAAGGAGGAAGGAAAAGGAGGATAGTCTTGGGAAAGGGGAAAGGAAATGCTAGGCAGGTGATTAATATATTGGAGACTGTGCCTAGGTTCTAAAGCATATGGTGGACTATGCATAGGAAGAAGTTGCAGCCAAAAGCAGACTAGTAAGCTCAGTCAAGACATAAACGTGGTAAGATGGTCTGCAAAGGATTAAGGCCCATTGGGCCCTTAGGGAGGAAGCTCTGCTCTGGACCATTAGCAATTCTAATAAACATAAGCAAGACAAGTTCTTTAGAGACAAAGCCTATGAAAATGCACACCCAAGGAAAATCAATGAAGGGAATGCATATAGGGGTGTGCATCACAGGAAACTGCCAAGGCAGAAAATGATGTGTACACTTCAACATAGAGAAGGTAAGCTTCTCTACTATGGGGCTATAGAAGGTTTTGGGAGAAGGATCATGAGGCCTCAACCCTAGGCAAAAAGTCACAGGCAACTAAGGAATTCGGAGAGCAAGAGAAATAATCTTCCTGATGGAAGAACATGCACTTGATTACCTAATAGAAGATGGTCAGCCCTGAAAATATATGCAAACAACTAACATTACACAGACCGAGCATGTGTATATAACAACAAGAAAAAGAGTCCAAGAATTTGAAACATAACAAGGGAAGGGGGAATCTCATATATATATTCATGAAGCCTAGGGTTGAGGCCTCATGATCCTTCTCCCAAAACCTTCTATAGCCCCATAGTAGAGAAGCTTACCTTCTCTATGTTGAAGTGTACACATCATTTTCTGCCTTGGCAGTTTCCTGTGATACACACCCCTATGTGCATTGCCTTCACTGATTTTCCTTGGGTGTGCATTTTCATAGGGTTTGTCTCTATTTTATATATATATATATATATATATATATATATATATATATGTGTGTGTGTGTGTGTGTGTGTGTGTGTATATATATATATATATATAAAACTTATGCACATATATACATACATATAAGTATATATGTGTGTGTTATATATAAATAAATACATATATATAAATATAAAATCATTCCTCTTTCCCCTGCTGTCTTTCAAATTCTTTCCCTCTTTTTCTTTAATTGTTGTTTTACACACATACACACACACACGTGTGTATATGATGTATATATACATGTAGTATATGTATATAATATATATAATTTGCTATATGTAATATATAATGCATATATTATTTGAAAGAAAACAAGGAAAAGGGAATATATTTATTATAATCTCAAAAATATTTAAATGAAAAAAAAGAAAGTGTTAACTCATGCAACGATGAATTTAAGGAAGATTAATTTTATAACATATAAATATGTGCCAATATGTAAAATGAGTTAATAAAGTAGGGGGTATCTATCAAAGTCTCCAAAGCACTGGCCACAGTGCCTAGCATAGATGAAACTCAACCGATGATGAATGAAGCATTTCCAAAGGTTCAGTTAGATATATATGAAGCTTTTACAGGAAACCTCCTCTTCTGTACAAGTAATTATGCTAATACAAAGAATTAAAAATAGGACAAAACACCCAATGACAAGAGCTGAGACCAGGGTACTAGAGCAAGGACTTCACATGGGAGAATTTCTTGTATAAAGTGACTAATTAAATATCTGGGAAAGAGAAGAGTCTGGAAGTCAGTGAGACTCTCTTGTCTGGGAAAAAGAAGTCTAAAAGAAACACTTTACACAATGAAAGGATGATGAATTTCCTGCCATTCATAAAGTTGTTAACCCAGGCTGTTCAGTTTATCCTTTCAATTGGGAGCATTTTAGGTGAAAGGAAGATGTGAAGGAACTGGAGTACAAGAAGGCTTGGCAATTTGAAGGGTCTGGAAGGTTGGCAAGGAAGAGACTGGTGTGCAAGGAGAAGACACAGCAGTATGAGGCCTGAGAGCATCTGTGTAGGTGCTGAGCTACAGGTAGTAGGAAGTAGGCTTCTAGGAGTCCATGGAGCATCTGGTGGGAACTTTTAGCCAATTTCATAGTGCCTGTCAGATTGCTGGGGCCTGGGAACTTCATTAAATGTGATCCCCCTTATCCTGACAAATCAGCAAGAGCTTGATAATCCCCCACAATCGTGCTTTTGAGATAGAAGGTATAAAAATAGTTTTACATCTGTGACTAATTTAAAAACCAACAATGCCTTCAGTGTATATGCAGGGCTGCCCCCGACATCTCCTCCCTTCTCTAAGTATAGAAGGGCTGTGGCGATTCTAATCTTGCAAAGGCGGGGATAGAGGCCTGACCTCCAATAATTGAAGGGGACCTTGTAATGGCTCCGGTCCTCCTGTCATTGTCCAGTGAGGCATGAGGGCCATACCCATCCCAATATCTATTTCCTGGAGAGGGGATACTTTTGACATCAACCCCTATGCAGTCAGGCTTGTTCCTCAGGGAACCCAGATAGATATTTTTAACTTTTATTTATATTCCCTTGCAGTGCTTAGTTCTCGCAGCCTAAGCAAGAATTCAGATCACCAGTCAGAGGGGGTTCTAAAATCAGCCATAGACCTAAAATCAGCAATAGGCCTGACATACATACATGCTAACACAAAGTCTTGGGTCTCTGTGGAAAAACACTGCAACAGAAGACTATAAGCTGTGGTAAACAGGCAGCTTTTGTGGAAATTTACCAGCCTGAGTAGTCATAGATCCTGTAAATAGGTAGCCTCGGTGGACAGTGCCAACTTAGATAAGGACAAGTGAATCATAGGCAGAGTCATAGCGACCTGTCCCCTGAACCTTCACCCAGCTGATACCCTGTTCTGAAAGGTATCTGTACTCCCCCTGATTACCTATGCTCTAGTGTCATTCCCTTCCTCACATCCTGCTTTTTGTGTTTATAACCCCTGTGTGAATAAGTAAATTATGATGTGATTTAAATAATTAAATAAATTTTTAAAAAGAGATCTGGAAAAAAAAGAAGAAATAGCTATTAAAATGGATGTACCTGGATATAGAAAGATCATTTTATATGCGTATGTGTATATATATTTCTATAAAAAGCTCTAGTACTTCTCCTCATAATTGTAATTGTTTCTTCTTCCTTTAAGTGACTAAGCAGATCAACTGGTTCTTAGTAGCAGTAATCTTCAAACATGTATTCCCTAGGGTTCCTAAAACACTCTAAGGAAACTAGTCTCTCAGTTCCCAGATCCCATACACGCTAGTCTGCCTGACAAGTAGTCAACCTATTTACAGAATATCCACATCTGACATCCACTTTCACCTTATAGTAGAAGACAAACCTCTACTTAGCTGAGTCTCACATTATATTTTATTCTTGATATAAATCAAGTAACACACAAACTTTATGAATTAATTGATTTTATCAGTTTATATCACATCATATATAGTAATTATAACCCAAACTGTAATTTCATAGTTAGTATAATTAAAAGTGGATTCTGTAGCTTTGTATCCCCAAAATAAAACCACATCACAATTTAAAATTGTACAAATTTAATCTACACACACCCAAAAAAAGTAGGCTGCAAGATAGAAGACCTCAAACCAAACAGTAGGAACCCAGTTCACAATATGACCACACTGTAAATCAAGGAAACAGTTTGACCTTTTTCATGATTGGTTCTCACACATTAAAACTCTTCAAAGGGAAAAAAAAACCCAACAATGCTATAGCTGTCCCTGAGAGGCTCTACCAGAGCCTGACCAATTCAGATGTGGATGCTCTCAGCCAACCGTCAGACTGAGCATGGGGACCCCAACGGAGGAGTTATGAGAAGGACTGAAGGAGCTGAAAGGGTTTTCAACGTCATAGGAAGAGCAATATCAACCAACCAGACTCCGCAGAGCTCCAAGAGACTAAATCACCAACCAAAGAGTACACATGAAGGGACCCATGGCTTCAGCTGCATACGTAGCAGATGATTGCCTTATCTGGCATCAGTGAGAGGGCAGGCCTTTGGTCCTGTGGAGGTTTGATGCCCAGGGTATGGGAATGCTAGGGAGGTGATGCAGGGTTGGGTAGAGGAACACCCTCATAGAAACTGGGGTGATGGGATTGGAGTTTCGCGGAGGGGAAATTTGGAAGGAGGATAACATTTCAATATATAAACAGATAAAATAACCAATAAAAAATCAACAGTACTTTTTGCACAGAGTTGGGAATGTGTTGGTGTGGTTATGATTGTGAACTTTGGAGCCAGTGCTTGAGTTTGAGTCTTGTCTCTACGACTTCCTGGCTATGCTGAGGAAAGCTACTTAAAATCTCTCCTTCACATTCTGCATTGTGCAAGCCTTGATAGGGACAATACCTTCTTCATAACTTCCTGAAGTGTTAGGTGAAGTAGTTGATCTGAAGTGTTAATGACAGCACCAGGTACATAATGTGTTCAATATATGTTAGTCTTGTGGTTATTAGTGGTTTAGTCACCAAAAGCAAACTAAAAGTTAAAATAAAATTTTTGATATATTTATCAAAAATTTGTATAATGTATTTGTTTTATGTATCTATTCCGGTCATTTACTCTTTCAAACCAGTCATGTGCTTACTACCTTCGGTGAAGAATGTTATCATTGAAAAGTCAGAGATGTTTCAGAAAACAAAGTTTGGTGATAACACTAGACTAGACATTCATGCTTTAAAACCCCGCACGCTGAAAGACAAGGGAAAATTTCATTCCAGAAAGAATTGATGACAAGCTCCAGGGTGGTGGAAAACCCAGCTTTTCTGACCCTAGGGAGATAAGGGTTTTCTAGTCCAAGAAAGAGAAAGGAATGACTAATTGCTACAGCCAGGCACCAGCTTGTATAAAAAGAAGGAACATTGTATCCTAACCCCAGCCATAGAGAATCAAAAAGAACCTGTACTTAGGTCTTGAGTTCCAAAAGAAGACAGGGTGCAGTGTAACAGAGTCACAGGCACTTGAGAGATAATGCATGAATTTCCTGTGCCCAGTAGGAGGAGAACCTAAGGTAATTTACACAAGCACAAGAAAGTTGCAGTTGGCCTTTGAAGTAATAATTGTAGGAGGTTGGCTTTGGTGACTGAAACACAGCTATCTTACTTGGTATGCTGTAAGCCCCCATAAGTTTCTGGATTACAGATGCCAGAAATGGAGAGCTTAATAAAGTATTGATTGCTTGGAAGCTAAATGGACAGAGAAGGTACTACTTTGACTGAAAGGAAGTTTCTAGCCCAAGTTGGAATGACAACGTAAAATAAAAATGAAATTCAGTTCATGAAAATTATAGAGAAAATTGGCATGTCTTATGTCTCTTTAGTATAAAAATTTTAGAATTATGGCCACCGAGATGGCTAATGTGTTTCAGCCCCTGCTACACAAGTCTGGTGACCCAAGTTCAGTCCCTGAAACTCACATAAAGGTGAAAGGAGAGAACTGCATCCACCGGGTTGTTCCCTGGACACACTCTGACCTTCACGCATAAGGTATAGCTTGAGACTCACCCATCCACATCACATATGCTTTGTCCTTAATATTAACAGTAGCTGATTATTTGGGAAGGGGTAAGCTGTCTGACATCTGTATTTTCTGTATTTTTCTCTACTAGCATGAGGCAGTTCGGCTCCGGGAGCCTATGTGTTCAAGACTTTGCTCCTGACAATGGTAGCTTTAAAAGCAAGACTCACGTTACCAGGGCGATGAAAGGGCTACACAGTAGCTTTCCCAACCCCACACCCTGAGCACTGTTATTTCTTCCATTTATAGCCTTGGGTTCTGTTTCCACAAAACTCTGGTGGGTAAACACTTGACCTCTGCATTTCCTAATGCAGGCATTATAAGGACATTTCCCTGGCTCTGTCCAAATGCAACCTCTATTTCTGTCGTTTGCTTTCTGTCTTCAGGTATTCAGGAGACCTTTCTGCCATCTCTCCACCTACAGCCTGATTTGGGGCATGGCAGCAGTAGCGCTGAGCACAGCTCAAGGTAAAAACACTCAGTTCTTCATCTAGAGAGCCTCTGGGGTGAAGGTTGGCCACTCCTATGCCTATTAGGCTGGCCCACTTTCGTCTGCATGAAGTACTTGAGCATGCTATCAGCCTTGGAACAGTGGGAGTTGTTCTTCCCGCTTTCCATACTTTTGTTTTCAAAGTAGCAGAACAATTTGGCACTCGGAAGCGATTCCAGCAGATAAACTAGATGTAAGAAAAACAATCCCCTCCCTAGTAAAATATGATGTCAGATTTTCACCCAGTTAACTGGGGGAATATATTTGAAAAATAATTCCCTGGGAATATTTGGAAGGCCATCCTTAAAATTGAGTTCATCTGCTTTTTACAAAAAGTAAAAGGTAGAAAAAAATACTGTCACTCAGAGATGCATAAGCTTACATTGTCTCCTGTGTCATAACCTCACTTGTTCCACTGTCTCTGAATTTCCTAATTTTTCTTGTCATTTTGAGGGAGGTTGCTGCTCACTTTCTGTTGGTTCTTCTCTGATGAATGTGGTGTGATATCATTCATCATTAGCCTCTCTGAGAAAGACGCTGCCAATGAAGGGCTGGCAGGCCTCACCCCCACCCACAGCCCTGACACACTATGTCCGTTACAGGATTTACTGACCAACTAACAAATTCAAAAAGGATTCCAAACAAGCACCAAAGAATTGGTAACTTTCCCATTATGGGATATCCTCTACAGTCAAGCATAGCTTACCACACGCCCAATACTAGCTTTAATCTCCTTTCCACTCTGCAATCTAAAAGCAACAGGTTTTTGTTTTTGTTTTTTCAAACACATTCTGCAAAATCTCCAAAGATTTTCAGGGGACCTCAACTTCATCAATGGAATTCTGCTTTCCATAACTGTCCTTACCTTCAAGGAGTTCCCATCATTAAATTCCCAACTAGGTAACACAGTGGTCCAGGGTATATTGGCTGCTATGTTCTCTTTGTTCTCTGATACTCCAGGGGAAAGTTTGTGTAGACTTTATTTCCTGCTTATACTTGTTAGTATTAAAGAAAAAAAATTTAGGGTTTTGTTCATCCATATGTTGTCTATCATTTTATTACTTAGTTCCCTGCTGTCATTTGGTGTATGGAGAGGAAGATTTGGATGTAGGCATCTATTCATTTTCTGTTTCTTTGGTTCCCAGTAAATGTAGTTGTGTTAAATCTTTCCATCAGAGAAATGCTTCATCGAGCTTTATAGACACTGAGTGCATTATGTTCTGGTTACTGTTTGGTTCTGGTAATTTATGAATCTTGTTATGAGTTCAGCTATAATTAGAGCTTAAAAAGAGATTGGGGAATTTTTGTTTTTTGTATATTGCGGAGAGTGTTCAGAAAGAGTAAAGTTTTTAAGATCAATTTCAAGTTCAGTTTGGGGTAATATTTTGTTTTTTGAAAAGATTATACATTTTATGACTCAGTAGAATACATATCTGAGTAATACATATCCATATATATAAACATATAATGCCTATGTAAATCTTGTGTATTCAAATTAAGTATTAGAACACCTATAAGCATATTTTTAAATTTTCTATATTATCATATTTAAACTTTTGCCTTAATGATTTAAAATTATGGAATGGAAGATTCTGAGAGACATAGAGAAAACTCATATTATCACTGTGGGTTTATAAATTGCTATTGTAATTCAGCAGTGTTTGTTTTATATGTCTCAGGGTTAGGTTGTCAAGTACATAAGGTTTCATGGTTAATATGTTGTTTCACATTGGATTGCTCCCTTGTCATTATTCTTTTGTTTTTCTTTGTGAAAAATGCTGCTGGGCTAGTGTTAAAATACTTAAGCATCCTTGTTGAGTTTTTCCGCAATCCTTTGCATACCTATATATACCCTTTATGTGTTACATTCTTAGGGAATGCTGAGGCCTGATCTTCTGGCCTATGAATTCTTCATTCAGTGAGAGTTCTGCTAAGTTGAACAGTGTGTTGAGATTTTGTATTTTCTGTTTTCCAGATCTCTAATTTCTACCATCTAAAATGTCATCTTTTAAAACTCACCCATATTCATTCCAAAGTGCTACTTGATTTATGATATCCTGATTCATTTGTTGTGAGTTATTGGATATAGCATTTATTACTCCTCTTTCATGGTGTCCCTTTTCTCCAAGCACTGGTCCTTTGCTATTGGTTATTTGTTATCACATGGATGCTAATACATTAAGTTACCTGTCAGATTATAAGTGGCCTGCATTGCAGAAAGGAAATTGTTGCCACAACATCTAATAAAAATAGAGCATGGTGACAGTTGGGTGCCAAAATCTTTTGATCATGCTGGGTATATCAAGTTTCCC
Organism: Mastomys natalensis; assembly: GCA_021653895.1. NCBI lineage: Eukaryota > Metazoa > Chordata > Mammalia > Rodentia > Muridae > Mastomys > Mastomys natalensis. Next base: position 225,810 of record JAJTUV010000035.1, read on the forward strand.
AGAGCATCATCCTGTTTATCACTCTCCTCATTTTCCAGAGCCTGAGCCCTCTGATGCTGTGTGTGTGTGTGTGTGTGTGTGTGTGTGTGTGTGTGTGTGTAGCACCTTCATCATCTTTCCTTAAACTGTTCACTCTGCCTGTTGCTCTTTACTGTTGGCTCATATATCACTAAGCATGAACTCACCTGATGAACAGATTCCGTCTGGCGCTTTTCACACTCAACCATTCTACTTATTCTCCCGCTCACAGAGACTCTTCACAATTTCTGGTTACTGAGCATTGTCTTGTTATTGTACTCTGCCTCTGCTTTTCAAAGTCAAACGGGCATATTTCTCTGCTAACACATAGACATGTACATACATTTTGTTTTCTTCTTTGCCTCTTTTATTCTTTTCTATATTTGAGTTTCAGCAGGCATCTATTCATTACTAGGAGTGTGTGTGTATGTGTGTGTATATGTGTGTGCCTGTGTGTGTGTGTATATAATAAGGTTCTAAAATAGCAATGTTCTTTTTTGGTTCCATAGTGGAAGTGGTGACGCAGGATGAAAGAAGGGGGCTGCACACAACTGCATCCTTACGATGTTCTCTAAAAACATCCCAGGAACCCTTGATTGTGACATGGCAGAAAAAGAAAGCCGTAAGCCCAGAAAACATGGTCACTTACAGCAAAACCCATGGGGTTGTAATCCAGCCTGCCTACAAAGACAAGATAAACGTCACTGAGCTGGGACTCTGGAACTCAAGCATCACCTTCTGGAACACAACATTGGATGATGAGGGTTGCTACATGTGTCTCTTCAACACTTTTGGTTCTAGGAAGGTCTCAGGAACAGCTTGCCTTACTCTCTATGGTGAGAATTTTTGAGAATATATTCTTCTTTCCAAGAGCACTGGGTATGTGGTTATAGTGCCTGGATTTTTTGATTCATAAACATAGACAAGTTCACTAGAAGGCTCTTAGCCTTTCATGCCTGCTGTCACTATTATTGCAGAATTTGGAGAGCTAACACCACTGTACTAAGTTGTTTGGCTGGAACTATCTTCTCTCTAGGGTCTTGCCATCACCAAAACTGAAGACAATGATGAAGGTGACACATTCTCTATGGCAGTGAATTCATTGCTAACTCAGCCTTTGGACAGCAGATGTGCAATATGTTATGTCTAGAGCCCTTTACAACTTCTGGAACTAGCAACAAAGGCAGAGTAGTCTAACCTGGAGCCAATATGATGTCTTTCTTGTTATAGATCAAGGAAGCAGTTTCAAGATTTCTAAGGGTACAGCCAGCAGAGGCTTTTCATAATGAACTGACCCCACTCAGAGTATAACAGGATATAAAGCATTCTTTAAACATCCCATAGGCTTAGTGGCATGATGAAAATATGTCTTCTTTACTAATACATGGCTGCAATGAAGCATTAGGAAGTGGGACTTAGGATGACTTTGTAACATCCAATATGATATGGTGGTTTTAGGAGGCAGAAGACAAACCTAGTGGAGACATTAAAAATACTGAAGCAAGGCTTTAAGCATGCTAAGAGAATTGGCCATGGGAAAGGAGAGGTTTACTAGGTACAAGAATGTGGTTACTAGGTACTTGAATGGGTGCAGGGATCCTCTACTTTGTCTATGATGGACCTTCTCAATGTTAGGTCAGGCTTTCTTCCCAATTTCCACTTCTTTGTCTATTTCTCTTACTCTCTTTCTCCCCCCTCCCACCCATATCCTTCCCTCTTGTCTTCTTTTCCTTCCTTTTTTGCTTCTCATTTCATTTTTTATAATTTCTGCACTTTTTCCCGAGTTCTTTCCTCTCCTGCTCATTCTCGCTCCATCCCCCAGATGGGGAATCCTCCCCTTTCTATTCAGCCATACAACTTGCACCTAAGCCATTCTTTCTCTTATAACCCTATAGACTATGATACACAGTCTAATCACATAATTCATACTCATTTTTCCTTACTTTTATCTCTTCCAACACTTACTGATTTTTGGAATTTGAGCACCCATCTACAGTTCCACTCCCCCAGCTACTTTGATCTACCTATCTCTTGAACCTACAGGCACAAACAAGCTTTCACTTACCACTGGCTTCTAATTAACTCATGGGCTGCAAAGCCAGCTACAGAAGGACTGGTTTGTACAAGTTGGCAGAAATAAGGCCCACATTCCAACAGAAATAAAGTTGTTAGCTGGGGAGGCCTTTATAAAGAGATCAGGCTGCAACTAGTGGGGAAATGATATCTTTTTTTCTAAACAATTTTTCTAACTTTGTCAGGTGATCCCTCAGAACCTTCTAAAAGTTACTCTCTGATTTTTTTATTTATGGATTCTGAGTTCCTAGTTTGCATTTTGAGTAGGTTTTCTAACTAGGCAATTTGGGGAGGAAGGGCGAGTCTCCTTTCTATCTCATTCAGCTTTTTAAAAAAAAAAAAAAAAAAGAATTTTTTTCTCTAAACAATAGACTCTGGGAACTGTGCCTTGCCTGTTACTTCTGATAGGTAAAAGGTACACATAGAGGGGGGCTTATTGGGGGATACTCCCAGATGATTTCTGATAAACACATAACAGATAAGATTGCTCCCACAAAAGATGCATAATAGTCAGACTTACACTAAACGAAGAAGAGAAATATCATTTCATATCTTCATGTTTCTACCTAACCAGCCAGTTTTGCTAGAGACAAACTGCAGATATGACATTTCTCATGCAAGTTTGAACTCACTGGAAGAGTTTGGGAGAAAGGTGTGTCGTTATTTTTAATCTGTCTACCTCCCATTGTCTTTCTGTGAAGAATTCTGCCCCCCACCCCCAGTCCCTGTAAGAAAATGCAGAACCCAGGGGAGGTGCTTAACTGACGGCAGGCCATGTGGGTTTTTTTTCTTGTCGCAGTACAGCCCATAGTACACCTTCACTACAACTATTTTGAAGACCACCTAAACATCACTTGCTCTGCGACTGCCCGCCCAGCCCCTGCCATCTCCTGGAAGGGCACTGGGACAGGAATTGAGAATAGTACCGAGAGTCACCCCCATTCAAATGGGACTACGTCGGTCACCAGCATCCTCCGGGTCAAAGATCCCAAAACTCAGGTTGGGAAGGAAGTGATCTGCCAGGTTTTATACCTGGGGACTGTGACTGACTACAAGCAGAGTCTGGACAAAGGTAAGAAAGGTAGACTGTGGTATGTCTATGTTTATGCACTGGAAAGATCATAATGTTCTTCAGAGACTCTCAACTGCTCAGCAAAAGCCATAGTTACAGAGAGCATGGGGCAAGGGCAGGAAGAGCTTGAGGGAGCAAATATAACAAGTTTTATTGTTGTCTTCCTGCCTACAGAGATGACATTCTAAGACTCCAGTAGACACATAAAGCAGTAGAAAGTATTGAACTCTGTGTTACACACACACACACACACACACACACACAATGCACATGTACCTATAATTAACTTGGCTCTCTAATTATATGTGGTAAGAGATTAAACAATGAACACCAATTAAGAAATTACAATCACAGAAATCTACTTGAGTTGACATTTGAATTTAGAATTCCTTTATGTAAAACAATCATTGAATATACGAATGAGGTGCAAAAACCAGTCAATATGAAAGTAAGGCAGCTATTCTACAATTAGGAGAATAGCACACATAGTGTCCTTACTCCAGGCAATTCACATCCTTCGTGAGGTGAGATGAGATGATGTCACATGTTATCCATCACTCACAATGGCACATGAGCTAAAATGTATGGATTGTGTCTTTCTGGGATTTCTTTTTCATAGTTTTAGACTACACAACAGTTAACTCAAGCTCTAGAAAGTAAAATTGCCAGAAAGGGTACATGGGGACAAATTGCTTAGATACCTATAGTTGTTATCCATCAACAGGGAAATATTTTCTAGACAATCACAAAATTTTGTGTCCAGTGCTCTAGTAAGAAAGCCATAATAGACCATGAAAGTACCTAAGGTGAAGAAGGTGGGGCCTTAGCTCAGTCTGGGGATTAGGAAGATTTCTTGGAGGACTCCATTTACATTTGTGGTAAAAATCTTTGGATGATCATCACTGAGAAAAGTTCCATCAGAAGGCTCATCATTCTTGTAAGAAAAACTGCATTATCATTGATGTTTTTATGGCTTCTCAGTTGATTCCTTCCAAATGACTTTCTCTGGGACTCATGGATACACAGTTTGAGAACGGTGTGTGGATGACTATAGAGTGCTTGATTTCAAGCATGGCTTTCTTTCTAGTCCCGGAAGTGGCACACAGTGATAAGCACCTAAAATGACTGCAGCCATGTGCAAGCACTTTTCAAAAAATAGAACCTGGAAGAGTTGTCCATGTTACCTTCTTGTGCAGCGGCCTCCAGGGAGTAGCTCCTACAATGTGTCTGGCTGAGCTCCTTAAAACCTCAATGCCAGTTAGAAATTGGGTGTTTTGGTACATTTTGTTCAAAAAGCCTTGTATGGTGCATTTGGATTTTCATAGAGAGAGCCTCGGGATCAGCCAAGGCCAAGAGCTTGAAAATGTAAATAAGTTCTTTTCCAGGAATTCTGAATTTAATTTACATGACATAAAAAGTTTTCTATTGCTTGCACAGCATTTATTTATTCTGTGAATATTTACTGATGACATAAAAGCCCCATGTGCAGCTGTAGAACCATGGAAATGAGACAAATCTGAAGACTTTCGGTTGTGAAAAGTTTGCTACAGAGAAAGTGCTAGATGTCTCCTCTCCCTTTGCTTTATCTACACCAATGAACCAGTGTTTAGCTGGGCTCCATTGAGCACTCCTGGGAAGAAATTTAGTAATGGAAACATAGATTGGAAGAAATGCAATAGAACAATGAATGAATTGCTTCCAGTGGTCGACATCACAGGATTCATGAATTTTTCCCCTTTCTAATTCCCAGTGTATTTAATTTTAAAGAACAGGAGATTTGAAGCCAAAAGATTTGACTAACCCTCAACTTTTAAATTTTCTACCTGGGTGTTGAGTTCAGCTAGCCTCCCTAGTTAGGAGTGTTTCCATTTTTAAGTCTTATAGGTATTAATAACATTTAACTCCTGGAATGTTTTCAGGATTAAATTAAGTGACATTGCAGAAATCTTATTATTCTATGTAACTGCATGAAATATGCTGGCTGTTGCTGACATCTAATTGTTTTACAAACTCACTTTTGCTTAGCACACTCCTCTTCTGACTCCCCTTTCTCTTTCTCCCATCTCGACACACAGGATTTTGGTTTTCAGTTCCACTGCTGCTAAGCATTGTTTCTCTGGTAATTCTTCTGGTCTTGATCTCCATCTTACTATACTGGAAACGTCACCGAAATCAGGAGCGGGGCGAGTCATCACAGGGGATGCAAAGAATGAAATAAGGTAAATATTTCTCTCTTTATAATAACTTGGGGTTTGCTTGAAATATATAAGGGGGGGCAGCGTTGTTATGTCTATTGTTTATAACATACATAAATGTCGATGCTGTTTAAGAAAAGCTACAAGCTCACTTTCTTGCAAGTGGACATTTCAGCTTTTCATTTCCTAGTATATTTTAAAGGGTATTTTGTAAGAGTAAGAACTCTTAGAAAGAAAACAGGAATTTATTGATTGGATAAATAACAGGATATTGTGAAATAAAATAGAAAAATCTGGCTCCCACGCAAGGACCTCTCCACCTGTTAATGAGACCAATCTTGTCTCCTTTTACACCAAGCCTCAGCCATCTGACCAATTAAGAGACTGTGACATTGCCCAATACCATCTCATTAAATAGCACTTCCTATGCTACACTCCCATGATTCCTCAAACACTCTCCACATACAAGTGACTCACACATGTTGTTGTTATTTCACAGTATTCTTCATGCCTTTCCAGGCTGAGAATTTCTCTTCATCCTCCACTACTACTTGTCACAGGATCATATACATGTCACTATATATGATATATATTGCAATAATGATATATTGCTTGATAAGTGTTCATTTATTAAGTGAGGAAATGGATGGAACTAGCATGAATAAGATATTTTCCAAATTCTCTTCCTCTTATGGTAACTCAGTACCTTATGAATACCAGCCAAGCCTTAGACAAAATAAAGCATCAAAGAATAAGATTGCCACTAACACAAGAGAAGTGAGCTAAATTTCAGGAAAGAAATGCATTTCTTTGCTTTCTGAAGCCTGTACACAACCTACTAAGCACAAAGCTGGGATTTTTTTTTTTTTTTTTGAAGTGGGAATTTCCTAGGGTGAAGGGGTAATGTGGGAGTTTCTTCAATCCTAGATGACTGAACTTGAGGGTCAGGGAAGAAAAAAAAAAAAGTTGGTTTTAAATAATATTTTAGATTTTGATTTTAAAATTGCCCTCAAATTCTACCTTATTTTCCTTTTCACTTTATGGTTCCTGGGCTGTTTTCCATGTCCTCACAACATTTTTAATCACCTTATCTTGGCTAAACCTTAAATAAATACGAGATTAATTCATATGAATTTACAAACTAAGCAATGAGCCTGCAATGTCCATGCCCCATTTTAGAAAGTAGATGAAGGGATTTGTTCTGACGGCAAGGTTATAGAACAGAACATCTCATGGTATATAAACAGAAGCCATAGAACACCAAGCCCTCCCCACAGTATCAAAGGCAGAAATCTCTTTGATTCTATCTTATCCAAACATTTCCATTTTTCAGTTAGGTAATGTGAGCCCAGCAAGGGAAGCCAGTTTCCTTCTTGAAGGTCAGAGTCAGTTCTTAGAAGCAGGTTAGAACTATAAGCCTGCTTTCACCTGACTCGAAAAAAGCTATGGTTATCAGTTGCATTCACTGTAAATTGTTCTATGTTGCAAGCAAAAATGTCCAAAGTTTTCAAATTCATTTCTTAACTAAGAGTTATATTTAGGCCCAAGATAAATTTCACTAAACAAGGATATTTGCAGAGTAATAGTTCTTTGTTCATTTAGCAAATCTTAGATTTTCTGAGGAACAGAATTGCTAAATGCCAAAAAAAGACAATGTCTGTTCTAAACTTTTACTTCACTTAAAAGATAAATATTCCTGCTTCACATGAACCTTGTGAACACTTAGTTGCCATTTTGTTGGCAAATGTTGACATGATATCTGACTACATCAGCTACATTCTCTGAATGCTTACATTTTGGGTAAGTTGGTTTCTTTCTTTAAGATTTCAGAACTTTATCAGCCATAGGATTCGATTCTCTATACTTAAAGCTACTAAAACCAAGTGTCAATTATTTTGGAAGCCTAATTGCTCAGAGCTAAGGAAATACTGGTTCCCAAAGAACCAAATTTTAATCTATTCAGAACATTGTGAGAAAGAGAAAAAAGTCAAAGAATATAACAACACTTTTCTCTCTTTTTTTCATGCAACAGGTACACACACAGTTCTGCACTTGCCTTCCATATTTCCCTCCTTTATTTCTACCTTCTTTCACATTTTCTTTCCCTTATTTTTTGAGGATATAGAACTTTTAGCTATGAAAGGAAATGCATTCAGGCAAAAACAATATCAAGATTCCCAAACCAGTGATCCAAAAGCTCATGCTGTGAACATGAAAGAGGAAATAAGAAAGTGGAACGTGTGTGTGTGTGTGTGTGTGTGTGTGTGAATGTGTATGAGTGTGTATGTTTGTGTGAATATATGTGTATGTGTGTGTATGTCAGTGGGTGTGTGGGTGTGTACACATGTACACATGCTGTGTGTATGAGTATGAATCTGTGTGGGAATATGTGAGTATGTATGTGTGTATATGAATGTGTGTGAATGTGTATGTGTGTGTGTGAATGTGCAAGTGTGTGCTTCGCAGGTAGATAAAAAGAAAGATAATTTGTACTAACTGAATCTGAACAGACCCATCTCCATGGAAGGCTCAGTAGCCAATAAAATGTGTTCAGTTATATCAACGTTGTTTGTTTGCTAATTCATCAAAACAAAACTCCTTTTAGATCCTAATCACAATTCCTGGAACACAAAAGGGAAAACAAATTTAGTTTTGCCCAGAAGAGCAATCTGTAATAACTGCTGTTGTCTTTGGATAGAGGTCAATCTCCCCTAACTCCTCTTGTGATTCAGTACAGTGTGGGACACTGTCCTCTACTCTCTTTTCTGCTGTACCATGTACACTGGAGGAAGCTATAATAGTTATTAGGTCACTGTCTATACAACTCCTAGCAGGATCACCACAGTTATTCCCTGGAGTCTACCCTTATGAGACTAAGAAGCCTTTCAGGAATATGCTTACTTTGTTTTGTTTCCATCAATCAGGATTTTATTATTGAAATAGAAAGTGAAAAAGAATTCAAAGTTTCCTGGGGAAATTTTTCAGCATCCCAAACCATTTTTTCTAGTAACAGTAAATTATGTCATAAGTTCATACCTTCTCCATATAGAACAATGAAGTAAAATTGAGACTGAGAATAATCTTGCATTTCACAATAGTTACCCACCATTTATTATATAGTTCTCAGAAATGATGGATGAAATTTGGGGTCTGCTATGGAGCAGATCACTGTAGATCTCAGCTCATGTTAGAACCTTTGTTTTGAGTAGCTAAGTTATTTTCTTTGCTTTGCTTTGGTTGATTCAAGACTGGGTTGGAAACAAAAGAACAGATACTCAAGTGAGACATATATTCTGGTCTTCACTTCTATTCCAAGTGCTGGCTATTTTATATAAAAGATATTTTTTGACCACATAATATTTATATTTATCTTGGCTTCCCTTACTTCCTAGTAACCTGAGCTATGAATGGGCTTTTGACAATACGTAATGATTCTACTAATAATTTTAAAAAAAAAAAGAGTGCCTGTTCATATTAGCATCATTTATTACAAAAATTAATAACAAGGATTAGTATATTTTTAAACTGAGTAATCCTCTAATGACATTGTTACTTTGAATTTTAGCTTATGTTCTTTCCGTCCTGTCTATTACCAATTGTGTTCTTTGAAATTGCTATGCCCCTCACTGTTGTAGTCTACATTTTGAACCTTGGCTGAACAGATCCATACTTTTAGTCTTCATTATTAGCAAAGCCAACTTAATGTTACCTAAATTGGAAGAGGTTGAGTTACTGTACAAAAGTACACAAATGGCTTAGCCCAGAGAAATACTATGTTTTCTATTGTTTCTTTATCAAATCATCAGAAACTTAGTGGCTTACAATACAAAAATTCATTTTCCTACAGTCGTTCAGCTCAGAAATTCAACATTGGAGTCATTGGGCTAAAAATCAAGGAACCTTTAAAGCTGTCTTCCTTTCTGCAAATTCTCAAAGAGAATCAATGGCCTGTGTTTATCCGGGTGTTTCAGATTGACTTCATTCTTTGTTTTTGTTTGTTTGTTTGTTTCTACTTGTTTCCGCCTACAGAGGTAGTGATGTCCATTTAGGTCATTCTCGAATTGAGTTTCTCCCTAACTCTTCTTACCCTCATAAAGACCTGTGTGCTTGCCGTAGGCCTATCTATATCTCTGGGCTCTTAATTAAATCATACAGACAAACCCATTCTTCCATGTAAGGTATTCCTTCCCACTTTCCTGAAATTGGGATGGGGATGATACAAGACAACCTTGTTCTGCTACCACACAGGTGAAGGTGGGCTAGAGTAAGTGGAGAGACAGCTGTTACCTGGTACAAGCATCCATCCAATACCTATACTCCTTAGCCTCGCTTAGTTCAGGGCAATGCTGTATCACAGAGCATCAAGCCATGGTCAGACCCTCTGAACACAGCACTTTAACTTTCTCACTCAAGCCTTGCCTCCTTCCAACAAAGCAAGACTTTACAATATTTTTCAACATTATATTCTGTGCCTCAAGTCTTTTAACAGAAAAACGTTAACTTCTGCTTTCTTTTCTCATTTGTCATCACTGACTGTAACATTACCAACATGGGTTCTTTTCATTGGAACCTCAATCCTTGCATACTTCCTGTATCTTTCTACTGACACACTTATAACAGCAGCAACTGTTACCGACCTTGTCCTGATACCTTAGTCATAGGTAAGTCCATTTGAATTCTCTGTAAGAGCAAGGTAAAATATTACACTTAGCACTGTACAACATGGTATCAGACAGGACCAAACTGGTCTTTGCTATTGATTATAACTTAATAGGACACACGTTTCTCACTAGGCATGATGGTATATGCCTGTAATATCAACAACTGAGATGTTGAAACAAAGGAATTTCAAGTTTAAAATTAGCCTGTGCTATGTAGTCAAAGACTGACTAAAGAGGGAGAAAATGGAGATTTCTGAGTGTCTAATACTAAGGGAACAATATTATGAAGCCATTGTAGATATCAAGTACCTGGGTATTTTCCTCATTACTCTTTAAAAATCCCTACTAATAAGCCTCAAAAGATGTCACCAGCCCATATACAATATAGTTCTTCTTTCAAAAAACATCACAGGACTAATACGTACTGTATTCTGGCATGCACATGAGCATGCACATACATTTATACACATACACACCCCTCAGTATAGCATGTACACGTATGTCCTCTTGGTGACTTTTTTCTCTCATAACCTTCAATACAATCTTCTATTTCACAATACAGTATTATGGAACCTTCTTTAGACCAGAGAGTACCATAATGCAGCTTATTTCTCTTTTTAGTAAACAAACTAGACATAACTTGCCATGATCTGAAAGTGCTCTCAACTCTAAAAGTCTCTGTGGTCAATGGTTTACAAAATTCATGATATTTATACAACAAAGAGAAAAGACTAGCCTTGTATTTTGTGAGTCCTTTGAAGATTATTTTTACTAAATATCATTGGGGCTTTTCATCTTCAAAATGTGTGTATCACTAATTTCGACTTGATTATTTGCATTACTTTTAGACTGACAAAATTATATCAATAACATATAATACAATGCTTTGAATGTATGTGCAAATTCTGGAATGGCTAAATCAAGCTAAGAAATATCACCTCTTCATTATATGTTAAACCTTTTTATGAGAACAGTTACAAGCTAAGGCTTCAGTAATTTTCATGTGCTTGATGACCTTGTTACTGTAGACACCATGTGTCACAATAGTCTCTGGAACTCATTCCTCTGTCTAACTGAAATTCCCCTCATCTTCCCAGTGCTGCTTGAGATAATTCTACAATTGTATTCCTGTCTTCAATAAGTCAATATTTTAACTTTCTCTTTTAGCAAAGGAGATTTAAATGACCTACAGAATTGGCTATTTTCTCATCATTCATTTGTTTTATTAGCAACTACAATCTCTTCTTTACCGATTCTGATAAAGCCCTATTTCTTTAAAACAAATAGCTGGGTACCTTTGGACCTATGCTCCTTTCTCTACATTCGGAATTAGGAGCAATTACTGTAATTATACGAATGCTGTGAAGATTTTAAAAGAAATGCATGCAACTAGAAAAATGCTAAAAAAAATCTAGCACCAACTAGCTTAGGGGATTGCCAGCAGAGTTGCTTTTGTCAAGTTATTTAGTACAAATGTTTTCATCATTTATAATTTCAAGCTACCAGCAATTTGAGCATTGGCCTATGCCTCTAAGGCTCCATTCACGACACTGAATCATAGTAAGCTTCCAGGAAGTGCTGGATCCTGTTGTTACTAAGTCTATGGTCCCTTTTGGTTTTGTCAATATGTATTTAAGCATTTTCACACATGATAAAAGGAGGAGAGCTCCAGGAAGTGAGCAGAGAAAAAGACATGAGGATTACAGCAAGCAGAATTTGAGGGAACAGAACTCCGAAACTGATTTGAACAGGAATAGGAGTACTTGGGAGCCAGAACTCACGGTATTCATTTCACAAGCAGGCTTAGAAGTTTGGAAGCAAGATAAGCTGAAAGGGGAGAAAGGACAGAAAATATATATAGCAAAAACATACATATATTGAAATGAGCTTGTGATGCCTAACCTTGATTTATTGATATTGGTAATGTAAATTGCTTCATTTTGAAGATGTGTAATTATTTTGGTTAAACTGAGTTGTTTTCAGGGTGGGTAAGAGGACTAGGATGATGGGAAAGTTGGTTATTTGACATATTATGTATTATAATATATATTGTATTGACTTGTTATAGAGACATTTATATTAGACAGAGGAACCATAGATGACCTAATGGCTAAGGATGCTAATATTATGAAAAACTGAAGATGGCATTGTAAGCAAACCATATATTAGCATACAATGAGAGGGAAGAGTTGGGAGTGGGGCCACTTATTTAAAATAAGTAGTCTGAGGTCAGCTTCTCTGGGTTAGTTAGACTAAGGACTTGAAAACAAGCTAGCTGGGTAGGAGAGCAGAGATAGTTGACCTCTAGCAAAAGAATTACAAATTTGGAATCTCAAAGAAAGAGAAACCATTAAGATTTTAGAACATTCTTATATAGAGTATGGTCTGAGAAGGCATGCCCACCCAAAACCTACTTCTTACTAATTTGCAGTAAAGTGTAGGTTCAGACTAAATGGATGGTATTAATAACAACTTGACAGGGCAAGTTCATGTCTGTATAATATTTTAAATATTATAATATAATTATAATATAATATAATTAAATAGTATAATAATTTTAAAAAATCAGTTACTGAATGTCTTCTCTTTTATTTTCTTTTTATTGTAATAGTCCACTTGTATTAAAATATTGGGCCATATTAAGGGAGAAGGTGGTGATTTCATGGATCACTGATAGCTGATGCGGAAATTGTTGGCATCTAAAATATGCAGAACTCTGGAAGATCCAGTAAAATGACCTAAGAGGACAGAAAATGGGAGGGAGGGACCGAGGTTAAATTCCAGGTCTGTTATCTCACTGGCTACATTCCTTGTGGAGAAGCTGACATCCTCCCATTTCATGTGCTAGGCAGTCATTAACTCTTTTTCTTTTTTTTTTTTTTTTTACATGTTCACATGTAAGTCTTTATTGAGTATATGTTTTCATTTTGTTCTTGTATAGATACCTAGAAGAGGTTTATTAGACCCTTCTACTTCAAAAGAGCTGGGAGTCTAACTACAAAAAATTGCTAGCATGTATTTCAAAGTGATTGGCCATTTTTCTATCCCCACTAATAGAGTAGAGAGTCCCAGTTGTCACACATAGATGTACTATAACTTTTAGTGATTCTAAGAAGCACAGTCATTAATCTTGAAAAACTTTCTGTGTACTTAGTGATTATTCCCAGTCTGAGGCCCGCAAGTTAAAGACCCAGAGGGAACAAAGCTGAGGGTTCTTCTTAGTTAGAACCTCTCTGATCGTTTGGTATTCTTGACCAGTGCCTTTCTTTGTAGTTTTAGTTGATTCTCTAGTTCTTTACCAGGTCAGAAGTGTGTGGTCCCACCACTTGAGAGACCAAGGAGGTAGGATCCTTGAACTAGAACATTGCTAGTTCAAAGCCATTCTGAGCTTCACAGTGAGTCAATGAGTTCCAGGACAGACTCAGACTCCTCGGTTACAGAATGAAACTTTATATGCAAAATAAATAAATAAGTAAATAAATAAGAAAGAAGGAAGGAAAGAGAGAGAAAAAAACAGAACTATACACTAAGATATCTCCATATTTCTGTGTTTCTTAATTCTGTTGTTAATTGCTTAAAGTTTTTTGAGAAATTAGAAATGTCCAATGTTGACATACTTCTCTTTCTTTTATTCAGAGCTCTAGAGAAATTACCCAGAACCCTGAACGTGTTTCCCTGGTCTACTTGAATCTGATGTGAAAGAAAAGCAGGAGGGAAAAGATCATTCTCCATGGGACCTAAAATTAGCAAAAGACACAGAAGCCAGCCTGTGAGGGATTTGACTTTTTGAGGTTGTCCCTGGTCCTCAGTGTTTGCATTCCAAGAGGAAGCCGTGTGCCTCGGGTCTGTTGTAGGACTTGATTTTTGTAGAGCAATGCAGTGCTATGCTGTTAGAAAGGCACCAAACTTAGAATCACCAGTGCCAAGCTGTCTCTCAGACCGACTAGGGCTCCCACTGGAGGGACAAATTGTAGTCAACTTACCTCACAGAGCTTTCTGGTCCTTATACAAAGTAGAAAGGAGTGGGACCAAAAAATTGGCCATGTCTGAAAACTGATGGAATTTTAGGAAGAAAACTGAAGAATAAGCAAAAGAAGAAGAGAGAACACAGAAGGGTCCAAAGAGCTTCTGAGAGTACCTTTTGCCTTTCTGTTGGTGTCCCAGCTCTGATTTTGTTCTTAGGTCCACCAGTGTGTTTCCCTGTTGTTTGAGTATCTAGTCGACTACCTGCTACTGTTCTGCTGATTGTTGGCCTTGCTAGAATCCCTGATTCCCCTGCTGTTCTCTATGTGCTTCTATGAGGGTTACTATGATGAAAATAGAGCAGAATTTAGTGTGAAGTAACATTGGCAACTGTAACGTGTCCATTTAACTTATTTTTATAGCACTTAGGCAATATTGATAGTCTTAGCGAGTAGTTCACATCTTAACAAAAGCATGCTTTCCCTGTCCATTTGGCCCACGATATCACCGTCTTTGAGGCCATTCTGAATCCTGTCTCGTGTAACAATAATATATTATGAAAACAGATACGTTAAGAATTTCCTGTACAGCAGTCAGTTGTATATGCTCTCTCTCTCCCCCTTAGCTTCTTTTTCTGTGACTTTATTTTTCACAAAGAGAAGGCAACTCTGGAATACAATCGCTTTGTTCTGAAGACATTGTGAACTATTAATTCTTAACCCTTTGAAAAAAAACTAGTGAAGTTGTTTTCTGTATCTTTTGCTTCATCTGTCTCTATAGAGTGACCTAGGAATTCAAGTGTAAGTTGTTTTCATTGTTGAACTGGATATTTATATACTTGGTATGCTTTTCACGTGTTATTTAATTCTGTATAATTTCCTATATTTGTATTAAAGTACTGAGCGATTAAAAGTGTCAACTAAATATTTGATGTGTGCCATTCCCTTGAAAAATATAGAAATAAAGAATAACACTTGGATTTTTTCTCTGTATGCGAAATCTTTAGTTGACCTTTCTGCTTGCTCATGGGGTGGTATCTGATGTGGTCAATGAGAGCTATTGTGTAGGTAAGTGTCTTTGGACGTGATTCTAGAGTTATGGAGTTTCCAAGGTGTGCTTTCTTGCTTTTACTGTTAAATACCAGACCTCACAAAAGAGTAGCTTAGATGGTTTCAGGCACTATAGTAATTAGCACTCTGTCTTGCTGTTTCTGGTACCTTGGCTGAATCATTGCTGTGTCAGGCAAGAGGAGTGAAAGAAATACATCTCCAGTGTGCTGCTCTCAGGACTCACTCCTCTCGTGATTCAGGGACATTATTGAGGCCCACAAAGAGTTTCTATGTGAAATGTCTTATGTATCTTGATAGCTACCATATCTGAGATGAAAGCATACATTTTAAAAGGGTAATATATAAGCACCTGGAGATGTCAGTGTCGTGAACACCACCTGTTTATGGTCAACTCCACAGCACACTTGCGAAAGATTAAAAGTTAAAAGGACAAATAGTTCATTGGTGCTGATAGGAAAGTAATTTTCATTCAGCAGACCTGGTGAGATAGTCTTGGAACAAAACTAAAGAGGGATAAATTAAAGGATGGGTAATGAAGCTTTGTGTGCGTTTCTCCAAACAACTCCTGCCTACATAGATATGTCCACACAACCTAAGGTTTTGATCATTCAGCCATCCCTTTATTGAGGCCATTGCCTTTCTTGGAGTTCATCTTCCAAGTAAAGACTTCAGAGAGCCCTAAATTGATTTTTCCATTTCCATAATTTGTTTTTTTATTCACTTTACATCCCCATCATAGCCTCCCTCTCTCCTCTCCTCCCATTTCCATTCTTACACATTCCTCCTCCCACTGCCCCTCCCATTCTCCTCAGAGAAGGTGGAACCCCCTTTGGGTACCACCCCACCCTGGGATATCTAGTTCCAGCAGGACTAGGCACATCCTCTCTCACTGAGGCCCAACCGGGTAGTCCAGAGAGAAGAAGCCATCCAATGGCAGGGAACAGACCCAGACAGTCCTTTCTCCACTTGTTAGAGGATCCACATGAAGACCAAGCTGCGCATCTGATACAAATGTGTAGGGGGCCATGTTCCAGCCCTTGCATGTTCCTTGGTTCACAGTCTCTGTGAGCTCCTAAGGACCCAGGTTAATTGACTCTGTAGGTCTTTTTGTGGTGTCCTTGACCCCTCAGACTTGCTCAATTCTATTCCCCACTCTTATACAAGACACTCCAAGCTCCACTTGATGTTTGGGTGTGAGTCTCTGCATCTGCTTCCATCTGCTGCTGGATGAAGCTTCTCAGGAGATAATCATTCTAGGTTCCTGTCTACAAGCATAGTAGTGTACTATTAATAACTTCAGGAGCCGGCTCTCTCACATGGTATGAGTCTCAACATGGGGCAGTCATTAGCTGTTTCTTCAGTGTCTGCTCCATCTTCATACCTACACATTTTGTAGGCAAGATAAAATTTGGATTGAAGGTTTTTGTGGGTGGATTAATGCTCCCTTCCCTCCTCTGAATGTCCTTCTTGGCTACAGAAGATGACCATTTCAGTCTCCAGATCCCTATCTGGTAAGAACCTTAGCTACGGTCACCCCTACTCCTAGACTCCTGGATGAGTGGGGGACACCTGGATTAATTATTCTTGTTTCACTCATAATTCAATTTACATCAGCATATTGAATGGCTTATGAATTGCCTATCAGAATATTAAAGCAGTTGTACGTAAGCCAGGTGTGTTTGATGGAGATATCAAGTAGCAGGGTTGGAGAGAAATAAAAAAGAAAAAAGAGGTCATTAAGAACATGCTTCCTTGTCTGAGAAGGCAGATACACTAAACTTGGAGTCTCACTTTCTCTCTGCATGCTTCCTTCTACTGTCTCGCCTAGACAAGCTTTCCCACACTCATTCTGAAATTTCAACTATGAAGGCTCTTTTGTATGTTTATGAATTAGAAAGAGTAGTTTGAACTTTACACATTAAAGCAAAACTGGGAAAGTTGTAAAGTTTTTGGTTCACAATAGTTCAGTCACATACATCTTTGCTAAAATTTTAGAAAAATTCCACAGTAGTGGTAGCCCATTCAGAAACAAGGGAGAAACAAAAGAATTCTTTGGTGCTGATCTGAAACTGAAGATGAGCTTTGGTTCTCTCACAACCTAGTCACTCACCCTGAGAGTGATTCACAAACAAAGAGAACAAGATCCATGTTATTACTAGACACTGTAGGCTTTCCCTTTACACAGTGAGTTCCAGACCAGCCAGGACAATATAGTACACCTTGTCTCAAACAAATACACAAACAAAGGAAACTAACCAACCAAATTAGTTATTCTTATATACAAAGATTTTTACTTTCTGAAATAAACCTGAAAAAATAATTCCCCCCGTATGTTGCAGTGATTAAATTGTTTTGTAGTCTCAAAATAGTCCAAGTTGACCTCCACATTCCCTAGAGTTGCTCAGGCAAATTGATTCTTAGGAGGCTAAAGAGAGCTATGATACAACTCAAGCAACTCAACCTATGCACAGGTATCATAATCCTTTGAGACTCCAGAGTAGGAAAGATATTGAATGCCATTATTATAGATATCAAAAATGAGAGTGCAGACAGCAGTGGACATTTGAAAGAGGGTTAAAATTCCAGCTCCAACTTCTAGGCTTCTGTCCAGTATTTGCTCTACAAACTTCCGTCCACACCCAGAACTGCACTGTGACCCACCTCACATCTAATGTACCAGGGTTTCCTGTTTGCTCTATCAGTATGTCCAGTCTCTGTCACCTACTCTAATTCTGCCCCTGGGTCTAAATCATCATCTTTCTCCTAAATCATTGCTATAGCTTCCTAATAAATTTCCCTGCTTCTCTTTCCCACTCTCTTCAGTATATTTTAAATATGACTGTCTTAAGCTATAACAAGTCAAACTCTTGCACAAGATTTCTTAAGTGGCTTTTTAGTTCACATTGTATACAAGCAAAAGTCTACATGAGCCTTCAGGATGCTGCTGACACTTATGGTCATTAGCATCTCTGGTATTTTGCCTATATTTTGGACACATTTCTACCTCTGAGCCTTTGTTTCCCTGTCTAAAGTCTCTCAGATCACTTCACAGTCCTTACCTTTCTGCTGATAGATTACCCCACCTCTCTCTGCTGGCTTTCCTCCATTGCTTGCTTCACTAACTAGCATACTGCACCTGGTACATGTTTATTCTATTATTTACCTCCCTCGCTATTTCATAAGCATCATGGGGAATTATTTTATTGGCTAATAAATCTTTGCTGGGTTTGAGATATTGCTCAATAGAGAAAGTACTTGCCTAGTATGCACAAAGCTTCAAATTCAATCCTCCAACACTCATAAACTAAGTATGGTGGTACACTCCCAGAATCCCGGAACCTAGGAGGTGGAAGCAGACCAAAAATTCAAGGTAATCCTTGGCTACCTAGCAAGTTCAAGGCCAGCTTAGGATACAAAAGACCCTGTCTAAATCAAAACAAATCAATCAATTCATCCACTCAATATTCCTTGAGTGAAGTTTTTCATTCACAAATTATGGGAGGAAGGAGAAAGTCATCAACTTTGCCTTTGTGCACCCTTTATGCCCTGTAGAGGAACATGTGACTATGTTCTCCAGTACGAATCTACTTTTTAAAATTGGCAATTATGGAGCTATGGAGATGGCTTAGTCAAGTTTACCCCCAGGCCCATATAAAAATCCATGTGCAATCATGCGTGCCTCTAATTTCAGTTCTGAGAAGGCAGCACTGGAGTCTCTGGATTACAATCATGCACTGCCACACCTAGATTTTGAGCACTGGGGATTCAAGTCAGATCCTCATGCCTGTAACCCCAGTGTTAGGAGACAGTCAAGAAGATCCTGGGGAGCTCAAGGAATAGTGAAAGACCCTGATTTCTAAATCAATAAATAGATAGATAAATGATAGATAGATAGATAGATAGATAGATAGATAGATAGATAGATAGATAAATAGATAGATAGAGGAAGAAACACACAGACATATGGACAGAGAGAATAAGAGAGAGAGAGAGAGAGAGAGAGAGAGAGAGAGAGAGAGAGAGAGAGAGAGAGAGGAACCAAAAACAAGTACATGCACAATTACAAAATTGGCAGACTTAGATACAGAAAATGGAGATCATCTTTTCCTCTTGGTTTTTATGGGCTGGCCACTAAATCAAATAAGAACAATGCTCAGTAAGTCCAATAAAATTAGAGCTATTATAAGTCTGTTTCAGTGGGTGGGCTCAAGGATGGATGGTGGAATCTATAACTTGTGCAAGTTCTTGTGCTGAGTCCATTCTTTCTGGTGACTTCAAAACCCCCAACTGACACTCCTGTATCACATGCCTCTTGTCCTCAGTTTTGTTTTCCATCTCCTCTAGGCCAACACAGAGGCAGAGTGGGCATAAGGTAGACACTTAAGGTCTGACTTTGGGAACTGTGGTCTGACTTAGGAAGCAAAAAGAAAGCCCCCTGGCTTTAGGAGGTGCTGAGTCACAGACAGAACTGATATTTTTCTGTGCTGAGAAATAAAAGGACATGTCATAGTTCAAGATCCTGCTTACATTAACTGACTTCCCTAGCATAGTATGGTGATGTGTCGGAGCTTCTTTCCTGTCACTGTGATAGAATACCCTGACAAAAGCCAAGAGAGATAAAGAGTTGATTTTGGTTCACAGTTCAAGTTACAGCCCATCGTAATACATGTATGTATGTATGTATGTATGTATGTATGTATGTAGGCGGGACAGGGATGTGGAGGGTTCACAGCCATTGGAGCTAGAGGAAGCTGTCACATTACATCTACAGTCATGAAGCAGAGCACATTCTGTGCTTTCAATCTAACACTGTCCTGGATCCCTACCTAGGGAATGGTCTTGACTTTAGTTAATATGGGCTTTCCCACATCAATTAACTTTAAAAAAGAAAAAAACCAACCATTCACAGGCATGTTTAGGGCCCCATCTTCCAAGGGATTCTAAATCCTGTCAAACAGGCACTAGGACCGACCATCAACCCATTTGATCTTAAAATCTGGACGATGTGACCTTTTCCATGAAGACAGACCTGTTCCAGATGACTTAAGCAGGATGTCACAATTGACCTCCAGGGTTCTTTCTCCAGATATATATGACTAAACCAGAGGTAAACCATCAGGAGATGGCCAAAGGTCGCGAGTTTGCTGGGAACTCAATGGTTGCTTTGAGATTTTTCTTTCTGATTCATGTTAATCAAGAAATTAGAAAAATCCCACTTACACCATTTACAATTTGGAATTGACAGTCTTCTCTTCTTCTTCTTTTTTTTTTTTTTTTAGATAAAAAAAAAAACAAAACAAACAAATCAGGAGCTTAACAAAACCAGTGTCAAGTTTTCTGGGAGTAGCCTTTATGTGCCAGTCTAGTTAGAGACAGATGGAAGCTCAGCCGCTCCAGTACGCTCGCTCTTCGAACACCACACAATTCTGGGTGTGGTTGCCTCTGTATCTAAAAATTTCCTTAAGTTTTAGGGAATATCTTGGTTTCTCTTTTTATAATTAAATGACATTATCATTTCTACCTCACGTAAAAATAAATGAGATGGTGACTTTAATGAAATGATTGTAAGTAACATATTGCAAGGCCAGATGGCTCTGTGTGCAATTCCAGGAAACATTAAATTTCCCATGAGCAACTAAACAAACAGTGAGGAGTCTAGTGGAGGCAGCAGGTCATTTTGAGTGGATGGGATGAGCCTATCAGGGCTTGTGAAATGTACCTGAAAGGTCTCTGTATTTTAAGTGGGAAAGGGTTTCTTTTCCCAGTGAGTTTTTAGAAGGACTGGCCAGTTCAGGGGCTGCTAAGAATTGATTGGGAGCCATCCATGGCAATGAGACACTTTTCCATGTTAGAGTCAATGTTAATTTACTCATGAGAAGAAAACATAGTCCTCAAGAGAATTCCAAGTCTATCAGATTCACACTGTGTTTAACTTGGCCAGAGCCTATCCAAGTGTCAATTTAGCCAATAAACAGCACTCTTGTATTAGCAGAAGTTAGTAATAGAGTTTGTATTAGAGGCTGGGCAACACACAGTCATTGGGTAAACTGAAACTTCATGCTGTATGTAGTCCATGAGGCACAGTGACTTCTGAGTCTTCATGGGCAAGGTTGAATGGCATTCCCAGATGTTAGAAAAAAAAAATCTCACAAGAATCTTTTCTTAGATGGATACAGAAAATGTGGTACATTTACACAATGGAGTACTACTCAGCTATTAAAAACAATGAGTTCATAAAATTCTTAGACAAATGGATGGAGCTAGAAAATATCATCCTGAGTGAGATGACCCAATCACAAAAGAACACACATGGTATGCACTCACTGATAAGCGGATATTAGCCCAAAAGCACACAATACCTAAGACGCAATGCATAGACCTCATGAAACTCAAGAAGAAGGAGGAAGACCAAAGTGTGGGTGCTTTTGTCCTTTTTAGAATGAGTATCAAAAGATTCAACCAGAGCTCCCAGGGTCAAAACCTACAGCCTGAGAACAGGTAAAAATGAAACACCCGTGATGTCTGCTGGTAGAAGTTCTAATCCTGATGCTGGCCTCCAGACTTATACTACTCAGACCTTTGATGGGCCATTGACAAGGGACCAAACAGCTAGAGATTGACATCACTAATCTGAAGAAATCCCTCGTTTCGATGTCTGAATTGATCTCCAAAAATTACAAAGGACTTTATTGGACTTGATTTACTCTTCTACAATAGAAAAGACTGTGTACAGCTCTTGACTGTGTACAGCCCTTAAAGAAGAATGTTGCCTTACATAAACAAGACAGGGATGGTTAAAGAAAACATGAAAAAGCTCAGAGAAGGCCCAGAGAAATGACAGAGAGAGAAAGAGAAAGAGAAAGATGAGAGCTGGTACAAAGACTGGTTTTCAACCTCTCGATGGTTGTCAACCCCACTTCCTCCCATCTTGGGACCATTAAATGGGTTATTTCTGCTGATTTCTTTTAGTCCCGGGCCTTAAATAGGCTGACTAACTTTGTGATACAACAGATAGATAATTCGGTAGCAAAACCTATTCAGATACATTATCATAAGTTAGCTATGGAGGACCACGAGACTCAAGATGAGGTTGTTACTTTATACAGGGTGTTCCTCAAACCCATCTCCACCCAACCTAAAAGAAGAGACTTCCACCCTTAGACCAAGCAGAGAGGGGCTAACCAGAACCCTCTCTGTCTGGCGATCTGAATTCTTGCTTAGGCTGTGAGGCTAAGCACTGCAAGGGAATATAAATAAAAGTTAAAAATATCTATCTGGGTTCCCTGAGGGACAAGCCTGACTGCATAGGGGTTGATGTCAAAAGTATCCCCTCTCCAGGAAAAGATATTGGGATGGGTATGGCCCTCATGCCTCACTGGACAACGACAGGAGGACCTGAGCCATTACAAGGTCTCCTTCAATTATTGGAGGTCAGGCCTCTATCCCCGCCTTCGCAAGAATAGAATCGCCAAGGCCCTTCTATACTTAGAGAAGGGAGGAGATGTCAGGAGCAGGCCTACATATACATTAAAGGCCTAAAATCAGTCATAGGCCTAAAGTCAGCAATAGTCCTGACATATATGCATGCTAACACCAAGTCTTGGGTCTCTGTGGAAAAACACTGAAACAGCAGGCTATAAGCTATTGTAAACAGGCAGCTTCTGTGGAAATTTACCAGCTCAAGTAGTCATAGGTCTTATAAATAGGCAGCCTCAGTGGACAGTACCAACTTAGATAAGGGCAAGTGAATCATAGGCAGAATCATAGTGACCTGTCCCCTGAGCCTACACCCAGCTGATACCCTGTTCTGAAAGGTATCTGTACTCCCCCTGAACACCTATGCTCTGGTGCCATTCCCTTCCCCACATCCTGCCTTTTTATGTTTATAACCCCTGTGTAAATAAGTAAATTATGATATGATTGAAAGAAAGAAAGAAAGAAAGAAAGAAAGAAAGAAAGAAAGAAAGAAAGAAAGAAAGAAAGAAAGAATCTTTTCTTAGATCTCACTCAAGGAGTTCCTACAAGCCTTTTCTAGTGTAGATTAGAAATCAGGCAGTTGAAACTTCAATGTTGTTAATGACTTTTATGTGGTCTGATAGAGTATAAACTTTTAGCCCAGTTGAGCAAACCATTTCTCTAGTTTATATAGAGTGTTAGGACCCCAGAGTTTACTAGAAGCCAAAAGTTTCCTAAACTGCTTCCCTATACATGATTAAAAGCTATCCCCAGTATTAGCTTTTGACTGATTTCCAGCATCTTTGGCTGTGGAAAGTACACAGAAGAACAGATTTTCTCTCCGGTTGAGTGGTTTTAATTGTTTAAACCAGGGTGTTTATTTCCCTTGGAAGCAAAGAGGTGTGTTCCAGTGCATTCTTAGTTGGGGAAGGAAAAGTATCTGGAGACAGCAGATTAACAACAAAAATTAAATATATATTTAAAAACCAAAAGAACTAAGTCATGAAGCAAATACCTAAAGCCAGACTTGAATGAGTTTTTATTGAAAGTCCTCAGTTTTCAAAACCTAAGCATGCCATAGGGAACATGCCAACCATGGACAAAGGACGAAGAGAAAGAAAACAAGCTATTGATAAACTTGGGGTTCATGCTGGTTTTGATTTTCAAGGATAGAATACAGGTACTAATGCCACTTCTAAAAAAAGGTTTTTATTGCATTTTTATACTAAAAGAATGAGAATACTTTTTATATAGTTGTTAGGAGATGACTTGCATTTCTCTATCGTGTGTTATTCAATGTGTTTCTATATTAGAATAGTGTTTTAAGTGATGAAATAAGCAATGTATATTCAGCCATGAGCAAACCTTGAGCAAAAAAATGTCATTCAACAAACACATAACATGCTGAGCATGGGAAATGGGAACAGCAGAAGGAATTAATGAAACCCTGCTGGAGAAAATTTCAGCAGTTAAGAAAGCATAAAATAAGCCGGGCAGTGGTGGCGCACGCCTTTAATCCCAGCACTTGGGAGGCGGAGGCAGGCGGATTTCTGAGTTCGAGGCCAGCCTGGTCTACAGAGTGAGTTCCAGGACAGCCAGGGCTACACAGAGAAACCCTGTCTCGAATAACCAAAAAAAAAAAAAGAAAGAAAGAAAGAAAGAAAGAAAGAAAGAAAGAAAGAAAGAAAGAAAGAAAGAAAGAAAGAAAGAAAGAAGCATAAAATAAAGCTATCTGCATGTATTCAGAGGCAACCTGTGTAAATTCATAAAGTAATGTTATATATAGTGAAACAAAATGTCCAAATGCAGACTCACTTTTGACTGATTTCCAGCATCTTCGGCAGTGGAAAGTACACTGGGTGTTCCTAATGCAAAATGTTCATACTTGAGAGCAGAAGTATTTTCCTAATTATAATTTTAAATTTATGTATGGCATGGTTATCTTGGAACTTGTAGTAGACCCAAGTCTAAAGACAGTTGACTTATGTATCATATAAATCATTACATATATATATACATATACATATATATATATGGGATCAGAACTCAAGTCTTGTGAATCAAGAGCTTTTGCAGGCTAAGACATCTCATCAGCCCTCACGTGGCAATTTTAATGTGCTGCCACTGAGACTGTGGTCCATCATATGAGGTCACATGACTCACTCTCTATGTGACATTGTGTAGTCAGTCAAAATGTTTTGATTTTTGGAACAGTTTAGCATGTTCAGCCAGTATATCATTATTCAGTTTTCAGCATGATTTCATATAATTACAAATTTAACACTATGATCCATAAAGTATAGCTGACAGGAATTAAGAGTTGGCCATGTGTTAGTCATCATTGAAACTGAGGCCCATTCTATTTTCCTATTTGCTTGAAAAATATCAAAACCCAAAGTTAGAGAATGACTTGGGGGCAATTTTTCATTATCTGAGAGCTTGGGGGTGTTTTTGCTCTAAGCAAGGACATTGGCATCTCCTCTACTTTCACAATATATTCAATTTTGTCACTTTTTCATGCAAATAAAATCTTTTCCTCCATGTCTTTGAATTATAAAACAACAAACACTCAGCACTCAACCTTCCATAAAACATAAATGTTAAAATGACTGAAGAATCACTCTCTTAGTAATTGTCATCATAGAAATGAGTTAACAAGGATCCAGGTACTAAACATGTATTTGAACATTTGGTCCCCAGTTGGTGTTTGAGAGGGAAAATAGGACATGATGGTGGTTTGAATGAGAGCAGCCCCACAGGCTCATATATTTAAATATTCATGGTCTGCAGTTGATGGCACTCTTTAGGAAGGATGAGGAGATGTAGCCTTATAGGAAGTGGTTTGCCACTGGGAGTGTGCTTTGAAGTTTTCCAAATCCCACCCTATTCCTGGTGTCTCTCCCTCTCTCTACCTCATTTTTATGGACCAATTATATAAACTCTCAGCTACTGCTCCAGTGCCATGACTACCTGCTTGGTGCCATACTCCCCCATCATGATGGTCATGGGCTCACTCTCTGAAACTATAAGCCTCCAATAGACTTTTTTCTAAGTTGCATTAGTCATGGTGTCTTAACAGAGCTATAATTAAGACATGGAACTTTTAGAAGGTGGAGCCTTGCTGTGTATTGTATTGGTCATGGTATTTTCACAGCAACAGAAAAGTAGGGCATCTTGTTGGGCTTTATTCTTGGATCACATAATGGTCATGTATTACGGAATTGCTTGTCCCTTATGCTCTTTTTTGGACACCTTTTGTGTTTATGTGCACATGCAGAAGATAGAGGACAATTTTGGAGAGTCATCTCTATCTTTCTTCTACGTAGATCCCAGGGATCGAAATCAGGTTCTTCCTTGAAAATCACAAGTTTACCCTTTAAATCAACTGACTTGGTGACAATATTAGGCAAGTTTCATCAAGTCTAGGTTTTTTGACACAATCCCCACTCAGCTATGAGATTATGATTCATTGGCTACAGAAGGAAATTGAAAAGTACTGGAATATAATGGTAACAAAAGCGGCCAACTTATATTGAGATCTTTGTTGTCTTGATCAGGCATAATACAGATTGCTGCTCACATAGCATGTTATTTAATATTCACAACTCTGTAATTTTGACTATTATTTTGACCTATAATCAACAACAGCAAACTCAAGAGGCATACTAAAGCAAGTAAGTTTTCTAATTATAAACTGGCAAAGCTAGTTATTACTATATGGAAACAGTTTTGATGTCTTGGACATTCAGAATGTTGTGGTTTTGTTGTTGTTTTAAACCTTTTAAAGAATTTCTCCAGGAAACAATACTTGAATTTCAGTCTGATTCTTATACAATAGTTCATACCACTATCTTGTAAAGTGGGGGGTAAGCATAGAGTAAGGTCACATTTGGAGGTTAGTATAACTATATAGAAATATCATTCCTCAACGAGGTGTGATGATACATCCTTGTAATCCCATTACTTGAAAGACAGAGACAGAAGATAAGGAGTTTAAGATTGGCCTATTCAGAGTTGAAAGCTACCCTGGATTACACTGTACTCTTCCTCAAAAAATGAAAAGACAAAAAAAAGAAAGAAAAGAAAGGAAAAGCAAAAAGAAGAAGGAAAGAAAAATGGGGAGATGAAGGAAGAAGAGGAGGAGAATGAGGAGGAAACAACAAGGTAAGGAAAGAAAGTTTGTTTTGTCTCATGGTTTCAGAATCATTTTAGCCCATCACAGTGGTGGTGACACAGCCTCATGACTCCATTCACCGGGGTGTGAGTGTTTGGTGCCTCCTACTCACAAGGCAGTGGACCATAAAGAAGAGAGTTAGTTACACTGAGATCAGGGGAGGTGATAATCTTCAGTCCATTCCTAGTGGGCTATTTCCATGGCCAGGCTCCTACTCCAATAGGCTCCTTAGCCATCAAAACAGTATCTCAACCTGGGCACCAAGCACTTGCAACCTTACCTTTGGCAGATATTTGAAATTTAAACTATAACAGCTCTTCAAAAACTATTTCATGGGAGCTCAAAGAAGCCAAGAGAATAAAAGAGGAAATAAACCTGGGTGACCTGAAGAAAGGCAGAATGATGTAGAAAGAGAAAGTGCTTCCACTCTGACATCCAATCAGGAAGCATATGAAAACTACCTTTGGCCTTCCTGTGACCATACATTCATTTCAACAAATATGTTTTTTTTTAATTTTTGCTTGTTTTTCTTTTCTTTTCTTTTCTTTTCTTTTCTTTTCTTTTCTTTCTTTTTCTTCTTCTCCTCTCCCCCCCCTCTCTCTCTCTCTCTCTCTCTCTCTCTCTCTCTCTCTTTCTGTTTTTTAGCAGACACGAGCAAGGTATTCTAGTTAGCTCCAATGATCTAAAGTAAGACAGGATCATTTCTCTAGAGAGGCTCTCTGTAAATTGCATAATGCAGGATAGTGATGCAGTGTAGTGTAGTTAACAAATATTCCAGGAACACACCTGTGGAACACCAAGTGTGGATAAGAGAGGAAAGCAAACAGCAGAAGGGTAAGGTGGATGGCCAGAAGAGAACAGGGAAGGAGACTGTGTTAGATAGCCCATCTGTGGGATTCAGGAGTTTGTGTTACCTCTTCACTCTGGCTTACAGCACATTGTCTTAACTTGAAATACTCTAATTTAAATTGATGAATAGACCTCACAAAGAAAATATCTGATTCATTGAGGTTAGACATATTTTACTTGGACTCATGGCAGTGTGTGCCCAATTCACAAACAGAAATTTCTTGGCTTTGCTCATGTTACACAACATGAAGGGAAAGGGGGAATTGGATGCTATTTCTAGACTCTGTTGTTTTTCCCACACTGAATGTGGGAAATGTTTCCTCTTTCAGCTGACAGTAAAACCACTGAGTCAAAGGAAAATCAGGGTGTATCATATCTGACCTCTGTATGTTGAACATAAATGACCAGAACTCATTAAACAGTCTGTACACGTAAGTAATGATGAGGGCTTTAACTTGGGCTGCAAAGTTTTCTTAAGTACCTTCATGGAGAACTAAGCATGTAAAAGAAATTGACACCTTGTAAATGTGTCATCTGAGAAAGTGTCCTACTTCACTGTCTTGTATGCCAAACCAGAATGTTATCTTCAGCTCATGTTGTGGAGATAGCTGAGACAAAGTTCACACAGCACTCTAACCCACTGCTTACAAACACCACTGCAGCTATTCATGTAGTCTTTGTTCGTGGGGCTTCTAGAACTCCCCATGTCTCCATTCTGTTTATCCTCTTCCCCACGAGCTTGGGATGTTAGCACTTTGCAAAACATAAATAAGTCAGTGATATTTCCCCATACTTCTTCCTGAGATCGTGAGAAAAGTAATTATGTTGGTTTGAATGAAAATGTCTCCCATAGGACCATATGGAAAGACAGTATTAGGAGGCATCTCCTCCTACTAGTTACTGGAGGAAGAATGACACTGTGTATTGGGGTTTCAAAAGCTCAACACACACCCAGTGTCTCTCTTTCTTTTGTGTGCCTCTGGATTCAGATGTATTCCTCTCAGTTACCTCTTCTGCACCATGTCTACCTGTGTGCCACTATGCTTCCTGTCCTAACAATAATAGACTCAATCTCTGAACTGTAAGCTAGTCCCAATTAAATGTTTTTCTATAAAAGAGTTTTCGTGGTCATGGTGTCTCATCACAGTATTAAAAACAGCAAGACCTAAGTCATCTGTTATAATGAAGAAAAGGGGAATGTTAATAGCTACAGACAATGGGAGATAGAAATTTGCACATTTTGACACATGCTTGAAACACAATAGGTGTTCAGTAATGATGATCATTGTTTCCTTTATTCATCAAGAGGAGACCTGAAAGATACCTTCAGACAAACGAAAGAAGATTTGGGGAAGAGGAAATAGATGTGATTTTTGGAGGTTGTAATAGGGTTGAATTGTAATACTATAGTTTCCCCATTCTTGCCTCCAAAATCAATGACTATAGTTTTATTTTAGAAAATGAGTCATGAAGGTAGAACTTAAGATAAGGGTCTTCATTCTCCTAGGAAATGAAAATGTTCTACATCAAGTAAAAGATGACAGTGGAAACAGACACTGGAGAAATGTAGCTACAGAACAAAACAATAGCATCACCAAAATCTGGAGGAGTCCAGGGACAGCTTTCCCCTGGAGGCTTTAAGGAACTCAGACCTACCAAAACCTTGCTTATGGCTTCAGGCCTCCAGAACTGCAAGATGGTGTATTTCCATTGTTTCAGGGCACCACATGTGTGAGATTCCAAAGCCAGGAAACAAACAACCTGAACAGTAGAGGACCGTGTCTCAAATAGGCAGATAAATAAATATTTCAGTATAATTACTGAGTTAATGAGCATGTATCACATTAGAAATCAATTCAGAGTTTTCCCCTTTAATATTTATTATATTTGTGTATTTCTGAGTGTAGTTTTCTGGACTGACTCCACCTGACTCCCCAGACTGTATTCCCACTATTACACATTGTTCCTGGCTGGGGTAAGAAATAATAGAACTAAATCCAAACACAAAGTCACTGTTGATCTGTCCTGGAAGACAGACAGATGTGGCAGACATAGTTTCTTATCTGGGCAGCTGTCTCCCTAAAACTGGTTCATTTACCATCTTCTATTTGTGGGAGAGACTTCCTTATAAGCAAATGAAGAAGTGGCCATACTTATATTAATATCTTCTGTTACTTTGGGCCACTAGACTATCAGAGAAAAAAAATGTTTAAGTGATTTCATTGACTTTAAATACAGATAAATAATACTTGCTCTTGAGATCATAAAGAATTAATATTTTGGAGATGCTAGAGGCAAAACTCTGAACTCATGGTGTGTGTGTGTACCTATCAAGTATCTACTTTATAGTCAACTCAATCTAAACAGGTCTAAGGATAAACTGGTTCTTCCCACATATTCTCTCCTAAATCCAAAATAAATAATTAGCTGTGAGCTCTGCTTTGAAATGTCTAACAACCTTCTTATAACCTGCATACAAGGCAGCGGGCTATTCCTACTGTATAGCAGTGTGTCTTCAGCACTGAACACAGAAAGAAGAGGTACTCAATACAGCTTTGTTACATGTAAGATTAAACACCAATGGTCAAGGTAAGAACCCATAGATTTCACTGGAGTCTTCAATGTGTGGTCACTTTCTTGTGACTGTGATGGAAAAGAGAGATAGGTTTTGGTTCATTGTTTCAGAGGCCCACACTAGCTTGTTCCATTATGTCTGGGCCTGTGGTGAAGCAAAACCTCAATGCAGAGGGAGTAAAAGAGGGAAGGAAGCTAACGACATAAATACAATACACCTTCAAAGGCATGTCCCTTGAGATTCCTATCTTCAACTAGGCCCCACCTCTCAGCTGGGACCCATTGACAGGGTTAGTGTCCTCCTGAGTCAATCAGATCTCAATAGTATCGTCCACTTCGAACCAATCCTTCAACAGAAGAGTCTCTTAGGAAGACACTTCATTTCCCAAACCTTAGCAGACTTCATCTAAAAAGTTAAGAACTATTTTGGGAGCATATCATGACCTTGGGGAGCTGATGGCTCGGCTTGTATAAAAGCCAGAGAGATTCCAGAGTCCTGTTGAGGCATTGGTCACAAGATAGTCACAGAAAACAAACTTCCTCTGCTTCATGCTTCTTCTTCTCCTCCTGGAATTTTTGTTGCGGTTGTTTATTTTTCAGATTGGAATTTACTTACATTTTTCCTCTCTCTCTCTTCAATCCTCCTTCAAACCCCTCCCGCATTCTTCTTCAAATTCATGGTCTCTTTTTTAAATTAATTGTTATTGTATGTATTTATGTATATGTGAATATACATATATACATTTATGTATATACATACATACATACATACACACATACATATACATATACATATACATATACATATACATATACATATACATATACATATACATATACATATATTCTTGAATATAACCTGTTGAGTCCATATAATGTTATTTATATGTGTGTTTTCAGGGCTGACCATTTGGCATGGGCCAACAATTGCTGTGCCCTCTCCTGGAGAGTTCCACCTCTCCCCCTCCAGCTTTACGAAGTTGCCTACAGCTCTCTGTATAAAGTGGAGGCATCATGAACTTTTCTCTGTCCAATTTGATGTGTTCATTGGTGTCATTATTTGTTCAGCTCACAATTGGGCAACCTGACACTGGGTAGTCAGGTTGGTGTGATGTATGGGTGTAGCTCCTGATGTTACAAAAGACACAGTCTCTCAGCAAACTCCTTGATCGTCTGGCTTTTATTATATTTGCAGTCTTCTTCTTCCCTGAACCTTAGGTGTGGGCAAAGTTTATAGATGTATCCACTGGGATTGTCTTGAGCCACTTTGCAGAACAATTCCTTTTGGAATTGTCGTGCCTGTGAAGAGATTGTGGAATCAAATTTTAACAGTTAACAGCAAAATAAAATGAGTTTTTAAAGAAGTGGCAGTAAATTAGATATGTTTGTGATTTACTACTAGCCAGACACCATTAAAACCTGGCTCATCTTGCTTCATTTTATTTTTGTAAGGAATGTTCAATGTTTTACTATTACCACAATCTACAGCAAAGAAACTAAAGGGCAGTGGACTAAATAATCACAGTTGTTGGTGTCTATAGTTTTATTTTTAGATCTTACATTTTCAGTTTTCTTCTTTTTGTTCTTTTGCAGCTGTAAAATGGGCATAACTAAAGAGACCACTGTCATGGCACAGAGAGTCCAAGGAAAGGGTCCTGGCTTCAGCCTCTGTTTCCCAGCTCTCATTCTTCTGTTTGTTTTAGTGTCTGATACAACTTTTCACCTTTTCTCTCTGTTTTTTATGCCAAGATAGTACCTGGTCTCAGAGACACTGGAGGAAGCTTTAGCTCCTTAAGCAGTTTCCTAAGAATCTCAGAAATGCTAGTAACTTTCTGCCTAACTGGCCAAAAGGTAAAATACACACAGAGATTTGGAGTCTGGGGATGTGAGATAGAAACTTAACTTTGCTGATCATCAGTCTTGTAGGCTTGAAGACATATGAGTCTTGAATGCCTCAACCAAGGGGGAAAAATCTATTCTTATTCCAACAAGATAGCTTTCAATTTGGTTATAATTTAAGTTAACAAAGGAGGTGGCTTGCTGGTAGAAAGCAAGAGAGAAAAAGGACTGGGAAGGGTTATTGGACAAACTCCCTAGAAGGAAAACTTAACAGAAGACTTGGAAGTGCATCAGAAAAATAAGTGGCAAAAGATAGCACAGGTGGACCTCCACAGAGATTTTGATCAAGTCTCCCTCCCTTTGAGCAAGCAAATCTGCAGTGTCCATTACAGTGCATGCTCTGATGCTTGATATCTGCCCAAAGGAAATGCTTGGTTGTTCCCTCCAGTACCGAATTCAACTCTTTTTTTTTTCCTTTTTCTTTCTTTGTATTTTATTGATTATTTTATTTATTTACATTTCAAATGTTGTCCCCCTTCCTTCCCGATCACTCCTCCGAAAGCCCCTATCTCATCCCCTAGCCCTTTGCCTCTAAATCCACCCACCCACTCCTGCCTCATCCCTCTAGCAAACCTCTTCACTGTGGCATCCAACCTCCACAGGACCAATTACCTCCCCTCCCATTGATGCCAGATAAGGCCATCCTCTGCTACATATGCAGTGAGAACCATGGACCCACCCATGTATTCTCCTTGATTGGTGGTTTAGTGTCTGCGAGCTCTAAGGGATCCGGTTAGTTAATGTTGTTCTTCCACTCTTAAAGATAATCCTGTTTTCTGCTTTGAAGTCTGTATGTGCCAAAGTATATTGCTGATATCTTTCAGAGGTGCTGGACAGGGCAGCAAGAACCTGTCGAATGACAGAGTTGAAAGTGTGTTTGGGCAAGAGAATCTCGTTGTGCAACTCAGGGTGGCTCAAATTCATATGAAGCCTAGACTGACTTTGAGCTCAGCTTCCTAAGTATTGAGGTTACTGGCATGTACCACCACACCAGATTCAGGAATGAAAAACTCAATCAACAGGCATAACCTGTGGGGGAACTGACCCTCTTGCAGGCTTTTTGCTTCCCTCTGATTGACTCATTGGGTTTCTTTACAGGAACAAAACTCCAGCCTGGGATGACAACAGCATTTACTCAGGAGTTATTCACAGGGTACATCCTTTGTGTGACATTTTGGGTTTCATTGCTCTTCCAGGGAAATGTTCTATGTCTTTGATTACAGCTAAAATAAATATTAGTTTGACTGAAAATGGTGGTAACTTTAAACAGAACGTTGCGGCAAAGTCCATCGAGGTTCACAGAGGTTACGTGTGCTCCTTGGCCTTTTACAAACTTTCATTGTGTATGGTGTTTGCATGAGCTGATCTTTGTCTCTATCAGTGTTTGTCAAGGCTTTCCCTGGGGCTCTGCTCTGGTGAAGTATCTGCAGTTCTACGAGCAGATGCACAAACTGTGGTCTACTGCTTGGCTCCCTCTGATCCTTTCAAACTCAATGCACTCAGCTGTATGTCTCCTTTAAGGAATGGAGCAGTGCAAAGAGCAGGAAGGACGCTGAGAAGACAGGAAGGAAGTGTGCAGTTCATCTCTTATAAGTTCTACCAGGTTTCTTCTGCTCCTATGTGGGGAAAGGTTCCTTATGTGCACCACCTATACCCTACAGTTTATAGCCCTTTTTCCTTTACCTGCCTCCTCTGCCTTCACATCCTTTTCTCTATAGTCTACCAAATGGAAGGATCCAGAGGAAGTCAAAATCCTGAAGAGTCATGGCCAGAACCTGTGTTGAATTTATTATGAACAATAACAATTGTTATTTGTTATAAAGAATTTGCTCATTAATGACCTAAACCACTAACAGATCTGTTTTGTTTGACATATAAAGTGTTCAATAAAATTTGGAAAGTTCCTATAAAAATATGAATCCCTTGGTTTTGTAAGGATTTTGTAAGGAAAAAAAAAAAAAAAAAACAGTAATTCCAACCAGCCCACACTTGGCCAGGTGTCTGGCTCCCTCACAAACCCATGGCTTCTTTCAGGCAGCAGTCAGACTTTGCTGGAACAAATAAAAATGAAAATATTTATGACTCAGAATAGTAGACAGAGCCTCTCTCTCTCTTGATAAGAATCTTATTTCTCCCAACTGTGCTAAGAAAGGGAGAGCACTTCAGAGACATGATTACCTCCTGTTTTACAGACAAGCCACTGTGCCTACGATGTTTATAGTTATCTCTCTGGACTTGGCTCACAAGAGAACTTAAAAAACATAAATTCCCTTGACTGCAATTAAGTGTGTTCTAATATATTAACTCACATACTTCTGATGAAGACGTTGTCATTTTTAACTACAAAATTCTGTAAACAGTTTATTAACTGAACAGACGTCAAAATCTGGTCACTAATGAACTCAACCACTAGCAGATGCGTTTTGCTTGGTATATGAAGTGGTGGATAACATTTGGAAATTTCCTATAAAAGTATGAATTCCTTGATTTGGGAAATAAAAGGGAACTTCGGTGTGCCCATGCTTGGCCAGGTGTATGGCTCCCACATAATACATGACTCCCCACAAGCATCAGTTAGACTTTGCCAGAACCCACCATATCTTGTTGTTTTATCTATGGGAAGAAATTCATTCCTTTTGGTTAATTGCCTGGATACTCTACTGGATTTGTACCTTCTGGTCCACAGAGTTAAAATACATCTGGATTGTAGGCATTTCCTCCTCCAGGACACTCCCTGGGAAATCCACTCTACCCTTTCAATGCTCCACTAATCTCTTCCTCTTCTCCCTTGGAGCTTGTCCTGGCACCACCAAGCATCTCAAGTACACTTTTAGTTCTTCTGGACCTTACATGTTCAGCATGATGAAGATACCTGGCCAGCAGATTAAGTCTTCCCCAGCTCAGTAGGAACTCCTGATAGATCCCTTGCAAAATGTTTCCAGAGACTTGTTTAGTTTCTCACAGTTGAGGACAAGTGCATCACGTCCTGCAATTCCCTTCAGAGGATGACTTTGGAAGTTATAGTTAGGCACTCAACAGTGGAACAATTCCATATATAAAAACAAACAACAACAACAAAACCCCAAAAAAACCTTTTTCCTAAAATCCAGGAAATATGACAGATGAGATGAATTGAATTCCAGAGCAATGAGAGAAGGCATTATTTATATAAACCAAATTCTCATGTGGCTACCTATAAGATGTAAACATCTGGAGCAGATGCTTTGTGTTTACACGTTCTTCTCCCCACTCAAACACAGGCTAAGCATCCTCTCCTCTCTATCCTGCTTTCAGACTCCCTAGGCTAACATGTCCTAGCACTTCTCCAGCTTTATATTTTTTGTATTTTATTTAGGAATATTTGTGTGATTTTTTTTCCTTCAGTGGCCTTCAAGACAAAACTCTATCTAATTTTTTTCTGTTTCTCAGCAGTAGCTATTAGAACTAGGCACACAGACAGTGTTTGATAAATGTTTATAGACTGGAGTTGCTCCAAATTTAAGACCCACGAATGAACTTCAGTTGTTTCTACTAGACCCAGTAGAGAAGATAGACTGCCTGAGTCACGTAATGTGGTAAGGGCATGTACAGATTTGTGAAAAACTCTCAAATATTTGCTCTTGGTCATGACCTCATTCATACTTCTTCTGGGTCATGTGAAAGAACCAAGGTGCAGAATTAAAATGTAGCTGAAAATGTTCAGACAACGTGAAGAGACCTTCATGAGGCTGCATGATGATCAGGAATAATCATCTTTTAAGAAAGTCTTACTAATGGAAAACCAGAGATGGCTAAGAACGATTGAAGACCAAAGTCTAGGCTTCTTCCTCCTTAGTGTCTGTGATTTGGCATGACTTGTTTCTCAAAGGTTTGTACATAGAAGCATGGTGCTCATTGAGGTGGTCACGTAGTTAAGTAGGTGAGTCTACTGGAAGACATTTGGGTCATGGAGGCTTGACTCTAATGATTAGATCAAATAATATATTAAACCTGTCTTGCAAAGGATATTTAAGAGTGAGATTACTCACACACTTTGGCCCTTATTCAAGTAGAGTCTCCTTTTTCACTTTTCTACCATGCCGTGACACAGCCAGGGTCCTGCTTCCATAATTTCTGAACCATCTAGTCTTCTGTGTTATATATAATCCAGGTAAAACTCTTTTAGTAAACAAAGCATCCAGCCTTGATATTTCATTTTAGCAACCCAAAATCAACTAAGATAGGAAATTGGTACCAGAAGGATGGATGATTGTTATAGTGATATGTGGAAATTTGCAATAAACTTTAGACTTGAGTTATCAGTAGAGGTAAGAAGAGTTTGTGGAGCAAACCAGAAAAGGCCTGCATGTCCATTGATGGAATGTAACAGTGATTCTAGTGAGAGTTCAGAAAGCAAGGAAACTAGAAAAGGGCTGGAATTTCTTAGACATGCATTGAGTTCTCTTGACCAGAACACTGATGGAAATGGGTCGGAAGCAACAAATCGATAAGAGGAGCAGATGAAATGAATATGATTCTGTTGGAAATTAGAATCAAACCTGCCCTCTGTACCACAGTACTGGAAAGAAACTGGCTATGTTGTACTATGCCCTGGGGATTTATGGAAGTCCACATTTGAAAGTGTGGACTAAGGGTGTCTAACAAGAATCGTTTCTATGACAAAATACAGAAGAGCCTATGTGGGCAGTTTTAAAGCAGTTTTGATAGAGGAAAGAGATTATTTAAAAGAGAAAACAGGACAGGAAATTTGGTTGGAAAGTTTCAGGCTGGCCAGAGAAAGGCATGAAAGAAATGTTAAGATATGTCCCAGCAGCTGGTTGCTAAAGATTAGCACAAACTAAAAGGAGCCAAGTGTTGTACATCCTATCAATAGAAAACAACATGTCAAGGTCATAGAAAGTATTTGCAAAGTCATCTCTCCCTTTGTATTGAGCTCATATGCGTTTGAGG
Source organism: Mastomys natalensis (assembly GCA_021653895.1). Lineage (NCBI taxonomy): Eukaryota > Metazoa > Chordata > Mammalia > Rodentia > Muridae > Mastomys > Mastomys natalensis. Next base: position 262,763 of record JAJTUV010000035.1, read on the forward strand.
AAGTGTGGGTTCAAGAAATAGGCCTGGTGTGATTTCTACAGGTTCCGTAAACATGGACACCTTAGGACTTAACTGCAAGGTTTGCAGCACACTGCTCTGAGCCCTTCCAGATGTCAAAGAGCTCAGGCTCTCACTGTGGAGGAGTCAAGCAGAAACCTATACACATGGTCTATTCTTTTGTACAAACATACAAAATGCAAGAGTGATGGGGTCCTGGCAAGTTCCACCAAGACTTCAAAGAAACTATGAGAAGACTGGCAGAGCTGTGTGGTAGAGGAAGAACTGTCACAGGAGAGTGCCCCATTGGTGCTTTTGAAGCAGGTCTACAGGCCAGAGTTCAGGATGATTTATCTTGATCTAGAATCCACTAAGAGACACACCTCTGGGTGTATCTGTTTGGTCATTTCCAGGAAGGATTAAATGGAGGACCTAAACTCCAAATTGTTTGGTATCTTTCATTGTGAAATGAGCAGTCACCATCTTCTCTGCCTCTCCAGCATAAGATGACTGTTGTTTGGCTACTCAGAGTCTATAGATTATAAACCATCCTAGTTAGTTAAACCTCTCTTCTCTCTCTCTCTCTCTCTCTCTCTCTCTCTCTCTCTCTCTTACACACACACACTCAAGTCCTAAGAAACTTATCTAATATAAATGCCATGGTTTATGGTTTGAATGTAATCTATCACCCAAAGTTTCAACTGCTGGTTTGTTGGTTCCCAAGTATGAAGAGATCAAGTTAGCGATTTCAGAGTCTGAGCCTACTAGAAGGTAATGAGGTTATGAGTGTTCCGTCATGAATAGACTAGTGCTACCTCAGCAGACCAGAACATTAAGAAGTAGATCACGTTTCCAAACATATTATGGTCTTACGTGTTTGGAAATCCCCCTTTCCACTCCTCTGTGCTGTGCACACACCCACTGCTGTACTTTCTAGATGTATAGTAACAAGTGTCATGGGTCAAACAAATCTCTTTCCTTTATAAAGTATATAGCCACAAGCACTTCATGATGGCAGCACAAAACAGACTCACACAGTAGTGTTACTGTGATGTATGCCCAGATGGGTCAGATTCAGAGTCTGAATTCTTATTCTGGCAAGAAAGAAAGACCCTATCTAAAAAGACTTTTTGGGTGAAACTTTCTCAAAAGAACAACAAACCCACACTACCTTTGTACCATTACCTTGTGTTAATCACTGCAAGAAACTCAGCATTTCCCTCCTGGGAAATCTTACTGCTCAGACACTAATCTTTATAAAGCTTTGTTAACCCATTTGTGATCTGGCTTCCACCATTCTTTAAAGCTTGAAATCTTTTTTGTTGTTGTTGGTTTTTTAAAGATTTATTTATTTTATATCTGTGAGTACACTGTCACTGTCTTCAGCACACCAGAAGAGGGACTTGAACTCAGGGCCTCTGGAAGAGCAGTCACCGTCTGAGCCATCTTTCCAGCCCCAAGGCGTGAAATCTTTTAATTCTCTTGTTGGGACTTATGTCCAATTTATCAAGCCCTGTTAAGTTCTCAAATGGCTTTCTAGAGCTTTTCTTTCTGTTCTACTACTGGGTTCTGGTACCTACTAGAAGACAGTTATCTTTGCAACCACTTTTATTTTATTTATTTATTTATTTTGTTTTGTTTGTTTGTTTCACAGTCTTCATATTGCTGAGGTAGGGGTATGGTTTTCTCCTCATTTTCCCTAGGAGATGCTTTTCTCTCCTATTCCAAAGAAAAGCCCTTCTTTTGGCTTCAAATAGCTTAATGATTTGCCAACTCCCTCTCTTTTTTATATAGTCCAAGTTCCCCAGGTCATTCTTTCTTTTTCCTTCAGGATGTCGGTGGTAAACGCTATATACACAAAACATCAGTATTGGTTATATCAGATCAAAAATGAATAATCCTTTTGATTATCTATCATTGCCTAATATCTATGATTCTCAATTCAGTGCTATTTTGACTCCAGTTATACCAAAAGATACTTGTAGTTTTAAAAATAGTCCATAGACAATTATGGTTAGAACAGTTTACAGCCTGCTACTGATATCTTGCTGACAGAGGTCAGGGTTGCTAGTAAGCATCCTGCAGTATCCCCTCACATCTTCCGTAGCAAAGAATTGTCCAGTTAGTCTCAAAAGGGCTAAGCTTGAAAATGTCTGCCTAACACGTGCAAATTCTACTTCCATGTAGAACTGAGTACTCTAAAATAGGAGGTATTCAAGTCTTAACTCTCAGGTATACAGAATATCTTATTTGAATATAGTCATTACAGATGTAATTAAGTTGGATTCATGCTTCCCAGCATGGTACCCAGATCCAATATGATTTTTGTACTTATAAATATCACATAACTGATTCTGTTCTACTCAACTATAAGCAATTATCCTTGCAAGCACAAGACTTTAAAAATAAATAAATATATATAAATAAATGAAGCAAATCACAGAATAAAATTAATACAATATTTTTATTTTGCCTAGCTTTTATTTTTATCAAGTATGAGTCTCAAATTCATTGTATTTCCCTTGCAGACTTGGTATTGAAGATATTTAAGAGGACCTATCATCACAAACAGACAACTTTGGCTAAAACATTGAGAGTTTTTCCCTGTTTGTGTCTATCATAAATTCTAAGTAATTAAGGTAATCTCATTTACTGGATTTGTAATTCAGGTTTTAAAATGCAGAAATGTTTAAGGGAACTACATAGGGTTACACAGGCTTTAACACTATGAACTGTACTGAAATTGACTGCTTAAGAAGGTTTTTTTTTTTTTTTTTTAGAGTTTGCATATTGCTTTTATTAGCTCTCTAATGGTACTTGAGGAAACCCACTATTCTAACAATAGTGGGACTACATCTGGAGATGTTTGCAGGAATCCATCAGGTGGATGAAACATGTTGAGCTATTCAGGAGCAAGCAAACTGTCGCATTTCAGCATTCTCATGTTGGGTACATATACTGTAAAGTATGAAATGTTTTAAGTTTACATATAGTATCTGAAAATTTCTATACACTCTGTGAAATATAGAAGCTAGTCAAAGAAGTATAAGCTTACTTGATTTTAGTCCTAATATTTTCTATATTTAGAAACTAGAATTTTTTCTAAAGTTGTATTAAAGGGTTTTTTTTTTTTTAAAGCCATTTCCAGTTTGTAACTGCAGTGCTCTGAAAGTCAAGAATAGCACAAGCAGCAGCAAGTACTGTTATCGGTAAACAAAAGCTTCTAAGAGACTTAAACCGAAAGTGTTCAGCTGATGTCATTTTAGGATTAGTACAAAACATCGTTCTAATGTTGGAAAAGATATCAGTGCCCAAAACAAAGAGTCTGATAGAATGAGGCAAAAAGGAGATGGGCAGGGGGAGATGGGATAGCAGTGGATCTGGAATGCTAAGAGTACCAGGCTTGGAGTATGAAGAATAAATGAGATTCCTTAGACAGAAGCCAAAATTCCATAAGAGGGAAAGTATGTAAGAGGTAACTGAAAACACTCCCCAGTGCCTCCCACTTTCTGCAAGCAATAATTTCAAAAACACAGAGACACACAAAGTGAAACCAACTGACCTTCTAGACATCTTTTACCAGAAATGGTTCTGATGCTCAAAATTTACAAAACAAATGATGCTTTTGTTGGCATTTGCTGTTACAAAGGCTGAGCCAGCTCTGTGGCTCACTTCCTTTCTTTTCTAACCTTTTAGAAATAATAAAATTCTTATTAAAAAAAAAAAACTAAAAAAAAAACCCAGCAAACCCTGACAAGTTAACACATTTGTTCTGCAGTCAAACACTAGGTCTCTGGGGAAGAAGTACCCTCAGTTGAACAATTGTGTCCGTCAAAGTGGTTTATAGACATGTCTGTATTTTCTGAATTAATAACTGTTGCTGAAGGGTCCAACCCACTGTGGGTGTGCTGCTACCTCTAGGCAGATATTCCTAAATGCATAAGAAAGCACACTGAAAAGCAAGCCAGTTAGTAAGTTCCTCCATAGTCTCTGCTTCAGTTCCTGTCTGCAGGTTCCTTACTGATAGAGTCTATCCTGAATGGTATAAAAAACCCTTTCCTCCACAGCTTGCTTTTGTCTATGGTCTTTATAGTGAGCAACCAAAAACAACAAAGACACACTCTATTCCTTGTATGTTGTCAGTCCCTTTTCTCAAAGTCAGCTCTTCTGTGAAGTTGCCCCAGAAACATTACTTGTGCTTGTTTTGACTGGGCTCTATACAGACCAAAGGGATAAAAAGAAAACCATCTGAATCCTTTGCTCCAGGTTTTTGGATTCCCCTGTGATAACTAAGCAGGCCACATAAGGCAGCATTCCCAAAGTAGCAGTTCCGAGAAGGGCCTTGACCAAAGCCAGGAAGTGGAGAAGACAGGTGTGTCCCTGCTTCTTCCTTATCTCCCAAATGATCATCTCTAGATGAGGGCTGTACTTGATGAGTAGACTGAAACTAAGAGGAGGTGGCTGGACACTTGGCTGCTCCAACTGGAATGACCAGTTCATCTCCCTCTCCATAGTTCACCATAGTTTTTGTCATTAATCTTTGACAAAGCGACAGACCAGAGGATGGACTGCTAGAAGACACAGATTTTATGGGGAGGTTAAAAATACCGGATCTGAACAGGAACAGCTTGACTGTGTCAATAAATGACACCCCAAAAGAGCAAGGGTCAGGGAAGCCATGACCATGTGCTCTCACAGACTATAATCCTGATGTAGCTTGCTCCTGAACGTGAAGTGTTTGGTTAATTCATTTAATATATTGGTTTGAACTTGTTCTGACCTACTTACCTGCAAAACAGTATTCTCCCGGGCTTGGCAGAGGCAGGGAGATAACCTGTGAGCTGAAAGATAACCTGCTCTGTGTAGTGAAACTCTGCTTGAAAAAACAAAAAACAAAAATTCAAATAACAAAACCAGACAAAATAGGGCAGCGGTGATGCACACCTTTAATCCCAGTACTCTGGAGGCAGAGGAAGGAGGATCTCTGTGAGTTCGAGGCCAGCCTGGTCTATGGAGCAAGTTTCAGGACAGCTAAGGCTACACTGTAAAAGCCCTGTTTTAAAAAACCAAAGATCCAAACAAACAAAAACAAAACCACGAACGAAACAGCATCTCTCTTTAAGGATTAAGCAGGCTCCTCCTTGTGCTACTTGAAGCATGTCTAAGGCCTCTGTGTCTGGTAATATAACTTCTCATTATTTTAACCTGACTTCAGCAGTAAGAGCCTGTGGACTAGAAATGCAAACACCATGGTGGCGACATACTGAGAATGTGACAAAACACAAATGAACATGTCCAAGAGGGAAATCAAATGGTGGAGTAAAGTGTAGGAGACGAGCTTGAAGTTATGAAGACAGATAAGCATCCTGGCTGCAGACAGATAGGAAAGAGGCCATAGGTAAATGTCAAGATGACAAACAATCTTGGATTCTTCATATAGAACAAAGGTGCAGAGGAAGGCTGCTATACCTCCATAGGTCTGAGACTTTTGAGACCTGCCATGGCTGTGAACCTGTCAACATGTTCATATTCGTACATACTCCCTCAGCATGGACTCAGCACACTCCCTCGAACTAGCTCCCTATGATAGGTTCCTAAATAGAACATCTGTACACTAAAAAATTAATATACAAAGCCAAGCAGTAGTGGGGTATACCTTTAATCCCAGTACTCAGGAGGCAGAGGCAGGAGAGCACTGGGTTTGAGGCCATCCTGGTCTACAGAGCAAGTTCCAGAGCAGTCAACTATACATCGAAACACTGTCTTAAAAAAACAACAAAATTCATATATGTATTTATAAACAAACAAAATAGGGCAATGGTGATGCACACCTTTAATCCCAGTACTCTGGAGAGCAGAGGAAGGAGGATCTCTATGAGTTCGAGGCCAGAGGAATATTATATATACATATATATATATTATATATAGTTATTATATGTATATGTATATGTATGTATGTGTGTATATATTACCCCTTGTTTGAGAGAATTTCAAAGGCTTTTAATAATCTGTAGGTTTACATGGCCTTGTTCTTAGGATACACTTAAGGGCATAGATATAGAAGGGAGAAGTTTTTTCTAGAAAAATTCCTGTTCTCTTTCAATATGGGTGAGGTAGGCCTCTATCCAACCTAAGAGGTAGGTTTCTCTCCATTGTGAGAAGATTATTAGCACACATTAGAAGATATTTATACCCTTGACAGAGATAGCATTTAAGCAAAATTAAATTGCTATTTATTTCCTCAGACTGTGTCCATCCTTTGTAATGGGTAAAGTAAAGAAAGAGGCTTGGTTTCACATCTCCGTTATCAAAAAGACAGGGCAGACAGGCCTTTCTGACTCGGGATCATGATCCTTTCTCTCAAAGACACAATTAACTAGAACATTTAATGTCTGTCTTTTGAGGTACCACGAATCATAAATACTCTCAATAGTTTTTCCTCCTTTGCTTAGAACAACAAGAATATTATATTCTCCTGGAATCCACCAGGTATTTTGGTTAGTCTAACTTTACTGGGTGCTTACTTTCTCTGCTTGTGTATAAGTTTGTCTTTATTAAAAAAAGAAAAGAGCTATCCAAGCAATTTTGTACTTTCATTTATCATATTGCCATAGCTGCCATAGCTACTATCGCTTATAAGTGTCCTAGCCATTCATGTGTTACAGAATGATAGGCAAGTGAGTTGTGATTCCAAGAATGTAACCTACTGTTTAGGTGAGGGCACCAATTTTAGGCCTTTTCTCTAGGCTGTGTATGCAGCAGTTCCAAAACTGGGCCTGCCAACTCCCTTTGAAAGTCTTGGGAAAGTCTATCATACTTGTCACTATACAAGTTCACTCAGTGTGGCAAGTTGAAATATCAATAAGGCAGAGAACAAGGTCCCAGTATTGGAAATAATATTTTCACATGCCACATCAAGAGTTTTTCGAGCCAGGCGGTGTGGCGCACGCCTTTAATCTCAGCACTTGGGAGGCAGAGGCAGGTGGATTTCTGAGTTCGAGGCCAGCCTGGTCTACAGAGTGAGTTCCAGGACAGCCAAGGCTACACAGAGAAACCCTGTTTCAAACCAAAAAAAAAAAAAAAAAAAAAGAGTTCTTCAGATACTTCCATGATTATCTGCAGTTCTTAGGGGTCAACATCACCAATGAGCTCATGTCAGTTTCAGTCTTTAAGAGTGAGCTGATGGTCCACCCTCTAGCGGTGGGTAGAGAATCATTTCTTACATATTGGAACTCCTCTGAGTTAACACACTATAGGAAGATTCACTCCTTGGGTCCTGTTCTATGTGGAGTTTCTCTGAGGTAGCTGGTACTTGTGTGCCAGGGGAGATAGACTGTTCCCCAGGACTAAGGTTGTCACCTGGCCTTTTCCTTTTGTTTGTGATCATTTCTCCTAGCCTTGGAGACTCTATTTTATTTCTGCCCTCAAAATCCCCCAAATTTAAAAGTTAAACTGGAATGTCTGGAGTCCCACTGCCTCCTTTTACAGCTTCTTCCAAATGTCTGGAGTAGGTGGATGGATGAGATAAGGACCCAGCTGTCCTAGTTACAGATTTCCTGCTGTGAACAGACACCACAGCCATGGCAACTCTTATAAGAATAATAGTTAATTTGGGTTGGCTTACAGGTTCAGAGGTTCAGTCCAGTTCATGGCAGTGTCCAGGCAAGCATGGTGCAGACAGAGCTAAGAGTTCTATTTCTTCATCTGAAGGCTGCTAGCAGAATACTGGCTTCCAGGCAGCTAGGATGAGGTCTTAAAGCCCACACCTACAGTGACACACCTACTCCAATAAGGCCACACCTACTCCTACAGGGTCACACCTTCTAATACTGCCACTCTTTGGCTCAAGCATATACAAACCATCACACCAGCCAAAACTGATCAGAGAAAAAAGATGAACTTGAGTGCAGGAAGTCTTCATTTGGTCTCCTACCCAATGTACCTACACTAAGTAAATCTCCTCTGAAAAAAAATAAATAAGTAATTAAGTAAATAAATAAATAAATCTCCTCTGCTTTTTTTATTTTGATGTGACCTTAATAAAAATTTACTAACCTTTCCACATAGGAAATTTAACCAACTACATGCCATCTTGTGACATTTTGTCTTGTATGAACTTGTTTGTGATATGGCCAGAACTTCTGTGATGGGCTTAGGTGTTCTTGTTTTGTCTTTACTGATGACTGATTTCTATTGCTTTTTTGGAACAACCCTCTGTAGAGGAGAAAACTGCCATCCCAAATCTCTTTTCATCAAACAGTGTCTCTCGTTTTCTCTTTAACCATCTTTACCAAGAGTATATTTAATATCTATAACTTTTAAAGTTTTTTTTTTCAACTTGATGGTCCTGGTCTTATTTTTTTGTTTCTTAATAAAATAACTATGCTTCAGTAACTACACAGAAAGGTGTATCTGAGGTGCAAGCAAATACTGTTACCAGTCCTTGAGATCTTTCTGTTCTCCCTTTCTCACGGTGGGGAATAGCTGATACAGTGTGATCTGGGAGGTCTGACCCAAAGCCCTACAAAATTAGCATATGAAAAACATAAAATAAACTGACAAAGAGGAAGGTTGGAAATTCCCTTTCCCAACTAAAACCAATCACAGGCTCTGGCACAGAGTTACCCCATAGTCTGACCTATTGCTCATTATGCCACTAACATGCACATCTCTAGATAGAGATTCAAGATGCTAATGAGACATGCAAGGCATAGTTGTATATAGAACTACGTGTAACAGAGAGCATGCTTTAAAAAGCTAGTGCCATGCAAATGAGTCCCAAAGCCTTCACTACTTAAACAAACCCACATATCCACAGTAAAATAACACAAAACTCTCCACTCTCTGCGCAGTGAGGTCTTTGAGCTACTAACCCTCTGGATACTTCCTCCTTTTGCAGTGTGTCTTTTTCTAAATAAACTGGTCATGCTCTTGTTTGGAGTAGGCATCTGTTCAGTTTCACACACGGGAACACAAGAACGTTAAGCCTCTTGCTCTAACTTGCTTTTTTGTTGTTGTGATAAAACACTGATCAAAAGTAACTTGGGAAGGAAAGGGCTTACCTCATTTTATACTTTATATCACCAAGAGAAGCAAAGGCAGGAATAAAGGCAGGAGCTTGAAGCAGAAACCACAGAGGGATGCTGCTTACTGTTTGCTCTGCTACCTTTTCTCTAAAGCCCACCCTCAATAGCAATCAAGAAAATGTCCCAATTACAGGCCCAAGGGTTAATCTGATAGAGACAATTCCACAAGGGATACAATCTTTTCCAGGATATGTCTAATTTTGTATCAAGTTAACAAAATTTATGCAATCCCTCTGGTGGTTCTCATCAACCTCTGATTCCAACTAATATCAATTTCAAGTGCCCGTAGAGTGTAAGGAAGTAAATAAAATTAAATGGCCCAACAAAAAAAAGAAATTTTAGGATCTACACAAAAAGCCCCAAACCCTACATAGTAGGGAAAGAACTGCCAGCAAAGTCAGGAATTGCACTAGGATATTGGCAGGTGGTAGATATTAATTACTATTGTTAAATATAAGTTTTGGTGGAACTATTTAATGGTCCCAAAATGTCTTTTTTAACTGAATTCTGTGTAATTTTTTCTCAAACTTCTCAATGCAGTATCCAGCCTGGCTTAAAATTTTTGAGACTGTTACCCCTAGAGGATAAAGTTGGACTTGAGATTCTTCAGTGAAGTATAAAAGGAAATTTAGAAATTTATAACAATGGGGAAGCCATCTCTGGTCTGCCTGCACGGTGCATGGACTCACATGTGATCTTTGTGGGCTTCCTTGCTGATCCTTGTGATCTTCCCTTGGGTTTGCTTTGCTGTCCTCATCTGGGTCTCCAGAGCTGCCCTCTAAGTCACCTCATGACCTTTGAAGGGATTCTTTATTTGAACTTCTTAATTCTTAACCTCACTTCCTTCTAAGATTTGACCTTCAATTTCCACTTTGTCTAAACAGTGGTTCTTTTATGGACTTTCCTGTCAAACTCAGACTTGGCAAGTGACTTCACAACTCAGTCAAGGGCAAAGCCCACAGTTCCCAAACTTTGTAATAAGAAACAAAGTTGAGACAAAGGAATATTGCAAGAAAGCTGACAGGAAATGTTAGCCCAAGTAGATTGAGAGCATCTGTAGGAATATTTGAGTAGAAAGAGGGCCTTTCCAATCTTGGCCAGCAGGACTCTTTTATGCAAGTTAGGCTTGGCAGATTCACTATGTAGCACCCAGATCCCTGCAGTGACACTGTAGATTCTCCTATAAGGCTGGGCTGGGGTACCTTATTCATTGAGTAAGCCCATGCACAAGACAGGCTGGGGGCTTGTAGTATCTATCATAGTCAAAACAAAAGGCTAAACTCTTGCAGGAAAAGAGGAAGGAAGTGTGGGATGGACAAGTCTGGAAAAAGCAAATGCGTGCTTCTGGTTCTTTGTTGTCCTTCCTCTAGCTGTTGGATGCCCAGGAAGAAAGGGCCCAGATGTTTCCTTTGCATATGCTGAATTCGGTAGAGTGCTCCTGCTCTTCTGGGCTTGGAGCAATTTGCACCTGAATGCAGCCATAAGAGACAAGTCCCAAGAGTTGGTCTACCTGGCATCTTGGCTCCCAGTTTTTAAGAAATGAGATGATATAAAAATAATCTGTTGTCTGCTGTTCTTGAGCAAAAATACATGGGAAAAAACTATGAAGAAGAAAACACTAAATTATCAGTGTGGAATTGTGTTTCTAGTTAAACAAACAAACAAAAAACTTGTTCCTAAATGCATTATTTGTTAATGGAGCCAAATTCTGAAAAACAAATATAGCACTTACTGCATGATGTGATGCACAAAGATAAACACGATCAAACAATTCCAACACAGTAACCAATAACTGAATAGCATGTGTGTTCTAAGAAAGCGGTACCACGGGGGAGAGGGGAATGCTTTGCAGAAATAACAGGCTACTGAAAAAAGGAGGCAGTGATCCCAAGGTTAAATATTTTTAAACTAAGTTTAAACAACTCCCCAGAATGAGTAATTTTCACTTATGAACAAGAGAGCTTTTATGTTAAGGCTCTTATGCACTACATATACTTAGAATCATATTCACCCATGGTGGAACGAGCTCATTTTGAGAACAAGATTCATCATCACTAACACTCACAAAACTTAAGCTCTTTCCAAAATAGGCATTGCATCTGGTAAGATGTAGTTGCAACTGTTAATAAGTAGGATCAAGGACTTCTATTGCTATATGAACAACATAGAATGGTATGTACACTGCTCTATGAGTTTGTTAAAAATACCACTGTTAGATTTTAATCTTCAGACCTCTATAAGCCAGTTAAACTTTCTAATGAAAGGGAATAAAGGGAAATATAGTGAAAACTCCAGAAAACTGTCAAATTACAAGTTTTAATCCAATTTTTTTTCTAACTTACTAAGCCCAACATAGTTGTCTTTGTAAAGTAAGAAAAAACCTTGCTCATGGCTATCTGTCATCAGTCATGCCACAGACGTTAAGGTTACCTCCCTGTCGATTTGCCGTCTGCTAGAAAGGGGAATAGAAGGAAATAGTTTCTAAAAGTTTCCAAGCCTGATCAGTAAAAGATTTTCTACACTATTGTTTAGTATCCCTATTTTATCACTCTAAATTATATAGATTTGTTATTTTTCTGCTGCTATGATAAATAATCATGACCAGAAGCAACCTATGGAAACAGTTATTTTGGGCTTATGGTCCCAGACAAATAAGAGTCCGTCATGGTGGGAAACATGGTGTCTGGTGGAGCAGGCACCTGAGAGACAATGACATCTTCAACATGAAGCAGAGAGAATGAACCAGAAGTAGGATGAGGCTATGGATTATCAAAGCCCACCACAGTGTTATGCCTCCTCCAGTAAACCCACACCACTTTCCCAAACAATATTATGAACTGGGAACTAGGTGATCAAATGCTTAAGCCTATGGAGAAGCTCACACCACCGAAAAACAGCTGGCCCATCTACAAGGTATGTGTCTTGCCACTAGTGGCTGAATTGAGATTTCTGGCCAGAACACTTCTAACGTAACTGGCTTCTGGCCGGAAAAGCACACAAGCTAGGACACGAATCAGTCTCTGGTGGAAACAATTGTGCATTCTTGGCCAAGATAGGAACCAGAACTGGTTGTTTTCAAAGTCTCTGCTTGCCTGGTTTGCTTCCATCTCCACACTCACTGTTATTATCTTCTCTCTCTGGCAGAAAAGGAGATGTTCTTCTGAGTAAAAAAGACCCATTCAATGTCGGGATTTCCCCACCCACGTGTTCACTTTTTTGTTCCATAAAACCTCTTCACATCTCTGAGGCCCCCTCCTCAAGGTGGAGATTTGAGCTAGAAAATGCTTGGTGATTTTCCCCAGGCCACATTTTACGTAAAATTTTTCTCACTGTTTTCTATGACACTTGAGTATGATAACCTCAGACTGCACATAAAATTATAACCCATGCAGTAGATATTGATGGATATTGGTGGTCAAAGGTACTTCCAAAGGGATTCCAGGTAATTGTGTCCCCAAGCAAAGAGCTGAGCAGACACATTCATAGAAGGAACAGAGTTTATAAGAAAAGATATACTTCCAAAGGATGAAGCAGGCCAGAGCAGAGAGTTGAGTACCTCAAATGGCCCCACCTTGCAGTGTTGAGATTTTTATGTTACATCAGATGAGCACTGAGGTTCATTAGCATAGTGGTGACTTGGAGGCTCTTTTGCACAGTGCAGTCTCTCTAAAACATACAAGTATCATCTCTCATCCGCATCTTAAATCTTCCCTTAGGGGGTGTATGTTTTAGTTATACACTGAAGTTCCCAGAAAAGAAAAAGTTGTACTCACGTTAACCATTTTACCTGACTGTTTAAAACTTTAATGACTGAAGAGAGCTGGAAGGGAACAAATTAGTTTGTGCTACATCTTAGTAGCTTTTTGTAACTCATCTCATTGTATGACCTAATATCTTCCTGACTCTAAGGTACTTTTTTTTAAATGTTGAAACACATTGCTGACTTCACCAGCCCAAAGACTAAGAGCATCTGAGACTTCTGGCAAACACCTGCCTGTTATCCAGTAACCCACCCATCTGATACTTCCAACAGTATATTTGTTTTCAAGCCCATAATGACATTAAGACATGATAAAAGTCATTTTTAAATTAATTTTCTAAAAAGTAATGGGCTTTTAAAAACATGAAAGTGGGATTGCTTCAAGTATCTCTCCATTTAATTTGATATTGGCTGTTGGTTTGCTATATATTGCTTTTATTAAGTGTAGGTGTGGGCTTTGAATTCCTTATCTCTCCAATACTTTTAACATGACAGGGTTTTGTATTTTGTCAAATGCTTTTTCAGTACAGGATAAGGAATTATCAGAGGGCAAAATGAGAGGGGGATAATGACTGGACTGTAAAAAAAAAAAAGATTAAGATTAAAGATAAACAAAACAAAAACCCAAAAAACAAAGACCATAAAAGTAATTTATTTTCATTGAGTACATTCTGATCACAGTTTCCCTCCTTATTTACATCCAAGATCTTCCTTACTCCTCCACCTGTCTAACTCCATGTCTCCTTTCTCTAGAAAACAGAAAGGTCAATTCTAAAATAGACAAACAAACTAGAACAAAACAAGACAAAATGACAAATAGGAAGGTAGAAAGAGAGGGGCACAAGAAACACATATACAAGGACCGACACATGCACACACCCATATAAACACAAAATGGAAAACCATAGTAGACAGCCAAAAGACAAGTAAGGTGAAAATGCCTAAAGCATTATGGAACAAAACATTGCTAACAATACCACTGAGTTCTTCTTGTGTTAGCCATCTGCTGCTGGGCATGGGACCTCCCATGAGTGTTATTTGTATACTCAGAGAGATTCAATGGAAACCACTTGTGTTCCTTTGTGAGCTGTTGTCTGTTGGAGAAAGCTTTTGGATTAGGGATGCAGGCTCATGACCACTTCCCTCTTAGCCCTGAAACCACACTAATGGGTTTTTAATAAATGGTGATATGTTCTGCTTCAACATTAGTGAGTAGAGACTGCATTGCTTTTTCAATTATCCTTTTTGATTAATATTTGTTTTGTATTTTTTGCCAATTTCATGCATCCAAGCAATGCATTTTAATAATATCTACCCCTATTCCTTTCTATTCTCCCCAAGACTGCCCCCAACATGGTCCCTAATAACTTAAACCTACTCTCTTTCTTTTCTCTTGAGTCCAGTTGGTGTTTTTCCTATATGCACATGAGTGTAAAGACATCTAATAGAGGATGGACAATCTACCAGTGGCTACATTCCCAATGAGAAATGATTCTACTTACCCCAGCTGATATCACCAACCAATACTTCCTTAGCACTAGAGCTTTGTAAGCTTCTGTCCTGTCCATGTTTGAATGCTAATTGGCTTGGTCTTGTGCTGGTCTTGTATAGGAAACCACAGTTGCTATGAATTTGTGACTGTAATGGCCATGTCCTGTCCAGATAACATTTCACAGTTCTCCTCATCATTCTCCAGCTCCTGGATTCTTCCATCCCATTGTTCACAATGTGTACCAAGCCTTGAGTTGGGTGGAGAAGGGATGTAAAATTTCAGTTATGGCTAAACATCTAAAAGTCATTTATCCTCAGCATTTTTATCAGTTGGAATATCTGCATTAACTGCTTCCCACTGAAAAAATGAAGTTTCTCTGACCAACATTAAGAACAGCACTACTCTATACAAATAAACATAAATATTTAGAAGGCAATTTTCTACAGCATGAACATTTAGCAAAACCACAGTAAAAGAGCCTGTGACCTGAGTCATGACCTTTTGCCCAGGTTTACAGGGAAGAACTTCTTTCTATAAAGCAAGTCTAAAATTCAATTAAGAAAGCAGTTGGTTAACCCTGTAACAGTCATGCCACTCTTACACTATTATACTTCATTGCAGGCAGGTTAGTATTGTTAGGAGTAGGTACCCTTCGTACTATACAGAGTTTCCTGATAGCCTTCTGAGAGCCAGCAGCTGTCTAAAGAAAGAAAGAAAGAAAGAAAGAAAGAAAGAAAGAAAGAAAGAAAGAAAGAAAGAAAGAAAGAAAGAAAGAAAGAAAGACCTTTATAGAGTAAAATCCTCTGGATGATTGAAACAGCCGGATGCCACAGGAATCTATAGAAATCTATAACTAGTTTGGTAACTGTAGTAGCAGATTTCTGCTGACCAGGTTGTAACTTTTGGTTGGCTCAGGGTTCCTCCTCTTTCCCACCAGGTTTGATCCACTCATCCCCCAATTTTGCTATTTTTCACTTATTTTTATGCCTTCGCGATCCACTGGAGTCAGACTGGATGGAGAAGGACGTCCCTCACGCTTGAGGCTTTCTGTTTTAAAGGTAGCCTCTAAGACTCAAACTGTAACTTCGGCAGAGGGTAAACATTCCTGCACTCAAGACTCAACACTTCAGCGACAGAAGAGCACTGTGACCTGCTGTGAATCCTGGAGCCATCTCCCTATTTCCTTTTAGTAAAATGTCGAGCATCACACACAAGCTAGGCAACTAAATACTTTTGTATAATTTTCTCATGAATGCTATTATTTTAGAAACTAAACTTTAAGTTATTAAATATGTACCAAAAGTATAAACTGGAGAAAGGATAGCCTTTTTAAAAAATGTTACTGGGAAAACTAGATATCCAGTTTTAGCAGCATTGAAGATATTCTAAAGTAAAGAGAGACTTGTAGTCTTCCCTTTGGCTCTCAGAATATTTAAGTAGCAATCCTGTTGTTTTGTGACTTATTCTGGGGAAAAATAAAGAAATAGCCATTTATCCTAGAAAGGGCATCCATCAATTACAGACCAATGAAATGACTTCACTTCAATCTACCGTTGTAGGTCAGGGAGTTTCCTGGAGTTACTTACAGGAATGTGGGTGACTTGCCAGAAGTCCAGCACGGATGTTGACACATGAAAGCTGTATCCTTGGAGCTCTCTACAAGATTTACAGGAATCTGGGCTGATAAGAGAATCTCCTCTCAAGCAGTTGTTACTGCTTTTATTACCTGGAGGAGGGGCCTTAATAATCTTAAAAGTTTCCGCTTTCTGAATATAATAATCTACTTCTTGACTTTGGTAAGCCTCTCCCACTCTTTCCCGGAGGGAATGCTTCTATTTATAGGAAATAATTGAACAGTACAACAATACCCAGTATTCTGCCAGGAGTAGGCAAAGGCTGGGATGAAATCTGATGCTAGGTAGGGGAAATTTTTACCTATTTCTTTTAACAACTATTTAGACTACCTTGAAAAAGAGACTGAAACCAGATAATGAAAGATAGCTGGTGGTTGTGACCAGAACTGCTTAGTTATACAGATACCTAACCTTCTATCTATCCCCAAATCTCATGTCATAATCTGGAAAATGGAATTAGGGAATTCCAGGACCTCTTTGTTTTGCTTCCTGATTAATGAATCTCCTTTCTTTTCTCTTCACCCTTGTCTGTTTAATTGGCCTATTGAGAACAGATGGCCAAAGCTGGTTTGTTAGAGCTGTCCAGAGCTCAGGTTCTGACCCTAACCACTCAAGACAGCATATGTAAAAGAATAAAACTAGATGACTGGATGTCTCTCATCCCAAAGTCAGTTCAAAATAGATCACAAGACCTGAAACTTTGAAACAGCTAGTGGAAAGTATAAAGAAAATAATTAAAAGATAATAAATAGTCTGAGCAATTATTTCCCCAATAGGACTCTATGCCCACCAGAAACAAAAGCAAGATTTAACAAATAAAATTTACATCTAATTAAAAATTAGAAGATAGCTTACAGAATGGGAAAATATCTTTTCCAACTATTCATCTGACAGATTAATAACTAGAATATATGAGGAATTCAAAATATGTGATAACAAAAGCCAAGTAATTAAATTAAAAATGGGCAGATGATCTGAATAGATGCTTCCTAAGATAAAAAGAACAAATGACAAATAAATATGTGGAAAATATTCACTGTTTTCCTCCAACTGGAAAATGCAGATCACAACTGTAATGAGATTTCATCTCATCCCAGCATGAATGTGTGCTAACAAAAGAATAAAAAAGTAACATTGGCAAAGATGTGAAGCAAAAGGGAACTCTCGTATACTGTTGGGGGGAAAGTAATTAGTATAGTCACTATGGAGAAGAATTCTTTACAACTGAAAAATTGAAACACCATGAGATCCAGATGCCAATTTCCTGGAGATAAATTTATCTATCTATATTTATGTATCTTTCATCTGTCTATGTAAGCTGTCTATCTGATTTCTTTATTATCTATTAGTATCTATGTATCTATCTATCTCTCTATGTATGTGTGTATCTACCTATATATGTATGTATGTATCTATCTATCCATCTAACATATCTCTATTATCTATACATCTATCTATCTCATTTATCTTTCTATTATTTATCTACTTCTCTTATATATCTACTCATCTGTCTCTCATTATCTACCTGTCTATGTATTTATCTAATGCTCAAGTTTATTTCAGCAGTATTCACAAGACCAAGATATGGAATTAACCTAGGTATCCATCAATGGTTGAATGTATAAACACAATAAACCATGAATATACATATTGAAGTATCACTCATTCTTAAAAAAAAAAATAGTAAAACCGTGTTATTTGCAAGATGCTGGCTGGAACTAGAGGACATCACTCTAAGCAATGTAAGTAAAGTAAGACACAGAAAATTAAGTATTATAAGATTTTTTTTTTCTCATGGGTAAGCTGATATTTTTAAGAACTGAAAGCATAAGCATGAGTCCAAGGACTAGACAGTGGGCTAAGGTTAAGGGGGTGATAAAGGAGGCTGAGATGCAGTAGAATAAGCATAGGTAGACAACATCAGTGTATGGCATATGCAGCTATGAGGACGTCGCAGTCAATCCCATTTGTTCCACAACTAACATATGTAAATAGTTATAGTTTTAGAATTCCAGCTTAACTCAGTAGGGAAATTACCAAAAGTGAAGAGAAGTAAACGTTTGGATGGGATAATAACAACAAAAATAAGAGTGGGAATCAAAATAAAGAAGTTAATGTTACGCATTCACTGTACTTGCAAGAATGGCCCGAAAATGAATCCTGCCATGTTGTGGCAGAATGATAGAATATGCATCCATAAGAAAGTCATAACTCCCTACAGCCTAAACAAGTCCATTGAGAAAATTTGCAAATTAAATAATGGTTTCTGCATCAAGGAAGAAGCGAAAAAATAGAACTATCTGGGAATTTTTATGTATTTATAAGTAATGCAGAGTAATAGTTACATTTATTTATGAGGTACAATATGATAACAACCAAACCAGGTAATGAGTACTCTGATCTCCATAAATATTTATCGTTTCTTTGTTTGGGTACCATCCAATTCATCTCTTTTAGTTCTTTTTTTATTATTATTTGTTTGATTAGGTTTGGTTTGGCTTGTATGAGACAAGATCTTAGTGTGGCGTTCATTGTATATGGTATTGTGTTAAATAAGAGCATTTCAAACAAGTATATATTACATATTATTCTTACACTTTAATGCAGCCAGCTAGTTAGCATCAAGCATATTCTGCTGCACTCTCCACACCTTGTCCTCCCCAACTTATCCTCCCAGTAGTCTCCTTTGTTCAATGAAAAAGTTTCATTTCTAGTTTTAGATCATACAAACATGCATGATTTATTTATTATAATTATATATATATATATATATATATTATGTATGTATATATATATATATATTCAGTTTTTCTGAAACATTTTAATTTAATATCCATCTTCTACAAATGATATAAGTTCATACTTAATATTAGAAAAATATCACTTGTGTACACATACCACATTTTCATATTTTTTTATTTATTGCTCTCTTTTTGAACATCTAAGTTGGTTCTATACCTTAGCTCCTATGACTAGTACTATAGTACATGTAGATGTGCAAGTATCTCTATGATGAGTTGGCTTGACGACATTTGAGTAAACAGTCAGGAATGGTACATCTATGCCATGTGATTGTTCTAGTTTGGGTTTTTTGAAGAAACTTCATACGATTTCTATAGTGCTTAGACTACCAGCATTGTAAAAAGGGCTCTTTTCTGTTCATACTCTCAGAAGTATTTGTTTTTATATATTTTCTTAATGACTGAGATGAGATGGAATCTCAATGTAGCTTTAATTTTGCTGATGGCTGGTGGGGGTTGAACAATTGTCACGTGTTTAATGGCCATTGATATTTTTTCTTTTGGAAACTCTGTTCATTTCTTTAGCACATGCATTGGTTTGTTGTATCTGATAGAATGGATGTGTCCTCTATTTGTTTCTTATTCATTTTCCTTGTTTTGTTCATTTTATGCTAGTCTTTCCTTGGGCTTAGGCTTCCCTCTCCATTAAAGAGAGGAAAAATAGACACCAATAGCAAAAATAATGACTTGACAACAAGCTTGTTATTGTAATAAACTTTTCTGGGTTCAGTAAATTTGGAAACCAGAGTGAATACAGATAACATAAATATAAAGATTTTTTAAAAGCCATGCTCATTAATAATTAAGAAGTAATAAAGAAAGTAATTGGAAAATGGAAATGGAGGAGTAAACTTGAAGCAGGCATTGGATCGGTGACATTGGGGTCGAATTGGAGAAAGGTACATCAAGATTAACATGGAAGAAGTCAGTTCACACAGGAAAACTAGAAAGAAACCCTTTCCTGTCACCCCCTGACAGAGCATGCTTCGTGAAATGCAAAAGCAGGGTCCACAGAAAATTGTCCATCTGACTAGCAGATAATTCTGGTATCTTTCCTTGGGTCGTTAGCCCACGTCCATTCTCAAGAGTGTCTCTGCTTTGCTTAAAAAGCTGTCTGTTTCTATTTCAAGCCTCACTTAAATGGAAGACTTTTTGACATCTTCCTACCAGTGCCTTTTGGGGTTTTCAACTAAGTTGTACCATGTTTATCTCCTACACACTAATTAAAATTGTCTTCAGGCTTTCTTCTGAGTCTGTTTCTAATATCTTATATTAATTAGACAAAGAACTCCACAAGGGAACCTCAGATTCCTAGAGAACTAGACCCCTCTAAGCCTGTGTTTCATAGACCTCAAATCCCATCTAAAGTCTAAAGGGTCTCTTGTTTTCTCTCTCCCTCACTCCTCCTCCTCTCTGTCTCTCATTTTGCTGCTTGAGCTCCCTTCCTCTATTTTGTCTGTGACCACAAACTCAGGGTAGGGTGGGGCAGGAGGATTCTCTAGTCTTTTTTCAGTCTCCACCCTACTCTTTGGTCATAATCAAGTTTTTTCTTTCTGACTAGGAGGACATTGGAAAACGCTGTTTGTTTCTAGCCTGCTGTCTTTATTACACACAAGAGTTTGCATAATCACAGCCAAATAGCCACAGGATAGGACTTTTCTCATTAAACATGTTTCCTATGCCTTTATCCCCTTTCTAAAAATCCTTCAGGAACACCCACAGTGCGAACAATCTTTGGTTTAACAATAGCTCTTATGTATCAAATGACTTCCATGTTCTTTCTTTGTGTGGCTGGATTGTTTCAAAGCATTTTCTTTTAGAGATCTTTCTTCTGCCTGATCTAGGTCTATTATTGAGACTGTCAAATATGCTCTGAAGTTGTTGTTTTTATAACATTCCTTTCTGTCTTTCTTTTTCTTTTTGTTCTTTCGATCTTTGCTTGTTTAACAGGGCCTCGTACAGTCCAGTCTGGTCTTGTACTTGCTACATATCCAGAGAGAATATTGAGTTTCGGATGCTCTTGCTTCTAGCTCCTAAATGACAGGATTAAAGGAGTGTGCCATAGCAGCAAACTGCTCCTCTGAATTTTTCATCTCCTATATCTATTTGCATCTTTTAAATGACTTAATACTACTGACTGTTTTTAGATTATGAATTATTGTAATAATTTTGTTAGAACATGTTTTATATTTTAATCTTGTATTTCATCAAGTTTCCTTAAAATCTTTATTTTTATGTTTTTATCCACTTTATCAATTTTGTTTTATTTCTTAGGTGTATCTATAGAGAATTAGTGTGTTCCTTTAGAATACTATTTTGCTGTTCGGTGTTTCTTATATTCCAATGCAAACATTTTCACATCTTGTAGATAAGTTTTGTTTGTTTGTTTTAACCAATTTCATAGGGTTGCCTTCATACTGAAACATTTTGTCTTGAAAATATGCCCTTGTGCATTACTGAGTTGGGTCCATTAGTGCTGGTTTCAGCTGGGTATGGTAATAGTCTGGATAAGTTCTTCATCAGCACTGGTAATGCCTGCAGCTGTCTTAGTGGTCTAGTCTGCAGACCATTGTGGGATTTGTCAGCCAAAATGTTGCAACTGGAGACTTGATGAATTTGCTGGCAGCTGTTCGATCAACATGTGCGGATACAGCTGCAAGATTCATATCCATTTCTGTGGGTTTCTTGGGGGCGGGATTGGAGATGCTCTGATGGGTCAAAGTAAGCAAGCTGCAGCTAGCCTAGTAACGGAAGTAAGAAGCCCTCAGCATCAGATTGGTCTGGGCCCTTCTGGGTGACCCACGTGCATGTGGGAAATATGCTGGCACTGGGAATGGTTCAATTATCAGTATCTAGGACATGCATGAATAGCTCTACACTATTAGTCCCAAGTGAGATGATCAGGGTTTGTAAGCTTCACTCGTGCTTTTATGAGCCTCAGTTGGTCCTGCTAGCAGCTTCAAGGGCAAATTAACCGCTTCTCTGGAGCTTGAGGAGTATGGATAGGGTTTCTGGCCTGCTTAGCAAGGGACTCAGCGGGTTCATAGGTCACAGGAAGGTAATCAAGGCAGAAGAATCACGGTTGTCCACATACTTTGAGGGACCTTAGGCGTTAAGTTTCTAAAGGGTGTTGTGAAGCAGGAACCTGGCTTAGAGAAAGGACTGCGGTTAGTCTCTGTCTTCAGGTACTTCAGGCACTGTTGCTTCCTTGGTGAAACCGCTCAACTTGTCGGTACCTGTGAGGGCTTCAGCAAATATTTTGTGGACCCATCAATTAGTGGGAACTGTTGAGACTTCCTGTTTGCCCATTACCCACTGTACTTAGTAACTCTTGCTTCATTTGACAGGGGAGATGAGATGATAGATACTGTATGGTATTTTTTTCACTCTTTATGGACCCATACTGAGTCTCCGTGCTCTGTTGGATCTCCACCACAGCTTCACTGTACCATGGCACCCTCTTCCTCAAACAATCCACAGTGAGACAGAAGTTGGTATTTGTTGTTGTTGTTGTTGTTTTTGCTGCTGTGAGAGTTTTGTTTCTTAATTATTTTTATCTCTAAAATTAGCTCACAAACTATTAGGCATTTTCAAGCAAAGTCTGTTTTAGTAGATTTTCCTCCTGACTTATGTCTACACTCTAGTCTCTGGATCCCTGATCTCCCCTGGTCACTTCCCCTCCAGGCCCTTTTTTCTTTCATGTAACATATGTCCTCTCACCCTCCCTCTGCTCTATCCCAGCTGCCACCTTTATTCTCTCCATCTAATAGCATGTATAAATTCCAAGCCATGATTACAGTCTCTTAGTTCCACAGAACAAATTAGGCTTCCTGCCTCTTGATATTAACTACCGAATACTAAATGTATTATTTTGGAGTTTTGAAGAAATGATACTTGTTGTGAAGTTTTATCTGATGGTACACAAAAACTTGCTAATATTAAAAGAGAAACCTTGTTGGTGGTCAGGTTCCTCTATCAGTCCAGGGTAGAATAGTTTGCAGTCATTTGTTTATCTTAGCTCGATGCCTGGCTTGGTGACCAAAGCCGTTTTATGCCTAGGACATGTAAAAATCAAATCAAATCGGATCCAGGCAACACAGCCTGGGAGGAGGAAGACAGATATAGAGACCTTCCTTCTGCAATGTCATGTTGAGGAAGATGCCCACAGACCTGCCCTCTACTCCCACAGAACAGGTGGACCATAGACACACAGAGCACTGCCAACCACCATGCAGCACAGTGAAGGAGGAGGAAGACAGAGACTTGCCTTCCAGAGCATAGCACAGGCAGGCTGTAGACACCCATTTGCCACCATACCTTCCACCGCAGACTGAGGATGTTACTACCCAGGGGCCTGCCGGTGAGGCTAGCCTGCAGTGGGAGCCACTACAGTGTGTGAGTATGCACAGATGGGAGAGAAAGAGAAGTGGAGCAGCTTGAGTATCATGAAGAGAGATGGCACTGGAGACTCAAGGATGGAAAGGAGCAGGCTATTGTGAGTGACCAACCTGGGGTCATGGTGAGGTCCCAGCCTGAGCTCATGCTGAGGGCTATGTCTGGGTCTGTGGCTATACAGCTGCAGGGGTTGAAGTCCATGGCTCATACTACCACTAGAGAGCATGGGGCATCACTGATCAGGGCAGCTACTGGGGACCACATGAATGGCCAGAGGCTGTGCAGAACTCTTCTTGCCCCTCAATGTCTGTAGTGCTCTGGAGAGCTGGCTCCACCTCTCACCTGCAGCAGCATTCTGGAGAGTAGACCCAGGCAGCACAGCAGAAATGATCCTGGTGGTAAGGGCAAAGGTGAGCCAGCCCCGATGGGGGTGGGGGTGGTGCTCTGCCACTCCTTTGCCAGGAGGTAGCTTGGGTATGGGGGTGATACCTCTCTCTCGCCCCTTGCCACTGCAGCAGTTGAGAGAGCAGACCCTAGGGTCATGACAGTGGGTGAGCTGGCCTTACCTCTCACCAGCTGCAGCAATACGGAGAGCTGGCTATGCACCTCACCTGAACAGGGCAGTAAAGCTGGCTCTAGTGGCAGGCACATGGGGGACCTGGCCCCAAAAGTGTGATCAAGAGAGATCTGGGACCACCACTCTGCTATGCTGAGGGAGAAGCCCTCCACCCTACCACCCTTCCCCACCTGAGGCAGTCGGAAGAGCTGACCCTGGGGTCATGAGAGCAAGGGTGAACTGGCCCTGCCCCTCACCAGTTGTTGCACTCAAGAGATTGGACGCCCTGCACCTCACTTGGGTAACACACTAGAGCTGGCCCCAGTGGAGAAGGCACAGGTGAGCCAACCCTGAAGGTATGTGTGAAGTGGGAGATCTAGCCCAGTCCTTTACAGGTTGCAGCACTTTGGAAATTGGGCCTCTTGCCTTGACTGGGCAGCACAGTGGCTCTGGAGCCATGGGTGTAGGTGAGCCAGGCCCCAGGGCGTGAGAGCAATACAGCTGACTCTGCCTCGTACTGTTGGTGGTATTGGATGGCCTAGCTGAAGCAGAGCTGGAGAATTTATCCTGGTGGTGTGGATAAGGAAGAGCCAGCGCTCAGATTCAGCTACCACTCAGGGCTCTGAATTGGCCGGCTCCAAAATCTTTATCATCTGCAAACAGCTAGGACATATGAAAGGGTCATTCTGGCTGCCTCACACATGACAAATGTGCAGAATCTCCATGACACAAGGCAACAACAAGAAGACAAGAAGGAGTCCTAAAGAGGATCCAATATTGATGGGGACACAGAAGCTAAAGACCTCAAACTACACCAATGACTCATTGCAATAAATATTTGCAGGTGAAGATGTGTGGACAGAGGGGTATAGGTATACTATGGGACACATTGTGTGTGTCGGGTGGGGGAGGGTGCAAGAAGGAAGGGTGGATATGAGGGGATGAGGAGATGATCAGTACTGGGGTCCATGATGTGAAACAATGAATCAATAAAAAGCTTTTAAAAAGCATGCTGTTTTTACATCTCCTTATTATTGTCTTAACTTTGTTATTTGTGACTTTATTAATAATGACCACCTAAATTTAATTTTGTTTAATTCTGCCTAGAAGTTCCAATAAACTCTAGTGACGTTTGAAGAGGACACTGTGAGAACGTGGGAGGCAGTCCTCTGGCTTAGTGAATAAGCAACCGCTCAAATGTTTATGTAGCCCACACACCACGAGCATTCACAGAAGACAGAAATTTTATCAGTTCTGCCTCACACATGACAATATTCTGTGATGGAGAACAGAAGAAAAATAAGGCAAAGGCTTGGAAGAAATCCTCAGAACAGTCTTCTAAAAGGCCAGTCTGTCAAATACCAGCATAAAGGAGAGGACACATGCAAGGAGAAAACCAAGCAGCTGACTAATCAAAAAACTGAGTTGTATAATAGGAAATCAGACTGCTTCATCTTAATTATTGCCATTTACCATTTATCTGTTGACTAGTTAGGGTTACTATTGCTATGATGAAATACCATGACCAAAAGTAAGTTATGGGGTCGGTATGTGGCTTATAGTTCCACATAATGGTCTATCACTGAAGGAAGTCAGGAACACAAGCAGGGTACAAACTTGGGGCAGAAGTTGATGCAGAGACCTTGGCAGAGTGCTGCCTACTGGCTCGCTCCTCATGACTTGCTCAGCCTGCTTTTCTTATAAAATCTAAGATCTCCCCTATCGATCACTAATTAATAAAATGGCCTACAGGCTTGCCTGCAGCTGAGGCATTTTCTTCCTTGAGGCTCCTCCTCTCTGATGAATTTAGCTTGTGTCAAGTGGACAGAAAACTATCCAGCACATCCATGAGCAAGGAGGTGTTAGTCTGCTCAAGTAAAGACACGTCATCTGTTACACCAGCTGAAAACAGAGTCACTACCTGATTGAGTTATTGATAGTCAACTGTCATTCTCCACAATCCACATATCTTCTATGCTGTCTAGATGAAAGAGTTACGGGGATATGTGCTGGGAATCCCTACATCTTTCAATTCCTTGATGTGGTGCTAATTTCTATAACCCCTCAAAGGATGCAATACTGTTTTTGATTCACTATTTTCCTTGGCACAGACAACTCTAAAGGCTTCCATTTGGCCTTTCTAACCATAATAGCTCTAATTTTCCAGTTGGGAAACCAATGGGAGAACTCTGCCAATATCTAAGTATATCTATCCCAATTACATATTCTGGGATTGGGTAAATAACCACAGAATGAATTGAGGACAAACTGTGTGTAGGACATGGGTCAAACCTCCATTAATCAACTGACCCCAAAAAGCTCCTATTTAACTGTAGGGCCACTGTGTTTCTTGGGATCTCCTGGGAAAAGCGTTAATTCAGTACCAACATTCAATAGACCCTGGAAAGTCTGATTGTTTTCATTCCCCTGGTGGACAGTTACTCTTGTAAAAGGCTGTATTTCCCTCTGGGGAAGGACTGGAGAAAGGCTAATGGAAAATTTTTAAGTATTTTATCAAGATCCTTCCTTAGGGGAACCTGGCCACCTTTTTACTCAAGGGCTTCTGGGTTGGCAAACCAAGGCTCAAGGGTAGAAATTAATTCACGGGCCTAGGCTACAGCACAAGACCCCATCTAAAATAAATAAACAAAATAAATAAATAAGCAAAATTTGCTGAACTGAAAAACCAGTAACTATTTTAGAAGTCTCTTCTGAGGCTCACTTCCTCATTTCATAGTAAGAGCCCTCAGAAATGTTACTTATGAAATTATGCCAGACCTAGAAAGGCAATAAATCTCTATTATATAATCAATGACATCTCATATCAAGGATGAGCATGAACATCCTTCATCCTACATCTATTCTTGTTTAATATTAAGAAACTAGGGTTCAGAGAGATGTTAGATTGACTTTCCGTCGATCCCATAGCAAGGTGAGATTTTAATCCTGTTGGCCCACTCCTCAGTACAGCACCTAAAGTGTATGTAGCTGAATGCTTTGAAGTATCTTAACTTATGCTTTCCTTTTCCTGTATAGAAAAATATCCTGACTTTTTGACTGAAAAAAAAAAACCCATGACTAATCTTGGGACCAGAACAAAGAAATCCTTCATTATGGGCCGTTGTGGATGGCCCTGGTATTGCTTGTATTTTGATGTTAATTCCACTCTCCTTGGAAAGGGGCAGTAGACAAGGAGTGAGTCACATACTCAGGTGACTTCTTGTGAACCATCCCCTAATGAATAAAGGAGACCATCACTGGAGGAGTAGGAGGGACTTCCCTGTTGGATAGGGTAAGAGAGAAAGGAGAAAGAGAGGGCTGGTCAGGATAGCGAGAGGGGCAAGATGTAGCTACTAGTGTCTCCCTGCTTAAGCCAGGATTCACCACCAGAGGATTTACATTAATATGGCTTACAAGATTAGCATTCTAGTTGTTGCATCCAGAGATTGAGTTACCATTGTTTCTGAACTAAGTTTGAGTGGTGTTTTTCTTCACGCGGCTGCTCGATTGAGTTCCAGAGAGAAAGGTACTGCGGCTTGCCTGATGTGTACCACAAAGGCTGTGGGGTTTTGAAGCACGGGGCTAGCGTGGAAGCGACCCGCCAGTGGGAATTTAGCGAGCTGGGTGGAGAGATTTCTGGAGCTCCAGGCTTGAGAGTCTGCTGAGATGAGAATACCCCGCTGGTGCCATGTGGCCCACCCATGCTGGGCATAGCACGGGAACTTGCCGATCTTTTAAAAATATTTCCTGTAACAATGGGCTTCCTCATAAGCGCTAGCTCTTTGTTCATTCATTATTCACTGGTTTCAAAAAATAAGTTTTTGAGATCTTGTTCTTCCAGAAAACCCAGGTTTAGGCCAAGCACCCCTCTAGTTCCAGGGAATCATATACCCTCTTCTGGCATCTGAGGGTACTGCATGAACGCCCGTAAAACACCAAAACACATAATGTAATTTTTTAAAAGAAGAAATGTTAAAAATAGATTCCTTTCACGTGCAGTTGGGTTCGTGCTCATGGGCTGAATTAGTAATTGCTAGAGTAGACTCTGATAAAGCACGGGCATCTTCATTTTGGTTTCCCAGCGTGAATTAAGGATATACTCTTGATGATCCCAACTTTGAGCACTGTGGGATACAACAAGCTTATTCTTAAAAAAATTACCTAGTTTCAGGTTATTTCCTTATAATAACAAAAACCAGAGTAGGACTGTTGGAGAACCTTGCTATTAACGTCGCCATACCCCTTGTCTGGATGGCTTCTGTAGCTCAGTGCAAAATGGAGGACTCACTTTCTCAGTGGGGCTTCCCTTTCTCTGCCTGACCCTGTCTGTAGTGTCCCTGAACACCGGTGGCTGGCCTTGTCTGAAAAACGACCTTGGACAGAGCTCTCTGCAAGTGCTGCACAAGTCAGCACACAGGTCCCACTCTGGCTTCCTGCCCACATGATAATACACATCAGTCTATGTGGTCTACAGTTCACCAAGTACTCTAGATGACTGATGGACATAGCCAAATGTGAAAAACCCTAAAGAAGAATAAACTTAAAAACAGTGTGTTCTAAGCAGCAGCTTTCTATCTTTGTGATGCACAATAGAGCTGTCTTTATAAATTCCTTTATTAGTAACACCCAAATTTATGAGGCAACTGAATTCAGCAAACTTTATTGTTTGATTTCCTTGGGAATAAAGCATTCTATTTTTAAAGGAGAAGGAAAGTTCCTAATCAGATTTCCACTGTTCCTAAAGATTTTGGTATTGTTGTCATTACCATCCAAGGCTGTGAAGAAATGCATTCCAGGCTGGGCTATACAGAAACTTAGAGGACACTGTAGTGCTCATAAAGGGAGGGGTGGCTACTTCTTGATCTGACAATAGATCTTAGGGGTCACTCATGTGGAACTGGTTTTGCAAGAATGCAAGAGTTCAAAGGGCATAAATGCTGCATCAAGTTTCTAGAGAAAATCTTGGGAAAGTAGGCAGTGTATAACAGAGTCAAATTCCCCATTGGGCCTTTAAACATCCTGTGCTGGTATTCTTGGCTCTCTGGTAGTTTCACAAGCACATGTGCTGTATTGTGTTATAACGATACCACTATGGCCACTGGGTCCCAGCTCTTTAAGCATTGACATGATTACCTC
The DNA here is from genome assembly GCA_021653895.1 of Mastomys natalensis. Classification (NCBI taxonomy): domain Eukaryota; kingdom Metazoa; phylum Chordata; class Mammalia; order Rodentia; family Muridae; genus Mastomys; species Mastomys natalensis. The sequence continues at coordinate 291,620 of JAJTUV010000035.1, forward strand.
CATAAATCAAGAGCTAAACTCCTAGAACCTGACACCCTGGCTTTGCCTTCATTTCTATTCAGTGTCATGATGACACTGGCTGATTTACTGTTATTGTAACTTCTGGTATGTTGAATTCATTGTTTAAATGCTTGAGGACATCACTATCCTGACGAATGTTGTTCTAAGAACTAGACAAAACCCACAGCAGACATTAGATATGGTGCATTCTTATGCCAGGGGTTAGGTCCAGATTTCACAAAAACATCTAGAAAACACAATGGTTAATGTAAGACCTCATCTTCTCTCTCAGTCTGTCTCATCCTGTTTCCTGCTTTCTGTAATGTCTACTGTCTCCATTTTTAGCCATTTTTTTTTTCATTTGGCCTTTTGATCTGCACAAAAAGCCTGCTTTTTTGCATCGAAGAGGTATTATGTAATTTGCACACTGTCATTCTGACCATGAATTTCCTTCAATTAATTCACTGAGTTGTTTTTGTAGAGGGAAGTGTTACAAAGGCTTATGGGAAAATAAGTTATATAATAAGGCTATTCATAGACAAACAAGATAACTTTTCGTTAAATTTAACTGTCATATTGACCTTCAATTTTTTTTAAAAAATTTTTTTCAAAGCACATTTCTGTTCAAGTACTGAAAGAAGTCCATTGACATCAGATTCAAATGCCATGAAAATTGGGGAGGAAATTAGAAACTGTGATCCAAGACACAAAATTATAATTTTGTGGTCCAAAAGTAGACAAAATTCTCTGTACAGGAGGGTTTAAGAAGCGAACGTTGATAGAGGCACTGAACAAAAATAGCAGACAAACCCCCTGTTATCTTCCTCTTGTCCTTTTTCCCTTACTGCAAGCCTCACCTGGCTGGCTCAATTGCTTCACTATTAATGAGTTCTAACCTCTTTTTCCTGTTTCCCTCCTTATCCTCTCCCCAATTAAGAAAAAGGACTGAGCAATGAATCCACCAGAAGTGGAAGATTCTCTCTGCTACAGGCAAGACAGCTGGAGGGAAGACATTTCAACATGATATGGACCAGGGCAGAGGAGAACTCTGGGAGCTATGCTATAATATGTGATATTAATGCCTAAAGAGATCAGCTTCATCAGACACAAAGCACACAAGATACTCTAGAACCAAAAAAGATTGATACTGAAGGAAGCAACAGATGGGGCAATAATATTGCAATAAGGCATATTAAATACATTTGATTCAGGCTTTTATAATATGTGCTGATTTTTTTTTTTTTAATTTATAGACTCCAGTCAGTATTTATAGATGCTGAAACAATTCATAAACATTGATATGATTTTTAAGAAATAACATGCTCATGTGATGATTGTCCTTCATACCTGTACCCTCTTCATTGGAAGTCAGTGAAAGGAATGGCCAGCCCTCTGAAGTCTTTTCCTCTCACTCTGGGCAGTGAAAACTAAGAGCCCATAACCAACTTGTTGGTAAATTTCAAAACTTGAATCACCCACATATCTTCCTTTCTGTGGTCAACGTTGTCTCTTACTTAAATAATCTTAACAGCTTGTTAGTTGCCTCTATCCTCCTGTTTTTTCCTTTTGATTATCTACACACAAGCTGATATGAAGATGTATTCAGTAACTGCACTGTGAGAATCCTCATACACAGTGATAGATTCTTGGTGATCAGCTCACTGGCCAATCAGATGCTGATATTTTCCTTTTCCAACACGTAACACAGTCTTCATTTATTCATTTTTTAATAGGATGGTTGACTTCAACACCTTCTTATTCTAGAGCAGTAGCCATTGGTGACAGGCTCGAGACAATTGTCATCACACACAGTTCTTTTGGTTCCAGGAATGAGACCCACTTGAGAAAGTTACAATAGCAGGGAAAATATTATATTATCTTAGGGGAAGTAGCACCCTGGTCTTAGTTTTTCTTTCCGATCTTTTCTTGGATATGAGTGAGGAACACAGCACCTATTGGTCCCTAGCACCAATTATTTGACAAATTGAAACCATAGTGAAAGTCCTGTTCCCCAGTTTGTTCTTGATTTGTCAGTAAAGAAAGCTGGGGCCAATTGTTGGGTGGAAAGTAAAGGCGGGACTTCCAGGTTCTGGGAGGAAAAAGGCAGACACAAGGAAGAAGAGAGGAGTTTTGCTATGTTTTGGAGAAAGGAGAACACAGCAACTATGTGAGGTCTTGAGGGGAGCTGGGGCATGTGGCCACTACCACAGGCCAGGAATATTTGACAGGGGCTAGGTGGGATTATCCACTCAAGTTTAGGGCAGGTAGAGAGATAGAGATAAAAAATAATTGGTAAGGGCATGCTTTTCTAGGTAGACGACATCAGCACCCAGCAAAAGGCAAAAACTGTGTATGTCTTTTATTCATGGATTCAAGGTAAGCTTGGAAGGAGCTGGTAGTGCAGTCACCTCCTGGAGCAAAAGGTCGTAGCATAAAACTATATGTAACACCAGAGCACCTTGAAGGTAGCCTAAAACCAAAAAGTAGAAAGTAGAGTAGGGGAAGAAGTTAAGTTTGTTCCCTTGAACAAATATTTGAGCTATGAAATACAACATTATTTGAATCTCATGTTGTTACTAGACTATTCAACTATGAAAAACAACAAATTCCATTTCTGAGGTAAGTCCATTTGAGATATTCTTTCAGCTTTCTTTTCTTTCTTTCTCTTTCTTTCTTTCTTTCTTTCCTTCTTTCTTTCTTTCTTTCTTTCTTCTTTTTTCAAGGGCTTATCAGGATGACCAAAATATCTAAGCCAACTTCCCTGTCCTAGCCCAAAGTTATTTTCACGTCTGAGGCCTATACTTCCTTGTTCTAACCTAAAATTTAGATTACTATCTGAAATTAGTTCTTTATTCTAGCCTAATATTTAGATTCCTGCCTGAAATTACTTCTTGGTTCTAGCCTAAGATTTAGATTCCTACCTGAAATTACTTCTTTGTTCTAGCCTAATGTCAGATTCCTGCCTGAAACCTACTTCCTTATCCTTGGCCAATGTCATATTCCTGCCAAACAGCCCATTTCCTTGTGCTTGGCCCATGTCAGATTCTTGCCAAGCAGCTCAAAGGCTCTAAGCCTCTCCCTCTTTTTTATTTCATTAACAAGACTGAGCCTGTTTTAGGTCATTCTTTCAGCTTCTTTCAACTTCTTTCCTTTCATCTTCTGTAGCCTTGGATGAGGCTTGCCAGTTACACTGGCCTTCTTTCTTATCAAAGGGCTTCCTATGCACTGTTTCTTTTCCTTAAGACATTCCTTACCCTGCAACAGTTGTTCATTTATCTTCTCTAGGCTTCAAATTCACAGTTGGTTGCTCAATTTGTATAAGTAGATGTGAGCCCTTTAAATACTTTACTTCGGTAACTGGTGTGATGCTAATTTTTGTCTATTGATGTCATTTGACCGAGAAACATTGATAAGAAAAGGGTCTTCCTTTGGATCCCATTTGCCAGACTCCTAAAGAGCACAATTTTTGTTTTATCTGTTGCTTGTTGTTTTCACTTGAGCCAAAATAAAACCACACAGTGTTTCCTAGGATTTGCTTATCATAAATTTTCTACAAGTAGGAAAATATTTATTATTTTATTTATTTATTTATTTATTTATTTATTTATTTAATGTTTTCAGTGTGAGTTTATGGGCACCATGTGTATCCAGGAGACCCAGAAGTCACAAGAAATATTTGATCTCCTGAAACTGAAGTTACTAGATTTTGAAACTGGAGAAACTGAATTATTAGCTGCCATGTGAGTTCTGGGAACTAAAACTGGGTCCGCTGCAAAAACAGTAAATACTCTTAATAACTGAGACATCTCTCTAATCTACCAATCCCTTTTCAGCACTTCTTGACCAAAGTAACACATCAGGTGGGCCTATTTGCTGCCTGAGGTCACTAGTCCAGCTCCACCTTCCCCTTAGCCCCAGACAGACTTGGAGCCATGTTAACTTGAGTCACCATGGAAGTGTTATAGGATCCTAAAGAAGGAATACTCTGTATTCCAGCAGTGTCTCAACTTTCTCTGGATGGTTACCTAGCAAAAGAACTCATTCTTCTCTAGAGTGTGTTCCAAATTGCTCAGATACATAAGACCAATCTGGCTAAGGATCCCAGCAAGTACCTGTGACTTGCAACTGACTCTTCTAATGCCTATATCTTCCTTATAAGACCGTCCTTTAGTAGGCTTGCTAGTGTGACTCTAAGACATCCTTTAGAGTTCTTTTGCTCACAATTAATCGGGCTTAGCTTCATACTTATTTTTATATTGCAAGACTCCTGTTTAAACAACTGTATGGTTTCTCTCTCTTGGTCCCTGGATGTCCTAAAACTCCTTCTGTAGTCCAGGCTGGCCTCTCAACAGCACATCTCTTAGTTCACATAATTATTTTGTTTGTATGCTTGGTGATCTGCTCTTTTAGAGAATTTGGAATGTGCAGTGTAGTATTATGGATTATATCAACAATTAATAAGTTAAACAAGTGCTCTTGCTGTCATCTAGGAAGTAACTCTCTTATGAGGAATATCACTAATTGGTCTTTATAGTTGAGAGATGGGATGAGAAAGTAATGTTTTTTCTGTTAAGGACACAAGTGGTTCTTTCCTAGTCAGTAATCTGTATTTTTCCCAACATTAATTTGTTTCCCAAGGATGCTTGCTTCTTTTTGCAAAGCTCCAGAGTGAGTTTCGTATGTACTAGAGACTGTGTCAATCAGGATATGTACAATGGACAGTTGTTGGCTATGCCAAATGAAAGTAAGATCCCATCTCTGATCACAAGGCTCTTTGTTCTAAGGATTACCCACTGCCCATCTTTCTGTCCACATGCATAAATGAAATTGGTTTTGTAATTATTCTAGGAGTATAGTTGAGACCAAATCCTATTTTATATTTATGTAACAAAATTTTGTCTGGTTACTTTAGAACTCAGAGTCCAAAATGGTGAATTTGGCATTAATGAAAGTCTGATTTCTCTTCGGATTTTCTCAAATGAGGCTTTCTTTCTGCTGCAGCCAAGGGGGATGACAATTAGATATTCTGGTATTGCTACAGCTGTCTAATAACCACAAGGACAGAACAGAAAGAGAACTGAAAAAAATTAGAGATAAGCAGAACCAAATAGAAAGATGAAACCCATACAGATGTTGATAAAAGAACCAAAAAAAAAAAAAGGAAAAAAAGGAAAACAAAACAACAAAACCTATCCATGAAGCTGCTCCCGAAACTAGAAATTCTAGAATTTTCAGTTCTTTGAACTCATAAACCTACTTGTTACTTAACCGATTTACCTTAAACATGTCACTGACCTTGTTAAAAATTTGTTCAGATCCAAATCATGAACAGAAGAAAGGCAGACAGTGAAATTTCTTGATATGATAGCTTTGATAAAATAACTGGGGAAATGGCTTAATGGAGAAAGAATCATTATGGCTCACAGATTCATCCCATAGCACTTGGCTCCAGTGTTCCTGGTGAGTGCTTGGGGGAGCAATGCTGCTTACTTGGTGATGCTAAGGAAGCATAGACAGAGAATTAAAAACAAGATATAATGTCATAGACACACTTCCAAAGACCTGTTCTGTCTAACTAGGTCCCAGCTCCTATGTTCCTGTTATATCCCCCACAGACTATCAAATTATTAACTTATCAAAGGACTAATCCAGTGATGAAATCAGAACCTCCATGATCCCATTACTTCCCAAGAGTAGCCAATCAAGAATCACATAGTTGGGGAACATTTCAGAGCCAAACCATAACAAATATATAGATCAGAAAAAATGAGTAATGCTGAGATAAACCATCCTCATTTCACTCATTCTTTCTAGTCCATAAACTAGGCAATATAGAGTAATTATAAAGTCTGAGAGCAACCCAATATAATAAAGCATTGCTTTGTTTTTCTAATAGTGATATAATAGAATATTGTTTCATTATTATAGACACTATCATAGGATTTAGCTTACCCTAAAATCTAATTGAGAAACCTATTACAAGCTAATATATGGTATTAGATAATACACAGAATATGTTAGGAAAGTACATACTATATACAAGCTAAAAGGCTGATGAACGGCAGTGAGGCAGTGACAGACAGAAACAAAGGAGGATATATGGTACATAGATAGATAAATAGATAGATAGATAGATAGATAGATAGATAGATAGATAGATAGGAAAAAGAAGGAAAGGAAGAAGAGTAAGAAACAACAGGATAAAAAAGAAGAAATAAAGAAACAAGGGAAGAGAATAATAAAGAATGGGAGTAATTAAAAATTGTTCAGACAGAACATCTCAACCAAACACAAAAACATATATGTTCTTCTCAGCACCTCACAGAACCTTCTCCAAAATTTGCCATATACTCAGGCACAAAGCAAGCCTCAACAGATATAAGAAAATTGAAATAATGCCTCGTATCTTAACAGACCACCATGAATTAAATCTGGACTTCAACAACAACAACCAAAAGCTTACAAACTCATGGAAACTGAACAACTCTCTACTGCATAACCACTGGGTCAAAGAGGAAATAAAGAAAGAAGTTAAAGATTTCCTAGAAAGTAATGAAAATAAATGCACATTATACACAAACTTATGGGATACAATGAAAGCAGTGCTCAGAGGAAAATTCATAGCAGTAAGTACCTTCATAAAGAAATTAGAGAGATCTCATACTAGTGACTTAAGAACATACCAGAAAGATCTAGAACAAAAGGAAGCAATTACACTCAAGAGAAGTAGACAGCAGGAAATAATCAAATTCAGGGCAGAAATCAATAAATTAGAAACAAAGAGAACAATACAAAGAATCAACAAAACCAATAGCTGGTTCTTGAAGAAAATCAACAAGATAGACAAACTCTTAGCCAAACCAACTAAATGGGAGCGAGAGAGTATCCAGTATCCAAATTAACAAAATAAGAAATGAAAAGGGATACATAACAATAGACCCTGAGGAAATCCGAAGAATCATTAGGTCTTACTTCAAAAGCCCATACTCCACAAAATTGGAAAATCTAAATGAAATGGATGATTTTCTACATATGTACCAAAGCTAAGTCAAGCTCAGGTAAATTAAACTATTTAATTAGTCCTATAAGTTGTAAGGAAATAGAAGTAGTCATTAAAGTTTCACAACAATGACAACAAAAACAAACAAAAGACTCAGGACCAGAGGGTTTTAGAGCAGAAATTCTGCCAGACTTTCAAAGAAGTACTAATAATCCTCAAACTCTTCCACAATATAGAAACAGGAGTAACATTGACAAACTTATTCTATAAGGCCACCGTCACATTGGTATCTAAACCAAATACTCAACAAAGAATGTGAATTTCAGACCAATTTGTCTTATGAACATTGATTAAAAAAATACTCAATAAAATACTTTTCCAAGAAGACAACAAAAACATCATCCACCATGATCAAGTAGTCTTTATCACAGGGATGGCTCAAAATATAAAAATCCATCAATATAATCTGTCATATAAACAAACTGAAAGAAAAAACACACATGATCATCTCATTAGACACTGAAAAAGCCTTTGATAAAATCCAATACCCCTTCAAGATAGTAGAGAAATAAGGGATACAGGGCACATACCTAAACATAACTAAAGCAATATACAGCAAGCCGATAGCCAACATCAAACTAAATGGAGAGAAACTTAAAGCAATTCCCCTAAAATCAGGGACTTGACAAGGCTGCTCACTCATTCCTTATCTAGTCAACATATACTTGAAGTTCTAACTAGAGCAATAAGACAACTGAAGAAGACCAAGGGGATAAAAATAGGAAAGGAAGAAGTCAAAGTATTGTTATTTGCAGATGATATGACAATATACATAAGTGACTCCAAAAATTTCATCAGAGAACTCCTATAGCTGATAATCACATTCAGCAAAATGTATACAATTAGCTAAAAATCAATCAGTAGCTCTCCTTTATACAATGATAAACAGGCTGAGAAAGAAATTATGAAAACAACACCCTTTACAATAGCAATAAAAAATATAAAGTATCTGGGTGTAACTCAAACTAAACAAGTGAAAGACCTGTATGTCAAAGAACTTCAAGTGTCTTAAGAAAGAAATTGATGAAGGTATCACAACATGGAAAGATCTGCCATGCTCATGGATTGGTGGGATTAACACAGTACAAGCGGACATCTGACCAAAAGCAATCTACAGATTCAGTGGAATTCTCATCAAAATTCCAACACAATTCTTTACAGACCTTGGCAGAGGAATTTTCCCAGAGCAGGATGATAGCCAAGGGGAGCTTCTCTGAGGAGAAGAAGAGGGGATAGTGGCAGAGGGAAGTGTAAGGGTGGGACTGGAAGGAGAGGAGGGAGAGGGGGCTGTGATTGGGATGAAAAAGTAAATAAATAAATTAATTGATGAAGAAAAATATTGAATAAATATTCTAGTTTGAGGAACATGAATTCAATGAAAAACAAGTAGGAAGAAGGAAGAAGAGGGGAAAAGGGAGAAGGACAAAGAAGAGGAGAAGGAAGATGAGGAAGGAGGGAGGAAGAAGGAAGAGAAGAAGGGCTGGAAGAACCATGGTTACACTCTTTGAGGTGTTCAGGGTGATATAGAAAGGTTGTTGGGTTTAGGATGGAAGCCAGAAAATTCACTGCAGATACAGAAGTTTAAAAATGAAAGCTTTATTTTCTGAGTGCTCAGGGAGGTGGTCAGTTTGGAATCTGAACCTTGATTCTGAAGGAAGATTGTACAACATTTTTTATAGGATAGGAGCACAAAGCAAGGAGGGAACTGGGAGGAGCTGCAGTGGTCTCCAGTTGTACTTTGACATTATGGGACAAATGAGGGAGTACCCCCTTGGAAACTGGACCGTAGCCAAGGCACCTGGCTTCAAGGTACTTAATTTATTCTCCTATACTTTAGGTTCAGAGCTCAGAGTGATAATGGGACAAAGGAGCTGCATGTAGTTAATTAGGGTATAACAGATAGTTGGTTATATATTTTTACAACTTGGTTTAGATAACAGCAATTTCTACAATCTTTACCGGTTAACAGACAATTAAGAAACCAGCTGGAGAAGTGAGATACATGAGGCCTGGGAACATAAACTTGTTTGTCTATGCCAAGAAAGATGGAGAAGTTGTCCTTGAGATGGCTGGACTCAAACAACTGTTGCCTTTCAAGATGTCCAGACTCAGACAACTATTTACAACAGAAGCTATTCAGCTATAGGGAAGTGCCCAGCTTCCCTAGTCCCTGGACCTTAAATTTAGTTTCTCCATATAAATCAGAGTCTGTAAATGAAATGGTAGTTCTTAAAGTAAGGATTTTTTTTTAGTGTGTTCCCAACACAGTGAACATATAAACAGCAATAAAAATGTATACATCACAATTGTGAGGTTATTGAAATACAGATATATGTACTAGGTGCTGTAAGGATAGAGAAGCAGGATCTTGGGTAGATAAGACTTCCTAGAGAAGATAATCTTCGAACTGAACCTTGACTATGGAGTAGGAGTTTCTGAAGCAGAAAACTTAGCTGCCCACAGAGGCACAGCTGTGGAGGCCTCAGGCAAGCCAGACAATAGAGAGGAGGTGTATCTGACCACATCTGGTTTCTATCTTAAATTTACTAATCATAAACACACCTTCGTCTGGGATGATTACATAAGGCAAGGGTTCTGGTGTGTTCTCTTTAGGTTTAGAAGGAGCAAAGCTGCTTGACGGCACTGGTTGAGCATCGGTGAGATCAGAATGCACTATTGCTTTCAGAGAAGTTAGAACTTCATCAGGTTTGACATTGCTGCCCAACAGTGTAATAACGATGTGAATGCTATGGGAGACAATTCACTTTCTGCTTGAATTTGATACCTGTTCCATCCACAGGAAGAAATCCATGTCTGGCCCAGTAAACCTGGTCAAAAGCCCAGGGTAGGCTCCAGGCTCCAGGCCCCAGGAGAGAACCTAGTGGTGTTGTTTTGCTAAATGCTTATATTGTCTTCTAATTATTTTGCCATTCTAATTGTATTGCCTTCTAAATATTTATGCATATTCCCATAGACTAGTGCCATTCTCAAGCTTGGTCAGAAAGGTTTATTTTACAGTGGGTAACAGTTCCTGCACAGACATATAATTGGTCACAGTGCTAAGAATAGTGACTATTGAGTATTCATACATAAAAGGGACATCTGTATCATCCCTTACTCCTTCCTCAAAAGCTCAGCGAACGCTATCGAAGATGGAGCTGAAAGAGAGTAAAACATCTGCTCCAGGGCTGCCCGGAGACCCTGACTTCTGAACATAACTGGCCATTGTACTCATATACACAAGACCCACAAAAGATTGAGTCTTTCTACATTCCAACATGGGTGGGGAGCAAGCATTATATGAGTCTTCAGCCCTAGCTGAAAACCTATAGGCAATTAATGACTGCACAACCAATTAAGCTATGTGGGTCAGAAAGACAAACAAACCAAAACATGAAAGGAAAAAGGTGATGGGTCATGTTATAAAGACAAGAATTTCCAGAAGTAGTGGGGACAGGATAAGAGAGGGGAGTGCTATGACCCACATACATAATATGAATGTACGAAATTTTTGAAGAATAAACAAAATTTATCTTAAGAAAAGAGCCCTATTTTTTTTTTTAAAGGAAAACCAGATGCTTATCCAAAGTTGTTTTCATTGTAGCATCTTGAAACACTATGGAGAACAGTTGGTCACTGTAATTTAAGAGGGCACTAAAAACAAATGTCTGTGATCCGTTTGACAGGAGTAAATGTGTAACTGGCCATGATATAGAAACTGCACTGTCTCATACAATGGAGGGTGTTCCTGTCTCACCAGTCCAAGGAGTACAAGTGGCCACATCAACCCAGCAGAGATAACTTATCTTCCCATACACCAGCTCTCTTCACGCCCACCACCTGTGCTCCAGTTTCAACCTTGAGATTTAACTGTCTCCAACAAATATGGAAGCTACAAACCATATTTATACTCTAGGGTTAAACAGGTGAAAACATTTCACATTTCTCCATGTCTCTGAATCACATTAATTCATGGGTGATATAAGATTTCAAAACTAATTTTGCTAGCTGTTTGTTTCTTTGTACCTGCTTTTTTAACTTGGTCAGGCTCCATCTCTCCCCTCCCACTGGCTCCTTGTCAAAATACCTCCTAGTTATTTCCTGAAAAACATTTAGAAAGTGTCTCAAATGTTCCTTGAGCTTAATAGCTCATGTTTGAGAGCCTGTGAGAAACGCCCTTCCCATGACCACTTTTACCATGAGAACAGGGCCTCTCTGTGTGGCCTGTGCTCTTCTCCTGCTTTGAAGGCTTCGCACTTCGGTTTCTTAAATCACCCACTGAAACCTTGGTCTCCTTGTAATGCTCAAGAGACAAACAGTTCTAAGCAGAACTCCCAAGCATGTGAGTTCATTTAGGTCCATGGCTCTGAACCTAAAAATAGAAGCTTGTAAAGGATTCCTGGGGCACAGTACTACTCACAGGAAAATGAAGAACAAGGCCTTCATGTTCCTGGTACAGGGGCATACACTGCAAGATGCGAGAAGCAGCATGACATGCTAGCCCAGCTTCACTGAGATGTGATTACTAAACAAAAGGTTCATATAAGTAGTGCACATAACCTAGTGTGCTTGGGCATAGTGTGCACCAACAGTCGCATGAAGACACTGAGCGTATCCTGCAGCTCCATGTGGTTCCTTGGCAAACCTTTTGCCTTGTTTCCTTTTGTGGAAAGAACAGAGCATACTATTTACTCCTCTTTTTTTCCTGTTTTCTGTTTGTTTTATTTTTATTTTCTTTTTTCCATGTTTTTAATTAATGTATTTATTGACTTTACATCATGGTCGAAGCTTCTCCCCCCTCTTTCTCTTCCCAGTCCCTCCCTCTCACCCCACTCCTTTCCCTTTCTCCTCAGAGAAGGGGAGTTCTCCCATGGATATCACCCTGCCTTAGCAGCAGGACTAGGTATATCTTCTCCTATTGATTCTAGAAAAGGCAGTCCGGTGAGGGAGAAGGGGTCCAAAAGCAGGCGTCAGAATCAGAGACAGTCTCTGTTCCAGTTGTTAAGGGTTTCCATGTGAAGATCAAGTTGCTTATTTGTTACATATGTGTAGAGGGCCCACGTCCATCACATGTAGGCTCTCTGGTTGGTGGTTCAGTCCCTGTGAGCCCCTGTGGATCCAAATTAGTTGATTGTGTAGGTTTTCTTGTGATGTTCTTGACTCCTCTAGTCCTGCAATCCTTCCTCCCCCTCTTCCATAAGAGTGCCTGAGCTCCGTCTAATGTTTGGATGTGGATCTCTGCATGTTTCCCTCAGCTGCTGGATAAAGCCTCAGGGGAAAGTTATGCTAGGTTTCTGTCTGCAAGTGAAGAATATCATTAATAGTGTCAGGAATGGGCTCTCTCTTATGGGATGGGTCTCAGTTTGAGCTAGACATTGGTTAGTCATTCTCTCAAATTCTGCTCCATGCTTATCCCCGCACATCTTATAGGCAGGACCAATTTTGGGTCAAAGATTTTGTGGGTAGTTGGTGTCCTCATCCCTCCATTGGAAGGAAGTCTTGCCTGATTATAGGCGGTGGCTGTTTCAAGTTCTATATCTCTTATTAGTAGGAATCTTAGGTAAGGTCACCATTATAGGTTCTTGGGCATTTACCTTACACATAGGTTTCTAGTTCATCCCAGAGATGCCATATATCACCCTTCAGAGTTGCTAAGATCAAAAATTCAAGCAACAGCTCATGCTGTTGAGGATACGGAGCAAGGGAAGCACTCCTCCATTGCTGTTGGGAGTGCAACCTTGTACAACCACTTTGGAAATCAATTTGATGGTTTATCAGAAAATTGGAAATTGTTCTACCCCAAGACCCAGCTATACTACTCTTGGGCATATACCCAAAAGATTTCCCACCATCCTACAAGGACACTTGCTCAACTATGTTCCTAGTAGCTTTATTTGTAATGACCACAAACTGGAAATACTCTAGATGTCCCTCAACAAAAGAATGGATTAAAAAAATTGTGGTTCATTTACATAATAGAATACTACTCAGCCATTAAAAACCAAAAACATCATGAAATTTGCAGGCAAATAGATGTAATTAAGAATATCATCCTGAGTATGGTAACCCAGACATGGGAAGACAAGCATGATATGTACCCACTTGTAAGTGGATATTAACCATAAAGTACAGGATAGTCATATTACAATCCACAGACCCAAAGAAGCTAAATAACAAGGAAGGTCAAAGAAGGGGAAATAAAATAGATTTCAGGAGCAGATGGAGAGAGGGCACTTCTTAGTTGTTAGTCACTCCATGATTTAATTACGGTCACAGTGTTATCGCAGATCTCTGAAATATTTCTATTTCATAACTGTACCTTTATGTCCACAGAACAACTTCTTAAATCCACCTTGCTCTATGCCCTAGTGATGGCCAATCTGTTCTCTGTTTCTGTATCTTTGACTAGTTAAAATGTCTCATGTAAGAGTAATCACAGAGTATATGTAATTTGGTCCCTATTTCACCTAGTAGAATATGTTTCGGAGGCATTTATGGTCTTTTTAAAGACTGAGTAGTATTTCACTGCACATACCTGTGTGCACACATCACCTCTCATCCAACAGTGGACATTTAGTTTGTTTCTAAGTTTCAGCTACTGTGAATAATGCTGCCAAAGATGTACAAGAGCAGGTGCATCTTTGAGATCATGGTTTCAGTTTTTGGATATGTACCCAAATGCTTGGCTGGTAAATCATATTTCTAACCTTTAAAGTACACTTGCTGTTGTTTGCTATAGCAGTTGCATCATTTCTAAGTCCCACAAGTGTTCTGATTTCTTCACAGCCTCGGTAACACCTGCTATTCATTACACAATCCTTAACAAGTGTGAACTGTTTCTCAGGGTGGTTTTATGCAAATTTATCTGATTATTTCTCTGTATTAAGTGTCTTTTTGAAATTGTGAGTTCTTGGCATGCCTGTCTAAGCTCTGGTGCTTATAAAAACATGGAGTTATATTTGTGCTGTCTATTCTGTCTCTTTTTTCTAGTTCTATGATTTGGCAGTGTCATGATGTCTTAACTACATCAGGGTTATTTCTTTAAGTCAGAAAGTATGAAGTCAAGATCATTTTTTTTTTTTTTTGTGAAATTACTCTGGTTATTGGAATTTGTGTCCACTTTCTGTGAATATAGAAGTTTTTTCTGCATAAATTTTTTCTTAAAAATTTGATAGAGATTACATCAATAGTGTTGCTAGTTTGGCTCCACTGTGAAGACTCCTGATGTTTTGACTCTAGCAAGGTTTACTAGCTAGGCTGTCTCATCTGATGAAGTTACTGTCTGTGCTCTGCAATTATGTGAGGCCAATTGGAATGGCTTAGGCACACTTGAAAGATGTCTCATTAAACAAATTTGCCAGGGAGGTCCCTGTTTAGTTAAGGGTTATCACAACTCGGGAGTTTCTGTGCTGACATAGTGCTAGCTCAAGAGAGGCTCTAAAGTCTTTGGTCACAGCTGCCTCTGCTCTTCTAGTTCTATGAGTCTTGAAGTGTTCCATGGGAAGATATAAAGAATTGAGCTTCCTGAGCAATGCCTTGAAGCACATAAGGTAGACAACCAACCTTTGTCTCTGATTCCCACATTAGAGAATCATAGGCCAAGAGGATCACTCTGTACTTTCTTGTTGGAGGTCCACTTAGACAAAGTGAATCCATTCCAATTAGCCCTCTACAGTAGTTTGTCTTACTTTTTTCCCCCCTACGAGTGTGTGTCTCAGCCCTGGTTGTCAACATAGTCATCAGAGAGACAGGAGCCAAACAAGCTCATCAAGTCTTGCTTTCAACCTTCCTTCTCTGAACACAATTCCCCAGGGGTCCTAAGATGTAGGATTTCTGGCCCTCTGGAAAATATTTAGATTCGCTTATAATCTTAGAATAGGAAGTCATGTGTGTCTGCCATGGTGGTCACTTTGGATCTGACTTTAAGCTGGATTCAATGATCCCAGTGTGACTGCAGGACCTCCTTGCATATTGTGAGTCCATCAGTAGTATGTTGCCTGCTCTCCTGGAAAACTATTTGCTGCTTACTGATCTTGTCATTTTGCAGGATGATATCTGTCATTTAAAAAAAAAAAAAAACCTAGAAAGCAGAGCTCCTAGTCAGCAGGAGCCACACCATGTTACCAGTTGCTGTGTATATCATCACCCTTTTTTGTCTGCCCCTCTTCTAGAGTTGGCAGAAAAAAAAAATACAGGACTTTTGATTAATTTTTAGTTTTAGGTTTTAAGGAAAAGTAAAAGGTTTTAAGGTTTTCAAATATATAGATACGCTGATTCTAAAATATATATTTCTCTGAATTTAACTCTAAAATTTAATTTTGGTTTGCTAAATATGGTAGCCCACTCTCTTCTGAAAAAAAATGTTTAAAGGAAGGACTTCTATCTTGTTCATGTATGTGTCTCCACAGCATCTCCACATACTGAATAGTCAAATGTTTGCTGAAATAAGTCATGAAATCGATGACATGTTTGCAAAATTTATTTGCAATTTAGTAACCTAAATGTGAAGTTGTACATTGGACTGAGCCAAAATCAGTGTGTAATCAAAATATATTTGATATTCACACAAATTTTAGGATTTTAAACATACCTGAAAAGATGTACTAATTCAAATTTGTGATAACTCCCTTACCACCAGTGTTGGGAATGGTCTAATGGGTTCATTTAATGCTTTCTAAATGAAAGGGTTATCTGTCTGAGTGGGAGGGTGGTGGAAACTCAGTTGAGCTGAGATTCTTTCATAATGTTTTCCTTGATACCAGGGACTGGTAATAAAGGAAAAACTGGGCTAACTTATCAGGAAAATCAAACCATTTTCCACAGGAAGTTAAAATAAAGACATTTCCATTTATTTAAAATAACACTTTAAGAAGATTTCATCATGGAGTATGTAATATAAAGTTATTTACTAGAATCTACTAAGATCAGCCATCTAAAACTGTCAATGTGGATCACACTTGACTTCATTCAGTTACACTGACTGTATTCTCTCTTTCTCTTATTCTAAAAATGAAAAGACTTGATTTTTATCTTTCAAGTAAATGCTTGGTAATTGACTGAGTGTTGCTTTAATTGGAGGTTAGGGAGATAGGTGTCTAACTTTTTACAGATGATTTGCTTAGTAGATACCTAAGACCCATGGTGCTCTTCTGTTTCCTGAAACATGCTCTTTCACAACCTTTCCTTCTACCACTCTGAGCCTCAGTGTATTCAACCAAAATATGGTAATCAGGTGGTCAGGATTGGAAAGACAAGTATTGGAATGACAAAACAGGAATGTGGATGCCAGAATATAGATATTTCACATCACAAGTGCTTTCGTTTCCCATGCAAGCCATCTATCTCTTGTTGAGAAAACAAAAGATATGTGGACCATAAACATAAATTATCTGGATTTAATATGGAGCCAGCGTTAGATCTCTGCCGGCCAACATTAGATGTCTACTTTCTAAATGCCCTGGTTTCCCATGACAGTGTGTAGCCACTTGGTTATGCTTAATTTGGTTATGCAGCTAACTTATGATGTTATTCAGTGTCCGGAGCAAGAAATATTGTGACAAAAAGAGTTAAAAGTGTCTGCCTGAAATCATTGCTGATATATTGCACGTGAATAAACTCCCACTTGTGCTTGAAAACAAAAAAAATGGGTTCCTCTCTCCCTGTCATCGCTCCAAAGAAATCTAACAGACACAAGTCGTAAAAGATTATTTTAACTATTTATTTTCACTCATTTTATTTTTTTGAGAACTGCATACATGAATAATATATCTATATCATTCCTTTCCTCCGTTCCTCCTCCTAACCTCCCATGTCTCCTCTTCCTACCAACTTTGTAATATCTATATACTGGTAAATGTATCTTTTATTCACCAGATATAATTGTCATCTCAGAGGCTTCCTGCTGAATTTTCACCAGTTTCTGGCATTTGTTCCCAGGTAACTGGGAAAGCTAGTGGGGATGGTAGCTTCTCCTCAGTTTCATTAAGAGGTGGCACCACGGTTCAAGGGGCTGTGTATCTTGATACTTAATTTCAATAGGTACTATAGGTTCACAATTAAGCACTTCCTGTTTGTTTACTTCCTCTGTCTTTTGTCCCTCAGGCCTTTGCTATCATAGCTATTTTTTTTTTTTTTGTACAGCTGTATTTTCTTGTTGTACAGTGATCTTTTCAACTTTTTTGAGAGGAAATATATAAAGATTGCAAATGAATGTAGTGAGAGATTTACTCCAGTGGTCACAGTTACAATAAATACTGAAATGGTTTTTCAAGTAGCATTTCTATATTGTCAACTCCTACCCTTTGTCTTATAAGGGATCTGATATGGACCTTCTCATTTTTAATGCAAGAAAATCTGTCTATATAGTTAAAATTGTCTTTGGGGATGGTTTACTGTGATTCACTGTTTCAGATGCTTCGATATCATTCCTTGCTCTGAACTCAAACTTCCTGCTGCTCCAGAGTCTCTCAAGTCTCTCTAGGCATCCAGCTGAACTAGAAGAACTGTTGCTTCCTTTGGAGATGATCTTAGGTGAATCTCTCTTCTGTAGCTTTCTGTCATATGTCTTCTGTCCTCTGTGATGTTTCTGTCAGATGGCCTCTACTTTCTGTAACATTGGTGAGCTTTCTTTCTCTCCAATTACATTGGGTGCCAAATGTAATTGTCAGCTCAGAGGCTTACTGCTGAATAAGCTCATCTTTCTGGTTCTTCTTGAACTCTGGCTAGCTGGTTCAACTCAGCTGTTCTGGCTCAAAATTCCACTCCAAGCTGACTGATTCAATCTGACTTCTCTGGGTTTCTAACTGAATTGATCTGCCTGGCCTCATACTATGGCAATATGTTCTAATCTCTGTCTCCTCATTCTCTGGCTCATTCTGTCTTCACCTGTGTCTAGCTTGTTCTCTCTGTAACCTGTCTAGGTAAAACTGTCTGGGAAAACAGTCATACACATATACCACACTGGGCCACCTTTTCTCTCTCTTGCTACACTCTCTTAGCACTCTTGTAGCCTCTCTTTCCTGTCTGTTCTCACTAGAGTTGAGCATATCTTATCTCTGACTCATTCTGTCAAATATCTCTGATTCATCACTTTGTCTGTTCCTCAATTAGAGGACCCATTCATACATAGTTGCTTCCTTCTATAAACCAACTTTACCTTCATTGTTTGGGATTAAGGTTGTATACTAAGAACATGTCTGTATTCCAGCCAGATCACACAAACCTAAAAGGTCTTGGATGTGACCCCTTGCCAGAGCAATCATGTTGTTGGATTAAAATTCCTCTACATATACATGATTAGATGTATATGATAACATACACATATACATACACACATATACACATATACATGCATACATGATATATATATACATATATATTCACATACATACATAATACATACATATATACATATATGTGAGTGTGTCCAGGGCTGATCCCTTGGGATTGCCAACCTATACAGGACCTCCTCCCTGGAGAGAACTGATTATCCCTCTTTCAGTAGCTGCTGACAACTAATAGGTCTTTGTCTAAGGGTGGGACTTTGTGAAATTCCCCTGTCCACTTTGTAAGCTGGTGTCATTACATTGGCCATGCTCAGGCAAGTATATTGTGGGAAATTCATTAATATTTTTCCTGCTATGTCTACTGGGCCTTTGATACTTAGAATCTTTCCACATCTCCCCCATGGATTTTTCCAAGCCTTAGGTGTAGAGGTCACATTATAATGTATCAGTTATTCTCTGCATTTTGACCAGTTGTAGATGTCTGCAATAGTCTTCCATTGTTGTAAAGAGAAGCTTCTTTGATATAGGGTGAGACCTATATTTAACAGTAGACATAAGGATAAGTATTTAGAATACAGTTAGAAGTTACATTAGCTTACACATATACAGACACACTATGTATATTTTTTTCAATAGCTTATAAATAATAGGTTTTCCTTTGACATTTTAAACATACTTAGTGTTAGCTCTCCTCGGCCTCCTGTATTACCCCCTCTCACCTCCCCTCTTGAGTATGAGTATTCTCATTATTTTCATTAGTCCCTTCATAGTACCTGTCTCTCACTAATCTTCTCCCTAGAGCTCCATTACCTATTGTTTATTATTATTATTTAATCATTTTTAACAGTTCAGACTCTATCCCCCTCCCAGTCCACCCTCTGACTGCTTCACATCCCATACCTCTTTCCCCCATTCCCCCCCATCGATGAGGGTGTCCCCACCCCCACACCACCAGACCTCCCCACTCCCTGGGTCTCCAGTCTCTAGAGGGTTAGGTACATCTTCTCTCACTGAGGCCAGTGAGAGAGCAGTGAGTCCCCTGCTGTATATGTGTTGAGGGCCTCATATCAGCTAGTGTATGCTACCTGGTTGCCCAGTATCTGAGAAATCTTAAGTATCCAGGTTAGTTGAGACTGCTGGTCCTCCCACAAGGACACCCTCCTCCTCAGTTTCTTCCAGCTTTTCCCTAATTCAACCATAGGGGTCAGCAGCTTCTGTCCATCGGTTGGGCATAAATGTCTGCATCTGACTCTTTCATCTGTTTGTTGAGTCTTTCGGAAGGCAGTCATGATAGACCCCTTTTTGTTAGCACACCACAGCGTCAGTAATACTGTCAGGTCTTGGGGCCTCCCCTTGAGCTGGATCCCAATTTGGGACTGTCACTGGACCTCCTTTTCCTCAGACTCTTCCTCATTTTTGTCCCTGCAGTTCTTTCAGACAGGAACAATTTTGGGTCAGGGTTTTGTCTATAGGATGGCAAACCCATCATTCACTTGATGCCCTGTCTTTCTGTTGGATGTGGGCTCTACAAGTTCCCTCTCCCCACTATAGGGCATTTCATCTAGGTTCCCTCCTTTCAAGTCTTGAGAGTCTCTCACCTCCCAGGTCTCTGGTACATTCTTGAGAGTCCCCTACCTCCTACCTCCCGAGGTTGCCTGTTTCCATTCTTTCTGTTGGCCCTCAGGGCTTCAGTCCTGTTCCTCTGCCCAATACCTGGTCATGTTCCCCTCTTCCCCTCCCTCCTCACTCCTGTGATTGCTTTCTTCTACTTCCCAAGTGGGATTGAGGCGTCCTCACTTGGGACCTCCGGCTTTTTGAATTCTGGGGATTGTATCCTGAGTATTCTGTATTCATTACCTATTTTTTAAGTACCACAATCCAAATGATCTATTAAGATGTAAGATCTGTTACAAAGAAACTATATCTGAAGAATGAAGGATAGGAGAGGCAAAGGTAGATACTCAAGGTTAAGGTTAGCAGCCAAATTACACTTCCCTTGCCCATTGCTTACATGAGGAAATTCACCACTCACTATAGAAATCCACAAGCATGTGATTATGATGCCTAGGAGGAATGCTTAGCATCCCAAGCTCAGGCACTGCCAGCACACTGTGCTCCCCATGCTGTGCTCCCCACGCTATGCTCCCCCTGCCCCATGCTGTCTAAAACATTTTGCCCATAATTTTGCTGCAAAACAGACAAGACAAAAATCTACAGTGTAAAAGGAAAATGAGCAGGTATAATGGAAAATTTAAAGAAAGCCCACATAAAAAGTACCAGGAATCAAAGAAGGTGAAACAAGACAAATTGAGAATGTAATTACGGTTTAGATTCTTAACTCCCACACCAAGTTTAAGAAATAACCTTCAATTTAGGGTAGCACAATCTAATTCACGTCATGAAAATAAAATAAAAATTAGTCATTGAAGTGAAAAATTCAAGAGACCGTTTGGAAAGTACAGCATCGATAGTAAAGACTGAGTTAATAATTTAGTCATGTCAGGCAGTCCCTTCTGCAATGATAATAACAACAGCAATAAAGAGTCAAAAAGAGAGGGTCTAGAGAGATGTCTCAGCAATTACACATGTGTCCTGCTCCTGCTGAAAGCTGGGCCCTCAATTCTCATATCAGGCAGCTCAGAGCTACTTGTAACTTCAGTTCCAACGGATCTGTTGCCCTCTTCTGTACTGCTTGCCCACATCAGCAGATAACTCTACCTAACACACCACACCACACACACACACACTACACATGATTGAAAATAAAATCAATCTTTAAAAATGGGAAATTGTAAAGCTTTTGCAGAATACATTCAGAATTCAAAGAGTCTCCCCAAAGGAGTTCCTGAAACTAAGAATGAGCCCAGTAGAGAGAAGATGCTATTTAAGGATGAAATGACAACAGTACCCTACCTCACAAAGGCAGAATCCTCAAATTAGAAGTTCCCACTAAAGACCAAATTGAAAACTTGCTCTACATACTGTTATTTCAGAGTCCAGAAAATTATAAGGAGGGGGGGGGGAATCCCACAGGCTTCTGTAGAAAAGCAAAATAACCTCAAACACGTCATAATCCATTTATATAATCTAATTAGAAACTGCAGAGTCTGTGTAAAAAATAAATTCAAAGCTATAAGAGAAAGTCACTTTGACCTAAGAATTCCAATCATAGAAAAAGATTGAATTTGAGATAGAAATATTTTAACATTCAGAAACTGAGAATACTTAACTCCAAAACAGTTTTTATAGAATTTCTTGACTATGAGTATATGTTTCAGCAAGAAAAGGATTCTCTCCTAATTATATTAAATATTAGAAACAATGACAGGGCAGATATAAAATGGCTTTAAGAGGTAAAGTAGGAACTTTGGTGTGCCCTCGTTCTCATCTCCAATTAGAGTATATGGTTAGATATAAATTAGACTTAGATCTATTAGAGAAATGTGCCTTTAATTACATAGGAAAAGCAATTGAGCACAACAGAGCAAAGTGAGACCAAAATGTTTAAATGATCTCAGGGGAAGGAAGATAGGAGGAGGAGGAAGAGGAGGAAAACAACTAAAGAATGTTATGTGGGAATAGTTTAATGACATCAGAAAACATGTCAAAAGGAACAAGCTATAGAATTCCAATAAGACAGAAATACCTTTGAAACAACACAGGTAAATGCTAAGAATATCTATAGTGGAAAAATCTTGTCCCTTTATAGGGCCTACTGGCCAGAATAAATTATAATGGAGCTGTCAGGGGCCACACAGTCCACATCTTGATAGACCCATATAGCTACATGTACACATTTTTCAATTCAGTAAATGCATATTTTACTACTTGTAAATTTTATATTAAAATGAATAATGAATCATATTGATATCTAACTAATGGTGAAATAAAGTAACTCAACATATATTTTGATGGATAAATTACTATTTGTATATTACATTGAAATACGTCTGTAAAACAAGGAATTGAAAAAATATGCTTAAAAATTAGGCATAAAATGAGATTAAGCTAAGCACAAGGAGCTATACACATAACTATTTATATGAATATCCAGGGTAGGCTAATTTGTAGTGACAATAGATTGCTCTTGAATCAAATTATTAGCTGGAGTTTCTAGAGTCACAACTGAAAAATGTTTTTAGTGAATAATATTGGGGTCTTTGCTACCAGTAAGTGAGCTTTTGAGTTGAGTACAGTTAGAGTGACAGCTAGACTCAAGAAAACCAAAAGATCAGTTTTGTAAAATCCAAAAGTAGATTGGAGAATGTAGGTTTAGTAACAATGAGTTGTCTGATATTTTATTGTGAAAACTGAGATTCTCCCACATAGCTTTACACACAGGCACTGACATACTTGTCAGTCATGCAGAGCAAAATGGACCTGGCTCAGATCCAAAGTCAGAGCTGTTAAAGTATGGAAATTACAACACTTCAGCACAGATTCATAAGCCAAGGAAAATCATGCCACACTCCCTACACTCCTACAGTCTGTCCCTTGAGGCAAAGTACTGATGGGCTTCTGCTATGGTTGAGAAAGCAAGCTCATCTCCCTCATCCCTTCCGCCTTCCCACCTACAAGATAACTTTATGGTCCTATGTAATGTCTGTCTCTGTGCCATCATCAAGAGTAACATGGGCTAAGTCAGGCCAAGTCACAGGTATAGGATTTACTGCCACTCCTCCCTCATGCTATATAATGTTAGCAGCCCTCTCTCTCCTGATGCAGTTCCACTTGAGTTTTGGAGGAAGGATCTATCTCATTCTCTGTCCAGGTTACACTATCTCAGGCAGGAGGGTGTAGCTCTTTTAATGTCTCTCACACTGCAAAGCCCATTCTTACCCTCCTCTTACCATGATCATGAGGCTCAGTTTGAAGGGTAATCTCGTAAGACCTCCTCTCCCAAACTTGGTGTTCTTGTTTTACTTAAAACAAGAGCTACCTCAGTTCTATTCTACATTCTCATCTGTTCCACTTGGCTTATGCACACTTCTGTGAGTAAAGCTCAAAACCTAGAGTTATTCTTTGTGTGTCATTTAATGGAGTAGGGTAAAAATCCATTTCCACTTTTAGAAACATAAAAATCAGCAAGTGTTCCTCTTTCTCCACATCCTTGCCAACATGTGCTGTCCCCTGAGGTTTTGATCTTAGCCATTCTGATTGGTGTAAGGTGGAGTCTCAGGGTCATTTTGATTTGCATTTCTCTGAATACTAAGGACTTTGAACATTTCTTTAGGTTTTTCTCAGCCATTGGAGATTCCTCTGTTGTGAATTCTCAGTTTAGTTCTATACCCCATTTTTTGATTGGGTTGTTTAGTTTTTTGGTGGTTAACTTCTTGAGTTCTTTATATATTTTGGATATTAGCCCTCTACTGGATGTGGGGTTAGTGAAGATTTTTTTCCCAATCTGTAGGTTGCAGATTTGTCTTATTGGCTATGTCTTTTGCCTTACAGAAGGTTTCCAGGTTGGGGGAACCCTTCAGACTGCAGGGATGAAAATGGAGAGGACTCTGAGGGAAAGGTGGTCCAATGACAGGCCCAAATTGGGATCCAACTCAAAGGGTTGCCCCAAGACCTGACACTATTACTGAGGCTATGGAGTGCTCCCAAGAAGGGATCTATCATGGCTGCCCTCTGAAAGACCCAACAAGCAGTTGAAAGAGTCAGATGCAGATATTTGCACCCAACCAATGGACAGAAGCTGCTGACCCCTCTGGTTGAATTAGGGGAAAGCTGGAAGAATCTGAGGAGGAGGGCAACCCTGTAGGAGGACCAGCAATCTCAATTAACCTGGACCCCGAGATCTCTCAGACACTGGAACACAAACAGGCAGTATATACCAGCTGATATGAGGCCCCCAACACATATATAGCAGAGGACTGCTGGGTCTGGGTTTAGTCAGAAAAGATGCACCTAACCCTCAAGAGACTGGGGTGGGGTGGGGGTAAGGGGTGGAGACATCCTTGTGGAGACAGGAATGATGGGAAGAGGTATGGGATGTGGAATAGTTGGAGGGTGGACTAGGAGGGGAATAGAATCTGGAGTTTAAAATAAACAAACAAACAAACAAATAAATAAATGAAAGAAAAATCAAGAGCTACATATTAATATTAAAAAAGAATCAATGAATAGTGAATAAATTCTCCTCATCTTTAGATATCTACCAAAAATGATTTTTTTTGAAAAAATAATCATTGATAGATGCAAGAATGTTGTCATAATGATCTCATTTGACTCTTATGAGGTATTTCTGAGATGCAGCAAGTGAGGGGCTCCAAACACGAAGTCTACAAGTAAATAGTCTTTTAATTCTAAGACCTAGAGCAAGATTCCCATAATGTTGCAACTATAGGATGCTAGATTACAATAAATGTCAATGCTGTGTAGCTACACAGAGATTATCATGGGCCTTGAGGTTGTTGGGCAAGGACCCTTTCCTTATGATCTACTTTGGATCCCACTTTCCATTTTCCTGGTAACTCTAGGAAGAGAAGCATCACATACACACACACAGAGACACACAAACACAAACACACACACTCACACATACACCACACATTCATACACACACACATACACCACACATTTACACAATCACATACACATATACACTCACACACAAGATTTAAAATACTATATGAAAAGATAATGGTTTTAAAGCTTCTTGAGGCATTAAGAGAAATGGAATCTGAATTCTACCTCTGGTTTTGGGTGGGGACATGACATTCTAATTGGTTCCAAAGATTAGAACTTTACGTATTATTGTCTCCTCCCTTAAAAGTTTATCTAGCTGGGTATATCAAGCACCTGGCCAGAAGACATCAAGAAGGCTGATTCACTCAAGACATGATAAGAAGATGGGAGGAGTAATTATCATCTTAATTCAATGATGTATTTATTCTTCCCAGATACAGCTGTTTACAAAGCTTGCACAAAAGTGAGAGGCTGGTGTTTTGCTCAGCTTGCCCACTTTCTGAATTCTGACACGAAAAAGCATAATTTCCCTGTTCTCTTTCCATTTCTTCTTTGGATTTTCACTTTCTCTGAAACTCACACTCCCCTTCTGCATCTGCTTGTTGATCTCCACTGCTGAACCGACCTACTTTCCTGGACCATTACTTAAAAGACATGGCTCACTTTCCCCCTTAGCTATCTATTCCTCCCAGAGATTTTGTTGTTGTTGTTGTTTGCTGCCTTGTTATTTTTTCACAAACTCTAATAAAATGATCATTGTGCTTCCTTCTGAGTCTTTTTTAAGTTCTTTTGTTAATGAGACCATGAACCTATGATAAAGAGGCTTGGTTTCCCTAGTAGCATTACATCTCTCAAAACACTTTAGAAATACTGTGCTTTCCCAGGCAGTGGTGGCGCACGCCTTTAATCCAGCACTTGGGAGGCAGAGGCAGGTGGATTTCTGAGTTCGAGGCCAGCCTGATCTACAGAGTGAGTTCCAGGACAGCCAGGGCTACACAGAGAAATCCTGTCTCAAAAAAACAAACAAACAAACAAAAAAAAAAAAAACAAAAACAAAAAAAAAAAAAAAAAGAAAAAGAAATACTGTGCTTCAGTTTAGTGCAATATAGTCAAAAAGACTAGTGTGACAAACACGGAACAAACGAGTTCTGGTAATTGTACATCAGAAGCCGACTCCATGTAACTAAGTAAAACACAAGAGTTGGGATAATTAAAGAATAGACTATTCCTGTGAAGGAAAACAAAAGCAAAACAAACAAACAAACAACAACACAGAACATCCAAAATGCACACTAAAACAAGACATATCCTGGGAAGATGCAGATGTCCCAGCTATTTTTAGGTTTTAGTTCCAGATTTAGTCAAGTTAACCAGCCAATAGCCACATACTATCTTACAAAACACGGGTCGGGGGTGTAGGAAGGTATTGAAAAGGGATTGCCATACCCCTCTACCCACAATGGGACACATCTGGAAAACCTTAAACAGCAGGGAGGAAAGCTTCACTGTAGCTGTATAAAGTCCTCCTCCTCAGTCTTTGGGCACCTATATTCTCTAGCTCCTTAGGGATGACACATGCAATTAAGACACATGCAATTAAGTTAAATACGACAGGCGGTTAAGGAGAAGCTGGATACTCCTGTGAAGGACTTAAGATGCTCCTCTCAAAGATAAACAGTTAACAAGTCCAGTGGGATGATCCTTTTGCAAGGAGAGAGCACAGCTGTACTCCCCAAGTGGTGGTCCCTTAGGTTAGAAGACACTCACAACAGCAATTCACTCCCCTGTACTGCTGTGGGCAGGGGGTGGTCAGCAGTAACTACCAGGGATCCATGAGATTGCATGAAGTTAAAAAGCTCTGCGCACCAAAGAAAACACCTTTCAGTCACCAGACTGAAGAGATAGCCTTCAGAATGGGGATAGAAATAATTTTGTCAACTGTATAGCAGATACAGTTGATATCTAGGATATATAAAGAACTGGAAATACTAAACACCAATACATCCCAATTGATGAATGAGCTAGTGAACTAAATTAATAGTTTTTAGAAAGAGAAATGTAAATGGCCAATAAATATCTGAAAATATTTTAACATGCTAAGCCATCAGGAAATTGAAACTACTTTGAGATCCATCTTACCTTCATTTGAATGGTATCATCAAGAAACCAAAACATAGGGAAGGATATAGAGGAAAGTTGCGTGTGTGTGGGTGGGGGAAGTTGTACAACCACTATAGAAATCAATTAGAAGTTTCTAAAATATTACAA
Organism: Mastomys natalensis; assembly: GCA_021653895.1. Classification (NCBI taxonomy): domain Eukaryota; kingdom Metazoa; phylum Chordata; class Mammalia; order Rodentia; family Muridae; genus Mastomys; species Mastomys natalensis. Next base: position 318,704 of record JAJTUV010000035.1, read on the forward strand.
ACGGAATTATCATATAACTTAGTTATCACTTTTGGGTAAATGTTCAAAGGACTCTAAGCCTCACCACAAAGGCACTTGTGCATCCGCATTTATTGTTTTACTATTCACAACAGATAAGAAATATTACTAGACTACATGCCTATTAATTTATTAATGGATAAAGAAAACATGGTGTATAGGCTAATTGTCATGACTGACTGAGTCCTAGATGAAGAGCCACAGGCAATTAATAGCTGAGAAGAGAATGAGACTCAGTCTTCCAATGAAGGAGCTCTTTAATTGCTTCTCAAATATTAAGTTGTCAGCCCTAAAAAATATACATATTAGAAGCACTTAAATCTCAGCAGGTTGTATTTATATATTTACACACACACAACACCACATATATAATATATATATATATATATATATATATATATATAATTAAAGAAGTTATGAATTTGAGAAGGAGTTGGGAGAACACAGGAGGAGCTAGAGGGAATAAAAGGTCAGGGGAATGATATAAATGAAATAAGCATATTATATCTTAAAAATACAAAAAAGGAAAATGTGCTACATAAATTCAGTAGATTTTTACTCACCACTAAAGGTAAATGATGTTATGACATTTACAAGAAAAATGGAGAGAACTTGAAATCATTATGTTGAGTCAAATAATTACAGATAATTTACATTAGTCAAGAAACTTACACAAATGACTCTAGTTTTCTCTCACACAGGAAACCTAGACTTAATATATATACAAAGGGGGAAGTTATGAAACTGGAACGGGGACGATGAGAAGGTAAGAATATGTTTCAATGGAAAGGAAGAAAATAAGTGGGATAGACCTTTACAAAAAAAAGACATAGAAGTTTTAAAGAGTTCTGCTGGCCAATTGCCTGGGAACCAACAAGGAAAGAAGGGAGGGTAATTGTGAATAATGGATGATAAACATGATCAGAGTATTTGTACAAAGGTATCACAGCAAAACACATTATTTGTAAGATTAATATGTACTACTAACATCACTTCATCACTATCCTTAACCTTTTTTTTTTCTTCAGAGTGCCTGTATCCTCTGATCACTCACATCTAAAGATCATGTCTTATGACACAATCTCCTGACATCTTATAGATCATTTCTTCCTCAGAATCCTGTTATGTCTCTGTTTTCAAGACTGGCTGTTAACTAATTTCCATAGTTCTAATCTCCCTGCTCTTGCATACCATCTACTCATTAGACAGAATATAAATTTCATCTCTACACCTCTCCTTCCTCTATGGGGCTAATAATGAGATAGAGCCACAGCCATGTCTATTTCTCTTTGCTGTTAACATTCACAACTATTGGATGCAGTTGTGTCTCATCAGCTCTCTGGCATTCAGGAGTAACCATGATACTCACTCTGGGCCTTGTGCTAACAGAAATTCTGTAGTGAGGCTTCTTGGAAAATTCTATGCTCCATAAATTAATCTGTGCCTTTAGAGACTCAGTCTTCCAATGGAGCTCTTTAACTGGTTCTCAAATACTAAGTTCTCAGCCCTAAAAAATATACATATTAGAAGCACTTAAATCTCAGCAGGTTGTATTTATATATTTACACACACACATACATACCACACCACACACACACACACACACACACACACACACACATACACACACACACACACACATACACATACACACACACACACACACACACACACACACACACACACACACATATATATATAAAATTAAAGAAGTTATGAATTTGATAAGGAGTTGGGAGAACACAGGAGGAGTTATTTCTTCCTGTTCCAGCCATATAATAATTCTAAAATAGAATGATGATAGAATTGATCCCTAGCCTCTGAATACTCTTATGGAAACAATGTGATTACACTTTTTTTCTAAAGTTGTGACCCGATTCTAAGTGTCCTTTCCATCTCTCAGAATTATTTGTTTTCCCTATCATTGCCTTTTTTGTTAATATACACACTTTTCTCCATAGTCAAATTTTGGAGGTCTGTAGATGCAAATTTTACCCACAAGATAGTAATATCCACTGTGCAAATATGACTCTTTGGTGTCATCCCCAGGAAGATCCTATGTGGGATTTTCTGCAAAGAAAGAAAGCAAATAATACCAGGTAGGGATTCACTCCTGATGAATGGGCCTTAAGTCTAATTAGACAGCTGTTGGTTACAACCAACTTATGAGCACCTCTTACTGCCCTTATGGTTATCTTGCCATATTGGTCATTACACAGGAAACCACAACTGGACACAATGTAGAGGTCAATAAATAGTGGGGACCTCCAGCCCCAATGGATATATCTACATTATAGCTCCTGCATCGATGGCTCAGGGAACATCACAGATGCGGAAGCTGAAAGACTGGAAGACCCAGAATATCTGGAAGTCTTCGATGCTACAGTCATTACAGAAATAGCAGGATAAACGAGTTACGAACAATGGCAATATCAATAGATATGCTAATGTAGAAGGGAACAATCTCATGGTGTCACACCACTGAACAAGGAACTATAAATAACTGGTGACTGATGAGAGACAACAAATTAACCTCTCCTAGGGATGAGCCTCCTAACAGTTTGTCCAAAAGAAGCAGCCAACCCTGAAACCACACACACACATTCACACACACACACACACACACACACACACACACACACACACAGGAAATAATAATTAGGGAAGAAGTTGCTATCAATTTGAGAGGGGTATACCTGGAATTAATTGGAGGTAGGGGACTTGAGAGGGAGTTAGAGAAGGTAAAGGGAAGAAGGGATTTAACATAATGACATTTTTCTTTAAAACGTATTAAAATTTTTAAATGAAATGCCACTAAAATGAATATATTAAGAAAAATTTCATGCAATATATTTTGATCCTATTCTTTCTCTTCCTTATCTACCAAACTTCATGTTCTATCACTGTCTTAAAAACAAAACAAACCATGGACTCCATTTTGTCCTGGTCAACTACTTCTATGCATATGACTTACCCTGGATGTACCCACTGAAGAAAACTGATTTTTCCTCTGTAATCAGCTGTAATTCCATGGTGTCCCATGCTAGAGCAAACTGTGGCTCCTAACCATTGCCAGCCTCCATGCCTGTAGGCTGCTGGCAATGAAGTGGGTCACACAGTGGGGGAAAAAGTCAGCTATAATTTACAAGTAGTTTCTTGGTTAGGGGTAGGACTTTGTGCTCACTTCCCCTTCTCCATGTTGGAATTTTTGTTGGCTTTAAACTTGTGTACGTCTTGTGGATGCTGTCATAGTCTCAGAGTGTTCCTATATATGTTAATCTTACTTTGTCTGGAAAACACTTTCCTTTAATCATCCACCACTTCTTGCTTTTAGAGTCTTTCCACGTCTTCCATACATAGATCCTTGAGCCCTGAGGTAAGGATGTAGTGAAGACATTCCATTTAGAGTTGAATGTTCTAAAATGGATCTATCTCTGCACACTATCTAGTTGTGGATATCCATTTTAATTACCATCTATTGCAAACAGAAAAGCTTCTTTGATGAGAGTTGAGCTGATTTCCATAGTGGATGTACCAGTTTTCACTCCCATCAGGAATAAGTAAGTATTCCCCTTTCCCTAGCACCATGAGCTGTCATTTGTTTAACTATCTTGTCCATTCTCACAGGGATACGATGAAATCTCAAATTACTTTTAATTTAATTTGCATTTCCCTGATGTCTAAGGATGTTGAGCATTTCACAAGTGTTTTTTTTTTTTTTTTTTTTTTTTTTTGGTCATCTTTGGAGAACACTCTGTTTAGTTCTATACTCCATTTTTAATTGGGTCTTTTATTTTCTTGATGTTCATTTTTTTTTGAGTTCTTTGTATATTCTAATGCTGACTAGTATTTTTTAAAGAATATTTAATTGGTACTCTCAAACCACTTGCCCTTCTTGTATAATCTTCACCCTCTGAGCATTCGGAGGAACCAAAATCTAATCCTTCACAGCCTCCTATTAGCATCCCCAAACAGTCTGGTTATGTACTAGAGCTGGGAAGGTTGTTAGAAAACTGTAACTAACCAAAAATTCTACTTCAATTCTTTTCTTTATCATAGCAGCTATTGCTTGATGTCTCCTCAGAATTCTGAGTTGTTTAATGTTTACTTTAAAAGGGGTCTAAGACAGTTGCAAAGGTTTTATGTAGTATGGCCAACTGAAACTGGCAAAAGACAAGTGTACTTGGCTTGCCTTATGCATGTTAACACTCTGTTTATAGTCTCACCTTAAAGTGAAAGACTATCCAAGACTCTTCATTTGCATGGCCAATAGGCAACTTGTGCCTTGCTCTCAGGCACTCCAGCTTAGTTCTCAGTCCTCTTAGCACACTGTCCATATCTCCCATATGTAATGGAAGAGCTGTTCTCTCTACTTCTTCATTTATTTGGATCTGAGCTACAAACACCGTTAATGGACTGCACGGGATTCATTCTCACAGGGTTTGTCCTAGAGGGATGCTCTTCAAAGCAAGTGTCTTTGATATGAGGAGAAACTCAGAAAGGAGGAGAAATAATAAATAGTCCATTATCTTGGGCATGGAAAAACTTGATCAACAAGCATGGGATTACAATATCACATGCATTACACCATAAAGGTTTTTCCTCCTTGAGATGAGGTGTTGGTTTTTCACACCCTAGTTGTTTTTTGTAAGCTATGGTGGAGGAGTCAGTAATCTCAATGAGACACGACTGTCATCGTTCTGAAGAAATGGGTGGGCTGGCAACTTGGATCCATCAACTGAGTTGATAAGTTATTTCCTGCCAGTGAAATGAGCCAATTCAAACCAGATTAGATTATAATAAATACAGATTTATTGTGAAGCTGCTCTCTGGTGAGTTTACTGGCCCCACAAAAGGAAGTCAGAGAAGTTGCCATGGGAAAGGAGAGAGAGGCAGGGAAGAAAGCAGAAAAAAGAGAGAGCAAGGGGGAGACTAAAATGTATGAATAGATGGTTTGGAACACAGGAGAAGTTGAGTCCAGAGCTAGTGGTCCAGGTATTTACTGGACACATGGGGACCACTTCTCTTCTCCTATTCTTCTCCACTGGAAACATCATTTCTTTGGACTCCATGAGAACCCATCCCCAACTGCTTCCTATCTGGGTCCAGAACCCTCAGGCTTCCTCTGCTGAGTGGTAGCTGCACCAGTTATCCCCATTTGGAACAAAGACCAGGTATTTGGGGGAATCTTTGATACAAAGACGTTTGATCTGAAGTTACCACCCCCATATAAACCGTTTGATCCCAGACTATCAAATAGGACAGACACCATTTCCATAGTCTCAGGATCTCCAGAAAAGCCTGGGAGAATATATAAACCAAAACTGGATATAAACCAAAATTTTATCCAAATTGGTCTGAACTCCCTATGTCCAATTTTTTGAGAACCATGCTTTTGCCCCTTCCCCTCCTTCCTCCTTCACCACAACATAGCATCAGCAGCTAGATGCCTCAACCAAGCAGCTGTCTGACCCACCTGAGGCACAGGAGCACACAGGGCTCCAGGAGCTGCCTAGTCTCATCCCATCCCAACTCCCTCCTGTACATGTGTGACCAGTGATGGTGTCAATGGTACTGGAGGTGGTGGGGGCAGCAGTAGTGATTGCAATGGTGGTGTTGGTGAGTGACCAGCCTGCTTATTTTAAATCATTCACCACATCTGCTTAACTACATGCTAGCAAGCAATACGTGACTAGCCACCATCTTGACTTTGGGATAAAGAGGGAGGAGCCAAGGCTTCACCACCATTTTGGTTAAAGGCAGTCACATGGCTAGTAGCCATCTTATGTGAAAGTCAGACCTTAACCACAATTCATGCTTAAAAATAAAAAAGGCATAATCAAGATATATGTTTTTAAGGTTAAGCCTAGGATGTGTAACTGGAATCAAACTAAGTTTGTCTATTCAGATAGATATGTAGGTAGATAGATAGATAGATAGATAGATAGATAGTCCTAGAGCACTTCAGAGACCTGCTGAATATGGCATTTAAGATGCTTAAACAAGATGCTTAAAATGACAGAGATTCCTAAATCCTAGCAATGACACGCCCAAGGCCTCCAAGAAGGTACAGACAGAACAAGAAGGAACTCCACCTGGATAGTGGTATGATAACCACTAAGAAAGACTGCTCCGTTGTCTTGCCCATTGCTAGGGCCTGGCCTGAACTGTGAACAAACAGGACAACAGACAATTCAAGGTCAGTCTACCAAATTCCTACTCCACAGAAAGGCCTTTCATATTTGACAGGTCTGGCAGCCAAAGATTGATCCTGCCCTGGAACTGTGTCCCCAATGAAGCCAATCAACATCATAGGAACCTAGTGGGGTGGCCTTCTAGGTAATGGGTATGTGTGTAATTTTAATTGACACATAAGCCACTTAAATTACAATATATCCTTGTCAGGTCTCTGAGGGGTTTGAAGACTGAACTAGTGAAAGAAGTAACTTTAGCTGAAGGAACTTGCTTTACAATGTCTGCTGCCAGTCATCAAGCACCTGTGTCTCCTAGTGAATAATTGGATAGGAAAAGCTATAAAATTCAAAGCTTAGGTTAAGTCTGAGGATATGAAAACTTCTAAGAAAGTGAAGTTTCTAGGAAGGTGTTTTGAGGTTGGTAAATGCAAGTTTAAAGAATTTATCTTTTGGTAAACTTAAAAGACTCTTACAAGTTTCGGGGAACCCACCCCTTACAGGTCAAATGCACTGCAGATAAGTACGGTTGCTGAACAGTCTATTTCCCTCCCTCCCTGCCTACTCCTAAGGGTGGGATCTACTCCACTTTCCCTAGTACTGGAACCCTTCCACCCCTCCTCCAACTACCAAAACCATGGACCTAAGAGTTTCAAATATACAGCCAGGAAAAGGTTTCCTTCCTAAACTCTGTAACTTTATCTTATGCCCCTAATATCCAGGTGTTTCCTCAGAGCCTGCATCCAGGAAAGCTCCAAAACTGTTACCCACAGGTGTTACAGCCCACTGCTTCAACTGGGTCTGCACATTCATATCCCCAAATGATCCCACGACCTAGACAGCAGTGAAACAACCAGCTCTTCCTGGACTTGGCCGACCTTTTAGCTTTTGCCCACCCCCTATAACGATGCCCAGTGTCAGCAGGAAGTAGTCATAGACAATGTTACCCCTTATTCATTTATTATCTACAAAAGGCTGGGATGTTTGGTTTCAGACCCCAGGCCAAGGGAGTGAGTTGCATATTTTACATACCACAGCAGAACTGGCCTCCAGGTTTCTCCCAGCATCCCACAGTCCCTACCTTAGCATAATCTACCCCCAACCCTGAACTTTCTAGTCCAGGAGTTGGGCTCCCTTTCCCCAGAGGCTCCTCCCTATATAATCCAGATATTTGTGTCTCCCCGTTTTGCTCTCTCCTTCTCTTCTCTCTTTCTCTCTTGGTGCATGCTCTTTCTTTTCTTCTTTCCCCTCTCCTCTCTCTTCCCATGGAAACTTCCCTGGCCTCCCAGGAGCCGGCAAACTGGCCCAGGACCATCTTCCCAATAAACCTGTGTGTAATATAATCTAATGTCGCTTGAATTGGTTCATTTTGCCAGCAGTGAAATAACTTATCAGCAGTCATGACAGCTTTGGAGTGTATGTAGCTCCTGGCAAAAGCAATTTAGCATCAGAATCATATCATTTCAATGTCATGCCTTACTCATAGCTCACATGTATAAATAGTTTAAGAACTCTTGACTAAAATTGTGTTGACCTGAAAGCTGAAAACAGTTTAGAAATGTTTTGATAAAATAGCAGATGTACAATATCAGGAGAGTGGATAATCTGTCAGTGTTTCATGTCCCCTCAGGCAAGTAGACAAGTAGGCAGAGTACACCAATCAAAAAATTTTAAAATTTCTGTGGCAGAAAAGCTATTTCAATGAACTTAAATGCTTTGAACATTTTCTAGCCATTCATTTTTTTTTTTTTTCAGTGTTTTCAGTTTTGGCTCTTTTGAAACAGGGACTCCCTATTTAGCCCAGGCTGGCCTTGAACTAGCTATTCTATTGTCTCAGTTTCCTGAGTTCTGGGATTATAGTTGTATACACTTATACCTGGCAAGCCATTCCTTTTTAATTGCCAGTTCACGTCAGAGATATTATAGACCGTAACAGCTAAATCTAACACTTCTCTCTATATGAAGATGAGACACTGATTTGCAATGTACACATTTGCTATGTAAGACATAAACTTCATCACAGTTCCCACAATACTCTTGTACAAGTTCACTGCCATGTTCTCATGCTTTCTTGCTCTTTAGCATTAGTGAAAGACGAGGGTATGTCTTGGTACTTTTTTCCCAGTAGAAGGGCAATATTCTTTAGTGCACAAAGGAAAAAGAATAAATGGAACAGTAAAGACATGGTCTAAGGAGCCACAGTGCTGTGCATGGGAATCATCTTTACTGTTGGAAAAGTATCCTAAGATATTTTTAGGTTTCTCAAAGCGTGCCTGTTGCTTCCCCAGGAAGTATTCATCATAATGTCTGCAAGAGGTTTCAAGTCCCAAGCTTGTTTGGCTCACCCCACTCCCTCCTTCATGCTTATTGGAGCAAGGTTTAATTATAATTGTGGCTTGATGCCCAAATGCAACTGGGAAGTGGTAAAATTAGAAAATTAGATGTCTATAAGAATTTCGAGCCTTGGGAAAAAATTAATTTCTTGCAAAAGCCCAACAATATTTAATTTCTACTTGGATTGAAAGATTGAGAAGTGTAAGTAAATTTTTTTTTTTACTAATGCACATAACTTTTTATTTCATGACTTAAATGGAATACAATATACTGAAGATAATTTGTATTACATTACAGAAAAGCAGGTTGTAGTTGATTTTCAACTTTTTTTTTTAAATCAAATCGTAATTTTTACTTATTCACTCAGGGGTTTATAAACACAAAAAGGCAGGATGTGGGGAAGGGGATGACACCAGGGCATAGGTGTTCAGGGGGAGTACAGATATCTTTCAGAACAGGATATCAGCTGGGTGGTTCAGGGGACAGGTCACTATGACTCTGCCTATGATTCACTTGTCCTTATCTAAGTTGGCACTATCCACCAAGGCTACCTATTTATAAGGTCTATGAGTACTCAGGCTGGTAAATTTCCACAAAATCTTCCTGTTTACAATAGCTTATAGCCATCTGTTTCAGTGTTTTCCACAGAGACCCAAAACTTTGTGTTAGCATGTGTGTATTTCAGGCCTATTGCTGATTTTAGGCCTATGGCTGATTTTAGGCCTTCAGTGTATAAGCAGGGCTGCCCCCGACATCTCCTCCCTTCTCCAAGTATAGAAGGGCCGTGGGGATTCTAATCTTGCAAAGGTGGAGATAGAGGCCTGACCTCCAGTAATTGAAGGGGACCTTGTAATGGCTCTAGTCCTCCTGTTGTTGTCCAGTGAGGCATGAGGGCCATACCCATCCGATGTCTTTTTCCTGGAGAGGGAATACTTTTGACATTAACCTCTATGCAGTCAGGCTTGTCCGAAGTGTAAGTAATTTAATCTTGTAATTATAATAGAAAGTCAGAGTTATTGATGCTTCATTATAGTTGATCAGAAACTGAGAGGGTGAAAATCAAGAATGCTGTTTTTTCTAGTTTTAGGAAATTAAGTGGCAGTATCAAGTGTTTCTGTTTTCTTTAAAACATTTAAAGGTAGTCTCATGTCGCTCAGGTTGATCTCAAAACTCCCAACATAACCAAGAATGACTTTGAATTTTTGCTTCTATCTCTACCACCCAGTACTGACATCATAGTCATGAGTCACTACAACTGGATTATTCAAGGCTGAGGATCAGACTAAGGGCTTTGTGGGTGCTGGGCAAGCACTCAGCCAACCAAGTTATACTCCTAGGCCTTGATTGGTTTCTTTATAACAATAAGTATGTTTCTCATTGCCAGAGAAAAGGAAATGTATTAATGGGAAGAAACAATTTTGCCAGTTTTATAGATTTTGCCTGTGTTGGGGGATTTTTAGAGAAGTATTTTTGGAGTGGAAGTGGGAGTTGGAGAGGGGTGACAGGAGGGAGAAAAGAGAGAGGGAGATCTACATTAATATTAAAAAGATATAGGTATGAGATCACGTGACCAGGGATGATCGCAGGTCCTGTGAGTAGGCTGTCAGGTTTCAAACTCAAGGAAGGCCAAGTTTTGTTTGTTTGTTTGTTTGTTTTAAAGGCTAAAGCCTAGTTGTCAGCAGAATCCTCTTTTCAGGAGAAATCATATCCTATTTTATTTTATTTGAATACAAATGTTTGTAGCACCCACCATTCTTGATAATAACTCCAAGATGAAAACCATCTAAATTTCTAGGAATAGTTGAACCGGTTAGCAAATTAAGGTCCATCAATGCAATAGAATACTGTACAACAATAAAAAGATCGAAATTATTGGTAAGAGTAGCATCAAAATATTTAAAAAATAATTATAGTGAAGGCAAGAAGATAAATGGAGTCCTCATTCTATTCAGGCTTCCATCGACCTAGATGAAGCCTACTCACATAGAGAGAATAATAATATATGTTAATCCCACTTGAGAATGCCTTCGTTGACAACCTAGAATGTTTAACTATATATTTGGTTATTGTGGCCAACCCAGCTTGACTCATAAAATTAACCACCATGTTGTACTAATCCTTCTCAAACCTGCCAAGCATTCTGGTCCTTCTCTTTCTTAAATTTCACCATATATTTTTGTCTGGTTCTAAAGCTGTGCTATTGTTCACTATTAATTTCTTCACTTATTTCATTTCATTCCTATTCATATATAGTATCATTTGCTTTAATGTAGTTTTACACATCAACCTCATCTTCCCTTGAATCCACGGAATAATCCAATTTTGTATGTTTGTCTCCCTATACTGACTTTTAGTCATATTTCCATTCAAGATCATATCAATTAAATGTAAAAATCACTGAGCTATTACCAACTCATTGAACGTCACACCACACCTAAATGAGTTGCATGATATACCACAGGTTATCACACATTACTAGTTTGGATAGATAGTAAGATAACATTTGGAAGATAATTACAGTGTTTTTCCATCCCAGGAATTTTAAATGTGAGTGGATTCTATATTTTTTAGGAGTTTGAGGGTGTCTTTAATATAAATTGAATAAATTAAAGAAAGTTTTCTACTTTGCTAAGCAATTCAAATGATCTGCAATGCAAACTGACTATAAGCATCCTCAGTTTGTGTTCACAACTTTGGTCATTTTGTCTCCTTACTTGAACCTTTACTAGTCAAGTTCCAATCTCTGTATTAAGGTGCTCACACACACATATGCGCTCTCTCTCTCTCTCTCTCTCTCTCTCACCACACCACACACACACACACACACACACACACACACACATAAACAAGAAAGAGAAAAAGAAAGTTGATTGAACTCAACTGGCTCCCATTGAGAACTCAAAGCAGATCATTCCATAAAGTTGGTGCGTTAAAGGAGAATAACAAATGTCAGAATGATATGGATAGAACTTTATTCAACAACTATCTCAATGGAGAAGAAGAGCCCACGTAATAGAATTCTGCTTCTCCCTGACAAAAGGCTGGTGAATGTTACAATGCTGACTTACACTAAGGACATCGCGGGACATCTCGGCATGTTAGGGGAATTTTGTTCCACATGATGAGGCCATCTGGTTCACTGGTACTTACCCTAAGAGAGAAAACTTCCTCAATTCTTTACATCTGTGGGCAGTGATGGGGCCAAAGCAAGATGGCCTTAAAGCTGAAGTTTGGTCCTTACCCTCTCTGGGGGCTGGAAAGAGAAAAGGGGAGTTGCTGCCCTCTTGTGTCTATTGGTTGGCTAGGGCTATCAGAGTAAAGTGTCAGAGAATGAGTGAGCTAAAACAGTGGAATTTCTTTTCTCAGTGAGATCTGGACCATCTAGGGTGGTATGACCATTAATATCTTCCATACTTTTGCCAACTAAGATTGGGGTTCTACTGATTCAGAGTTTGGTACAAGCTGTCTTCTTGGCTTTCCAATAGTAATCTTCTCATCTTGTGCTCACATGGACTTCCCAGAGTGTGAGAACTGAGAAATCCAGATCTCCTACCAACCAAGATCCTTCCCTAATGACCTTATGTAACTTACAGTATTTCCTCAGCAGACTCATCTTCAAATGCCACCACACTGGAGCCAGTGCAAAGCTTCTTAAACCTTTCCCATTTGACATCGTTTTTTTTGCCTGAGAAAATTTTATGTAACTCCAGATTCACAGATATATAAAGTAGACATACAAACCAAATATTTACTGGTAATAATTCATAAAGAAATTTATTTTAAAACAATTCATTGCATGCATACAATTTTATGATTCATTAAAACAAAAGCAAATTTGCATACAAGTGAAAGGAATGTGCTTGTTTGTTTTGACACAGATAATTAAAACTTGGCTGCACATTTAATACTGCAGGAGCATCTTCAACATTCCTCAAGTGGGTGGATATTTTCATCATTAGTCATGTTGATAGCACTACATCCAATAAATACATAGTAAAAGATATGAAAGTATGTTTAGGGTCACTTTAAAACTTATTGATAATACTGTTCTAATCCTAAGCCAAATTTTATTTATTGATTTTTTTTTTATGAAACTCAAGTCAGTAACTCAAACAATAATTTTTAGAATCAAACAAACATTTTAATATAGTATTATCTAGTTATATAATATTATGGCCAAATAAAAATGCTAAATCTTTGCTTTCAATAATTAAGTCATGATATTTCTGTGAGATTTATATGTAAATCACAATAAACAACATTGTAACTCATAACATACAATAGTCTAGAATTAGCACCTTTTGGCATGATCAGCAGGACACATGCACAGTGCACTGTTTATGTTGTGTGTTCAGAGCCAAGACTGCAAATGAACTTCTACAGTGCATCCTGAGTGAACACAGCCAGAAGTACCTTGGATTTATTACACAATTAATTTTGAATTCATCTTGAGAATGCAGAAACGTTTAACTGTGGCCAAGATTTTGCAGCCTCCACATTCTGTGTATACAAGCCCCAGCTTAGGGAGCCCCAGGCCTGAGCTCCCACACTTGAAAGTGAGAGAAACAAACACTCACTTTGTCAGCCATTGTACAAGCAGTTTTAGGAAGTAAATTCAGATGCCAAAGGGCAGATCAACAATTTGTAACTGTAAACTTGCTAAAGAAAAGGTTCCTTAAAGAAGCTCAGGGACTCACATGCTTAATACAACATTTTAGCCAGAACAAGCAAGGAATTCCCCTGGTGGCACTGACGTTTCTTAAAGCAGTCATTACAGTCATTGTAGTCACTCCAGAAACCACCTTAGCCTGGTCATATCTCTTAGTGGAGGAGTTCGTTTGGAAATGTGCTAAGAAGAATTCTTCAGCTCAAAATGCCAATGTAACGAACTCCCAGGAACATTTGTCAGGAGGATAACTCCTTGAAAAGATATTTTGCCTTGTGTAAATGTCAGCAGAATGCCCTTTCGATTGCTATAATTAGCAAAATATTCTTATATGTGCATGATTCCAACATAAAACACCCAAGAATCCAAAACACTCAAGAGTCTAACATAGATGAATATACAAAATACAACAATAATGTAATGGCATTAATGCCAGGGCAAAAGTTGTTTATTGATAAGAGTTTCCACTGTTGTTTGTATTTGATTATTTCTTTACAGTACTGGAGATTAAACCTCACATCACACTAATCATTTTGTTTTATTATGTTATATTTTATTTTATTTTATGAGAATCTTGCTGAGTTGCTGAAGTTGGCCTAGAATTTATAATTCTACGAAAGAGCTAGGATTACAGACTTGAGCCACCAATATGTGCAGCATTATGTAGATAGTCTACATTTACTACAGAGTTTGTTTTAGCAGGATTGAATATTATTAAAAAGTTAATGACCATGGGTTTTCATGTTATTAGCTATAGTTAAATTCTATAAAGTACTTTGCTTTATATTGACATAAATCTTGATTTTGAGCGGTTTGTTTGTTTTGCCAGTCTTCCATTCATGGTATTGAAGGAAATTTTAGAGGTCCTTCTATGGTTTTGGTTTTATTTCCCCTCTTGACTTGAAGTATAGCTGTTTCAAATTTTATTTCTGCTTTTCTATGAATTTTCACTTAAATAATTTTCTGTAAAACAAGACACACATATCAGAACAAGGTTGTCCATTTTCTCCATACCTATTCAATATAATACATGGAGTTTAATTAAAGCAACTGAAAGATAACTGAATAAGCCAACTGAAGGAGATCAAAGAGCTACAAATAGGAATGAAGTTAAAGTATCTTGATTTGCAGATGATATGATTGCATGCATAAGTGAGCCTAACAATTCTACCAGAAAACTCTTAAAGCTGATAAATGCTTTTAGCAAATTAATGGGATACAAATTCGATATATAAATATCAGTAGTCTTCATATATACAAAAGACAGATGAACTAAGAAAGAAATCAAAGCAATAGTACCCATCACTATAGTTGTAGGCTTATTTTTTCAAAACCTACTTTAGTAACTATACTTAAGTGTTTTAACCTCCCTCTAGCCCACTCCCCCGACACCAGGGGTAGTGGAAAGGAAAGGTTAATAGGGCAAAGGAGGATGTAGACCTCTTTAGAAATAGTTCTTTAGGGTGAATCCAATCTGCATTGTCAAGTTATCAGCAGTTCATTTCACATGAATCATCAGCAGTAGCTCTATCCATTCAAAAACACCATTCACAAATCAGCAATAGCAGTTCGACCCAGAAGAAATGGAGAGGCTCTGCCAATCAGCCTGAGTCTGCTGAAGTGGCAAGAAGCTGCTGGAACACCATCAGAAGTTCTTTGGTATATTTCTGTCTACAAAATCACAGCAAATGAAGATCCAAAGAGTGGCAAGGTGAACCAATACCACACAGTATCTTCAGTGAAGACCAGTGTCAGCAAAACCCAACCAAGACCAGCAACAAGTGGAAAGGAGAACCAATACCAAACAGCATCATCCACTGTCTGCTGAATTATATTTAGACACTTTCCAAACATCGTATGTTCTCTCAAGTGTTGATTCTAGCAAAATATCACATGCCCTTTTTACCAGGCAGCTTCCAAAAAACACCACGTGTTCTCGGCAAAACATCCTCCCACATGTCTGCTTCAGCAAAAACATCCTGTCATAAGACAGTTTCCAGAAGAACATCACATGACTCAACTGAGTCTCCAAGGAACCAGAAATTTCCATTTCATATAGCATTAAAAAATAAAGTGTCAGAGCTAGTGGTGGGCTGTTCCCAGAGGTCCCTTGCCTGGCTGCTGCTCTGTCAGCCTTCATCAGGCCCTCAGAACAAAGAACATCCAGGTTAGAATCTTCCCATTCCTCTGCCCATCCTGCCCCATGGCATACCCACCTGCCCTGAATTAGCTGCAAACTGTACCTCCCACCTGCTCTATTGTCTAGCCACCACTCAACCAGCCTCCACCAAGCCTACCAAACAAGCAACATCCAGGCCTGCTACACCAAGAACAACCAGTCCAAGGCTGCCCAACAGAGATACTGTTCAGGGGACTTCCTGATTAAGCCTGCCTTCCCAATATATGCTACACCATGAACATCAAAGGAAAACCGGATGGCTAAAGACCAGTATAAGAACACAAGCAACACAAGAGCCCAGGCAACATGACACCTTCAGAGCAAAGCTATTCTACTACAGCAGTCCCTGGATATCCTACCACAACTAAAGCACAAGAAAATCACCATAAATCCAACTTTATAAAGATGATTGATGATATTAAAGAGGAAATGAAAAAAATCCCTCAAAGAAATTTAGAAAAATACAGTCAAACAGGTAGAGACCTTTAAAGAGGAAATTAATAGGTCCCTTAAAGAAATACAGGAAATGCAATAAAACAGACAAAGGAAATAAATAAAACTGCTCAAGACCTGAAAATGGAAGTGCAAGCAATAAAGAAAACACAATCTGAGGAAATCCTGGAGATAGATAACCTAGGGAAGAGAACAGGTACAACAGACACAATGTTCACCAACAGAATACAAAAGATGGAAGAAAGAATATCAGGAGTAGAAGATACTATACAAAAATTGATACATCAATCAAAGAAAATGCTAAACTGCATACCATGTTTATTGTAGAACTTTCCACAGCATTTCAAATACAGAAGCAATCTAAGTGCCATGAGCAGCTAAATGGATAAATAAATATTACATAGAGAGCTGATGAGAAGATTCAGTGAGTAAAGGCACTGAGTGCTAAGGCTGATGACCTGAGTTGATCCCCAGAACCAACATGGTTGAAAAAGAAGAAGCACGTTCACACTCATACACACTCATAAACACTTAGAGATTCTAAAATATATGATTAAATAAATAAATAAGTCATTAAAAAATAAAATGACATTTCTGTTTAAGTTTTTAAGGCAATAGCTTAATTAACAGGTTCTGTTGATTGCCAAGCTGACAAAGTTTAAAACGAAAATAGATTTACTCATAACTCAAAGAAAGAGACAAAAAACAGACTAAGTTTGGCCAAAAGGTGATAGAAACAGAAATAAACAATGCTTCCTCTTGAGATTCCAAAAGCAGAGAAAGGTTGAGACAGACATGTAGTTGGACAGATAACTGTTTCAAATTTAGAATTAATTCAAAGTATGAAAATAGCTTTGCAAGTATCTAATCATGAAGAGAAAGGGGGAGAATAAAAAAGAAATACAACTAAAATGCATCCAAACTATGAAAAAATTATCTCAGGAAAAGAGTTTGGTTCAATGATGAATTCTAGAACCACACAGACCTAGCTACATCATTTTGAAAGGGGAAGAGAAAGGTTACGGAAGAATTTTGAATTTAGTCAAATTATCTTCTACATATGAGAATGAGAGAAATGCTCTGATACATCAGTAGTTTTAAATGTGTGGTTCTTCTTACATTAAAAAAAAAGCTGGCAGTATCATTCTAGCTGCCAGAGACAGAAACCTAAATCCATACACAAAAGAAGGATGGTTCAGGGTAGAAGAAAACAATGAATCATTAAAGGAACTTCAGAAGCTTTTAATATGCTTACAGGTGATTTGGATGCTTACATATTGTCTGTCATGCATCCGTTTGGCCTCATCTCTAATGGAATTTCTGAATCTCTTGTTTCCAGAAATTTCTAGCACTCTAGACAAGTGTTCACCCTGAGGGAGAAATCTATTAGGTAAAGAAATGATCCTTACTGCTGTCAAGACTGAGAGCCAGGAGCACACATAAGACCTTCCTAGAATCTCGCCCCACCCAACAGCTCTGGATACTCTAACTTCATTGTCTGCCTGTTCAACATGTACCAACATTTCCATCAAAAAAGCCAAGATCAGTTTCTGTGAGTCATCCTTCTGTAAGCCCAGGAGTTAGCTTTGTCTGGTGTTCAGGCCTTCAGTGTTATATCTCCTTGACACAAACATCCACAAGAGTTAAACTGCCCATTGCGTCCTATGTACCCTAGAAGGAATACCAAAGGAGGACAAAATACACAGAGTCACCTTAACCACATATGGCTGAACATCCTGATAGGTTTCAACATGAGAAGACCCATTAGAAGACTAGCCTGGCTCCTATCATAGCCCAAATCTACTGTTTATTCAATAAGCCAATGGCTTATAAAGTATAATTTATTTTGAAGGAATATTCTTTGAATCCATTTAAAAATTCTTTTTAAAAAGAGAAAGATCTGTTTTTTTCCTCTGTGCTTAAAAGTGCCAAAAATGCTGGTCAAAGTTTTTGGATAGTTGCAGCTAACCCTCTCCTTGTAGAAATATGTAATTTCTATTAAATTGTTGTAATGTTTCCTCACAACAAGGCATATTCACACAGTAAACAAAGCAGTTACAGAATAAAATATTTGGGTCTGTAAATGTCAGTATAGGGGTGGAGGCTAGAGGATCAGGATCAGGAGTTCAAGGACAGCTTTTCCTACTGAGTGAAACTTAAGTCAATTAAGGCTATAAAAAAAAAACCTTGTCAAAAATAAACCAACCAAATCAATGAAAACTGGTAATGTAGGAATTAGAATACAACCACAATTCATGGCAGAGAGATTTTGCTTTGAAGACAATTGTCCATAAACAGAAGAGGCCTCTTGGAGTGTCATGTAGATTGATGTTTAGGGATCATGACATTTTAAGGACAAGAATGTTTCTAAAACTACTTTATAAATCTTCATTCGCTTGGGTAAGATAAAGTAAATGCATTATGTGTAAACCATGCAAACACCCCCTTTCTCAGTACCTGTATTTTTCACATTTGCTAGTATGGAAATTTAAGAATCATCATAGCTTTCACTGTGCTTAGGATATAGAATATCCAAGAAAAGATTAGATTTTGCCTATTTTGAGTATAAATATTTCATTACTTTAAAATTTTTCCTCTGGGTATCAATCCAAGTATCTCATTTTTCTACAAACTGGAGGTATATCCCCCACACAAAATTGAATCAATTCTCTTCAGCACATGTGCTGATGGACATGTTGGATCATTTGTGGGGCTGTAATATGAGGAATGATACAAAAACTAATATGAATTAAGGCAAACAATCACTAGTCAAGATCAAAGTAGAATGTGGTCCTAATGTCTCTCTGTTCTGATTTTAATTGTAAAGGCAAGCTTTGTGAATACAGAGATAGTGAATAGTAAACTAGAGGCTTGGATGTAGAAAAACAGAATAAGAGGGACAAATTCACCTCCTTTGTATTAGGAAATAATATGAAAGTGCACCCAATCCTTTTGTGCAGAAGGATTCACAGACTACACTTGCATTTACACGTTTATAGTATCTAGAGGTAGAGCCAGAAATCCAAAGCTGGCCTCAGCTCCAGTGCTGATTCCAAGCCAGCCACCTTGGAACTGCATGTGACCCTGCATCAAAAGTAAACAAGATCAAACCTTAAAGAAAGAAAGCAATAGGAATTGAGTTTGAAACAACCTACAGGTCAAGAGACACAAATACGGGATAAAAATGGAAAGAAATAGATATTGAAGGCTACAGAAGAGTAAAGAATTCATGGGCATTGGGTTATCGGTTATTGCTATAGAGACAGGATACATATTTTCTCCTTGCATCCTCTCTTAAAGTAGAAACTAACCCTAGTTTTAAGATTCTGTGGCTATGGATATAATTAAAAAATATTCTGAACAAATATGACCACAAATATTACTTCATGAGTATTCAGTGGAACACAGTGAGAACATTACTTTGTCAAAAGACAGATGGTGGCACCTGTTCAGTGTTCTCTACTGAGCAAGAAGATTTCATCTTTTAGATAGAAAAGACAATGAAGAAAATGAGGGAGATAAGTCTAAGAAGAGGCTTAAGCTAGAATCAAATTGAATAATAGGTTTTAAAATATCTCACAGTGGAGTTTGTAGTTTACCTTCAACTAGGCTTATAAATAGGGAAATGTTAGACTATAAGGGGAAGATACAGAGAGTGAGCCTGGTGATTTGAGTTGTGCCCTCGATAATTTAATGAAGGAAGGAAGAGGACTGAGTCTATCTGGATTTCTTGTGTTCTCCATGGTAGCACCATGGCACACACCCAGATGTACACACACACACTACACACTCATAAGTGTAACAAACACATTTCAAGAGAAAAACTGTGGACTGAGAGAACGAGAGAAATATGAGCAAAGTATGTTAACAAAACAAATTTCTGTTTCACAAAATTCAGGACATGGAGTAAGAATGCCCTGAGTAAGTAACTAATAGGAACTAATTATCAATCAGAGTAGAGAAATCTATCCTGGCAAGTCTACCATCAACCTGTAATCAAATCCAGTGCCAGGCAGGTATGCCTATACAAGTGGTATCTCATATTAGCAAGAAGAAAAGATCCCTGCCTTTAGAATAAATTAGGTAGAGCTAAGTGTTAGAAGAAACCTTCCACAAACAAGGCAAAGAGATATGGGAAAAGAGACCAGGGCCAGGAATATGGGCTTACCAGACTGACAGGAAAAAAGGCCCCAAGAGACTGGGCCAAGACAACAAGGCGGATCCTCTTCCTGTTAATTTCCAGGGGTAAGGGTGAGAGTCAACTGGAAGAAAAATATTTTGTAACTAAGATGTGTAGCCAGGTTGGCTTTTCAAGCCACAGAATTCTGGTGAGCTATTCTCTGTGTTTACAAATTCATTTATCAGACTGTAATTAGCTAAGGATGTTTTCTATTGCTCAGTGAAATACTACCAGAAATTGTCTCAATATCCAACTATTCTTGGGTTCTTGTGTGCCAAAGGGTGATGGGTCACCAAGAATCCTTTGGAGCTCATTATTGAGAAGTGAGAAGAAGCAGAAGTAGATCGACTTTTTTTTTTTTTTTAAGGCCAAGACTGTTCTGTCCTTGGCTAAGGATGTCCCGGACTCAAGGTCCTACTTATCCCAACCCACCCACAAAACTTATGACCCAAACAGAAATGCAGGAACAAAGATGAAGCAAAGACTGAAGGAATAGGCAACCAATAACTGGGTGAACTTGAAACCCATCCCATGGGCAAACACTAATTTCTGATTTTATTAATGATACTCTGTTATACTTGCAGACAGGAGCCTAGTAAAACTGTGCTCTGAGAGGCTCTACCTAGCAGCTGACTGAAACAGACACAGGTATCCACAGCCAAACATTGGACAGAGGTCAGGGACTCTTGTAGAAGAGTTAGGGGAAGGAATGAAGGTCCTGAGGGATGGGACCTCCACAGGAGGACCAACAAAATCAACTAACCTGGATCCCTGGGAGTTCTCAAGGGACTGAGCCACCAACCAAAGAACACAGACAGGCTGGAATGAGGCCCATGGCACATATGTAGCAGATGTGCAGCTTAGTCTCTATGTGCACCTCCCCACCAACAACCACAAAGGTGGAGGCTCTCCTTAAAGCTGTAGCCTGACTGTGGTATCTGTTTCCAACAGAGCTGCCTTGTCTGGTTTCAGTAGGAGAGGATGTGCCTACTTGGACTCAATGTGCCAGGGTAGGGGATACTCAGAATGGAGGTAGGCACCCTCTCAGAGGAGAAGGGGAGAGGGATAGAGGGTGGGTCTCAGTGAGTGAGGGACTGGGAGAGGCAGCATTTAGGATGTAAATAAATAATAACTGCATTCATTTTTTTTTAAAAGTCCTACTTATAATCACACAAGCCTCCTTCTGGTCTCTGTTCATTAGCAGTGTGTACACCAAGCATGGGTGCCGTCGTATTACACAAACTGATGTCAGCAGAATGCCATTGTCTCCAGACATGTGGTCCTCAAGAATTTAAACCAAGGGAGAACACTAAAGTATCTGGAGCTTCACTAAGATCACCCTTTCTGGTACCCATGTAAGCCAGACTCTCCACTTGGCTCCTACCCTCTCCTGTAAACAGGCTAGCCATGCTGACTTCTGATCTGAAGTCATGTTCACATATGTGTTCATTGTCATCTGTCAGGCAGCAGCATCGTGGGGCTTTATACACAGAATGACTACGAGCTCTTTGACCTTAGCTCCTCTAGTTAGGTCACATAAAATCCAGGGGAAAGTCACATTTAATCCCCCTGGTCAGCTCAAGTTCTCCTGGCAATGCAGCCCTGGCCTATTCTATTAGAGACGGAACATTTTCCAGAGCACAGGGAAGCTACAGTATTTTCTAAGCAGAAAGAATCATTGAAAAGACTTAATTTTGATAAACAAACTTTTTTTTTCTGCAAATAGAAGGATATGTTCACTGGAGTGTATGGAAAAAGCCATGTTTTCATGCTCCAGGTTTTGCATCTCTGAGTTGGTATTTGAACTGGCACCCATTCATAGGGATACTAAAAGGACCAAATTATATAAGGCAGAAGCCTTAACAGTCTTCCTGTATTCAGTATTATCTATGAATATCAATTGATGTCCAATAATTTGGAAATGTCTTAAAGTCAGTTTTTCACTCTAATTAGCTGTCATGCTTCAAGGATCCCATTAATGTTATTTTCAGGAACTATAACACACATTACCTGTTTGTAATTCAGTAACCTTGGATCACAAGGGAAAAACTGCTTGCGATCAGACTCGCTCATGCAAAGGCCAGGTCTTTCTATATTTCCAGAATCCTTCAAATGAACTTCTACCCTTAGAACTATCACTTCATATAACAGACTTGAATATGATTCCTTACTACATACCAAGTCACCTAAAGGCAAGGCTTCTTTAAACCAGAATGTAACACAGGACTAGCCACGTGATATATTCAGATCACCACCACCACCACCACCATCATCATCATCTATGAGTTTTGCTGAATGTGTCTATCTCTGTAGTCACATCTCCCTGTCAGGACACAGAATACTTCCACTCCTCTGAGAAAATCCCCTTGGGAATCTTCACATCAGCATTACCACACATATATACATACCCAGTATCCTAAAACTACTTTTCTGGCTCATTTTATCCTATTGTAGAACTTTCTACAAATGGAATTACCATTTTTATGGTAATTCTTCCACATTCTACAATTCTTCCACATTGCAAAATATTTAAGAACTACATCCACATAGTTGTAGGCAGTGGGAACACACTCCTTTGTATTGTTGAGTGGTCACATGTAAATATAGCATGATTTTAAGTTCACTTTTGTATTGATAGAATTTTCTGATATGCATAAAACTACAATGAAAACCACTATACATGTTTTCATTGATCCTTTGTAAATGTCTAGGAAAGGAATTTTGATCATAGGATATAGACATATTTAATTTTATAACAAAATGTGTGTTAATGTATAGACCCTCTCTTCTCTTCCACTGAAGTGTTGTCTCTGCAGAGGTTCTCAACTGAAGTTTTGATTGTGGAATGATAAATTTTCCCCCATACTTTTGATCTCTGTTATGTGTGTTTTAAGACTTTCTTTCAATTCCATATACATTTAGAATCAAAATTTTTCTTGCAAAACTAATGCTTGAATTATTATGAAATGTCTGCCTGCCTGATAAAATTTCTTCTCTCAAGTTGTGCTGATATTAATGTAGACATTCCACTTTTATTATGATTAGTATTGGTGTGGTGTACCTTTTTACAACCTTCTTCTACCTTAGATCTGTACATTTAAGGCATCGCTCTTATAAACCAAATATCTAATAATGTTTTGGTTGTTTCCCAGTATGACAACTTCTAAATATTAATTAGCAATTAATTAGATCTTGTACTCCCTTTTCACTTTAAGAAATGACTTGTGTGTCTGGGCTTAGATTCATATCCTAACATTTGTTTTCATTTGTTTCATACTTTCTGTCTGCTTTTTCTTTCTTATTTTTTTTCTCTGTTTGATATTTAAGTAATATTTCACTTTTATCCTTTTTGGCTTTTTAGCTACAAGCACTTACTGACTGCCGCCAGGAGTTCATGTTTATCTTTAATGTACCATAGTTTGTATCCACGTCATGCTTCCACATACCATGCGTTCCTTCTTTGCACTACTGTTGTTATGTATTTTTCATCTGCACATTCTGAAATTCGCATATCACACTGTTACTTTTTCCTTCCACTCACCAACGTTTCAAAAACTTAAAAAATAGAATTTCAAATGTCTTTTATATTTAGCCATATATTTCTATTCCTGACACTCTTCATTCTGTCGCCAGGACCTACTTTTCTCTCTGGCCTTACATTCTTCATCCCAGCAAATACTTTTCAAATGCTGCAAATATTTTTTTCCTGAGTTTAAAAAAGATTTTTGTTTTATATTCAGTTTTTGGGAATTTGAGCATTTTCTAGTCATATATACTTTTTCTTTCTTTCTTATATTTTTCCATGTGTTTGTTTGGGTGGTTGGCTGTTGTTGTTATTGTTTTGGCTGGGGGGTGCTTTATTAAAATTTTTATTGTGCCTTCAATCACAATATAAAAGGCAGTTTGTAAGTACTGTTCAATTTCTTTTCCTTTCTTTCTTTTCTTTTTCTTTTCTTTCTTTTTTACTCTTCTCTAATATAATGTATCTCAACTATATTTTCTCTCCATTCCTCAACTCTTCCCAAGTACCCCCTCATGTTCCCTCTCCCCCATATCTACTCCTCCTCAGTCTTCCTTCAGAAAAGATCAGGCCTGCCATGGACATCAACCAACCACACCATAACAAGTTACAATAAGACTAGACACAAATTCTGGGGGAGGCAACAAGTAGGAGAAAAGGGTCCTAAGGTGAAAGAAACAGAGGCCCTCCCACTCCCACTCCCACTGTTAGGAGTACCACAAAAACACCAAGCTAACAACCATAGTGTATTTACACATGACCCACCACAGACCTATGTAGGCTCCTTGACTGGTGCTTCAATCTCTGTGAACCCTGCTTAGTTGATTTTATGGGCTGTGTTCTGATGTCCTCAACCCCTCTGGTTCCCAAATTCTTCCTTTGCCACTTCCATGGGATTCTCTAAGCTCTAAGGGGTCAAACCAGATGAAGATCTCCAATTTTGGCTCTCTCTGCCCCTAATGTTTGGTTGTAGGTCTCTACATCTACTCCCATCAGCTGCCTGTGGAAGTCTCTCTGATGATGATCGGGCTAGGCACTGAACTGATCTCTGAATGGAGCAGAATATCATCAGGAATCATTTTACTGATTTTTTAATTTTCCTATCCTAGGTCTCTGGGCTATCCAGCCTCCAGTTCCTGGTTATCCAGGCAGTGTTGGGCATGGGATCTCTTTTGGAGAATGACTCTCAAATTAGATCAGTCATGGTTAGCTATTCCCACAATTTCTGAGTCTCCATTTCCCCACACATCTTGTGGGCAGGATATATTATAGGCTGAACGTTTTGTGGCTGGGTTGATGTTTCTGCCCCATCATTGGAAGTTGCCTGGTTACAGAAGATGGCTAGTTCAGGCTCCATATCCTCCATTACTAGGAGTCACATTCACAGAATCCTGAAAGTCTCTACTGTACTGCTTCCACATTTCCCCCACACAAGCCCTCCAGTTTCAGTTGTCTCGTCTCATACTCGCTTCCCACATACCTCCTCGTCACTGGCTCAGTCCTGTTCCCATTTCCACCCACCACCAGTCCACACACAAAAGTCTATTCTGTTTCCCCTTCCCAGGGAGCCCCATGCTTCCTCTTTGTTACTTAGCCTTTCTGGGTTTGTGGGTTGTAGCATGATTATCATTTACTTAATAGCCAATAGCCACTTATAAGTGAGTACCTACTATGTTCATCTTTCTGGGTCTGAGTTACCTCACTCATGAAGATTTTTTCTAGTTGTGTCCATTTCCCTGAAAATTGTATCATATTGGGTTTCATTTTGTTTTGTTTTAACATCTAAGTTGATTAATAGTTCATTGTGTAAATGTGCTACATTTTCTTTATCCACTCTTCAGTTGAGGGGCATCTAAGAAAGCATCTTCAACAAATGGTGCCTATCTAACTGGATGTCTGCATGTAGAAGAAGAATGCAAATAGATTCACATTCATTATCCTGTACAAAACTCAAGTCCAAGTCGATCAAAGACCTCAACATAAATCCAGATACATTGAACTTAATAGAAGAGACAGTGGAGAATAAACTGGAATGCATTGGCACAGGAGACAACTTCCTGAATAGAAGAACACCAATACCACAGGCACTAAGATCAACAATCAATAAATGGGACCTTCTGAATCTGTAAAAGAAAGCTTCTGTAAGGCAAAATCCACCATCAATAGGACAAAACCATAGCCTATAGAATGGGAAATGATTTTTTCCAACTCAATATCCAATAGAGGGCTAATGTCCAAAACTTACAAAAACCTCAAGAAACTAGACTTCAGCAAATCAAATAACCCAATTTAAAAATGGGGTACCGCTCTAAATAGAGAATTTTCTGTACAGTAATCTCTAATGGCTAAGAAATACTTAAAGAAAAGCTGAGGAGGAGGATGACCCCATAGAAAGACCAGAAGTTTCAATTAACCCGGACTCCTAAGATCTCTTAGACACCAACCAGGCAGCATACACAGCTGGTCTGAGGTCCCAGACACATACACAGCAGAGGACTCCCTGGTCTTGACTCAGTGAGAGAAAAAGCTCCTAACCCTTGAGAGACTTGAGGCCCCAGGGAGTGGGGAAGCCTGGCGGGTGGGAGTCGGGGTGGGGAGGATGGGGACTTCCTCTTGGAGACAGGGGAAGGGAGGAATAGAATGAGAAACTGCAGGAGGACATACCAGGAGGTGGGGAATGACTGGGCTGTAAAAAAATAAAAGTAATAGAAAATAAAATAAATAAAATTAAAAAAGAAAAAGAAATGTTCAACATCCTTAGCCACCAGGGAAATGCAAATCAAAACTACTTTGCAATTCCATCTTAGACCTGTCCAAATAAATAGCTAAGATCAACAACACAAGTGAAGGCTCATTCTGGCAAGGATGTGGAGGAAAGGAAATACTCTTCTATTGCTGATGAGAACTTGTACAGCCACTATAGACATCAATATGGTGGTTTCTCAGAAAATCTACCTAAAACCCAGATATTTGTTCCTGGGCATATACCCAAAGGATGCTCCACCCTACCACAGGGACACTTGCTCAACAATGTTCATAATGGATTTATTCATAATAACCGGAAACTGGAAATGACCTTGTTTTCTTTGTTCTTACCTTCTTTGAGACATTTGAGTTGATATTTTTCACCAAATTTAAAAGTGATTTTAATGTTGTTTCTTCAGATACATCTTGTCTGCGTCAGGTTCACTGTTGTCTTTTTGAGGCTATAATGACATATATATTAAAACTAGTCCTTAGGATGTTTTGCTTGGTTCTATTGTCTTGTTTTGTGCATGCCTTATTGCTTCACATTTGATAAAAATTAATTAAATGCCACTTATCAAAATGGTATAAGAAAAATGCTCATGTCCTTTCCTTTAAGTTTGTTTTGATTCAGTAGACAAACCTAGGAAAGAGTTTCTAGAGAGGAAAAGTCATGAATTTATGAGTCTACTTTTGACTCAGAATTGAACTTCAGGTTCTTATTTAAAATCTTCAGCTTATGATTTCTTTTGTGTGCACAGAAAGCCTTTGTTTTCAACCAACTGTGTGCACACAGACTTGCTGCACCTTATATTCTTCATATACCATCCATATTTATTTTGGAGGTAATGCATGGGGTGGCATATACCTGCAAACAAATTCTGATGTATGTATGCACATTTGTGTGTATGTACATGTGTGTGTGTGTGTGTGTTTATGTGTGTGAATATGCATGTGTGTATGTGTTTAGCAGCCAGAGATTGATGTTAATATCTTCTTTTGTTGAACTACATCCTTGTGTTTAGAGACTAAATCTCTCATAGCCTACAGATTTGGCTAGGCCCACTGGCCAGCAAGCCCAGGATCTTCCTGTCTCTGCAACTTCCATGCAGAGATTGAAGGATACTATCTTTGCACTTGGCTTTTAATATGTATTCTAGAGGACTGAATTCAGAAACTCCTGTTTGTGCAGCAAACACCACAGTGATTGAACCATCTCCTTAGATCTTCATGTATCTTTTCTAAACTACAGTATTAGTTTTACTCTGAAAAATGTAGACTAAAATATCTTTCCACTTTGTTTTTCTGATAATATATCAGATTGATTAAAATATTTAGAAATAATTATTTTATTTATCTAGCTATACCATCAACCCAACATGAATTTGAGATTACTATAGTTTTTTTTTTTTTTATTTAAAGATTATTTATAAAGTATTGTTATTACTTGACTGTGCAAAGAATCCCCATGATTCCAAAGTCAAACGCTACAAGATACAATTTTTAAAAGACTTGTTTTCCTTTCTTCCTTAGTATTTGAGACAGAGTATTTCTATGTAGTCCTGTCTGTCCTAGAATTTGCTATGTAGTCTAAGCTTTGCCTACTTTTGCCTTAGCCTCCTGCCTCCTGCCTTCCTTGCCTCTCCTGCTTTTCCTGGCCCCTGCCTCCCCTGCCTCTTCTGCCTCCTGCCTCCTCTGCCTCCTCCTTTCTCTGCTGCCTCTGCTTCCTCTGCCTCTGTGCTCTTCCAAGTGCTGAGATTAAAAGCATGCAATGTCACATCCAGCAAGATGCATTTTCTTCTCTGCTTATTCTACACTATTTCTCTCCATCAAGAGGTAGCCATTGAAAAAATTTTAGTTTTCACTTTTTGAACTAAATTCACATATGTATCCATGAAAATGTCTCTGTGTATCATCTATGTATGAATGTGTACAGATATGTTTTATTTTTTGATAATAATATTTGTCAGAGTTTCTGAAATGCTCAAAACACTTACAGTACAGACTAAAGTATATTACAAAACAAAACAAGCAGATTTTGTGGTTGTGTCTGTTTGAAAGTTGTTTGGATTTCCATGGAACCATACACCACAAGACCAGAATTTTTAGAGTTGTCAGCAAAAAGAGAGTAAAATTAGGCATTCATAAGACATATGGAGGTTATCAAATGGGTTACCCTCTGATTTTCTTGAGACCACAGGAGTTCATTTTTAGCTTATGAGCAGTGGGACTTACCCTTAACCATAAACTTGATTCAGCAGTTCACCATGCCCCAGACTCTCCTTTCTTCTTTGGTATTATTGTGAATCCAATTTTATTTGTTTTTCCAACATATTCCTGCTCACTGGGGGGAGGAGAAATGTGGTACAAGCTGTCAGTTATATCACAGTGTGAACTGTGTTTCACCCAGGACTATGACTGGAAGCATCTACCTTCTCTCATTCCACAATACTACTCTCTAGAAAAGCCTGGAGTGGCTTCATCTTCAGACCTCAGTCCTCTCTAGTCTGCAGCTAAGTCTAGGTAGGAAGTATGTTAGGACCCCACACTCACATGTTATTGGCCTGAGCTCTTGGCAAATGTTTTTGAGTCATTTGCATTGTCTCCAACCACTCTTATTTGGATCACAGCTCTCCCATTTAGAGTCTTCCCATTTGTCTCCTCCTAAGCATACCTACCCTAATGGCTATCTTATAATCTGCCCTTTCCTTCCACAAGCAAGCTGCCAACACCAATGCAGTGCCATACACTTCTCTTGGCAATGACTCCTTTCATCCACTGATGCACCCTAGTGATCTTACATAGGACTCAGCAAACACTCCTGTCAGCTTCAGAAGATAGCTGTAAGGAACCACATCACTCTTAGCTCTTGTGCAACTACAAATCCCAGAACAACCAGACTCCTTTGATGCTTCATAGGCTGTGGTGGTTTGAATATGTTTGGTCCATGAGAAGTGGCACTATTGGGAGGTGTGGCCTTGTTGGAATAGATATGGCCTTGTTGAAGGAAGGGTGTAGGTGAACTTTGAGGGCTCTTCTTCCTAGCTGCCTGTGGATGTTCCTTCTCCAGCAGCATGTCTGCCTGAATGCTGCCACTCTTCCTGCTATGATGATAATGGACTAAACCTCTGAAACCTTAAGCCAGCCCCAATTAAATGTTTAAATGTTTGCCTTTCTAAGAGTTGCCTTAGTCATGGTGTCTCTTCATATCAATGGGAACATTACCTAAGACATGGGGCCTGCAACAAGTCTGCTAGTTTGCAACTAACTCTTTAAATTTATTAATGATAGGAACATGGGTAAGTTATTTGAACATTTTGTGTCAGGGCTTTCTAACCAGTAGAATGAGCACAGTGACTGCTGTTTTACATGGGTACTAGGGAATCAAACTCAAATCTTCATGTTGGTATTTCTGACACTGCCAATACTCACAGAAGTAACTGCAGGACTCCTAACTGGTCAAAATCTTCAGAGCATGTAATTGAGTACTCAGCCACGAATGGCTCAGCCATTATTCCAACTTTCAGAGAATATCACAGAAGAGGGGGAAAAAAAATCAAGACCTGGAGTAAGTGGTAGGGTATTGTGGAATGCAGACTTCTGGACGCAATATGATCATTGAAGTATTTTTTAAAAAACTAGATTTTACTCTCTTTACTGAGGGGAAGGGGATATGTGTTCCTCTCGCATCACGTAATGCGGAGGTCAGAGGGCAAATTGTGGGAGTACTTCAATTCTTTCTTTCAACTTGATGGGTCCTAGGGATCGATCTCAGGTCATCAATCCATGTAGCAGGCAGCTCTACCCACCAAATCATCTGTAGGCACATCGCATTGCACTCTTAAATTCACAGCAATGTGAGTACCTACACAGTACTTCCAAAAGATTGGGCCTGTCAACATTCCATCACGGAGTAGGGAGAAGCACAGGAATTGCCTGAGAATCTATAAGCAGTTAATGCCTCTGGAAAGGGAGAGACATTTTCTTCAATGATACAGCCACTGGAAAGGTGTCTATGCTCCTGTAAGCAACCTTCCCATTCATGCTCTTGTAAGTAACACTGTTGAAAATCACTGAGTCACCAAAACAAGCAAACAAATCCAAAAAACACACATGATAGTAGTAGGGGGACCGGCTGGGAAGAGAATCAGAGGGTAGATATGATTAAAATACATTGTAGATTTGTATCAAAATAGGACAATGACACCACTTAGTGTGCACAATTAATATACATGCACTAATAGAAATAGAAACATTTTTACAAAATACCCCCATGTCCTTAGAAATGGCTATCTCTAATTAGAATTTTTCTCTTTAGTCTGGCTAGAAGAGAAATCACAAATCCTATTTCTTTGATTTTCCCCAAAGAAGTGCACTTTTAAGTTTATTCCACCCAGTGATTGGTGTAACGTATTGTTCATTCTTATTACAAATTCAAAGAAGCAAGAATCCATCCTTTTGATTTCCTCATGGCTTTAACGAAACCACAAAATAGGCTTTGTCTGGCTTTCCTCTGTGCAGGCACGCCCTCCAAAAAGAGTATATTTAGCTGTCTGTGAGAGACAGGGTTCTTGCCCCTTTGACGACATGAACCTCAAGAAAACAACTCTTGCATTAAAGGTCAAGAAATTGTAATCCTGTCTCTCTGCCTGTGGCTGCAATCAAAGCGTGTAGCCAGCTGGCACCCTTTGAAGGTCTAAAGCATCTCTCTATAGATGAACTCTATCTGCAGGTAAGTCTCAAAGTGAAGCCGGATTTAGAAAGGAAATCATGAGATTTTTGTCTTTGGGCCTGAGCCATGTTCATCAATCTATTTTTACTACTGATATTAATAATTTCCCTGATCTGATTCCCCATTTCTTATTTGGTTAAAAACCTATAAAGATAGAGGAATGCAGTGAATTGGGGTTTCTTCATAACCCTCTAGGCAGTTTCTAGGGAATGAAGATTTTAGTAAAGTAAGAAACAAGCTTTACCTTTAAGGAACTTAGAGTTGCATGGTGTTTCCATGTGCTCTGCATCTACTTCTATGACATTATTAAGCCGTCAGGTTACAGCCTTTATTCGGTTCCCTCCACTCCATTTGTAGGCAATATCATGCAGAAATAGGATCTTGGTCTGTCATGTAGTTTCAGAAGCCAGCAAACCCGCAGATGCTAGTATGTGTTCTTATACTCAGGCGAAGCAATGCACACAGAATGTTTACTCATTCTGACTTCTAAACAGGACCTCATTTTGAAAAATCAACATCTATAATTTGCTTTTGAGTCTGAAAGCTGATTTCTGGCACAGAACCTTCAGTTCTCATGTTCTCAAGCTCTTTTTCACAAGCTTCTGAAAAAAAAAATGTTTTCTTTCTTACTTGCCATTTTTACTTTCTGGGTGGAGTGTTGAGGCCCTTCCTGTATCTGCTTAAAACAGAACTTTCCAGATTAGTCTCTCCTATAAATGTGCTTTGCTTCCTACCACACTTGTCTGAGAGTTGGAAGAGATGGGTACAAACTGGCTAAATGAATTGTAAAATCCATGAAGTGTATAGCACACATTGGGGTCTTGTTCAAATGGAGATTCCTGTTTAGGGTATGAAGTTGTGATTTTACATTATTAACACACTCCAAAAAGTTTCTATGTATTTGACATAAAGATTATCCTTTGAGTATGAGAGAAGAGGATAGTTTACTTATAAATATTCAACACTTTTTAATCATAATACATGCCAAGCACTGGGTTGTGAAACTAATTGGGAATATAACAATATTTACCCTTAAAAAGCCTACAGTTGGGAATGGAGAGATGGCTTAAGTGTTAAAAGTACTGGATCTTCTTCCAGAGGACTGATCCAGTTTTGATTCCTAGCACCCACATAGCAGTTAACAACTGTCTGTAACTCCAGTTCCAGACAATCTGATGCTCACTTCTGGATTTCGTAAGCATGAGGCTGCAGATGGTGCATATACATACATACAGGCAAGACATATAAACAAGTAATTTTTTAAAGTTCCCAGTCTAATGTGGCAGCCAACAGAACAAGTAAATTCTGTGATCATCATGAACATAAGAAAATGAATTGTACATTGGGATGAAAAATTTGAACACATACCTCACCAAAAAAGATACAGAGAAGGCAAATAAGCCTCTAAAAGATGGTGAGGACCACATATCATGATGAAACTTAAAGTATAAACAGCCATGAGACATTATCACTAAATATTAACATGATGATATTCCAAAACATGACATCATGTGCTGGCTAGGAAATTGGTGGGAATACAAAATGGCACAACCATCATAGCAGTTATTACAAAAGTAAACACACATCCAGGCCAGTAGTCATCTCCCTTGGCTTCTATCCAAATAAAATGAGCGTTCATTCCTACACAAAGACTTACACACAAATGTTTATAGAACTTCATAATTACCAGAACTTGGAAGCAACTGAGAATTTCTTCAGAAAGAAAATGAATAAACTATAAGATGTCCCAACAATGAAATGTTATTCATCACTGAGAAGAAATAAACTGTTAAGCTATGGAAAACATGAAGGAACATGTTACTGCATCAAAGAAGCCACTATTAAAAGGATACATAAGATATAACTCCAACTGTTCTGGAAAAGGCAAGGCGACAGACACAGTATGTAGATAACACACTCTCGAGGAGTTAAGAGAAAAGAAGGGTTGAAGATGTGGTATTTGAGACAGTGTACAGGAGGAGAAATAGTGAGGTTCTTCTTTATGTTGCCCTAACAATGTGTACAAGTGATGTTACAAGTGAAAATCCCATAAAGACGACAGCACCAAGAATATATTTTAAGACAAACTAGAGACAAGGGTTGGTAATGACATCTCAGCTTTGGTTCTCATTTGACTAATACTCTCCTGTCTTGCAGGTTGTCGGAGGGGGCATACAGCTGTGAATATGGCAGAAAAGAGTACATGGAAAATGTTTGTGTTTTCTTCCTAATATTTTTCTGCTAAAAATTAATTCTTAATTATTTTAATTCTTTATATATATTTTAATGAATTGTCTTCATGAAATATATTCTGATCATAGTTTCCCCTCCCCAAATTCCCCCTCCAAGATTCTCCCTACCTACCCAATTCTACACCCTTTCTTTCTTTATCTCTTTAGAAAACAAATAGGAGCCGGGCAGTGGTGGCGCACGCCTTTAATCCCAGCACTTGGGAGGCAGAGGCAGGCGGATTTCTGAGTTCGAGGCCAGCCTGGTCTACAGAGTGAGTTCCAGGACAGCCAGGGCTACACAGAGAAACCTGTCTCGAAAAAACAAAACAAAAAACAAAAAAACAAAAAAACAAACAAAAAAAAAACAGAAAACAAATAGGAAAACAAAACAGGATAAAAAAATTTAGAAAAGAACAGCAAACACACATACACACACAAATACACAAAACCCATCAAAAAATCATTAACTATCATATATAAGTAAAAGACCCAAACAAAGCAATATATGACAAAGTCTACAAAAATGCTTTATTTTGTGTTGTCCATAGGAAAAAATACACAGACTCACAGACAGACACTAGGTATAGTGTGAGAGATCTTAGAACATGTGATGCTAAATGGTATGTCTCCATCAAAACCCTCCCCTCAGGGTTCAGGGAATTCTGCTGGAACAGGAGACAGATTGTAAGAGCCAGAGGATAGAGGACAAGGAAACAAGGTTCTCTCTCTCTCTCTCCTCTCTCTCTCTCTCTCTCTCTCTCTCTCTTTCTCTTTCTCTCTCTCCTTTCTCTCTCTCTCTCTGTCTCTCTCTGTCTCATCTCTACCTCTATCTCTATCTCTCTCTTAATCTGGTTTACTTTTTTAAAAAGTAATTTAATTACTTTATATCCAGATCTCACCAGCCTCACCTCCCTCGTCGTCTCCCAGTCCCTCCCTCTCCCCTCCCCTCCCCTCCCCTCCCCCTCCCATCCTCCCTTTCTCTTCAAAAGAGTGGAGGCTTCCCATGGATATCAACCCACCTTGATATATCAAGTTCAAGTAGGACTAGGCACATCTTCTCCTATTGTGGCTAGGCAAGGGAAAATAAAGCCTTCTAGACACAGTAGGGCAGACACATATAAGATCTCACAGAGATTGAGGCAGCATGCACAGGGGTTCTAGATGTACACAAGATGGGGTTCTAGAGCTAAAAACAGTAGATACAAGCCCCAATCCTTAATCTAAAAGCTATTTCCAATTAATTACCACTCACAAATCAAAATTTAATTTTCTTCAATGGAATCTCACTGGATCTATTTTCCACAATTCTTAAGGGCAGACCCTATTCCTAGCAGTATAGGACCACCACAAAATGAACTCAATGGCAACTTTGTCCACATTTTTAAAAAACTTACAGGCCTTTTGGACTTATATTATGGCTTCTGATTCTGGGTTTTCATGGGATTCCTGTGCATGTGTATTTGTGTAAACGTGTGTCGTTGCATCTATCTGATGTTCTTTGTTTTGTTTTCTTCTGTTTCTTTTGACCTATTCTGATTTGTTTATTTTTGTCTTATTATTATTATTTTAGATGCCTATATGTTTTCTAAGCAGAGACAGAAAGGGTGTGGATCTGGATAGGAGGGGAGGTGGGAGGGTTGTTGGGGAGTTGGGGAAGGAAAAACTGTAATCATCATATATTGTATAAAATATATTTTCAATAAAAGAAAGAAAATGCTCAGTAAATTGTCATCTTGTCCTGCAGGATCTGGAATATTTATCTTTATACCATAGATCTGGACTGTTCTCAGCCTTGGTCAGAGACGTTTCTCATTGTGGTAGGTGTGATCAGTGCAGAGACTTACAGCAGGTCAAAGGGTGAATAACAAGTGATCAATGGGTACTTAGCTATACATGTGGCATCTGTACCCACCCCCTTCCAATGCTTGAGGAAGATGAGCGAAGAGAGATGGAGAAAGAACCTGAGAGCTGGGGCACAGGAAGGAGTGTTGTAAAATACTAGATTCTGGACATGACGTGAGTATTGTCCTCTTGAACTCACAGCAGCTAGGGTTACTTGTACAAGACCTATCTATACCAGACTTGTGCCATCAATGTCCCTCATGGATGGAGAAGGGACTTATGATGGCTGCTCCTGCCAGGGAGCTATTGCAGTTGATTGCTGGGAGGAGAGGGGGGAGAAGGGGTCTTCTCCAGTGCTTCAGCTACTGACTTTTAACTAGCTTTTCCGCAATTTCAGGTAAATTTTAACAATTTTACTGTCTTACTGGGAGCAATTGACAATCTTAAAGTTTAAGGAAATCATTAAATTATCTACCACCTGTAAGTTAAGTAACCATGAAAATAATATTGGAACAAATTTATTTGAAGAGATATACATATTTACTAAGTTGGAATAAGAGCATAAATGATATGTGATTGACAAACAAGGTACAAACAGAATTGATCATTCATTGAGGTGACATCCGAGCAGTCTTTCATTGTAAAACATATTAAGAACGTGCTTAGCAAGTAAGAGTGCTTGTTGTACAAGCATGGGGACCTGAGTTTGAGTTCTCTACATCCTTGTAAAAAGCTGGGCAAGAGCAAATATAGCCCTAGCAATGTGGGGGACAGGGACGGGAGGATCCATCACTGGCTTGAGCCCTGCTAGCCTAGCTCCAGGTTCAATGAGAAACCTTCCCTTAACAGAATAAAATGGAGAGCAACAGAAAAGGGCACCTGGCTTTCTCTTCTGGCTCCTGCACATACGTGTGCATACACCACACACATATACCATACACACGCATACGTGCATACCCAAATATGCATGCACACACAAAGTTTTTCAAAGATTGTTTTAAACAGAACAGACAGAAGTATTTTGTTTTTAAAGCCGGAGATAATTCTGAAAGAATTGCTTAAGTTGCCTGTTGATCTGATAAGAGGGACATAGTGCAGTACTCATCCCCCTCCCATACTTCCTGTTTCTATTTTGAAGATGAGCTGCTATTCTAAGATCTTTTTTGCATAAATTCCCACAAAGGTTCCTGCCTGAACAAGCTTAACTAGAATTGGTTGCAACAGTATCTGAAAACACCGTCTGTTGTCCCAAATTCAGGGAACTGAAACCTGAGGTGAGCAGTAGGTGAAAAAAGCTGTGTAGTAAGGCCTCTTCGTTCGCTGTTTGTGGATACATTCTCAGCTCCCTCCCATTCTCACCACTTCAAGTGTTGTTTTCTATAAATAACTAATTTTCTCTAGTGCTTTGCACCTTCTAAGCAAACTAAAAATAAAGCAGCAATGGGACTGGTTTCTCTTGTCTCATTTCCGGACGTCACACCTTGCATTTGCATGCTAGCACACAGATGCACAGGCACCCCCACATATGTGCACGCAATTACATAGTCCACATTCACTCATTCAACAGTTCATGTGTTTGCTCCAGTGGCTTCTAACTCATGCCCAGTCTACTGTATACTAAGACTATGACATTATTCAGTTTCAGGGTCTGAGAACTCAAGCCTCAAGCTGATGAATAAAATTATGAGCTATTTTTAAGTAATTTGACTCAATCTGGAAATTCAGAACACCTGAAAATCTCAATCATCTTCTTGAGCAGCTGCAATGTCAGAATTTAAACCTGCGTGATCTCCATATGCCATACTTCATTACATATGATTCATCCAGACTCACTTCATAAGAATCAAAAAACAGATGTTAATGAATGTATGCCAGCACCTATTAATTAACTCAATATTCAAGACTCTCCTTTCATAAATTGCCCTTTGAGTTTGCTCTCAGGTAAAGCAAAAGGTGGGTTAAAAGTTCAATCTGGATTGATAATATCTATTCCCATGGACTCTTGTTCGTAGACCCATATGTATATATTAGTTCAGCAGCGTTAATCACATTCATGTGCATTATTCTACTTGATCCAAACACTACCACTTCGATTACAAATACACTCACTATACATTGATGAATCCTTAACGACCTTACTTTCTCAATCAAGCCAGGTGAAGGTGAGCATCTCATTGGTGGGGATAATAAATATTGGCCCCACATCTATTTGGCATATTCTGTATCTGTATTGTACTAATTATTCTCTCCAATCTTTTTCTGAGTTGAGTCCAAGATAAGTTTCCTTTACATTAAAAAATAATAAAGCATTATCTATAGATTGACATGAGAAATTGTCTTATCATGACTGACTGAGAACATACAATCATTGCTGTATTTATAATTAGTTAGGCAAATTGGGCCATTCTTTTTCTAGAATGTGTAGTGAGCAGATCCAAATAGTAAGCTTCTTTCTTCCCTGTAAGTCTCTGGTAGTTCCAAAGAAAATATTGAATTCACACATTGGGTATGACATGGTAAATTTTAAATGTCCTATTATTCAGCTATTTGTAATATGAGTTTTCCTAGGCAAGAGTCTGTTGTTCAAGGCTCTTGTACAAAACTCTCCCAAAGTTTTCAGGAGAAATTTTGATTAAATATTTCATGGACCTTTAAGACACAGCACCAGCACAAAGCATCTTAATTGAAAATTCCCAGGTTGAAGGTTATTTGACACTGAAGGTTCAGACCAAGGTATTGACAAGTGGTCATGCAGTGCCTGCCACCTGGCTCAGTGGCAGGTTTAACTCCTCACACAAATGGAGGCATATTCTGTGGGTGCCTCCTGCATGCTGCTTTCCTGTCTTGGGTTCCTTCCAATAACAGAATGGTTCAGAGAGGCATAAACAATGCCCTGCTTGTTTCTCTCCAATTGTGAGCTAATTGTTGATTCAGATTCTTCCTGCATACTGGACCACGGATCATTATCATAAATTCTAGTTTCTGATGGCAGTGCTTGGTAATTTGTCCTGGAATTCAATGGAATATCAACCTATAGGAGAAAAGAGATGTACCATGTAAGAATGTGACAAAACATGGTCATTATTGAACTATGAGGGAAAGGCTACATATGTCATGCATATTGTCCCTCATATAAACCACTTCATATCTACATGTTCATTAAACTTTGTATTATCAAAGGGTGAAAGTGTTGGATTTGGTTTGTTTGTTTGTTTGTTTGTTTGTTTTTAATGCTATGTCCAGGTTTACATGAGTGTTAAGCAGATATTTGACCACCGAGCTCCAAAGGTCAAACATCTGAAGTCCACTATGGTCATCCCAAACAATTGTTTTATGCTTTATCATGGGTCATTGGAGGTCACAGTACATACAAACAATCCTCATTCAATGGAAAATCACGGTCCAAGTTCATAGGAAAAGAAAAAATATCCAGTGAAAATGCCAGGCAATTTATAACACATTTGGCATATGGAATGTAGAATAACAAAAACTGAAACACCCGGAAAAAGACCTGAGACCTCTCCAGGAGACAAGGAACAGGAAGACTGTGGGTCACCCAAGACACCTTATTATGATCTGAGAACAAAATTGTAAAATAGAGACCAATTTTGAAAGAACAAAGTTTCAATGAAGTTCTAAAATATTATTCTAGTTGTTATTTCTAATTGTCATAGTTTCGAATGGTGTTGGAGACCTAAATCATATGAGCCAAAAAGGAATTTGTAGAAACTAAAGTGAATCCTGATGTTTTCTTTTTCTCTCTTCTTAGTTATTTGCTGTTGCTGGTTATGCATAGAATGAAGATGATAAAAACGTTGATGTTGTATTAACAGTAAGAGTTTTAACTTTTCATGTGCAAAAGTTGGGGGTCTGGAACTTTTACATGGGGTAGGTATGCTCACCCGTTTGTGTGTGTGTGTGTGTGTTGTTATGTTCACCTGTGTGTGGGAAATGAGTGGGTGGGGTAGTTTCACCCACCTGTGTATGGGGTATGTGGGGTAAATGCACTGAGCTCTCTCTCTCTCTCTCTCTCTCTCTCTCTCTCTCTCTCTCTCTCTCTCTCTCTCTCTCTCTGTGTGTGTGTGTGTGTCTGTGTGTGTCTGTGTGTGTGAGGGTGAGTGGGTAGGTGAATTCATCTGTATGGAGGCGGTGGGTAGATATGCTCATCCATGTGTGTGTGTGTGTGTGTGTGGAGAGAGAGAGAGAGAGAGAGAGAGAGAGAGAGAGAGAGAGAGAGAGAGAGAAAGTTGGTTGGAAGGTGTTTTGTTGGGGCAAACATATGAAGGAACTTTTAACTGCAGTCGACATAGGCAAAAGACTAAAGCAGACTGCTGAAGGAACATTTAGCTGAAGCAGACACAGGATAAAGTGTGTGTATGTTCTGCTAAAGTAAGCACATGAAAAGACATGTGATGAAAGGTTCTATGCTAACTATATATATGTGTGTGTGTGTGTGTGTGTGTGTGTGTGTCTATGTCTTTTCTATTCTGTGTCTATGATGTATGTGTATATGTATATGATGTCTGCCTTATATTGCGTAGTTGAGCTCCATTTGTTGGGACTCCATAGAGAGAAATACACCAAAAATCTTCTGGTGGTATGCTATAGTTTGTCACTTCTGCAGACTTGGGCTGATTTGATAGAGTGATGTCAGCTGAGATAGATTTACGTGTTGAGACAAAACACATGTTGAGGGAAGACATGTGCTAAGACAAAACCCATAGAAGACACATGATGTTTAGAGGGTATAAATAGAATGTGATCGACAGTCATGTAGGCTGAGCTTGGCTTGCTTATAACGCCAGCTGTGCAACACTGTAGGCCTCATGTCTTCGCTGATCTTCGCTTCTCTGAGAGAGGCAGAGCTGAGAACTTCTGTTCCTCCTGGTCTCTCCAGCTGACTCGAGCTGAGAATGAGGCCTTGCTGTCTCCGTTAGATAGTAACATCGACGATGTAACCCAACTCTACCAAACTAGACTGCTGGTGTACCTGTGAAGTGTTTGTGAGAGGACTGAGCCCTTGGTGTTGACCTGTGAACTAAATTATCAATTTCTAGACAACATAGATGGGAGTTGCTCTAAAAAACCTTTATAAACAGGCCCATTTCCCTCGTATCTTTTCTTTCCCATTACCTCTGATGGGTACTGGGCTAAAATGGAGATTAAAGTATTTAAGAACCATCATTAAAAATAGGTTTTAAAAAAAATTAAAAATACATATGTGTGTGAGTAGGTGGTCTTGCCTGTATGTGTATGTGTGTGTATGTGTGTGTGTGTTGTAGATCAAAGGTCAATGTCAGGTTTCTTGTCTCTTCCTCCATACTTTACTTTTTGAAGAATATTTTTCTCACTGAAGCTGGAACTTTTTCAACTAGGCTGGATGGTCAGTGAGCCCCTGGTTAACTGGTTTTCACTGTGTCACTCACTGTTGCTTTACAAATGTATGCAACCACTCCCAGATTTGATGTAAGTGCTGAGGATCCCAGCTCAGTCCTTAAGTTTGCACAGTGAGTACTTTACTCACTGATCCATTTCCCCAGGCCTCTAATTTGAGTTTTTAAAACTCCATTTTGAAGTTATGTTCATCTTGTAAGTTATCAGGTTCTTGATCTTTGCCTATCCATACTTCTCTTGTCCTTGGTAAGTGTCACTGTAACATATACAGTAGGATTTCACTCATATCTACTGAGAGAAGCTCTGTCTGAAAGCATGTTTAGCCCTAACATGCAATAACTGCTGATATTCTCTGCTTTCCTTATGAGGAGAGCACCCAGAAGCAACACTAAGGCTATAAGTCTGAAAGAGCCGAACATGGACTGGTTAGGATGGAGAGTGTCACTACAGAAGTGCATGTGAGGTGATGCAGACTGGCAAGTGAATGGATAAATAATCATGAATTCTCCATGTATCACTGAGGTCCCTGATATACTTTTCAATATTTATCAATCTGTCACTTTAGTTGACTTTGCTCTCTTCCTCAGGATGGCTCATTTTCATGTAAAATTCTTTTAGCATGAACATGGTTCTTTGCACCTGAAGCTCTCCATAAAAGCAGTTAGGTGCCATAGGCTGGTGCACTATGACGTGGTGGCCATAGATGATAAGTAAAGGATGTTAAACAGAGGCATCCATCTCTCCTCACATACCGATTGGGCTTAGCAGTTGTAAAGCTCTCTTTAAAATAAACAAGGTGATTAATAATTCACAATCCAAAAACCTTACCCTTGTAACTGTATTAAGTCTGAGTGGACCTTACTATACAGCCTCTTTTATTCCCTTAGAGCAGCTGTTCTCAACCTGTGGGTCAAGACCCCTTTGGCAAAACTCTACTTCCAAAAATATTGGTATTACAATACATAACAGTAGCAAAATTACAGTTATGAAGTAGCAGTGAAAATAATTTTATTGAGGGTCATGTTGAGGGTCATCACAACATGAGTAACTGTATTAAATGGTCACAGAATTAGGAAGGTTGAGAACCACTGCCCAAAAGAGACTACTTTGAAATAAGATCAGAACTATGAAATTTTCTGTTTTGCTAATTTTTGTATTTCATTGGCATGAAGTAATTACACATAATAATGTTTTACTATGGCATTCATGTGTAGAACAAATTGGTTCATGTTCACGCTCCAGTGCTCTCTCTTGTCCCATTCCCAACCCTCCCAAACCCTTCCTTTTCCCAACTAATTCCCTTTCTATTTTGATGGTTGCTCCCCTAATGGATTTCATTTCAGTTGCTTACAATAGTGTAGGTGAGAGTTTATTTACTCTGACTATACTGAAAATGATCCCCAATCCCCATGAGTTATTAACTGTCCTGTTAGTTTCTCCCCACTTTATAACAAGATGTTTATGGGCCCTATCTTATAAAAAGCATTATGCAGGCAATATGACCGATGTGAAAGTTCTAGTGTGTGTATGTATGTTGTCATGTAAACTTACTTAAAAAGTACATATGGTACAATATAAAAATGTGTTTGTCTTAACAGATATTTCAAACATACCAAGTTAGTTTCCCTTCCTGCTAAGTCAGAAGGCTTCTTTTCTTTTCCTGAAAGATTGGAGAGAAAGAGGGAAAAAAGGTAATCAAAGGGTGTTAAGAAAGCAAGGTGAACTATCTTCCTCCCATGCCCAGCACACTGCATGTTAGCAGTCATCCTCTTAACTTTACTTTGCTAAATATCTTGGCTAGCATGCACCATGCACATCTATCTCAGCATGTGCACATACGCAAGCCCACTTCCCTCCTTACTTCCTACTTCACATAACAGTTTTCACTTCCAAGAGGAAGGAGTATGGCCTAATAAAATAGTTTCAGATGATTTGTATTCATTGAATATTCCACGCTAAACCAATGCTAAAAGTGCTTCTGTTGGCTCTGTGATATATGGGACATCTATATTATACTCCTTTCCCCCAAGGCTCGGGAAATAGTGAAGAAAGATTGTAAGAGTCAGAGGTTGGAGAAGACTGGGGGAAACACTATCTTCTGGGCATGACTACACTGTTGTACCAACTAACTCCTAACATCTGATAATGCTTGCATAGACCTATGCAAGATTAAGCCAGCCAGTATCCCAGTACATGAGCCCTGTAACCCTTAGCTGATGATAGATGATGGCTGTGGGGGAGGGAACAGAGAGTCAGTTCTTTTAGGGGTATAGTCTCTGGTACTATAAATATAATCTCCCAACAAATCTCCACAGCTGTAGGTATATGAGCAATACTAATTGGACCCAGCAGATTATAATATATATTTTTTAAAGAACATGCAATTGGGGAGGGGGCATAGGGGATTCAGGAGGGATAAGAGAAAATGAGTAGGGTGAACAATATCAAAATACACTGTATGCATGTATGAAATTCTCAACAAATAAAAATATAAAAATTTCAGAAATGCTCCTGCCCCATATACATGCTCCCAGGTTTTTGTTTGTTTGTTTTGTTTTTGGATATGATGGCCAAAAAAAATTCTCCCAGTTTCTTGTTTGATATTCAGAGAGAGAGGTTCTAGCAGCCCTAGGAAATATGAAGCGACAAAAAGACCATGGAAAGGGCTTCAGGGTTACAGATGCAGGGAGAGATTCCTTAAAACTGTAAGACAGCTCTGGGATCCAGAAGCACTTACTTCAAATCACCAGAAGCACTTCGGCCCAGACAAAGCTTTTTCTTGTAGCAGTCAAATAAAGGGATGCTTTGTCTGGTTCAGTTTCTACAGCTACATTGTGGCTGGTATTGTAGATAAAGGGAGAGGAAGACATGGAGAAGAGCAGAGAAATAGAATATAGATGGACCAGGTCAACATGCCTCTCTTGCTGAGTTTAACTGCTCAAGGATGACAAAGAAGACATGACTTCGAAGGAAAAAACCAGCTGTTTTCAAAATATCACATCTCTGACCAGAACTCTTGGAGTGGGTACCAGGGTGTGGGGCAACATTTGAAACATAAATAAATAAAACAATTTTAAAAATATATAACATCTCTCATTATAGACAAGTCACATTCTCAAATGCAGTGCTATTGAGTAAAAGACTGACTCAAGCATGTGTTTATGATAGCAACAGAAACTACATACACATATGAATTCCTTTTGGAACAATGATTCTTTAATTAGATAGGGTGTGTAACATTGGAATTATGTGGTATAGCTGTAGAAAGGGCTCAAACCAAATAACTCAAATTAGACATGTTGATTCAAGAGATTACTTCAACCTGTCCTTTGACTTGGCTAAGGTTTAGGAGAATGCTTTCTTATACACAGTTAAGACTGGATTGTATAGAATGAGTACGTTCCCACCCAGAGTATATTTAGCCACAACCCTAGGCTAGCACTGTGGTGTGGTAAGTATGATTTCGTCTGGTGGGAGCCTAAATCATCCACTCAGTTTTCTAGTGGAAACCAGTAGTTCCTCAGGAATCTTTATCTAGAAAGAAAACAATAACCAGCTAAAAATCTATTATCCCTAGAAAAAAGAAATGCAAACGTGTGGCACATGGGGCAAAGGGAAATTGCAACCCACCTTGGATCCTTTTCAGAAAGCAGAGCAGGCACACACAGGCAAGGAGCAGAAGCAATGCCCCCAAAGTAAGCAAGGTGTAAAGCAGCCAGGTCCTGCCTGGCCTCTCTTCCATGGGGGATGGTCCTGAGGCATTGGTGGCATCTGCGATGTCAGATACTGCTGAACACAGTTAAAAGTCTGAGAAACATTGGAGTTGGCCACACCCCTGTATTGTTGGGAT
The DNA here is from genome assembly GCA_021653895.1 of Mastomys natalensis. Lineage (NCBI taxonomy): Eukaryota > Metazoa > Chordata > Mammalia > Rodentia > Muridae > Mastomys > Mastomys natalensis. The sequence continues at coordinate 363,039 of JAJTUV010000035.1, forward strand.
TCGCATGATGCAATGTGCAGGCTAAGCCCGAATTTCTCCTTTGGTGGTCCCAGGACCCTCAACCTCCTATTTTTAATCTTTTGTGATGATCTCACATTCTTCTTGGATGAGTCATTTGTAGAAGGATCTCCATGACAGTTCTAACAAACCGTGCCACCCAGGCCACTTTGTTAATATATTTATTTCAGTACCTCAGGAAGCCATTTTCCTTATGCAGTTTTATAACTTGCGATGAATGTTACTGCTCCAAAAATTGACAAGTCAGACAGCTTATGGTGGTTGGGACACATATAAGACAGCTTTCTGATGCTGTACTTTTGCTTCCTCTCATAAGCTGTTGCCTCCAAACAGCAAATGCTTTCATTTCTACCAAGGATGCTCGGCTTGACATCTAGCCAATGCTCATTTCAGCCTATCAGTGTTAACAGTCACCAGGCCACTCTGTGATCAAGGTTGGCTGAAACTTATAGTTTTTTATCCACAACTCAGTGAATCAAAGATATGATTAATGATATAAAACAAACTGGAAAATATATGAATGTATAATACAGGCTACTGAAGTGGTTCCCAACCAGATAATTTCTATCCCCTAGAAATGTAGTAGTTTCTGGAGACATTTCTAGTATCACAAGGTGGGAGATGATCTACATGTGTGAGAGAGCCCAGGGGCTTGCTAATCTCCTTGAATCACACAGGATACTCCTCCATCACCATAGCACAGAAATCAAACAACTCAATCATCTATGGATTTTGTGAAACTGCTTTTAATGTGCATGTATTCTGCGCTACGATGTAAGATGTACTTTTTCATTTAGGGGTCCCTGTTAACACAGTTTCAAAAGCAGTGAAGTATAGTATTGGATTACATGAATGATTTTCCCGTAGATTCTTTCTTTGAGGGTAAAAACAATCAGGGGAAATGGGGAGAATACAATGGACATATAGTTTAGTGGCACAGAATGGTGGCAAATGTACTACAGCTGCTCTTTAGGTTGGCAAGCAGCCAAAGGCAAACACAGCTGTCTTGGGGGAGGCAGTTGGATGGCAAACAATAATATAATAATCTACTACAAACAAACTCATTTAAGAAGACCTTATTCCCATAATTTATCTTTCTAATTTTGATTGATGTGATACTTACCTATTAGTGGATGTTCTGAACAGTTTTGAGTCCTTTCTGGAATAGAAAACAAGCTTGAGTATTAAAATGGCTTGAGAAAACACAAAGGTGGTAGTCAAAGTTACCTCTAAAGTCAGAGCAAATTAGAAAGGACTCTAGTATTGGCACATCAACAGAGAATCCAACAATCAAGACCAAGTTCAGCTTACATAATTCACAGATCTTTACCTTGAGATCATGATACAGAAAGCAGATGTGTTCTTTCCAAGCCTAAGGAAAGACTACTAGCAACAAAGTACAACCTTCATCTGACTTCCTTGGTCCTTTCCTCCTCATTCCTTAAATATAAAGACACACAGACAATGTGTGATCTCTGACACCTACAACACAACATAATATACAACCAGCAAGTGCTCCAAGCAGGTGTGGATGGCCACAGGGAAAAGATGCTCTGGGTGGCATTCCAGGTACAGATTCTTAAACAAAGATGGTGGCTCTCCTACTTCCTTCTTTCTTAATATTCATCTCTCTGAACTCTCTGTATTTTTGTGATGTCACTGATCAGAAACTGACCTGGGATAATTGAAAAACAAAGAAAAAAAATATATATGGAATATAGTTTAGTGGCACAGAATGGTGACATTCCCAATATCACCTCAAGAGGGGGAAAAACCAAAATACTTATATCTTCAAATCTTACTGATGACAAGCAAGGACATATTTCAAGTTCCAGGACATATTTCTTTCCACATTTCATAATCAGTTCCCTTAGCACTCTCAGGTTCAGAAATAAAAGGAATATTTTTACTCGTTCCTGGTAAGCATTGTTTCCTTAAAAGATCCTACATATTCAGTTAAAATTTAAACTAAAAATTATTTAAAAGATATTATTTGACTTCTACCAAAGAAAAAACACCCCCAAAAGCAAGACATGATTTCTATTTTGTAAGGCTCTATAACCTTTTATGGGATTTGACATATTTTTATATAATGCAATGGGGATGGGAAATGTGTGATAAGTGACCTTAAATGGTAAGCAAATCAATAGACTGTAGTATAAGTGCATGGATGGTAATCCTGGAAGCTTCCTAGAGAGTTTGGGCAATAAGCTGTGCTTGAAAGGAAAAGTACAGCTGTGACAGATATAAAAATGGATATTCTGAAATGAATGACAATGGTGGAGAAAGGACGATGATAGACATGTGACAAGGTTGGGTCTGGGGAGATGGGTCACATGTGTGATCTTGAAGACCTACATTGAATCTTCAGTGTCCATATAAGAGACAGAACACTGCCTGCTACTGTCTGTAATCAAATGCTGAAGAAGCAGCAACAGGAGCATCTTGGGGCAATCACTAGAGCCAGCCTAACCATTCAGTTGAGTCCTAAGTTCACTGAGATACCATGTCTCAAAAAAGTAAGGGGAAGAACAAGTGAGGAAGACACAAGATGTCAACCTCTGGCCTTTGTATACAAATGTATACAGACACATATACACGTACACAGATGAGGAAATGGAATGTAGGGCTAAAGTCCAGCATAGTCTACACCCCGACTTTAGGCCAGCCAAGACTACACACTGAAACCCTGTCTCAAAAGACAAACAAAGTCAAACAAAAATAAACAAAATTGTAATTGAGGGGCTATAGAGATGATTCAGTGGTTAAGAGCATGGTCTGTTTTTCCAGAGGACCCAGGTCCAATTCCAAGAACTCACATGAAAATCAAAAACATCTGTAACTCCAGTCCACCGGCACCAGTCATATACATAGTACATAGACATATATGCAGGCTAAAACACCCACACACAGAAAATAAAAATAACGTAAAAAATCAATTTATCATATACAGAATTTTATTCTAGACTATCAATTCTACTATGTCAATCTCACCACAGTATTTAAATACATATGTTTTAATAAGTTTTGAAATAGAGAGGTCTTCTAACTCCCTTCTTTATCAAGATGATTTTGGCTACTCAAGTCTATCACAGTATGATGTGAATTTTAGAATTAGCTCTTACATCTCTTTTAAAAGGTTTCAGAAGTATGAATTAATGGGGATGATGGATCTTGGGGACTGTCATCTCCATATTAATAAGTCTTCTAGACTAATGACAATAGCGTATTTTTATATCTCCTTTAATTTCTTTATTTGTTGAGTCATGCTTTATTGGTTCTGTCTACAAGTCTGTTGCTTCTAAGTACCTTATACATTTTGATTTGTTATAAGTGGAACTGTTTACTTAACAACCTTTTCAGATTATCCATCACTAGCATGTAGAACCCATTAATTCTTATGTGTTGATACATTTTCCTAAAATTTTGCTGAACTCATATTAACAGTAGTAGTTTTATGAACATTTATGCATTTTCTTCTAAATATAAGGTGATTCCATCCATGAAAAGAGATTCTTTTACTCCCATTCCATTTTCAGTACCTTTTATTTCTTATTCTTGCCAAAGTTTTCTGGTTGGAGCTTCCAGCTCAGTGATGAATGGGATTTCCCACTCTTAGGGAACCAGTTTCTCAGCTGGGGGGGCGGGGTTATAGTATTGGTGATAGATGTCCATAAACTGATTGTTCTTTACCCTCTATTATTCCTGCCTTTTCATTTTTATTTGTCTGTGTTTTGCTCACCTTGAGTGTGCCCAGCTTACTGCCTATCTGTCTTGTCTTTGCTCCTAGAACCAATTGAAAGACTTGGGGAAGGGGAGGATGTGGAAAATTCCATGAAACTCTGCCTATTCCCTAAAACTCAACCAGGAATCAAAACATGCAGTTATTTGCATGTTCTCTGTCCTGTGGGCCAAGTATGAACAGTACTATTTAAAGCATGTGCCTGTCAGAGCATCCAAACATAACTTCTACAAGGTCTAATCAACAAAAGTCAACAACAGAAAAATAAAATAGAAATGAATACAAAGCCAGGCGGTGGTGGCGCACGCCTTTAATCCCAGCACTTGGGAGGCAGAGGCAGGCGGATTTCTGAGTTCGAGGCCAGCCTGGTCTACAGAGTGAGTTCCAGGACAGTCAGAGCTACACAGAGAAACCCTGTCTCGAAAACCAAAAAAAAAAAAAAAAAAAAAAAGAAATGAATACAAAAAAGAAAATAATACTTGGCATCTATTTTTGAACTTTTCAAATAAAAGTTTTAATCTCTAAAGGCAAAACAGTTAGTAACTTCACCTGGTATGTTGATGTATGCTTTTAATTCAAGCACTCACAAGGCAGCAGTAGACTGATCTCTGTGAATTCAAGGCCAGCCTGATCTACAAAGTGAGTTCTAAGACATCCAGGGTTACACAGGTAAACCTGTCTCCCAAGAGACCAGTGACTTCCATTGTTTTTCCTCTACTGTTCTTGACCTCACAGCCTTCTGTCCTACTTTATGTGCTCGTGACTGTTCTGCTCTCGGGGACGTGGTGGACTGTGCACCTAAAAGTCTGAATTGTCTCTTTCACAGAAACACTTCATTAAAAAAAAGCTACAGATGGTCTGGGGTAGATCACTTACCTGTCACATGGATGGCTACTGCATGGCTATTAACAACTTCAGAATTTACGTTTGTAAAACAACTATACAACCCATCATCACTGAGATGTATTGGTTCAAAATGGAGAACAAAAACTGAAATCTTGTGATTTTCTTCCCAACTAGTGTGTAGCTGAGGTCCAATCTCAAGGGGTAAACAGCTTGTTCCATTGTGCTTGCACCAAGTCACATTAGGTCTATGAACACAGTATGTCACAGGACATTCGATTTTAAATAACTCTCCTGTCCAGGTAGAGTGTTCAGAATTCCTCTTAATTTTAAGTTGCACTTGACACTCTTCACCTAAAACATGAAAGCAAAACTGGAATCAGTATTCTCTCTTAGAAGAACCATAGATATTGCTGCAATAATTTCCACCAAAGTTTTCCTCATGCATAATTCCATAATTTGCTTCAATTTTCTTCTTTTTCTATACTTTACCTTCAGTATCCCAGTGTAGTACACGGCTGGCACATAATAAATGCTTGCCTTAAAAATAAATTATTTTACTGGGTGATGGTGGCACATGCCTTTAATCCCAGTGCTCTGGAGGCAGAGCCAGTCAGATCTCTGGTCTACAGAGTGAGTTCTAGGATAGCCAGAGATACACAGAGAAATACTGCCTCAAGCAAACAAGCAAACAAACAAATAATTTCATGTTTTCCAAAAAATATAATATCATAAACTCTGTTTTACAGATGAGGTTGAAATACTAAAGAGAATGCCCATGATTATATGCTAATAATCAGGAAAATTGAGACTTTAAAGTCATAATGAGGTCATTACTGTGTAATTTACTAGAGTTGTTTTGTCTGTATTACTTCATAGCTAGTAATCACTAGCTGTGATTGTACCAGCACTCCTACAATCCACTAAGTGAAATAGGGATTATTTTACTTCCCTATAATATTTGGTATTAGTAATTTTCTTTCTTTCTTTCTTTCTTTCTTTCTTTCTTTCTTTCTTTCTTTCTTTCTTTCTTTCTTTCTTTCTTTAGCTTTGTTTTATTTGGAATTGATTTTGTAATTTTTTTCTATATTCTTCTCTTGTATATCCCAACCACAGTTTCCCCTCCCTCCACTTCTTCTACTGCCCCCATATCTCCCCGAGATTCACTCCTCCTCCCTTTCCCCTCAGAAAGGAGCAGGTCTCCCAGAGACATCAAACAAATAGCAAGATACAATAAGACTAGGAACAAACCTTTATGTCAAGGCTGAACAAGGCAACTTTGTAGGACAAAAGGGGCCCCAAGAGCAAAGGCACCCTCACTTCCAGTGTTAGTAGCCCAACAAAAATGCCAACCTAAACTATCATAGCATATATGCAGAGGACCCATCACAGACCCATGCAGGCCTGGTGGTTTGCATCTTCTCTAATCAGCTGCTGGAGGAACCCTCTCCCATGACAATTAGGCTAGGCACTGATCAGAATAGCAGAATATCATTTTACTGATTTGTTTGGGGTTTTGTTTTGGGGGGGTGGGATGTATCATGGTTCTACCCTAGGTCTCTGTGTTATTTAGCCTCCATTTCCTGGCCATCAGGATGGGCTCCCTCTCATGGTATGGTTAACTCACTCCCTCAAGTTAGACTAATCTCAGAATTCCTATATTGCCCTAGCACATCTTGCAGGTAGGACAAATTGTAGGTCGAAGGTTTTGTTGGCTGGGTTGTATCCCAGTATCACCACTGAAAGCTTTGCCTTGCAATTTACAGCAAGCCTATAGCCAACATCAAGTTAAAGGGAGAGAAACGCAAAGCTTTCCACTAAAATCAGGAACAAGAAAAGGCTGTTCCACTCTCTCCATATTTAGTCAATATAGTACTTGAAGTTTTAGCAAGAGCAATAAGACAACTGAAGAAGATCAAGGGAATGCAAATTGGAAAGCAAGAAGTAAAAGTATCATTATTTGCAGATGATTTTATATATATATATATATATATATATATATATATATATATATATACACACACACACACACACACACCACACACATGTATATATACACTCTCTTGCTTTTCAGTGGCCTTAATACTGCCTTACATTCTTTTCTATGAATCTGTCTGAGGATAACCATCTTCAGGATATAATGAGGATAACCATCACAAGGTAGGATATGCTTTGATGACAGTCTATGTTTGTATACTTTACAAAGCAGAAACAGAAACAGCATCTGACATCTTCAGAAATTTCTGCATACCAGACAGATATTTTGGAAATATGCCTCCTTTTGTTTAGGCAAATCAAGCTTTTCTCCTGGAAATGTGTATCTCAATGAGTTATAAACCTTGAGTTGGCAACTGGCAAGAGTTTATAAAACTGGCTTCACAAAACAGAAGTGGTCGCTCATATGATACTAGTACTTAAGAGGCTGGAGCAGAAGGATTATTGCTAGTGTTAAGACAGCCTGAATCACATGGAAATTTTGAGGCCAACCTGTACTATGCAGCAAGAAATTGTCTTAAAAAGAAATACAAAACAAACAAACAAAAAACAAATACAAACAACCTACAGTATTAAAAGCAATTTAAATTTTCTGTCATTGAATAAGTTATACTATCATTAAATTATAAATTATTTTTATCATTAACTTATGATCCTTTACCTTGTAACAATCAACACATAAGGTAAACCTGAAGCCAACACACATGGGAAAAAAAGGTTTTCTTTAAGCAGAAAAGATAGACAATGTAAGATGCCAAATTTACCCCATTTTTTTACACAGCTCTTACAATTTCATTATTATTTGGTAATTAACCTATAATTGTGTTATATAAAAAGCAAAAAAATCATAAAACTTAAAATTATGTTTAATTACACCACCCCTTTCTTGAAACAAACAAATATGCAACTTGGTCTACAAAAGATTCTACCAGCATTGTTACTTCAAAACAGAGACAGGCTTCAAAAACTCAAGGTTGAGTTGCTCAGGATGCAGCCATCTGTAAGGGTTCACTCTCATAACTAAAGAACTGCATTGCTCCTTTTGAGAGCCACGGATAAAAGGACTAGAGGAAAAGGCATACAACTTTAGAAGTCACTGGGCATCAGTGACATCATATAACTTGTAAGTCTAAGGCATCTATAAACTATTGGATTGGATTCCCTTAGCTGGTGATGCAAAATAAGCAACACAAGTGAAGATTCCTTTTTATTAAGTACTTTGTGGTACTTTCATCCTTTTCTTTTTATATTAAGGATTAGGCTAAGCACAGGGTCTTAAAGTATTTCAAGTCTTTTCCTCCACCTTTATGATTCTTTCTTGGTTTCTTTTGTGGTTGTTTTGTTTTGTTGTTTTCATTTGAATTTTTAAGACAGGGTCTCCCTGTAGCTCTGACCATCTGGAATTCACTCATATAAACCAGGCTGACCTCAAACTCACAGAAATTCACCTACCTCCACTGCTTAGTGCTGAGATTAAAGGCATGTGCCACTATGCCCAACTTTTTCTTTGGTTTTGAACTATTCTTTTCATGCCAACAAACCTACTTTGCCTCCTCACTAACTTCCATCCTTCAGTACTTTTTCTGAAGAAATTTATGGAATTATGGGCTATAATGATGCCTAAATGAGATTATAGACAAAGCTTCCATTAAAAATGAAGAATACTGAGGCTATGAGCACTCACAAAAAGGGACCTATCATGACTGCGCTCCAAAAGACCAAACAAGCAGCTGAAAAGAATCAGATGCAGAGATTTGCACCCAACAAATGGACAGAAGCTGCTGACCCTGAATTAGGGAAAAGCTGGAAGAAGCTGAAGAAGAGGGCAACCCTGTAAGAGGACCAGCAGTCTCAATTAATCTAGACCCCCGAGATCTCTCAGACACTGGACCACCAACCAGGCAGCATATACCAGTTGATATGAGGGCCCCCAACACATATACAACAGAGGACTGCTGGGTCTGGGTTTAGTCAGAGAAGATGTACCTAACCCTCAAGAGACTGGAGCCCCAGGGAGTTTAGAGGTCTGGTGGGGTGGGGGTTGAGGGGTGGGGACATCCTTGTGGAGACAGGGGTGGTGAGGAGGTATGGGAAGCTGGAGGGTGTACTGAGGGAATGAAATCTGGAGTTTTAAATAAACAAACAAATAAATAAATAAATGATAAAAAAAATAAAGAATGCTTGGGGCCTTATTTTAAATACTTCTTAACATTTAATAAATTCTCACTGTAACTTATGCCCAGATCTCATCAACTCTTGCATAGAATAACTGAAATTTAATTGAATTTTCAGGAGTCAGGTAGAGACTAGGAGTCTGCAGAAAACTTTTAACATCTCTGATTGACTTATTTAAAACTATATCGAATTCTCAAACAACTTTACTTTAAGACTTAACAGTTGAATTGCCTCAAAATTTCTAGAATAAACATAAAAGCAGGTTAAAAGGTTAAGTTATGAGGATGGGATTTTCTTGAAGAGAATGGGTAAGGCCACTACCCAGAAGGAAGCACCTGACAATACAGTACCTGATGTGGTCAGATTTATGGCAAAGGGCAAGGAAGTCAAGAGTGGAAAGGCCAAGTGAAACCCTGTCTCCAAAGTCTGTTCCCCTCTCAGGTTAAGAGGCCTCAGGCAGCTCATATCCTGTTTCATCTTCATGAGTACATTTGAACAACAAGGTAGCTGTGGACAAATATCTATCTTCCTCAGTGAGCTTACTGCTCAAGTCATGAAACAATTATGTAATGAGATGTCCTTTTTCTAAGGAAATCTACTAGGTACTACTCTGTTTCCCTTCAAAGGTATCTGAGCTTGAAGGCAAGGTGGAGATGAGTCTTGAATACTCACTGTCAGAGGCCATAGGGATTGGGAATGAGGTCTGCCTTTGTGCAATTTGTCTTCATATGGAAAAGAAACATGTGCAATGATAGAATACTACTGTCCCTGAGTACAAAGCAGTTTGTGTGGGATTCAGGGATGCATTGCTGGAGGCTGGGCTGCCCTTTGGTGAATGAACCACCCCTGACCATCAGAGGTGAGGTACTGGAGTCTGAGAAAGTGAAAAGGTAAAGGTTCTGTTAGATCAAAGCCTCACAGCAGTTCAGGGAACAGATGCACAGCAGGATTGTAGTTTTCAGGAAGGAACAGAGATCTTTGGTTATTTCAGAATATATATAAAAAGCACAATTGGGGGACACTGAAACTCTTTCTATCCAAGAAGGGAAAAACTGTGATGTCTAACTTGGGCAGAAATACAAAAGGCATGAAATTGGTGAAAAATGGGAATATTTACTTAACATAGCCATTTCCAATGACAGCGCAGTGTGTCTACTTGGAACAGACATTTAATCTTATTGACCCTCAGTTTCTCTGTCCGTATTGTGATGGATTACACATCCTTATACTTAACCAGAGAACTGCTACCTCATGCTAATAGCACAGTTGAGCATACTGCTCCTGTTTAGTATTCTGTGACTATACACTTGAGAGGAGCTCATGAATTACATGAAGAAAGAGGTAGTGAGTGACCTGCTCTGACTACATCACTGACCAGGAGCGGGATGATGGAAACATGGTAGCTTCTGAGTACTCTTTTCCACAGGATAAGGGTCACATCAGCTGGCACAGAATTTTTTCTTGAATGTTAAAATGTATAGAAGATGAATGCTTTTACAGAATTAGAAATCAAGATCAATCCCTCTGTGTGTAAATAAGGCGGAGTTTTTCTTATTATCATCTTCAACACCCATAACTAATGTTAGTGGGTCAAAAATTATCCTGAGTCAGATATCACAGTTATAATTTTTTATCTGATAAGCACATTGACAATTCCTTTCTGCCTACCTCAAATATGCCAGTCAACTGTGTGATACTCAAAACACAGTGTCTTTTCAAGCAAACATTTTCTGAAGAGGGCATAATCGCCACTGGTTTTAGCTCCGACTTATCTGCTAACTCCTACTCACTCTGTCCTTGGTATAACTGTCCCTGCTACTTTTCTCAAACATTCATATCTGATAAGGAATTTTTGATGTTAAAAAAATGAAGATGTATATAGTAAGACAAAAAAATGAGCTACCACCCTCAGGATTTCATATGCCAATATATTTCTTTGTGAACCTCTAGAAATGGAGGAGTCTTTTTAAAAGGACTTCCAAAAGTTACAAGTGTATTCTATCCTATATGAAATATATATGCCAATTCTTATCTAGGTAGAGCATAGCAAATGTGAAGCCTGGGTTGCATTATTTTGAACAACTGCTATCTCCATATGAAAAAAACACACTTTGAGAAATCACAATAGGAAACAAACAATTAAATGACCAGAAGTATTAAAAATAAAGTCAACAAACAAAAACGTTTTAGGAATATATGTTACCATAGAGAATGTGGGGACACTAGCCAAAATCAAACTCTAGTGATTCTGAGCACTATTATACAAGCTCATAATGAGCAGAAGAAGTTGAATTCATATGTACTCAGGGTCTGCTCTAGAGTTTGGGCAGGTCAATGAGTTAACTTTCAGGTAGAGTAAAATTTCTACTGAGGATAAATATTACAAACGTGAATTTACAAACTGTATACATATCATTAAAACTCAATAATAACATATTAATTAGTTAGAATTTAAACCAAAAATGTTCTTGTGGGGAATGTTTTAACATGGACATTGTTCAGAACTTCTAACACATGATGATAGTCAATAGTAGATAGTATGGATACTGTACCTTCCTAGTGTCCATACTCTAAAGATGTAGACATCCCACTGCCTATGATCATTTAAGAACATGATGGTTTCTAACAGAATTTTATAATTAGACTCTTTTAACCTTAGACATGACATAATCTCCTATCTTTCAGATCCTCAAGAAGGGCCAAACACCTCTGGTTGAGTTGCTCAAGAAAGATTTCATGAAAGAAGAGGAATCTGAGCCCAACCCCATTTCTAGAGAAATCTAGTCCTCTTGTCAGTACAGGTAATACCATCTACACTCCTTTAAAAATACCTTAAGTTATTCTATGATTATTCCAACTATGTTGTCTTGATTATACCTATTACTGTAAAACAAGTCCCAACTGAAAAGTCACTAACCCTCCACTGAAAAATTCTTACAAATAGAAACTTTAAAAATGGCTTTACTCATTGAGTGAATTCAATTAAAAAATTGAGTAAAGATTAATTTGAGTTACAATGCTAGAGATAAACATAGAAATGTAAACTATTTCTAGAAAAATAAAATTATCATCAATGACATATTAATACTTTCATTATACTAGTCAAGAATCCCATAGTGTGATACATAATCAACAAAGAAATGCTTCAGAAACATTCTGGAGAGGCTACAAATATAGAAAAGTCTTTATAATCAGAAGAGAGGAGATGGTCTCTAGATACCATTCAATAATATAGTCTGCTTACCTTCAAGGGTAGGGATAGTGGAGATTACACTAACTGAAGAAGGAAAAGAGCTGCATCTTTCCTAGAAAATTGGCATGTAGGAATCCTTTGAGGTAGTACCTTACACCCAGCCCAGCCCAGTCCATGAACAGCCTTGTAATTGCACATTAACAATCCTGAGACATCGGGGCAAACACTTGAGAAAATTATAGGCACTGTATCAGAAAAATCAAAGAATCATCTTTCCGTCATAAGCTAGCTGTCACAGTAACAAAATTAGAAACACAATAACTTGAGACTGTACTGGGAGACCTGCACTCCACTCAGAAACCACTCATTTAATGTTTGGTAGTTTTGGTTAAATGTGTTACTTTGTGGTAAATGAGCCTCTTCCATAAGTCAGATATTCCCAGAAATTCTAGAGATACCTAGAGAAGAAGTGAGTGAGAGTGTGTGTGCAGGTGTGTGTGTGTGTGTGTGTGTGTGTGTGTGTGTGTAAATCAGAACTGTAATTGTGAAAGACTCACTACTGGAAGCAACCTTGTGTCTTGGCGTCATGAATAAAGAAATCAATGAAAGCTGAGTTGACTGTCAAATGGATCTGGAAAGAACTGACTCCATGTGAAGCACATGGTATGAATTCATACAACACCACTTAAAACATGGCAGAGACCACACAAAATAAGAAAGTTGGAAGGATTCTCATAATCACTTATTATCTTCCACTTAAAGCATATACATCTTTATAGTAATATCATATAGTAGTATCATATAATCATATATTAAACATTTAAATGTGCTTTCATATGGTGGAGTTTTTTCCAGCATGGTTTCTTCTTGGTCCAGAATTTCTTATAGTTACTATGACATTTTGGGAAAGAATTTAAAGACTACTTCTTACATTTAGTTGTATATGATTATCAGAGTCATTAAGCCAGACATCTCTTATTTTTACCAATAATTTTGAAATTTTTGAGTTTAAAATACTATATGGTATTTTCTCTTCTAGAGTGCTTAAAGTGGAACAAGCAGCGATCTTGAGAGGTCATCCAGAGAGCAGATGTATAGTTTAAGCCATGTTTGGCAGATAATTCCAGAACCTCATCTAACTTATTCATAACTAGTTACCCACAAGGGCACCAAACTCCCTTATCAATATACACCTCCCAGGTCTAGTACAAAAGCAGGCAAATGGAGAGATGACTAATAATTCTTAAGTTCTTACTATGTGCTATGCACTTTGGGACATCATATATAAAAGTGATCTTTGGCTTACGGTAAAATCACATCCTGATGAACCCATCATAATTTTAAAAAATATTTGAAGTCAAATTGCATTTAGTAAACCTAGTCTATCAAGCACCATATATTAACCTATCCTACCTTAAACTTATTCAAAATAAATTAGCCTACAGTGAGTCAAAAGTAAACCAATATAAAGTCTATTTCATAATTAAGTGTTGGTACCTCATGTAATTTTAGGGTATAAGTTAAACATAAAATAAAAAATGCTTGTGACATGATATACTGCACAGTGTTGGTTGCTTATCTTAGCAATTGCACAGTTGAGTAGGGCTACAGTATTGCAAAAGACTATCATAGCATATATTGTTAGCCTGGAAAATATCAAAATTTTGAAGTGTATCTTCTACTGAATTCCTATCACTTTTGAACCATTGTAAAACTTGACACTTTACAAGTTGATTGATCCTAAGAAATCATACATATATTGTTTCAATATATCACCACAATGATTTTATAAGGTAGCTCCTAGCACTGTCTTTTTATTTAAGTTGAGTAAACCGAATGTGAGAACAAATAAGCATCTGCCATAGGTCACCATGTACTAGGAGAATGGCTTGGAACTAGACCCAAGATCCTCTGCTTACTCCCAAGGTACAGGCTGTGATCCAAAGACTTATTGTAAATGAGAATATGTAGAAAAAGTTCTTATCACTCACTCAGATTATACTTAGCAACAATAAATACCAAGTATTGCTATTTTTTTATAATAATAAAGATTTATAAAACTGACACATAAGTAATTGTCAAAAGCTATTAAGCCAGTGAATGTCAGGGACAAAACAGAAATTCAAAGGTCTTTCCCAAGTACCTCTGTTCTGAAAAGCTAATCCTAATTGCTTTCATGGAATTAACAGTGGTGTGTAATGAATGGGATCTGTGCCAGACAAACAAATAATAAAGATGGAAAAGGGACATGCTGTATAAAGTTGTAATTCCTTTATATAAATAAAAATGTTGTGGAATTACACTGGCCAACAAGGCTTGATTGACATAACTAAAACTATAAATGAAAAGGCTTTGTCTTTGTCTATTTTAAAGTTGGCTCTTGATACTTCATTATGTGTCTACTCAGTGGCAGCTGTCTCCTTATGCTTCTACCCTATTGTTCACTGCCTTTGCTCCCCAGGTCAGAGGCTTCACATGCATCCCACTTCATGGAATTCCTCGTCCATTCTATGTGTCAAGGGTGAGGTTCTGGCTGTTAGTTTGGTAGATAATATATAAATATCTCCAGTGAATAACAGAAGGTTTTGGACAGTTTAATGACTCCAAGGAATGATGATTCACACTGATAAGCTATAGAATACTTCTGGTCAGGGAACACTGACCACCTGTTTGTTATAGGTTGGTCTTGACTTCCAAAGATGCTATGTCCTCTACCTTGGTTACATAGCTTTGAGGAAGGGAAGCCAACCTTAACAGCTGTTGACAGAACTGGTGAGTTGCTCCCTCATTCTATCAGAAACCAGCATGAGTTTTTCCAAGTGTTGTCAGGGGAAAGGTGTTTCCTTGTGATGCTCAGTCAAGAGTATGTTACTCAGTAAGAAAGAAAGGTGCAGGAAAGTCCACTTTCACTTCCCTTCAGTAAATTTTCTCACATCCCCAATACAGTCTGCTAAAGAGATGGCACACTGAGAGCTTCACTGGATCTCAAGCCCCAGATATGGTTGACTGTATCTCTGTGGTTAAAAAATTACCAATTGTTCTCCAATGTTCACTTTCCTTTCCTAGTATTACAAATGAAAATGAAACCAGCCACCTCCATCCAGCTAAAAGCTAAACACCTCGTTTTCTCCTACTGATGACTTCGGAACCACAGACTATTTGTGATGGATGTGAACTCCAGGTTGTTCATTACATGAATTCGGCAATTAGGGAAGAGGCAAAAAATGTTAATGAGACCTACCAGCTCAACTTGATTTTGTCTTTCAGGTATCCTGAGGAGCAGTGATTTATACTCTACTTCAATCAGGAGAGAAATGACATTCTTGAAACTGGGGGAGTTTTTCTCTGTATTTTCCCACTCTTGAGAAACACAAAAGCACACCTCCTGAGCACTTCATATTACTATAACTGTGGGAAATATTTTTAAACCATCCTTAAATAAGGTGAAAATATAATGTTTTAAAGAATTCCATAGTTACTGAAAGTCATGGGAATTCTTCAGGATATAAAAGCTGTTTATGTCATTAGTATAATATTAAGGAATGTATCCACTATTGGTTTTGTCCAGAAGAATATATTTTTCAAAAGATTACTTTTTATAGTCTTCTTTTGAAGGGAGGGGCAGCAGGGTGCTGAGGATAGAGTCTAAGCCCTCATATATGTTAGGTGAGTGCTCTACCACTGAACCACCCCTTCCAACACTTATCAAATGTTCCTTTCTTAACCTATATTCTTTTAAAATATATTTTTATTACATGTATGTGTGCATGTGTACTGGAGTGTGTGTGTGTGTGTGTGTGTGTGTGTGTGTGTGGTGTGTTGTCAGGGCAGCCCTGCTTACACTGTAGGTCTAAAATCAGCAATAGGACTGACATGCATGCCTGCTAGCACCAAGTCTTGGATCTCTATGGAAAAACACTGAAACAGATAGCTATAAGCTATTGTAAACAAGCAGCTTTGGTGGAAGGCTGCCAAGCCTGAGTAGCCAAAGACCTTGCAGATAGGTAACCTTGGTGGATAGTACCAACTTAGATAAGGACAAGTGAATCATAGTTAGAGTCATAGTGACCTGTCCCTGAACCTTCATCCCCTGATACTCTGTTCTGGAAGATATCTGTTCTCCCCTGAATACCCACATTCCTGCATCATCCCCTTCCCCACATCCTGCCTTTTATGTGTATATAAGCCCTGTGTGAAAGAGTAAAGATTACGATCTGATCAGACTATACACAGGTTGTGATTCCTCGAGTCTTTGCCTGCTACCCCACGCTCTCTTTCAGGTGATCTCCCCGGACCCCTGTTTAATGCCCTGCTGGACAGGACGTGTGTGTGTGTGTGTGTGTGTGTGTGTGTGTGTGTGTGTCAGAGCAGAGGAACAACACATGTACAGGGATTAGAGGATAGCTTTCAGGATTCAGGGTTTGGTTCTCTCCCTCTATTATGTGGGTCCTAGGGATTGAACACAAGTTATCAGACTTGGCAGCAAGCACCTCTACCTACTGAGTCATCCTACCAACATCCAGTCTCTGTTAGTAATTCAATATAAGTAACATTGTTATCCATCATAAAAACTGCTGAATAAGGCACCTGGCCTGTGCTTACCTAAATCTTTCCATTTCATTTTGTATATGTATTGATTTAATACATTTGGGGATAAAATTTCAAACAAAATATTAATTATTTGAAGCAAGTATTAGTGAGACATTAATAAAAAAGCATGAAGTCAGAGCTAGACATAAGTATAAAGTTATAGTCACAACACAGTTACTAAATTATTAGAGCTAATTATTTTAAAATTAAGTGAAATTATTTTAAATTTAATTGTGCTAAATTATTTTAAAATTAATTATTTAAAATTAATATAATTTAGTGACTAAATTATATTAGAGCTAATTATTTTAAAATTAAGATCTGGGTAAATTTAAAATAATGAGTATGTGAGGTGATAAGCAAGTTAGTTCAACTGATTTAAACATTCTATAAGGTATGTCTGTATTATAATCTTACTTCATGAATATCTATAGTATTTGACATTTTTGAAAGAATGAAATAAAAAAGTTTAAAGCTAGAGCTACTTAAGGTGTTAATGTTAAACCTAAGTTCTCATTTAATTGGATTTTGTCAGAGGTACTGAGGGGAAAAAACTATTAGCAAAGATCACCATTAATATTTATCAAGCTTTAACCGCATCTACTTACCATAGCTAGGCACTATAGGCATAACAAAAGGCCAACTATTAGGATAATTATATATTGTTAAGTGAAGAAAGAAAAGCTAAGAAAGGAAAAGAAACTTAACTGAGTTCATAACGTAAGCAGCAGAGAGAGTAAATAATCCAATCCTGATAATTAAGTTTCCATGCATAAATACT
Organism: Mastomys natalensis; assembly: GCA_021653895.1. Taxonomy (NCBI): domain Eukaryota; kingdom Metazoa; phylum Chordata; class Mammalia; order Rodentia; family Muridae; genus Mastomys; species Mastomys natalensis. The sequence continues at coordinate 380,376 of JAJTUV010000035.1, forward strand.
AGATTATAGCACACTGGGTAGAAGAATATAATATAGAGTACAACCCCAATTGTGATGCAAAATTTAAAAACTTTATTTCACAGAGTCCAGTCTACAATAGAGCCCTTAGAATTAAATAGATTCCACTTAATATTTGACTTCACTTGTCGCTCAGGGAGGGTGATAATAAATAAGGGCTCGGAAGACTGAGGAGAGGTTCTACTCTGCTCCTGGCTAGGTGGTCTCATGACATCAGAGCTGAATCCTAAACTTCACATTTCCAGATTTCAAGATGACATCCCACAGGACCTCAGTGGTTATATTTTTTCAATTCAGCACGAATGTGCCCAGTTGCTACATGTGTTATGGTGGAAGAAAATGTCTTAAAATGTGTTTGAGCCCAGAATTGACTGAGCAATAAGAAACTCCTGCTAATCATTCACAGGCCTTTCCCCTTACAGTGCTTGGTTCTTGTGCAGATGCAAAGTAGCAAGAGCCTTCAAGATAGAGAAGGAATTGCAAGTTTGGCTAACATAAAGGCTTTGCGGGGATGAGTCAGGAAGAGTTCCATAAATAATCCAGGAGTCCCAAGCATTACAGGCAGTGTCTTCATAGACGATGGAGAATTATTCCCTTGTTCAGCTGGCAACCATTTACAAACCATCCTGTCCCACAAAACCAAAGCAACACATAAGCTCTGTTCTTCAGCCTCACAGAGTGAAGCCTGCTCAGTATTCTCATAGTACACCCCACAGAAACAAGGAGGGGATTCTATGTAGATTGAACATTATTTGAGAGTAACCATGGCCACATCTATAAACACAAGTATCCAACAGCTTTCCCACCCCAGTGAGCACCACAGCATCCCGCTGACATCTGTCTAGTGAGAACAACACAACATGTTTTTCCCATTAGCATGGCAGCCACAGAGGTTTTTGTAATAGTGACAAATCTGTACTTAAGTGTTTACAGCATCTGCTCAAATCTCTTCACTTACCATCAGGACCTGGCTTTATGAAACTTAGCTCAAGCGATGGATCAGTCTTTGCTCTGTAGGCAGGTGAATAGCATGTCCTAACTTCACTTACACCCTGTAGCATTTTCAAGAAGCAAAAGTGACTCACCACTCTGAGCTACACCCTGGCTATGAACATCCCTCTCCACAGAGCAAGATCAACAAGGAAAACTGTCACTGACAGAAACTCTGAGGAAGAAAACTGGTTTTCTTAGAAGGTCCCTTACCAATCTTCGTAGTAGGTTCCTTACAAAGGATGCTCCAGAGTCCCAGATAGAGGATGAAGAATTCCCTAAATAGCCCAGGAGTCCTAAGCATGGCAGGCAGTGTCTTCATTCCCAGCACATGTCAGATAAGGGGAAACGCCTTAAGCAGAAGGCTTCCTCTTCGTCCCTAGAGATCTTCAGAGCTGGATCATATTACTCACCCTAGCAGCATCTTAGGCAAAAATAAATTAATTACTTAAAATCAAATCAAATCAGGAGACCTGGTGGGAGAGGACAGTGAGAGTAGCCTGAAGGATTTGTGAGAGCAAGAGGCCCCACTGTGGTTTTGTTTCTGATCCAGTGTGATGTTCTCTTTCAAGCCCTCTGATGTGCAAAGCAGCAGGCTCCTTGCTTCCGCTCTGCCACCGTTCTTGCATAGCCTTGAGGTTTTTCTCAAAGTGAACAATTAAACTTAAAAAAAAAAAATCTAAATTGTTACAGGCTTTAGCTTTAGATTCTGATCAAATCAGGGTCAGGAAATTCATACTAAAAGTACCTATGGTAAGCATACATTTCCCCTTTTCATAGCTTGTGATGATACTTCATCAGTGTAATGTATCTTACAACCATCCCCCCATGCTCCCATCATGGAACAGTAAGATGAGAATGTTTCTTGTCATGAAACCAATGAAGACCTATCTGACGTTATGGAGAGAATGACTGACAGGGTACATTTCACCAACAGAAGAGAGAAGGGTCTCCTCCTTCAGTCTGTAGATGCCTATTTACAGAACACGATCATCGTTAGTACTGGCTACATGTTCTTCCTAAATATTAGAGTTCTAAGCAAAATGAGATCTTGAATACCAATTAAAGGAAACTTTCATTTTCCGTATGCTTTATGTGGTTGTTGTCTAGATGAAGCAGTGAAGTAAGAAATGGAAAAAGTTCAGAAGTGGATGGCTCAGGGTTGCTGACGGGCTGTGGGCTCTCAGCCCACATTTAATTACTAGCTTTTAACAACAGGAACTTGGTAATTCCAAATGAAGAGGTGGCACCTGTGCAGTTTTTACTCATTGCATGGAATTGAGAAATCTTTCCCTCAGAGGCTGATGATACCCTTCCAAGGTCAAATTCCAGTTAGTGTATGTTGTGTTTTATAAACAAAAAGAAAAAGAAGCCAGGGATACGTTGGGGGGGAGGGGGGAGAAGAAAGAGGAAGAGGAGGAGAAAAAGGAGGGGCCCGTGCTGATACCCAACGTTGGGGGGGGGGGAGAAGAAAGAGGAAGAGGAGAAAAAGGAGGGGCCTGTGCTGATACCCATGTACTCCTGGCATGGCATGCCAGGTGTTAGCATTCTGTCTAAACTCCACCCTCACAGTTACCTGGCTACAGCTAGGTATGCTCCTCCCCACAGTTACTGGCAACAGCCAGGTAGACCTGGCCCACTAAAAAGGCTTGCCGCCTCCTCTCTCTCTTGATCTCTTGCTCTCTTGATCCCTCTGTCCCCTCGCCCCTTCCCCCTTCCCTTCCCCTCTCTCCACGTTGTCATGGCCAGCCTCTACTTCTCTACTCTCTTTCTCTCTCTTTGCATCTCTCTGCCTCTACTACCCTCTTGACTCCCCTCATCATGCACTGAACTCTACTCAGTTCTAGTAGAACTCTATTCTATACTATACCGGTATGTGGCTGGTGCCTCAGTGGAAAGAGATGCCTTGGCATGGGCCCACTGAGACATCCTCTTCCCCCATACATCACCACACACCCACAGAACATATTCTCTTTGTCTTTTAATAAACACATCACCAAGTGATACAGTCAGTCTGCAGAACTCCTAGAATCTGCACTGCTGACCAAGGAGGCACCCTGCTCACAGGTCATTTTATACATCTCATTCCCCTTTCCTGATCAGAATGGGGTGCAAAATTCCTGTTGGCAGTTGAAGCAAGGCTAAAATGGCCTGAGAAATTTCAAAGAAAAGCCTTGAATCACCAATCCTAAAGCTCAAGATATCATCAGAACCACAAGTAAACTCTGTCAACTTCAGACCTTCATAGTTCTCTGGTGGTTGTTTTCCTCTCTACTCCTCCCCCACCTCTACTTCTTCCTTCACCTCTCTCCCCCTCCTCCTTTTCCTCCCCCTCTTTCCTCTCCCCCACCCCTCCTCCTTGTCCTCCTCCTCTTCCTTCTTCTTTTGGTGTGTGTGGGTGTATGTAAATGTTTATGTAGATGTATGAACATGCTGTGTGCATTCTGCTGGATATGTACAGGGGCCAGACCTCTTTCTCAATGATTCTGCCCCTTACTTTTTTTAGACAGGGTCTCTCACTAAACCAGGAGCTCATCCATTTGGCTAGAGTAACTGGCAATGAGCTCCAGGAATTGCCTGTCATTCACCCCCAGCAGTGGAATTACAAATAGGTTCTACCATATCTGATCTTTTATGTAGTTGCTGAGGATCTGAACTCAGGTCCTCAGGCTTGCACAGAAGGGGCTTTACTGACCGAGCTATCTTCCCAGCTCATGATTTTCTTTTCATATAAAGGAATCTACACTAAATAGATAGCATTTGGAACAATCTTACAAAACATCTAATGAATTTGAAGTAATATCCATTCTGGTATTTTATCAGTGTATATGGTTATTTATCCCTGCATGGCTGCAAGTGCCATTGGCCAAGACTTTGACTCAGAATCTCACTCCCATCTTTATTCTACTAAGAATTGAAAAAAGCCAGATTCAAAACTGCATTGCTCAGTGATAAGTCTGTCTTGCTTTGTGTTTATAACTTATGCAGGAGCTAGGGTTTTTTTTTTTTTTTTTTTAATCTCAAATCATCCCATTATAATCATGTACTGTTTAATCTGAAACTTGTAATTTCCATGTCAATGCACAAATTTAACGAGTTTACGGCATTCTTAGAAATGCTTTCTTTGTATACTAGGAACAGTTTTAAAAGCACGAGTCCATTGCCAGTTTTATGTTGAATGACAAAAAGTAGAATAGAATTTGGGAAAATGCAAATTATCTTTACAAAAACCCAAGAGCTACTAGCATAGCAAATTATTTCCCTCACTTGCTGACTCCGTTACTTTCATGAATCATAAAGCAACTTTATTTCCTGTAATATTTTCTCCAGGTGATCAGAAGAGCAGCAATCACAAACTTAGCTACAACAATGTTAGACAGAATCAAACACTCCTTAGTCCTGATTTTTTAACCCCTTACATACCAAATAATATTCCATAGCTTCTCCCAGAATTGGATTAAATTGGATTAAAATGATAACTAGAAACTAACTGATTAGTAGAAGAGGTGAACTTTTGAGATGTGGCATCACATATATGATACTTACTAGTTTTTTTTTTTTTTTTTTTTAATTCTTAAAACCCAAAGTATACCCAGAGATGCCTCCCATACACTGCCCTCTATAGATGCTTACTCTTAGCCATGGAAGTGGCAGTTAACATAAGGCTCAGAGGTTAACTTCCTCAGCATATTCTCCATTGAGAGACACCTTATCCTAGGCCCTGCTGTTCCTGATATGCTGCATGCGACAATGGACCACGAAAAGTGTGCAAAGCATTTGCTATTTTCACCCATCATGGGATGCTGCTATGACATTCTTGATCTAGAATTAAGAATGGGCTAAGGGTGTCAGGCCTGCAGCATACTTTAATTTCGCCCTGTCCCCAGTCTTGCTTCACCTTTTTCTTTACCTAGGTATAGATCCCCAGTCATCTCAATGCCTTCTCTCTTACAACCTATGCATGTGCAAGTGTGTTTGTTACATACTTTTCTTTTTTTAATCAAATAATGTCTAACATTGATTCAAAAAAAAGTTTTCATTGAGAATAGATCCTTTCCTTAAACAATGCATCCCAACAACAGTTTCTCCTCCCTCCCCTTCCAGTTTCTTCCTCCCCAGATCCACTCCCCCTCCCGTTTTCTCTTCAGTAAAGAACAGGCCTTCCAAGGATATCAGCCCAACATGGCATAACAAGATACCATAAGACAAGGCAAATGCCCTCATATCAAGGGTGGACAACTGGAGGAAAAGAGCCCCAGATGCAGGCAAAAGGGTTGGAAACACTCCTGTTCCCATTGTTAAAAGTCCCACAGAGCCACTAAGGTAACAGCATAACATATACACAGAGGATCTGGTACAGACCCATGAAGGCACCTTGCTTGCTACTTCAGTCTCTGTGAGCCCTGCTTAGCTGATTCAGAGGGCTACTTTGTTCTGGTGTCCTCTATCCTCTCTGGCACCTACAAATTTTCCTCCTACTCTTGCAAGGGATCCACTGATCTCCAAGGGGAGGGACCTCTAATTTAGACTCTATCCTAATAATGTCTGGCTGTGGGTTTCTGCACCTACTACCATCTGCTGCCAGAGGAAGCCTCTCTGATGTCTGATGACAGAGTACCCATCCATGTACTGGACAGAGTAACCATCTATGAGTATAGCAGAATATCATTTGGAATCATTTCATTGATTGGTTTTGTTTTGTTGGTTTGTTTGATTTTTTTTTGCTTGCTTTGTTTTGTGTTGTGTTGGTTTTTGCCAGTTCTATTTGGTTTCACCTTTGGTCTCTGGGCTCTCAGTCTCAGGTTCCTGGCCATCCAGGCAGGGTAGGGCAAGGGCTCCCTCTCATGGTTCATGACATGGGCTTTAAGTTAAACCAAACATTAGTTCTTCACTCCCATAAGTTCTATGCCACCATAACCCCAGTACATCTTGCAAGCAAGAAAGATTGTAGGTTGAAGCTTTTGTGACTGGGTTGATGTCCACGTTTCTCTTTCTGTAACCTGTAGAGTACCTTTCCATACCAAAGAGACTAGAACATAGAAACAAAAAGTCCATGTGGGTACTGAATTGACCTCTGTATTTGTAATGAATCCTGTGGAAGTTGTCCTCAGAAATGTCTTCCACCATTGTCAGTATTCAAAGAGCAACCTTTTTAATCTAGCATCAGCCTGGGTTGTTTAGGGATCCTCATAGAACTCTCTCAGCCAACAACTCAAATGAGTACAGACCAGTACCACTACTGGCAGTCTTGCCTGGCTACAAAAGATGATCATTTTAGACTTAATATCTTCCATTTTTACTAGGAGTCCTCACTAAGGTCATTGTCATCTATTCTAAGTTTCCACTGCACTAGTTCCCCCTCCAGCCCTGGCAAGTGCCCCCCAATTCCAGCTGTCTCTCCTCACACTCTCTCCCTCCATCACACACACACACACACACATCTCATCATTGTAAATCTTTATTTCATTGCTCCCCTTGTAAAACCAACATTAGGACTGATTTGCATACTTCTTCATCTCTTATGGATATACACATATTTTGACATCTCAGTGAAATACTAGGGTCTGAAGCCATGATATTATTCTTCAAGGAGAACCTTGCAGAAGGAAGTCTTCACAGGATTGATTCAAATATAACAAAAGATTACACTCAATTTTTTTTTTTTGCAAGAGTCCTTTTCAGTCAAATATAAAGTTTTCTAAATTTGTGTACAATACTTCAAACTTCACGATCAGAGTTCTAGATTCATCTACAATGTCACTTACTTTCAAAGGTAAAATTATATCTTAGTGTTGGTATATAATACATTGAAGCCTGGATTGGTGGTACAGACCTGTAATCCCAGAACTTGGGGTGCTAAGGCAAGAGAATCTAAGTTCAAGGTCTGCCTGAGCTGAATAACATGACTGTCTGCATAACAGGAAAAGAAGGGGGAGGAGGGGAAGGAGGAGAAGAAGAAAAAGCTGGAAAGGGAGAGGGACAGGGACAGGGGGAGGGGGAGGAGAGAGGGAGGGAGAGGGAGAGGGAGAAAAGGTAGCAATGACAAGGATGTTAGTTGAGCAAGGGGCTCCAGTCTCTGGACCCTGACAATTCATCACAGTCTTTCTGCTAAGCAAACAAAGATTCCTAAGCCAGCTAGCTCATTCCTGGGAGATGACTTAACAAGGCTGTTTTGCATAGTGGTCTGGGATCCCTACACTCATAGTACTTCCTATTCTCTTTGCCCCAAATTAACTTGCCTGTGATTGGATGGTCATCCTACTTTGCATTTCTTTCACACAGAAATTTCCATATGATAAAATCTTTGTATATGTGACCCTGTCTTGGCACCTCTCAGTGCAGTGATAATGAGCTCACATGCTAATATCCAGGATACAATATTTCATTCATGTCCCTTCATTCTTTGTTCAACAGGTAACATGTTTCACAACAGGAAACTATTTTATAAGAGGTAGGAAGGTATTAAAGCTAGTTAAAAAAAATATATGATTAAATCAATTATTTAGGATAAGCCAAATATTAGCCAATATGCAAAACAGACATTAAAGCGGAAGTTTTGAGAGTTTATAATCTTTTAACCATAAAAACAAGGTATCTAGGGGCATGATGGGAATTTAACAAAATGAAGTAAAAGTGTGCACTTCAGAAACCATTATGCATAATATCACATTTGTCTTGGCATGGGATTCTCTTATTTTTATTGCACTTTATTTTTATGTAGGCCCTCCTATAGCACAGGCTGCCCCCAAACTCACCATGCTGCCAAGGATGATCTTGAATTTCTGACTCTCTCTGCTTCTGCCTTCAGAGTGCCAGGGTTACAAGCATGGACTGCCATGCCCTATTTATAGGGATCAAACCCAGAGTTTCTGGAATGCTATGAGAGCACTCTACCAATTGAGCCACATCCCCAACCACTACAGGGCTTAACAGTAAGACAAGGAACATGCAAATGACAGTAATTCATGAAAAATGAAATGGAGGGGGCTTTTTGGTTGGTTGGTTGGTTGGTTGATTTGTTTTGATTTTAGAGTTTGGTGTTTGGTTGGTTGGTTGGTTTTGCAGAACACAGGAAGACCAAAGAGCTTGATCATTCCCTCCGAAAGAGTATGAGGGAAGTGGTGATAAATATACTTAAACATATAATAGAGGCCCTTGTGAGATCACACGAAACCCAGAGCCCTAGAGCAGCTTCCTGGAAGCTGAACGAAGGGCATTTTAGTTGCTCAACAAAGAGGCTAATCATAAGGAAGCTCCAAAGAAAGGGCCCAGGGAAGCCAAGGAAGCAGGGACTACACAAGGCCTCAGAGCAGCAACTGTTGTCATCAGTTGACTAGTTCAGAAACACAACTCTGCATATATTAAAACTTGGCAGAGCCACAGCAGTGTTCCCTGGTTGAGCTTTAGCCATGTTTATCCCTTTGGTGTTATTTATGGCTAGTGCCAACAAACACCAATAACCATCAACCATCTACCTAAGTCACCAACACAAATGCAGTTTGCAAGGAGACTCAGAAAGCCCAGGTCTGGGTAGCATGCATCCTTCCCTCCTTGCAGATCTTAACTGCTCATCTGCCTTGTCAGATTCCTCTCCTGCCCTTACCATAGGCCTTTTTAAATGAAAACGTGCTCTCCACTGGTGCAGATGAGAATAGCTGGACATATTCTGATCCTAAGATTTTTTTTTCTCTTTGTAAGATATTAAACTTTTCTAATGTTTGACATAAGCACTTTCTTCTACTGTGTTTTAGTTAACTTCCCCAAAATAGAATGCCCCAAATAGGTTGAAGATAAAAACATTAAAAAATATTCTTGATACCTGTTCTGTTTATAAAAAGATAAGGAGAGAAAGAATATGTTTGGTAGATGCATAGTCAGGTATGCGGGAAGGGGTGCCTTTGCAGGCCCATGCTGAGGCATCCCTTTCCCCTGAGGGACCAGCCACAGGACAGTATAGTATAGATTAGAGTTTATTCAGTCCATGGGGAGGAGAGTTGAAAGGGTAGTAGAGACAGAGAAAGGAAGAGGCAGAGAGCACAAGAGTAGAGGCTGGCCATGAGTATGTGGAGAGAGGGGGGAGGGGAATGGAGAAAGAGGGGGAAGGGAATGGAGAAAGAGGGGGAAGGGAATGGAGAGAGAGGGAGGAAGGGAATGGAGAAAGAGGGAGTAAGAGACAAGAGGACAGAGTGAAATCAAGAAGGCAAGAGAGCAAGAAAGAGTGGAGGGAGCAAGCACCCACTTTTATAGTGAGTCAGGTACACCCAGCTATTGCCAGGTAACTGTGGGGCAGAGCCTAGATCAAATACTAACAATACCCAGTATGGTTTGCTTTTACTGGAAAGCATTTTAATAATAAGTTTTGATTTCCAGAAATTTTCTTTGAAGTAGATATATCTATCAATTTCTGTTGCTCCTAAATTATAAAAACCCTTCTCTGGATAATCTGTAATCAAGAAGTAACACACACACACACACACACACACACACACACACAGAGTTAGGGATTTACTGCTATGAACAAACACCATGACCAAGGCAAGTCTTTTTTTTTTTTAAGGTTTTTCGAGACAGGATTTCTCTGTGTAGCCCTGGCTGTCCCGGAACTCACTGTAGACCAGACTGGCCTCGAACTCAGAAATCCGCCTGCCTCTGCCTCCCAAGTGCTGGGATTAAAGGTGTGCACCACCACTGCCTGGCAAGGCAAGTCTTATAAAAGACAACATTTAATTGGGACTGGTTTACAGGTTCAGAGATTCAGTCCAGTATCATCAAAGCAGGAACATGGAAGCATCCAGGCAGGCATGGTGCAGGAGGAGCTGAGAGTTTTACATCTTCATCTGAAGGCTGCTAGTGCAAGACTTGCTTCTATGCCAACTAGGATGAGGGTCTTAAAGCCTACACCCACAGTGACACACCTACTCCAACAGGGCCACACCTCCTAATAGCGCTACTCCCTGAGCCACGCATAAATACAACCATCACATTCCACTCCCTTGCCCCCATAGGCTTGTTCAAACACATGAGTCTATGGGGGCCATATCTAGCCACAGCATAATAAAAAATTCATTTAGCCCAACTTCTAAAGTCCCCATAGTTGATAGCTTTAGACACTGTTAAAAGTCCAAAGTTCAAAGTCTTTTCTGAGATCCATCCAATCACGTAACTATAATCCCCAAATCAAGACAGGAAACTAGCTGGGCAAACTCCAAACTCTGTATCTCCATGTCTGATGTCAAAGTAGTTTTCAGATCTCCAACATCTTTTTCATCTTTGCTGGCTGCAACAGACTTCTTTTCCTGGGCTGGTTCTACTCCCTGTGAGCAGCATACCTCAGGAGATATGCTATGACTCTGGCATCTTGAAAATCTTGGGGTCTCCAAGGCAGCTTCAATGTAATAGCTTCTTGTTTCAATGTCTGAGATCCACACATGATCTTCTGGGCTCCTCCAAAGGGCTGGCATCACTTCTCCAGCTCTGTAGATTCTAAGCTCAGGTTGATGATTCCATGGTATGGGCATCTTGAATACTCTGAAATCTTCCCTGCAACTAGACTTCACCAGTAGCCTCTCATAGGCTCTCTTCATGGTGCCAAACCTCAAGTCCTTTGCATGCCCCCTTCAATTCTGAGCCATCAACTACAGTTGAGGTTGCACTTTCACCAATGGCTTTCCATGGCCTCACAGTGCTAAGATTCAGCTGCTCTCCATGACCCCTTAATGTCTTCAAAACCAGTACCACCTGGGTGACTCATACACATTACCAAGTACAGCTCCTGCAGGAGGTACAACTGTGACTATCTCTGGAACACAGCTTCTTTGTGCTCTCAGAAAACACTTCCCAGATGTCACCTCAATGATGCTGGTCTCTTCTAATCACCACTAATTTCTTAGGTCCAGCGAACCAGCATCAATGTTCCCAGTAGTCCCTTGTATTCTGGACTCTAAAGCCACAGCCACATGGCCAAAGCTGCTTATTGCTGGGGCTGGAACATAGCCCCTTGTTCTGTTACATTATCACCAGCTTTCTGTTTTCCAGCTCCTTCACTACCTAAGCTTGGCTGTCCTGGAACTTGCTCTGTAGATGATTTTAAAATCAGAGATCTACATGCCTGTCTCCTAAACACTGAGGTTAAAGATATGGTCCACTAAGCCTGGATTTAAGTTTTTCTTCACCTAGAACTTGCTCTAGGTTGTCCTGAACTCAGAGATCGGCTTGTCTTTGCCTCCTGGGATTAAAAGCCTGTACTACTATGCCTGGACCTAAATTTAGCTGGGGGGCATCTTGCCCGGAGGTCACTACTCCCTTAATTCAATTTAATATCCTTGAACACAGGATTCAGCTCCATTTCACTTCCTGGTACCCCTTTAATACTCAAACCATTTATTTTATATTTTCCCTTCCTCAGCTTCCTATGCTTGTTTAAAATGCTCTTCATATGTCAATGCAATTAATATAAATCTCTACCTTAGACCAGGTAGACGCTTCAGAAAGGGCAAAAAAGCAGCCACATTCTTCACCAAAATACCACAAAAACAGTCTCTCAGGCCACCTTCTGAAATTCTTCTCCACTGAAAAACCTCTTGGGCCAGGTCTGCACAATTCAAATCACCCTCAGTAACAAAGTCTTCCATATTCCTACTAGACTAGCCTATTAAGCACTTTTTAAAGCATTCCACTGCTTTCCAAATCCAAAGTCCCAAAATCCACATTCTTCCAAACAAAATCATGGTCAGGCCTATCACAGCAATTTCCCAGTCCCTGGTAGCAATGTCTGCCTTAGCGTTTTACTGCTGTGAACAGACACTATGACGAAGGCAAATCTTATAAAAGACAGAATTTAATTAGGGCTGCTTTACAGGTTCAGAGATTCAGTCCAGTATCATCAAGGTAGGAACATAGAAGCATCCAGGCAGGCATGGTGCAGGAGGAGCTGAGTTTTATATCTTCATCTGAAGGTTGCTAGTGGAAGATTTGCTTCTAGACAGCTAGTATGAGGGTCTTAGAGCTCACACCCACAGTGACATACCTACTCCAACTGGGCCACAGTTCCTAATAGTGCCATTCCCTGAGCCAAGCATATATAACCATCACACACAACACACACACAGAGCGAGGCGAGAGTGAGAGAGAGAGAGAAAGAGATAGATATAGATAGAAATATAGAGATAGAGATATACAGATATTAGATATAGATATATTATACTTTATGTACACACAAACACATTTTAGAGACTAACTTAAAGGCCTATGAAAACCAGGATGAAGGTTTCTCAAGAACATAAAAATAGAACTATCACAGCTATAGCTGTGGGCATCTACCCTAGAATTCTATATCACAGAGATAATTGCATATTCTTGTTTCTTGTAGTTGTATTCACAATAATAAGGAAATAAAATGGGCCTGCATGTCCCTCAAGGGATGAGTAGATAAAGAAAATACATAGGCAATGGAGCATTTTTAGCCATAAAGAATGGAATTTTCAAGAAAATGGATGGATCTTGAAATTATTATATTAAGTGGGGGTACCAAAGACAGGTAGTACATGCCCTCACTCGAATGTGGATCTTAGCTAAGGAGGAGAGGCCAGGTGGAAGAACAACAAAACCCAACTGTGTGTGAAAGTAAAAGAAAAAACAAACTACATATTTTATGCCAATTACTAGATAAGAAAGCAAAGGATATTAATGTTAGGTTACCGTGGACTACTCACGTAGACCTGATGAGCTTTTAACAGTCTTTATAAGAGGGACATAGATTCCTACACAGGGCTGGAGGCACAGGAGCTGTAGCAGTAGCTGCCATATATCTAGGGCACCGACACCCTCTCTAAATTGAAAGAGAAGAACAACATACATTTCCATGGACTATCTAGAGAATCAGCTCTGGTATTTAATGTTATTTTCATAATATTCACTTGTTTTCTAATCTCAAGTAAGTTATCAGACTATACTTATGTTTTAAGAAACTAAATTTGTGGGTATTTGTTGCCATAACAACAAATGTCATACAGTGAGTGATGTTATTTTATACTCTACCACCTGAATCATCAGTAAATATCCAATTCTCAGTAAATGTTCCTTGAGATACATGAGAAAATGTGTATCCAGATAAATCTTTTGCGGGATTAATTTTAATGTGTGTGATATATAATTTTTGGCAAATAGAAAAATAATATTATCCCTTGAGACTTTATTAAAGAACTTTAGTGTTATGTGTCCCTCCTCCATGCTGCTATTTATCTCCCTCCCTCCCCCTCAGCTGTAGCCCTCTGTCACTGTTTCCAACTTCATATTGCCTGTATCCTATATCCTCCCAACTCGCCCCACCATACACCTATGATCGATCCCTATATACTTTCCCAGTTTTACTCTGTGTCAGAGTAGAGTATGTGGAGCTGGGAACCTCAGATGAGAGAAAACATATTGAATTTGCCTTTCTGGGTCTTTTCTAGGTCAATCTGTTTAATTGCATGATTTCAGTTTTCTTTACTGCTTAATACTATTTGATAGTGTATATGTGCCACATTCTTATCATTCTTGCATCAGTTTAAAGATATTAAGGTTTTCCATTCCTAAGTATTGCAAGTAGGCCAGCAATGAGCAATGCTGAGCAAATATCTGTGGCATAGGATTCCACTTGGGTTGACAATGCTCGCACAAGAACTGTAGAGAAACAAACCCAAGTACTAGGTAGGAGAAGCATCCCTTAGAATGGCTGGACAGAATAGTCAAGTGACTTGCAAAACAACATGTTATAGATGTAGCCCTGGCTGTCTCTTGGAAGTTGAGAGTGGCTTCCTATTGCTGTAGACACAATATACCTAAGACACAGGACTTGGATGGTTAGATCTGGATCTGACTTAAGCCCCAACTCCCCTTTTTTTACAACCTGCCTTGCATGATTGCAGAAAATTCTATGCAAGTAGCTAGAGAAGAAAACAATTAAATATTCCTACCCAGCTGCTATACCTATGAATCACAATAACTGCCATCATAGCAAGATATGCATAAAGGTGCAAGGAATGGCAATCATATATCAGTGGCAACGAACAACTGTCAAATTTGATTTAAGGCCCACTCAACAGGAGGGAAACCATGCCTAGTATTAGAAACCTAGCCAGCTTTCTGGGCTAGTGAGGTTATGGACCTTAGAAAAGAATCTACCATCTTCACTGGACTTTGCTGGACTATCATAATTGCTTGCTACATCCTAAAACTCATCTTCATACCCACAGATAATTGAAGCTATGATCTCGAACCAAAAATAGTATCTCTTTACAGCAAATGGAGATCATTACAGAAAACCGCAACTGGACACATTGCAGAGATCAACAGATCCTGGTGACTAAGCCCCATTGGATGCATCTGCATTATAGCTCTTACATCTACTGCTTAGGGAACATCAACAAAGAGTGGGAAGCAAAATTGCAAGAGCCAGAATATTAGGAATTCTGCTGTGAAACAGTCCCTCCTAAAAATGGCTGTATAAACCAGACCAGAACAATGGCAACAGCGATGAACATGTTAACACGGGAGGGGAGAAATTCTGTAGGGTCCCACCCCTAGATAAGGAACTACAGGCAATTAATGACTGCTGGGAGAAGGAAAATTAGCCTCCCAGACATGAGTCTCCTTATTCAATGCTCAAAGCAAATTTGTTAGCCAAAAACAAAAAACAAACAAAACAACTCACAAACAAACAAACAGACTCAAAAGTTTCTGTGTGTGTGTGTTATTTGAGCATACAGATACATACATATGCATATACGTATCAATAATAAAAAATGGTTATCAACTTGAGGAGGGGATTGGAGCAGGTAAGGAGGAGGGTAGCTGGGAGGGGCTGGAATGAGGTAAGGGAGGAAATGAAATGATATAATTGTATTTCAATTAAAACATCATTTTTTTAGAATGAAGACAAAGGAAAGCAGGAGGGAGGAAGGGAGGGAAAGGGAAAAAGAGAAGGAAGGAAGGAAAGGGTGGGAAGGGCCAAGGGAATGAGACTGTCCACAGCAGCTATGATTTGCCTCGTGCTCTAGGAAGTGCATGATTTTTCCAGCAGAGTAAGTTTCTCCGATTGTGTAACATTTGGAATTCTTGGGACTTTCCAGAGGACATATAAATACTGCGGCCCCATGAGGCAGGGTGTGTTGCTGGTTGCTGGTTGGTTGCTGTTGGTCATGGCTTGTTAAGCATTTGTGCTCAAAGAAGAAACATCAAGAAGAAATCTGCTATACCCAGAAGATATTTCAACATGCAACAGGGCCACATGCTCCACTATGTTTATAGCGGCCTTATTCATAATAGCCAGAAGCTGGAAAGAACCCAGATGTCCTTCAACAGAAGAATGGATACAGAAAATGTGGTACATTTACACAATGGAGTACTACTCAGCCATTAAAAATAATGAGCTCATGAAATTCTTAGACAAATGGATGGAGCTAGAAAATATCATCCTGAGTGAGATGACCCAATCACAAAAGAACACACATGGTATGCACTCACTGATAAGCGGATATTAGCCCCAAAAGAAAAAAAAAAAAAAAAAAAAAAAAAGAAGAAGAAATCTGGTATCTTGACATGGAAGATCAATTTCCTCCCAAGGAACTCAACACCCTAATCAGCAGGAAGTAGTCTAACAATAACATCACCCTCTTTCTTCTCTATCCTTCTCTCTCTCTCTCTCTCTCTCTCTCTCTCTCTCTCTCTCTCTCCTCTCTCGTCTAGTATTAGGGGGTTGAAAGGGTGGGTAGAGAAGGGTGGAAGAAAGAACCCTCAACAAAGTAGCCTAAATTTGGCCTCATAGTGTCATTTGAATGTCATGCTAGCTTGGATAAAGTCAGCTGTATATAATGAAATAAATGCAAAGCCTTGACAATTTAGATAGGGCTGGAAATGTTTCTTTCAAATGAAACAGAGAGTTAGAGATAAGAGTATGGGGTTGATCTGGGGCCTCCTTGCTGCTAAGTAATCTTGTCTTTTTATGTCTTTTTGATTTTCCAGCTTAACTCTGAGATCCATCCTTCAGGGTGCTTTGTGGTCCAAAATGAATGGTCTCAACTCCAAGAACCTTATGAGTTGTTATGTGGAAGAGGCAAAAGAGAAAGATGGTGGCCCTCAGTGATGCATAGCAGTCATTAAAGAAGCTTTCTGGAAATCCGATCCTTAAAAGTCACTAAGCACATGCGACTTAACTACATCACTTTGCTGCAAGGAATGGTTGGAAATGGACTTCTGACCAGGCAGGAGAAGTACTATGGGAATATCTAGGTCCCATTTCAAAAAAGAACCAATAACACACACACACACACACACACACACACACACAAACACACATACACACACAGCCATACACAATTATCTTCCTGAAGAACTCACTCTCTTACACAAAAGACCAATACCAAAACCTCACCTTGCCAGTTTAACAGAAGTATATTGCAAGGCCTAGTCTCTTCCTATCAGATTTGTATGCCGTGTCACATGGTTCTATGATCTATGAATTATAAGGTAAGTGGCACACTCCATTACTTCAACAGTTCCATCAAGATTTTACATTTTTCTTATAACCAGTTTTTGGCTCCCAAATGAAGTGTTATCTGCAGTAATAAGAGGTCATATGAGGCAATTTCACCTTTAGAACAACTGATCTCCTAAAATTAACTTCCAATTCTTGAATAGCAGTTCTCAGTTCTAACTAGAAACTATTGTTGTCTATTTTAATAAAAATAACTGCTAGATTTTTAAATATTGGTGTATTTAAAAATATTGGTACTTGCCAGGCAGTGGTGGTACACGCCTTTAATCCCAGCACTTGGGAGGCAGAGGCAGGCGGATTTCTGAGTTCGAGGCCAGCCTGATCTACAGAGTGAGTTCCAGGACAGCCAGGACTACACAGAGAAACCCTGTCTCAACAAAACAAAACAAAACAAAAATTGATACTTAACTCTCAAGGTGATGTTAACAGGAAGTAGGCCTTTGGGATAACTGGGATCAATCACCTTACAAGTGAGGCTTCAGGGATGAAGCCTGTTGCTCTCTGCTGTCATGTGAGGCGAGGACATGGCTAGAAGTCACCATTTACAAGCAAGGAGTAGCCATGTCGGATACTGAATCTGCAGGTACCTTATCTTGGACTCCCTAGCCTTCAGAAAAAAGAAAAACAAATTTCTATTCTTCATAAATCTCCCTTCAATGTATATTATCACAGCATATCAAACAAAATGAAATAAATTTTGTCTATCTTCTCTCACAATGATGCATCTGTGCTAAACATTAAATAAAAAGCAACCTTTAGCTAAAGGGAAAATGTCAATATGACATTTCCAGTTTTTAGAAAACATATACGTGCACATGTATACATGCTCATTCGTGCACACACACACATGAATGTACATGTGTGTGTGTACACAGGCATGTACATGCATACCTACCTCTTCAGGAAAAGGCATCATGGAAACAGAGACACCATTGGTCAATAACTAGTCTGCCATAAAACTATATGAAATTTTCTAACCCTCCCAAAATTGTCTAGGCTTCTGCACTCTGGAATGTCTTTCTTATCTTTAACATAAATTAATTTGAAAAATTAATGGGTTTCATTATGACATTTCATATACCTTGTTCTTTGATCATATCCAGTCCCCATAATCCTCTTTCCCCTGCTCCCTCCTGTAACTGTCCTTTCCTTTTCTTAAATAGTCTCTGTTCTACTTTCATTTCATATGTATAGATTTGCATATGAAACCAATCACATGGCTTCTTGTTCCATTTGTTTTCCTGCAAATGACATAATTTCAATTCTTCTTTATGGCTCAATAATAATTGTATGTGTGTGAGTAACAATTGTATGTGTGCTAGAGTAACAGGCTGTTGTGAACCACTTGAGATGGGTGCTCAGAACAATCCTCTCTGCAAGAGCAGCAGACACTCTTGTCCACTGTGCACTCTTGTCTAGCCCTGAGACTTATATGTTAAATGCTCATTTTAGAAAAGAAGAAAAGTCAGAATTAATGGGGTACGTTCAGAGTAAAAATTTAAGTAAAAACAGAAAAGCCTACAGTAGTAGAAGAAAATGATAAAAGAAAAATCAAAATAACAAACTAAAAGAAAACCAAAGGTATAAAAGCCAGAATTTCAATCTGTTGCAAAGATTAATAAAACTGATTCATCTGGCACCAAGAGAATAGAGAAAACAGCACAAGAAATGAAAAGGAATGTGTGCCAACAGCTCCCACATATTAAAATGGTAATAAAATATAGTGAATAGCCTTATGCAAACATATTTGACATCTTTTAAATAACCCTGTAGGAAGCGATTAAACATGTAACAAAATCTTCCTGGAAAAAAATATTCCCAGGAACATATTGGGTGAAAAAACTGAATAACACATTGGAAACAAATAAGGTATATCTCAGAAACATCAAAGCAGTTTAATATTCAAAACTCAATATACTTAGTAAAATATTTTTAAAGTAAAAAGCATCTTTTCAATAGGTAAAAAAGCATGTAGCAGAATTCATTAATTCAGGATAAAACCTCTCATCAAGTTGTAATTAGAAGGGACCTTTTCCAGTCTGAAAAAGGCTGCTGGCAAGAACTCAGTCTGAAAATATGATATTTGTTCTACTTATAAGTTAATAATTAGTCTAGCACACCTCACAGATGCTGGCAGAAGACATAAGCCTCATGAGGCAACTATAAGGACATTTGTTTTGTAGGAAAAGCAGTGTTAATTATATTTTCCTGTCAGAGTTCCAAAGCCTCAGTTATCAAAAAGGTAACACAAGAGCCAGAGAACATTTGCATGCCAGGTGGTTTATACTACAGAGTTATGAACTAAGGAAACTAGATTTTCTTAAGATAAACAATAACTGAATATGCCCCACCCTGCCCAGAGGGAGAGATATTGTTTTTATTATTTGGGAAAATAAACAAAACATCCTTACTTTTCAGATGCTGTATCTGCCATGGCTTTGAACTCTTTAAGTGTCCTTGAAAAGATAGTCCATAGCAAAGAGCGATTTATGTTTGCGTGCACAGATACAGTAACATGAAACCTCACAAAGAACTGTCTCCCAGATGATAATGAAATAATGAATGCTCTTAACATAAAATTTGAAGAAAATTATGTAGTTATATAATTTCAACTCAACATTTGTCTTCCCAGATGCCTATTATATCAGTTACTTCTCTGATTCTGTAAAGAAACAGATTGACCAAGGAAACTTATATGAGAATTTAACAATTATAATTTAAAGATTGCAACAATCAATTAAATAATTCTAAAAATATTTAGAAAGAGAAACTAAAAATTATCAAAGTAAATAGAAGTCCTAAAAAATGAATATAGTGTTACCAGTCTTGAGGTAAAGAAGCCAGGTTTGCCATTCATCCTCAATAAGTCAATTAGAACAGCCAAATTTAATAGTAAAAGCAGAAAAAGGAGATGCATTCATTGTAACTACACTGGGAAGAGGAATAAGATATAGTGATACCCTCTCCCTACAAGTCCATCTTCTGCATTCTGAAGTGAAAGCCAAGGGTAAGAGTATCTAAGCAGTCCTGGTACAGCATGGCCCTATTCACTATTGACACATCATTTGGTCAATGACTGTGTCATGTGTAAGGTAATCTAACAGTGCTAAATTTCTTTCTGCTTACCTTCTAACAGGCGCTTTAGGCTTTTCTGCTCTTCCCAGCATGAGATCACTGGGAGAATTTCAATTTCTTGGGGCCTATCATGTTAACAGTCTAGAAGCCAAAATAAGGTACACAAGTGTTTCTTCAAAATATCTATTTCCCTGTCAGGCCCATTTCAATTCTGCATTCATGTAATGAAGCATAATCTCACTATTTAAATGTTACTTCTCTATCAAATATATTTATAAATTCAAAACAATCTCAATTAAAATCTAAGGGGATAATTTTTATAGAAAATTATTTTAAAAATTAAAAATATTTATTTTAAAACATATGTGTATGTATATGTCTATGTGTGGGTATGTGCACATGGGAGCAGGTGTCCTTGGGGGTCAGAAGAGGACGTCAGATGCCCTGGAAATGGTATTACAGATGGTTGTGAGCCACCCAACATGGGCACTGGAAACTGAACTCCAGTCCTCTACAAGAATAGTATATGCTCTTAACCACTGAATCATCTCTCCAGCTCATATTTGAAATTTTATATGAAATTGAAAAGACTCAAAATATCCAAAGTAATCTGAGGAAAAAGAATAAATTTGAATGGTATGCTATTTGCTGTCAAGTCTTCCTATAGAGCCATATAATCAAGGCATGGTGTCAGGATAGACAAACATATCAAAGGGACCAAAGGAAAAAGCTCAAAGGTTCTCTCACTTTTCATTCAAAGTAAGCCAGTAAAGAAAGTCTTCTAAACGAAATGTGGGGAATATAGGCATGGACCATACCTTGTCCACACCAAACATAAACCTAACTGTTAAAGCTTTCAGGCAGTTGCATATAAATGAAACACTGATTTTATTTCACTGAAGGGTAGAATCCACTTCTGAGTTGCCACTTGCCATCCGTTTCTCCCTTAAAGGTTAACCCAGTGGCAGGTCAATCACCCGCCTCAGGAAATCAGGTCTATTTGAAGCTGGGTTACAGTGGTGGGAGGAATAATTAGCCCCTTAATGAGATCATAATGTACTTTCCCTACCCAACATTCTTACCCTCTCAGTAGCTCAAGGAGGTCAGAAGGTTAAGAAAGGGTCCAGAGGCTCTGTTGGTCTCTTAGTCCAAACTCTGAAAGGTGTATGTTTCTTTTTGTCTTCTCCTCTGTACTTTTCGTTTAGATGCTGGTCAGAGTTCAACCATGCTTTCCCTAACACTTTGGATTTCATTCATTCTTCAAGGCTTTCCTCCTTACTATGTGGCCGATCTTCATGGTGGCTTAGCTCAAACAGTATGGCCTTTTTCCTTCTTTCTTCCTCTTCTCCTTCTCTTCCTCCTTCTCCTTCTCTTTCTCCCCTATCTCCCTCTCCTCTTCCTCTATCTCCCTCATCCAGGCAGCCAGGATTTGCAGCTTGCTTGCTTTCATTTATTTTTAAAACTCTAATAAAATTTCTCAAGCTTTTATTTTGATTCCATTCTTAAGTTCTTTTATGAACAAGACTAAGAACCTCAAGAGAGGACTCTAATTTACCCAGTAACAGGGGTGATTCTGGCAAGACCAACCCAAATTTTTTGCTAACAATTTAAGTGTAGAATGATTTCTGAGGTAGACTATAGAAGCAACACCAGAGAAAAAAACTAGAAAACTAGCTTCATAAAATTTTAACTAAAATCTGTATTCTTCAGAAACTATATCTAAGAAAATGAAGACCGGCATTGTGGCACATGCCTTTATTTATAGCACTTAGAAGGCAGGGGCTGGAAGACTTCTTGAGTTTGAGATCAGCCTGATCTACTTAGGAAGCTGGGTCAGCCAAGCCTACATCATGAGACCCTGTCTGAAAAACAAACAAACAAACAAGCAGACAGACAGACAAACACCTCAAACAACAGTAAAAAAAAAAAAAGGAAATGAACAGTCATTCTAAACTAAAAATATGTGCAAAACATACATAAGCTAAAGTCTAGTAGTATGTAGGATATTAAAAACCATACCTGAACAATTTACTAAACAACTGAAAAACAGGAAATAAGTTGCATAGACATTTTTTAAAAGATCCATGAATGGGCAGTAAATATATGAAAATTATGGTTATCACAATTATGGAAATACAAATTAGAGACCACAGGTTACTACTATAGGCTAAGAAAATGTTTAACAGCAAAGACAAATGACACAGATATTGGTGAGGTTTTGTAGCAACTCCATCTCTAGAGCATTCTCAGTGGGAATGCAATCTATGCTAAGCCTATAGTTTATTAATTTTTCCATAAGGTCACCTGGGCTTTTTCCAGTTGTCATCTTTTTTTAAAGGAAGATACTGTGAACATTCTTGAATAAGTGTTTTTAAAACTTGTTCCATTTGGAGGGGAAGTGAAAACTCTGGGCTAGAATTGTTTTATCTTGATATAGATGTGTATTTTGAAAAAAAAAAATTAAACTACCAACAAAACAACCAAGTCTGAAAAGACAATATATAATATATAGAGTTGAGGAAAATATTTTAACCTATTTAGCTAATATGTAATTTATGCCTAAAATATATAAGAGGTGTTGGCAATTCAACAGAAAAAAAATAATTTAAATATGGGCAGTTTTTAAAGGCTACCTCCACAGGAAATAAATGGCTGGTATTGTAAAGCTGAACAAGAACCCACAGCTAGGTCTAGCTAATAGGCCCCAGGGGTCAACCTACTATTATTACTTTGTTAAACTGACCTAGTGTCAAACTGCTCTCTAAATCCATCTCTGTACCTATAGATTAGTGCAGCTCTCGGGCCTCATCAGAGGAGTTTCTTTGTGCAGTGAACAGTGAATGACATAGAAACTCACAACTGATGAAAGTGCAAAACATGAGTGTCTACAGAGAATCATCTGGAAACAGAACATCTGCATCACCACACCTCTTCCCTTCTAGGCTAGGGACCATCATGGAAGAAGGCAGAGAGAGACTGAAAAAGTCAGTGGTCTGGAAGATCAGGTGACATAACTAGACCTCTCTATTCATGGAATCACAGCAGCTGTAGTTGTCTACACAAGACCTGCACAAGATCACATCAGTCAACCTTTCAACATGGAAAGGAGCTCATGAGCCACCACACTATAGACAGTTGATCCCTTCTGGGTGAGGCGAGAGTAAGTTTTAAGTGTGAGGCCTCTGGTAGGTTGCCCATGCTCCACTGGATAGCCCAACAGTCATGAGCATATGGAGAGCACAAACTGGATTTGGTTGGTTATTTAAAAAAATAGGACATGAGTTGGGAGGGGGTGGATCAGATCAGGGATAAGTTGGGGGAGTGGTAGGAGGTTAATATGATTAAAATATATTATATGTATGGATGAAATTCTCCAACAACTAAAACAAATATTACATTAAAACATTAAGTGTTTTGATTGCTTTGAAAAAAAAAATCTCAGCAATGAAAAACAATGGGCACAGTTGGAAGGCATTTCTCCAAACAAGCCATACAGCCAAGAAGTAAAAGAAGAGATGCTTACCACCACCACCTATCAACTAAATCAACCCCAAATCATAGTATGTTTACTATCTCACAGGTCTTATAGTGGCAAATGCACATCGTGAAAATGGTTTGTGCTCTCCAAAGGTCCAAGTGCAAAATCTTGGTCCTCAGCATTCAGTAAATGGGTGAGAAACCTTTAAGAAGTGGAAGGGTCATAGGACTGTTCCCTTGGAAATAGATTAACATTGTCTTGTGAGCTTAAGTCTAGTCTTGACAGCACTGTTTGTTTCCTCTGAGAATAGGCTGTTTCTAAAGCATGGGCCTAATGTTTTCAGGCATTCTCTTCCACAAACATTTTTGCCACTGATACCATCCATCACCAGGCCCACACTGGAGTCCAGCAACTGTAAATGCCACCCTCTTCAACTTCAAGAACCTTAAGCTATACAAGCCTACTTTATAAAGTATCCAGTTTTAGGTGCTCTGCTATAGAAAATAAAAGGTACCAAGAAACTATAATGAAGACAAAAAAGATAGTGGTACCTACCTCTAAACCCAGTTACCTGAAAGGCCAAGGAGGGCCACAGTTTCAAGGTCTGCCTAAGCTATAGAGACCAGACTGAATGACCCAGTGAAACATTTTCTCATATAAATGGTAGGCTTAAAAAAACTTCGTATTTATTTCAGCAGTTAACATACTTGTCTAGCATGTACAAGACTCTCTATGTTCAGACAAGTACCAGAACCAAAAAAGAAAACACAGCTCAATAGAAAATGTTAGTGAGAATGCAGCATCTATTTCTTGATGTATAAAACTCGCCCTTCCCTCCAAATGCTATGAGAAAGTCCAATATATCAAGTGATAACATATTTCTCATGGTAGATAGCTGTAGGGAGAGAACTGGAGCCCTCCAATTCCTAGAATCCCCAATATAGTTCTTTAACATCAAGTGCTCTTAAAAACAGGACTTTAAAAATATCGCTGGAGAAAATTAATTGGTTTAATCCATTCCTCTCATTTTTACAAGTGGGCATTCAAGCATTCTGTGCTAAATATGAAGGACAAAAGAGACACTAGCAAACCCCTACATGCTCAAATTCTGTGCTGTTCTACTGCCCTCTGGTGGACAAATGTTTCTGAGCTTGTGACCTATGACTCCCAAGAATTGGCATCACTAAACATATAGCATCCCAAGCAGTGGGATATTTCTGAGGCAGGGAGGCAGGACCTGTGGAGGAATAGAATGTGAGTGACATAGAGAAAGAGGGATACTAATGAGGATGCCTAGCTTTGGCTCTGCAACTGGTTTAGTAGTGAAGGAAGAACTGGTGGGGACATGGGGGGATCTTACTGTTCAAAAGCTACAAAGTTGTAAAATCAGAAATCTTAAGCTACACATACTATATCTGAAATGACAGATAATCAAAAGTGGATAGTGGAGGAAATCAAAAGGGCAATAAGTAACTTTATTCAGATTAATATTGAAGAACTAGTCAGTTTCATGGCTTCAACTGCTCAACAGTACCTTATAAAACTACCTGTGACACCTGCATGTTTCAATGGTTGGATTTTTTTTTTTTTTTTTTACGATTTCATTGTAAAAAAATGATACTAACAATTTCAAAACAAATTAAAATGTTTTGTGTTAAGATGAAAAAAATAAATAAAATTACCTATGATTAATGAATTCTTCCAACTCGTGCCACCACAAACAGAACCAGTGTCCTCCCAGATGTCCCCTACTGTGCTCGTCATCCATTTCTTTAGGATGTACGTCCTAGAATAGAACTTTCTTGACCAGATATTGTGAAATTCTTCTCCCAAAATGCTGTACCAGTCAACTGTGCATTAGTTGTGCACAATAGGGGGTAGGGTTGGGGGTTGGGAGTTTAATGAGTTTTTTAAATTGCATATTCTTATTTCATCTTTCTTTAAAATTTGAGATTTCTGACCATGGTAGTAGGCCTTCAGGGAGGCCCACTATGATCCTTGCTGCATGACACTTACATGAAAGTGTATTTTCCAACATTAAGTAGGCTGACCCATATAACCAATGGAATGAGAGACATGCAGTGTGTGGATTCTAAGAGTAGGTCAAGGGAGAAATTGTAGCTTCATTCCCAATCTCTTAGATAAGTTTCTCTGTCTAGGGACACTAAACAGCTATCTAGCGAGGTCCTGAAAGTAAGAAAGAGTCCTCTTACCAGCACCAACTTGCCCACTGTAATAATCTTGGCAAATTGAGTAGATCTAGAATCAGAGAAGACTAACATGGTATATCTCCAGTATTTGCAGAGGCTAATAGATGAACAATACATTCTGAATGTGATTGATGTCATACACTGAGTCCCCGGAGACCTAGATGGAATGATAACAAGAGAGACACTGGCATTGCCTCTATGCTTCCTGCTTGGCTATGAGGCCAGGCCTCCTCTATCCCATTTTCCCATCAATTCATGTTGTTTAATCACACTAACACAAAAGCTAATATACCTATTATATGAACGAGTGCTTTGACAAGCGAAACTTGCAGCTTAAGCATTCAGGTACTTGTAAATATGGCTACATGAATGCTGCATCTGACATGACCCAGAAAAACATGTGAGGCCACTCCCAAGCCCCAGCTTTGTCTAAGGCAACTCATAAAGGAAAACATTTAATTGGGCTTTCGTACAGTTTAGAGGTTTAGTCCATTATCAGCATTGTAGAAAATATGGCAGCACACAGACATGTTGCTAAGGAAGGAACTGAGAATTCTACATCTAGGCCACAGGCAGCAGGAATAAAAAGCTACTGGGAATGGCTTGAGTATGTGAAACCCCAAAGCCCATCCCCTCTCCCATGAGGCACTTCCTCCAACAAGGTCACACCTACTTCAACAAGGTCATGGCTCTTAAATCCCTCAATTATGAACTCTGATGACCAACCATTCAAATATATGAGCCTATGGGGGGTCATTTTTTAAAAAGATTTATTATATGTAAATGAGCACACTGTCACTGTCTTCAGACACATCACAAGAGGGCACCAGATCTCATTACAGATGGCTGTAAGCCATCATGTGGTTGCTGGGTATTGAACTCAGTACCTCAGGAAGAACAGCCAGTGCTCTTAACTGCTGAGCCATCTCTCCAGCCCATGGGGGTCATTTTCACTCAAACCACCACAGGAGTGAAACTGACATTGTTTCAGCTACTGAGCTATAAGGTAATTTTTATACAGACACACTAATATCCCATGGAATCCACTGCTAATTTGCAGGAATTCTCTGTATAAAGGTAAGACATTTGTTTTGAACTTTACATATACCCTCTTTCAACTATTTGTCTGCAAAATCTATCCAGTGTCTTTAAAAGAATAATTTTGGCATAATCACACTCTTTTCCCCTGCATTATAGTTCATGTTAAATAGACAATGGGGTAGATAGGGCTGGTGTGAAGGCAAGAAAGTGACATAATTATATTTTAATTAAAAAGTTTTAAATCCTGCTGCATCTTTGATCAGTGTATTGTCTTATATTTTGTTCTAGAAGGCTGTGATTTTACACTTAGTTTAGGCTTAATGCCATTCTCTAATCAGAAATTTAGCATGTTCTCTTTAATCTCTGAGAAACAGGAAAAGTATAAATTTTCTAATCTGTAGTTTAGCAACTGACAAACTTCATGAAAATCAACTTCCTTGGGCTCAAACATATAACAAAACTCCTACAGAAGGCTTACTTTCTTGATATATATTTTCGGTGTGACTGGTTTTAAATTGATCTGTTGCCATTCCTTTGATATTATAAGGCCAAATTCTACAGAATAAAGTATGTATCCTTTAGATAGCTGAATTTTGAGGAGGGTGTTCAGAGCTCTCAAATCATCAATTATTTGAATTATGCTTTTAAGTTCACCATTTTGACACTGCTAAAACACAAGTATCAAAATGTTGTGCAGCAAGTACATTGGTAAGTCACTGCACAGCCTCACCTCGTGTGCAGAGCAGAATGTTTCCTTCCATTGACCTTAACTGAGTAACCTATTTCGGAATTGAACTGGTGCTCTTAAAATATACAGATTTCTGCCTCAGAATGTAGAAAACTAGGAAATGTTCATCTCATCCTTAAGGTGAAGCAGAATAGAACTAAATTCATATTTATAACTATGCAATCATATACAAAATCTGAACACAAATGAAATTAGCTGGTCCAAAATGTGACTAGGTCAAAGACCACTGGCTCATGCTCCCTCCATGTATATCAGCTAGGACAGGAAACTGGTGAAGACAGTAGACAATGGAAGGGGGAAAACTGTCTGAATATAGTTTTGTGGGTCCTCAATCATTTCCAGATTCTCCTTCCATAAAGTCTATCTGGCACTCAATAGAAAACATCAGAACAAGCATTCAGTAGTGTATATTGTGGCATATAACTGGAGATGGGGATGGAATGGTAGTCATGCATCTTGTGTAGAAATTCCATCATAATACCTCCATTATGGCCAAATTCATTAAAAAAGAATCACCAAATTTACCCAAGAAGAAACTGTCCTAGAATATATGAGGCCAAGAATTCAATTTCGAGCATTTCGTAAACTGCGCATGGTGGTGTACACCTATAATCACGGAATTCTGGAGGTGGAGATAGGACGATCAGAATTTTAAGGCCAATCTCAACTACATAGTGAGTTTGAAATCAGCTGTATGACATTCTTATTTTTTTTTCTTTGCTTTTACCAGTAATTCCTAATTAAAAAAAAAAACTCAGAAATTGTAAGAAAAGATTTTTCAAAGATATATATATATATGTATATATGTATGTGTACATATGTATATATATGTGTGTGTGTACATATATATATATGTAATTTTTTTAATGTATGTGTTTACAAGTGTCTGGTAAGCCCAGCAAGGGTGTTCACTCACTCCCTACACAGTTGGTGTAGCTGGAGCTACAGGAAGCTGTGAGCTACCCAATGTGAGTGCTGGGATCTTAGTCAAGGCTTCTGGAAGAGAAGCAAGAACTCCTCTGCCATTTCTCTAAGCCTTGAAAAGACTTTTCCATTCATACTTGTATTACCCCAAACCCAAATCAACCAATACTATGGAAGAAAACCACAGACCAATATGCCCAAATGAGCAGATGCAAAATTTATCAACTCAATAAGAAGCTGAATTTAAGTAATATATTTTAGATATAGACAGATATGCAATTTATCCAAAAAGGGCAAAGTTGTTTCAATGATCAATGTAATCTACTACATTTAAAAAAAACTGTTCATTTCAATAAGTATAAGGGAAAAACCTCAATATTCAGAGACTCTTCTCCGTCCAAGCGCATTTATATAAAACTAGCGATGCTCCAGAATTGATAAAATAATCCTTCTCGAAGATCACAAAGGCAAGTATGTCTCATTTATCACTCCTACTTGACAGTTCAATATGAGAAAACGGAAATAAATTAGAAAAAAAAGTGAAACTATTTATTTGCATTTGACAATATTCTATGAAGAAAGTTCTGAAAGGATAAACAACAAATCACTAGAATTTTTAAAGGGCTTTTTACTTATATCTAGGTGTGTGGGAAGGGTGTGGATGCATGTGAGAGAGCACAAGCCCATCAAGGAGCGAAGAGGACAACAGAGCCTTGAAGCTGGAGTTACAGGCAGTTGTGCGCCACCCAGTGGTGGCAGTAGGAATCAAACTTGGGTTCACTGCAAAACGAACAAGCACTCTTAAATGCCTCTTAACTCATGTCTCCGCCCCTACCTAAAATCAGTGAAACTGAATGACTCTAAGAAGAGTACACAATCTGAAGCCTATCACAGTAAAATGTATTTCCATACATAAGAATAAAATATTGGAATTAGAAATGACAAAAAAGATAAAATCATACCCAAATCCCACAACACTATATGGCTAACAAAATATATGAAGGATTAAAAAAAAAATCAAAATGATGTAAAATGCTACACTTCCAGATTTGAAGATTTGTTTCAAGTCTCCTTCGCTTGGTCTATAGACTCAATGAACTTTCTATCAAAACCCCAGCAAAACACCTGTATATACAAGCTTATCCTAAAACTTACATGTGAAAGCACAGAATCAAGAAGTGCCAAAAACAACTGTTTAAAATAAAAAGTTGGATGGCTTACACTTCCCAATTCCAAGATTTATTATTATAGTAAATCAGGCAATAGGGTAAGGCCAAAACAAGAATATGTCATTAAAATTTCACAATAATACCTATTTCAGGCAAGAGCCATAGAAGAATGCCCCATTACTGGACAAATCTCTAACTACAAACTGAGTATTTGTGGTAACTCAAAGTCTACTAGTTGTGATGGTGCTTTTAACATTCTTTGAAACTCCTTTCTCCAGAAGCAAAGATCAGTTCCCCTCCCTGATGACCCATAACCTCTGAAATATGTTCAGCCTTACTTCTAATAATGCACAACACTAAAAGTACAATTAAAAGAACCTACAGATCCTAAGGACTGCCTGACATAATGCAAAGGGCAAGCACATTACTACTGTCGTACCCTCTCAAATCCCTACTGTGGTAGTCTTCAAAATTCCTTACTTCAGATTACTCAGTGAAAACATCAGACAAAATGAAAACTGAGGATGCTCAACAAAATTTCTACCATTAAGCTCTGAAGGTGTCAAAGAAACTAATGTGTGTATATACGTTGTGTGTACACCTAGTGGTTTCTAAGATAAACATGGCCAGTTACTTACCTAAAACAGAAAGGAGGGATTGAAGATATATACTTTCTCCTGAGAACTGACTTAACTGGGAGAGTAACATCTAATATAACATATAACCTTACAATAAGGGTATTCAAATAAAAGCATTAAAACAAAAATACTAGTAAAATCAGTTTGGAAAATTAAGGAAGACTTACTTTACAGAGAATAGAGCAATGTGTATGAGTGATAAATTCCATAATGAAATC
Source organism: Mastomys natalensis (assembly GCA_021653895.1). NCBI lineage: Eukaryota > Metazoa > Chordata > Mammalia > Rodentia > Muridae > Mastomys > Mastomys natalensis. Next base: position 410,420 of record JAJTUV010000035.1, read on the forward strand.
TGGTTTTATGTTAATTTTTAAAAAGTTTCAAAGAAGACTAGTCTATAGGCTGAATGAAAAGATGGTGTCCACCATACTTAAGTCTTGATTGTATTTACCACAACTAGCATCATATTATTGTATTAAGTCATTATCTTCATTATGAACTTTTCTATCTAATAAGATTTGAACCACAGTTTAAAGAGCAAAGCAAAGACATTAAAGGTAAGATTTCATTTTTCTTTACAGTTGAGTAGTATCCATTGTGAAATGCACATTTCTCATCCATGAGTAACATCCAGTATATACGTACATCTCTCATGCATTGATCAGCTGCACTTGATTCCATTTCCTAGGTATTATGAATAAAGCAACAATGAACCTGGATGTGCAAGTTATCTCTAATGCAGGATGTAAAACTTTATTTCCTTACTGTGGTGGTTTGAATAGGTATGGCCTGGATAGACTCATGTGTTTGAATGCTTGGCCCATAGAGAATGGCACTATTAGGAGGTGTGGCCTTGATGGAGTTGGTGTGGCCTTACTGGAGGAAGAGTATCACTGTGGGAGCTTTGAGGTCTCCTATGCTCAAGCTATAACTAGTGAGTCTCTTTCTACTGCCCGCACAAGATGTATAACTCTCAGCTCCTCTGAACTACGTCTGCCTGCACACTGCCATGCTTCCCACCATGATGATAATGGCCTAAACCTCAAACTGTAAGCCAGTTCCAATTACCAGGTTCATGGTGTATCTTCAAAGCAATGAAACCCTAAGAGACATTTACCAAAGCAATGGCAATTCTATTTCTTTTTATGAGAAATTTCCAAATTGATTTCCAAGGTAGCTACACAAGTTTTTCATTCCCACAAAGAATGTGTAACAGTGTTATTTTTCCCACATCAATGCCAATACTTGTTGTCATCTATATTCCTTTTTAAGGCCATTCTGACTGTGGTGAGATAGAATCTTAAAGTAATCTTTATCTGGATTCTCTTAAAGACTAGGATGTTTAACATTTTTTAAGTGTTTACAAGCCATTTTTAATCTTAACCTGAGCCATTTCTTCAGCCCCACGGAGCCCATTTTTTTAATTGGGTTGTTTCATCATGTTTAGATACTTTAGTTCTTCGTATATTCTAGACACTAATCTTCTGTTGGATCTATAGTTAACAGATTTTCTCCAAATCTGTGTGGTGTTCACTCCAAAACAGTTTCCTTTGTTGTACAGAAGCCATCTAACTATATGAGATCCTTGTCAATTGTTGATTTTACTTCCGAGATTTGGGAGTCCTATTCAGAAAGTCAGATCTCTACCTACAAGCTAAAGCACCCTCCCTGCTTTAGCCTCTACCAGTTTCAGAATCATAAAACTTGGAGGTTAACTTGCTTAACCTGGAAAAAGATTACACTTAAAGCACCCAGGATCAAGAAGACAAATGTTGCATGTCCTATCTTATATGGATTCCAGCCTTGATTCATTTTTATGTTTATCTCGGAAAGTGCCAGGTAATTACCAACAAACCACTGGGAGTAGAAGCATTAAGGTAAGATAGTAAAATAGAGATAAAATGTAAGTGGAGTAGGAATACTGACGATGGAAAGGTTCCAACATGGATGTGGTGGGAGAAGGTTTAACCAAAAGCCTGCTATGAGAAAGCTGTATGGGATCCTATGATCTTGAATGCTTTGCAACTTTAAAAAGCAGAGGGCATAAAAACACTGGTAGCATAAAAGAACTGAAGCAGGGATACGGGGTTAAAGGTTTAGGTGAGGATGAAAGCAGGAGGGATAAAAAAAATCAGAGGGATAGAGATGGGCTAATGCAATCAAGAATGTACAAAGCCTTACAGACATGAGTTATTGAAAATTAAGTGCCAGGCATGAGATACTTCCCTTATGAGTTACTGGTCAAGGAGGCCTGGAGGCATCTAAAACAACTTATTACTGACATTGTTCTTGGTTGCAGACCATAACAGTAAAACCTATTTCTGAACACAGCCCACTCTGATCTCCATACACTGAGAAATTAGTATCAAACTCGCCAGGACACCTTCTCCCTGCTAACAAGGTTTCACAGTGCTGGAAGGTGCTTGCTACTGCCAGAGAAAGGGTATCCATGGACTTGCTAAACTACTACCCCACCAGGAGCATTGTACTCACTGATACAACAGTGGCATTAGGAGGATAAACAAGCTTGCTAACTGGATTTGAATCTGACACACTAACCTAGTTAAAAGCCCATGACTGGGGAAAGATCACAGGCCTTAGGGTGCAAGGTAACTTACTGACAGTGCTTCACTAAATAGTTAAGTAGTCAAGCCTCCTAATTAATATGTTTATACCCATACCCATAGATATATGCTGCTTCCAACCTTGGTCAAAGAAACTTCTTACATTGGGCAGCAGTTATCTCAGAGAATAAGAGACTGAATGTTCAGATGTGTGAGTCATCTATACCAACCTCCCCCAAGCAAGGCTCAGGAAACAACGTAGAAGAATGGGCAGAAAGAATGTTAAAACCTGGAAGATGCTAAGTAGAGCTGTGAAATGCTGTCTTTAGACATAGCATGGATGAAACCTCATTAACATCACCTCATAATTTCTATGTTTGCTTACACAAGACTGGCGCAAGGTCAAGTCAGTGGAAACTCGAGTGAGGACAAGGAAGGGCCTCTAAGGCCTCACTCCTTTCAGCAGAGCTATTCAGTTACTGGCTGGTGAGGGAGACTTACTTTTCTTATGGCTAATTAACAGAAGCCCACGCCCCAGAGGGTGGCCTACATCTATTCAAATATGGTCAGTACTAAGTGGATTCAGGGTTATTAATAATAAAGATGACAGTAAAGACATGAATTTGGGATGAACACAGGCTGAAGGGTCCTAGAGGAAGGGTGGGAATTAAAGGATGATATGGAAGAGAGGTCAAATCAAAATACATGGTATATGTGCATGACATTTTCAAAAGTTTTTAAAGTTAAGGGGGATATTCTTAGATGATGTAAATAACATGAAAGACAATGTAAGACATCACATTTTACACGGACTAAGATGGCGACTGAGAGGCAATGCAGGGATTTAAGGCAAAGATTAAGAACAAATCAAAAAACAAAACCAAAGATCTGGACAGCTTACAGTATGTTGTTTCAGGAAAATCTGCTTTTGAAACTCCCAGACTCAGATCTATAAACTGACACAATACAACTAAAGATTCCCCTTCAAATCTCACTATTCTACTGGCAATTATGTCTAATAAACTGGGCGATGCCAATACATCAGGAAACAGGTATTATTCCTGAGCATGTTTCATGGCATACAGTTAGCACTTCAGAAACATGAACTAGAGCACAGAGAGATGTATGGAGAGGACAAGGCAGGGAATGGAGTAGGGAGGAAAGCGGGGGACACACACCCTGGCATGGAACACTTTCTAGAGCTAGTTGTGACACTGTACATGTTCAATAGCATCCTTACTCTGCAATCATCCTCTGACAGCGGAATCCCTACTATAACCTTCTGATAGGAAATGAAAACATTTCTTCACACACATTTTATTAAACAAGTAAGGCTGGTAGTAGAACAGTTTTTATTTAATGCATAAACATATAAGTCCCATTATTAGAGAAATTATTCTTATTGGTAAATATGGTCAATGGTCACATCTATGGATTAATTCTTTAAAAATCAGAAGCAGTAATTAGGATAGACTCTATATCCTCTCCACTACATTGTGAAGTGTCTTGTGTAGTCATATTCTATTGTTGGAATGACAGCTTGAACAAATTTCAAAAAAATTAAAAGATACCTGAATGTCTTTAGCTAAGGAAAATAAGATTTGTAAACAGTACTGTTCTAAATCCATAATAATTATCAGCTTTATTAATTTATCAGAAATATGATAAAATCTTATATTGAGTAGTCTATTAAAAGTTGCCTAGCCAAGAAAATTTGTATCTGCTTAAGAGAGGTGCTCTATAAATGACTGACTGGCTATCTGCTCCAATATTCGAATTTGAAAATTCTAAATGAAAAGTTCATATATGTTGAATTACCACAATATTTATAAGGCAATGTTGTCTTTAATGTGTACAAATAAGTATAAAACTTATTCATTTACTTTGCCCCTTTACTGCTTACAAACTTTCTAGAATTTATACGAACTTAAAATGAAACAAGTCTGCAAACACCATAGCAAATGAAAACAAATCAGATGCAAACACTTCATAAGAGATTCTGAATTCATAAGGGGCATTTAACAACCATAAAATGGACTGTATTGTACCATTTTCATTGAATAAAATGATGAAGTTTTCTTTTATTGTACCTAGAAACATTGTAAGCTTACTTAGTTTTCAACAGGAAAACTATTATGAATCACCTATAGCATTCCAAGCTGTTACCTAGCCTTCAGCATAGACATAAATGTGAAAGTTAATGTACATCAAGATTCCAGAAATAAATCTTAATGGACTGAAAAAAATTTGTTTCTATTACAAATTAACCCAAAGTTCCTCTTCAGAACATGGTTTATTAGCAACACACAGGTTATCATACATTTATTTAAGGTATGAGTAACCCCTGTCTCTCACCAAATGGCATAAATCACAAAATTCAATACAAACCTATGTCCAAATTAATTCAGTTTACTTGGCATGCCATCACTCACTGTGAGTGCTCTCAAGAACCCAATATGGATGCACACATCTCAGAGATGTGGCAAATTGCTTGGACATTAATACTCATTTGTGCTTCCTGCCCACCCAGACTGAGCAAAAAAGCCAAAAGAAGATACTTTTTCACAGGAGAAAAATTTACAGTTGTACTTTACTTTCAATTAACCTGTTTAACTTGAATTCCTTGCTTCAAGGAGGGCTAAGGTTGATACAACCTTAACTTTACCATCACCTGATGGAAACACATTGTGCCAAACATTACCTCTGTAACAAAGTAGAGTTAAGTGACATGCGTGCGCGTGCGCGGTGCGCGTACGCGCACACACACACAGAGTCTAACCACTGAGTGTGGACTACTTTTCATAGTATAACACATCCCAGAGAAATTTCACAAGAACTTCCATACATGAGGAGATAAAATCAACTATAGGTTCTGTTATGAAAGTTAAACTAAATTTCCAAAATGAACAACAACAAAAAAATCTGTAGGAGCCATTTGCCACCAATCACATATACACGTAAGGATACATATGAACACCAAGTCTCCCCCGCCTTCTGCAACTGTCTCAATAATTTTCTTCATCACTTCAGCATGCCTGAAAGCGGAAAACAAATCTTATTAGCAGGGTCAATTTGAGCAAAATAGGGTTTACTTGTAAACAAAATTTTAAAAAGCCTACTGTAATTGTTCAAGTTAATTTTTAATATAGAATAATTGAACTATAAAATACACTGTCAATTGCTGAGCCATGAAAACACTTCCACTGAAAGGGATTTCTAAAAGTTATAATCACCACCATAAACTCAATAGAATAGCATCAGTTAGCTTTTTGATAATAGAGGAAGAAAGCCACAAGGGAAAATCCGGTAAATGTGAAGCTGGGGTTGTTTGTTCTGGAACCATAAATAACAAGGTATGAAATACAAAACACAAAGAAAAGAGCTATGAGACAACCGCCCCATAATCTTGTGATTTTAAATGTTTGTTATTGGTAGTGTGTGCGTGTGTGTGTGTGTAGGTGTGTGCACACCACATGCATGAATATGGGTATATTCACACCATGAACATGTGAGGTCATAGGACAATTTTCAGGCTTGATTCTCTCCTTCCCTAAGTAGGTTCCAGGCTTGTGGAGCAAAAGCTTTTACCAATAAGCCATCACACCAATCCCTTAAATGTTTAAATATTTACTTAGCATAGGAAAAAATCTATAGCTGAAAGGCTCAATAAAAGCTGAGAATCAGCCCCTCTGTACTGATGAGTATTACTTATCTGAGTCTATTTATATGAAGACAGTATTATCTCAAGATTCTGTCCTATGCACAGACACACACATAATTCAAATCTCTCCTATGCTGCAAATTGAGTGACATCAACTAAAGGGAAAAAAAACAATATACAAAATAGCTCTTCATACATTCCCTAACTTATACAATGCTATTTTAGTTCTTATGAACAATCCTTTACACAGAGGAAGATCCTCAGAAAATTAGCACAGTCCAAGGCAGTCCTAAAAATGTCCCCATTTCTTCTATATGGCCTCAGATTATTATATATTATCTCATTCTACTTCATTTAATAATCATTTGTTTTATTAAAATGTTTAATGTAATTATGAGGTACTTCTCTCTTCTTCTCAATAGAGTAAACTTATGCCACAGACATATATTCCATTCAATTAGAACCTATTAAAATTCCAAACTGATAGAACATATTGACTCTCAAAAAATGATCTGCTTTAGTAATTTAAAATTAAAAGTAGGCCACCTGGTGCTTATTATATAGGCTGTTCTCACTACAGAGAAAGGGAAGGCAGAGTAAATCTACCTACATAATACACTTAGCCCAAGTCTTGTACATAGTGCATATAAATGGGGAAACAGAAGAAGCAAATCAAACATGAAACAACAACAATGAAATCCTAATGAATTACTTTATAGAAATATTATAATTCTTGACATAAATAAGCTGAAACATGGAAGCAAGTTTTCTCTAGGGTAAGAAGTTCAGGAAATAAAAAGGTTGTATAAAATAAAAGGACACCATCAACAGTTTTTAGCTTTGGTACACACTGTGCAGCCCAAGGTGGGTTAGAATTTGCAATCCTCCTGCCTCTGCCTCAGCCTCCCAAGTAAGAGTGTTGGGATTATAAGTGTAACATACCATGCTCACCTAAACAAAATTTTGTTTTAAAAAAAATTCTCATCTAATTTTTCAATAGATTACAGCATTCTCAGTATATCATGAATATTACTTGTAATAAATTACTAATTCAAAGAAACAAGCATGTTGCTTTTCTGTAAGGAACATTCTAGACAAATCATGTATCTTGGTTCAGCTTGACTTTACTTGGACTCATGAAAACACACTGACAATGAGAGAATGCCAAAGCTCAAAATTCAGTTGCCTTGAGAAGGCTAAAGAAGGCCTTCCTAAAGGAAGGGCTTATATTCCACATTCATGTAAAGAGGCACTCAAAATACTGTACACCCTGTCTAAAGGATGAGTGCTGAGTTACAACAAACTGCCTAAGCTACTGATAAAACGAGAATGACCAACAGATCTAATCTATAACTAAACACAGAAAACCAAAATAAAATTCTTAGTACTACATTTAAAATAAATCAGTAATATTTATTATCCTTTATCTTGAATATTTAACCAAGCAAAAGAAGAACATTTCTAAAGATGAAAGAGAATTTTGCTTATAAAGTAAAATTTTCTGTTACTGACGTTTACACATCCCCAAATAATAAATTCATAAAGTTGACACATACAAACAACACACACACGCTCTCTCTTTCCCCACACACATATACACCCAGACCTGCATGGGTGAACTGAACACATAGGAGGTGGTGGGAGATGAGGATGGTTTTCAATGGTCACTGTTTTCTTCACATGATCTTGACTGATGTCTTCATACATGTGCTCAACTGTTAGAGGCTGCCGTTGCTGAAAGCATAAAAAGTGCTGTGAAGCCGCTCCTGAAGCTTGTCACCTACAACTATTTATAAAAATTAATTTTCTAATATCACTTGAAATTCACAATTTCAGATTATTCAGAATGACCAGATTGTTTGAGAAAGAATTCTGAACATTCAGGCTCTGTAACAGGAGCCATCATTAATGTTGAAAAGATGCCACAAATAGGTAAGTTTATAGATGCCAAACATTTTTAAATTTTAAGAATTTATTCCTTAGGCCCGTTTCATTTTTTACTTCCTTTTAACAAGTCACAAAACGGCAAGTTAAATGAGTTGATCTTACTCCAATTATTCTCTAATCCAATATTAACCGAATAAAAATTAAGGGAAAATAATAGCTGACATAATCAGTTTGTAAATGTTTACATACTCCACAGATGTATCCTGACAAAATATAAAGAATTATACAGAGTTCAACTTCTCAAATTTTGAAGCAATAAGCTTAGAGGAAGACTCAGGAGTCAGTATACAACATATTATTTGTATTTAATACTTAGCACTGTCACACTGAATAGTTTATTCTAAATGTGAATCAAGTTCAATAATTTTAAAACTGTAAAAAAATGACTTCAAAAATTTAAAAGACCATATACACTGATGGATCAAATAAAGAATCTGAATTAAACCCACCAATTTAAAGTATTTACTTTCTATTTCTTTCTACTTTACCTCATCATAGCCAAACAACCATAGCCGTGGGGTCTGGTAATATTTATCATAAGTGATATACAGGTCATAAGTTCTTGTTTGCAAAATAGCATCTTCACCTCCAGCGTCAGCCTTAGCTTTACAAGCTTCCACTATTTTCCTCGTGTCTAGGGTAGCCTGTCAAACAACAGTGAAAAAAATTTAGAGCCATTACAAACTATTCTAAAAGACTATTGTCATTATTGAAAACACTAACTCCCAATTTCAGTCATAAAAATTATCTTAAAAATACATCAAATTTACAAACCTCATCTGTTTCCAACAATCCACTCTCTTCATATTCTTATATAAAAGAGAAAAAGAAAAAAGTTAACTGAGTTAAACTTAATGTAACAAGACTTTAATTTGTTTAGTTTGATATATTATCATCCTTCTTCTTCTCTCACCATAGAACTTACAACCTCGGTATAAGATTTTCTATTTTCTTACCAAATCATGGGCTTTCACCTTCTCATCTAAAGTACTTTCCAGACTCTCTCAGACATACCCAAGTGCATAAAGTTCCCTGAAGCCACTATTAAGTAAAATATGCCTTTCTAGAACACAAGCACAGATACCATGACAATGTCCATGATATAACTGAGATGATGACAAATGGAAGCCACATAGCATGCAGCACACATATGCTGGACAAAGGGACGATTTAGGTATCACAGATGAAAGACACTGCTCAGCATACAATGTCATCGTTTTACTTAGAAAACATGCCTCTGAAATAAGGCAACAACTGCAGCTGGCCACACCACCTACAATGTGTTCTTAAATGTTAAAAGTGGCTTCAATTTCACTATACCCAGGACTACACTACTAGTTTCCACCTTTGTGGACTGAGGCCACTAATAAACCAATATAACTTATTCCTGCACATTGAAACACTTTCTTTCCTTGCCTTTCACATTATATTTTATTGCCTTTCTCCTAACTTTCCTGATGCTGCTGCTTCTTCAATATTTTCTACTCTGCTTCTTTTATTGTATCTACTTAAAAAAAAAAAAAAACACAGCACTTTTACTTTAGTAAAAGAAGTAGGAAAGACTTCAAGCCCATGACTTTGTCTTCTCAAACACTGCCATTAAAGATAAACTCATCAGATTCAATGATTTTTTTTTTCCAGATTAGTGTGTGTAACATGAACACAAACTTTATTTTGCAACAACACTCGATGACTAATGGGAATTACAAATCATATGTCTAAAACTGACCTGACTCCTTTCAAGGTAATTACCATCAGTTAATGGCATTTTTCCAGACATTCAGGTTGCATTTGTCTACCCTGCCTTTCACATTTCACACCTAATCCAGCATCAAATTGCTTTTGTCCTATCCTCAAAATATTTTCACAATTCTGTTTCTCACTGCTATCAATATTATGATCCAAGCCCAAACTACTATTATTTTGTATTTTTCTTTATTTAGTCTATGTTATAAAGAGTTTCCTGTTTTCTTTTTTTTCCTCTCAGTACACTTCTATTCTTGGTTGTCAACTTGATTAAATATGGAATTAACTAAAACTGAAATGGCTAGACACACCTGTGAGAGATTTTTTTCTTATTATTTGATAGGGAAGAACCACTTCTAATACTATCTTTGAGGTGAGAAGATGCACCTTTAATCTGGGTCACACCTTCTGCTAGCAGCCTGTATAAAGGACAGGGAAGAAGGATGCTCCTTCTTTTTGCCTGCTTGCTATCACCCTTATTAGCAAGTCCTTTCCTTCACAGGTTTTAGAGCCCACTTCTCCCAAGATTCTGGTATACACTGAAGATTAGCTGAGACAGAACAACTACTGGATACTTGGGATCTTCTGCTCATAAATAGCCATTGTTCTATTAGTTGAACCAGCCTGTAAATTATTCTAATAAATGCCCTTTACATTATAGATAGATATAGATAGATAGACAGACAGATAGACAGAGACAGACTCATTCTATAAGTTGTTACTCTAGAGAACTTTGACCAACAGAACTCCCAATTTTGCAGTCACCGTGATTCTGTTCAAATGTTAACTCATTTTACTTAGAAAACTGCTTCAGTGGCTTCCACTCTCTAGTTAGGACACCATACCATCTGGCTCCCAGTTACTTGTCTGACTCCACTCTCTACTATCTTCTTTTTATTCTCCAGCTATGGAACACTTTATAAAAGTCACACATGTTCCCACCTCAGGACCCTTGTAGTATACTCCAGTATAAACAGCTTGTTTACTCCCTTAATTGCAGATATATTCTCAAAGTATATTCCTTGACTAACATAGCAAAATACAGAAATAGTACTCCCCAAGATATCTTATTCTCTTACCTCATCTTTCTCTCTTAACACTGAAAACAATTTAACACAATATATCTCATTTTATCTAATCTCTATATTTTTATCTAGTTAAAACAAGAATTCCAAAAGATCATGTCTGTTTCACCTCCAGCCCTAAATGGTATCTCAACATACATTTATTTAAAAAAAAAATCTGCAGGATGGAGGCTAATGATGATTTAGTAGTATTTAACAGTTATGCAAAAGAATAAAAGGCCCAATGGAAGACATAAAAGTTAAGGAAGAAATCAGTCACAAAAATAAAGGGAGAAAAAATAAGAGGATGTATTAACACAATCAAACAATAGAGACACTAAATACAGTAAGATTGACTTTAACATGGAGGTCATCACATGGTGATAGCAATTCCTTCATCTATTTTTAACTATCTGAGATTTCATTTCTATTAAACAGTAATGAAACTGTAGGGGCTGGAGAGGTAGCTCAATGGTTAAGAGCACTAGCTCTCATAGATGACTAGGGCCTAGTTTCCTATGTCTACATGGTGGCTCACAACTATTGGTAACTCTAGGATCCAAACACTCTTTTCTAATCCCCTTCATGAATGTGATGCATTCATACATATAAGAAAAACACTCATACATACCAAAATAAGTAAGTTAAAAAGATAAAGTAGGAATTTTGAATAGCCACGTATTTAGAAAGACTTCTAGCACTCCACTACGCTTTGAATCTGCACCATCCTCCAAGACGAGGTTCCTGTTCTGAGTGTTCCCATCTGCAGCACTGTTTTAGGAGGTTGTGAAGTCTTGAGGAGGTAGGGCCTGACTACGGGAAAAGTCAGAGGGGTGGGTTTCTAAAGGCTGTAGCTTAGCTCTTGGTTTTAGCTGCTCTGTTTCCTAGCCTGCTACTGTGTAAACAGCGATTTTGCCACGTGCTCCTCATATCAACAGAGTCAACTCCACCAGGTATTTTCCACTAATGATAAACTGAACCAAAATAGATGTATCTTCCCTTGCTGCTGTCATCTATCATGGTGATATAAAAGTAACTAATAAACTACTATCCTTTGGGATTTATGACTAATCATCCTAGTTGAAACAATTCTGTCAAAATCACATTCTAATTAAAATAGAACATAAAATCAAAACAAGTTTTATCCTGACCTGATAAAATTTAAAATAAACTAAATATTCACAAGGCTCTTAAATGTTAAGCCAACAGAAAAGAATTCTTAGTTCACATGAAGTATAAATATTCTAGAACCTACAGTCTAATGGAATTAAAGCAATCTAAACTAGTAATACCTTCCATATCTGCAGCTTCCCCTTCATCTTCCTCTTCTTCTTCATCACACAGTGCTGAGCAATCCTGGAGTTTTATACTGTCCTTTGAAATTAAGTTATGCAAATGCATGCTCATTAGTTCAATACTAAGCACACTTAACATGAAATTTTTATCAGCAGTATTTATTTGCTTCAAAAATATTATTAGACAGCCTGTCACATACACAGTTCTATTCAAGGCATTAGTAATAGAGTGAAGAAAACAGAATCAGTATCCTCCCTCTTGACTGTCTGCCCGTGCTTCTTCTGTGAATAGTTGTACGACCGTGCATCATTCAGTGATGAGGGCACATTCACAGAAATCACTGTTAGGTGATTTCACCAGAAGACCACAGAGAGTAACTAAGGTAGCCTTGACATTACCAGAAGATACCATCTTACAGAAACTCCAGCATCAGTGAGGCCATCCTCATAAATATTTATCCAGAACACTGTGCACAATGGTTATAACTAACCACAGTAAAAACCAATGTCACCTAATCAGGCAGCTTATGTCCCTAGAAATTCACATACCAATGACAATAATTAACCCATAAATAAATCACTGGAAGTAATATGCTAAATGCTGTGAGTGAGAAGTATCAGAGACTATTATAATAGGTTCCAAAGTCACCTTAGGTGACCATTTAAAATCATTTCCAACCAAACTCACTGCAACAGTACGTATTTTTTAAAAAAAACACATGTACGGAGTTCAGAGGAAATTTTTAGAAACTGGCTCTCTCCTCCCACCAATGTGAGTTTTGGGGATTGTTCCAGTCATCAGACCTGGCAGTAAGCACCTTCGCTCACTGAATCATCTCACAAGCCCCAAATGTCACTTTTACTGTTAACTGTCAGTGCATTGGTATTAAAAAGATAGTCCAAAGTTATGTTAACCTATTTATAACTTAAAGAAAAATTATATATTTAAAAGCCAAATAGATTTGTAATTTGAAATGAAGTATAAAGCTTTATTTTATGCTAATTTACTAAGAATATCCTAGCTGAATTAATCCAAAGTTATAAGACCTTACAATTATAATATTTTTATTTACCTTATTAATAATATTGTCTAAGAAAGAATAATGCTAGTGAGAGTCTACTTAGGGGTTATATACTACTAGAAAAAAATCAAATATATCTCCATTATGCTTAAAATGCAAACCAAATATCATCAGTACTTGGGTAATTATTTAATGAACTTTCCAGTGTATACCTGACATTGACACAACAGGGTAGAAATGAACAACACTTGTGTTCAGATGTAGAATATAAACTACAAAGAAAGAAAGAAAAGCAAGCCCTATTTATAGTAAATTATAGAAGGCATATACATAGTCAAAAAAATTAGTTCACCACTTCCTCTTTAGAACAAGAAAGTTAAGTATCAAAATAACCATTACTGTATTTGTTAAAAGAATTTTTTAGGCAGGCCTGCTGGATTAAAACAGGAAACTCCAGTTACTTGGGAGCATATGGCAGAAAGAATTAAAGTTCAGGTTTCTCTGAGCTACATAGCAAATTGTAGGACCAACACGGGAAACCTAGTGGAATGCTGTCGCACCACAGAGAAAGAAACAAGCAGCTCAGCAGTAAAGCTCTTGCCTAGCACCTTGGCTTCCACCTTTAATTCCAGTACAAAAAAACACAAAACACCAACCATACATATTACCTTGCCATCTGTCATTACAAATCTGAAGAAGATACAACAATAGACAAAATAAACAACATGTTCTGAAGCAAAAACACAATTTGTGAGATTCTCCTCAGTCATACTTCCAAAAATTAAAAAATCAAAGTATAAATTCCTAGGCCAATGAGCCATCACTCCCAAAAAACAAGCAGATTTTGCTTTCTTATTCTTAGGTTCCAAGTAATAAATCCCAAAAGATGCAGTGACTAAAACACACACACACACACAACCTCATAAGGTCTTAAATTAGTAATTTATGTAGAGAACGTTTCCTAAAAACAAAGGGGACAGAGCTGTTCTAGCCAAATATTCTACCTATAGAGATCTATTAAAAATTTGAGAAAACATACAGAGAGAGAGGGAAGAGAGAGAAAAAGAGAGATAGATAGATAGATAGTAAGATAGATAGATAGATAGATGATGAGGAAAAAAAACAGCAACACATAGAACATTTACATGACCCCTAGATAAGGATGAAGTAGAAATTAAGAAAGCAATCCATATTTTCATTTGTTAAAAAAGGAAAAGTAGCTGGGCAGTGGTGGAGCACAGCTTTAATCCCAGCACTCAGGAGGCAGAGGCAGGCGGATCTCTTAAGTTCGAGGCCAGCCTGATCTACTTAGTGAGTTTCAAAACAGCCAGGGCTACAGAGAGAAACCCAGTCTTGAAAGAAAAAAAGAAATGAAAAAAAACAAGCATTCTGTATTTTTCATAGCATTTCAAACAATCATATAAAAATATGAAGCAGATGCACTCAATCTAAGAAAAGAGCTAAAATATCTAACCTAAATCAAATGCAAATGTGCTAGCACAAAAGCTTTACCCAATTATATTTACGTTTACCCACACAAACTTAAGTGATTATTCAAAATGTCACCATTTTGGCTGAAAAAAAAAAAAAAAAGTACAGTGGAACCTCTAAAAACAGAATATTAGAAGTTACTACCAGTAATTTAAAAAACAAAAAAATAAAATTGGTTAGAAAAAACTACAAAATGTAATACTAATATAACACTAGTGTCTGCTAATCAGCAAAGGTAACCTCTTACCAATTTTCCTTTTAACCATTTACTATTCAGTGTACTTAAACTAATACTTTTATTGTAATTCACAACAGTTACAAGCCTGATTACCTGAGTTCTATCTGCTGGGCCCACATGAAGGAATAAGAGAACCAACTACCCCAAGTTATCCGTCAGATTTCTACATCCTTGCTTTGATACACACACATTCACATATACACACCCAAAATAAACAATTATAACTTAAAATTTAAAATTTATATATATAGGCAAAAACTAGGGTCACTGACTTTAGAATGTTAAACAATACTTGCTTTCCAGTGTAATTCCTTAACTGCTTCAGTATTCCTGTAATACCTGTTTAAAATTCAGCAGAAAAAAAAAAAAAAAAAACTAAAATTAAGCTGCAAATTCCCGTTATGTAATAAACATTTATTTAAATTTCTAAAAAAATTTGAACTTCAGGCATATTTTACAGAATTTTTCAAAGGGGGGGGGGGGGGCGGGGGGGAAAAAGGGGGTTAAAAGGGGGGGGGGGGGGGGGGAAAAAAAAAAAGGGGGGGGGGGGGGGGGGGGAAAAAAAGGGGGGGTAAAAAAAAAAAAAGGGGGGGGGAAAAAAAAAGGGGGGAAAAAATTTCCCTTTTAAAAAGGGTTTTTTTTAAAAAAAACCCTTTTTTTGCCCCCCCAAAAAAAAAAAAAATTAAAAAAAGGGGGGAAAAAAAAAAAAAAAAAAAATTTTAAAAAAAAAAAAAAAAAAAAATTTTTTTTTTAAAAGGGGGAAAAAAAATTTAAATTCTTTTGGGGGGAAAAAAAAATTTTTTCCCCTTTTTTTTTTGGTTTAAAATTTTTTTAAAAACCCCAAATTAAAAATTTCCGGGAGGGGGGGCCCCAAAAAAAAAAAAAAACCCAAATTTCCCAAGGGTTTTAAAACCCAAATTTTAAAAAAAAAAAAAAACCCCAATTTTTTAAAAAAAATTAAAAAAAAGGGGGGGTTTTTGGGTTAAAAAAAACCCCCGGGGGGGGTTTTTTTTTTTTGAAAAAAATTAAAAAAAAAAAAAAAATGGGCCCGGAAAAAAAATTTTTTTAAAAAAAATTTTTTTTTTCCCCTTTTTTAAAAACCCTTTTTTTTTAAAAAAAAAAAAAAAAAAACCCCCCCCAATTTTTTGGGGGAAAAATTTGGGGGTTTAAAAAATTTTTTTTTTTCCCCCCAAAAAAAAAACCCCCCCAAAAAAAACCCTTTTTTTTTTTGGGGGGGGGGGGGGGGGGGGGGGGGGGGGGGGGGGGGAAAAAAATTTTTTTTTTTGGGGGGGGGGGTTTAAAAAATTCCCAAATTTTTTTTTTTTTAAAAAAAAAAAAACCTTTTTTTTTTGGGGGTTTTTTTCCTTTTTGGGGGGGGGCCCCCCCCAAAATTTTTTTAAAATTAAAAAAAAAGGGGGGGGGGCCCCCCCGGGGCAATTTTTTAAAAAATTTTTTTTTTTTTTGGGGGGGGGGGGGGGGAAAAAAGGGGGGCCCCCCAAAAAAATTTTTTAAAAAAAAACCCCTTTTTTTTTTTGGGGGGGGTTTTTTTTTTGGGGGACCCTTTAAAAACCCCCCCGGGGGGGGGGGAAAAAAAAAGGGGGCCATTTTTAAACCCCCCCAAAAAGGGGGTTTTTTTGGGGGGGGTTTTTTTAAAAAGGGGGGGGGGGGGGGGGGGGGGGGTTTTCCCCAAAAAAGGGGGAAAAAATTTTTTCCGGGGGAAAAACTGCCAAAAAACCCCCAAAAAAATAAAAAAAAAAAAAATTTTTTTGGGGGGGTTTTTTGGGTTTTTTTCCTATAAGGGGGAAGAATTTAGGGGGGGGGGAAAAAAAAAAAATTTCCCCGGGGGGAGGGGGGGGGGGGTTTTTTTTTTTTGGGGGGGGGGGAAAAATAAAAAAAAAAAACCCCCGGGGGGGGGGGGGGGTTTTTTAAAAAAAGGGGTTTTAAAAAATTTTAAATTTTTTTTTGGGGGGTTTTTAAAAAAAGGGTTAAAAACCCGTTTTTGGGGGGTTGGGTGGGGGGAAAAATTTTTTGGGAAACCCGGGGGGGGTTAATTTTTGGGGGGGTTTTTGGGGGGGTTTTTTGGGAAAGGGGGGGGGGTTTGGGGGGGGTTTTTTTTAAAAAATTTAAAAAACCCAAAAAAAAATTTTAAAAATTTTTTGGGGGGAAAAAGGGGGGGGGGGAAATTTTGGGTTTTGGGCCCCCCAAAAGGGGGGGGAAAGGGGGGGTTTTTTAAAAATTTTTTTTTTTGGGGGGGGTTTTTCCCTTTTTTAAAAAAACCCTTTGGGGGGGCTTTAAAAAAAAGGGGGGAAAACCAAGGAAAAAAAAATTTTTGGGCCCCCCCAAAAAAAAAAACCAGGGGGTTAAAAAAAAAACCCCCCCCAAAAAAAAAAAAGGGAAAAGGCCCCGGCTTGGGGGGTTTTTTTTTTTTTTTTTTTTTTTGGGGGGTTTTTTTGTGGGGGGGGGTTTAAAATTTTTGGGCCGGGGCCCGGGGGGGGGAAAAGGGGGGGGTTTTTTTTAAAAAGGGGGGAAAAGGCCCCCCAAACCCCCGTTTAAAACCCCCCCCAAAAAAAGGTAAAAAAACGGCCTTTAAATGGGGGGGGGAAAAAATTTGAAAAAAAAAAAAGGGGGAAAAAAAAAAGGGGGCCCGGGCGGGGGGGCCCAAACCCGGGCCCAAAAAAAGGGGGGGGGGGGAAAAGGGCCAAAAAAAAAAAACCCAAAAAAAAAAAATTTTGGGGAAAAAAAAAAAAAAAAAAAAAAAGGGGGGAAAACCCCTTTTAATAAATTTTTGGGGAAAAAAAGGGGGCCCCCCAAAAGGAAAAAAAATTTTAAAACCCGGGGGGTTCCCTTTGGGAAATTTTTTTAAAAAAAAACCAATTAAAAGGGGGTTTTTTTTTAAAAAAGAAAAAAAAAAAAATTTTTTTTTTAAAAGTAAAAAAACCCCCCCCTTTTTTTCCCTTTTTTTTAATTTTTTAAAAAAAAATTTTTTCCCCCCCCGGGGAAATTTTTTTTTTCCCCCCCTTTTTAAAGAAAAATTTTTTTTCCCCCTTTTTCCTCCCAAAACGAAAGTTTTTTTTTTCCCCCCCTTTTTCCCCAACAAAAACCCTTTTTTTCCCCCCCCCAAAAAGGGGCAAAAGGGGAAAAAAAAAAAAAAAAAAAAAAAAAGGGGGAAAAAAAAAACCCCGGGGGAAAAAAAAAATTTTTTTAAGGTCCCCCCCAAAAAAATTTTAAAATTTTTTTTAAAAAATTTAAAAAAAATTTTTTTAAAAAAAAAAAAAAATTTTTTCTTTTTTTGGGGAAAAAATTTTTTTTTTTTTTAAAAACCTTTTTCCCCCCTTTTTTTTGGGGTTTTTTTTAAAAAAATTTTTTTAATTTTTTTTTAAAAAAAAAACCCTTAAAAAAATTTTTTTTTTAAAAAAAAAAAAAAATTTTTAAAAGTTTTTTTAAAAAATTTTTTTTTTCCCCCCCAAGCCGGGAAAACAAAAAAAATTTTCCCCAAAGGGGGGCCCCCTTTAAAAAAACGGGGGAAAAATTTTTTTAAAATGGGGGAAAAAACCCAAAAAAGGGCCCAAAAAGGTTTAAAAAAAAAATTCCTTTTTTAACCCAAAATTTCCAAAAAAAATTTTAAAAAAAAAATTTTTTTTTTTTTTTTAAAAAAAAAAATTTTTTTTTTTAAAAATTTTTTTAAAAACCTTTTTTTTTTTAAAAAAAAAAATTTTTTTTTTTTTTAAAAAAAAAAAAAATTTTTAAAAAAAAAAATTTTTTTTAAAAAAACCCCCCCTTTCCCCCCCCCCTTTTTTTTAAATTTTTTTTTCCCCCCCCCCCCCCGGGGGGTTTTTTTAAAAAAAAAAAACCCCTTTTAAAAAAAAAAAAAAAAAAAAAAAAAAGGGGGGGGAAAAAATTTAAAAAAAAAAAAAAACCCCCCCCCAAAAAGGGGGGGGTTTTTGGGGCCCCTTTTAAAAAATTTTTTTAAGGGAAAATTTAAACCCCCCCCAAAAAAACCCCCCTTAAAAAAAAAAAAAAAAAAAAAAAAAAAAAACCCCCCCCCAAAAAAAAAAAAAAAAAAATTTTTAAAAAAAAAGGAAAATTTAATTTTCCCCCCCCCCAAAAAAATTTAAAAAATTCATTCCCAAAAGACACATCTTTTCCCCCTTTTTTTTTTTTTCCCCCCAAAGACAAGAAAAAAGGGGGGGAAAAAAAACCCTTTTTTCCCTTTTACCATGATCTGTGGGGAACCCGGGGCCCTGAGGGGTTGCTGAGTTCCACTAATGAATAAAATTTTCCACTAAAGGGTCTGGTCTTTTTAATATTTCAAAAACCACCTGTCACACTGAAAGGTGTTAGAGGTGACCTCTGAAAAGCCAAGTTAAAATAACTGTCAAATTGAAAATTTTATAATTCATATTAAAGGGGGCCCAATTATTTACCAGGGTAAACAAAATTTTTAAAAACAAAAACCTGCTAAATTTTACCCCTAATAAGGTGTCAAACTTCATATAAATGTATTTTAAAAAATACTGTTATTTCATAAACCTATAATTTTTGGGAACATGTGTTATAAAACTTTAGGGTCTAGATATCATTATTAATTTTTTCCCATTTTAAAAAACCAGGATATAAAGATCAACCTTAAAAAACATACACTAAGGAAGGGAATGTCCCGGAATTTTTTTTTTTGTTTTTTTGGGAACTGTATTTTCAAACACAGGGGTTTTGAGGGGGGTGGGGGTAAGGGCCCCCACCTTAGAGCCGGCATTTTTGTTTTTTTTAATTTACTGAAATCAATTTTTAATTTTTTAAACACTGGGAAATTTAAAAGGGGACCACATGGTCCCCCTTATATAGCCCGGCTGGGTTTCACTTTCTAAAGGGAGCCCAGAAAAGCATTCTTTCCACCCTATATTTCAAGAAAAAAGCACACAGGCACATGCTTGCAAAAACTGTTTCTTGTTACGTATTATCTGCCTTCCAAGTTTAGGTTAAATTACAATAGAAGTCAATGTATTGCTATGTGGTTATTTTAAGAACATCACAATCTTCTAATGTTTTAAAAATTAACTTCATAAATACAATGACTTCTATTTTAAAAGAGTTGTTGTGCCTGTGGGTAAACTTTTGATGGTACAATGGATAATAAAATATTTAATCTTAAGATTTTATATGTTAAAGGTGAAATTAATTTCATGTTCCATAAAAATTCACATCTAAAGATTAAAATTAAACAGCTAAGTATATTGTGATTATGAAATCAACTTTAAAAAATCTATTAAGAGGAATCTAAGTTTTCCTAAGGACTTCTTCCATACTGTAACAATTAAATCTTTTTTGATAAACAGGACTAAAAAGGAAGAGATAAAAATCAATCAGAAAACATTACTGGGATTAAAAAACCCAAAATCTTTATAAAATAATTTCTATCTGCAAGAAGCCTAACTTCAGACACAAACTAGAATCAATATCTATAAATGGAATTTTGTTGTTCCAATATACTATCCAAAATTTACTACATGAATACAATGATATAATTCTTACCATTTTTGGTTACCAAAAACTGTTTCCCTGTTGGTAAGTATGCCTTCACTTTCAATTCTTCCCCTGTAGCCCTTTAAAAACAGTGGAAAACACAAAAATACAAAATATTGTAAAAATCAAATTTGTAACACAAGATATCACATGAAAATCTCAAGACTATTAAGGCTGTATTTCTGTGGAAATTGTTGTGGCTCTGTTAGGGAAGTCTGCCATTAAGTAAGGGCATAGAAAAGCATATACTAACATGAGTAAAATATACTGAGAGATGCAACAGTATTTATTTAATGTTAGGTTTAAATGGTAGAATAATAGAACTTGGAAACTATTGTACTTGCTTCTAAACAAAAATAAAACGCAGCTCTTTCATAATGTATCCTATCATATCTCTCAGTCAATATCAAAGTACTGATCATTTTGAGATAAGAGCAAAGGGTAGAAAAAGTTGTATGATATTACATACAAAGTAGACAATTAGCAAGATTCCTTATTCCCTAGAAGTGGGAATGGGTTGGGGAGGGTAAGGGGGTAGTGGCTGAATATTGGCTACATGAAAAACATTTCTCCATAAAACCTATCACTTTGTACAATTACTATACACTAAAAACTTTTAAAATCCTTCTTCCTACTATGTTTAAAATTGAAACTGAAAGATAAAAAGTATTGAATCAAAGATTTGTAGTATTGAAACTAATGCTTAAAAGCAAACAACAAAATCCTGTTACAGTATGTAATTATAGGACCTCTAGCTCCAACATGCTATTAATTATCAATACACTCTTTAAAAGGCTACTATTACTACTGTTGTCACCTTATAAATAACAAAACTAATGTTTGAAAGGGTCAGAGTGGTCACAATCAGTAAAAGAGGCTGGAAGAGCCAGGTCAAATCAAGTGCCTGTAGGACTCTTCGTCAACATCAACCACTGCTACTGTGAGTCAGGACCAAGTGTCTGAGTGCTCTGGCACCGCTCTCTAAGAATCTGTTCAGTTCCCTGCACCATCTACTAGACCTGGCCAGGACAGAGTTGGCATATGGTGCCTTCACAAGTATCAACACAACACTTGAAGTTATGCTGCCTTTTCAAGCTTCTTCAATTTAAACCCCATAGACTTGAGAACAAGATAAAGCTAGGAGTATTATTTATAAACCTTACGATCTTCTTTCAATAAACTCAACTATCAGACTCAACACCAGTGCCTGAAGTTATAAGGGAAGGAAGGAGTTAAGATGATGGCATCATATGTATATAAACATTAGCATGCAAATATTTGCTTCTGGGACTACTTTAAAATGAATATTCCTTGGCCGCAGCAATACAGAAAAGAGTGTAAGCCCCGGCATGGAGTATGACAGTTTAATTATTACAACAATCACAATTCTTAAAAGTGAAGCTGGCCAGGTATCTCAGTGGCTAAGGGTGCATGCAACCACCTGAGTTCAATCTTTGGCATCCATGAGGCAGGAGAGAAATGACTCCCACATATTATCCTGTAATCTCCACATGCATGCTCTGGCATTCTGCACTCAAACATAAACACACACACACACACACACACACACACAGTAATTTTTTTAAAAAATCTGTAAATATAGTCATCTTAACTACTAATACTTATTAAAAGATATTGCCTATTTATACACAGCCCCTTCTCACTGTGCTATCCTTGCAACACCTTAACTACATGGATAATTTAAAGCAACAACAACAAAAAAACACCTTTAATAAAAAAATATGGGTCTATCATATTAAAGAAAAGTCAAGTAAGTTCTTCTAACCAAATTACTGTTACCTTATTTCTATACTTATTTGCCTTGAAAATGATGGAGATATGTGTATGTGTATAAATATACATAAAACCTAATTATAGCAAGAAATTTAGAACACATTAAATCAGAGAGCTTCTATAAATTTTTTTTAATTTTAGAACAAAAATACAGACATGTACACATATAAATAAATGAAGCTGGCAATCTGACACTTCTTGGTGCGTAAGAATTAATGCCCTATAAGACAGACAGCAAATGATAAAAGCCAAGGTACATGTTAAAAACAAAAACGAAAGGAACTAAACAGGTCACAAATGAAAGAATTTTCTAACTTTGGTTTAAAATAATTCAGGTGATTAAATTCTTTAGCTAAAAAGAAAACAAACCAACTACAACCTTGTCATCCTAGAATCCAATAATTAGAACTGTATCAAGACACAACATGTTAAAACATCCATACAACATATACATGAAAATAGCTGGTTATATACAGACAACTGTGACCTAAACAAAACAGTTCAACCAGTACTGAAATAACATTTTAGAGAAAAACCCATCTATTAGTACTAAAAAGTAATAAACTTTCCTACATTCTAAAGCATATTTGTGTTAAAATTACCTTAGTACTTAAGAGTAATGTTAATGAAAAAAATTAATTATAATTCTTTATGGGTCTAGTCGTGGCCAATTTCCAAAGCGGGACCTAAACATTCACCTGTGATGTTAAAGTTTAGGTATTGTATCTTAAAACATAAACTCCATAAAATCTCTGCATTCATCATAAAAATGTTCAAATTTATTAAACTCCTAATCATATTTTTAAAGAACCACATATCAGACCTAGGGAAAAACAAAGAAAATACTAGCAAAGGAAGTTAAGTGGATTTGAGTATGTTTACACTTTGTGCTAACAGAGCAAAGTAAAACACATGACACCTACTGTCTCCCACCCCACACTCTTTATTTTCCTTGGTGTTTCAGTATTTCAGTAGAAGAACCTAATGAAGGTTATGCTGGCTCGTCGCCCTAATTTTCACATGTTAACTAGTTTACAAACTGCCTGTAATCCTAAACCTCCAGCAGTGTTGCAATTTTCACTCAATATTACTTACCATTGCCATGTCGGACAGTGGTGGACTAAGTGATCTCCAGCTGCCACAAACTATGCAGGGATTGCAAGGAATATGGAAAAAGCGGAAAAGATACATTGAACATCACTGAGTACAGGATGGCAAAATAGCAAACTGATCACTCTGGGTAACTCTCAGACTCAATAATCAATTACAATGAAAGTAGCACAAAACCTGCTTTATCAACCTGAAGATTTTCAATTAGTAGTCTTAAAAAAGTTTAGTGTAGCACCTATAAAACCTCAATTTTGGGGAAAAAAATATTGTTATCATTTTCTTTTGTGTTCTGTATATCCCTGGATGTTCTGGAACTCTCTTTGTAGACAGACCGGCCTATCACCTGCCTCTGCATCCCAGTGGCATACCACCACACCCGGCAAAGACTGTTATATTTAATTCAATTTTCATCATCAAATCATGTTTCAAACCTGATATGAAATTGCCGAAGGCAAGACAATAAACCTCAAGTGTCAAAATCTATCTTGCAATTCAATAGAGTCCTGTTAAGGACTGGAAACTCAAGGAAGATGTTTAAAGAAACAGATACAGGTCTAATGTCAACCTATTTCATTGAATTACAGTGGAGGTTTCTTCTTCCTCCTATGTTATTTCTTAGATCTTTCCATTAATTTATTTATTTATTCACTTTACATCCTGATCACTCATCACTTTACTCCCCCTCTCCTCCCAGGCCCCCTTCACACAGCCACTCCCCCGCATCCCATCCCCTTCTCCTCTGAGAAGGGGGAGGATCCCAGGGTACCAACCCATCCTGGTACATCAAGTCACTTAAGGACTAGGCACATCCTGTTTTGCCTGCATGTATGTCTTTGCATTCCTGGTATCCACAGGGGGTCAGAAAAAGGCATTGGGTCCCCTGGAATTCATGTACGACTATTTAAATTAGTTATACCAGCATGTGCTTGTCCCCAAACAGATACAGTATCATCCTTCTCTCTTTTGAAACAAAATATTTCCACATTTCTCAATGAATACAAAGAGAGCTGGAAACTGGTGGGTAAGAGCCCAATAAGAAGAAACAAATTAACAACTCAATTCAGTACGTAGTATTTATCCCAAGCAAATCATACCTTCCTATTGTCTTTTCTTAGACTCATTCTAATTTAGCTCAATCCTTTAATTAAGTTCTATCTAAGCCTATCATTACAAGCTTTGTATCAAATTAAGCTAGTTTTGCCTTAGTTCTTTCCTTTTAAGGGAAAATTCATACCTCATGAGGCTATTAATTTATTCATGTTAGGATGAATTTTTATTTGAAAACAGATTGATTCTATAAAACTGCAGCCAACAATTAGTTATATTCACACAGTAAAGGAAAAGCAAAGTATGCAAGCACAGCATATCATTATCTTTGCTCTTGATTTCAGATAACTAAAAAGCCACAGCTTAACAATGTCTGTTCAGGAAGAAAATTAATGAGACTCAAGAACAAAACTGACTTTTAATTGGCATTGAACATATTACACTCATGACATCTAAAACAAAGCCTTTCAAAGAATTTCTATTCCAAACTCCTCATTTTACAGATGGGTAAACATGATGCCTAGATATATAGCTAGCTGATTTGCATAAAGTAAGAAAAATTAGACAGATGGTTCTAGAAAGCACATTCCTTAGGCTGTTTCCACAACATCCCATGTCTTTATTAAGAACAAAGGCAGTTTCAAAAAAAAAAAAAAAGAGTCCAATCAGTACAGCAAGCCATTATTGGGCCTCAAAATGAACTGAAGAGAGTAGCACCCTAACTGGAAACTGAAAGATCAGTTAATTCTCTGGTTTAAGGCCTTTTAATTTAAAGCCAGAGCCAGAGACTCATCATACAACACAGCTTATTTTATGTTTCTATCAAAACAAGGAATATGATTTTACTGCTAACGAATAATGTTGTCAGTGAAAACTGAAGATCAATTTTAAATAAATCTGTTGCTTTTATTAAGAACAAGTAAGTGTAATACAAACATAGCTATATCATAAAACTGAAGTTCCTGGGATAAATTTGTCACAATACAAACTTGTTGAACAAATAAAATGTAGAAGTGAAATTCAAAATACTGCTCTATGCAAAAAGTTTAAAAAGTATAGGGAGCAGGTAAAATCCCCATAGTTCTAACAGTACTTAACTTTCACCACAATTTGTTTAGCAGACAAATGAAAACATGGTAAAATACTCAGTGTCAACTATGTAAAATTAAGCTAAATGATAGGAGAAAAATCACTATCAAAGTTTCAATGCAATATCATAAAATACACATTTGGTCTAAACAGAGCCAAGACAGCAAATGCCAGAGCCAGCAGGCACATCCTCACACAGCAATAAAAGTAAACACAACTAATCTCTTCAGCTCCCCCTCCCAACCGTCACTTCCACAGAGAGTTCAACTACAGAGAATATGAGAAGCAGCAAAATGAAAAGTTGTTCTATATCATCTGCTAAGGGAAGTAGAAATTCTCTTAATCTAATTTTTATTGTTACCTAAGTATAACTTACTAAAAAAATTCAAGATGTTTTCTAACAAAGAGGAAAAGGCACTAGTATAAAATAATTGTAAAATTACATAGGCTTTAAGGTATCTTCAACACTCACCTCTTCTGGGGTAATTACACCCGTTTCCTTAAATTTTGATTCCTAAAGAGGGCAGAAAGAATAAAAGTATTAGACCATGTTCACATTCAAGTAAAAAATGTCTTAGGGACAAATATTTGCCCCTCCTGGACAATGAAGAATATACTATGGAACAAACAAAACACTAAAACTTAAATATACTGTGTATAATAACCCTGGTCCTTGCTAACAAAGACAAACATATAATGTAGATAAATTAAGAGGAATCACTTGCAGTATAATTTGATCAGTACAGTTTTTAAAAAGCATGCTAATATTTAGATCACAGTGGCTCTGGGTGGTGAACAAGTCATGTTGCAGCACTTTATCACAATGTTTTAGTTAAACTGACTTATATTAGAAGCCAGCAGAAGAAATCATTTAGTATTTCATATTTTCCATTATTCTCATCTCTACCAGAACACTGGAAATCGAGGCACTGTGTCACTACCACCATGTCCAGCTTCACTAAACTTTTAACAGAATTTTCTCCTCTGAAGCAACAATGCTATTGACTAATTTTTGTTCCACATTTTTACTTACAAGATTTTTGTAGTATAGTCTACAAAATAAAAAAATCCCTTTGTGAATATTATTTATTCAACAAATATTTACCACTATATGACAGTACTATTTGAGACAATGTGCTATATGCCTGACAAGTAAATCAAACTCATCTTTATACCATGAAGAAGAAAAAGAATTAAGTAGGGGAGAAGTGGTATTAAAATAACTCCTCAGCTAGGGGTTCAACTTAGCACCTCCAGAACCCAACGGAATTTTGATTGGCTTGATCTTATATAGGTAATCACCCGCACTCTGTATCAGTTCAAAAGATACTTTCACAGCAGTCCTCCCAACTCTGGCAGTTGACGGCTGCTAGGAGAAGATAACTCTGTTTTCTTCAAGTTGTGGCTCTTGGTAGGTTGTCCATGCTCTAATGCACGACCTATACCCTATACCACACACATACAGGCAGCAGTGACTGGGCTCAGAGGATTAAAAAGAAAACATAAAGTTGGCAGAGGTATATCCTCGGGGTGAGCTGGAAGGAATTGGAGGCGGGAGTGAGGGATGGATGTAATCAAAATACATTGTACACATGTATGAAATTCTCAAAAAGTAAGAACAAAATATACTATAAATAAATAAAGGATAGATGAAAGACCAAACCATAAGGCTGTCTAAAGTAAAAGCATTGCTAGCCAAGGGAAGAAAAAAAAATTCTAGAAGCAAATGTCTGCTTGATGGTGTACTAAGGAGGGAGGCTATGCTCACAAGATAAAGGAGACTGGGACTTCTAGTAACCAAAGAGACCCTTTAAGATCACTATAAGGATTTGGGCTTTACTACACAGCTGTCATCTAAACAAAGCATGCCATCTCTAAACCTTCACTTCCTAATAAAACTATCATTTCTTTCTGGATATTTCCTCTTTTTTTTTCTTTTCCTTCCCTCACCTAGGAGGTATCTATAAGGACTTTCTTTGCAAGAGTGACAGGAGTGACAAGGTGGGGCCATTAAGTTTTTCTTTTAACCTAAAAACACATACTACACATTGACTCCAGGCACTTTAACCTCAGAACTTGGGAGGCAGAGGAAGGTGGGGCTCTTAAGAATTCAAGGTTAGCCTGGGCTACACAGTGAGTTCCAGACCAACTAAGTCTACATGGGATATTTATTTGATTCCTCAAAAACAGTTCTATGGCCCGGCAGTGGTGGCGCACGCCTTTAATCCCAGCACTTGGGAGGCAGAGGCAGGGGATTTCTGAGTTCAAGGCCAGCCTGGCCTACAGAGTGAGTTCCAGGACAGCCAGGTCTATACAGAGAAACCCTGTCTGGAAAAAAAAAACAAAAAGCAAAAAACAACAACAAAAAAACCCAAAAAATAGTTCTACAAGTTCAACAAAATGCAAGTAGTATACAAGATAGTCATTTTATATTTAATTGAGAGGTGTTTTTGCTCATCTCTCCCTCAGACTAAAAGTTAAATTAGTGGTACAATATTAAAACACTGGATCTGAGATACACATTTGAAGCATAAATACAAAAGAAGGATTTGATCCAATGTCGAAATTATTTTCCAATTCTTAAATAGAGAGTAAATCTTAACTAAAATGACTGTCACAGTAAACATATAAACAAAACAAAATTAGATTCTCATTTACAATTGTTCCAGACTCTTCAAACTTGATCCAAAAATTTATTATTTTCAAAAGTATTTTAGAAATAATTATTGAAAAGCATCCCCCCCACCCCCGCCCTTGCAAGGAAAGATCGAACAGCCTACTCAGCAGATTTCACCCTGCACGAAGATTGGTAAAAATTCTAACTGAAAGCTAAATACAGAACAAAAACTACGCAAATTATCCGCTTCTCATTCACTGCTCGCTTTTTGCAAAGTAAAATCAAGTTACCGTATGTAGCCTAGAAGGTGTAAGAAAGCTCTGAATGAATCTCTGGAAATTTATTTTTGAAAACAAGTAATCCAGTCTGTGCTAACAGCTAACCTACTACAAGTTTCACCTAAAAATGTTAATAGTATTTCCAATCTATACAATATCCCTCAGGTTATGCTGAACTGTTGCTGTAGAATCATTCAAGTCCAAGATTAATAGGCTTGGGAAAGTACTACAAGTTCCGCTCTAGTTCGGCTCAAAGTTACTAACACGTTACAATTTACTCTGTTCCTCTGAAACCTAAGGAAGTTGGGAATTAGACATCCGAAAATCAAAACTTCCTAGGAAACTTGGAAGGAAAAGTGGCATGCTGTTAGCCACCAGGCTGTCATCTTTTCAAAGGTTAACTCAGTTTACCTGTTTAAAAGGCCGGATGTCAGAACGTTCTTACCTCTGCTCCGCACCACCTTGCCTTGCACTCCAAGGCACTGATCAGTGGAGACAGCAGGCACCGAGCTTCACTCTAATTGAAGCCGGCAATTCTTGGGACTGGCCCGGGAGCCGAAGGCCAGAGGCAGTACCTGGCCGTGCGTCTCGCCCCTCCACCTTCGACACCGGTCCACGCTGGGGACCCGGACTTGGGGGCCAGTGCACAGTAAGCCAGACCCTCCCCGCTTACCTTGAGGACCGGCGTCAGGTACTCGGCCACTTCCAGAGCCTTTCCCTTCACCGTGTTGATCACATTCTGCATCCTGGGGCTGGAGCAGCGATGGGATACGGAGGAACTGTCGCAATTCGGACCAAGGAGTCAAAAACTGCCCCGGACGTGCCCGACTGGCATCGAACCCCGCAGCCGCACCGGCCCGGCCGGGGGGGAGGGGCGGAGGCACGCGGAGGCCCGGCCCAGCTGTCACCTGGCCGCGACCGCAGAGGCCCGGCCGGCTGAGCGAGAGACGGGTGCGCGCGCAGCCCCGGCCTCCTCCAAGCCGTCTTTCGTGCCCAAGCTCCACTTACACCCCTTCCGGGTTCCCCTTCCTCTTCTCACACTCTCCCAACAGCCCCGCTGCCACCTAGGCCTCACGTGACTCGAATCTCCCGGGACACGTGACAAAAGTAGGCCCGCGTGGGCGGGACCGGCCACTCCTCGCTCCGGCCGCCTCCCGGAAGCGCAGGAATGAGCGCGCCTGCGCAATGGGCGCGCAGGCCGCTCTCCCAGGCGGGCGGCTTTCAGCTTTGTGTTCCAGCCCTGGAGGGCAGCGGGAGAAGGGTTTTTTTTTTTTTTTTTTTGTTTTTTTTTTCCGCCTTTGTTCCAGCTCATAGTTTTTCCACCAATGGGCCTTCAAAACCTACTGCTGCTACTACGGAGCTAAGCAGTCACTATCTCAGCTCTATGATGTCCGTTCTTCCACTAGAACCTTCCCTGAGCTACTGAGGTAACCGCGCCCTCGCGGGCAGTGTTGCTCGAACGTGTTAGGGTCGAGGGAGCCGCCCGCTATTCCTATTGCGCATGTGTGGGAGGGTTTCCCTGACAGCGAGGGAAACCTGGCAGTGGTGGAGGAGTGCTGACCATTGGCCTTCTGTACGCTTGCGCCCGCCTGGTCTCTAATTTGGGCCTATGTCTGCGGCCCTTGACGGCTCTATGTGCCCATCCTACTTGTGCACTTTGGGCAAGTATTTACCCTGCCTGGAGTTTCGTGTCCATCTGTCATGAAAGACTGACCAGTTAGGCTCACTGACCCAAGATGAGCCATCTGTACCCCATCCTGGTTCAGTAAAAGTCATTAGCTGTGTTTCAACTATTTGCACTGTGGTCGTTTCTGTAAAAAGAATCGTTTCCAGAAACTCTTTTTTCTACTCTGAAGGAAGAGCTGTTATTAAGAGTACCCCCCAGAAAGCCATTCCAAAATTCATTCCTTATGGACCAAAGTTAATACGAATAAACTGCTTTTCTGTAGTCCCAAACTCTCAAATACGCACTTGCAAACTTATTTCCAATCTGGCCATCCCCTTTCTGTCTGGATAGTCGCCTCTCCTATCAGATTTTGGCAGTATTGTTCATTTCCTTTAAGTTCTCTCTGTTCTCTTCAGCTGCCTTAGTTCTGATGCAATTGTGGCCAAACGACTACAGGTTTCCTTTTCTGTTATGCACAGTCTTCAGTATTTGCATTGTGCTTATCCTTAGGTCTGCCAACAGGGCTGCTCATGAAAGTGTTCTTTTTAAGACAATTAAAAACCAGTGGAATGGAAAGAAAAATGCTTCAGGCGCTCTGGGTTAGGCCCACCAGCGCTGTACACATTCCTGCTAGGCGTTCTATTCATTACTCTAAGTTCAAGTCGCATCTTACTGGTAAAATATTCTGCCAATGAAGGTGAGTTAAAACGTAAATGTGTATGCCTTACTTTTAATCATTTGTCTGGTGTTCTTATGAATAAATTATACATGATACCTTTTAAAGTACTATGTTTAGTGTCAATGATAAAGTGTATTTAAATTTTGAACTTTAACCTTGTGTTCCTTGGCAAGATTTTTTGACCCTGCATGAAATTTGGATCATTCAAGTGCAAAATAAAGCACATGTATCATAACATCTGATTATACTTCACCCAACAAGTGTTTCTGAATCTCTAGCAAAATGTACAATTGTAGCTTATTTGAAAATACAGTATGATTAGTTTCTTGGCATTTGTGTGAGTCAGTATAAGTATTTTATCAATGGGACAGTAAAAATTAAAAGTTTGGTATGTATACTCATGAAACCTATTTTTTTTTTTTTTTTTTTTTTTTTTTTTTTTTTTTTGTTTTTTTTTTGATTTTCTCGAGACAGGGTTTCTCTGTATAGCCCGGCTGTCATGGAACTCACTCTGTAGACCAGGCTGGCCCCGAACTCAGAAATCCCTGCTCTGCCTCCAAGATGCTGGATTAAAGCGTGCGCCACACGCCCGGTCTGAAACCTATTTTTTTAATTTAATGGTTTATGCAATTTTTTTTATCCACAAAACTGCTTGGGTTACTTCTTAGCTATTGACAACTATAAAATCATGACATCATGACTTTAGTGGCCTACTGAGCTCCTGCCCTTGAATGTGAACCTTAACTTCAGATAATTTATCTTTCAGGCCTAGGCTCAGTTTTAATAGTTTAATTCTTCCTTGATGCTCTGCAAAATACTGCCAGCAGGTAAAGAAGGTTCTTGGCTCCTATCTGAATAGGTTCACAACGGGGTCGGCACGAAACTTAGACCCAGATCAAAGAGATAGAATACTGGCTAAGGATGCGGAAGCAAAGAACGCTGCTTTCTCCACCTGTAGGTTCAGTTCCAGCATCACATGGCAATTCAAACTGACTATCGTTGTAATCCCAGAAAATTGAAATGTACTCCCCAGATCTCCTAAATACACTTCCTCCACTGTAGTCTTCTGCCACCTAGCTAGAATTCTTCCACCCATTCACATGATATTACAGGAAAAATATTTTAAAAAATTTTTTTAAAAGTCACACCCAGCTCATTTTCACCTTATTATTTAGTCTAAGACCCCAGCCCGTGGAATGCTGTTGCTCACAGGTAGGGTGGGTCTTCCCACCTCAAGCTAATTTACATAGTCCCTTACAGGCATGCTCAGAGGCTAATCTGAGATAAATCCTCACAGGTATGAATCATCTTAAATGGGTCTAGATCCTTGGTAATATTGACCATCACAGTCATAGAGTTCAAAGTGTGTAAGATACAGACCATATCTTAAAAACTTGGTTTATTAGAAGATAGAGATAAACTTGTAACTATGTTATAGAAATGTATTGTAAGAAATGCAATAAAAAGACTGTATCCAACATGCAGAGATAGTCTATGAAAAAGTACTGCATATGTCTGGGAAAGGATGGTGTCAGTGCATAGGAAGCAGGGCCACTTCTGACTAGATGCCAGCCAGTTGATTTCCCAGAAGACAAGGGATGTGAGGCATTGAAATCAAAGACAGCAACTTAAAAAAGGAACAGAGGCAAAAGAACAAACACTTGGGGCGGAATATGTAGTTAGGATTTATTAGGTGATAGTGGCCCACATCTTTAATCCCAACACATGGGAAGCAGAGACAGGTAGATCTCTGTGAGTTCAAGGCTGCCCTGGTCTACAGATGGAGTTTCAGGACAGCCAAAGCTACACACAGAGAAACCCTGTCTTGAAAATATCAAACAAACAAAAAGGAGGTGGGGGTTGACTAGAGAGAGAAGTAACACATTGTTAAGGGTTTCCTATGCCAAGCTGTGGTGTTCTGCCTAGGGTTCTGGGCAAATAAACATTTGAAGGATTATATGCTAGAGACTGAAGAAGGCTAATTAGATAGGGGATTATTGAAAGTCAAGCCACAGGCGATGAAGACTAACCAACCCTGCTATCAGAATATAGATGAGAGAGCCAAGAAATATTCAAAACACACAAAAACACTCAATTGATGGTGTGTTGAATGTGACGGTTAAAGGAGATGAAATACTGGATATTTCAAATCTTTTTTTTAGTTTCTTTTTTTGATAGGTTTCTTGTGTATCGGGGCTGTCTGGAAATCTGTAGAATGGCAAATTGAAACCAAAAATTCACCGTCTTCCAAGGTATTTACCTTCCATGACGCCCGGCGATATTCCTTCTGTTCAATGCAAATTTTATTTACTCATATGACGTAGAACAAAATTGTCAATAAAGAAAATTACCTTGTAAAGTAGTAAAAGGAGGTAGTTTACTCGCAGATGTATTATGAGCACTCTTAAACTAAACTGTAAAGGATTAGGAGATTTCTCAGATGTATTCCTTGAAACTAATGTTTAGGACTTAGGGGCACAGCTTTCAATGATATTAGACAGGAGCAGCATTGTGCAATGAAATAGAAACAATAGAACATAATGCAGCCAACATTCTGAACATTAAGAATTGATTAGAGCTGGGAGCCAGGGTCACATGCATTTGATAGCTTTTTAATCCCAGGATTTGGGAGGTGAAGGCAGAAGGGTCAGGGAGCAGAAGTTCAAGTGCTACATATAGAGCTTACAAGTGGCCTGGGAGAGAAAGAGGGAAAGGGAAGAGAGGTCGGGACCCCTCAAAAAAATCACATTTTAGTTGCTTTGTTGCTTGGAATGTAAAAGAGCTAGGAAACCCAAGTTAAGGGAGAGTTTGTTTTGGCTTACACTGTGAGAGGACAAAGTGCATCCTGGCAGGGGAAGAGTGACGGTAGGGTGTGAGGTAGCAGCTGGTCATACCACATCCAAGGAATCTGGGAGATAAGAGAGAGCTACCAGAGAGCTCACTCTCTCCCTTTCCCCTTCTTATTCAACCTGGACCCAAGGACTTAGGGTAGTTTGCCTCACTGTCTTCAACATGCGTTTTCCCTCATGTAAAACTCTCTGGAAATATCCCACAAATGAACCTACGGGTATGTCACAGGGGACTCCACATCTAATGAAGATGACAGTGAAGATTAACCAGTTAACCAAAAGAGATAAGACAAAAGTGAAAAGATACCAATTAAAACAAGCCCAATAGCATTTGTAACTAGAAGATATTTATCAGAAAATGAGTAATTTCAGCCAGATGGTGGTGGTACACACCTTTGGTCCCAGCATTTGGGAGGAAAAGGGGAAGGATCTCTGAGTTTGAGGACAGCCTAGCCTACAGAGCTAGTTCTGGGACAGCCAAGTTACACAAAGAAAACCTGTCTTGAAAAAAGAAAATGAGTAATTTGACTACAATAGTAAAGTAAGAAGCCAAATGAGTGTTGCCTTCTATAGAGAGGAAAATGTGTGATAGGGCCTGGTGTCTTACATTTCATTTATCAAATGTTAAGCTTTATGAATGCTAAAAGTCAGGTTAATAGAGGAATAAAGGAACTATGCTGGAGTCAAAGTAGGTAGGTATTGAAACTAATTCCTACTATGCTGGAGTCAAAGTAAGTAGGTATTGAAACTAATCCTGAGAAGGACAGATTGGGACAGGAGAATGGGCAGATAGTAAGTTCCTTTCTCTAGAACTAGAGGAAAGCCACTTCTAAGTATGTGTAAAAGATAGTGGACTGAGGCCATCCACACTGTCATACAGTTTGGGATTATCTGTGAGAGGAGTACCAGAAAGAACTAATAAAGAGCAAAAGTGAGCTAAATAACATTGACACAGTGTTCACTATTGTAATCTGAGCCTCCTCGTGTCTCATTTTAGTTCGTTTGTTTGTATCTCATGATAAAGATTACGAAAAGTGTCTTTTATGGGTAACAGTGCGATTTAAGTCTATCTTTAAAATGAGTAAAGGGAGGAGGTATTTGAACTAGTATTTGAATGGTGCATATAGTTGAACAAACAAACACTTAAATTCAGCTGGATGTTTATTAAATGTGTTATATGAATGTGACAAAGCCTAGTCTGTTTGTCATAGGACATTTACTTTCTAGGAGTTTCATAAGCATAATAAGTAATTATAATACAGTTTGTCAAATGCTGTTATAGAGGTGATAGATTGTACCTAGAAACAGACAAGTAGTCAATTCGGCATATGTTTAATGTTCAAGGGATTCTGCAGCAAAGAGGGAGAAAATTGGAGAGAGAAGGTTAATTGACAAACTACTTGCCATTTTTGCAAGTTTTAGTATGACTAAGAGAAGCAACCAAGTGTTTGCAAAGAAGGAGAAATGCATTTCTAAAAATAATACTTAATAAAAATACTTTTGTTCTTGTCATTATTTTAAAGCAAGTTGTTGTTAAGTATTTAGAAAAGTGGGGCAGTGGTGGTGCATGCCTTTAATCCCAGTACTTGGGAGGCAGAGGCAGGCGGATTTCTGAGTTCAAGGCCAGCCTAGTCTACAGAGTGAGTTCCAGGACAGTCAGAGATACACAGAGAAACCCTGTCTCAAAAAAACAAGACAAAACAAAAAAGAGTACCATTGGCAAAATTTACCATGATTTTTATAAGACAAATAAGTCAGGCTAAATACTAATTCAGCTGGTAAATTCATAACTGTTGGTGAGTCAATCATCTGTTTAGAAGTCAGTCTCTGCCTCCTTCCTGTGGAACTTTCTTTGCTCTTGAGCCTAGCCTCCCAACATATTTATCCAAATGCTGAGAAAAACTGGGCCAGCTAAAAGACATTTAATGTAGCGAGCATTAAGTATGATTTTTAAACTTGAAATATATTAACTACATATAAAGACATGCAGGGTAAAGTGGTTTTCAATTTCTCTCGTTCCATTTCAGAGAACAAGTATGACTATCTCCCTACTACTGTGAATGTGTGCTCAGAGCTGATGAAGCTGATCCTCTGTATGCTTGTGTCTCTCTGCGTTATAAAGAAAGGTAACTGCTAATACTGTCTATTTCCTAAATCATGCTAGCAAGAAACATTACAACTGTTGCAGGTTTGCATCATTTAGTCTAGTCCTGGCATGAGTATATCTGATAGGTAGGGAAACGGGACCAAAGAAAATGTTAGGAGAGTTGTATTGGAAGGAGGGGAGCTAGGAGCTTTTCCATTGCATTTCCCAGTGTCCTGCCCCTCATCACTTGTTGCTAGGCTGGATTTACTCAGTGGGTTTTTCTTAATCTCCATCTCAGTTTCCCAGTTATGGGCTTTGGCACTATAATATTGCTCTTTCATCTCATGTGAACTAAGCAGAGCTTTTAGAGCATTAAAGTGCTTGCACAGGAAGTCTTGACACCACACAGTTTCAGTCGTGATGAGTTTCTAGTGAGTTAAGTGCATTTCATGATTTGATGAAATGTGTGCAATTGCTTGAAGGGTTTAAATTATCTTTTCTCTTTCTTTCTTTGCATTTTTTTTTATCACAGCATGCCTCCCTAAGTCTCTGGAAGTCTGGAGCAGGAATACTAGCTAAAACCAGGATTAGCAAAAGTTAACCATCTCATTGTCCATGCATAGAAACTTTCACTTACTAGTTCCCTTCTCTGATCACCCCTTGAGGGGACAGTGGAAGCATAAAGTCTTCATTGTTTTGTACTTATTCTGTTGATAGAAGTAAAACATACAAGTCTATCTGAAGTTGCTTAGAATTTCTAAAATTTATGGTTCTGTTTCTGCTAGGGTTTGGTCAATTGTTCATTGTCACACAGGTGTGGAAAAGAGATACTAATAAATGCCATATTATCTTTTACTTCTGTAAACCTGAAGCCACTTACAGAGGCAATTTAATAGGCCCAGTTTATAGAATTATACTAGTAATCAAGTTTAGTGTACTCTGAATGGAAACATAAGCATTCTCATTGAAGATTGTTTGCTTGTTGTATGATTGCTTTGTATGATTCATATATTTCTTTCTTCAGAAGATCATCAAAGTAGACATTTGAGATGTACTTCCTGGAAAGAATTCTCAAGTTTCATGAAGTGGTCCATTCCTGCCTTTCTGTACTTCCTGGACAACTTGATTGTCTTCTATGTCCTATCCTATCTTCAGCCTGTAAGTAACAGCATAACAGAGGAAATGCCATTGAAAAGACACAAAGAAGTGAATCCCAAACTAATCTTCCTTTTTCTCATTTTCCACTGGCCTTCCTGACACTTCTCTAGAACCATCTGAATACTGATTTTCCTGTCTGTGCCAGATCTTCCCATTGTTATGATTTCTGTGCTGGCTTGGTGGGGTGGGGGATTGCTCTCAGGCACAAGGACTCAGAAGTCACTGTGATTTGTGTAAATGATCAGTCTCCCTTTAATTTGAGCTCTCTTATGACCATTCAAGACCTCCACTCAGACTTCCAGTATTAATTCAGAAAATAATACAGCTGACGAACCTCTCTTTAATGTAGCTTATCCATTTACTATTTGTAAGTATTTATATCCATATTTACTATATGACTTTTTCTGTTACTTTTTTTTTTTACATTTATGTGTGTGTTTGTGTATGTGTACACATGTGCCATGGCAGAAAGTGGGGGCAAGAGAGCTTGTGGGTGGCCGATACGAGTCCCAAGATCAATCAAACTCAGGTCATCGGGTGGCTCTAAGTACCTTTTCCCATCTTGCTCACCCCTTTCTATATTAATCTTACCTACAGATTCCTTAAGAGTGTGGAACTATATCAATTCAGCTGATAATACTAGGAATACTCACTTTTGAAACATCTTTTATTTTAATTTGGAAAGGCATTGGTAATCACAACTAAAAGTCTTCTGCCTGGTGGTGACTATACCTTCAATCTTAGCTAGTGCTTTGAAGTCAGGGGCAGGCAGATCTATGAGAATTTTTTTTTTTTTTTTGGTTTTTTTTTTTTTCGAGTCAGTTTCCTGTTACTGGGCGTCCTGGAATCACTCTGAGCCAGCTGGCTGAACTCGAAACGCCTGCCTCTG
Organism: Mastomys natalensis; assembly: GCA_021653895.1. Classification (NCBI taxonomy): domain Eukaryota; kingdom Metazoa; phylum Chordata; class Mammalia; order Rodentia; family Muridae; genus Mastomys; species Mastomys natalensis. The sequence goes on from JAJTUV010000035.1 coordinate 447,877, forward strand.
CCTCCAAGTCTGATAAAGGTGAAACACGCGCTATCTTGTTTTCCACCTGCTCTACATAGTGAGTCAGAAGCCTGGGTATGTAAGTCCTCACTTCAAAAAAAAAAAAAAAAAAACCTCTTTTTCTACTTTATCTGTAGTTAGTTTGGTCCATGTCTATATTTTAAGTGGATTTTTTTTATGCTTTTTTAATTATAAGTAGTAGTTTTATTGGCACTGATCCTTTATGTGAAACCTCCCTGATCTGCTTTCGAAACGGATGAAAACGAAGGAGCAATAGAACATGACAGGAATCACACGCTTGGTGCTTTTTCATATGTAGAAATCTGTGTGACTGGGAGTGCCCTGTCTGCCCTCTGTTTCAATTCTTCTATCTGTAACATAGAAGAAAACATGCTAATTCAGCTCAAAGGCAGGTGCTTCGGCCAACTGAATGCCTGTGTTCCTGTCTGCTCTGTGATATGGGGGACATTTTGTCTTTTGTGTTGTTTGTTGTTTTGTTTTTCGTTAATTTATTTACTTTACATCCCAATCAGAGCTTCCCCTCCCTCTTCTCCTGCCAGTTCCTCCCTCTCCTCTTCCTTCCTCCTTAGGCCCTCCTCTTTTTCTCCTGAGAGATGGGAAGACCTCCCATGGATATCAACCCACCTTGGCATATCAAGTTGCAATAAGACTAAGTAAGTGTACCTTCTCTTACTGAGGCTACATAAAGCCTTCTAGTTAGGGGAAAGAGACTCAGCACCTCCTGCTGCTACTAGGGGTTCCATGTGAGGACCAAACTGTACATCTGTTACAGACGTGTAGAACTAGGTCTATCCTATGTATGCTCTCTGTTTGGCAGTCTTTTTGAGCCCCTATGGGCCCAGGTTAGTTGTTTCTGTAGATTTTCTCCAGCATTTTTGACCTCTCTGGCTCTTTCAGTCCTCCCTCCCCTCTTCCACAAGATTCCCTGTGTTCCACCTAGTGTCTGGTTTTGAGTCTCTCTGCATCTGTTTTCATAGGCTGCTGGGTAAAGCTACTTAGATGACTGTTATACTAGCCTCCTGTCTGCAAGTATAGCAGAATATTATTAATAGTGTCAGGGATTGGTTCTCTCTCTCTTGGCATGGGACCCAAGTTGGGCCAGTCTTGCTTGACCGTTGACCAGCCGTTCCCTCACTTTCTGCTCCCTCTTTATCTCTGCACCTCTTTTTTTTTTTTTTTTTTTTTCGAGACAGGGTTTCTCTGTGTAGCCCTGGCTGTCCTGGAACTCACTCTGTAGACCAGGCTGGCCTTGAACTCAGAAATCCACCTGCCTCTGCCTCCCAAGTGCTGGGATTAAAGGCGTGCGCCACGACCGCCAGGCTATCTCTGCACATCTTATAGGCAGAAAAAAATGTGGTTCGAAGGTTTTGTATCTGAGTTGGTATCCCCATCTTACCATTGGAAGTCTTGACTTGTTACAGGAGTTGACTGTTTCATATTCCATATCCCCTATTGCTAGGAGTCTTAGCTAATGTCACCCTCATAGATTCCTAGGAGTTTCCATTGTTCTGGATTTCTACTTGTCCCAGAGATAGCCCCCACTGATTCTAATTCTCTCTCCCAGTTCTCTCTCCCAGCATCCTCCCTACACTTGACCCCTCCTGCTCCTCTCCCTACCCCTTTCCTACACAGTTCCCTCCCTCCATCCACCCTAGATATCCATTTTATTTTCCCTTTTCAGTGTGATTTGTAATGATAGTAACTGCTCAGTTCATGTAGCATACCTACTTCTAAATTCTACTTCACATCTTTTCAGATTTGATAATTCCTATCACAGTAATGTGATTATTCATATTCAATAGTAAATATTACTTATATTTTATTGGAAACCAACAGATTAGCTGTACATTTATACCTGTTCCTACAAGCCCAGTATTAAGCAAAATTGCAACTTCCTTATTCTTCTTCTGTAATTATTGCTTGGCTCTTCCGGGGCAGCTACAACCACAAATATTATGAAACAGATTATATGATTTATTCTATGAATTTCTTGCTTAATTCTACTTAAGGAATTAAATAAAGGTGCATAGAAGTTTTAGGACCAAGACTATAATTAGATGCATTCTCTGGTGGTAACACAGGAAGCAGCCAGACTGACTAGTTCTGTGCATTTGCACTGCTCCTGTGTGGCCGCTCGGTGCTACTACTTCCTACTCTTAGCAGCCTCTTTCCTCATCAGCGCTTCCTCTTCTCTCCACCCGAAGCTCACAAATACTTGTGTCATAATGAGTGCACTGAGAAAATCCACTCAGTCTCCCATGCAGACAAATAATAAGTGATTATACTGATTCAATCATTATACATTAGTATATATAGTAAATTACTACTTTTTATGACCAGTAAATAAATATGATTGACTAATTCTTATTATAAAATTCCATAGAAAAATATTAGATTCTTAGAATTACTACTAGTTTTCTTCAATTTCACTGTTTTGTTTTTAACTGTTGTTTAGTTGTGTTTGCATTTATTAGTAGCCATATACAACTTGGTAGTTTGTGTTGTTTGTTTATTTGATTTTTGGTGCAGAGTTTTACTATAGATTATACAGGAGCTCAAGATCCTCCTGCCTTCGCCTTCTGAGTGCTAAGACTACAGATAGATAACAGCACACCTGGTTTCTCTGTATATTCACTCTAAAGTGATAGCAAGAAGTAAAGAAAAGTGAATCATACCTTTTGATTATTGTTAAAAAAATATTAGTATTGCCAGATCCAGTTATAAGTTAACAACGGTAGAATTTCATATATTCTGTGCAATACAAATATATGTATGTATGTACCATATAAATAGTCCTAGTATGTTCCCTTCTCTAAGCCAATATTAAACAGTTACAATGGGAGTATGGTTAGAGCTCAGTGGTAAGGTGTGAACAGCTTTTACTTGATTCCCAGAACTACACACAAAAATAATAATTTTTAAGAAGTCTATAAAGAACCTTGGCAGCTGTTAAAATAAAAAAAACTAAAGTATGCTTTGCCTTTAGATTTTTGTATTTCTTGATCTATATACATTCAGGTCATTTATACATACCTTCAACAAACTTAAGCACATATTGTCAAGTCCTGTCAATAACTTGATCATATTTGCATAAATTGAACAAGTAAGAAAATGGAATTTAATCCCCCAGTGAAACAGCTGCCCTAATAACCCCTCTGCTGTGTGACTAAAAAGCTCTGTGTCAGGTGAACAGCAAGCCGGGAGGTCCTGAGGTCCGTGCTTGGCTTGGATGGTAATTCTATCTTCTCTCTCTTTCTAGGCCATGGCTGTTATCTTCTCGAATTTTAGTATTATAACAACAGCTCTTCTATTCAGGATAGTGCTGAAGTAAGTAATCCAGAATGTAAGCACACGCTAGCTTTTAAAGTGGGCCAGTCTGGCTGTAGACAATTGACACAGAATGCTGAGCCTCAGAATCAATAGGCCACAATTTTATTTCTAATTAGCCATGTATATTAGACACCTTGTTTATCCAGTGAGGAAAGCAGCTCTAGTGCTCTTTAAATCCTCTGCCATCGGTATATGAAATATCTTGAACTTTTCAAAAGTAGATATTTGATTACCATTTATTAGTTTTTTAATTTTTAATGTTTTTTAAACATGTTTTAAGATCTTGTGCCAAGATCTTACTTTGTAACTCAGAAAAGCCTGGAACTCATAGTCCACATGCTTCAGCCTCCCAAGGGCTAGGATTACTAGCCACATCCAGTCTCCCAGGAGCTGCACCATTGAAGAGCACTAACTCTCCCTGTTCTGACTGTCCCGGCCCAAGCTGCTGCTCCAGTCCGCGGGTCAGGATCTAGCAAGAGAGAGAGTGGGGATGGAGGGGCAAGAGACTTGAAAAATAGAGACAAGACAGAGTCTGATCAAGTCTCTCTTTAATGAAAGGAAATCCTGGGTATTTATACCCTTACAGTGCCTTGCCATCGTGGACAAGCAGGGGAACATAGCTGAAGGCATTATGTCATGTGCCTTGCAGTGTGGATACCATGTGTGCCTTGCAGCTGGGGGCACTAAACAGCAAAACAAGATATGTGAGAAAAACAAGGTATTTATCAGAGTGTGCTCAGCTGTTGTGGACTGTTGAAAAGCAAGTCTCTTGTCAGGGTATATGGCCTGAGATGGCTGCAAAGATGATGGCCGTTTTCTGCTAGGAGTCAGCTCCCAACATCTGACAGTTATCAATTCCTTATGGAGGGATGGGACTGTGTGCCCACCTGCTTTCTCCATGCTGGGACTTCCTTTCTCCCTTGAGCTTGCATAGGTCTTGTCTATGCTGTCAGAATTGCCATGAGTTCATACACACATCTGCCTAGCTATGTCCAGAAGACACTCTTTCCTTGTAATTCGTCTCCACCTCTGGCTCTCACATTCTTCTCCAGTTAGCCTTGGGAGAAGGGAGTCACAGACAATCTCTTATTCTCTGAACTTTGACCACTTATGGGTCTTTATGTTAATTACCATCTAATGCAAAATAAAACTTCTGTGATGAGAGTTCAGAGATACCTTAATCTAAAAGTGTAATAAATCATTAAGTTAGTTTAGTAGTATGCCCATTTAACAGAATAATGGTAATAGATACTCCTCTAGGGCTGATGACCTGTCTAGCCACAGGTTCCTGTGCCTGATAACAGTGCCAGGTATAGGTTTCAACTTGTGGAGTAGGCCTTAAATTCAGTCAGAAGAGCTCAGCTACTTCTGTGACATTTATGCCACTGTTGTATCAGCAGGGATGTATTGCTAAGCTGATAGTTATTGTATTTCTCAGGGTTCCCAACTGGGTAAGGTAAATGATTACTTTTCTCCTCTGGTAGCATGTATAGTACCTTCCAGCGCTATGAAAACTGCCTATATAAGGCTTGCATAGAAGGCAGAAAACAGTATGGAGCCATTTAGAGGGGATGAGAGAAGGATCTCAAGGAAGATGAGATACAACACAGTGCCATAAGAGTTCAAGGGGAAGAAGGGAACAGAAAGGTTTAAGTGGGCAGAGAATTGGTGGACCTGTTAGAGGAGTAACTGTGGTGAGGGATAACTGGTATCAAAGACCTTCAAAAAGGTCATATGGAAACTACTATAGAAGTTTCCTGGAAAAAAAAATATATATATATTTGTATAGACATACATACGAGTCTTGATAGAGTTACCCTGTAATGTGACAGCAGTACCCCACTAGACACTGCAGGCTAACAAAAAGGCAAGTCCCACAAATGGTTACCTCTTTGAGTTATTAGTCAGTGATACCCTTCATTCATTTTAAGTCACTTGCCACAAGCTAGAGCTATCTTGGAAGAGAAACTTTGGTTTGAGACAGTGCCTCCATCAGATTGCCTATAGGCAAGCCTTTGCGGGTATTATCTTGATTAATGATTGATATGGGATTGGGAGGACCCAGCTCACTGCCAGCAATGCTACTCCCTGGCAGGTGGTACTGGATGGTAAAAGAAAGGAGGCTAAGTAAGCCATGGAGAGAACACACCAGTGTGCAGCCTTCCTCCATGATCTCTATGTAGTTCCTACCTCTAGTTTTCTGCCCTGCTTGGGTTTCTGCTTTCTTCAGGGAGGAACTGGGATTATGTAAGCCAAATAAACTTTCCTCCCAAGTTGCTTTTGGTCACAGTGTTTATCATAGCAATAGAAAGCAAATAAGAACATCCCCCAGGCATTGCAGGCCCTTGCCAGTGCTCTTGAATCCCTTCCAGAAACTGCATCAAGACTGTCACTGAATACACCATGTACCTCATTCATAGAACATGGAGAAATCAGCTAATTTTCTTTGTATCTTTTCCGTAGAACTCTATGCAAATATAATTATTTATATGGGGGGAATGTGATGTGGGTATGACAAATGTACGTGTGTGGTGCTCTAGCACTCGTATAGAGATGGTGTATTTTTGTGGGGTTCCATAATCGAACTCAGGCTGTCAGGCTCGTATGCTAGCCCTTTTATCTACTGCTCCATCCCACTGCCCAGATTTGTTCAGAGTGGAAACGGATGGCAGGCATTCTGCTTCAAAGCTTCTCTCACTGGTTTGTTCTTACGTAAGCATAGTTGGTGTCTTCTTGGTTCTGGGAAATAGCATTCCTTGAGGGTTGAGATTTTAGGGTTAAAAATAAAAATGATCAGTAATAATTTATCTACCAAGTATAAGTTTTCTCCAATAGAACCAGGAAAAAAAGTATTATTAATTAATACAATAATTTTCTCCAAAAGTATTCCTTTGAGAAATCTTTATGATTCATCGTAACTCCATATCTCTGGGAACTCATTCAGTGCTACTAGGAAATGTATTTGGTGTGATTTTCTTGAGAAAGCAGTCAGATGAGTCTTTTTATTGTTTTATTCTCTGCATTGCTTTAAATACAGTGGAAACACAATAAAACTGCTCTAATCTGACACCGTTTAACCTAATTTCTCCCTTAATAGTAAGGCAATGATTGTAAATTATGTATAGTTGCCTCTAAGAATCTACAGGATTTGTTCTAGAGTGCCAAAAATTATGTGAAAGTCCCTTAAATGACATGTAGTATCCCCATGTAATCTGCCACATTTTCAAAGTGCTTTATGTTGCGTATGCTGCCTAATATAATGTAATTGCTGTACAAATAGTTTTAAATTATTTATCCTGCCTAATACTATGTAAATATTCCTACTTTAGGAATAATAAACTCTGCACCTGAACTATCTTTTTCAAATACTTTCAGTCCACTAAATCTGTAGATATAGAACTCGGCTCACTACACAGTAATTCCTCTTAGTGATGGGAAATATGTCAGTTCCCAAACTGGATGCTTGAACAGTGATAAACACTGCATAGTGCTGATTTTTATCCCCCCCAACACACACACACATGCGCACGCGCAAAATTCATTTTCATTTGAACTAAACACTTAGCCACATACATCACCATAACTTTTCTATTTCGAGATCATTTTTTAGTATGTAACAGTAAAATTGGGATAGCTTTGTTTCATTTTTTTTCAACTTCATGAACAGATTTTTTTTTTTTCTCAAGAGACCTTAACAACCTTAACATATTTTTTCCTTTCCCTGTTAAGTTGAAAATTTTCAGCATTTCACTTAGAGGAAATACCTTCCAGCCTCTCTGGAAGGTTAAACTGTCAGTACCACACCTCCTTTGCACTATTAAGTGAAATAAGGGTAACTTCTCTGCAAACTGTGATACCTCAGCAGTCTATCAGAGAGCAGGCAGGTGCTGAGTGACTGCCAGGGAGGTTACACACATAGAAACAAGGGACAAAGGAGTGATTCACATGGAGGATAGGGCAAAAGGAGGAGGAGATTCTGTCATGCTCCTCACATAGTGGACAGTTAAAATCTTAGTGTTGGCAAGATGGCCAGCGGGTTAAAGTGATGCTTTGGAGACTGATGGTCTGAGTTCAGTCCTTAGGACACACATGGTGGAAGGAGCACCCTTTCTGCAAGTTGTCCTCTGCCCTTCACATGTGCCTGTGTGCATGCACACACATGCATATGCGCGTATGTACACACACAAAATATGGTAAAAGAAAGAATTTAAACAAAATAAATTCTTTTCATAATTTATCATTTCTGTATTAAGCTGTAAGAGACTACAAGATCATTTTGTAAAAAAAAAAATCTAAGATATAAATTAATGTTTATGAGAGCAGAAGCCCTCAGCCATCCGGCTACACTCTGAGCATCAGCCACTGTCCTGCAGGGCAGCGGAGGGTCTGCTCAGTGAGCGCCTGCTGTCTCACTAACTGAACAGTGAACTCAGCCATGTGAGGTCAAGTCATCACCTATGCACAGATCCTCAGCTGAGTCGTTTATGAAACATCATATTCTGAAAATACCCCATGTGTATCCAAATTCTTAGTAATTTTTATCTTCCCTACAGCACTAGCTTGAATCAATAGTTATTTGCAGTGGCTACTTTTGACTTTATTTCAGGGCTTTTCCTTTAGATCCTTTTCTTCACAATATTAGCAGAAAATCTATAGCTGCCAGTATGAAAAACTTCTGAAAGCTATAAAGTTCCTCATCTGCCATGTACAGTAATTCATTATAATTATTTTCATAAATTAGATATCCATTCTCTATCTACATTTTTTCTTTCCAGTCATTACTTTCTACAGCTTTACTGTGTGCCACCTGCACCTTCAGCATTGCTGTGGCTCTTCATGGTTTTAACTCCATGTCGTAGGGCTATGACTAACCCCATCACTGGGATCTAAATCTTGTTATGTGAAAATCATACATGAGAAGGCATGATATACAGAGATGCTGCTTCCTAAGCTACTGTACGTATTTAGCACTTTCAGAGAATGGAGCTGTAGAATTGAAGTCAGATTCATTTTTCTGCATATGTTCTGGGAGTTTAGAATGAGTCTTAAAAGCTGTAGCTGTCTAGGAGGAAGAAGATACACAAAGCGATGACAAATCTCTTCTTGTTCTTTCATAAACACATGACCAAGGAAAGCATTTACCTCTCACTTAGCTTTTTCCCTAAGTGCAGGAATTGCCTACAGTGTCCTAGGCACTCAGTAAATCCTCTAGTGATAACATCCTTCTCACTTCCAGTTCTCACTTTGACACTTCTGCTTTCACTTAGCTTTTCCCATCTTAGGGGCCTTACAGACTGTCCCCGACTGAGAGATAGATGCACCTTCTTTGTGGCCTTTGCATAGTTGCTTTTCTGCCTTACCTCTACAAGTACCCATCCTCAGTATACCCCCCTGGATGTTAAGTCTCAAGTCTGCCATCACTTAGCTTATGGCTCTCTCCTGATTATAATGTAAACTCCCTCAGGAAGAAGGGCAAATCTTTATCTGTACAGTTTACCTGTTGATTACATGTCTTTGAGCTGAGTAAATGACCAAATAGAATGACAGTACAAATCCTCTACAGTTCACAACTTTATTGTCAGGTAAAGCCAATAAGTAAAGCCTTGTTGGATTTTATAAGAAATGCTACCCAAGTGTAAGTTTTTTCTTTCCTTATCCTCTAGTACTTCATTCTATGGTGGCTTATTGTTAGGCCCTTGGCCCAGTAGCTAATGTCCTCAACAATGTGTGTGTCATAACTCTAGTCTTCTTTGAGAAAATTTATCTGTATTGATTACTAAAGCTTATCCATATTGCTTTTTCTGATTCTTGCAAACTGAGCTAAGGTCTTCTGTCAGAATTTATAGCTTATCCCAGTAAAGATCACTGTGTTAGAGATCCAAGAGAGCCCTCAAAGACAGGAGGCTGTGTTACACCTACCTATTCAAGGTAGTTTATAGGAAAGAGAAGTTTAAAATGTCCCTCAAGCACTCTGAAAGTGAATAGAGGGTTGGAGTGTGAGACACAGGTCCATCAAGTTTATAGTGCACTTGGATTGTAGGGAATACTAGCAACTGGGTGTAGTTTATTCAACCAGGTATTCAAGTTCCCAAATTTTCAGTAGAACATTTAACAGGGGAAAGAGGAGTGAAAGCATACATGGTAAAATCTTGTTTTCTCCCTTTTTTATAGGCGGCATCTAAACTGGATCCAGTGGGCTTCCCTCCTGATTCTCTTCTTGTCTATCGTCGCCCTAACTGCCAGTACCAAAACGTCACAGCATGACTTGGCAGGACATGGATTTCATCATCGATGCCTTCTTCACCCCATCTAATTCCTGCCTTCATTTCAGGAGAGACTGTTCCCTAAGAGACAATTGTACATCAAAGGAGTGGACTTTCAGCTGAAGTCCAGTGGAACACCACAGCCAGAGTTTTTAGTCACATCCGTTTGGGCTTGGGCCACATTCTGATTATAGTTCAGTGTTTTATTTCTTCAATGGCCAATATCTATAATGAGAAGATCCTGAAGGAGGGGACACAGCTCACTGAGAGCATCTTCATACAGAATAGCAAGCTTTATTTCTTTGGCATTGTTTTTAATGGGCTGACCCTGGTCCTTCAGAGCAGTAACCGTGATCAGATTCAGAACTGTGGGTTTTTTTATGGCCACAATGCATTTTCAGTAGTCCTTATTTTCGTGACTGCCTTCCAGGGCCTTTCAGTGGCTTTTATCTTGAAATTCTTAGATAACATGTTTCATGTCTTGATGGCCCAGGTGACAACTGTCATCATCACAACAGTGTCTGTTCTGGTCTTTGACTTCAGGCCCTCCCTGGATTTTTTCCTAGAAGCCCCATCAGTCCTCCTCTCCATATTTATTTATAATGCTAGCAAGTCTCAAAATCTAGAATGTGCACCTAGGCAAGAAAGGATCGAGATCTAAGTGGCGGTCTTTGGGAGCGTTCCAGTGGGGTAAGTTGGTACAAATGCACTTTGTGTTATTCTTAAATTCAAAGCACATGTATTTACGAAAGAGAATAGCATCAGTGTATCAGAAAGAGTCTTAGATCTCTGTGACTTACAGAAGTCATGCACTAGACTTCTGAGATGGCAAGGACTATGTAAGTCAGAGTGCCCTGAGGATTTTGTGTATTAACTATGTAATTGTGTCACATAGAACCTCAGACCCCGAAGGTACTCATCCCTTGTCTCATCCTGTCTCCCCTAGATTCATGGTTAGAGAGTAAGCCAAATACTTTATAGACAGTAAGTAAAAGAACTGGTAATGGAGCTGTGTGCTCTGACTCCCAGTTCCTTGGTTTTCCACTACATAGTGGTTGGAAAAATGAAGCTAATCTCTTACACTGATAAATCATGTGAGACAGAAAACTTGTTACCTTAATCTCCCATAGCTACTTTTATTTCACATAATAGTTTTCACAAGAGCTTTCTTAGATAAGAATATATTCTAAAACAATAGTTCTGAATTTATAATTTTTGTCAACACACAAAGATGAATCGTTTCACATCACAAGCCCATTTTTCTCTGCAGGAAAATCTGTCATTTACTGGGCTCATAGCAAAAGTCCACATGTTGTATCTCTGAGGTTTTGATAACAGATTTTAAGATTTAAAAAAAAAAAAAAAGATAGATCATTGTCCTAAACCCAAGTCAGCAAGAATGTCCATTTGGGAGTCCTCTTCTGTCCAGTGAGCTAATAATAACTGCTTGCCTTGCCCTTTAAAGAATTAAAATCATATTAGTACCAAGAGTTCTTTAAATCATTTATCATCCTTTAATCACTTCCCTGAAAGACCTGCAGGTGGTGGTCTTGGTCTGAGTTGAATACACTTCACTTTTTTCATTATAAAACAAAAAAAAATTTTTTTAGGTTTATTTTATTTTATGTGTATGAGTGTTTTGCTTCCATATGTGTACACCATTTGTATGCCTTGTACCTCAGACATAAGAAGAGAACATGAGATCCCCCAGGGACAGGGATTACAGGTGATTGTTAGCCACCGATAGGTGTAAAGTACTATTGGGTGCTGGGAACCAACCTGTGTCCTCTGCAGGAACAGTCAGTGCTCTTCATCACTGAGCTGTCCCTCCTGTCCCGTCTTCACTTTGATCATCCCCTGCGCTTCTGACTGTAGCAATTGCAACTCTTTAATTTGACCAGATTATATAAATAGTTAACAAACTAAAACTCACAATTCAATGAATAAACCTTTGTTCATGCATTCAGTAAGATATGGAAACATCTCAAATTCTAACTAGGTACTCATTTCTTGTTTCCTTTAGGATGGAGAAGAGCTGGAAAGACTTACCAAACCCAAGAGTGATGACTCCGATGACGACACTTTGTGATGGTACCTGGTTGGTGGACAACTCCCACAAACTGTGTTTGCACATTTTCAGCATTTGTGGCAATTGTCTTTTCTGATAAACTGATGATGTTTGAAAGCAGAATATTCTTTACATGTATCTAACCATGAATAAACAGCTCCATCCAAGACCTATAGCTGCCACAGGGTGGCAGAGTTCTGGAACATAAACACAGGACTGCATAACTGCATACCTGATGACTCAACAGGACACATATGCAGACTGTTTCCTCAGCCTCCAGGTTCCAGAAATCGTGTTAATTTGACCCTACAGATACACAAATAGAGATAGCTTGCCAGATACTAATCATCGTATCATATCATCTGCCTGCCAAGGTCATCTCTCTCTGTCATTGCTATATGTCTGGGTTGTCCCTCAGATTTCAGGCCTTAGCAATAGTCGTTTTGCTTTTATTAAAGCAATAAGACTCTAAAAGTTTTGGCTAAAAGACCTAAGTATCTGGCTGTGCCATAGATTTTATATAACATCCTTTGTGATAAATATTTTTAAGCTATTCTTCAGAAATAAATTTCAGATTTTTATTTGGTTTTTTTGGAACTTAGAAGAAATTGTATTCTTTGTAATCATCTTTTTTTAAAGCTTTATTTACATGAACTTGGTTGCCACATTATCATAGTTACCACTTGTATTTTAAATCACCTAAGCCGTTGTGGAGTTTTTTTTTTTGCTCCATCCTCAGTTTGTACATTTACAAAATCTTGACATCATTACCTTTGATGTTGAGTTACTGTGCTGAGAATTAAGTTGTTTTATTTTTGAGTTATTAATTGAACTGTATAACTGTTATCTATCTTTGTATAATGTCCTATTCTAAAGATCAAGACTCTGGCTTTAGGGCACCTTTATAAGAATCCTTTTGTAAAAACAATAATGACTTTTAATGAAATAGAGTAGTGTTACTCCAAGAGTGCCAGTAACCAGTAAGTCACCTCTCAACAACACTTCCTACTTATAAGTGCATGGTATTTCTCTAGATAGGTTTGCATGCAGCCAGTTGGCTCTTCATTGGTAGAGCAGTCATGTGAAGATAATTAAATTGTAAGAAAATAGAGCAATTTGTACAAGGTCTTATAGCCCCAAAGGGTAATAGAAACAAGCTTCAAGCCTGTGTGTTTACAAGCTCCTACACTGTAATGTGAATTATAAGCTACCATGAAGTTTGCACATTCCTTCTTCAAGTTTCCATGTATTTATATATAAGATATTACTATCATTATAATCTTCATGTCTACCCAGAATAATATAACTGGCAATCATTGCTAAAACTTTTTAATTAAAATAATTACTAAACTCTTATTTTGTATCTGTACTCTGTCATATGAGATGTGGTGTGGAATGCTTTTAAATTTTAAAACAATGGAAAGGCAAATATTCAAGCAACTTAAAACTTTGTCTTTGACTAAATCTTGGTGTCTGAGGAATGGTTAAATCTCTACCTTACCATAGACATTCTTACCAAGTTACATGAAATGGGATCAACCAGCATGATTCATCTTAAAGATAAGGAAAATAAGATACGCAGGACTCAACTTTTAGAAATGAGAGCATGAAAAGCTATCTTACTGAGCTTCACAAGAAGTTGCAAAAGTGAACCTACAAGACATAGTATAGCAACCATTTGTGTCAATGGTATGGGGTAGTTTGATTTTTCTTATTTACAGTTATTTTTTGCATTCTTACTTGTTTGGAAAACATTCATTGTTCACCATCATGTTAATTTGCCACTCCCTGAAAGGGCTGAGATGGAAATACAATGTCAGATAGATACACTTGAGTACTTTAGAAGCATTACTGTTTTAAGAAGGACAGTGTGGAGGTAAGAGGTCCAGAGACCATTTCCCAGGTACTAATGGAGTGGGAACTGAATGACCTAAAACAAGAGTGGTGTGGGTACTGGTTGTGAAAGGGAAAGTGGCTTACACCAAGTCCCAAGTCCTTTCCCAGCTGCTTCTTGCTCCATGGGTTTTCTTTGTGCCGAATGGCCCTCTCAGGCCGTATTTGCTCAGCTTACAGCGAAGGCTTATCTTCTTGTTTCACCTCTGAACCCCCATGTGGAAGCCCTGTTCCTTGTGAGGTAGATATTGAGGCTTTGCAACTGCTAATGTTGCTGTAATCCTTTCTCTCTGTTAAGCCAACTGGCTGGATGTGCCCAGATCTTCCTTGGTACCTTCTCCCTTTTCCTACAATGATTTTATCTATGAGCTCTCAACATTCCAAGCAGAAAAGACTAAGCATAGTGGGTAAGAGGTTGATTTTCTTTCTAAAGCCTAGATCAGAGTTCTTGAAATTGAGTAATTATATATTTCCACTTTTAATGAAGAAAACCTTTAATAAAAATTTCAACATAAATTTTTACTTTTATTAAAGTGCCACCAAATAATATGATGTATGTCTTATTTTTTTCAAGACAGATTTTCATTGTATACCTTTGGCTAGTCTTGAATTCACTTTGTAGACTATACTGGCCTTAGAGTAATCTACCTGCCTCAGCCCCCCAAGCTGAAATTTCAGCTGTGAGCCACCATACTCAGCTTTATTTACATGTTTTATATGAAAACCAAAACACATTTACAGAATAAAATATAGTACTATAAAGATCAATAAATTTTAAATTAAAATAAAACTTTGCTTAGCTTTATGTCAACTTGACAAAAGCTAAAGTCATCTAAGAGGAGGGAACCTCAATTAATTAAATTCCTCCATCAGATTGAGCTGTAAGGAAACCTGCAGGCATTTTCTGAATTATGATTGGTAGGAGGGACTAGCCCATGTGCATGGTCCCATTCCTGGGCTAGTGGTCCTGGGTTCTATAAGAAAGCAGGCTGAGCATTCCATGGAAAGCGAGCAAGCCACACACACACACACACACACACCAAGGCCTCTTCATCAACTTGTACCTCTAGGTTTCTGTCTTGCTTGAATTCCTGTCCTGACTTCCTCAATGATAAACAATGATATGGAAGTCTATCCCAAATAAATCCTTTCCTCCCCAAATTGCTTTTGGTCATGGTGTTTTATCACAGTAATAAAAACCTTAACAAAGACAGAAATTGATACTAGGATTGTGGAATATTGCTGTGATAGACCTGACCATAATGTTTTAAGGAAGATTGTGGGAAGACTTTGAAACTTTGGTCTAGAAAACATCGAGTGTTAAGAGTTCAGGGGACTGTTCTTTAGGAGCTTGGAAGGTAAGTGTTGCGAGCAGTTCGAGAGGGATGCCTGGCTTGTGAAGTTTCAGAGGGAAGCAAAGACTTTAACAGGCCATTTGGGGAATCTGTGATGTCTGGTCAGCTAGAGCTGAAGAATTAGCTGTGATTAACAAGAGACCAGACCCACTAAAGTGAAGCCTTTCATTTTCCTGAGACAATTGATGCTGCTCATCTAGGGTGAAGAATTATCTGTGATTAATAGGAAACCAGAGTCTTTGAGGTGAATCTTCCGGAATGTGTTTCCTAAGACTCAGCACACAGAAGGTTCCAGAGGTAGCCAAGGTTGTACCTCATGCTGGCATTCCAATCTCCTTATTTTATATTTGGAACACCCAATCTCTCTTGGTTATCCTTGTAACAAGAATGGGTTGTTATGAACTATATAGTTACTCTGCTATAGTATAGAATATTGATGCCAGTTCTTTGTATGTCACTGTGTTTGGGTTCCCAGTTTCTAACCACCCTCTATCACTCCTGCTGCCATGCAATTCTATTAGTCACTGTTCCACAGTCAGATCAACTTTTAAGGTTCTGTATGTGGAAGAACATGTATTTTTCTGTCTGATTTATTTTGCTTGCCACAATGTCTTCCAGATCCATTGGCCTTACTGCAAATGATGGGATTTTTTTCATGTCTAAATTATATCCATCACATGTATATACATATTCCTTCAATATTTCTCTGCTGATAGGCAGGCAGGTTGGTCTCATTTTTCAGCTATTGTTATGAGTACTTGAGTACAGCCTGATTTCTATGTATGTAATCCAAAAGTAGGATAGCTAGTCTATTTTTAGTTTTCCTAAAACTTGCTCACTGTTCTCCATAATAGCTATGTAAACCTTTCCCTTTCCTTCACATTTTCACCAGCACGGTTTGTGTTTTCTTTTGATAATGGCCATTCTACTTTTCATGATTTGGTAAGTCATCATTATTTGACAGTTCCTTTCTCTTGTGGCAGACAGGGAACAATAGAAAGAATGAAGACTGTATAATGCCCATGCCCAGTAATTCATCCACCAGCAAGGCTACACTACCAAAACCTTCCCTAATGGTGCCACCAACTAGGTACTATGTGTTCAAACACTCAAGCTTATGGGTGGGGGTAGAAGTGGGGAGGTTAATTAAACCATCACTATAGGGAAGAGGAAGTAGATCTTGGGATCTTACTCTGCTTCTTTCTTCAGTCTTTTAAAGTTTTCATTGTCCAAGTCTTTCATTCATTCCCTTTGTTAGAGTTTATTCCATGATATTTAATTGAGGGTGGGAGGTACTGTGGATGGGATTGGTTCCTGATTTCTTTCTCATATGTTTGTCTTTTGTATTTAGGAAGGCCAGTGATTTGGACATGTTAATTGCATAACCTACTCTGTGCTGAAAGTATTTATCAGCTTTAGCAGTTTCCTGATGGAGATTTTGGCTTTTCATTTATAGAGATTCATGTCTCCTATAACTAAGGATGCTTTGACTTCTTCTCATGTCTCCCCCTTATTTGCTCCTTTAGTCTCATTCCTCTACCTAGGACTTCAAAGAGAATATGAAATAGGAAGCAAGAAGTCAGTTTGGTTCAACACAACTTAGTAGCCAGTGTTGGCTCAAACTTCTGACCTTGAGTAGGTTATTTTAGGTATATTTAAACACAGCACTATTTGGTGAAAACTTATCCTGGTGATAATTAACTCATATTGTGAGGATCCAAAATTCATTGACCATTGACCATGATGATAGTGGAGCCAATGGGAGACACCTGGCAAGATCATAGGAAATTTGCAGGGAAAATAGTGTAATCATCCAAGTGACCACCAAATTGCCATTCCTCCTAATTCTCCCTTGCTGGTCTCTTCTTCCTCCCTTTCCATCTCTATGCCTACCATAACAATTAGCTATCTTGTAACTGTTCTCTACTGTCTGAGTTTATGTAAAAAGAGAAGTCTTTTCCAGTTTTGTGTTCTGGATTCTAACAGAATGTATAGAAAGTAGCGTAAATTATTTTAATCATTTGTACTACATGAAGTCTAACCTTCGGATGATTAAGAATGGCAATGTCAAGTCATTACTTGCATAAGCCACTTTGTTCAATAATTCCCAACTTGGTCTTCTCAAATTTAGAACTGTTTCTAGAATGAGGCCCACTCATGTTCTCTTTTGTCTGTCTGAAGACAGTCCATGGCGAGAAGCAAGCCAAAGGAGTTTATGCATGAAGGAAGTATCATGAAAAAACTACAACACATTGTGTAGCTGTGATAGGACCTTACACCAACAGAAGAACTCGTAAGGTTGAGTGAGTTCAGACCCGGGGAATCTTAGAGCCTTGAGATTGGCAGGAGTCAAGCTGCTTCCTACCCATTTCTGTACCTGCTCTAGAACATGTATCCATGACACCCCACTGAGAGGACAATGCCAGTCAGTCACATAAGGAAACACCTAGAGTCCTTCCCCATGCAAATAGAGCATCACTAACATTTCAAACTGAGCCAATAAGAACTCCTAAATCCCACCCCACTCCTCAGTGTTTATAAAGTTGCTGTACAGTGGAATAAAGCTCACAAGTTATTTCATGGATGATCATATAAGAGTGACTGTTTTTACTGGGGAAGAGTTCGCTCTCCTGAAGCATTCATTGCTAGACCTTGGAACTGCCTGACTGGCCAGGCTCACACTGCCACTGCTACCACTGTTGCTGCTGTGGAAGCTGACAAGGGACCTGGACCTTGGCTACCTGCCCTGCCCAGGCTGCCCAAACCGCCTTGCTTCTTTGCTCAGAGCCGTAAAAGAACCTCATTATGGCATAGAACTGTTGTAAATATTTTTAGGCTAACATTTCAAGTGTTAAAAAGCCATTGAAGCTAGATATAATGATTCATGTCTTTAATCTCAGCATTTGGAAGGCAGAGGCAGGTGAATCTTGTGAGTTTGAGACAAACTTGATCTACATAGTGAGTTCTAAATCAGTCAGAGCTACACAGAGAGATCCTGTCTCAAAAACTAAGCCATCTGTTGCCTTCTTCTATGTCTATCCAGATGTTTTACAAAAACATTTATACTGTTAGTTTTCATTTTCCTTAACACAATATTTGACTTACAAATTGATAGAAGTAATGAAGGAAAGATGTATAAACATTTTATACATTTGCATATCAAATAATAGCTATTACAGAAGAAAAGAGATGCTACCTTTTGTTTTTCAGTAAAAATTATTTAGCACCATGTTTTCCTCTCTGAAGTTAGTGAGTTCTTTTAAATGTCTTAATAACAACTCACGAGTAGGGGAACGTTTACTATTTCTTTAATCTTGTAAGAACACTGAGAGAAAAAGGCAGGGTATGCAAAGTGTGGAGGAATTCCCTTATGAAGCTGCCTGCACACAGCTTTAGCAGACAAAGGGGAAACTGGATGGGAATAAGGTTACATATTTCTGTTCAGTAAGGGTATCCATGGTGGTAACTTTCATGATGACGGTAGTCATCCTGGTAGCCATCCTGGTATCCTTGGTGATAACTATGGTAACCATATCCCGCTACTCATCTTCTGGGCAGCGCATCCCCAGTGACTGCTGAATGGCCATTTCCTGTCTCCGAAGTTGCATGAATCAATTAAGTCATACACGATGACCATCGACCACATAGGAGAAGGATACCAAGATTTAACATTGCCGTCTTTTCCAACTAGAAGCATGGAGAAGTACTCTGGGCTCACTTGAAAATAGTTGCGGATGTCTTTGACCAAGTGGGCTGGCACATCTTCCCGCTCAACAGTGGAGCTCCCTGGAAGAGCATTGAATGGTTGTTAGTGGATTAAAGAGTCAAGAGTTCATAGATACTACAAAACAAGAGGAAATCATACTGAGAGCAGAAGACCCACAAACCTGTTCTCTTTAGCTCAAAAGCCAGTTGTTAGCTGGGAGTGTCCACAAAGCAATTAAATGCCTGGTTGTGCAAGGTTCTTATTGCCAAACTATGGGACTATGGACAAACTATCGCATCTCTTTTGAGAATGTTACAAAATACAGAACCCATGCCTTAATTTTATCTTGCAACATCAACATCTTTGCAATCTGTCATGGACAAACAATTATGTTTCTATTTCTAGGTATGTTTCCAATTAGCTTACTTCTTTACATTTCAGTTTTTCATTCAGTGGACAATGGAAAGCTCGTTTTGTTTTCCAGAGTGAAAAAGAATAATTATGTTGAAAGCCAATGGCTGGATCTAAATGAGTAGTATGTGTGAAAAGAAAAAAGGAGATGGGGAACTGAAGCTTTCTGGGGGGTCTGCTCTGGCGCTCAGCCAGGTATTTCCTACACTGCCATTTATTTCAAAACATGAGTCCGTGGAGGAAGGCAGCTGTGCCTTTTGCAAGCTTCAGTCTGTAGTCATTTTCGTTTAGCTTCTTAGCCTTTTATTGCCTTTCCTTATCTTGTGAATGAAAATCAAGGTGATAGACCTCATAAAACAATCATGAGATTAAACAATAAAGCGCAAGTTACTTTGAAAACCTTAGAACTCATTGTCGAACAAAAGTATGATTTTGATTAAAGAACATGGATAGGTTTACTGTTGGTTTGAATGATTTTATATCAAAACCAAGATTAGTCCCTAGTCCAGCCCCTGTCCCTTCACATCGTGGGCACACAAGCGTGCTGTGTTCACACACTGTTCCCTTGAGGCGTACCTACCAATTGCATATAGCCAAACATGATGTTGTAAAATAATAAACTATTACCATTAATTGGAAACAGTTCTAGGACTCCTCCAACTTCCTCTCCAACACCTAAAAGCTTCAGAATGGTTATATGTCGCAGACCTGACACAAAAGAAGAAAATCACAAAATTAGAGGAAAAAAGAATCTGAAAATGTCTTTTCCTTCCATAGACCTGACAACTGATGATTTTCATGTCACTTAAAGTCTAAAAAGAATATAGAACACAATAAACCAAATAAAATAATCTGTCTTTGATATTTCTACAACACAGGAATTAAAAAAAAAAAAAAAAAAAAACGACAGAGCAGTTACAGATTTTAGGATTACCAAGAATCAGGTGGCTTTGTGTGTGGGGCAGACAGACTGAAATAGATTTGCTCTTAAAA
Source organism: Mastomys natalensis (assembly GCA_021653895.1). Lineage (NCBI taxonomy): Eukaryota > Metazoa > Chordata > Mammalia > Rodentia > Muridae > Mastomys > Mastomys natalensis. The sequence goes on from JAJTUV010000035.1 coordinate 467,917, forward strand.
TGATTCTTGCTCTAAAATACCAAAATATGAAAGTAAAATATCTACCATGAGCTAAGCACAGTGTTGGATTCTGTGGGGGGGGGGGGGGGGAAAATTCAACCTGAAAGTTTCATACCTTTTATGGATAACTTCCCCTCAGAGAGAAATACCACACAAACCATCTAAGTGATGGTTAAAGAGTCAGTCAGTCACAAGCGAGATGCTTCACTTGACTGGCAGGCTCTTACTCATGCAGAGGATACATAGGGGAACCCCAGGCAAGCACAGCTGGCTTCCCATCTTCAGCTAAGGTTTCAGCCAAGGAGGGAAGGTCATGCCTTGCTAGCTTGTTGGGAAATTTTTTTGAAGATGGAAAGCACATGAAGGGATTCATAAAGAAAACAGAACGATGAAGACAGTCTAACTAACTGGGGTAATAGTTTGGAGCTAATGATAAGATCAGTGGAATTTGTTGCCCAGGGAGAAAATTAAAAGCTTTCTATACGGGAGGGCTCCATTAAGGAGGAGCTAAAATCAAGGCAAAATGCCATTCCCAATAGTTTTTTTTGTTTTCCACCTTTATCTTTTCCCAGAAGAGTGAAATGTTCTATTCCAAACACCAGTGGGTCACATTTTCAGAAACTAATGATCCATGAATTTAATGACTCCTGGAAAGTGTGATTTGTTCACATTTCCTGTGTATAACAAACGGCTTTGCTTACACTCATATGACACAGGCTTTCTGTGCTAGTATAAAAAAACCAAACAGGCCCTCCTAGCCCTTGAGAAGTATCTACAGAAAGGTAGCCAACCAAGATTTTACTTGGTGTCATTGTCTCTTTGACATGGCTCATACTCCACAGCCCAGGCTGGCCTGGACTCAAAAAACCCTAGTTGGAGTCTCTTGGTGCTGAGATTATACATATGTGCCACCAAAGTGGGATTTGTTTTGACTTACATTTCTACTGTGACTAATCCTTCAGTGCTCTAAGAATATCTTTCATAATCAGCACCATTGATGACGCTGAAGAGTTTTAAATACAATTCAGAGTATTGACATAATCAAATGTTGTATGTTGACAGTTGTAAATTATTAGCCACGATAAACAGGATAAGTGAGAGATTTCCTGGATTGTCTTACCATTTTGAGCTCACTTGGTGCCTTCCTTTGCATTATTTCACATCTTACATTTGTAAAATACTTATAATTGAGATATACATGGCCATATGACAGAACTGGGTCCTGATAATGCTTTACAAAACTCACAAACACCCTTCCTTCAAATATCAAGTGCAGATTTTCTTTTTTCTATTTTTATTTATTTATTTATTTATTTATTTATTTAATGTATTTATTTATATGAGTACACTGTAGCTATCTGCAGACAAACCAGAAGAGGGCATCAGATCTCATTATAGATGATTGATGAGCCACCATCTGGTTGCTGGGAACTGAACTCAGGACCTCTGGAAAAGCAGTCAGTGCTCTTAACTGCCAAGCCATCTCTCCAGCCCCCAAGTGCAGTTTTATAACTGTGCCATAATTATAGACATGATTCTTCCTACTTGAAATATCGAAATGGTCTTGATTTGTAATGTTATAATGATGAATTTTTAAACCAGTGACAGAAACCAGCCCTTCCATACATACCTCTAATGATTCAAAGTGCTCCCCTTGGCAGCTGCACAGAACATAGTGTCAGCTGTGACAATAACACTACTGACCTCACTGTCACCCCATGTCACACTGAACTTAGTAGTAAGTTCTGTATACTGTACATATACTTCAGTGGCCAGATTAAAAATACTAGCACTTTTAGTTAGTCCAGCAGGAAATATTAGCAAATAAAATGCCATGTTATTTTTTCAAAATATTGAGGGATTTGCAACAAGTAGAAAAGAAACATTTTTTTTCCCTTTCTGATTTGGCTTTAAAAGGTTCAGAACTAGACACAAGTGATACACACTGGAAATTCCAGCACACAGGAGGATAAGGTAGGAGGATTTGGAGTTACATAGTGACATTCTGTTTCTAAACAAATAAAGTTCTGTTTCATTAATTCCTAAAACAAGATCAATATATATGGAGAAGTACCCTAGATAGTATCCAGTACCCAAATATCAGATAGGTGATTCTGCTTGAATTTCAATAATTTAAGACATGTTTAAAAACTCAAAAGTAAAGCAGAAGATACTTTCAAACACAAGGAATGCATAGTTAACTAAAACAGTACTTTGAAAGCAACTTCATATTCAATATAATAGAATATGCGTCTGGGAATGTGCATCTGAATTGGAGTAGATTTGGATGGGCTAATGTTCTGTGTTCCATTTTAGAATCATCCAGGAAGAAAGCGGTGTGGGAAAGCAGAAATAAGTGCCTCCTACTCACCAAAATTGCATGCCTGACCGTTGAGGGCAGAGAGCTGTTGTGAATAGGCCCAGTCTTCATCATTAGGAGCAGAGATCACCAGCAACCGCCTCCTCCATCGGAACCTGGAAAAGATGCAGAGCACTGCTAGAACTGCTTCATACACTAGAGGCCAGTGTAAGAAAACCAAGCAACATCGCTGTTGGGTTTTTCCATTCCCAGAATAAAAATCCCTGGCCCATAGAACTCTTCCGCAGCTCCTGAAAGCCATTCAGCTACATTACCACATACCTTGCTTTTTCTGTTGTGTCTCCTGTCTGCCTGAATGATAGTTAGGTCGCGGTCATCATGCCTGATGAGGACACTCAGAGGAAAGTGACACTCTCAGTTATAAGGGACACTAGTCAAAACTGTAAAGGAAGCAATGACCCAAGATGACAGAAGAATGCTAAAGAGAGTTAAAGTCCCTGTAGAGTTCCCCTTTGAGTTCAGTAAGGATTGGGCAATGAGAATATAAACAAGAAAAGACTAGAATGGGAGCTGCCAAATTTTAAGTACCTGACCACAGCAACAAGAAGGAAAGTAGGAAAGTCACTAAAAGGACTAAAGAAGGTTCCAGAAAAAGAAAATCTCATGTATTCTCCTTAGTAGGGAGTTAATATTCTAGAGGCAAATGCCAGTTCTCTATCTTATTATCATTATTAAACGGCAATGCAAACTGCCCCTATGAAGCATGGGGCTTTGATACAGCCAGCTTCTACTGTTAGTGTGGCTGTCATGATGGACTAATAGACCTTTGATCTTATACAGGGGAACTTGAACTCATTTGACATCACTGGTTTTTAGGATGTCTTTGTGCATGTCACTCCATTCAACTAAGTCTTACATTTTTATCATTTCTGGAGTAAAAATATATATTAGTTTCTACTTCAAAGAGGTGTTACAAAATTAAACTCCCAAACCCATCAGTATGTTATCCACATGATGGCATGGAACTAGGAAATCATGTCTTTATTACAGCTGCTCCCAGTTTAAAAACCTGTACCATTACCATACCTTGGATATAATCCACCACAATGCGATATGGCAACCTATTTGATTGTATCAGTATGTTGTAAGTTTTAAAGTTCACTTTCACTGCATAGTAAGTGTTCTTCACTAAGCCTCAAGAAAGCAAGCTGATTTCCCCCATTAAAGAAGTAATTTGCCCAACTAGTAAATCTAAGATGGTAGTGATACCAAAATATAGACTTAGGGATGAGGATGCTGTATTTGTGCTTACAGGGTCCCCAGTGCAGTATGAAATAAATACAGTGTGCTCCCAGTGGAAAGCTGGACAGAATATCTCAAACTGGAGAAAAAAAATGTTGCTTTCTGCCTTAGGTGCAGGCAACCAGAAGGTATTAACAATCACTGAACTGGTGGCCAGCCATTTTGCTTATGTTTTCTCTCCCTAAGCCCCATATAGCTTCATGAGTGTTTTTAACCCCAAAGAAAATGGCCTCTTGGATGGAACAGTGGTTTGGGGGGAATGAAGGAAAATAATAGCCAAATGAAATACAAGCCCTGAATAGATGTCTGTCTCCTAAGGCTTGCCAAGAATTGCTTGCAGTGACATTACATTCACTTCCTCTGCTTGTTTTTCCTTCAAAGGGAAAGGAAAACAAGTCTCCACTGAGGATAAGAGATGAATGTTTTGGCACAGATAGAGGGAAAGGAGCGTATGAGACAGTCCAGAGGTTCCTGGGAAAGGGAACAGTGGCGGCTGCTAGGTCACAAGCTCGGTCTCTGATTTCCCTGCTTCCTTAGGAGGAATGCCAGACCAAAGCTGGCTCCCAGCCAGCATCTAACCAGGCCAGCCTCTCTGGCCTACACGGAGCCATTGAGTTATTTTGGTGAGGTCTGTTTTAACTTGTTTACCTGTATGTGCCACTGAATGAGGTTTTGATGGGAGAGGGATGAGACACCCTGTCTCAGACACAACCCAGAGAAGGTTGCTTCCCAAAAGGAATGATTGAACTTCACACACTGGGGCCCAGCTCAAAAGCACTAAAGAAAATAACTTCCAGGGTCTGTGACAAGAACTGCGACCCTGCTTAGGTCCCCATTTGGGCCAAATTATTCTTCTGTCACATTAGCTTCTCAGGAAATGAAACCCTACAAGCTCTGCGTGTGTTTGCTTCTTTTAACTGGCATCCCAAATTAGTGTGCATTTGCCCACTGTTTGGGACTTCTGTCTCAGCAAGGGTAATTATAGCCTGAAGCACAGTGCTAAAGACCAGACTGGCTTCAGGGTCTGGTCAGTTGAAACCAGGCTGTGCAGGCTCACCAACCAGTCAGCAAATTTAAGGAAAATTCCCATTTATGGACTGGCTTAGCCATAGGATTTTTTTTTCTTTTTCATTTTAGAGACATTCTCTTGTCCCTTTTTGTCTTAGCCTAGATGCCAATTTTGAATGGGCTGCTGAGCTGCTCTCACAGACAAAGTGTGGTATAGGACCCAAATAATGTACTGAATACTGTAATAGCATGTACCGACCACTGGCTTTGTACTAGGGCCTAGACCAGTGTTACCTTCAGTATCAAGTTGCCCTTTCACAATAGTTTTAAGAACAAGAACATGTATTATTATCATTTTGCAAATTAGAAAGCTGAGTGAGAAAAAAAGAAAAGAAGAAAGAAGGAAAGAAGAATAAAGAAGGAAAAGAATGAGAAAAGAGAGAGAAGAGAGAGAGAGGAGAAGAAGAGAGAGAAAGAAAGAAAGAAAGAGAAGAAAGAAAGAAAGAAAGAAGGAAGGAAGGAAGGAAGAAAGAAAGAAAGAAAGAAAGAAAGAAAGAAAGAAAGAAAGAAAGAAAGAAAGAAAGAAAGAAAGGAGGCAGAATTCCAACACAGGGCTATTTTATTCCTGCCTCTGAGAAATCTGTTTATTCTGTTTAAATTTTTAAGATAATATTTTTATTAGTTCTTTAAATATTTCATACAATATATTTTGATCATATTCTCGACCTGCCAACTTTTTCAGATTTACCCTCCCCACCCATAACCTCCTACCAACTCAACTTTCAGTTCTATATTGTTATTTTTTTGTAAAAGCCATAAAATGCAATTGCATTGTCCAACTACACTCAGGAGTAGGGCCTGCTCTGGAGTGTGGCCTACCCACCAAGGGTCACCATTAAAACATGCCTTGCCTCTCCCAGCCACCACCAAGTGTCAATCTCTCTTCGGCAAGTGAGTGGGATTTTGTGTCTACCGTAAAAGAAAATGTAGGGATATTTTAAGTTCAGAGGTGGTGGTTAACTTTAAGGAATTTGTTTTCTAGACACAGCAGAGTGGTTGTACAAACAAACTTACAAAGATTATGACACCATCCACAAGACCTGTAAATAAAAATGTGCACACACACACACACACACACACACACACTATCTTGTAAAGTTTAAAAGAACTTGGCCTACTGACAAACTTGCAACTGCAAGTGAGGTTGTGTAATTGGATATTCAGAAGTTTAGCACACATCGAAATCTATGTGAATGTAGTGGGGGAGGGGGCATTTGAAAATATCCAAACAAAAAATCTATGGGCAACATTTTACATCTGCATGGACAACTAGGTGAAGGTTCCTTGGTGTCAACTGGATGAGTGAGTATACAGCAACCCTGGATAGAGGAAGATCCTTGCTACCATTATTTCAATTTTTAGTAGAGAGATTTTTAAGGAAGTTTAGTTAAGAAGCGTAATGTCAACGCGATGAATGTGTTGTAGACTGAATCTTCATATGAATGATAAATTTTACCTTCTTTAGATGTTTTGCTATACCCTAAGAGCCCCAAGTCTCCTGAATCTACAGGAATTCCAGTCATTCATGTACTAATCCTTATTTCTTGAGATCCTGACTAACAGGAGGCAGTGAGTAAAGATTAAGCCCACGTTTAACACTCAGCCTCCTGCAAATGTTTCTTCATTTCCGGAGACGCTCAGCCTGAAGTATAGCCAGGGTAGTGCTTATATTGAGATCTTTCTGATTTGATTTGTTGTGAGTACATTCTTCAGTTTTGTCCCTCTTAGGGCCTGACTCAAAGTCCCTATGAAACTTTGAGTCTGACATTGAGAAAAACTTGAAGCAAAGAAGAAATTGTTATTTTGTTTTTCTTAAGCTGGTCTCCAGAGGATGCCCCAACCCCTGCAGTCAATGGGCTTCTAGTAAACACTACTCCCCAGAGAATCCCAGAGCAAGGTCAAGCGGATTCCTCTTTCTAGGGTCTCAGTGTGGCTTTCCTTGTTTTGTTGTAAGGAAGTGGAAAGCGAAGCACAGTGCATCAGTCCCATTTGGAAGTGGAAAAAGACACATGCAAAACAAAGTATGATGGTCACAGCTTCTCAGGTTTGCTGACTGCATGAAGCAGTCCTCATGCTTCATGGGTTATGTAACCAAGAACAAAACAAAACTTAAAAAAAGAGACAGAAGAGACCTCTCCAATATTACAAAATCAATCTTCACAGTCAGAGTTGGACCTACCCTTGCAACCTGAACCATTTCCAGAGGCACAGGACTAAGCCCCTAGCCAGGGTGCTCAAAAGATGAGTACATGTGAACCTCTGTGTTTCTTTGATTCTGAGTCATCAAATTCAACCATCAAATTCACAAAAAAATGAAAGATAAGATAAGAAAGGAAAAAGAAAAGGAAAGAAAAGAAAAAGAAAAAAGAAAAATCTCCAGGCAAAATTGCACTAGCATCTTTTGGGAACACAAAATGATGTACCTGGATAGGAAATTCTCCAGGGACTGCCTCTTGTCCTCCTTGCAGGCAATGCCCTCCTTCTTCTGCTTCTCCATGTCTTTGATTCGGGATTGGAAAGTATCAATCAAATCGAACACGGACTTCATTGCTATTGGAACTTCGTAGTATTGCTGTTTAAGAAAGCATAGGATACATGCAATTTATACCGTCCAGAGAAATCTAGGAAAATCTTTTGATTTGGAGCCTAGAGGGTTTGTGGTTTGTAAATGCTTTTTTTTGCAATATAGTACTATTTGCTAATTGTTTGCAATTGGGACTCCAGAAAGCAATTGGCATATTTATAAAGAATGATTCTAGTCTTCTTTTACTAAAAACAATTTGTACCTTCCTTACCATACAGACCCTAACTTTATTCCCATATGCTGACACTAAGCTGGTTTCTATTTATGACACCACCAGAGAAGCAGGGACAGTATACTAACATAGAACAGCACATGAGACAGCATGTTAGGATTGTTAATCTGACATTCCGACCAAATCCTGTTTTATTGAGTCGTTTAACGTTAGGTCATGTTTGCTCACATGTTCTCAGAAACAGGTAAGGACACAACTTACAGACAATTAGATTCATTTCCTTGGATCCCAGCTACCCAGACTTTTAAAATGTCACTTGATGTGGATATGGACCCTGCTGAGCAAAACTAATATGAGGGGTCACCTGAGCAGGACTTCCAACTTAGCCCCAGTGGGTTTTACTTTAGAGATTATCTAGTTAAACTTCTCCTGTGAGAGATAAGCTAACACATGTGCAGAACACATTAATGGAGTGATATCTCCCCAGAACCACAAAACCACTGCAGGTCAAGTCAGCTGTTCTGATGGTGCAGATAACAACCCCCTCCAAACAGATCTTCGTGAAACCTTGCTAACTGTCATCATCCTAGAATGCTGAAGACTCCAGGACCTTAAATAGTCTCTGTGGGGATGAAATCTAATGCTATCTGGATCAACTTGGACAAGCCACTTACCCATTCTGGGACTATATTTTTTTCTCCATGAAACAAGAAAGATACTGGTATTTATTTTAGATCCTTTAGACAAATGTTGCATAGGTTTGAGCAGTTTACTTGGTTCAAGGAAAGTACCCAATAAAGTGAGGTATTTTGTCACTATTGTGACTATGTAACTCAGTTTTTGGTGGTTCAGATACTTTGTATCTACAGAAAGAAAGTAAATGGAAAATTCTTGCAGTCTTTTTATCTCCTAGACTTTCCATAAAGTAGTGGTTCTCAATCTTCCTTCCAAAGAGACCTTACAAAGGGTCCAACACTGTGACCTCATGTGATGACCCCCCCCACCATAAAATTTTGCTACCATCATGATTCATAATGTAAATACCTGATATGCAGGATATTTGATATGTGACCTCCATGAAACGGTGGTTTGACCCCCAAAGGGGTTGCAACACACAGTTGAGAACCACTGCTCTAAAGGAACCATGGGAAGTCTAGGGTTTCTTGAAGGAAAGAGCTCTGCTGTCTCTTGTATTCCTAGGGCATAGATCACCACAGCCATTTACTTAGTGTCTGATAAATTCACCACATCAGTGTGATGGAAGAATTCAGTCTGAGTCACGTAGCTAGGCTGTCTGAGTTCAGTCCAACCCTCTTCTGGAGAGAATTTCTGAATGCAAATTCATAGGATGACTTCAATACTAGAACTGTTTAAAAACCTCATTAGTAGGGAACAGTTTGTGGACTTATGGACCTTAGAAAACCATAGTTTCTATTCCGAGGAACTGAAACCTTGTCACTCATAGCAATACCTATACCTTGACTCTCAGATCCACATCTGTCAGCACCATGAAGAAGTCATTGTAGGTCATTCCGTACTCCTTCCTCAGCTCACCAATGAGATGTTGGTCCACCAAGTCCTCATCATCTACCACACGCATGGGTTTCTCATTATCTTAAGGAAAACAAAATGTCCAGAAAAATAAGTATGGCAAAAGAAAAAAACATTGAAGAAGATGAGTGGGGACCATGAAGTTTATCCAGCTCAAACCAGACCATTCTGTCTAGTTTTATAGACTTAACTCATAATATGTGTGAACAGTTTTACAGTGAACTAAATTAAAGTAATATTATATGAATAGTGAGTTCATAGGTATAAAGCTACCAAAGGAATACACAAACTACCCACACTATTCATGTGAATCAGAAGTGTTAGCATTAAGTTTCCCTAGCATTGCTAGAAAACTGCCCATCCTGTCAGGGGATGAAGCTTTACCTAAATTGCCAGGAAGCTAGGCCAGACATGTTGGTTAAGGCTCACTTCCACTATAGATAATTCTGTGTCTGAAGCCTGTATCTCTTCCTCCTTTAGCATATAATTAACTTTGGAGCTCAGTAAACATGTGCCATAGAGGAAAAATAAAGAGCCCATGCTCAAAACTAGACACGGGATCACTTGGGCTCCAGACGAAGATATACAAATTTCTCAAATGAACACAATTTCATGCAAGATTTAAGAGCTTTCGGAAGGCTTTGAGCATTATGCACCTTTTCCGTCGAAGAAATCATTATAATTCAGAATAGTTCCTGAAGATGCCACTGAGGAGGTCATGGGAAACATGAATATCCAACTGTCTTAGTTAGGGTTTCTATTGCTGTGTTCAAACATTGTAATCAAAGGCAGCTTCAGGAGGAAAGGGTTGATTTCAGCTTATAGTTCCGCAGCACAGCCCATCACTGAGGAAGTCAGGACAGGAACTCACACAGGGCAGGGGCCTGGAGACAGGAGCTCATGCAGAGTCCATTGAGGAGTGCTGCTTACTGGCTTGCTCTTCCCGGCTTGCTCCATCTGCTTGACAGCACACAGGACCACTAGCCCAGGGGTGGCACTACAGGGACCACAGTAAGCCGGGCCTTCCACATCAATCATCGAACCACAGGGTCTCCCACAGGCAGTTTGGTGGGGACATTTTTTCAATTGAGGTTCCCTCTTCCAAAATGACCCTAGCTTGTGTCAAGATGACATAAAACTAGTCAGAAGACAAGACACCAGCATCTGTGGCTTTATATACATGTTACATATCGGGGAAGTATTTAAACATTTCTAAGGACAAGACAGCTCTGCAGACTGTCACCAAGTTGTGGTTTGATTTAAAGTTTTTCAACTTTATGACAGAGCAGTAGCGACACCATTTCAGTGAAGCTGTGACTTGAATGTTAATCCTTTCCAAATATTGTCTCATGATGTAAAGGCTATAGAAGCCATTTGATCGTGGGTAGCCGCTGACTCTGTAGGGTCAACTGTATTGCTGTGCTGCGCATCACAGCTTAGAATATCAGGTTAAACGCATTTCTTATTTTGACTCTTATTTATTTGTGTGTGCCAATGCCATGTGTGCATTCAGCAGCATGGGTGTGGAGGACAGCTGTCAAGAGTTAGTTCTCACGAGAGCCAGGTCTCCCCTGCCATGGGGGTGGGGGCTCAAGGAACGGAATTCAGGTCATAAAGTCTTCGAGCAAGAGCCTCTCTATCTGATGCACCATTTTCCAGGCCCTAGATGTGTGTCTGCATCATAATATTCCAGATCATTGTGGGTTTGTCAGGTTACAACCCCATGGTCAATTAAAAGATGTCTATATTTAATTACCCTTCAAAGCAGATTAATGTTTCCCTCAACTCCACCTAGAATAATCCCTCACATTTAGGATAAATGAATAAGATTAGTGACTGTGAGATATCATAACTATTAGCACAGGGAGTCTCAGGTATCAGCATGGACACACAGTGAGCAGTACTAGGGACTATTTTGCAAATAAAACATTAAAGCTGAACATACCCACTGCCTTCCTGATAGGAAGACAATTACAGTTAAACTGTTACTTCAAGCTAGTTGATTATGCTAGTTGAAAAAAAAAATAGAAACAAGTAGCTTGACTTCTACAAAACAAAGTGAAAAGAGAAAGAAATCAAGTTTCTTTCCCTAAGTCATAACCTCATAGAGGTGGTCCATAGACACAGGACCTAAGAAACGGTATGCGGACCAAGCACTGTTTGAAAAACGGAGAAGGATATGATGGGACATATTATATAGATCACATATCTATTTTTTCAATTGTACAGTTTGCTTTTGTTGACAAAATATATACTAATTAAAAACTGGTATGTTGAGGTAGAAGTTTTGTTTGTTTATAGTATATCTTCTTCAGCATAGAAAATAAGTTGCAGAACTAAATGATATTATTCCCGGTTCAAAACATGTTTAAGGCAAAAGAAGATGCAAATAGGAAAACACAGCACCCGTTCTGTAGGACACAGAACTGTTCACAGTAATTTCCTCTGAGATGGCAGTGGCAAACATAAGGTGGAGTGTTGACTTGTTACTCTCCTTGTCTATAGTATTCAAATCTCAACAAGGCATAAATAATTCTGTGAATAATAATGAAGATTTAAAATGTCCTTATCTATAATGTGTCCGTCAAAGTACCTTCTAAATAATTGTGTTTGTGCCTATGGGATAGAGCTGTTGTCAGCTTTTTTGCAGTGCACAGTGGTAACTCCAGAGATGCACTGTTGGTCAAATTACTGGGAATAAATGGTTGTGGAATGGCCTGCTATAAAGGAGACATCTATAACACTGCCTCCAAGATCAGGGAACATCACAGAAGAAGGAAGAGAAAAAAATGTAAGAGCTGGAAGAAGGCAGAGGAGATGAATACTGAGTTCTAGGGATGACACGGCTGTTGTACTTTTGGTACTCATGGCTAACATGCTTGCCTATACAAGATCTAGTCACTGAATAAGAGGGGATTATGGAATGCCGGTGCTCTATATAAGGTTGAAAGGGAAGGAAGAGACTATTTTCTTCAGTGATGTAGACACTGATAAGGTACCCTTGTTTCTATAAACAAACTCTCATGTAAGTGTCTGTTAGCAATGGTAATGAAACTAATTGGCACATAACACACACAAGACATAAAAACAAAAGGCATAAAAATATGCTAATAAAACTATGAAAACTAAAAATGTCCTTTGCAGTTAATATTCTAAATCTTTATAAACAGGTTTTATCTTCACCTGGAAATTATACTTTTGAGGAGTTTTGTTGTTATCTTAATTTGTTTATTTTTTAAACAGGGTCTCATATAGCCCAGATGGGTCTTAAATTCACTCTGTAGCAGATTATCTTGAACTCTGTTTAAAAATCTAGTATCTGTTTTATTATTATCACTATTATTATTCTGTCTCTGTTTTTCTGTCTGTCTCTGTCTCTCTGTTCTCTCTCTCTCTCTTCCTCTCTCTTTCTCTCTCTCTTCTCTCTCTGTGTGTATGTGTGTGTCCATGATGTAAGTAAGTGGGTGCTCATGCCATGGTGCATATTCAGAAGTCAGAGGACAAGTCTGTGTAATCTATTCTCTGTATCCACCCTTACATGGGTCCAGGGGATTAAACTTGGGTCACCAGGCCTTAAGTGGCAAGTCCTTTTGCCATCTCACTGGCCTGACCTTGTGCACATGCAACAGTGTGTGCAAGGTTGGGTGGGAATAATGGATAAAAAAGCCATCCTGCTCACCTCCAAACTGGCAGCCCCAAGTGTCAGCCACATCAGAGCTTAAAACTCCCCCTTTGTCCACTCCTGTGTTCCTTTTCCCCCTAGGACTGGAGGAAGGGAGATAACTCTCTACTCACCTCCTTACATTCACAACTCAGAGAGTTGAGATCTCTTTCTCAGAGTACACAATCTATAATGGATTCTGAGGAAGAAAGAGAGGACTGACTTCCTTAAGATCACACTGCTAACTAGAAGCAAAATGGCCACAGGACTCAGACAACCTGACTTACTCCCCTGTAGCCCTCTCTGTACTACATACAAACACCTCCCAATCATTGGCCAAGAGGACTCTGGTTTAAGGCCTAAGCCAAACTTTGCTCTAACCAGCAAGACGCTGATTTCACAGTCTGGTTTCACCTCTCAAGCAAAATGTTTTCAGAAGTAACTCAGCCAAACATTAGAAATAAAACGTTTTACACTCTTGGGCTACTGAAATGTCTACATGTTTGGCCTGAGGAGATAAAATCTGCCAAAGGAAAACAATGAAGTCTCTGATCAAGGCTGGATCCAAGGAGGACAGAAGCAAGTGTACAGCAGGGAAGAATCCACTCCTGGCCAAATTCTGAAGAAGGTGCATTCGAGGCCAGCTCCTGTCTGCAGCCGCCTGCTCTCACCACAGGTCTCTGCTGTCCTCTGTACTCTGTTCAAATCAGAGCTGGGCTAATAATATTCTTTAGTCTGAGACACAACACAGAATGTGTAGGTTCGTAAATTTATCCATGTCTGTCTGAGCACATTAGTCAGTCCTTGTGGAGAACTCCAAGACTTACAAGCAGACATTCTTTAAAGAGGTCCTATGAACTATTAACTTTCTCCTAATTTAGCTAACATGACTCAAAGATCCACACTCATTTTTTGAGATCAGGAATGGGATTGTCAAGGGAAGGGCTAGCCAGCTGAGGAAAGCTCTTTTTCACCTTCTTACAAATAGCCTAGAAATGGAATGCTTGTCTGGTTCCTCACCCTTTAGGAATCCCAGTCCCAAAACCCAGTGGCACAATTCTGGTTGCATTATATAGTAAGTTTCTTTGTGTATTTGATTGACTATAGACAGCACAGTGGCACTTAAAAATTAGCTTCCATTATAATTTATGAAATAATTGTATGCCTGGCATCAAGGTTAATATCCCCACCTGTGACTACTTCCTCTCTTGGCATCCATGATTTCTTTTCTTTCCCCTAAGTTCAAGCTGTGAACTGAAGTTCTGTAAGGGTGCCTTAACTGTGCTGGCGAGTGTGCCGACAGACTGTCAGACGACTGACAGAGTGACTGACTAGAATGTTGTAACTGTGGAGAGATGGAATGTTGCAGATTAAGAGACAAAATTATCTCGGGCTATCTTTAGTTGTCTTACGATCCACTCACTCCCAAACCATGTCTTGGACCTAACATCTTTCTGACTATTAGTAAAACTTTTGGAATGTACTACTCAGCAGATCTCCACCAACCCAAAAGCTATGAATGTTAAAAGATAACATCTGGGCTGAGGCGATGACTCATTTGGTACAGCATTTGCCACGCAAGCATACCAAGCTGAGTTTGGATCTCCAGTCCCAACATAAAAGCTGAGCATGGGATTATACTAACTCCCTAGTCTAGCCAATCAGCAAGCTTTAGGTTCAGGGAGAGACTATTTAAAATGAGGTGGGGAAGCCAGGATGGAGATGCACACCTTAATCCAAGCACTCTGGAGGCAAAAGCGGACAGATTTCTGTGAGTTTGAGACTGGACTGGTCTACATATAGAATTTTAGGCCAGCCTGGGCTACATAGTGAGACCCTGTATTAAGAAAGAAGGAAAAACCTGGTCTACAGAGTGAGTTCCAGGACAGCCAAGGCTATACAGAGAAACCCTGTCTCGAAAAACCTAAAGAAAAAACTTTAAAAAAAAAAAAGGAAAAAAAGAGAGAAAGAAAGTAAGAGAGAGACAGAAAGAGAGAAAGAAAGAAAGAAAGAAAGAAAGAAAGAAAGAAAAAGAAAGAAGAAAGGAAGGAAGGAAGGAAGGAAGGAAGGAAGAGAAGAGAAGAAAGAAAGAAAGAAAGAAAGAAAGAAAGAAAGAAAGAAAGAAAGAAAGAAGAAAGAAAATGGTGAAATGTGATTAAAGAAGAAATCTGACACCAACCTCTGATCATTACACATAATGGCACACATAGGAACAGACACAGACACAAACATGAATGCAAACACACACACACACACAGACATACAAAGACATACACATATACACATAAACAGACACACAGACTCAGACACACACATAGACATACACACACACACACACACATCACCTGAAACTGTAGAAGAGATTGTCCTAATGTGTTGTACCTCACGAACCTGATCTCCTACCAATGTATTTGATAAGTACATTGATTTAAGAGTTTTCTTTGTGTTCTATCACTATGAAAGCTCATATAACCTCTTCCATGTTAGAGCATACCATTCAAGGTGGCCTGAATCTATGTTCACAGGCCATCATGATGAACTTCATTATTTCCTTGGGGCAAGCACTGTGCAGTGCATCTATAAAGCCCTTCACCAATGCCAGGATCGTTTCATCGTCTCCTTTTGCTGCAGCACTTCCATATTGCCATTGTGTGTTTTTCTTTTTTTTTTTTTTTTTTTTTTGGTTTTTCGAGACAGGGTTTTCTCTGTATAGCCCTGGCTGTCCTGGAACTCACTTTGTAGACCAGGCTGGCCTCGAACTCAGAAATCCGCCTGCCTCTGCCTCCCAAGTGCTGGGATTAAAGGCGTGCGCCACCACCGCCCGGCCATTGTGTGTTTTCTAAAGAGTGGAATTCATTGCCAACTTTCATCACTGTCACTAGAAACCTTCCTGTTACAATCCTTGGATCCACACCAATCAAATTAGAGTCACTCATAGTAAGACCAAATAAGCTGCATTTAAACAGATTTCTTGGCTAATTGTAATGCATTCAAAGGACAGAAAGCCATTCTCTCACAGAAGAAAGCCAGAACTGTTACCATAGCATATAAGGCCATTACTGTTATAGACCCAGTGTATCTTAACTAATATATCTATTAAGACTGCCTCCATATACTATGCTCAAGCCCTCTATTTTCAATTGTTGGAACTATGGCCTCTTTTAATATTTTGGTGGTGCACATCTGGAATTCCAGGAGGCTGAGGCAGAAGGATGGCAAGTTCAAGGGCAATATGAACTACAGAGTGAGTTTCAGGCCATCCTGGGCAACTTAGACACTCTACCTCTCTTTCATAAAGAAGCACAAATACATATGGTTGCCTGCAGTGGGCAGGGAGTAATAGATAAAAGGATCAGGCATAGATTCAAGAACCCTCAATGTACAACTTCTTATATAAATGGTATAAAATGTGTCAACAACAAAGTCAGATAAAGATAAAATACAACAGTTTCCAAAGTTAGAAGGACATAAATTTGATTTCCCAAGGCTTCTCCATTAATAAATCCACTATTTATGTATGCTGTTTCTGGTGTTTTCCCTGATTATGGGAGTTGGAAGAGTCTATCTTTTAGGTGTATACATACACACATACACATACAAGTTTAAATGTAGCTTCTGCACACAAGAGAAAATATTAGTTGTCTTTATAAGTCTGGCTTTCTGTGTCTACCATGATTTCTAGTGGCATCTGTTTTCCCACAAATTTCAATTTTCTTAATGGCTATTGAAATCTTCTGGGTTTATATACCATGATTTTTATATTTGCTCATCTTTTTACAGGGAATCACTTACGTTCCCACAACAGTGTCCAGTGACTTGTTTTGCACATTTGACTTCTGTACTTTTGTCCCCTTGATTATCTGGGGTTGATGCTAACATTGATACGTTAGATGTTAAGGGCAGAGGGTGGAGTAAGATGAGTGAATGGGCACCGGGCTTTGTAGCCCACGTAGATCCTTGCTCATCGGAGACTGAGTGCACAGGAAACACCGAGACCCTGTGGACACCCACTCACCCAGGCTTCCTGCCTTACTAAGGGTAGTGAGGTCTGTCTAGGAAGGGCAGTTGGCAGATGCTGTAACCACAAATACAAACAACACGAAGTCAGAGGATCAGTTTTTCTGGACTGCCTCAAAGGGAAAGCAGATTGTGGGGATTATTATGGTACTGATGCTGTGAGCTTTACCATATAAAGTAATTCTCTTCAGGAAAATCAAAGACAAAAAATAATCTAGACTAGAATGTGTTTTGTCATTCTTATCTGTAAATGTTAGTTTAAAATTCAATTGTGTGCGTTCCTTATTTATATAAGCAACTTTACCTCTTCTTATATTCTATTCCACACTCATCAATTTTTCTACCTCTTTTTAATTAATTACCCTTAAACACTCACTCCCTCAGAAGAAGCTATCAGAGCTAGGGAGATAACTCAGTGGGCAAAAGCACATACTGGGGTGAGCGAGGGACTTAAAGTATCCTTTGTGTTTTAGCCCTTAATATGTGGAGACCAATACAAATGTAAAAATATATTTCAAGCTTATAGGGTTTTTTAGGGAAATCAAATTCCCACCTGCTGTATTCTATTTCCTTCTCATTCCATCCTTTAATAAAGAACCAGTAACCAGAAACTTCTTCTTAACAGACAAATTCTATGCACCAATACTCTTATGCTAGAGTAACATTTTAAATATGAACAATAAAGAAAGCCTTTATGTGTGAATCCATTTTGATATCTCATGCATAATATTCTTCTATATTGGCAAACCCATATGGGCATTGGAATTTGCCCAAACCTTGTGACTTTCCTTAAACTAATGTCTGAAACCTTCAGTTTAATTTCCTAGTGTTTGTAGGCCCATAACAGATGTTCTAACTACCATTAGCAAGATGGACCAGCTGATGAGGGCACCCGCATCGTGTCTGGTTGTCAGTGTCTGCTTTGAAGGACCAGTAAACCTCTGGAGGAATACAGAGTATTTACTTCATATTTAAGGAGAAGTAAAGCTACTGGACAGCTCTCAGGCTCAAAGTCAGAGAAAGCTGGGATTTGGTTCACTAAGGTTATAACTTGTGCCAATTTTTATTTTCCCATAACTGAATCCCAGTCTTGGCTGAAACAGCTACAAGGCTTTCTCATAAGGGTAACCTGGGACACAGGGAGGGAAGGGCCTTCCAGGAATTAGGTGAAAGGAAAAAAAGCATCCCCCTCCCCCTTTTAAACCAGGCCAGTGCTGTCATTCTGTGAGACAAAGATACAAACTACAGTATCTGATTTCCAATAAGTCAGAAAAAAGAAAAAGAAAAATTCTCTCAGCCTCTACAGTTCATATTCAATCCAGATTTCTAGAAAACACCAGAATAATGCTAAAAATTTTCCAAGGCAGTACCAGATGCTTATAATATGACTATACCAAGACTGATGGAGAAGATATAATGGCTTTTCCAAACTCCTCTGAACTAAGGAATGAGAACGCTTTGTGGAAGAGTTGGTGGGTAGCACATTTGACTGAGAACACCTGGCTGAGGAGGACTTTTATCACTTGCCAGCACCGGTCTGTACTGGATTGAATGCCTATTTCCATTCTAGACATCTGGATTATCATGAAGCCGGCTGGCTCAAGCTACTATGTGAAACCCCAGGAAACAAATGGTTTGAATCCTCGTTAACCACTACATATGCCTTTATGTTTTTAGTCTCTTGGACTTCTCATTGATCATTCAAAGTACTAATACAATCTTGCAATCTGACCAGAAAGAGCACTTGCAAGTCAGCATGCTGTAATTAGCAGACAGCAATAGCAATTGTTTTCCTGGTGACAATCGTGACAGCTCCTTTGATCTTCAAACTACTTGGATCAAACTACATTGCTCACCAGATCCAACAGTGGTGATAAGGAGAGCTATAAGAATCGTGCCCATTATCAGCAGGGGTGTGTATACAAAATCTTATTTCACCATCACCACACCCTGCGAAGTAGGTTTGGTTTTTTTCTAAGACATAAGAGTTCAGTTGGGGAGATGGGTCAACCATTAAAGGCTAGGCTCACAACCAAAAAATATAACCTGCCCAAGATCACATAACAAATAAATTGTAATTCTGGATATAAGACCTATTGGCCTCCCGAACTACTTTCCCCCATTTTGGTTTACTTGATTGTTGTTGTTTTTATTGGTTTGAGGCAGAGCATCACTATGTAGATCAGGCTGCCCTCAGACTCACAAAGATATGTCTGCCTCTGTTTCCCAAGTGCTGGGATTAACGATGTGTGTCACCATATCTGGCTGTTGTTGTTGATGAAGGGCATTAGTCTCTCCCTAAGACAAGCACATGCAGAGGGATAGTGTTCACAAATCAGTTATATATGTGGTAATTTATGACGGGCACAGGGAAGGGTGTTATCTATGTTCCCTCTGCGGTGACCTCAGGGGATGGTGAGCTAAGGAAGAGAATGTATAACTGAAAATCTATAGTCACGTTCTAGAGAGTTGCTGTGTAACCCTGTGCCTATGCTTACACCACTATATTTTATATTAAAAGATTTGTGAATACAAGAGATTGTATGTTAACAATTGCTGTTACAATTAAACATGAATAGTTCAGAAAACTAGTTCATATGCAAATCAAGCTGTCATAATTAGGACAGATGGGTCATTTTTCCCAAGATCTTACATCAGAAAAATCTGAGCTATGTTATATTATTTCGTGTTAATATTAATTAATAGGGGAAATATCTTATATCTTTTTGATATTTTCAGAAGAAATATATTTTATGAAAAATATAGAGGATAATGAAGATAAAGAATAAATACAGAGAACTTTAGTTATAACTAAACAACCAAAGCAGTAAACTTAAGAAAAGATTTAAAAGAAACGAAAACTTTTGGTGGGAAGAAGGGTTTCAGTGGGAGAGGGAGGGGTATGAGAGAGGGTAGATGGAGTAAAAAAATGACTCTCTCTCTCTCTCTCTTCTCTCTCTCTCTCTCTCTCTCTCTCTCCACACACACACACACACACACACACACACAAATTGTCACATGGAAAGTTTTATAGATAAAAAGAACTATAAAAGAAATCATTGTCTCTGGCTGTCGCCTTCTGAGTGTGAGACTCAACTAATCAGTAAATCTTGCAGTGTGCTCATGGAACTGCTACGTATCACAGGCAGCTGCCTGAGGCTGTGCACCTCATGTACATAAGTGTGAAAAACAAATTCTTCTGCTCTCCAAAAGGACTTGGGAGAAGCTCAATCGATATTTTCAGTGTTTTTTAGTTAGCTCAACAGTTTCTAACTCTAGCTAATTCCTCTTCAGGCTTGCCAGCATCTAAGGGTCTGAAAGGTCTCCATGCATGATGAATCACCAGTAGCATAAACTCTGTAGGCACGTCAACTGGTACTGCTCACAGGGAGGAGGAACCAAGAACCAAGAGGAAACGGGCCATACACTTCTCTCATTACCCCCAATCATGTAGTACATTTCTCATTTCCTCCTGCCTTTCAAATCTTAACATCTTAAGCCAGAATGTTCCTGGTATGGCTGGATAGGCAGAAAGCAGGCAGGCATAAGACAGACGATAGATTCATAGATAGATAGATAGATAGATAGATAGATAGATAGATAGATAGATAGATAGATAGATCTTTTGACTTCCTCCAACCACACCCAATACTTCTCCATAACAGCTGTCCCACCACAAATAAGAGGCAAAAAAACTAGTCAAAATAACAAACAAACAAACAAAAATAATAAAATGCTGAAGAGTACCTAGCTGGAAGTGGTCAATTTTCATGGAGCTGTTGTTGACAGGACCAAAGATGGTGACCACAGAGATCCTCCGGGTGGCCATCTTGCAGAAGCTCTCCAGATACTCATCCCGCTGCTGCACATACATATTGTTCTCAGCCTTGGGAGTGGTGATCAGCTGGAGGCATGGGAGGACAAGCAAGTATGAGTTCATAATGCTCAATCATGATGAGGCCAAACACAGAGACAACTGAGAGCAGAGTGATACTTAACTGCTTTCTTAGGCAGCTGCATAATCAAGACCCAAACCACCATTGTGGCAGTTTTTTCTTTTTAAGTAAAATAAAACACTAGTTCAAATAGTTTAGATGTCTCTATTCGGTTCTCTAATTTGCCTTCATTTTATTGTGTTCCATGGTTTTCCTATTTGTGGGCACACAGAAATATTTATTCTTCAAGTTTGTCACATTCCATGAATATCTGAATGCAATAATGATGTCTTTCCTCATTTAGATCTATCTATCCTAAATAATTAGACACTGGATAATTCAATCATTTCTTTTAACTTCCATATTGCTGGGAGAGTTTCTCAGCCAGGCTTTGCACACACTATGGAATAGAATTTTTATGAGGTAACCTTGCAGACTTTTATGATGGCTTATGGGGCCATATTTTGCCATATAGATAATATTCATTGTCACACTGGCCCAAGGAGGGGCTTTTGATACTAGAGCCCAGCTGTACTCTGTCAGATGGCTCTAACTGATTTACTTTAGCCTTCTTTAAAACCAGATCTAGGATTTTTTTATCTGTATTTTATGACTCTTCTATAAAAAAGGCACTCAGAGATATTTTGATTGCCAGCCATCTGAGAAGCTGTATTTCATTTTGTTTCAGTTAAAATGAGTAGTCTTTGATTATTCTATTTATGAATATATGCACTATGTGTGTATGTATATGTATGCCTGCATGTGCATATGCATGTATATGTATATGAGTTTAGTTAATTATTTAGGTTCTCTTGTATCCTCTAAGATTGTCGTACTGTTTTTTTAATCTACCCTAACACAAAAGCTTCTCTGATCCTCTAGTCATTTTAGTTGCCTTTTTAGAGCCTTCTGCAATGTCATAGATTTTCCAAGCTGAAACCAAAACTATCACCCACACTCTGAGAATGGGTAGGAGCATGCTGCTTGCTCTGGATGTGGGAAGCTGTGAAGTGTTTTCTGATGATGGTCAGGTCCTTCTTGATCCTCCTGAACCAGGAAAACTCACAGGGCAGGTGTCTGCAGTGAGGCCTGACAGGCCCCCTTTGTTGGATCATCTCTTGGCTTAGAGACAAGCCCATATGGAATTTTTTCCTGTAAATATTTTTTTGCATTCATTTAGTTCAATTTAACAGTCACTTTCCATTTACCCATCAAAAACTTGTAAGCTCTTTCTAAAGTCTGTGTTCACAGGGTTAGCATTTTGGGTAGGAGGAGTTACTGTGTTGTTAATCTCTGTCAAATATTTTATCAAAAATGGCCAGTACATTTGGCTCTGAATTTATCTTGGTCTTTATTTTTCTCCACAGGGTTGTTTTTTGATGCCTACTAGAGTTCCCTGATGAAATATTTTGTGCTTGACAAAATACTCCCTCAGGGAATGTCAAAATGCTTCTGGAAGCCCATGAGTGGAACCTTAGCAAAGGTTTTTTGGTTTTGTTTTTAAAATGCTTTTTTTCTTAGCTCATCATTTTAAGCAGATACATTCCAGTTAATCTTGATTTTCTGTTTTATGCCTGTTTGGATGGACAAGTGGCCAGGAAATCTGTTTTAAAAGATGTAATCTCCATGAGAAAAGGTATAAAAAAATTCACAACTATTTAAAATGTATTCATTGATTCAGACTTAGCCTTAAAAAAATAGGGTGGTTCTAAAAAATATGTCAAACATATTTTTGGTTGTTGTTTGTTTTTAGTTAGCTACATGTTTTGAGAGGGAAGGATGAATTTTGAAATTTTATTTTAACTTGATATATTTTAGATTTTTCTTTTTGGGGGCCTGTCTTTTGCTTCTAGTAAACAATTTGGAATGAACAAAATGTTGTTTAAGATGATAACATAAAACAGTGAAGACAAAGATAAAAAGATCGACTTAGTCATGATTTTGGACTCCTAGCCCATATTTAGAATATATTCTAGAGAGTTTGATAGCACAGCTTCTTAGACACTAGACAAATGGTAATTATTGTCCTCTCATTATCCATACAGGTGCCATTTCATCATCTCATGCTTTGTCATGGAGCTCCTGTGGTCCATGACCATACTTTAAGAATTCTCAAAGTCTCCACCAGTCTTCTCCTCCTGGGCATGTATAATTAAGAATTTCAGACAATATGTAATCTCAGAGATGCCCTTTCTCCCTTGCATGGCAGCTTCTCCCACAAAAGTACACAGCAGTGCTGGGCCATGGGAGTTGGATAGCAATCTCAGAGAAATAAAATCCTCCCAGGTTTATCATAACCTGGAGCTTTTGCCCAGGATGTTTTAACTCACCAGGGAGGTGATGCTCACACTGTGTGATTCAGCTCCTGGCTTCTGACCTTGTAGGCTCTCTCCCCAGGCTTATAGATGACTCTCTTGACCCTTGTTATCAGACCAATCTTAATTGTGAAATAAAGCAACTTTAGGCTGAGTGGTACAGAGGAAAAGGTGATGCCCACCTTCAAAGTGGGAGGCCTGGCTTTTGTCTTAGCTCAACCCCTGCATATCATGTAGCCTCTCACCTTTGTCACCCTTGCCATGGAACATCTACACAGACTTCATGGTCTCAGGAATTGAGTAATGCACATAGATACTTGTACGGGCTACACATCCAAGCACATTTGTTGCCTTTGACTAGTTCATCCCGTCTCCGCCTGTCTGTGTTTGTCCATGTCCACCAGCCTCCTACACTATCCTTACTACCATACTTAAACCCTCACTGCTTTTAATTTCAGTTCTAGTAGTCTTCACAGTTCACATGAGATTTTTGTATCTCTTTTATAATTTTTTTTTAATGTAGACACCATGTTCCTTAAGGCATTGAGATCGCAGACCCGTCCCTATCCTGGGATCCATGCTGGTTGGTTCACATTCCTCAAGCTACAGAATCAGTCCACACATATCAGAGGCAGGGGGACTCAGAAACATGAGGATCCCTGTCCTATGATTAGGCAGAGCCCATAAGCCAGATGGAAAATCCTCCTTACACTTAATCTGCTGATGGATGGAGTTTGCACAGCGAAGGGGGAGCAGCTGATCACCTGACATGTCAGAGCCTTTCCCTGTGTGTTGACATCTCTGTCACATCCATTTTCTAGCCTGGCAGCATTTCCAACAGTGCTAAAAATGGAAACTGTTTCCAGTTTCCTCTTCCTAGAAAGAGTTCCACAGCACTCCCGGTGAATGGTCCTGTCTCTGGCCTCTGGCCAGCAGTAACTCAGGGCATGTCTCATGAATTTCAGTTCAAGATCTTACTTGTGTTTCTGTTTCAACGGTGTGTTGGATCAGTAAGTCTCAGAGGAGCACAAAGCCTGGTTGCATAAGTTATGGGGGCAAAGAGGAACCAGAAGATACTGAGAAAGCTTTGGAATAAATGAAGTCTCCGCTTAGTCTAAGTAATGTGTTAGGCTCAAAACACTAGATTTTAAGAGGATTCCATAAATTAACTTTCTGCCTTGTAAAGAGAACCTTAAATACTTTGCTAAAACTAAACCAAGTAAGCTGATTGTCATGTCAATACCCAAGTCTCCATAGCAGAAAATATTAACCCACTTGGATTATGGAAGATTCCATTGACAAAGAAAGCTAGAGACGGGAGCCGAATCTATGTAGTTCAGCATGTGGAAGCTCCCCGTGAGCTGACAAGTAGGGGTCTCGGAGCCACCAAATGATTGTCTGTTAGCCATTTCCACAAAGACCAATGTTTAGTGCTAAACAGCTGTCCACCCTCTCTGTAGGCAACCCCAAATGGACAGCCAGCTGTCTGAAGGAACAGGAAAAAGAATTCAGTCAACTTCAGACTGAGTTTGAAGTTGAACAGATACAAGGTCTTTGTTACATAAAAGCTACATGCCTTCGGTGAAACATCAAGTAATCTAAATTTCTGTTTTCTCATCCGGGAAGAGGGTTAATAAATCATTCCTTGTAGGAACTGAGCAAACTAAGCCATGCAGTTTCAACAGAGGTCTCGATCGTAGAATCTGCTCTTTTTAACAAACAAACAAATGCAGATAGATGGTTTAAAGGATTGAGCCCTGGGCTAAAAGCAGGACACCTGGATCTATCTGCAATATACTAGGGGCCTTGAGGAAGCCATTTGCTTAACCAGACTTAACCAGTTGCTGCTAGGGTTTCCCCAAGTAATTGGTTAACTAGCAGCTATGGGATGTTTGTGCATCTAGAGAATGCTACGGATGAATACGAAGCACCAGGCATTTTATGATAAATTTGAGTCAGGGATCCAGTACTAAAAAGCGGGAGGCATGAGGAAGAAAGCACACACCATTTCTTGGAATGCAACACCACTCGTAAATGGAGCACACCAGGTTAAGCTGAGGCTAGAAGTGAATGTTCTCCACCATCCTTTAACAGCTCAGAGACTGTTAAGCCTTAATGAATGCTAATTGACTCAATACACTTCCTGAATAACGTCAGCAGAGTGGATGGAAAAAGTGAGTTGGAGGGATTAATGCACCAGTGATGTCTTTCACCCGGAACCATTGTTTGATATCGGGGCAGTTCCATTTCACCTTTTCTTCTCCATTCTTCCCTCGTACATCATTAGAGCTTCAGAAAACACATCAGTGATATGATCAGCTGGTCACACACAGGCCTGACAGACTGAACCTTA
Organism: Mastomys natalensis; assembly: GCA_021653895.1. Lineage (NCBI taxonomy): Eukaryota > Metazoa > Chordata > Mammalia > Rodentia > Muridae > Mastomys > Mastomys natalensis. The sequence continues at coordinate 493,195 of JAJTUV010000035.1, forward strand.
TCCTGCTGGGATTTTCTTTCTAATAACAAACCTGATTCTCTGGCTAGCTCCAAAGAGCCAACATAGGCAGACACAATCCCATCTGGTTTCTGTTTTGCCTCCTTATGACATCAGCAGAAGCTGTCCTTTGAGTTTTATTTGATAACAATTTATGACCAGGGATACTGTTAAAAGCAGAGAAGCCCCAGCTGGCATTCCGATATCTAACAGAGAGAGTGGGGAACAGGCAAAAGAAATCGAAGACACAACTAACATCAGGGGTAGAATATGAAACCCTTTCTTTTGACTTAGCTGTTTGGGGCATGAGGGTATTTGTCAGGCGGGTGCACAATTACAATCCTAACAGTTTACCCTTGATTACTTCTTTCTGCTTAAAATCTAGCTATGAGGAACACTCTGCCTGCATTGTTGGCTAAATGGACAGAATTGGGTGTGATGGTGCTTTAGTGGGCTGGGCAAAGTCCCAGGTACTCAGGGAGCAAAACAGCCCAAGTGTTAATGCTTTCCCACGCCCCCACGAGAGCAGCTTGGCTCCATGGATCCCAGACAAGCATTCAGGAGCCTGCTAGAGTTCTACTTTGAAATTGGTGATTCGTAATGTCACTAACTAGAACATTTCTGTTTTGATTTATGGATTCTGGGAATATACAAGTGTCTGTAAATGACTTTCACAAATAGCCCATCAGATGATAACCTAAATTTGTACAATCACTTGAAAAATCTGGTTTAAAATGCCATCAACCTACAGAAAGTTCACACACACACCACACACACACACACACACACACACACACACAGAGAGAGAGAGAGAGAGAGAGAGAGAGAGAGAGAGAGGAGAGAGAGCACTTAGGTTTTGTTCTAATCTCTAATATCACTATTGGTGGAAATTAAAAGAAAATTCAGGACATGTTCCAACCAGAACAAATTCCACATAAGCATCTGCCCTTGGTAACATTTCACATGTGCATTTAAAATTTTTGAAGCCACTAAAGATACATAGTCATTAGAGTCTCTCTATTGATCATTATTAATTCAAGTTTAGGCCACATTGGACAAACCAAAAGAGTCTTGAGAAACACCCTAGAGAACAGTGCCTGTTTGACTTGCAAGATGGATGCAGGCCAGGAGTCAGCTCCTGTGTTCAGAAGAATGGGTGTGGTCCCATTGGCCTGACATGGTTCCTTCAACCAATATCGAAGAAAAGCCTCACCCAATATAAACTTGCAGATATTTTGTTATGTATTATGAGTACCATATTAAACTTTTCCTTGGCAGCCTGGGCTTGTATCATGGTGTTACGAAGCCAAGGTGAGGGTAGAAATCTTGGAGTTCTGAGTACATTCAGAAGGAGTCACACACAGGAGAAGCTATGGTTCTTTCTTTGATGAGGAAAGACTTTCCTTTTAGGATTGGCTTATTCCTGCCTAAAACCTCCTTTCAATTTATCTAGATCCTATCACTATTTCATAAACAGTAGCAAGTAATGCCCAAAGAGAAGGTTCCTGAGATGAATATACACATTCAGCATTCATGGTACTCAGAACACCAGGCAAACCAGAACTGAGGAACGAGTATCTGCTTTCCCCAACCTGGGCACACAAGCCCATTTCTAATACAGCCTTAGAAGAAACTGACATCTGACTCCAAATTCATACAAACATCTGGGGGACTAGAAACCAGAGCAAAGAATTCAATCCAATGTCACCCTGAGATTCTGTCTGATTTTTCTAAGAATTGGAGCAGTAATGGAGGTGGCAGCCTTCCTAGAGAAAAGATATCTGTCCACATGCTTTAAAAGTGTCTCTGAGTTTCACAACCACCAACTCACTATGTAGAACAGATTGACCTTGAACTCACAGAAATCTGTCTACCTCTGCCTCCCAAGAGCTAGTATCAAAGGCATGAGCCACCACACCCTGCCCCCAACCTTCTTGAACACGAAGCCGACTCAGCCCCAGTCTGTCGTCCAAGATGTGATTTTAAAACATACACAACAAGCATGTCAACGCCCCCACCTCAGCACAAGAGGAAAGTGTCAAAGAGGTTACTTACGAGGAGTCTTCGTTTGCCTTCGAAGACCCCAAAAGGTCAGCCACTGACTTCTTGGGACTTGGAGCGAGATGTTTTGCGGTGGGCTTCTGATAGTCATCCTCCTCTGTCTTACCTGCCTTTTTCTTCTTATTCTTTTCTTTCTCCTGCTTGCTTTTCTTCTCAGCTTTCTTTGCTTGCTTTTCGCTCTTGAGTAACTTGTCTTGTTTTGCACTCTTCCCTTTTTTTTCTTCTCCTTCTCAGTTTCTCGAGCTTTATATGCTTTTTCGACTCCTTGGCATTCTGGGAGGGAATGTTATCCACCTGCAGCTCCTCCTCCCTCTGAGAGGTGGTGGGCCGGCTCAGGTCATATTCATTGCTTAGAATTTTGTCCTTCTTTTTGGGCAGCTTCCCCTTTACTGGCTTGTGAGGACCTGGCGCCAAATTTGGGTCCTGATGGCCATGTTCTCGTTTGTCTGTCCGGTTGTCCCGGAAACGGCTTGTGCCCACAACCCTCGTGCTGCCCTCCCACAAGGTGGTAGGTGGGGTGGCTGTGAAGCTTCCATAGTTGGTGGCTTTGCTGGGCCTCCTGGTGGCCTGTGTCTTCTCTCTGTGTTGCTCCTTCCGAGGTAGAGGGTATAGCTGCTCTGAGACAGAGGGGCCCCTGGCAGTGGTCACCTCAGCTTTGCAGGCGGCCTATGGGAGACTGAGAAGGGATGCTGCCGGGATGTCCAGGGCCTCTGGGTAGCTGGATAGGCAGTGGTGGTTGTAGGTCTTGCAGCTATTGTTACCACCCGGGATGTGGCCCGAGTGGCTGTTGTAACTGGAGCAGGAGGAAGGGTGGTGGCCCTTGGAGTTGGGGGAGGTTGAGGAGTGGCTGCCTTGCTGGTGGCCTGCTTTCTTGGAGGCTCTCTGGTGGGGTGGACGTGTGTTCTCCTTGGGTCCTCTTTCCTCTTCTCACTGCCCAGGCCTGTGCCCCCTGCTCCTCCACCGCCATTGTTCCCTTCCTGGACCACATGGCCCTCTATGCCTGAAGCCTTACACTTTTGGACAAAACCCTTCTGCCTGATTTTCTCTATCCTGCGGATGGGGCCTTGATCAATAACCTCATACATGGCTTCCAGCCTGACCGGGTAAGGGTAGCGCTCCTCCACCTGCAGAGTCTTTTTCAACAGCACCATACTAAACTTGCCCTTCTCCAGTTTCAGGAAGCTCATCAGCTTCGGGATGAGAGTAGGATCCAGAGGCTGCTCCAGGATTTGCCCTTCACTGGTGATCCTCCGTACCTTCCCCCCTTCCTCACCTGCCTGGTGGAACAGCACGATTTGTTGGATGTGCCTTTCTGCCAGCTCACAATACACGTCGTCCTTCAGGAGGCTCATCATGAGGCGGTAGTAGCCCTCTGAGGCGTGAGGGGCTGAGATGACCCACACCCTGTTCTTTCCTGCAAAACTGGCCAGGATATTGGGAGAGCCGGATCCAGAGGGGAATCGCAACATTCTTGTCCGGGAAGAGGACCCCTCATCTCGGATCATTCACGGGCAGAGCTCCTAGCTATGGGTCTCAACTCAGGTCTGGCTGGGACTCCATTGGTACCTGAGGGGGGTGGTCTCACGGTCGGCTGAGCTAATCTCAACACTGGTACACTCTTTCTCCTTTGGAAAGGTTGAAGATTTGGTTCTTCCTGAGTGGATTTCTCAACTCCACCAGACCTCCCAGTGTGCCTCAGATATCGAGCTGACCTACTGCTGATTGGAGAAACCAAAGGTACTTTCCGTTCTGTGTGGCCACCGCTATCCAAGGCAGGAGAATGAGATGCTGATCCACACACCAAGAGCCACATGGCTAAGAGCGTGGTGAAGTAGGGTCCCATTTTCCACATCAGTGTATTATCCACTTGGCGATGCAGAGGGAGCATAATACAAAAATAAAAATAAAACAAAATGAGAAGGGAGAAAAGGGAAATAAAAAAATCATTAATTATAAACAGAGCTGGGCATTATCTTTCTCTATCTTGGCCAAGGAAAAGGGCAGGGGGTAATTATAGAAGAAAAGGGACGAAAAGCAGAGAAGAGAAAACAGTGAGAGCTCTCAAGCTGCTGTGATTGTCAGTGCTTAGCAGAGTCAGTCAGTCGTTAAGCAGGAAATCCACCTTTGCTTCACAGACAGCAAGCATGAGGCATGCTTGTTCTGCCTCTGATATGCTCCGGATGCACCAGAGACCATGTAACCCGAGCATTCTAATTATGACAACATTCACACTCCATTTCTTCAAACAAGCAACAAGGAAACAAACACCAGAGAGCAAAGTCTGCACACTTACACAGTGGTTCATGGAGATGCCATGCAGAGGCTTTCAAAAGAAACTTGAAGGTTGGTCCCAAGGACAGTTTCCTAGGTGAGATCTTTTCCTTCCTGCCCTCGGTCTCTTTGTGGAGGGAGCCCAGCCTGGGCTGATTCCTTTTTCTGGCTGTGTCTTTTACCTTCTGGTCCAGTGGGATGAGGTGAGCGTTGCTGTCCTTGGGACTGTTTGTATCTCCATTTGTCTGCAGTTTTTCCTGGGTCTGTGTGTGCCGGTCCTTGGCTGCCACAGGGATTTTCCTAAAAGTGAAGTCCTAGTGATTTCTGAATCTCGCTCGCTCTTCCCTCTGCGGAGTTTCCAGAACTTCTTATCACCCTTTCCCTCCCGCAGTCTGGCTGAGTCCCTTTGTTTCCAACACTGGGATTAATATGTTTTCCAGGCTGAGGGAAAACAGAGAATCGTGGACTTGAAAAGGGACAATTTTCCCCTTCCCTTCCGTCTCTCCTCTTTTATTTCTCCCCACCTTCTTTTCTCCTTTTTCCCCCCTTCTATTTCTTCCTCATCTGGATTCCATCCCAGAAATGTCAGGGCTACTTCAGGTTTGCTCCAAACCAAACTCAAACAACAGCAGCCACTGGAAATCAAGAAACTTTCACTAAGAATTTAACAGATCAGCAAAGCACGCCTCCTTCCCCTTTCAGTACTTGGAGAGTCCAGTCCGTGAACCTGGCGAGGAAGGAGAGGGCTGTGCCTGGGCTGGGAAAAGTTTTGAAACTCTACACATCATCGTAAATCACTCCAGAATAGGATGACTGAGGACTTAACCCCTTCCATACCGAGCCATGGGGCAGGGCCTTCCCTTCCTGTGGATTCTCACACTATAGTTTGAAAGGGAAAAAAATTTCTCAGACTGCTGCATCCAATTGGATATCCTAGAGACAGCTGCTCATTTGGGCCACAGAACTTGGGTTGCATTTCGAGACAGTATGCATCTATTTATAGTTCCACGTGTGTATTTTTATCTCTTTCTCTCTGCTTTATGCTTTGAGTTTTGGGTTGGAAAAGCCCATGGAAAACATGACTACGTTGTTTTTATATTATGCTAATTGGGGCTCATGTTACTGTGTTCTCGTCCTTATTTCTCCTTGGGATGGGTGGAAGCTGGTAAAAGGTTAGCAATGCAGGCAAAGGCGGCTGTCTCCTGAGACTGCAGTTGGACATTACATCAGGGAATGGGCATTCTGGCTCCCACTTCTCTAGAGATGGTGAGTGATTCTCTCTCTTCTCTCTCTCTCTCTCTCTCTCTCTCTCTCTCTCTCTCTCTCTGTGTGTGTGTGTGTGTGTGTGTGTGTGTGTGTGTGTTACAATATTCAGCTCTCCAGATGCTTTAGGAATCTAAAGTCCTTAGTCAGTCCCTAGAAGAAGTTGTATACTTGACTGGAAAGATGGCTCAGTTAGTAAAGTCTTTGCTTCTCAAGCATGAGAACCTGAATTCAGATTCCCAGCACTTACATAAAAACTGGGCACTGAGGCTGTAACCCCACCACTGAGGAGAAGGAGCAGAGGCAGGTAGATCCCTGGAACTCACTGCCCAGCCTGTCTAGCTGAATTGACTAGCTCCAAGTTCAGTGAGGGACCCTATCTCAAATAAGTAAGGTGGAGGGGCTAGTTAGACTCCCTGGTTAAGAGCATTAGTTGCACTTGAAGAGGACTTGAGTTTGATTTCTAGTACACATGGTGGCCCACAATCATCCACAGCTACAGTTCCAGGCAATATGGACCTTTCTGACTTCTGCAGTCATCAGGCATTGCACATGGCATACATACACACACATAACACTCACTCACACTCACACACTCACACACTCACACACACCAGGCATTGCACATGGCACACACACACACTCACACACATACCAGGCATTGCACATGGCACACACACATACCAGGCATTGCACATGGCACACACACACACACACACACAGATGAAGGAAAAGCTTTTGTACACATTAAATAAATAAGGTAGTGACTAATATAGCTGAGGTTAGCATGTGAGCTCCACTCTCTGCTATGTGTGCACACACGTGAATATACACATACACACATAAGACACACACCCAGACAAACATGCACACACACACACACAAAGAAATACTCATATTAGGCTCTACAGGAGAGACTGTGGCAGGTTTTCCACCCACCTTCGGGGTTCTGTCATGAGGACTCCGCTTTAGGGGAGAAGACAAGACATCTCAGGTCCCATGAGCATTTCTCCCAATCTCTCCAAATTAGTATTAACTGTCAACAACAGTGGCAACCCAGGGTGCACCAAAACCCCGTGAACTAAGCCATACAAATGGATTCTCTCAAGGGATGAAAACCTCATCCCTAGTTGCATCCCTCAATCAGATCCATCTCTCCCAGTTACATGTGCCTTCCCTGCACATAAAGAAAGCTCTGAGCACAGAGCTGAGGAAATTCCTGTAGGCCATGTTGGATGTAGCACTCTTATGCCATTGTTCAGAGTGCACAGGATACAAAGCAGGAAGGATACGCACATCATAAATCCCATTTCATTCAAACCGTGAAGTTCATCCATGCCTCGGGCCCAGTCATAGAGTCGGGGTGTTATTTTCCTTATTTCCTGGTATGTTCCACACTGACCTCACTGAGTCTTCTCCTCTTATTTGTTGCTACTATTTTTTCTATTTTCCCCTAGTGGATAACGGATACCAGTTTTCTAAGTATTTTCATGGGCTAGGCACTTTCATGGATTCTGATATTTAACACACTTGCGAGGTAATAGGATGACTCCCCTCCCCAATTTATAACTCGACAGAGGTTTGAAATGTTTCAATTCATTTGCTGTTATCACACAAATGATTAAGTGGGGTGACACTGAAGTTCAGACATGGTGTCTTGCCGTGGGGTTTCCTGCCTCCATTTTCCATTTTCTGCCCACACTCTTCCTTTTTAAAATATACTCTCAGTTCCTTCGGGTTTCCATTTTTATAAAAGAATCTCTCGTTGATTTGTTCAACCAGAACAAACTTATCCTCTTTTGAGTTCTGCTTTCTGAAACAATTTTGCAGCTTACCTTTTGCCTTTCTCAGTAGTTCCTTAAAAATCTCATTCTATTTCCTGAATTCTCATTTATTTCATGGACCCTCCCAAACCATGTGAACAACACTGGACAACCCTACTCCGTGAGGGAGTAAAGCTGAGATACAGTTATGACAGCAAGCGGTGGTGTCTGGTGTCCGGAGGGGAATCCACCACAACCCTGAGCTGCCTTTCTCTTCCTGGGATCTCAGGCTCACCTTCCATCTCCGACACCGTGTCAGTAGATGGCGCACTAAATACATGAGCAGGAGCAGACCTTTCAGTGTCTGCCCAAATCAGGGGCCAATTGGGATTTCTCCTGCTTGCTCAGTTTTTCATCTTGCTATCTAAACCCTAACTGAGACCTCAGAAAAGCTCTGGGACCTCAGGGATATCTGGGATGAGGGTGTAAAGGAAGAGCAATTTAAAGAACAAGTTCACATCTACCCCTTTATGGGGAGACCTAGAATGATTTGTGGCTTACAGGGATCTGAATTTCTAGTTTTGAAAGTTTCTCGTTTAGATCAGTCCATTTTCCTGCAACCTAAGAAAGAGTTGTATAGTAGTGGGCAGATCCAGAGGAGATACTGAGGCTGAGTGATGTGTAATCAGCCAAAGGGAAAACAATACATGGATTAATTTAGTAGGGAGGGGTGGTTTGTTTGCTTTTGTGGTTGGTCTTTTGAGACAGGGTCTCTTCACATAGTCCTGGGTATCCTGAAACTCATACATAGACCAGACTGGCCTTGAACTCACAGAGATCTGCCTGCCTCTGCCTCTCAAGTACTGGAATTAAAGGTGTGCACCTTCCACACCTCAACCAAGAGTAAATGCTATAAATGCCAGCTTGGAAATTTTGTGACAGGAAACTATCTGGTGTTGATTGCATAGTAATTGAACAGTAGGGAAGGAAACGTTTATGAAGATTGATTTAGAGAAATGAGGGTAGGCAGTTGTGGTTGTTTGAGAGAATATGGTCCCCATGAGCTCATAGAGAGAAGCACTGTCAGGAGGTGTGGCCTTTGGGAAGTAGGTGTGGCATTGTTGGAGGAAGTGTCTCAGTATCTTACTGCTGCCTGCAGATCCAAATGTAGAACTCTCAGCTCCTTCTCCAGCACCATGTCTGCCTGCATGGCTCCATGCTTCTTGCCATGACAATAATGGATTAAACCTCTGAAATTATAAACCAGCTCAATTAAATGATTCTCTCTATAAGAGTTGCCTTGGTCATTTTGTCTCTTTGCAGCAATGAGACCCTAACTCCTAAGATAGATGTGGTTATGTTTTGTGAAATATAAAAAGCATATCCACACTAGGCACTAGGCACTGGCAGATAGGCCGACCTGTTATATCAGTCTGGCAGACTCTCTGACTCAGAGCTCCAAAATCGCTCTCTCCACCAGGCTCGCTAAGCTCCTACAGCTGGCTGTTGCCACGCCCACCCCATGCTTCCAAATCCCTGAGGCTGGCTGGGGTGTACTCTTGTACACCTTGCTCGGCCGCCATACTTTTCTCTAGAACCCAGTTGAGTCGCACCGTGAAGGAAAATACCACACAATCTTAGTTTAGAGGCAACAAGTAATACAATCGCTGGGCGCAGAATCTAGCATCCTACTTTTGTAAACTAATCTGTGTTAAATCCTCGAGTGGTGGATCCGCCAATCAAACCGACAGCCTCTGGCTTCCTACTTTCGGTCTGCCTCCCTTTCTCCCGCTGTCTAAAGAGGCTATTCCTTTCTCTTGCCTTCCCTCTTCCTCTTGCCAACACGGAAGTCCTACCTACTCCTCGCCCAGGGATTGGTTTCTTGTAATGTTTATTTATTAGGGGAAAGTTCTGCCACATGGTTATCTAATGAAAGTAGAAGTGGGTACAAAGAAAAAGGCATCCAGAAAGGAGGCCACTAGCTGGCTGAACCCATGTTCATAAAAATGTTCTGTCCCAGGCATGCCAGAGAACTCAAGCTTTCCATTACCTGCAGAGAGCTCTCGTGCACAAAGTAATGTTTAATAGATACCACTGAACCTAATTCAAGACACTCTTCTATTGCCTGAAAAATCATTTGCTTAGAAGGAAACAAGAAACAAAGAGGAAAGAAGACATCTCAATGTCTCAATGTTATGGGACAGGGAGCAAAGGGGAAAAAAAATAACCTGGCATATCAATGTCATATGACAGGAGAGCCACCTCCTGTGCTCTTAGATTCCCTTCTTGCCAACAGAAGACTAGCAGAGTTAGTTGATCATACCGTGAGGTGCATACCAAATAGTCACACAGTAGACATGGCTGTGGTTTCTCTTTCCACTCTCAGACCTCAGTCAGAGGTTCTTTGGCCACAATTGTGTTCTTCGGCATGCAAATGAACTCTCCTTTCTTGGTATTCACAGTATAAGAGGAGATAAAGGGGAAATAAAAAGATATAAAGGTCAAGGGAAACTCTACCATGACCATTAACTCAGGATGCTGAGGAAACCCAGAAAGGTTCTCAGAAAAAGCAACCCCAAAGCAAATAAATACTTGAAATTGATCTCAAACTATCAACCAAATGCCACATACCTAAATTAAACTTTGAAACAGCATGTGTGTTTAAAAAAAAAAATCGTCTAAAGACCTGTTGATATGGAATGGGGGTTCTCATAGGACCTTACTCTTAGGCAAAGAACTATAAGCAACCAAGGGATGCTGAGATCAGTGAGAGATGGTCTTCCCCAAGGATGGGACCCCTAACTATCTAATACCAAGTGTTCAGCTCTGACCTCCTAGACACACAGTTAGCACTAAGTGAATTGAGAAGGTTGCATTTATATAGTTGTGTGTGTGTGTGTGTGTGTGTGTGAGAGAGAGAGAGAGAGAGAGAGAGAGAGAGAGAAGAGGAGAGAGAGAGAGATATGCTTACGTATGTAATAACAATGAAAGAAAAAGAGATCATGATTTTAAGACAAATCAAGGCAGCTACATGGGAGGGATTAGAGGGAGAAAAGGGGATGGATAAATGATGTCAATATATTTTATTTAAAAACCTTGAATTATTTTTTAGTTCTTAAAAAAATAAAATATAATTTAAAATAAAATATACAGGAAAATATATTTTTTAAAATGTTGGCTGAATAGCTAATGATCAAAACTCTCAAAAACAATTACTGTTTTTTTTTTTTTTTGAAAGTTGACATAAGTACTGAAGAGTTCTTAAAGGGAAGTTTAAGAGCACTTAAGAAATATATTGATCTTACAATTAGAGAATATTGAAGGATTTTTACCCTAGCAGAAATTAGTGATTGGCTCCTTTTATTTATTTATTTGGGCTACTTATTTTTTGTTTGACATGTATGAGTGTTTGTCTGTGTGTATGTATATGCACCATATGCATGTTGAGTGACTTCAGAGGCCAGAAGTGGGAGTTGGATCTCCTGGAATTGCAGTTGTGAGTTGCCGTGTGGATCTTTGGAGACTGAAAAATGGCACTTCTGCAAGAATAGCAAGTGCTGCTAAACACCGAGCCTCTCTCCAGTCTGATGGCTCTTTTAAAATCCGCACAATCAGGAATCTAAACTTTAAATCTTTACTGTTCTGAAAGGGAAGAATGCACCTATCAGAATATGGATCTGCTGCTTGAAGGATCCACGCCTGGGTCAGGAAGATGTGGTTTCAAAGCAATTAGCCAGTTAATGCATACTCAAGATATCTATCAATCACATTTGAAGGAGAACATTCTAATTGTTTCTTTCCGTGTCCCCGTAGGTATAGCCAAGATGGAAAGATTCAATTTCTGTTTTTTCTTTTTCATTCTTTGCCTTTCCTGCATGTGTTTGCCCAAAGTGCAGATTTTGCGCCAGGATTAGCAATCTACCAGATAGCATATTTTCCTAGAAGCATACAGTCTGTCAGAGAAGATAAGCAAATACTATAGTCTCCACAGCTCTACTGCCAACTTTCCCCTCGTGTACATCTCAGTACCAACAGTGGCTATAGCCAATGACAGGGTTCACTCCTGTGATAGCATTGCTTTTTTGTTTCCTGGAACAAACAGACTTTCTACAGAGAACTCAGGGAACATCCTATATAGCTTCTGGTCCATCTTGCTTGGAATGTTCTATTGGACTTAAAATGCATGAGTCTATAGACACTCCAGGCTGTGTTGGATGGCCTGCTTGTCCTTCCATCCTCACTCCCAGTCTGGGCTCCACACCTGCTTTTCTAGGCAGGATGAACTGCACCTTTCTCTGGTGACTTCACTGCACTGATCATCCCTATGCGTTTGATCTCAAGGCCTCAGATTGCCATCTCCTCTGCAAGTGGGAACCAACTTGCAGTTCATGTATTTAATCAGTGCTGGGCATTGTTGTTGGGCATTGTTGTGGAATACAAGTGTGAGCTTACATGTTGGTGGAGACAAATGACTCTAGAATGAAAGTAATAAAGAAAGTAAAAAAAGTAAGAACTTATAAAAAGAAAAAGTATAGTAGCCTTCCCTTACAAGAGTTTTTGCTTTCAAAAGTCTCAGTTACCTGTGGGAAAGTGAAGTTTGAAAATAAAGCTATATAAAAGGTTTAAGTTCCATGCTATTCTAAGGAATAGGCTTAAGTCTTACACTCTCTTGCTCTTTCCTTATCTAGTATATCCCCAAGCCACACGCTAGCCTTTTTGGAAACATGGTGGTGATGTTTTTGGTCCCACAGTGCTTGCCTTAAAATAATGCACATTTTATTGAGCACATGGATAATGATACCAGCTATTGAGATATGGCAAAGAGGCATCACAAAATGCTTCCTTTGGTAGAAAGATGAATCTTTCCAACTCAATAAACATACTGGTTAGTTTTTACCGACTTGACAGACTGTTGAGTCATCTGGGAATAGGGATCCTCAACTGAGAAAATGCTTACATCAGGTTGGCTTGTAGGCAAATATTAATCAAGATATGTGAGGAACTAGACTACCAACCAAGGGGTGTACAGGGAGGGATCCATGGCTCCAGATACACATGTAGCAGAAGATGGCCTTGTCTGACATCAATGGGAGGGGTGGCCCTTGGTCCTTTGGAGGCTTGATGCCCCAGGGTAGGGGGATGCTGGAGTGGTGGTGTGGGAGAGGGTGGGAGAACCATTCTCATAGAGGCAAAGGGGAGCAGGGAGAGGACAGATGTGGGATAGGGGGGTTGTGGAGGGGTAACCGGGAAGTGAGATATCATTGAAATGTAAATGAATGGAATGATTAATTTAAAAAAAGATACATGCATATGAAGTGGAAACTTAGGGTTCTTTGGAAAAGTCAGTTGTGTTGAATATGTTTTGTTGAGGCAAACATGTGAAGGAGTGATTTCCTGAAGCAGACACAAGTGAAAGGTTGTTCTGCTAAAGCAAACACATGAAAAAACATGTGATGAAGGATTCTTCCCTAATGACATGCATGTATTAGTCCAAGTTACAAGTGTTGTTGAGGTCCATTTGTTGGAACTTCACAGAGAGAAACACACACACAACACACACAAAAAAAAAAGAAAGAAAGAAAGAAAGAAAGAAAAGAAAGATAGAAAGAAAGGAAGCAAAAGAAAAAGAAATCCTGGTGCTATGCTGCAGCTTCTTGCCACTTCTGCAGACTCGAGATGATTGGGGTGATGTCAGCTGATACAGATTCACATGGAGTTTTGCTAAATGAGAATCCTGTGCTGAGGCAAGACATGTGGTGAGGTAAGACCTGTGAAAGAAAGTGATGTTTGGAGGGAGTATACAAAGGACTCGGTAGATTGTGAGAAGAGCTTGCTTGTAGCGCTAGCTGTGCAACATTTCTTGGTCTTGCATCTTTGCTGATCTCCGATTGCTGAGAGAGGCACAAGCAAGAACTTCTCTTGGTGTCCTTGTTGGTCCTGGTCCCTCAAGCTGACTCCTGGCTGCCTCTGCTAGGCCATGCCACAGCTGCTGATTTGTGTTTGCTATCCCAACTCTACTGAACCGGACTGCTGGTATATCCGTGAAGTGTTTGCACAAGGATCAAGCTGGGGCTGGGGACCTGTGAACTGAATTTCTGATTTCCCAACAATACAGATGGGATTTGCTCCAAAGAACCATTTCTAAACAGGTCCACTTCCCTCATATCCTTTCTTTTCCATTACCTCTGGTGGATGGTGGGCTAGAAGGAAAGTTAAAGTGTTTAAGAACCATCATTAAAAGTAGGGTTTGAAAACATTTAAACTACATGCTTGAGTAATGATTGATGTGGGAAGGCCCATGCCACTATGGGCAGCACCCCCCCTAGGCAGGTAGTCTAGGGTTACATAAAAAGCAAGCTGAGTGGTCCAGCTCAACAACCTCTGCTTTTACATTCCTACCATGACTTTCACAATGATAGACTCTAATTTTTAATCCAAATAATCCTTTTCCTCCTCAGGTTGCTTTTGGTCACTGTGTCATCACAGCAAAGGAGAAACTGGGACCATAAAGATTCAAAAAAATGTAGGGGGATGGACAAGAATGTGGTAAGAATGATTCCTCTTGAAATTGAGGAAAAAGGATTCATGCTGGCATTGTAGTCCCATCTCACACTACAAAAGGTCTGGCCATTATACACAAATGTTCATATGATCTCAAAAAGGCATGAATCCTGTATATGTATATGAAAACATTTCTAGGGCTAATACTGTCTTTGGCTAAAGATATCCTCTGAGGGTCTCAAACACGGATGAGAGGTGGCTGTTGTATACTTATAGATGTGCTTGAAAGAGAGACTTCAAAAAGGGAAGGGGGCAAAAGGTGGTAAAGAGAAGGAGGCCATTTTAGTTGAGGACAAGAACAACACACCTAGAGACAATAGGAACAAGCCACGAAGGAAAAAACATTCCAGGTGGAGCAAGTAGAATTGAACAGATACTAAGACTGAGGGCGTGTCACAAGAGTGTCCTAGAAGAATGAATGATAAAGAAGGCTTTACATCAAAGACACGACAAACCCACTGTGGGATTTTTAGGCATGCTTATGGATGCTTGCTATCAATGAGGATGAAGGCCAAAAATGACATCTGGGAGACCTTTAGGAGAGTTCTGTATCAGTATAAGGAAAAAACATGGTAGTTTAAATGGGGGTGTTCACAGTAAGCACATACAGAAAATCGTCTTACTCTGGCATGTATTTTGAAGATAGAGCTGACAAGAGCACTTTAGGGAACAGAGAAAAACAAATGTTATATTTGAATTTCTAGTCAGAAGCTTGGTACAGATGTTAAGTCAACAGTGGGAGGCAGGGGTCTGTGCTTCAAGGAGGATGGAAGGCTGGTATTACAAATCTGGAAGGCTATTTCAATCACAACGTTAAAAAGTCATTATTTGAGAAATAAGTACAGGTAGTGAGGAAGACAGGGCTGTATCATGCACAGTTAGATGATGAGGAGAAGCATAGAGCATCAAATGAGTCAGAAGAGGCAGAGCATGTGATGCTCTAAGAGGCCCATAGTTTGAACAACACAGCTTTTTCTCTTGGTTTCTATTACACATGTCCATCTTCAGCTGAGCATCTATGTCTGGGCCCTGGAGTAGCTTCCCTCGGATTTCTCAGAAGGTCCTCCCTGGGCGCTCTTCCTTTTCAGAGAAAGGCTTCTAAGGATGCACACTTACATGGTTCTCTCTCTCTCTCTCTCTCTCTCTCTCTCTCTCTCTCTCTCTCTCTCTCTCTCTCTCTTTTTCTCTCTCTCTCTCTTTTCCATCTCTCTCTGTCCCCCTCTCTCTGTCTCCCTCCCCCCTCTCTCTCCTATAGTTCCTGCATTCCCCTGTCCTTTCACAGCTGACATTGAACTTCTGAAGTACCCTTCCATTCTTATCACTCTGACATAGAGCTCTGGTACTAAGATTGTAAGTCTATGGCCATCAAATACAGTTGGCAGAACATGGCAAGCCCCAGAAGACAAGCTAACATGAATGGTCACTTTAAAGAAAAGCTGAAGAGAAGAAAAAGTCTGTACTGCTAATGAAACAAAGGGTCTCTTTATCTCTGTATATATTAAACAACAGTAACAAAAATAGAAGATGTGGCATGACCAATCATCTAAATTAAAGTGAACATTTACTTTTCTTTTCTCTTCTTTCCTTTCTTTTCTTCTTTCCTTCCTTCCTTCCTTCCTTCCTTTTTTTTTTTTTTTTTTTTTTTTGTAACAGGGTTTCTCCATGTAGCCTTGGCTGTCTTGGAACTCACTCTGAAGACTACAGTGGCCTCAAACTCAGAGATCCACCTGCTTCTGCCTCCTGAGTACTGGGATTAAAGGCATGTGCCACCACCACTCTGTGTGAATATTTTCTTTTAAAGAAAGATTTCTTTATTTTCATGTTAAGTGTGTACGTGTATTTATGTGCATTGTGCTCATGTCTGTTGTCTACAGAGGCCAGAAGAGGATGTTAGATACTGAGGAGTTACATACAGTTGTGAGCAACTACGTTGGGTGCTGGTAATGGAATCCTGGAATGGCCAGCTACTAATCTTAACCACTGCACAAGTTCTCCAGCCCGCAAAATGAATGTTTTCATCAAATGGTAGAATTATGAAACTGAGGCAAATCACTTCAGCCAAGTACTGAAGGTTTTGATTTTACCCATGTATTACACATTCAAAGACTAGCTATGCATGGACCTTATTCTAGTGTTATAAATAAAGAAATGGACAGGTGGATAGAGGATGTGCTCTGGAGTAAGTACATTTTTTAATAGGGGAGCTTGGTTTGTGGCAGGTACTGATAAGTACTCTGAAGAAAAGCAAGTGCAACTCAGGGAAATGTGAAAGCAAGTAAAAGAAGAAAGAGGCAGGATTAGATACTGTCGAGGGCTACCCCTGTCAACACACATATATTGTGTTATGGCTCAGATCTCTAATGTTTCCCAAAGGCCACGCCACACCCACTGCCCCAGTTGACATTACTATTTGGAAGTGGTAGAAGCTTTAAGCTGTGGGGCCTAGTTAGAAGATGTAGGCCAATGGAATTGTGCCTTGGAGAATATATTGAGACCTCATCTTTGTTCTGTCTCTTTGCTTGTTGGCTGTGATGAGGCAAACAGTTTTGCTCTACCACACTCCCTGACATGATATTCTGCAGGTCACAGGCCCAAAACAATGGGGTCATATAGCCAATTGTTGAAACATCTAAGACTGAACCAATTTAACTTTTTTTATAGGTTGATCGTCTTGATCTTCCCCAGTGATGGGAAGCTGACTAGCATCTAGCTTTCAAGGAAATCTTTGGGTATAGCTTCACTTGGGTTAGTTGTGCAGTCTTTAGATTTTGAGTCATTGTCTGAAACGGAAGCCAAATTTTGTGAATTTGGTCATAAATTCATATACTTATAAATTCATAAATGGTCAAATTGTTTAGTTCTGCTTGGGGGTCAACATACGATCGCATAATAATAAGTTTCCTGCATAGTTCATTAACTAGCATAAGGGAAAATGTTTGGAAGGAATTTCAAGTATGCTTTGAATTCCTGCCACAGGATAAGTGTTCCAGTAAGTGGATTCTTTGAACATCACTATCTCCAGTCTCTTTAGATGACTCCTTTGATGTCGGGCTCTGCTATTTTCTTAAGGCCACACTGGCTAATAATCACATCAAATAGAGTTCTACTGGAAATCCACATTATATTCTAACTAGAAATGCTTTTAACCAAAAGTCCATTGCAAAGATGTCAGAGTAAAAGTCAAGTACAATATAACCATCATAATCTATGAACTATCAGAAAAATTCAGAGTTGGAGCTAATACACATTAAGTACATAACTTTATCAAAGACCAAGAGAAACAAATTATACTGAAAAAGTCCTAACTAGACACAAGTCCTAACTAGAGTGCCCCTGACCCATATTTGAAGACCCTTTCTCTATTTGGAGAGGCCATTCATGTACTGGCTGGGATTTGTTTTGTCTATGAGAAAGGAGCATACAGTTTGTCAATATCCCTGACTCTCAGTTTATTCATCTTTAAAAATATAGTGTTTTCACCAGGTGTGGTGGTACATATCTGTAATCCCAGCACTTGGAAAGCCCAGGTAGGAAAATCATCATGAGTGTGAAGCCAGTCAGGGTTACACAGTGAGCCTCAGTCTGGAAGAAAGGAAATAAACAGAAAACAGTAGAGCCATTTTTCCCCACTAAAGATATTTTGTTGGAATGCCACATGGTTTGAATGACAGCAAAAACCACAACCAACTGAACTGAGCGATTAAGAATTTTTCAGTTCACCAGACTCAGCATTTCACTCTTGGGTAGGTTGATTTGTAGATTTGCCGTAGAAATTCTATTATGTTTTGTTCTTAATATGGTAAAATAAAGATGTTGTAAAATCTACCTTTTAGTCATTACACATACAGTTCAGTGTCACACTGTGGACAGGCATTGCTGTGTAGCCATCATGGCTGTCTATCTCTAGAGATTTTCATTTTCACAGGCTGAAGGTCTGTGTCCACTGAACACTCCCTCTCTGCTTCTCCTATTCCCTTGGTGCCCGATAAGGACTATGCTGCTCTCTATATCTTTGCATTTGACCAGGAGTGGTTATATTTATTGTATGAAATATAGGCCCACAACCAATGCTGTAAAACTGAGCCGCTTTGAAAACAGCCACATAAGACTTTACTCACTAGCAGCCTAAAGCAAAAGACCAGCGAGACAGCATAGTAAGGAGATGGACTAAGTACCAGACACAATGATAAATAGTTAGAAGACAAGAAATGCTCCTATAAAGTACTGCAATGCCCATTTGTCACATAAGTTGAGGGCAGAGCAGATCACACACACCATCTGTGTTAGTTCTCAGCTTCATGATGTTAACTGCCTTGTGGTTGCTCTCTGGGTCACCAGAACCATCCTTTCTAATCATTCCTCCAAATGGTCACTACCATACCTTTCTTGAAATGTCAGTATTGCATTCTTGCCATAAATTCCTTAGCAGTTTCCTCACCACCCACAAGTTAAATTTCAGCCTGTAAATGAGGCTCACCTTCCATCATCTGTTCTACACCCATGGCATTGGCTTCCTCAGCCTCTGCAGGCCAACCCTGATGACTACTGCCCTCAGACCATTTACAGCACATAGCATCCTCCTCTCTTATGTCTTGAAATCTGTGCTTGCTCAATTCGTTCCACTGGAAAGGCCCTCTCCCTTCTCCCTGCGTCTGCTTGTCTATTATAACTCACTCTAGACTCTGCTCAAATGTAATATCATAATGTTTGAAAGAATTCTTTGATCCATCTTCAGACTGAAGTTGAAACCATACTCTGCACCTGCTTAAAAACACACAGGGTCCACTTTTTGGTATATACCATCTTCAGTCTGTTCCCTTACCATGCACACTAAGCAAATGCACAAAGCAAAGACTATGCCCTCAGGAACTAGGTCAGCAAAGTATCAGTCAAAATCTACTGAATGAATGAATGAATGAATGAATGATATAACAGAAAGATAAAAATCTGTAAGCTTCTCATTCAAAACAATAGTTCAGAATGAACAAAGACTTGTTTTCTACTTTAATCAGAAAATGAAACCAGTGGTTAAACAATCATTTATAACCATCCAATATATGTGTAAGAATCTCTCATTATATCTATTTGTATTGGGTAGCCTTCAAAGTTAGTGTCATTTAAATATATTTTATGTCTCTGTAATTCACATTTTAAATGCATATACACTCTAATAAACATATATGTATCACACACATGTGTAAACATGTGTACATACACACACAGTGATACTTGAATGATTCTCTCAAACTTTCAGGAAATACTTTTCCTCCTCAATGCATACATACAACAAAATATTTTTTACTCTATGGTCATTTCCCCAGGCATTTCAAACACCAATCATGTAACTAAGTAGATGTAAATGGAGAGGTGTGATTACCTGAGCTTGACGATGTAATACAAGATATCACAACCTCTGGTTTTCCTTCTTTTAAATTTGCTCCTAAAGATGCCAACTGCCCACCACTCAGGGAAAGCAGGGACAGCCCCAGGGTGAACTCCCTGAGCCAGAGAAATGAGTCTTCCCTTCAAGTACAGCAGTAGCCCATCTTCCATGTAAGTCTACAGGTAGGTTTTATTATGCGTGATTCACATATTATGTAAAGGGTTTAGAAAACTAATATGGCCAAGATACCTTGTCCAAAAAATTGTAGTATTGAGATTCAGAAGTTGAGGCCAATTATGTGGCTTTTTTATGTTTTTCATTGTCTTTTCATGAGTCTTTCATGACTTCTTTTTATGTATATGGGTACCATGTGTATACCCATTGCCCTCAGAGGCCAGAGGAGAGTGTGAATCTCTTGAAACTGGAGTTCCAGATGTTGTGACATAAAAGTTGCTGAGAATCAAACCTAAGACCTCTGGAAGGCCAGTTACTTATTTTAACATCTGATCCACCTTACCTTCTATCTTTCTGATTGTCTATAGCAAACAATTGTATAATATTTTAAAGCCTATAAAGTATAGGTATAGGCTGTATCAGAACATAAATGTATATTGACTATAAATTTTTATAATGCATTTTTATATGAAGTATAGATGAATGATTATCCCCACATATAAAGAGAAAACAGATTGCGGAGCTAAATAGGATGATTTGACAACTGAATCCAAACTTGCAATAAAGTTGAATGAAAGGATTTGTTATGGCCAGGTTGGTCCTAAGATAACCTACCATACTTAAAGCTTGTGTTTTACTGCTTGTTTGTTTGAGGCAGGAAGAAGATCCTGGTTCAAGTTTTATTTTTAAGAATGAATGTTTTATTTTTTCTTCAGTCAGGAAGAAGACTGTGGCTTGAATTCCCATTTTTAAAAACAAAATAATGTATTTATTTAGAGAAGACTGTGGCTTTCAATTTTATTTTTAATTTGATGGTTTCTCAAAACTGATGACTGTTAAAGGCATGATGCATGAGGAACTATTCATGGTGATCTGGTATAGTAATATTATTTTTGGGAAAATACCTTTTACATTCTAAGAGACTGGAACTTTCACTGGCCCTCACAGATAAGTTACTAATACCCGTGGAGGTCATTTATGACTATATAATCAATCAGATGTGCTGCTACATGCCCAGATTATTTGTTGAACCTTCCCTTAGGACAGTGGTTCTCAACCTTCCTAATGCTGTGACCCTTCAGTATAGTTCCTCATGTTGTGGTGACCCCTACTATAAAATCACTTTCATTGCTACTTCATAACTGTAATTTTGCTACTGGTATGAATCATAGTGTAAATGTCTGTGTTTTCTGACAGTCTTAGGAGACCCCTGTGAAAGGCTCATGTGCCCACGCCAATGGGGTAGTGACTCATATGTTGAGAACTACTGTTTTAGGAGAACAGCATAACAAACAACCTTTCTTGCCTTGAATTTCTATGTAACTAATTTTTACATCCTAAATTAATGCATGCCTTTAATTATGTACTCTCCTATGCCCTTGACCTGGAGAGCAATGCATTTGTGTCTGTTTGTGTTATTGCCATCATTTCTTAAGAAATAGCAAACAAGTCAAGAGTGGCCTTATACAATAAATATTTACCATAAATGTTGGAAGCAGAGTACAGATATTGCCTGATAAGGATATGTCTGCAGTACTGAATGTTTTGGGGCCCATTGGGGTAAATAATTTAATCCCTTGGGGATGGCCCTCATGCCTCACTGGACAACTACAGGAGAATCTGAGCCATTACAAGGTCCCCTTCAATTATTGGAGGTCAGGCCTCTATCCCCGCCTTCTCAAGAATAGAATTGCCAAGGCCCTTCTATACTTAGAGAAGGGAGGAGATGTCAGGAGCAGCCCTGCATATACACTGAAGGCCTAAAATCAGCCATAGGCCTAAAGTCAGCAGTAGTCCTGACATACATGCATGCTAACACCAAGTCTTGGGTCTCTGTGGAAAAACACTGAAACAGCAGGCTATAAGCTATTGTAAACAGGCGGCTTCTGTGGAAATTTACCAGCCCAAGTAGTCATAGGTCTTATAAATAGGCAGCCTCGGTGGACAGTACCAACTTAGATAGGGACAAGTGAATCATAGGCAGAGTCATAGTGACCTGTCCCCTGAACCTTCACCCAGCTAATACCCTGTTCTGAAAGGTATCTGTACTCCCTCTGAACACCTATGCTCCGGTGCCATTCCCTTCCCCACATCCTGCTTTTTTGTGTTTATAACCCCTGTGTAAATAAGTAAATTATGATGTGATTTAAATAACTAAATAAATTTTAAAAAAGGAAGAAAAAAAATAATTTAATCCCTTGTAAAATCTTGTTAAAGACTTCTTCAAAGAATTCCTCATTTCTTCCCCATGTGGTACTTTCTGTTCTGATCAATGAATACAGAGCAAAACCTCTTGTGAAGGACAATCAGTCAGATTCACACTCAGACATCAGGAAGGTATAAATAGACACACAATGGACAGACTACAGACAAGCCAGAGATCATAAACTCCAGGGTGTGGTACTTTAAATAAGAATGCCCCCCTCCTCCCATAGGCTCAGATGAAGACTCTGAGGATTTCAAGGGTGGACTTGGATGCAGATAAACCTCAGGCTGATGTGCTAGACTCTAAAATGAAGGAACTGGTCAAGAGGCCAGCTGGTCACTGGCTGTCATTTTTGGATGAACATGGGTTAGAGTTTTAGGGGATTTGATGTTCCAAGACTCCTATGTTTGCTCCTGAGCTACACCTGTTCCATCTTGAGATTGAACTCTGTTCCATGAATTCTGACCCTAGCCTCTTCAGAGTTCTCATCTAGGTTTGTCCTAAAATAAATCTCACCCAACCATCTTAACAGTAGATTACCAAGAAAAGCTGCCCTGGCCTTGCTCAGCCTCCATTCATTCTTTCCCTAAACGTAAAGTGATATCCCAGAAAAGAACTACGGGGTCAAGAAATTTTGTACTGAAAGGGGAAGGGTTATAGTCATTCATAACTGAGTTGAGGATTTTGGATGCAGTTCAGGTAAGACAGAGCTAAGGTGTAGCATAGGGACTAAAGGCAATCCCTGGATTCCAACTAGCACCCCTGGACCTTCCTTGCACTTTCGTTATCATTTATAGAACTCATGAACTCAGATCTTGACCTCAAACATACCTTCCTTTAGCTGAGGCAGCAGAGTAAAGCTTTTGAAGAAAAGGCCCGGAGGTACATGCTACTTTGTTACTTATTCATCATTGGGAGAAATCTGGCTGCCTCCATTATAACATTCATACTCGAAGGGGAGCCCCGAAAGCCAATTGCTTATTTTAATGAAAACAATTTTAAACTCCATGCTTGGTATCTTTCTAAAGCTTATCTATCTGGTTGGTTTCCTGGCATTTTCCTCTATGTTGGTAAATTCATGCCAGATGAGTTTTTTCGTTTGTTTTGGTTTTGGTTTTTGATGAGATAACTTTTCTTTGCGGTCATAGAGTGAAGTCTTTAACTTATCTATCTTGCTTAACTAGTATCCTTGCCTTGGGGATAGGCAGATCATTCCTGTGTTTGCTCCTGGCTCTAAACAGATGAAATACAAGCTAATTGCTGCCCTGTGGGGCATACCAAGACAGTGTCTCATACTCCCTGGAGTGCAGCATGAAGTCGAAGGGAGATGAGAAATATGTACCTCTTTCTCTATATTTGTCCTCCAGACACCCTGTGAGGGCTAGCAAAAGTCTATTCTGATTCTGCAAGTACTCCCTGGTATGCATTTGAGTAGTAAAATTATGATGTGCATTTGTAGTTGGTATTTCATTTTTTAAAAAGTGAACATCTGGTTTTCCTCTTTTTAGTTTTGAAGCTCTAGAACAGCTGGGCAGGGCAACTTGGCGTTCTTCTGCATCTCTGTGAATCATAACTGAAGCTTGCAACCAGTCAGCTACTTGTCCATTGGCTCACCAGTTGCCACTCATTTCCCCACAGCTTTTCTGGTTCTGGATGAGGACAGGGTCTGGATCAGCTTGTTCCAAGCCCTTGGGAGTTTCGAGAGTGCCAATATTACATGAACATGCTCTAGCCAGCTGTTACCAAATTCGAAAGGTCCAGCCCTGAGTGGGTGAAAAGTTGAATCTTGCTTGCACTTGTTGGGGTTTGAGTGATAGCAGGTTAGTGTTTAGAGAAACTGTTTTTCTCTCTTCCCTATTTCTATAATCTGAAACTACAGATAAAACAAACTGTGCTGAGGCTGTGAAGACTCATTTATTTTCACCAAAGAAGTGATTTATTTGCATCCATCTTATGAATTCCATACTATTTGGAAGAAGGAGTTTGTTTTCTGCATGCCTTAGTGCTCCTGAATTCAAAAGTTCTCCATGTTTCCTAGACCACGGCAACTGTGGCAGCTTCTTACCCTGGCTCGAGGGAGGACCAAGGTACATCACTCTCTGAAAACTCTTCATCAGAGTTACACTGGGAGTCATGGAGGCACCTCCAGCACTCGAGTGTAGAGTCCTCTTCCTGACCCACAGTGTCAGTAGGGCTCAGTCACCATTACTCCTCACAGCTACTGAAAACAGCTCACACTCGCTAACCCAGCATTCAAGATCCTCTGGAGTTCGTCCCCAAACTTTTATAGCCAGCTGCTGCTAGCAGAACCTCTTGCAGTGTAGCCCAGTTACACGATTTGCTGTTGTTGTTTGTTCTCTGATATCTGTGGTTTCACTCTATGCATGAGTGAGTGCTGTCAGGCAGGAAGTAGCTCCGTGGTGGTGTGCTCCTTTAATGTCCCCATCACCTTTTCTCTCCACTAATTTCAATTCCACCAGCACCCTGATCATCCAGACCCAGGTCAGAGGTGTCTGCTACTTTAGAGTCTCCCCTGAGCACACTCTGAACTGAGCCACTCTTGGCTTCTTCCAAATTTCCAATCCCTTTCCTATCCCTCGGAGCACTGGCCTGATGTTTTCACCTGGAGGAACAGGTTACAGTGCCTCGTTTTTCTGTCTTCCTCCATCATGGGCAGGCATGGCTTGGCTAGTTGTCTAGGTCACCTTTCTAATTTCCATAGACCCTTCTCAGTGGTATGCACTTGGTAAGTCCTTTCATAAACACAGTAATAAATATTGGTAGAGAGATATAGATTCACAGAGGGGATCTATGGCCATTATTTAATTCCCATAAAAGGTATTCTTTTTTATGACAAATAAGAAGAAAAGGAAAAATAGTTTCTCTTTAAACAATCATTTGCCTCTTTATCCCTGCATACCTTGTCTGTTGTACTGATAAAGTCTATGGGAAAAGGAGCCATGTTTATTATTTACTGTTTTATTTTCAGAAATACACACACACACACACACACACACACACACACACACACACGGAATTGAATGCTGTGAAGCAGAGCTCAATGAACTAGTTTAATTTTACTATAGGTATTTTTACGTCACAACAAAACAAGATGCTTTCAAGACACAGATCTGTGTCTTGGAATGGGATGGAAACCCACTCTCCGGATTGTAGACAACATACATTTTCACATCACATCATCAGGTTCTCATCAGTTGCTGTAAATCATCTTTTGATTTTGCTGGGTATAGCCCTAATTGCTACAAATGTATAAAAGGTAACAAACAAAGCAAAACAAAACTACCCAAAAGTTTTCTTAAATCAATCTAAATATTCCTCCCTGTTCATTTCAGACACCCAAGCAACTGAAAAGGGGTAGTTTTTTGTTACCAAAGTCATGTCCAAGACTGTCACTGTGCAGTAGGAGAAGGGGTATACTCTTAGAACAAAGGGGTTATTTTTCTACTAACCCTGTCGGTTTTCTCTATAAGAAGCAACTAGTCTGACCTAAAAGTAAATTTCTGTTTCCATTTCAATTTTATTTTGTGCTCCTTTACCTGGAAGAATCCTCATGGTTACATTTTTTTTTTCTATTTCATTTAAAAGAACGAAACAAGCATGCGAAGCTACTACATCAAACCAAAACTCGATTTAAGGGCAGGAACACATGGGATAGACAGTACCACTCACCTCTGTTTTAAAAGTGAACTAAGCAGGAGCTGTAGAGATGAGCTGGTGCTCTTTCCGAAGACCCAGGCTTGGGTCTCAGCTCTCTCCTGGCACCAGTCACTCCAGTTCTAGGGAATCTGGTGCCCTCTTCTGGCCTCCTCGGGCACCAGGCAGGTACATTTACAATGCTCTTAAATTACTTATCTGTAGGCAAAACACTCATACACATAAATACATAGATAAATAGATAAATAAATAAATACATAACCAAACTTCCTTTTAAAAGGAACTACGCACAGAGGCTGAGGCAGAAAGAGTTCCAGGGCAGCCAAAGTTATAATGTGAGGTGCGCTCTCCAAAACTAAAAAAATAAAAAAAGGACAAAGCAAGGATCTCACTACTTTTATTCTAAGCAAACCTTAAATTTTTCTATTAAAGGTCAAATAAAAATTTTACCTCTTTCTTTGAGTTATTAAACTTTTCTGCTTCTCCTTATGTGAAATTTGGGGAAGATACGTCTCTCCTCTTTTAGTATCTTGAACATTGTATTGTTTGTTTTATTTGTTTTTTGTTTGGGGGATTTAATTTATTTATTTATTTATGGTTCTTCTTTTGTAATGTTTTTATGTAATGGTTGATTGTTGAATCACCAGACTTGAAATTTTGTGTTTGATTAATAAAACATTTAAAAGTAAGAATCAAGCATTTAGTGTCTGCCTGCTATTGTTCATTAAGTGTTCATTCAGTCTTGTTAACAATGTGTCTCTTTGAAGGTTGTCAAGATGGTTAAGTGGGTAAAGGTGCTCACTAAAGCCTGGATCCTCAGGATCTACATGGTAAAAGGAGAGGACCAACTCCCATCACTTGCTCTCTGAATTCCACACTCATGTCATGTTATACATGTTCCCATGTACAAAACACACACAACTAAATAAGCACAATATGTATAATATATATGTGTATTTTTTGACTACACAACTTGTACTTAGAAATAACTCCTATTGAAGGGGAGCATGTCTCAAACTGCCATTGGAACTGGATTGGTGACCAGCAAGTCCCTCTGACATTCCTGTCTCTGTCTGTCCCATCCCTACATTGGAGCTGTAGGCACACGTGCCGCTGCACAGCGTTTTGCAAGAATGCTAAGGATTGGAGCTCAGATTTTCATACATGGACAGCAAATATTCTTACCCACTGAGCCATCTTTCCCTCAACATGACGTCTAACGACTCTCTATAACTTTATGTTAGTCTGCCTTTGGTACCTACCATCAACTCTGCATGTGGCTGTAGTCTTGGTGGGTTTTCCTTCGTGGTTTCTGTTAAGGTTCCTGCTTGAGCTCCTGCCTTGATTTCCCTCAAGACAATCTGTGACCTGGACCTGTGAGCCAAACTAACCCTCTTCTTCCCTAAGTTGATTTTGTCCAGACTGCTTTATCCAACAACAGAATGAAACTCAGACTCCCTTTATCCTCTCAGATTACCCTGTTTTCAAACTTTCTGCCCTACTATCCACCCCGCTATCATCATCTTACCTTTACTTCATAATCTCCCAGAACAAGCCCCCTGACCCCAACTCCCTGCATGTGCTCAATGGCTCCTTTTTCTGCTTTCTAGTCTCTATAGGTATCCAATCTCATATAAACCCACACACCTTAATGTTTGGAGCTAAACTCTACATAAGAGAGAAAAGACAGTGTTTGTCTTCTGGGCCTGGGTTACCTCACTCATATATTATTTATCAGTTCCACCCATTTCCCACTAATTTTCATAACTACATTTTTTATGGATGAGTAAAATTTCATTCTATCTCATACATTTTAATTACCCACTTATCAGTTGATGGCTATCTAGGCTATTTCCTAGCTATCACACTAGAGCAGCAATAAGCATGGCTGTACAAGTGTCTCTGCTGTAGGGTACAGAGTCCTGTGGGCATACACCCAGGAGTGATAGCTGAGGCAGAGGATGCTTCTATTTTCAGCTTCCTGAGAAACGTCCACGAGTTCCATAATGAAGCACCAGGTCAAGGTCCTAAGGACAGGAAATCAGACTTTTTCGTCCCTCATGTCTTGCCAACATTTGTCATTTGTTTTCTTGACAGTTACCATTCAGATCGAAGTGAGATGGAATCTCAAAGTTGTTTTAATTTACCTTTCCCTGACAACTGGAGTTTAAAATGTTGATTGGCCATTTTATATTTCTTGTTTTGAGAACTCTGTGCTCAGATCCATTGGCCATTTCTAATTGCCTTGATTGTTTTCTTGATGTTTGGGTTTTAGGGGTTTTTGTTTCATTTGGTTTTGGTTTTGTGTGTTTCCGATTATAAATCTTCTGTCCGTTGTTTAGCTGGCAAAGGCTTTCCCTCCATTTTGTAAGCTGTCAATTTACCCAATGGAGAATTTCCTTTGTTGTAGAAAAGCTTTGTGATATTTCATGAGGGTCCATTTGCTAACTACTGGCATTATTTACCAAGTGACCTGTTATCCTTACCTACTCTGTCTGGGTATTGTAGTATGTGTCATCCTTTCTCACCTAGAAATCCCAGGGTTAGCTTTTATGTTGAAGAATTCTTTGATCCATTTGGAGTTGATTATATAAAGAGAGATAACAATCTAGTCTCTTGCTTTCTTTTCTTTTCTTTCCTTTTTTTTTTTTCTCATGTAATATCTGGTTTTTCCCAGCACCATTTTTTTGGAAGGTGCTGAGGTGTTTGCTTGTTTGTTTCTCTGGCATGCTTTTTTTAGCACCTTGGTAAAAACAACAAGAAAACAAAATAAAACAAAACAAACAAACAAGCAAACAAACCAAAAACAACCTATGTGACTGTGGTTATGTGGATTTATCCCTGATGCAATCTCCTTGAGCACTGCACTTTTACACTCACCCCGTGCATCCATTACATCACAGGATCCCACCAGAAACACCATGCAGACTGTTCTGTGAAGATTCTTTGCCTTGTGTAACTTCATGTTTTGATAGCATTGAGAGATCCTTGTACCAAAGCCTGCAGAAAATCTTGCAGAGAGATGGCACACTGTCTTAGCTACTGTTCTATTGCTGTGAAGAAACACCATGACTAAGGCAACATATAGCAGAAAGCATTTACTTGGGAGCTTGATTACAATTTTGGAGGGTTACTCCTTGATCCATGTCTGCAAGCACATTAACAGATAGGCTGGCATGGCTATGGTATCTGATCTACATTATAGAGACAAGAGAAAGGTGGGTGGGGAGCTAGCTACTGGGCCTGTAGTGGGCTTGTTTGTTTTGAGACAGGGTCTCTCTATGTAGCCTTGGCTGTCCTGGAAACTCCTGCAACTCTCTGTGTAGACCAGACTGGCCTCTAACTTACAAAGATTCACCTGCCTCTGCCTCCCAAGTGCTGGGATTAAAGGCGTGCACCAAACATCCACTTTGTTATAGGCTTTTGACAACTCAAAGCCAACCCCACATTGATACACTTGCTCCAGCAAGTCCACACCTTCTAATCCTTCCTAAGGAATCCATCCCTTGAGAAATGAACACTCAAATATATGACTCTATAAAAGGCTATTCTCATCCAAACTAGCATGCACACTATTATAAAAGAAGTGCAAAATGGATATCACGACATCATTGGCTAAAGGATGTCACCTTCTTTCCTTATCAGACAAATCTGAGCATAAATGAAAGCCCCTGTAAGTTTGTTGTAACATTTTAAATAAAACCCACATAATTCATATGCTCTCACTAATGTAGAGGATGAAAATTTTCTCTTCCTACTTTATATAGTCTGGAATTTGATGTTAGAAAAGAAGTGTGTGTGTGTGTGTGGTGTGTGTGTAGGCATGCAAGTGCCACAGTATACATGTAGAGGTCAGAAGACACATGCAAAAAAACTTTAAAAAACAAAACAAAACAAAAAAAACTTCTTAAGGAACTATTGTTGCCAAAGCACTGCACTACACATGCACTCTTTATAAAATGTAAAGAAACAAACTGCCCTTGTCATGTCAGTCTAATAGATCTCCGTAAAAGGCAAACAAGGTAAAGAAACAACACACTAAATTACAATATATTTACATATTAAGTGCATGATATAGAAAAAGGTTTTATAGGAAAGCGGATATATACCTGGTATTGAAGGACATGGAAGAATTAAATTATGGAGAAAGAAATGCCTTAGCTTGTTTTCTGTTATAATGAAACACTTGAAGCTATGTATCTTAAAAGATAAGAGGTTAGCTTGCTTTGACTGCTAGTTCTGGAGCCTCAGGGGCTTAGCTTCATCTCAGGAGAATGCCTGTGTAGTAGATGACACTGTGTAGGAGCTTCTGTGGTGGGAGGAGTTTTGTACTAAGAGAGGAAGTCAAAGAAGAATTCAAAAGTAGGGTCATTTCATGCAACCTTTTTGTGAGAACTATACAGTTCCAGAACGTACCTCAATTCCTTTAAAAAGCATAAACCTCAATGACCTATTACATCCCATGAGTCCCTTGAAAGGTTTAACACGGCCTTTCAAAAGTATCACATTGGGAAACAACTTTCAAGACACCTTTGGGGACTCATTCAGGCCACATCCATACTACAAGAACAACCCTGAAGAGGCCCACAGAGGAATAATGTAAACCACAGAATTGGAAAATAACAGTACTAGTTATACACAGCACAGCCCCGGCAAGTTGTACACTTAATTTGTTTCATTCCTTGCAATATGTCTTTGGGTATTAATTAATTATCCTTTATGGTGGAGAATAAAAACTTAACCAGGGCACACCAGCTGAGAAGCACCATGACAATTTCTAGAATTTCGCCACCGCGTGTGGGGGTTAAGAATCTCTTCGATTCTAAATATCTTAGAACATGTGACCCGCAGCCAGACCTCTTGTCAGGAAGCAGCAGACAGCAGAGTTAGGTTTTGGGTGGACATGGCTCTCACGGCCACAGTGAGAGACAGGCAGGAATACCGGTCCTGCTGCACAGGCTTGATCCCTGTGCTCACTGAGGCCCATGTCAGTGGAGGTGGGGCTCCCCAAGAACAAGTCCCCTGACCCCCAACTCCCTGCATATGCTCAATGGCTCCTTTTTCTGCTTTCTAATCTCTATAGGTATCCAATCTCATATAAACCCACACACCTAAATGTTTGGAGCTAAACTCTACACATAAGAGAGAAAAGACAGTGTTTGTCTTCTGGGCCTGGGTTACCTCACTCATATATTATTTATCAGTTCCACCCATTTCCCCACTAATTTCATAACTACATTTTTTATGGATGAGTAAAATTTCATTCTATCTCATACATTTTAATTACCCACTTATCAGTTGATGGCTATCTAGGCTATTTCCTAGCTATCAAACTAGAGCAGCAATAACATGGCTGTACAAGTGTCTCTGCTGTAGGGTACAGAGTCCTGTAGGCATACACCCAGGAGTGATAGCTGAAGCAGAGGATGCTTCTATTTTCAGCTTCCTGAGAAATGTCCACCAGTTCCATAATGAAGCACCAGGTTAAGGTTCTAAGGACAGGAAATAGGAGTTTTTCATCCCTCATGTCTTGCCAACATTTGTTGTCATTTGTTTTCTTGATGGTTACCATTCAGATCAAAGTGAGATGGAATCTCAAAGTTGTTTTAATTTACCTTTCCCTGACAACTGGAGTTTAAAATGTTGATTAGCATTTATATTTCTTGTTTTGAGAACTCTGTGCTCAGATCCATTGGCCATTTTTAATTGCCTTGATTGTTTTCTTGATGTTTGGGTTTTAGGGGTTTTTGTTTCATTTGGTTTTGGTTTTGTGTGTTTCAGATATAAATCTTCTGTCAGTTGTTTAGCTGGCAAAGACTTTCCCTCCATTTTGTAAGCTGTCAATTTACCCAATGGAGAATTTCCTTTGTTGTAGAAAAGCTTTTGATATTTCATGAGGGTCCATTTGCTAACTACTGGCATTATTTACCAAGTGACCTGTAATCCTTACCTACTCTGTCTGGGTATTGTATTATGTGTCATCCTTTCTCACCCAGAAGTCCCAGGGTTAGCTTTTATGTTGAAGAATTCTTTGATCCATTTGGCGTTGATTGTATAAAGAGAGGTAACAATCTAGTTTCTTTCTTTTTTTTCTTTTCTTTCCTTTTTTTTTTTTTTCTCATGTAATATCTGGTTTTCCCAGCACCATTTTTTTGGAAGGTGCTGAGGTGTTTGCTTGTTTGTTTCTCTGGCATGCTTTTTTTTAGCACCTTGGTAAAAACAAAGAAAACAAAACAAACAAACAAACAAAAAACAACCTATGTGACTGTGGTTATGTGGATTTATCCCTGATGCAATCTCTTTGAGCACTGCACTTTTACACTCACCCCGTGCATCCATTACATCATCGGATCCCACCAGAAACACCATGCAGACTGTTCTGTGAAGATTCTTTGCCTTGTGTGACTTCATGTTTTGATAGCATTGAGAGATCCTTGTTCCAAAGCCCTGCAGAGAGATGGCACACTGTCTTAGCTACTGTTCTATTGCTGTGAAGAAACACCATGACTAAGGCAACATATAGAAGTAAGCATTTACTTGGGAGCTTGATTATGATTTTGGAGGGTTACTCTTTGATCATCATGTCTGCAAGCACATTAACAGGTAGGCTGACATGGCTATGGTATCTGATCTACATTATAGAGACAGAGAAAGGTGGGTGGGGAGCGAGCTACTGGGCCTGTAGTGAGCTTGTTTGTTTTGAGACAGGGTCTCTCTATGTAGCCTTGGCTGTCCTGGAACTCCTGCAACTCTCTGTGTAGACCAGACTGGCCTCTAACTTACAAGATTCACCTGCCTCTGCCTCCCAAGTGCTGGGATTAAAGGCGTGCACCACAACATCCACTTTGTTACAGGCTTTTGACAAATCAAAGCCAACCCCACATTGATACACTTGCTCCAGCAAGTCCACACCTTCTAATCCTTCCCAAGGAATCCATCCCTTGAGAAACAAACACTCAAATATATGACTCTATAAAAGGCTATTCTCATCCAAACTAGCATGCACACTATTATAAAAGAAGTGCAAAGTGAGAACCCAGATGTCCTACAACAGAAGAATGGATACAGAAAATGTGGTACATTTACACAATGGAGTACTACTCAGCTATTAAAAACAATGAGTTCATGAAATTCTTAGACAAATGGATGGAGTTAGAAAGTATCATCCTGAGTGAGATGACCCAATCACAAAGAACACACATGGTATGCACTCACTGATAAGCGGATATTAGCCCAAAGCACACAATACCTAAGACGCAATGCATAGACCTCATGAAACTCAAGAAGAAGGAGGAAGACCAAAGTGTGGGTGCTTTTATTCTTTTTAGAATGAATATCAAAAGATTCAACCAGAGCTCCCAGGGTCTAAACCTCCAGCCTGAGAACAGTAAAAAGGAAACACCCGTGATGTCTCCTGGTAGAAGCTCTAATCCTGATGCTGGCCTCCAGACTTATACTACTCAGACCTTTGATGGGCCATTGACAAGAACCAAACAGCTAGAGATTGACATCACTAATCTGAAGAAATCCCTCGTTTCGATGTGTGTAGGCATGCATGTGCCACAGTATAATGTAGAGGTCAGAAGACAACATGCAAGAAGAGTTGATTTTATCCTTCTACCATGTGAGTTCTGGGCATTGAACCTAGATCATCACATTTATTGACAAGCACCTTTACCTGCTAAGCCATCTTCCTAATCCTAAGGAGTTTCCCTAATTTTTCCTGTATCTATTCAAATTCTTCTCACTCTCTTTGTTATTTCAATTTTTTTTTTTTTTTTAAAAACCTTCTTAAGGAACTATTGTTGCCAAAGCACTGCACTACACATGCACTCTTTATAAAGTGTAAAGAAACAAACTGCCCTTGTCATGTCAGTCTGATAGATCTCCATAAAAGGCAAGCAAGGTAAAGAAACAATACACTAAATTACAATATATTACATATTAAGTGCATGATATAGAAAAAGGTTTTTATAGGAAAGCGGATATATACCTGGTATTGAAAGGACATGGAAGAATTAAATTATTGGAGAAAGAAATGCCTTAGTTTGTTTTCTGTTATAATGAAACACTTGAAGCTGTGTATCTTAAAACGATAAGAGGTTAGCTTGCTTTGACTACTAGTTCTGGAGCCTGAGGGGCTTAGCTTCATCTCAGGAGAATGCCTGGTAGTACATGACACTGTGTAGGAGCTTCTGTGGTGGGAGGAGTTTATGTACTAAGAGAGGAAGTCAAAGAAGAATTCAAAAGTCAGGGTCAATCTTTCATAGCAAACCTTTTTGTGAGAACTAACCAGGTTCCCATGAACGCTACCTCAATTCCTTTAAAAAGCATAAACCTCAATGACCCAATTACATCCCATGAGTCCCTTGAAAGGTTTAACACTGCCTTTCAAAAGTATCACATTGGGAAACAACTTTCAAGACACCTTTGAGGGACACATTCAGGCCACATCCAAACTACAAAGAATAACCCTGAAGAGGCCCACAGAGGAATAATGTAAACCACAGAATTGGAAAATAACAGTACTTAGTTATACACAGCACAGCCAGGCAAGTTGTACACTTTAATTTGTTTCATTCCTTGCAATATTCTTTTGGGTATTAATTAATTATCCTTTATGTTGGAGAATAAAAACTTAACCAGGGCCACACAGCTGAGAAGCACCATGACAATTTCTAGAATTTCGCCACCCGCGTGTGGTGTTAAGAACTCTTCGATTCTAAATATCTTAGAACATGTGACC
Organism: Mastomys natalensis; assembly: GCA_021653895.1. NCBI lineage: Eukaryota > Metazoa > Chordata > Mammalia > Rodentia > Muridae > Mastomys > Mastomys natalensis. The sequence goes on from JAJTUV010000035.1 coordinate 527,295, forward strand.
AGCAGCCAGACCTCTTGTCAGGGAAGCAGCAGACAGCAGAGTTAGGTATGGGTGGACATGGCTCTCACGGCCACAGTGAGAGACAGGCAGGAATACCGGTCCTGCTGCACAGGCTTGATCCCTGTGCTCACTGAGGCCCCATGTCAGTGGAGGTGGGGGCGCTCCCACGCTGGTCAGAGAAGACAGCTTTCAGCCTAAGGAGCAGAAGGAAAAGATGAAGCATGTAGAAGAATAGCGGGGAGGGGAAGGGTGCTTGTTGCATTTTAGGAAAGGAAAACTGTTTAGAGTGAGAGCGAGCCTCGGTCAAATTGACATTATCTATCCTGGAGCAGATTTACAGAACTCTTTCCAGTCCCAAACATGTTAGGAAAACAATGATCTCATCCGAAGGAGCCGACTTGACTTGGATGAGAACTCCATCAGACAAGCTTCCTGAAAAGACAGAAGAATAATAACCAACATCTGAGTTCCATAAATCCATTTTTTAAAGAAAAAAATTTCCAAAAAAAGCCAATAACTGTCTTCTCCGGCTTTAGTTCAAACAACATCAAACAGAATCTGTGTATCTATTTAGGGATTTTAAGAGGTCCCCCACCCCCTTCTATTTTTTTCTCTCTGCCTACACTGAGGATTTTTGCTTGTTTGCTTTTCTTTTTTATTTTTCATTCATATGACATTCATTTTTGCCCCTTTGAAAACTTATTTGTTTCTGATTCCAATTCAGTGAGGTGGGATCTAGCTTTACCTCTTTAGGTTAACATGGGGAAGCAGAATTTTGCCAGCACTAGACATACTATCTCTCCCCACACAAGCTTACACTTTGGATATGGCCTCTCGTTATACAGCTCTACAGCTTCGGAACCCCAAGTGGCCAAGACTATGGGGAGAGTGTCCCAAGAGGTTTAATTTCTAGGCTACCTAGATATGACCTCCCTTCCTTGGAAGGAGAGCCTGGATAGTGTTCTTCATGCATCTTTTTCTTGTCTCCTAGTATGTGTTCTTCTTCCTTCCTTCCTTCCTTCCTTCCTTCCTTCCTTCCTTCCTTCCTTCCTCTCTCTCTCTCTCTCTCTCTCTCTCTTTGTTCTTTATTCATATTGAAGTCTCAGTTGACATCTCTTTAAATGTTCTAGAAAATAAGAAAAGGTAAGCCTGTTTAGAGTTCAATGGTTGAAAAAAAATACTCAATTGCTTCCAATAATTCTTTACTGATGAATAAATGGATGGAAATAGTGACTTCTGGCACCTGAAGTAAAAATAGGTGCAGTGTGATTCTCAGAAGGGAAGAATCCAGAAGCGGCCCAGGGATTCTCTGGAAGGACAGGATGAAGAGGATTTTCAGTGAGCCGTATGCACCATGATTGGCTGCTGAAGCAGGAGAGACTCAGGACGGCACATCTCTGCCGGACTTAGAAACAGGTAAGAGAATTGGATGGTCACACGACCAGGTGAGATGGCCCTGCTAGGTCTTGGGAAGGAATCAGAACGCAGCAAAGGGCAGCAAGGTTTTCTGATTATCACAAATGGTGACAAGCTAGTTTGAGATGTTTAACCAGAAATACATTCCCAAGAACTGGCTTCGTGCTGGAATTGTCTTGTTTGTGCTCTTGATGTGTTCCTGAATTCCCAGTGGGATAAGTTTTCTTGGATATTTCCTACTTTTACTCCAATACACTTTACTAAACTTTTCTTTTGGTCTTTTTTCTAGAAGCTATCTTTTAACTGAATTTTGAGACAATCTTACCTTTTCACCTATTTCCTTTAGATATTCAATCAACAGCCTTCATTTCTTCTGGCTGATTTATTTGTTTGTTTGGTTGGTTTGGTAGTTGGGTCCATTCTGATTTTTTTTTTTTCTTAAATTTTTAATTTGTATGGTAATACTGGCAAGCATCATGAGATGAGAGGACAACCCTTATAGGTGTCTGTCTTAGTCTGGGATAGGCACACGGAGTGAATTTGCAGGGACATTGAGGCAAGTACAAGTGTGTCTTGTGTGAGGAGGATCAAGCCAATGCAGGTAGACAAGGGAGACACAGGATTGTACTTACCTGTATGGGTCTGTCTTCACATGTTTTAGAATATCAACTCATTCTGTTTTCATAAGAATCCGATGAGTGAACTATGATTATTAGACATATTTTATGACTGACTGAGGTAGAGATTAGCCAGGTAATACAACGCAGAGAGCCAGCCAACAGACAGTCTTCCTCCAGGTTTCTACGATGGTTGGAGACATAAAGACTATGAAAGAGGAGATGGTTAGGGATGAGAGGAACAGGAGCCTTCTAGTTGTTGTGTCCTAATAACATAGGAGGAGCAAATAAGAGCCCTCTTCTGTATTGAAAAATGTTATTAGTTATACAAATTATTTATAATGGATTTCATTATATTTTTATACACATACGTGATGCATTTTGATTATATTCACCCCTCACCCTCTCTTCACCCTCTTACTCATGGTGATATCCTTCCTCTTCTCAATGAAGCCCCCTTCTACTTCTGCGTGCACATGCATATGAGTATGCACATGTGTACCCCCAATGAATTTTTATTAAGGTTGTACATTAGGAGCACCCATAAGGTTTCTCTTAATATATATTATTTATTTAAAATATTATATTAATATAATATATATAATATGTATATATTACATTATATGTTATAATACAATATAATGGATTACATACATATTATGTGTATGTATGTATGCTTGTGTGAGTTTATGTGCACTATATATGTGCATATGCCACAGGCCTGATGATTATAGGTAGTTGTGAGCAGCCTGATATGATTGCTGCTAACCAAGCCTGGGTCTTTTGCACAAGCAGTTACTGCTCTTACTGCTGAGCCTTTGCTCCAAGCCCTGATTGGGGCTTTTAAAGAAGCCTGGGCACATTACTGGCAGCTACACTACTGAAGAAGCTACATTACTGTCCCTCTCCCCCATCAACTATTAACTGCATTTAAATCGTCAGAAAGGAGAAGGCCTGTGAGTCCCTCCTTTTCCCGCAATAGGGTACTAATGCCCAATCTTGCCTCCAACCTATCTTATAAGGACATTCATCCCATGCATAAAGACAGAGCCCTTGTGACCTAACTAATTTCTCATTGCACCATATTAGGAAATGAGTTTCATTTTATTTACATTTACAGTTCATTGATGTTGACAAGTTGAACATTCCACACTTAAGTGCAGGCTGACTCTGGCTTCTGTCAAGTTTTTACCTAGGTGACTTGGGAATTCTTTTGAAGCTAAGTGGGCTTGTGTAGCTAAAGAGGGGTGAGTTTGGTTCTCCTAAGAGCTTCCTGTCCAAGACCACAAGCTGTTTAAACTCTGATAATCTGGAAGAGTGCCTTCACTTCTGTATTTGTTGCAGTTAAAAGAACCGCAGTTCCAGGCACATGATGCTTACACTACTTGGTAGAAGCTGTTTTGTGAAATTCAAATCAGCTAGGAAGAGGTGGCTGTGTTTCTAATGATGGAGGGTTTTGTTTTCCTTACACCTTTCATCTTCCTTATGACATCTAGTCAACACCTATTTCATTAACTGTATTAAAATTCAAAAACTAAACCTTCTCTCCCTTCTGAAGGCTCAATACCAGGAACTCAACCACCCTTACAGCAGGATCATATTTCCCAGGCCTCGGAAATATGCCTTACAATGCTTTATGGTGTTTTCTCCTTTATTTTAGATACAAGGGTTCATAAAGTGGTACACCCAGTTGTTATCAGGTGCATCTGTCTCAAAACAAGATCTAGGGCTTCATGAGGAAATGTCTGAGCCAAGCCATGGTAGTTGAACTCTGGGTTTGGATTCTGCAGAGGGAGGGGAAATAGAATAAGTAAATAGAGCATGCTGGTCCATAGGCCAATCTGTAAATTCCTCTTTTGGCAAGCTGTGAGATCATGGTCCTGCCAAAGAACTTACAGAAATTCTGTTCTCACCACATGAAACAAGAAACTTCAACAACTTTCTGGCATCCCATGGCATTTACCACAAACACACAGACCCTATCTTCCTTTCACAGCTTCTCCTCCTCAGCAGCTGACAGGTGGAGGAGGCCGCCAGAGTTGTGATGATTATATTTGGCTCATGTTATTTCCCTGACTCAACTTTTCCTTTGAAAAATTTAACTCTATGTTAAAAATCAATTAAGGGAATTAACATCTAGCTGTATGATGTTAATTATAAGAAAAAATATATGGACAATCAGGATTTTTAAAATTGCATATCTCTAACACCCATATAGACTTTTGTTCATGATTAAATGTAGCAGTCACAGGCACTACTTAATACTCTAGCTCTGGTCAAAGTCTGAGACATCAAAAGGAACCCCACCACCTCCTTCTTAGTTTCAGATCTTTTTTTTTTCTGCCTTGTCTAGGAGGCAGAGGCATCTTGATTCCTTAGTGACTGTAATGAGCTTTAGAGAATAAATTCTGATGGGAGATTTTCCCCCTCATCATTGTCTGATCCAGAGCACTGACATGGACCCATATTGTTCTATGCCTAGGGAAATGCTGCTGGGCTCTTTCCTTCCCATTAGGCACTTTGCTTCTATCAATGCTGGACCTTCTATTTCAGATTCTTCTGAAGCACAGATTGGTGGCCCCATTGCAAAGCAGATTTAAACAACCCTGAACCCCATAGCATGGGTCAGGAGAGCCAGGAACTGAAGGAAAAACATATTTTACTTCACAACGGTGTACAGAGCCAGAGCCTGATGACGTGTATATTTCATGATCCCTCAAATCAAGAAGGGATGTCATTTTGCCAATGAAGTCACTTGTATCTCTATATCACTGAACATGTCCCAACTAGTGGCATGATGCTAGAAGAGTAATACAGAGACTGGGGAAAATGAGGGTTGATGTCTTACTCCACCAGTCAAATCGCATTCTTCAGGGATTTTTTTTTAAAGATTTATTTATTATATGTGGGAGGGTGTTTTGCTTGCAAGTTTATCTGTGTGCCATATGTGCGTAGTGCCTATTGAAGCCAGAGGAGGCGTTGAAACCTTTGGACCTGAAGTTATAGGTAGTTGTGAGCAGCCATATAAATGATGAGAATTGAACCTAGGTTCCCTGGAACTGCAGTCTGGGCTCTTAACTACAAAGCCATCTCTCCAGCCCCCTCTCTATGTATTTCTACAGAATCCCTGTATTGTTGCGTGGATATCATTTCAAAGTTTTAAAAAAACTCCCACTAAGCATGATGCAACTGTTCTATCAGACATAAAACAAAGACATTTTCATTTGGGAAGCCATGCCTGAAGTCTTCAGTGAAGAGCTGAGACACTTTTAAGTTCCAAATAAATGTGCATATCCTCAGAACCCATAGTTTCTCACATGATGGCATATATTCAAATTGGACAGGTTAAGAAACACAAACAATATATAGATGCACATACACACTTATTTTAGTATTTTACATAAACTAATTTCAGGCTATAACTTATTCTAGGTGCCATTTCGACCCCTAAACTGCTTGAGTTTGAAAAGAAGAACAAAAAAATAAATAAATCATAAAACCTAAGAATCTATTTTATCTGTTCCAAAGTCTGTAGATACCATCCATTTTGAGCACCAGAACCCTCTCTTCTCCTTGCAGATGATGTATGCAGATGTCCCAGTGTCTCAGCAACCTGCAGGAATGGATGGAGACTCATTGAAGTAGAAATCCCCTAGAGGAAGCCCACCATCTCAGAATCTGTATCCAGAGTCACCAGTACAACATTTGATGTTCATAGCAAAGTAACCTAGTGCAGGTAGGTGGAAAGACATTATTGAGTGGACCCTGCTTTCCTGTCCCAGAACTAATTTTGACTGGGACAGGCAGAGAACTAACAACCAAGAGAGATTCTAAGTACCAACTTCACCATCTTGCACCCTTCCCTTAAGACATCCCTAGCCTGACTGGATCTCAACCTCTTTCTATACAAAGTAAAACAACTGGCCCAAATGGCCTTAGCATTTGTTCAAGTTTGGAGGACTTTAACACAAGAAATGATTGCTGTATAGTACTAAAAACACCTATAGTATGAACTATTAAAAATGGATATTTTAAAAACCTGTTCAAGTAGAAGAGACCAAGAATCATAAAACCAAAAACTATTTTATGGTCATTGAAAATGGATTTGGGAAACACAAAATAAAGGGAGAAGATTTACTTTGTAAACAAGGACAGGCCCATCAAGCTTGCTGTTGCAGCCAATTAACTTCATCTTGCAACTCTCCCATCTGGCTAGATTCGTCATCTCAGTTATTGGGCACTAAGAGGTAAAGAAGCTTCTTGGGGTATGTGTGTGTTCTCTTTCTGTGGAGTCACAGTTATTTTTACATTTTATGTTAGTCAGATACTAAAGAAAATCTGATGTTTCATACAATGCCACCATTGAATAGAAATTAGCAAATATATTCTGGCAAATGACATAGCATCAAACTTTTGTCCGTGTGTGGGGTCCTAGAGTGGAGTGATCACTAATCCAGGACCACTAGCAGGTAGATCTGCTTTAAAGCAGCTGTTCTTATGAGTGAATCCCTGTCACAGACCCCAGCACTATTTACAACATCCTCAGACCACAGAGTCCTGCTGTCAGAATTGCTTGCCAAGGGCTATGAGCCAAAGGATGGAGAACTGGATTTCAGGGCCATAGAGTGTGAATACTCTGGTTGAGATGCTATGTGTTAGCTTTTAGCAATCAAACATGGAGTGTGACTACTCCTTTGTACTGGAGTATCTTTAGACTCAAAAGCTAGATGCCTCAACATCAACCCCTGACTGCTAATGAGACCTGGCTTGGATTAGTAATCCTCTTTGTGCTTTGCTTTCTTCTTCTACAATATGGGAGCCAGAATGCTGTCTTCCTCCTGGGTTTCACTGAGAACTTAAGTATTTCATAGATGTTAAAATCAAAACAAAAACAAAGACCTTAGTGCTTGGCACAGAGTAAACACTATATAAAAAATGATAATGACTACATTATCTGTCTCATTGATATGGTTAAAATTCCTTAGATGGATCAAAAATGGTCAGGTTTGGGATGTACTTCTTTGTAGGTCTCTTGATTCTGTTATCACTGGGACTTTCTTCTATCTTTTTCTTTGTGAATGGTAAAAGCAGAGGTGTCCCAGTGTCGAGACATATAGTTGCTGTGGCAATGGTACCTCTCCCTCTCTACCCTTTGGGTTTGCTCAAGAAAACAAATTATGTGTCAAACATATATGTTCCTCCTCCCATGAACCTTCACTGGCTCACGAAATGCTAGAAAACTGCAGTGAAGACTAATTCTGTCTTGAAAACTAGAGAAAGTTATGTCTGCTTAGGGAATGGCTGACAGAAGCTACTACATCACTGTGGAGCCACAAACCAAACAAAACTTGTGGGCTTAGTTGTCAAGACAATAGCTGGATTACATGGATACTATCCAAGAGGAACCATGCTTAATTGGTTTTTTGCAGAACTAGACAATAAAATAGCTGGGAAAGCAATTGCCCAGGTCTTTGCTTCACTGGGATATGCTTTTCTTTGACAGTAGAGAATTTCCAACACAGAGAGCATGCAAGCATCCTACCAGTGTTCATAGGATAATTTAGCTGACCATAATTTTCTGTCTTCCCAATCCCTACTTGATCCCTTACAAATGACTTTACCATGTTTCTCCTCTTTTTTTCCCCCCCGAAAATAAAAATTGGCCCAGGAAGTATGATGTTTTGATTAGCAATCCAACCACACAAGGAGGTTATTGAAACTCAAATGGATGGAATGTTTCTGAGAGATGTTGAGTATTGGCCAGAGAATATGCTGCAAACAAAGATGGAGACTTTGCCAAATACAATGTCCCCACAAGCTGTTTTAATAATACACAAAACTAACAGCCCTCAGGAACAGAACTGAAAATAGGAGACAAGTTGTCCCTAAGAACATTCAAAAACTCCTCCCCAGGTGTTCACTGGACAATAACCACACCTAAATGTACCTGCTGTCTATACTTATTTACTGTTTGACAGAGACATGAAAAAGAAAGTAATTAGTCATCTCCCAGACTAACTCCCAAAGGTATTCGGAGACTCATGGCAACAAATCACTTTATAGCCATCAACAATATCAGTGTTTTACTTCATTAATATGTAAGCAAACTAAACAGATTAGTCAAAGAAGCAAAGTGTCTGCACATAAACATGTGGTGGCACAGAGCTTTCATTGCTCTAGTCTCAGTTGCTAGTCTAAATGATTCTTGTCTTTTGTAACCTTTGTGCTGTGACATCTTACCAAGTCTGTTCCATCAAAGGAAACATTCTGGGCCTTTTGTTTTTCATTAATAATTTTAAAATTATGTTGTTGATTAGTATGCAGAGAAATGGATTTCATAGCAACTTTTTCATACATACATCTGTACATACATGCATACATACATACATACCATTATGCTTCCCTAGATCCCTACCCACCTTGGTGGTCTTCTTTCTTGACTCTAGATGCCCAGGTTCTGCTTTTATTAAACCATATTTCATTACTCCCTCTGTTCTTTTAAACTTTTAGACCTCTTCCTCCCCTCTCACAGTTCCCTTCTACTTTTAATAGATTATAGATAGATAATGAATAGCTAAGTAACTGGGTAGGTAGGTTTGTGATAAATTGATTCTCATATGAGAGAAAGCAGTTGATATTTGTCTCTCTGAAACTCTTGTTCTCTTTCAAAGCCCTGCGTCCACCAGCTCACTACTCTACTGAGGAGGAGGATAATTTTCAGTCCTGCAGACAGTAACAGAAAACACAAAGTCAACCTGAAATGGTGGATTTTTCCCCCTAAGATCCTTAGCATGTTGGTGTTGGCAGGAGAGCAGGAGAGGAGAGTTTGTTCCCAGCAGCTTTCACATGCAGATGTTGACAAGGCAGATACTATGACCCGTTTCTGCTATGCTGCCAGCTCTTGCCCACAATGGGTAAGCAGTTTCCTCTCTGGACACATCAGCTTACCATACTTCAAAGGGTTCCTTTGGTTAGACTCTTTGCTTGTTCAGGTCTCTGACCTATCGTGGTTTCCCTCCCACACCATCACTGAGCACAGACAACCACGTAGGTAGCAGAGGAAGAAAACCCTTGGTTTATTTTCACACCTCCTTGCACAGTCTTTGTTGTTGCTAAATCAGTGGTTTTTCTGCTCTCATTTCGTGATATTCTAATTCTGCATTTATTTATTCTTCAACTTTTAAAAAATGAGTTTGGCTTACGCCTTCCCTTTCCCACCTCTCAGTATCCTAATTTTCCAAGCTTAGCAGCCAAATCTCTGGAAGCAAGTCCATTGATTCAGGTCTCAAAGTTAGAAATGTAGGGTTGACAGGACCTGGGTCATGTCAGGCACAGGAAACCCCCCAGGATACAAGGGCCCTAGATGAGAGCTGAGAAAAGAGGCAAGTTACTATATTTGGTATGTAAAATATAGAACACATGTTGAGGCCACAAACAAACCTCAAAAAGAAGTTATATTCAAAGTCAGAGTTCAAAGCAGGAGCATAGAGCACAATTTGAAAGATGAATTAGCAAAGAAGGGTCTTTTGCAACTAGCATCGCTATCATTACTTGATGTCTACAAACAGCATATGCTCTCTACTGATGCTGTACTCGCACCATGGCTCTGCTGGCTTGGTTTCTATGATTCCCAGGTGTAGCAGAAATTGACTGGATGTTCCATTTTACACTTATTCCCTGTCTCTCTGGTGATAAGCCAACATTTCTCATGGCTCTCATGAACACTGGATAGGTTTTTGCTGTTCTGGGTCTGGCTGTCCCTTCTGAAATCATCCAAAGGTAATATGTGGATTGATGGGACTGTAGACTTTTCTTGCATCTTCCTTCAGATGTGCTCTCTTCAAGGTGTTTTAGGGTGGGCAAATTGTACTGATGGGACTGGAGGAGGAGGGAGCATCAACACCTCAATCTCTGTTTCACCACTGACTTTCGGGCCAGACACCAGAATCAGTCCTTTAGGAAAGGAATTTAGCAAACTACTTGCCAACCCTGGAGATCGACTACCTGGCCTTTCACTGAAGTTCTTTGAGAAATTGCCTAACCTTGAATAAATCTCTTACCAGTTGTGTGCCTCAGTTTGCTTTCATGTAACATACCAAAAATCATATTCAGTAGGTTGACTAGTCTTGTACTAAGTAGAATTAAGTAAAAAAAAAATTAAAATTTTAAGAATCCAGTCAAAATATTAGTTCAATTTCTATTCCTTAGGTAAACAGTTACTCGGTGTCCATTAATGTTGTCACTGTCAGGAAGCATCTTTCTGTTTTAATTGCATAAGAACATAATGTAGACAAAGGCAGCCTGTTGGGAACTTTGGTGAACAAGGTCACCATGCATCTTTCTGGGAGTTGACCAATTCTATTGGATCTTTTCTTTTGGAGTCTGTGTTTTAAATATCTCAGCCAGCTCTTCTTGGAGAAGAGCAACAACTTTCAACCAAGGAATGCTTGTCTACTTTAAGGCATGTTTGGCAATTTTAGCAAGACTTCTATTGGTCGTAACTGGAGTGAGACTGCTAACTGGCATGTCTTCTATAATCAATAGGAATGCTTCTACCATTTCACAATGACAGAATTGCTGGGCCCAAAATGTAAGTGATAAGGTTGAAAACTCCTGGGCAAAGGACATGAAGGTGTTTGGCAACAACAACAAAGAAAAATTAAGAGTTCTAAATGCTAAAAAAAAAAATGTTTTTTTTCTTGAGCAGTGTTTAATTCAAGTCGATAGACTAGCACCTGACAATTGTAAGCACTGATTCAGAAGGACAGACTCAGAAGATTGTAAACAAAGTCCTTTAAGCAGAGCTCGTGCCTTAGGCATTTTATGCAATGAGGTATTGAGCTTAACTACTGACGAACACATCACCAGCGTGCCTAGTCACTTCATAAGCACTCCTTTGTGCTCGCCTTATGCCCTATCGCTTTCGCTTCCACTCGCTGCCTTCACCTTTTTCTTTCTTCCTTCTCTTGCTTACTTCGTCCAGTTTCCATGGCCAAACCTTCAGTTCCCCGTCCTAGTCAGAGCCGTTCCTGGAATAGCTGATGAGAAGGATCCGACGTGTCGCGTCTTACCACTGGCCAAGGCGGACGGACATTTCTCATATTGTGAGATTTTAATTTCATAGATATTATGAGCCTCAGAATCTCAATGAATATAGAAGATAAAAGAACAATTAACAGAGTGTAAACTCTACAGCAAGATCAATTCTAAGAAGTTGGTCTTTGGCATTTTTTGTCACGTTTATACTCAGAAAGTGAACTTACATAACTAATACAGCTGGAAGTCACTTCATAAAACCTATTTTCATATGTCATTACTCTGTGACTACACACACACACACACACACACATTTATGTATATAGTTTTGTACATCTATGCATGTATTATGTACATGTACAGTATACCATGAATGTCCGAAGAGGGCTTCAGATCCCCTAGATCTGGAGTTACAGATGTTTCTGAGTGCCATGTAGGGTCTAGGAATTGAATCAACCCTCTGCAAGACCAGGAAATATCCTTTATGGTTGAGCCATCTTTACAACCCCTTCTCTTATTTTTTGAGACAGGACCTCTCATGGAACTTAGAGCTCACCAATTGAGCTAAACTGGCTGGACAGCAAGCCCTAGGAATTCCGTTGTTTCTGCCTCCTTAGCACTGGGAATACAACCATGTGCTACCAAGCCTAGCTTTTATATGGATGCTGGAGAGCTGATTCAGGTTCTTATGCTTGCATGGTAAGCACTTTACTAACCAAGCCACCTCCCTAGCTTCTATGTGTATACTTTAAACACTGTCTGTTCCAGTTTTTTTGTTTACTAAGCATTTGGTTAATCTCTTTTTATAACCCCTCTCTTTGCTATTGATATTTCTAAATGCTAAGTGATTCTTGGCTGTCTGGTTGTATTTACAAAAAGAGAGTCTACATCAGCAACAGTCTGAAGTCTGACTTGACATGTAGCCAGTGGGTCCCAAGCATTAAGGAATGGAGTTTGGGTATCTCTACTTTTATAAAATTTCCAGGTTATTTCAAGATACCATGAGGTTTTAACTAAAATAAGGAGCTGGAGTGGTTTCATTTGGTTTGGCTTTAGCTTCAGAATCACTAAGAATCTCAGATAAGGAAAACGATGGGATTTGAATGAAGGATACTATCCCAGAGAGGCTTATCTTTAGGAAGGAAAGAAATAGACTGCTGGCCCAGGTGTGTACACAACAGCAAGGCCAGCATGAGCTCACAGAATGGTGTTGAAGCTCAAGATGAGAGGAGAAACCCTACAGCAATCGAAAAAAAGTGGGCTGAGCAGAGACAGCTTCATCATTAGCCTTTTCCTTGGGGCCATTGTTTCTACAGTTGCTTTCTGTAGGACTAAGATACTGAGCTCACTTCTTTCATTTGCCTTGGATGGACATTTTAGACCATTGCCATGTGCTTTTATATGTGGGGGATCTGTGTGCACTGCTGTCATTCTTGAGGCACAAAGCCATTGTCTTCCCAGCACACACAAAGGAAACCTGGAAATTCAGCATTCATAACAGGAAATATATGCACCCTACCCTAAGAGCTGGGTGTGCAGCTTATGCTTGACCTGCCTGCAACAAGGCCTGCCCAATGTCTCCATTACTTCTACATATTAACCAGAGTTTCAGAGCTTTCTGTATGACTATATTGTTCCCTTAGGCTTCAAAATTCCTCCCCCTGCTTTATCCCAAATGCTACAGGCCAGTATAGACAAGTTACTACAGTCTGGATTCCTATTGGTGTCAGATGAGGCCAGCTAACTTCAGAGGAGCTGCTCAGGTTGGCTCAGAAATAATGGGTATGTTTTCATTACCTCTTGGCACTGATGTTGCAGTGCCATGGGGGAAAGAAACAGGATAGTGGAACTTATCTCCAGGACAGCCCATTGGAAGAAGGAGCTCACACATGGTAGTAGGTAGAGTATAGCTTTATTTGGATATAACTATATTTGTTAGGAAACCCTATGAATCCAGGCTAGCAATTAAATAACATGCATCAGGCCTGCTTCCTCAGGATGAGTAGGAACAAATTAAAGTTTAGTATATACATACACTAATAGTTTTTCTTTTATTACATTATTTTATACTAATACTATATATCTATCTATCTATCTATCTATCTATCTTTTATTACATTATTTTATACTAATACTATATCTATCTATCTATCTATCTATCTATCTATCTATCTATCTATCTATGGTTTCCCTAAAAACAATCTCCCCATGGGTAAAATTGATGTACTATATACCAAGTGAGCTGGTACCATGTCTTAGAAATATTTCTGAGCACTTAGGACACAATGAACAAATCAGAATATCTGCCCAGCCTGATGGCATTTGTGTTATAAAACCACATTATTCAGTGAAACAACAGTGTGCAGCTGTTTAAAGAAGTCTGAAATAAAATACAGACTGTAGTCCCATTGAAGTAGCCATACTTTAAGTCCTCAATAGCTACATGTTATAAGGTAGACGAAGGAAAGGCAGACAAGGACAGTAAGCAAATGAACCATGTTCAGGATTTTATTCAGAGACAGACTTGAGAGAGAGTCTCTGGTTTGAGAAGATGAGTCCAATATCAGATTGCAGATAGGAGTAGATACAGGGCCAAAGGATGCTAGTATGAAGAGCATATACTTTTTTGAACCATAGACAGCCATTTCTAAAGGTTTCCAATGAGTAGTAAATTAAAGAATGTTAGGTGATCCATAGACCTCTTCTGGCTGGGTGTTATTGGGGTGAGGAGTGGATCAATAGGGCAGAGAAGGCAAGAATGGAGAGAAATCAGTTACTTATATTAAATTCTGAAAAATAAATTTCTGTGTTTGGGTATTACTAAAATGGAAAGCTTTACAAAATGTTGGGGACATATTTGAAACATGTACTATTACACTGATCAGTATAAGCATGGACCTTATTCTATGATTACAGAAAGTAGATAGAATGGTCAAGAAATAGCTTATAATCCACAGAAGTCTTTGCTTTCAGTTTCTCACTTTGTTTTAAACTCTGAGCCTATTAAGTAAATTGTTCTTGGAAAATGGCAGTAACACAAAGAATTTTCTTCTCTTCCTTCCTTCCTTCCTTTTTCCTGAGACAGGGTCTCTTTACATAGCCTTGACTATCCTGAAACTCACTATATAGACCAGGCTGCCCTTGGATGCAGAGAGTTCTCTGCCTCCCAACTGTAATGAAATGTTAGAAAAGGCATTAGTTTGGGAGTTAAAATGTACTCAAATCTCTGCCTTACACTGAAGAAACAGAGAAAATTCAGCTAGGATAGTAACAGTACTTCAGAGGGATCTCTTGAGCAGGTATCTGTAATATAGCTAATTCCATGGCCTAAACACAGACCTAGTGTTCTTTATGTGTTTTCAGTTCACTGTAAACATGTATGGCCTAACAAAGACATTTTGTAGCTAAATAACTATGCAGTTAGATCAGTGTCATTCTAAGTTTTATATATATGCAAATTCATTCAACGCTCACACAACCCAGAGGTAGGGATAGTAGTATTTTCATTAATAGAAGAAGAAAATGAGATAGATTAAGTAATTTATCCAAGAACTGAGTTTCTATTTGTCGTTTTTAACTTCTTAATGGCTTTGTAAATAGCTCTCAAATTTCAATAACTTAATACAGAAAAATAGTCTCTTTTTTAAAGACATAGGCCAGCCTGCGTTCCTTAAAAAACCACTGTGTACTTTTCTCTCTGAGCAAGATGGCTGGGGGTGAGGTTGGAGTGACTCTGGCAGCCACATCTTTCCCGACAGGATCTCGCCACATTGGATGTTACCAAGTTGACACCACTTTCACATGAAGTTATCAGCAGACAAGCTACAATTAATATTGGTACAATTGGCCATGTAGCTCATGGGAAGTCAATATGGTGAAAGCTATTTTGGAGTTCACACTGTCAGATTCAAAACTGAGCTAAAAAGAAACATTACCTCAAGCTTGGATATGCTAATGCTAAGATTTATAAACTTGATGACCAAGTTTCCTAGACCAGAATATTATAGATCATGTGGAAGTAGTACATCAGACGAGTTTCCTACGGACATTCCAGGGTCCAAAGGGAACTTCAAATTAGTCAGGCATGTTTCCTTTGTTGACTGTCTTGGCCATGATATTTTGATGGCTACGATGCTGAACGGTGCAGCAGTGGTGGACACAGCTCTTCTGTTGATAGCTGGTAATGAATCATGCCCTCAGCCCCAGACTTCTGAGCACTTGGCTGCCATAGAAATCATGAAACTCAAGCATATTTTGATCTTACAGAATAAAATTGACCTGGAAAAAGAAAGTCAGGCTAAGGAGCAATATGAGCAAATTCTCACATTTGTGCAAGGAACAGTAGCAGAAGGGGCGCCAATTACTCCAATTTCTGCTCAGTTGAAGTACAATATTGAAGTGTCCGTGAGTACATAGTGAAGAAAATACCAATGCCCCCAAGAGACTTCACTTCAGGGCCCTGTCTCATTGTTATCAGGTCATTTGATGTTAACAAACCTGGTTGTGAAGTCATGACCTTAGAGTGTAGCTGGAGGTAGAGCTCAAGGGGTTTGAAGTAGGCCAGGAGATAGATAGTCAGACCTGGTATTGTCTCCAAAGACATGAAGAAAATCATGGTAAACAATCTTTTCAAAATGTATCACTTTTTGCGAACATAATGACTTCAGGATGCCACCAGGTGGTCTCATTGAGTTGAACAAAGATCGACCACTTTGTGCAGAGCTGCAGAATGGTGGGACATGCTTGGTGCTCTTTTGGATACTGCAGCTGCCTTAAAATGGTTAGACTTTTCGAGCTTGATCTTGAGTTTCAGGGAAACCTATCAACATTATAAAATTTGACTCTTGAAAGTGTTAGTTGTATTGTAGCATGACGAGAACAAATAAAGCAAGGTTCTGAATCAAAAACAAACAACAAAAACAAAAAACCCACTGTATAGAGGTTAAGAGTTCCAGGAACCTTCCACCCAGTGACTCAGCCAACTTTAGGTTCTCAGAATTCTCTTGTGGACGTTTTTGTGTCCAGGCAGTAGACAGAGGAAGTGTTCAAAGCAGCATTTCTCAACTTCAGTATTTGTGATGACTAATTTTATATGTCAACTTAACTGGGTTAAAGGATTCTCAAACAGCTGGTAAAACAGTATGTCTGGGTGTGTCTATGAGGATGTTTCTGGGAAAGATTAGCACTTGAATTGGTTGGCCCAGGAAAGGAGATCCACCCTCATCCACGTGGGTGGTCACCCTGCGACTGTGGAGGGCCCAAATAAGACAACCTGGTGAAGATGTAAATGTATTCCTCCTTCTTCCCTCACTCCCTCCTTTACTCCCTCCCTCTCTCCACTACCTCTCTGTGCTTTTTCTCTTTCTCTCCCCTTCCTTCCATGAGTTGAGTCACCCACCTTCTGCTGACTGCTTTCTCAGTGTTTCCTCATTCTCAGTGTCACAGAGCTCTTCTGATTCTTGGGTATTCAGAAATTGGGCTGAATCATATCCAGAATTGCTGAGTCCCCATATAACAGATAGTGTTTGTGAGAGTTCTCAGTCTAGAACCGTGTGAGACAATCCCCGTTAAATCTCCTCTTTCATGCATACATCCATACATAGCTTGTGGAAAGCTCTATTTCTTTTTGGTTTTTGTTGTTAAAAATATTTATTTTGATAGTCTATCATAATTCAGTACTGACTCCACCACAGATATGCTGAAATGACATCTCCTTTCTCATCCAGCTGGAGTACACACCTTCCATGTTGGGTTGTGTCCAAATCCAGATGACCAAGCAGTCCTTTATCCCCAAAGTAGGCTTAAAACTGACAATTCAGGTATTCCAGGAGCTGTACCCCTTGTAAATCCCAGGTAAATCAAGGGAGGAATAAAGCCCCAGTGGATGGCAAACTGACCTCCCTTGAAGAGCTGCTGCAGCCTCTGTTTGGCTTCTTTGCTCACTTCACTATGGTGATGATGGACCAGCAGAACGAGACTAATACCCAGATTTTGGGCTGGATCACTTTTTATTTGCATTATGGGATATTTAGAAGTAATCCTGGTCTGCACTCACTAGATGCCAATAGCCATCTCCCAGTTGTGACAATCATGATTTCCTGGGATGAGGATGGAGAGGAGGAAGATATCAAAACTATCCTGTATCCAAGAATGTTAGTTGAAATAAAATTTCATAGGTCATAAAGTCTAGTATAAAGGGTGATCAAATGGCTCTAACCCAACACTATTGGCCAGAACTCAATGAGGTAGCCACATTTAACTGCAAAGAAGTTAGAAAATCCAGTGCAGAGATGTGTCCAGGAAGAAAACGAGGTGTAAGAACATTATATTAGCACTGTGGAATCTAAGTGGTATAGACACTCTCACTCCCCTCCCCCCACACATATAAAAACCACACTGAAGACTTCAGAAAATTTAGTAGACATATGCAGGGTAATTTGCTTACTGTTGGAGTCAGAAACACAGCACTATGACATTTTTCCACAGCTAACCTATGCAGGCCTCCTAACATAACACGTTAATGCAATAAACTATTAGATGCCGTGGTCCCAGGCAAATTTGCATTCAACGCGTTTCAGTGGCCTATGACAAAGCTGAACAATGCAGGGTGGGTACAAAGCATGGATGATGTGAGTGTTTCCCTGGGGTGGTCCAGCCCCAAACAAATTCCAAAAAAAAAAAAAAAAAAAAGAGCATTTATGATATGCTTGGCCAGGAGTGCAAAGGAGACCAAAATGCCTTTTTAGAGAAGTATCAAATCTGCAGACACGTGCCTGCATTGAGAGAGATTCACACCAAGGAAAAGTACAGGAGGGGCAATTGCTTTTCATTTATTGGCTATAGTTGCAGAGAATGCTCCCAGCTTAGAGCAAAGGTCTTTTGTCTGATAAATGATGCCATCTTGAATCTCTCTGGAAGCTTGAGTACTTTTGTATCTGAAAATACATGAGATCAGACCCATGTGGTACATTTTTTAAAGATCATCTAAGTTTCAGTGGATTCCCATGGGTACGTTTAAACCTTTTAAATATGTGCCCTGTTCTCGGGTAAATGGCAAAATGCTTCTTGAAGTCCTCTTGTTTTGTTTGCTTTATTATATGGTGTGAGAGAAAATATTTCTCAGCTACCTAGTGTAGACATTTTTCTCTTCACTACGCAATCATATTGGAAAGAGCTGAAGCTGCTCAAGTTTCTACCAACTGGCACCAAAACAATCTCCTGGAGCCAAGGCTGGCTCCCTCACCCCTAATAACTGGCCCCCACCCCACCCAACTCCTACCCTAATTAAAAGAGAACATTTCATCTCAGTGCCAACAAAAACAAATCAAATCTAGCCTAGACAGTCACTGCTAAAGAAAGAAAAATTGTTGCTCTAATAAATATGTAAGAAAGACCTAAATTATACTGAAGTTACTGATAGGCTGGCTATGTCTTACTAAAATTAATTATTGCATTTCTTTGAAACATAGATAAATGAGCCTCACACAAACCACACACAACACACAGAGAAGAAGAGAGAGAGAGAGAGAGAGAGAGAGAGAGAGAGAGAGAGAGAGAGAAGGAAGATGAAGGAAAGAATAAAGCCAGGCATGGTGGCACATCTTTGTAACCCCAACATTTCTGAGGCTGAGTTTGGGGTGGAGAGTTCAAGGCCAGTCTGGGCTACATAGTGAGAACCTATCTTAATGAGTAATTTTATTAAATAAATTAATTAAAATATATTCTGATCTTGTGAGAGAAATACTTTATTTTCAGCCTTACATAACAGATCTCAGTGACATTTTCCAGAGAATGGAAAAAACAGTCATGAAATAATACCAACCAATGCAATGGCTAGAGGCAATGGCCTTTTATAAAAATGTGTTTTTAATTGAAACTGTTACATCACTTTCCACCCCCCTTTCCTCTCTCCAGCCAATCCCAGAAACCCTCTATTGAGCCTTTCTCATGCCTGCCCAAATTGTTAGTCTATTTTCATTACTATTACTGTTATGTATGCGTGTGTGTGTGTGTGTGTAAAGTGTGTGTATGATCTGCTGAGTCTATTTTTCTTTTTTGTGTGTATGTACATATATAGTTTGCAGGCTGATGACTGTGTTGGACAACCAATAAGGAGTCTTATCCCTGGGATGCTAATTGTCTATTTCCCAGGAACAATTAATTGCCTATTGTTTTTGTCTAGTGGTGGAATGCCCCCCAAATTTTCCCTTTACACAGTAATATGGCCATCGATATTGCCATTTTTCTGGTCTTGTTTAAGCAGTGATTTCTAGGACAGACTACTTCATAGTAGACCTTCTAGTGTTCCAGCTCTTAGAATCTTTCTGCCCCCTCTTCTGAGATTTTCCTAAGTCATAGATGCAGGAGCTGTGAGATAGATGTAATCCCTTGGGCAGGGCTCCCCACGATCTCTTGATTGCTGCATGTGTTCAGTTGTAGTTTTCTGTAATGGTCTCCATTTGCTCCATTTGCTACAAAGAGATGCTTCTTAAATGAGGGTTGATAGCTACACTTATCTGTGGGTATATGGATAAGATTTAGGATGTAGTAAGGAATTAGACTGGTTTAGCAAAGATTATCTTCTAATCTTTTCTACCTTACTAGTCCTGGGAAGATGACTAGTTTTCTAGTACCAGGCGTGCTTTCCCTCCTGTCGAGTGTAACTTCAGTCCAATCAGACAGCTATTGATAACTCCTGACATCAGAGTGCCAATTATTGAACCTTTTTGCATAACTTTTCTTACTAGTAACTGTCATGGCTCATGGTTGTTACAGCTGGGTAGTTCTGTTTAACTTTTCCCTTCCCTTGGCAGCTGAGGCAATGGCTTTTCCCAAGTGTTTTAGCAAGAAGAATGACCATGGCTGGCTAATAGGTGTATTCATATGCATATCAACTTAGCAAATATTTATTGAGAAAAACTATATGCAAAATACTGTTAAAAAGATAGATAAAGAATGGGAAGGTAAGGAACTTTAATACACATGCCCAACAAACTTGAAATGTAGTAGGGGAGTAAACAAAATGAGATGTTTATAGGAGGTAAGAAGGAGGGGGTAGACAAAGAAAGAGGAAGATGAGGATGGGAGGAAATGAAAAAGGAAGTGACAGAGAGTTGAGAGGTGAGGGAAAGGGGAGACTAATGGTTTAGGAACTAAAGGTTTGAAACGTTCTGACAAGTTACCACTAAAACTGACAACCTGAATTGGATTCCCAGTACTCACATGGTTGGCAGTAGAAAATGTACCTCAGTAAGTTGTCTTCTGATCACCACATGTGCCCAACACATATACACACATACAAATAATAAATAAGTAAATAAATGCAAAAAATACATTTAGCATAAAATCTGGGGGCTGGAGAGATGACTCAACAGTTAATGGTGCTTCTACCTCTACCAGAAGACCCACATTAGATGTCATGCAGTGGTCTGTAACTCTAGCTCCAAGGGATTTGGCACCCTCTTCTTCCAAACAAGTTACAAACAACAAATTGCGTGCACACACACACACACACACACACACACACACACGCACAATTAAGTCTAGTCTACTTCTCTTTCTAAGTGAGAGAAAACATAAGGTTTTACATCTTGCATTATTCATCAAATCAGGTGCCAAACCAGCCCCAACAAGAGCTCAAACGGTTGCCTTCCTTCATCCCAGAATTGAGTTTTCCTTCCCAAAGTCTTCAGCCAATGCTTGACATTACTCTCAGGCCTGAGGCTGCCAACAGAGAGACCTCCCTCTCTCTGCAGCAAATTGTCATCCAATCGCTTGATCGTTTCCCCCTGTTGAATTTGGCATACTGTAAGGAGGGTTCTTTTCCTTGTTTCAGAGACACAAACAAATAAACATTGAGCAGCCAAATGAACCCAAGAAATAGGTTCCTTTAGGCAAGCCCTGCCGTCCACTGCCTAGATGCTGCTGATTAAAGGTCAGCTTTCCCCTGTGGTCAACCTTGCCTGTGCACATGACTAGAGAGAACCGAGTGCAGACGTGCCTGCAGTCACTAAGAACTATATCACTACTCACAAATAAAGCAAGCCAGCTGATGTGCAAGAGAAAAAGTCCCATGTTAAGAAATAGAATTGGCCAAAGTTCATATCCTCACCTGCCTAGTGGATTTATGTATGCATTAGTAAATGTACTCTCCAAAGCTGCATGATTTTCCAGATGGATACATTATTTTTAGAATAATATAATTGATATCATGCTATGCACATTTCCTCCAGTATCTTGGTTGTTTTGTCTCAGCATCATCTACAGCTTCATCCATACATGAGGTTATTTCTACTTCCTTGCTGGTTCTAACTACTGTGTTTTGCTCTCACTGAGACAGATACCCGAAAGCCACATTACTGGGTGTTGACACACACATAATAAATGTAACCAAGAGTTGTCACTTTCCTCTCCAGGGTGGCAGAACAGGCCAAAGCAGTCTTATTTTAGCTCTCTATTTCTCACTATAAACCTCATTTTTTTTTTTTTTTTTTTTTTGCCTTCACAGTGACGTTCACAAAATCTCTGCCACCGCCTATGATTGAGACAAGTACTATTCACACATACCCATCCTCCATGTCAAGGAGCATACAGTAAGAGGGACCATGGATGTGTATGCTGATTCCTCCCTATTTTCTGACTGGAATAAGTGCTTCCTTTCTTTGTAACAATTTCCCCCAAAGCTCTATCAGTTATTCAGCAGATTTACCTTAGAGCATTATCTTTGTATTTTCCCCCTTCTTGTTCTCCTTCATATTTTAGATTAAACCCCCTTTGAATGGGTTAAGAATTCTTTGGTCAAATGTAGTTTATTCTCATGGGCTACACCTCCTCTCTTGTCATAGCTCTCAAGTTCTGGAAATCATGGTCTGAAGCACTTTAAAACCATTTTTGTAGCCAATGTTCATGTCCCTGGTGCCCTTTCCTCTTCTAAAAGCTTCAGCCTGTAACCTGACTTCAAAGCCACCAGCGATGCTCACCAGATTTCTTTGGCTGATGTACTATCAATGCCCACAGAGGTCAGCAAAGCAGCCAGTAGTTAGTGGGTCTGAGGAGGGTCAGTTGTTGCTGCTCATTTAGAAGATTGCATCACCTGTCTTCTGAATGAGTCACTTTCTCTACACATTAATAACTTGACATTGGTTTTGATTCCATTTTGTTTCTTGGGGATTATTTTTGTCTTAACTTCTTCCCTGGGTTGTGTTCTTCCGCCTCCCTCCTCACCCACACACATATGTTGTTGAAACTTGTGTGAAGTTTCTCTATTACAACTGACCCCCTAGCTCAGGAGTTCAGGAACAGTTTGTTTTGTAACTTTGCATGAATTTTGTGACTTTTGAGCCCTTATTTGTGATAGTAGCAGAATATTTATTGAGCCCTTATTTGTTTTAAGAGCAGAAAATTTATTCAGTCACTTTCAGAGATTGACTACCATAAAATCAAGTTCAAGGCAGATAATCACATCAAAAAAACCAAGCTAGTTCACACAGGTATTTCTTTCTTTTCCCCCTCAAGCTATTAGGGAGCAATAGTTCTAGAGTATACAGAAGAAAATGCCCCTACTATCTCCATGCCATACGCTATCTCTCTGAATTAGGAAAGGGCTCAGGATAGTCATCAGTTATTGAAAACTGTAGACAATGCCCACCATCTAGCTCGTCAATAGTCTAGCACGGATGGGCAGGGAAAGGAGGACAAGTCGACCCCTAGCAGAGGAACTGTTGTTGGCCTTGAATGGTTGCTGGGGGAGGAGAAGTCATCTTCCTCAGTGGTGTAGCTAACCCACCAATAAGTTGCTCATGATTCAGTCAATGACTCCTCACCCATCCATGAATATGCAAGCAACAGTAATAAAATCCAGGGGTCATTAAAAAGACATAGAAGTAGGAGGGGATATGGTGGAAAGAAGGGTTCCAGTGGGAGGGGATACCAGAAGATAATGAATGGGTGCTGAATGTGATCAAAATGCTTCACATATGCATGTGTGAGATTATCAATCTTTAAATTTAAAAAGCATCCTTTAAGAGAAAATTGCAGGTGAAAGTTGACTGGATTATGATAACCATTACCTCCCTAAACATTTGGCTCCAATTGATCCTACAAATTTGTAGCCTCTTCAGCCTCCTACCCCACATAACCAGTGAGCATGCTCCTATGTTTGCCTGCATAATTAGCTATAGGGCCTCTGAGAGTTAGCTAATAAAATATGCTTATAGTAATATAGTATAAAAGTATGCTAATAAAAATATCTACTATCAAAAGCTCCCTAGAACTAATACAAAGCGTACAATTGTAAACCTTTGACAGAAATTGAATATGGCAAATGGGGAATTTGTTGCTCCTGTCCCACAGGCCTAACTATTGTGTTTCCACAGAGTCCAAGGTGTGGCTGCCAGTCTAAGGCTGTGCCCAGGAAAATTCACTAATTCATCCACATAAGGATATTGCCTTATCCTCCGCTCTTTCCCTTCCTAAACTTTCAAGAGAGGTGCATCATCCACCATTCCCTCTCAAATCTTTACACATAGTGAATTCTGCATTCAGAATGGAAACTACCTTGCTCCCCAAACCTAAGCAGCAACAGTTTCTGTCCCCATTTGTACTGCAGAGCACTCTATTCAGACTTTTCTTGAAGCCCGTCACTTGCCAGGTATCTTAGTCATTGTTCTATTGATGTGAAGAGATATCATGACCAAAACAACTCTTACAAAAGCAAGCATGTAATTAGGGTCTTGCTTACAATTTCAGAGGGTAGTCCATTATAATCATGGCTGGGAGCATAGTGGCAGGCAGGCAGACATGGTG
The DNA here is from genome assembly GCA_021653895.1 of Mastomys natalensis. Taxonomy (NCBI): domain Eukaryota; kingdom Metazoa; phylum Chordata; class Mammalia; order Rodentia; family Muridae; genus Mastomys; species Mastomys natalensis. The sequence continues at coordinate 551,168 of JAJTUV010000035.1, forward strand.
CTAGAGAAGTAACTGAGAGTTCTACATGCTAATCCATGGGAAGGAAGAGAGAGAGAGAGAGAGAGAGAGAGAGAAACACTAGCCTGCATGGGCTTTTGAAACTTCAAAGCCCACCCTCAGTGACACATTTCCTCCATCAAGGCTTCCTAATCCTTCTAATCCTACCAAAGAGTTCATTTAAATATATGAGCCTATGGGGGCCATTATTATTCAAAGCATCACACCAGGGCAAGAACTGAAGGTAGAACAGGTATAAACTTTGATTTTAGAGATTTCTGTGGGGGCTTGTCTCCACAGCAACCATTTCCAACTAAGTCATCCAGGAAGGAAGGGCACAGTAGGGATCTGTCTCACAAGTATTTGAGACATTTTTCTGTGGGTGACCCTCCTATTTATTAAGCCATCCAGGGAGAGAAAGCTGCCTCAAGTAGCAAACGGAACTATTTGCCTCACAAAATTCACATCCAGTTAAAAATCATCTGGTAAAAACTGACATGTTCTGATGTGTGGTGGGAATTTGCAGAGCAACAAAAGTCCCACCAAGTTGTCAGCTGAAAACTCAGAATTCAGGATAGAATCTCCCTAGGGACCTGCTCGAATGCAATAAATTCAGTCCCGATCCGGCCCAGGCTTTAGACAGTGTTATTTGGCAGCCGTCTAGGTATAATCACAATGTTTACTGTGAAGCAATAAAACCTTGCAACTCTTAGAGGCCAAGGAAGTTACCGGATTTGCACACAGCTTTACTCAAGTATTTTTAATTATTTCTCTTTTTCTAGACTGGCCATTTTCCTATTTGATGAACATTTTAAGTACCCTTGTGAACATACACTATTTCACATAATCCATTGTAAACACTGAAAGGAAAACTTAAGGACTTAAAATTCTTACTTTTACAAAGTTTGGTATTTTCTCAGGCAGGGGAAGGGTGAGTAAAGCTCTTTGAAATGGTCAAATGGGTTACTTAATGCCCTATTCATTTTCTCCTCATTCAGTGGTCAGCAGCAGCAGGAAACCCAACACAACTTAGCCAGCTCTGCAGTCTGCAGAGTTCCTTCCAGGACCACCACTCAGGTGGAACCAGGATCTTGATGCAGACACACACACACACACACACACACACACACACAAACAATTTCAAGATAAACCTGAAGTAAAGGACAAGAGTGTGCATTCAAGGGATGGGCACACACTGTTACTGCAGAGACAAAGAGAGTGAGGTCTAAGTCCCAACGAGACTGTGTGTATTTCTCCACAGAGGGTTTGGCTTTTGAATTGCATTGTTAAAAACCACCTAATCTACAGCTAAACTAAAGTTTAAGTAAAAATGTTTCGGTGTGCTTATCTAAGGAAGGTGGAGTTTTCTTGTAAATGAGATTATAAAGCAATTTATTGACTGAATTGCTCAAGTTTTCAGATAAGAGAGGGGGACTGATAAGATAAACCCTCAATCCCAAAGGTCAAAGGAGTTCTTACTATATATAGATCTCCAAGAGTCAAGACATATGTTTGGTAATTAGCATGGTCAGAACCTTGTTTGTACAACTTTCTCAGAATAAAAAGAGGCTAGCACTTTGCAGGAAATTTCATCAGCCATGTTGAAATTCTTGACTCTCAGCCAACAAGAGACTTAAGATCCAGAGGCAGGATGGGTTCTTTTCCTTTCTTTTGTTGCCTCAGTTCTCTCTATCATGTAGTATGCCTCACAGTGACAAGTTATCACAGTCTGTAGGAAGGTGTGGTTCTGTTACTCACCTATTGTAGACTTCTGGTCAACATTCCTATTGCAAAGCACAGGCTAACAAGAAAAAAATGCTGTATTTATTGAATCAAAAGGTTTGTGTGTGTGTGTGTGTGTGTGTGTGTGTGTGTGTGTGTGTGCACCTACTTGTCTATATGAGTACCTCATAGGCAAGAAAGGTATGTCAAATACCCTGGAACTGTAGGTACATGTGATTGGAGCTGCCTGATGGCTACTGGCAACCAGAGGCAAGTCCTCTGCAAGAGTAGCAAGTGTTCTTAACTGTTGAACCATCGTCTCTCTATCCCCTATCATAATCAAAGTTTTATGGAGCACAGCACCCTGAATAAGTGTCTATGCTTAAATTCATCTACGAATAGACAGTAGTGTAGATATGTGATTGGATGAAAGGCTGTGATAAGTGGTGACAGCCAGTGGGACACTCAACCAGGCTGCCTTGATTCCTGTCCTCATTGTGTAGAGAAGGCGTTCAGAGGATGTCCCTCTACACTCTAAGGTCATATGGGGAACACCAGACCCAGAAAGAATTTTCTCCAAACTCTCCTTATTTATTTAGAGAGAGCTGCCCTGTAAACAAACTCACTGTCAGGAATTCTCAGTCCCAACCTTAAAAATTATCAGGGAAGACAAACTTGTATGACAGGCAGAGAACTAGATAGAGGTTTGATGACACCATGACAATTACCAATTTTTTTATTGCCTAAAACTTTTCAACCTACATAAATATTCTACTATTCACTTCCTCCCCTCACTCTCTTATAACTCATGACCATAGCCTTCAGAAGACTCCCCCCGACACACAACATTACTTCTTTCTGTACCTCAGCTTCCATCACTAGAAATGTCTTCAAGTCCTATATTTTGTCTTACATGCATGTAGACAACTAAAAAATTTTCTCTTCTGATACTGTGCTCTATGGCAATTAAACTTGTACCATGGGCAACAAACCTAGAAACGAATAAGAAAGCCATTTCTTCTCTCCTAAAAGTATTCTTTCCTTCCAATTGATAGGGCAAAATCCATCTGAAATGAACTTCATATGGCTTATTTTCAAGGGAGTTTCAGACAATTTCTTTATGAGCAGACCTGGGGACAGAGAGGCCAGGGTGACCTAAAGCCCTTCCATTTTCTTTCAGTTCAAAGGACCTTGGCGTGGAATTTTCTAAGCCTTAACATTGCATTGCAGAGTAAAACAGCACACATGTTACCTTACACCTCTGAATGACAGAAGTCTGCAATGAGTCTCATTACCCTTAAATTCAGTAGGACAAATCCAGTTTCTTGCTTCTAAAGGGACAAATCCATGCATCAAGATATTTGTTGTCTTGATTCCTTTGATTTAACTTTACAACCTCAAAATGTTCATAATTATTTGTGGCTAAAGCATGTGCATCTAGTTGAGTTGCAGGTATGCATATAGCTCTATCTCAGACATGAAGCTGTCTCTGTCTTGAATATTTTAGGTACTCGAGAGATTAATGTAGGATTTAAGTTGCCCAAGTGTGAGTATAAAATGAATATATAATATGACTATCTTTCTACAACACAAACCACCGAGGTAATAGGTCACTTGTTCAATGTTACATGGCACAGGAATTGTCGTATTGTCACTGAGGCCTGTGTGGCAGGAAGCATCATGAAACACAGGCGCCCAGGCCCTTATCTGATTAGGCCAGGCACCACAAGTCAGAGTTCAGAAGTTTAGTATTTTAGAGAAACTGACAGGTCATGTACGTTACACCACTTCTAGTAGGAAGTGTGCACCGTGACATGCCTACATAACTATACATTATAATGCTTTTAGATTATTATAACATACTACACCCTTGGTGGAAAATTGGGCTATGTCTTGTTATTCTAAAGCATGAATATATCTATCATAAAAAATAAGGCATGTGGGAGGATGGAGAGTTGGCTCAGCATTTACAAATGCTTGCTGTTCAATCATGATGATAGAACAGGATCCCAACACCCACATTAACAAGCTTGGCTTTCTGCAAAGGCTGGTGACTCAATCCCAGAGGAGTCTGACATCCTCTTCTACCTCTACACACCAGTGCTCATACACATGCACACACACTCACATGAGCACATGCAGACACATATACATCCAAATAAAGTAAATTTCATTCTGAAATATAAAGTATTTTGTTGTCAAATGAATCTTGAAACAGCTTCCATGGCCAGCCTTTCGAGCGCAGGTGATGATAAGGCATTCTGAACCTGAACCTCTTTTCAAGTGGTTTGTATTCTCTCTCTCTCTCTCTCTCTCTCTCTCTCTCTCTCTCTCTCTCTCTCTCTCTCTCTGTCTCTGTGTGTGTGTGTGGTGTGTGTGTGTCTCTGTCTCTGTCTCTCTGTCTCTGTCTCTCTGTCTCTGTCTCTGTCTCTCTGTCTCTGTCTCTCTCACTCCGTGTGTGTGTGTGTGTGTATCTGTCTGTCTGCCTGCCTACCTGCCTTAACACTGAGGACTCTGACTCCTTGACTTTAGGCTTTCTACTAGTGCAATTGTGGGTCAGTCAGGGTAGAATAGATTTAGCCTCTAGGGGCGCTCCAGGCCTCTGGTTCCATCTCATTGCTGCCACACCCCTCATATCAACCCATAGGTCCAGACAAACATCCAGGCATGCCAACAAAGGCTTTTAGTGAACCACCCCACAAAGACTGAAGTCTCTTTCCCAGTGTTTTGTTTTTGTTTGTTTGTGTTGAAAATCTTTCTTCTACACATGCGGCACAATGGATGGCCAGGAGCTGCCTCTGATTGGTACCTAGCTCACCCTGGGCATAAGCTTTAGATATAAGTGTCCTATAGAACTTAAGACATTGCAGGCTGGCTTTTGCTTTCCCTTGGCAGGCAGACTTTCATGTCTTCCTTGTCATCAGGATCGTCCAACACTGAAATCATAGACTCTGATTTGAACCCAAAGAGGTGCTGGTGTGGGAGTATGGGTGTGGGGGCTGGGAGTTGGGGTTGGGGTAGAAAGCCTTCACTAAATGAGGCAGACACCTCTGTATGCTTAGCTTGTCTTATCAAGACACACTATTGAACTTTAGGGCAAAAATTCACAGAACCAAACTTGAATTTCTGTCCTTGTCCTTCATGGTTGTTTCCCACAGGAATTTTGGAGGAATGGCTATAGCAAGATTGTTCCCTAGTTCCCCACTCACTGTCTCCTCATTCAAAAACAACTTTTAAACTACAGTTGGGGCTGAAGAGATGGCTCAGCAGTTTTAAAAGTATTTGCTGTTCTTGCAAATTACTCAAATTCAGTTCCCTACATGAGGGCTCCCAACCCTCTGCAACTCCAGTTCTAGAGAATCCAATGTCCTCTTCTGGTCTCTGGATCAGGCACGTATGTAGTACACATACACTGGGCTGGCAAACACTTGTACACATATAATTTTTTTTTAAAAAAAATTCATCATTTAAAACATACACTTGTCTAACATTTATACTCACTAATCAATTGAAAATAAAAGCAGCCTTGTAGAGAAATTGCATTAGACAGAGAATTACTTATTGGCAAGAGTATTTATTGGATTACCTTCAAGGATATAAATCTTCATAATTTTTTTTGAGATGTGGCCTTGATCTGTCGCAAAGACTATCACCAAATTGACATTGTAGTCTTGTTAGTTTTTATATTAATCATCCTGCTGTAATTTCCTGAGTGCTTAGGTTCGAAGCATGTACAATGCATGCCCGATCATTTCATTGATGTGCCCAAATTTTTATAAAAACTCCAAATCTTTTAACTTGAACATTAGACCTCAGAATATCAGTTTATGTAACTGAGATGTTAATTATCTTTTTGTTAAAGATTTGTTTATTTTTAAATTTTTTATGTGTATACATTTTCTGCCTGTATGCATGCTTGTGCACCATGTATGTACCTGGTCCCCATAGAAGAGAGAAGCCATGTGATGTCCTGGAACTGGAGTTACAAATGGCTGTGAACTATCATGTGCATGCTGGAAACTGAACCTGAGTCCTCTGATGTTAATTTTTAGACAAAACTACTAAATATGGCTTGGGAAGTTCAAGTATTGAACTAGGTACTAATAACTAAACAATATTCCTGTTTTGTTTTCTTTTCTGTTCCTGTCTTAAAACACTGAGCAAAAGCAAAGCAATCTTGGGGAATAAAGGGTTTATTTGCCTTACAGTCTATAGTATATCATGAAAAGAAGCCAGGGCAGCAACATGAGACAGGAACCTGAAGGCAGAACCTGAAACAAGCCATGGAGAAATGTTGCTTACTGGCTTGCTCTCCATGGTTTTCTTATATATCCCAGATCCACTTGCCTAGGGATGGCACAGACCACAGTGGGCTGGGCACTCTCAAGTTAACCATCAATTAAGAAAATGACCACAGACACACCCACAGGACAATCGGGTGGAGGGATTTCTTACATGCCCACAGGACAATCTGATGGAAGTATTTCTCACCCGAGTTTTCCTCTTTTCACTTTACTATTGTTTTTGTCAACTTGACAATAACTAAGTAGTTATTTGTCAACTAAGCAATTCCCAATTGGGAAAATACACAAACACATGCACACATGCATTTGCCTAGTGTGCACTTTTTTGCTTCTGGTCACATTTCAGCCCTTACCTCCTTCCATTTATCTCTTTAACTTGTTTGATTTTATACTTTCTAAGTGGTCACATTTACAGAAAATTTTTGGATTTTTTTCTGAAGGCAGCTCATAATGTCCAGTTACATCTCACCAGCTTAGCTTCAGAGGGTAACTTTGCACCCACATTGAATACACAAACCCCTGAACAACTGCAATCACATAGGCATCAGCCAATAAAGACACATGCTGGCCTCCAACTACAAACTGCACTGTGACAGGCCACACGGGTAAAATACCATCATGGTAGGTATACCTCTTGTAAGAATTTGTTGCTTTTATTTCAGCCTCTATGACTGCTCCATACTTGGCTCACTTGTGAATGCATCTTCATGTAACCCTGAGAGAGCACAGTCAGAGAAAATATGTGTCGCAGTAATAATGAAGCAGAAGACAGAAGCACAAACCAAACTGGTGCTGATGCCTTCTGAAGTACAGGAAGGAAGAAGCTGTGCTCTGTGGAAGCTGATAATCTACCTCTGAAAGGCAGGGTGTAGCCTCTGAGAATCTGTTCTTGTAAAAGGACAAGGCTTAGAAGGCTGCATCAAGCCTCCAGCTCAAAAAGAATTGCTGCTAGCCCCTTTCAAAATTTTCCATTCTAGAAAGCACCAAAAAGATGCTTCTTAAACCTACCGAATGTAACCTTCTGCTATAGAAACATAGGGACCCAAAAGTACACATTTCATTTAAATGTCTCGGAGCTTTCTGAACTGTGGACTACAAGTGAAACCATATGCTTTTGGAACATGGTATGAATTATCTAACTCAGAGGTCTGTTGTGCACACATGAGTCCATACTACCACCTCTTCACCAAACACAAACATCCACATATGGCTCTATCAGACACCCTAAAGATCAGGGGAAAGAAAGAGAACTAAGACCATACCGTCATTACAGGAAGTTGCAAACAATAGCAAAGACACACAGAGACTTAGAAGAATCATCTCTGAACAAACTTGGGGCTACTCAAAGCTGCCATGCTAAGTGTTTTGTTGGCTTATGAGGATGCCCAGACTTCCATTTCAAAAGCACATAATATTATCATAAGAAAAACATTAAAACAACATTCTACCCTATGCAGGCGGAAATAAAGGCCACTTCGTCTCAACTTTACTTAAAGCATATAGAAGGGCTTTCTGGTGAATATGAATGGTAACCTAGTGGGAAAAAGTTGATGGTCTCATCAGTTGGCCATTTTCTGTCACATAAAGTATGGGCTGACTTCCTTTCTAGATCTGTAGGCAGTGAGCCTGAACTCCAGTATGGAAAACCTCTCCTTTCAAACCCATTCTATTATCTTCATGTGCTCACTCTTGGATCATATTTATAGGTTCAAAGCCAGCTCCGAACTTAATTTTGATCATTTCAATAAATTACAGATCTCCTTACTCAGCCTTATAAAAAGCATTTGTATGCCACAGGCATGGTCACTTACACTTTACTAAAAACCTTAAACAGATTGTGTTAGGATATTTTTCGGCTAGGAGTCACAATAACCATGTCTGGAATCTGTGCATAGAGAAAGAAGTCTATTATTTATCGGTTGTAGACTTGGTAACTTAAAAGCACCTTGCTGTTAACCCTGCAACTTTGGTAGGTGCCATCCTGCATCCTGCTCTTGACCCGTGACTATGTAATAAGACAATGGATTCTGACCTGCCGATTAGCAGTGCAGCCCCAAAATGCAAACTCTTAAAGCTCACAACACCTATTACCGAGATAATGTTGGGTTTTGCTTTGAAAATCATGGTCATGGATCAGCTCATTTTAACCTTTGCTCATTCACAGTAGAAATGATAATGTTTACATTTTGAATTTGATTCAGCTGAGCTCAGAGGGAGCTCATGCCCTATCTGAAGTCTCCCAGATGAGCTGCCAAGGTAGAAAGGGCTAGGAATGAACTGAAGGCCTAGTTCCTGGGTGGATGATTGTGAAGAAATTGCTTACTATCTTTGAGTATAACTTTTCTTAACTGAAGCAAATGGATGATAATGTTTAAGTTGCAGGTTGGGCACTTCTTAAAACAGATGGATGAGAAAATATGTTAAGTGCTCTGAATTTTTTGTGTCCTATGTCTTACACGTCTTCATTAAAACTACAAGTAAGTGACAGTACCTCCCATAAAGAAGGATTTATGCACACATGAACACACACACATACAGACATGAACACACATACTTGCATACACACACATGTGCACGCACATACATGCACACACACAAATAAGTGTCAGAATGAATGAATAGGAACAGGTATAGAGCTACTTTGAATGCGTATGGAGCTATACCTAGAGAATAACAATTTTGCCTATTCTTACTAATCTAGTATAACATTTTATTATTATTATTATTATTATTATTATTTATGTGTTACATAGTGTATCCTGGACTGAATCCAACAGTAGACTTTTGTGTTATTTATGTTTTTCAAGTTCATTTAGTCAAAACTTTTTCCTCAACAAACTTGCATTTGGCATTCCATTGTTCAAAGCAGTGAGTGACAATCATGTTCCGTTTCCTCACGCAGCTTCTCCTTTTTTTCCTATAAGGCTCCTGAGATAAACATGAACTCCAGGATGGAGATTAGACACAATTTCTTCTACATCTCTAATCAGAGTCCCTGACCTAGGTGTACCTTTCCTTCTCACCATTCTCTTTCCTTCATGATGCATAGTTGTAGGTTCAATGACAACTCTGTAAAGATTTTGAAATGTCACTTTCAATCGCTTATTGATCTCCTTACACAGCCTTATTAAAATCATGTTTCCTTTTCTGCTAGTAGGCAGTATAGGACTGCTGACAGCAGAAACACACTTCAGCAAAGTGATCAGAGTTCACAAGAACTCAGTGAATTATAAAAACAGAACAACACCAAACCCATAAAACAAGTATACAATTTTTTCAGGAACCTATCTTCCATCAGATCTCTACAAAATGATGACCATGAATCAATATGCAAGTCCAACCTACAATAGGTTTTCCATAGCCACCTAATTCTGCTCTTCACACGTTTGGAGAGAAATGCAGAATTTCCTGTTAGGTATTGTGGTTTTAGTTGTTTAGTTGATGCAATCATCCAGGGCCAGCCTTCCTCATGTTGTAAGACAGGAAAACACAGAAACCAATGAAGAAGTTTCAAATCATTTGATTATCTACTGATTCTGATTTATAAGAATCAGACATCTGAGAACACTGCAGGATGCAACCCTTTGAGCAAAGAGCCTTGAAAGAACATGCTGTCACTTCAAGTCAGATGTTAACCAAGACATAGAGGTCTGTAACTTTTATCTGTATACAGCAGTTGGTACTACATGGCAAATGAAGACTCTGAAAAGGCAGAGTCTTAAGAACCAACCAGGGTTCGAAGTGGGTACATATGCCTCTTAGGGGAATTGTCAACATACGGAGCTTGACGTTAGCCCTCTTGAGATCATGGAGAAGGTAGAGCATGTAGTTTGTTTATGAAAATGACATAGAGATGAGGAAGTCACAGCATTTTGTTTTCTTTTCTACTCAGTGGATGCCACTTGTGCTAGTAAACCTTTGGTTTGAATTAACAAACATGTCCTTCTATTTGTTCTCCCCTGGGATGGTGCTCTTTTTCTCTCTCTCTCATTCTCTTTCTATTTCTCATTCTCCTCTCTCTTCTTTTCTCTCCCCTCTTCACTCTGTCTTTTTCCTCTCTCTTCATTCCCCTTCTTTCCTGACCTTTGCAGGTTGAAGCCGGAATTTCTTACATGTTAATCAAGTTTTCTGCCACTGAACTACTTCCCCAACCCTCCTTTCTCTTTGCTACATAATTTCTAATATATAATTTGGAGGATCTTTATCTGGCTATAAACACCACACACACACACACACACACACACACACACACACACACACACACACACGAATGCAAGGGAAGACCAAAAATACTGAAAGAATTTGAAAAGAATTATCTTTAATCTTATTGGGAAGTTATGGTTCACTTCATTTTTTCCACAAGTCTAAATGCAGAGTTACTCATTTGAGAGAAGCACAGTACAAGATAACTCACTAGATAGTCTGAAATAATATAAGAACACAAAATTGCCACATTTTCATCAAGAAATTGTATCTCAGTACAATTCACAAGATCTGTTTTGCCCCTGAAGTCATGGTTTGCAAATAATTGTTTTTAATAGCACTTTATAACAGATCATCTCAATGTTTAACGTAATAGTTTTGCAACAATACATTGGTCCTTTAACTCTGACACCAGTAAAGGGATTTATCAAACCTCTTGTCTTAGTTACTTTTCAATTGTAGTGATAGCACACCATGACCAAGGCAATTTATACAAGAAAGGGCATACTGGGGAGCTCACAGTTTTAGAGAGTGATTTCATGACCATCATGGAGGAGAGTATGGCAGCAGGTAGGCAGGCATGGAGCCACAGCTGAGAGCTTACATCTTTAGATATAAGCACAAGGCTGAGAGAGGAATAACTGGGAATAGTGTAGGCTTATAAAACCTCCAAGCACTTCCCCAGTTACACATGTCTTTCAACAAAGCCACACCTCCTAATCCTGCTCAAATAGTTCTAACAACTGAAGAGCAAATATTTAAATACAGGAGCCTATGGGGACTATTCTTATGAAAACCACCACATCTGTACTCAATTTGAAGCCATAGAGTACCTAGTTAAGACTGAGACAGAATAGCATTTTTTCTCATTTTACATATAGGCAAAATTTGAGATCATAGGTACGATTAAACGCTATTGGGGTATTTATTGTTTATTTCCTTTTGTTTCATTGAGACAAGGTCTTTATATATAGTTCAGGCTGGCCTTGAACCAACAACAATTCTTTTGCTTCAGCTTCCTAATTTTTGAGAGTCTATGTATAGACTATTAATCTCAATTTTGCTATTTTAAATTTTATAATTACATCTACATTTTCTAGATTTCTGGTCCTTGAATTGTCTATTAAGTCAACCCTTCATAAGCACTAACTTTACTGTGTCTATATAGAAGAAAACCAGAACAAAACAACTCCCAAGTAAAACTAGAAATATTCCAAAACAAGAAAATTAAACAGCCTGTTAGTATTTGGAGGATTTCTCCACCAAGTCTATGGTGTTCTTCAGATCTCTACCAAACCATAATACTAAATTTTAAGGGAATTTTTAAAAACATATTAGCTGCCTTTTGTATTATCCTTCTTTCAAATCAAAGACCTAAAAATCATGTAAGGACTTAATAAAAACACCAGATGCTACTTGTGCTGGAGTTGGAAGTGTCAGCATCCTAAAACCATCTGAATATAATTACTTACATGGCAGAGGTGACATGGGGTGAGAAGAGGTAGATCCTGGGGTCATGATAAAATGTTCATGTCACAAGTATGACTAGCAAGGTGATAGAAGGAGGAAGTGGTATGTTGCTTGGTGAGGCAAACTGCGCAGAAGTGGTATCTGATGGGGCAGTAGCTAACCTAAGGGAAAGTACTCAGTTACAGAAGACAAGAAATGGATAAAGATGGTGTGAGATTTGTTTTCTATTTTCTAGGCCAAGGGAAAGAATCCAGGAAGAAAATAAGCAAAACCAGGTTTCTTAAACTAGAGTGAAATAAACTCATGCCACAAATTATCTGACAAATCTTCGACTATCGTAGTATAAAAGGATTTCTGTGCTGTTGGAGAAGGTCTGGAATTAGTTTGGAAACAAAAGGATATGAGCACTTTGGGATTTCAGTCAACCCTACTTTCCCTTCCCCTGATGGCTCAAAGATGTATAATAATCTCCAGAGCCAAGAAAATGCATTTGACTAAAACTTAGTTCATCATTAACAATGATAGGCATAAGATTATTGTCCTATAAAGGTTTTCTGTGGTTATTATGGTAAATATATAAGTTTTACCAGATAGACCAACCAGGGGTCTGTTATTCTGTTGTTTCAGTCTGTAATACAAACACTGTGACCAGGAGTATTTCTGTAAGACAACCAATAGTTTTCCTAATGAAGGTTTTTACAATGTTCAAAAATCACAATTATCTGTAATTATTTATCTGAGTGGGTCCTAAATTAATTAGGATAAGGTTAAAAGTAGGATCTGAGACAGTAAATAGGCCTTTCTTATTTTGACATTACTGCCTGTTTGAATAAGAGCTGTTGGACCCTAAAAGATGTTAAGTTTTGTTCTTTTTCTTAAATGTAGTAACTTTCATGATCAGCAGCCTTACAATTAATATCTTTAATTTTAGTTGGAAGTTTGCTTACAGATTCATCCAACAAATATTTATTGAGCAATATTCTAGGCATCATGCCCAGTCCTGGTGATTTGGAAATGAATTTGAGAAAATGCAATAATCATTTATGAGCCTAGGTTGTACCAGGCATTATGCCAACCAACTTACCATATGCCAATGGTATACACTAGGCAACCTCATAGTGTAGACATCATTTTCCCCTGGATTATTTTCCTTAAAAAAAAAAAAAGTAAATTTCATTGTTATAAAATATGCCATTTCATTATAAATATATGTAATTGCTATAAAAATATAGAAAAGCTAATATCCATTGGTAGGAACCCTAGAGAGAATTACTATTAACTTGGGAAGGTTTAATGGATGAATGCTTCAGAGCTGTTGTGTTTGAAAGATTGTGGTGTGTCCTGAGATGTGGGTTTTGGCAGAGTTGCTGATAGGGATTAGAATCTAAAGGTTGGTGCTTAAATGTACTGGTTCCTGTAGTTTTGATTGGAAATGTCTTCGAAAGGCCCATTTGCTAAAGGCTTAACTTCAAATTTTGTACCATTGAGAGATAGTGAAAATATTAAGTATGTAAGACTCACTGGGAGGTTTCTGGTTACAGGGAGCATGCCTCTGAAGGTGATAGTAAAACCCCTGGACTTTATGATACCTCTCTTTCAGTGCCAAGCTATGTAGAGAATAACTTTTCTAAGTTACATCGTTTCTACCAAATTTGTTTGCTGCTAGCCAAAAACAAAGGAGCAGGTTGGACCATGAACTAAAATATTAAAACCATGAGACAAAACAAAACTTTCTTTCTTGTTATTTGAATATCTCAGGTATTTCATGGTAGTAGCAGAAAGCTGAAAAAGAACAGACTGTTCTCTTCATCATCGTCATCATTCAAATCATTGTCAGATTTATCCTCAATTGCATTCCTAATTCTACCTCTCCACCTTTAATTAGGCCAGACCTCATCTTCCTCTAGTCTAAGAAATGATCATTTTCTCTGAGGTGTCAACATGAATGTTTTATCAAAACAGTCGCCAGTAAAGTAATTCCACCATTCTATGCTGCTGAGTTTTCTTATGTAGCACTAGTTTCGTTATAAATGGAAGAACCCGTTTTTGTTCAATATCTACTTTCCCTCATACTGTGATGCATAGTACTTGAATAGGGCCCATCTTCATTTTTTGTTAATTAAATAATGTGTTTTATTATTTAGTCTATGAAAGTTTATGTATACATACAATGTAGTTTGATCATATTTGTCCCCTACTACCTCTTGGGCCCCTACCTGCTTCTTCCTCCTAACTTCACGCTCTCTCTCTTTTCTTTTAATTAATAAGACTCTAGCAGGGAATGGTGGAACACACCTTTAGTAAGGTATTTGGTCAGGGAGAAGTTGAGGCAAGTGGATCTCTGAGTTCAAGGTCAACTTGGTCTATATAATGAGTTCTAGACCAGCCAGGGTAATATATAGTAATACTCTATCTACACACACCACACACACCACACACCACACACACACACACTAACACAGAAACCATGACTTCAATTAGTATTGCACACATGTGCATGGCAGTGAGGCTATCCGGAGTGGTGGGTCAACAATCTCCCAGTGGTGACACTCTCTGAAAAAGGAGATTAATCCTCCTTAAGCAGATATCAGCTGCAATAGCCACTTAGCAAGGAGGCCAGCCTCGTGATTCCCCCTTCCAGCCTTGCTGTAATTTTGACTGGCTTGATTTTGTACTGGTCCTTTGCAGACAACCACAGCTGGTGTGAATTCATGTGCACAGGCATCCAATCGTCTCCGGAGGACAGCATTTCACGCTCGCTCTCCTCCCCTCCTTTAGCTCTTACATCCTTTCTAACCAATCTTATGCTGTGCTCCTTGGGTGAGGAGAGGTTGATCTGGATGACTCACTTCAACCCACTTAGAGCTGAGTACTCACAGTCATTTGTTCTTAGTACTTTCACCAGTTGTGAGTCTCTGTATTAACCTCTACAACTGTGAAAAAAAACTTTTCTGGCCAAAGTTGAGAGCAGCACAAATCGACTAGTATAAGCATAAATGTTTACAACACATTTTGACAAGATGACCTCCTTTCTATCTTTTAAACTATGGGATCTTAACTCCCTAGTCAAGTGTTGGGCATATAAACTACAATTGAGATAAGCATAATTAATGGATCAAGGGTTGTAGTATAAAGACAAAAGGTTATGTAGGAATTCTACCAGAAACATGGATGGTAGCAACAGGTAGAAGCTACTGCTCCTAACTCTGGTGTGTGTCCTACTGGGACAGAGGATGAAGAATAGAGTTTGTCAGAATAGGGAACAGCATGGCACAGAAATTAAATGTGGGTCCCAGGGAAGTGAAGAGAGAACATGCCAGGGGATCTAACTTACAGAACATAGAGTTCACTTCATAGGAGACTACTTGGTGTCGTACAAATTCAAAAAATAAACCACACAAATGACTTCAAATTCATGTTTATATAATAAAGAAAATATCTCAAAATGAACACTCTTAATCTCATACAATGGTTCAAATGCTTTGTAAACATTCAACAACATGGAGAACTTAGAAGCTTCTTGGAATTGGATGTGGGAAACAAAAATAATCTTTAATATCTGAAGAAATGTTTAAGGAAAGTGGTGGTTGGTTTTTGTTTCTGTTTTTGCTTTTGTTTTGTTTTGTTTGTTATTTTTCAAGAGTTCATTAAAAGAAGCCATTCTGAACAAGCACTTTATTAAGTTTTCTTTTATTCCCTGGCTTCTTTCCAAACCAGAATCATCAGCCCACAGAGTGCTGCAGAAAATGTTCTTCCATTTGCAATCAGAAGGAAGATGCTGAGTCTTTATGCATTATGTCTTCTCCACCATTGTCTGCCTTAGACAGACTTCCCTGGGCTTCATTCCTACAGGAGCTTTCACGGTTACATATGCCACCTACATTGTTTTGCTTAAGGAGGACAGGGATAGAGAGACTCACTTAGCTGCTCAATGGTACTCTATCTTCCCTCAGTATCCTGTCCCTGGGTGTCATCTGTTATCCATGGACATGAGTAACATGAGTTGTGTTTGCATGTATTTTGAGACAGGAGGATGAGGCAATATCAAGGGTTCAACACTGACTATCTATTATATAACTATGGCCATTCTTATGCCAAAGGTACCTACCCTTCATTATACACTAAGAGCCAAAGGATCTATGAGGTACTAACACAGAAATGATCTGCAGTGAACCACTGCCAGGTGCTTCTTACATCCCTAAGAAACTTAGATCTGGTGCCATCCTAAATAAATAAATAAAGTGACAGAACTAAATTTGGAACATTTGTTTCTTATTTAAATTGAATTTGCCGAATTAGAACCGATAAAAGTCAACATTTGAGGAATCTATTTTTCATCCTCCTTACAGAGTAGTTGAGAATATCTGCGATTGGCAGTGATACTGAACATATAAGAAGGCTTCCTTTGGTGGCATTCTCACCTCTATACCACACCAAGAAATTAAATAAAGACGATAACCCCAGAAAACAAAGTATAAAACAGCCAGCCGGAGTCATTTTGTTCCTCCTGCTACAGGGATTCTTGTAAAAACATGCAGATGAATGTAGGACCCGCAAACATGGATGAAGATAAATACGCAAGGAGTTGGGTAAGCAAAAGCAGCATTAGATAGCCCAGCACCAAAGCAGCTTCTTCCATGCTGGGAACAGAATTTCTACCCCCTCAGAGATGAAGACAGTAGAGGCTGGGTTACCAACTGGGCTAGCACAACCCTCTGTAGCTCTGAACATCTGGGCTCTGGCTTCAAGAAGAACAATGTAATCTTCACATTCATTTGGCCCCAAAGACTCTCACCCCCACCCTCAGCCTGACAGGGTGCTTATCTGTTTTGAACATTCAGTCCTTCTTTGCAGAACGATTTTCCAAGAGTAATCCAATCCTTCTAGATTGCCAAATACAGCCTGGCTTCTGTGTCTTCCCACTGGAATCCTATTGGACACACATGCATCTGGCTGACTGCTTTGCTAGTCCATTAAATCAGAAGCTTCTCAATTTAAAAAAAAAATCCAACTTTTTATATCCATTCTTGGTCGTGTTCTTTCAGGCTTTTGTCAGTTTTCATGAAAACATTCAAAACAAGTGGCTCTCTATATGAGACCTGTGAAGAGAGCCCTGCTCCATCAGGACAGGAGGTGACTGTTGTAAACTCAGAACTGCTGCTGTTTCTAGACTTTGAATCACAGAGACTTGTGAGGGACAAGGGTAAAACAGAATAAGATAATCCTTTAAAAAATCCTTGAAAAAAAATGGGTTGACTTGATTTCTCATGGGATTGTAACACATACAAGAAACAGTCTGGTATACTTGCTCTGAAGCCAAGAGTACTCAAGGGACAATAGTCAAACCATATCACTGTGACTTAAAAGCCTTCAGACATTTACTCAATTCTTGTTGTAATTTCCAAAAACTGTTCAAAGAAAATCTGCATTATATCTATTATTTCTTCTCCCTAGGTTTCATATTGCCATGGTGAACAGACTTCACTCACCATTAAGCAAAGTCCCCTAGTTAACTATACACATATATATTGAAGAACACATAGAAGGTACAAAGGGAATCCATGCAAACTATTTCATTGGCTAGCTCAATAAATATGCACTGGCCAGCAGCTCTGTATTACACTACCCTACCCTACTCTACCCTATTCTGCTCATGGTGTTGTTGCTTTTTAATGCTGGGATTAGACCTAGGGACTTGCACGGTCAAGGCAAGTGCTTTACCATACCATTAAGTTACACTGCTAGCCCTTACCTTTCACTGTTATAGGCTTGGGGACTACAAATCAGAGACACACAGCCAAGAAGGATGGTACACTGCATACCTCTAACCTAGCAGCACTCAAACCAGAGTTTGAATCAAGAAGATTGTGAGTTCAAGGCCAGCCTAGAGTGCCTAGCGAAATTCTGCCCCTGTCCCCAACCTTGCCAAAAGGAAAAAGAATACAAAAGAGAACCCTTTCTAATAATGATAAACATCCATCAAGGCAGTAACATAACCAACTCTATAAGATAAAAACTACAGTTCAGGATTACGAGGGGTTCTACATCTCAAATGTTAGTGAGTAAAGAAAAGTAGAAAACTAATTTGCACGTGATTGTTAAGAAGTTTTGACCCTCAAACTTTGGTGTTTTAACTTGTAACCCAGAGAGTAACTGTCCTCAAAATGCAGTACTGATAGCATATAAACTCTACCCAGGGCTATCTGGTTTGGAACATTACTTCTACTTAAGATTTGTGGTGCTTTGAATAACAATGGCCTCATAGGCTCATATGTTGGATTGCCAAGGAGTGGCACTATTTGAAAGGATAAGGAGGCATGGCCTTGTTGGAAGTAGGGTATCACTAGGGGTGGGCTTTGAGCCCAAGCCAGACCCTCACCTGACTCTGCCCACAGACTAGGGGATATAGCTCCCAGCTACTGTTCCAGAGCCATGTGTACCACCCCATGAGAACACATCTTGGGACTGATGACATTTCAGCACAGACCATTTTTCTAGCTTTCAATGTTCTTGGTCACATTTTATACTGCCTCATCTGTAGCCTCTCGGCCGACACAGCTATGTTGCTATCAGAAGGTTGTTAAGTCCCCATAAAAATGTAATGACAGACAAACTTTGGTCTGGGTGTATTTGGGACATGAGTATCCTGACTCTTAAACTACATAGGGACTGAATGCTCATTGGTGGAGGCTACTCTATAATCTCTACCTTCTGTGCCACTGCATGCTCCATTAGGCAGAGGTTACATTATGGCACTCCTGTTCTTCTCTCTCAAATTCACCCCTTCTCCGAGCTCACTGCCCTCCACCTTGTCTGGTGGAATGTGAGAGCATCTTCCTTTTATAGTGGAAAACCAGAAGTCTAGGGAGAAAGAGGGGGCTCACCCATACTGACACTGGATTGGAACTTGAAGCTGGTCTTCCGGGTTCAGTGAATTTTCAGGACAATACAATACTTTGCATTAGACATGGTCCATGTTCTGCCTACCTGCCCACACATAAGATGAGCCTAGAATTGCTTTTGCTGGATTTTTTTAATGTATCGATCTTATAACTGATTTGTGGCTGTCATGATTACTCATTACAAATCCTGTGGTGTGAAACAAGAGCAGCCCATTATTTCACCATTCTGAACGCTATAATTCTGAAACTAAATCATGAGCCATGTTGGTTCCTTCCAGATTCCTGGGGAAATCTGTGTCAGGAGTCTGTTCTGGTGGGGGAGGGAAGTCATTGGTGTAGGTGCATCATTTGAAGGCCAGCTTTTGTCTCCCTGTTTGTGTTGAGGTTGGGACCCAAGGATAAAATAGGATTACCTCAGAATCTTAACCTAATTATACCTAAGGCTCTTTTCCAAACAAAGACACATCTATAAGTTCGGACCTTGAGCCATGGACCAGTCAAGGAGAAGGGAGCACCACTCACCACACCTCCTTTGGATTTATTTGTTTTGGTTTAGACTTGCTATATGCTAGAGTTACATAACATGGCAGGCAGAGTTAGTCACAAACCTAGGAAAAAAATTGCATTTCTGTCATAAAAAGAAGTCCAGCTAGGAGCCAGTAATGTCAAAACAGATGAGCTATAACACTGTCCTCTGAACTGAAATCTAATAACTGAGTCATAAGCAAGTGATCAAAGGCACCGGTGCAGCTGCAGACTTTATGCTGTTATACTGTTGGACACTTGCATATTTATCACATATGAATAATCGTAACATCAACAAAAAGTCTCTCCTCAACTCTCACAGTTAGAGGAAATGCCATCATTTCCTTTGCCTTTGGTGTGAACCCAGAATATGAAAGCTGGCAGTACAGGAAGCAGGCAAGAGTTAAGGCGTGCCAACCCTGACTCTGAAACGATTCCATGTGGTACACAGCAGAGTTCTGGCTGGTTCAGACTCCCTTTGATGCCCGTGGCCAGACACTGGTAAGTGAAGGTGGAGCTTAAAACAAACCTTTTACTGTAGCAAGCAATCAGCCTCTTAAGTCTTCTCAAAAGGCACCAAAGCATCAAAGATGGGCAATGTGTTGACTTCAGCAAACTCTTCTCACTGTTCCCATCCCAGAAATACTGGCAAGTTCCCCAAGATCACTGCACTTGGTCTTCTTTTTTATGCTGATGTGGATTTCATGGATAATTCACCAAAGCAAGACTTCTACACTGCCAAGATTCACAAAAGCCAGAGTTATGAAATGACTTGTATCAAGAAGGAGGGATTTAAAAATGCCTCTAATCCCATCCTCCACCTCAGGCTCCATTCTTTTTCTCCAGTTGTGGTACCTGTACACTTTTCTGAACCTTTGCTGCCATTTCATGAATAGATTCTGTCCAATGCAGGCTCAGTGCTATGGCCTCTGAAAGCCAAGGGACGCCAAAGATAAAGGGAGAACTGTTCATTTAAAGAGTTACTAGCCAAATAGTGTATGGAGCTTGGGGACTCTTATAGAAGACTAGGAGGAAGGATTGCAGCCACTAAGGGGAAAGGAACTGCACAGGAAGACCAACATAATCAACTAACCTGGACCTTTGGGACTATCAGAGAATGAATAACCAACCAAAGAACATATGTCGGCTGGACCTAGGCCTCCCTGTACATATATAGCAGATGTGCAGCTTGGTCTTTGTGTGAGTTCCAAACAACTGGAGCGGGGGCTATCCCAAAAGTCTGTATATGGATATGTTCTTCTAGCTGGGCTTCCCTGTCTGATCTCATTGGGAGAGGAAGCACTAAGCTTCATAGAGACTTAAAGTGTCAGGGTTGGAAGACCCAAGGTGGGGGAAACTTTTCAGAGGAGAAAGGAAGGGTGATGGGGGAAGGATTGAGGGAGGGGTTGACCTGGAGGAGAGCAGTGAGCGAGCAGGAGTAAAGTGAATAAGTAAAAAACTAAATAATTTTGAAAAAGTTCCTAGATTCGAGGTCCTGTTTTGCAAGAAACTCAAGAATAGATTTAACTGCTGTGTTTGCAGAAGAGTAAAGCTTGAAGCAAGACTTAAGACAAACAGTTCTGCTACTGTGCTACTGTGCTACTGTGCTACTTGTACAAGCAAAAAATGTGATCAAGGCCAAGAGTTTGTTGTCTGATTATCCCTAGTAGGAAAAGGAAGAGGGGAGAAAATAGAGAGGAAGGAAAAGAAATACACTGAGGAAGTGAGAGCCCTATTGCTTGATGCTTGACCTGATTCAGAGCCCAACTTGCAGCTGAAGCCAAGGCCACATGTTTCAGAGGCAAGAATAAGGGTGGAGGTGCCAGAGGGCAAGGCCAGTTTACAGCCTTGGTTCAGATTCCGTTGCAAATTTGCTTGCCAGAGTGGAGGAAGGTGTCCTCTAGATTGCTTCCCTTACTGCTGTCAGAATCAAAATTCGTCAGATCCTTTCAGATGCAATTGGTCACCTGCATTTGATCTCTGGGTCACAGATTCTGCAGCGAAGGATAGATAACCTTTCATAAGAATCCTCCTTTCCAGCACCATTTGTTGAAAATGTTGTCTTTTTTCCACTGGATGGTTTGAGATCCTTTGTCGAAGATCAAGTGACCATAGGTATGGGGGTTCATTTCTGGGTCTTCTATTCTATTCCATTGATCCTCCTGCCTGTCTCTGTTCCAATACCATGCCGTTTTTATCACTATTGCTTTGTAGTACAGCTTGAAATCAGGGATGGTGATTCCCCCAGAAGTTCTTTTATTGTTGAGAGTAGTTTTCGCTATCCTGTTTTTTTTTGTTATTCCAAATGAATTTTAAGATTGCTCTTTCTATCTCTGTAAAGAAATGAGTGGGAATTTTGATGGAGATTGCATTAAATCTGTAGATTGCTTTCGGCAAGATAGCCATTTTTACTATATTAATCCTTCCAATCCATGAGCATGGGAGATCTTTCCATCTTCTGAGATCTCCTTCGATTTCTCTCTTCAGGGGTTGAAGTTCTTGTCATACAGGTCTTTTACTTGCTTGGTTAGATTCACACCAAGGTATTTTATATTATTTGTGACTATTGTGAATGGTATCATTTCCATAATTTCTTTCTCAGCCAGTTTATCCTTTGTGTAGAGGAATGCTACTGATTTGTTTGAGTTAATTTTATACCCAGCTACTTTGCTAAAGTTGTTTATCAGGTTTAGAAGTTCTCTGGTAGAAGTTTTGGGGTCACTTAAGTATACTATCATATCATCTGCAAATAGTGAAACTTTGACTTCTTCCTTTCCAATTTGTATCCCTTTGATCTCCTTCTGTTGCCTAATTGCCCTGGCTAGGACTTCCAGAACTGTGTTGAATAGGTACAGGGAAAGTGAGCAGCCTTGTCTAGTCCCTGATTTTAATGGGATTGCTTCAAGTTTCTCTCCATTTAATTTGATGTTGGCTACTGACTTGTTGTATATTGCTTTAACTATGTTTAGGTATGGACCTTGAATTCCTGATCTTTCCAAGACTTTTATCATGAAGGGGTGTTGAATTTTGTCAAATGCTTTCTCAGCATCAAGAGATATTATCATGTGGTTTTTTTCCTTGAGTTTATTTATATAGTGGATTACGTTGATGGATTTCCGTATATTAAACCAACCCTGCATTCCTGGGATAAAACCTACTTGATCATGATGGATAAGTGTTTTGATGTGTTCTTGGATTCGGTTCGAGAGAATTTTATTCAGTATTTTTGCATCGATATTCATAAGGGCGATTGGTCTGAAGTTCTCTTTTCTTGTTGGGTCTTTGTGTGATTTAGGTATGAGCGTAATTGTGGCTTCATAGAATGAATTAGGTAGTGTTCCTTCTGTTTCTATTTGTGGAATAGTTTGAAGAGAATTGGTATTAGATCTTCCTTGAAGGTTTGATAGAATTCTGCACTAAAACCGACTGGACCTGGACTTTTTTTGGTGGGGAGACTTTTAATGACTGCAGATTGAACTGGTAGCATAAAGAGCAAGCAGCCCCTAGATTAAAAGCCATCCAAGTACAACCAAAAATCTCTAGAAGATGCCTAAAGAGCAGAGACTGAAATTAAGGCTGAGTACGGGAAATGTGAGAGGAGAGGGAAAAGCTACCAAGACCTGACATGAGAGAAATTCTTCAAGGCCAAAGAGAATACCAGAAAGTCACCAAATTACTAACTCTGGAATCCAACGAACTACAAAACTGAGAGCCAGGGATCATGACACATTGAACCCAGAAATGTAACACAAACTGATGGATTCTTGGAGACTGGCACTTAAAACCCAAGCTGGAATGCTAGGGACAGAGGACACCAACATCTAAAGTTCTCAGTTCCTGGAAAGAAAGGGACTACATCTTGTCTATTCACGGTTGATGTTCACACAGAGCTAAAGGACACACATCCTATTGGCCACACACCTATCTAGAGTCTTAATTGTTTGGAAACCATTCTAGGAGTTGGTAGAACTTTGCAACAAGAACATGACTAGCTGAATTTAAGTACAATCCTAAGTGTGTGACCATGTACAATGTCCTTAAATTTTATAATATGCTAAACCAATGGAAACTGAATGACAAATCTAATCACCTTTACATCTTTGGATCATTGGAAGAGTATACACTGCTGCTTTTCATATAGCGCCCAGGACTGGGTGGGTGGCGTTATTGTTTATCTTTGATGATATTTTGGAACTTACTAGTTTTCATTTTTATGAACTGAGTGAACCTTACACTCCTGAAAATTCAGGAGTATACAGTCTGAATCCTCAGATATCAAAATGATCACCCACTGGCATCTTAGAAAACCCAGATGAAGAATGAGATGTTTCAACTGGTTTTAAATCTGAAGAAGTTCTTGGAAAACCTAGGGCCAGATAGCAGTGATGTCAGACACCTTTAATCCCAGCACTTGGGAGGCAAAGGCAGGTGGGTTTGTGAGTTTGAGGCCAGCCTCATCTATAAAATGAATTCTGAGACATCCAGGGCTACACAGAAAAACCTAGTCTCAACAAAACAAAGCAAAACAAAATAAAATGAAACAAAAAAAGAAAAAGACAAAGAAAATAAAAAAGAAAAACTTAGACAAGTTCAACATCTGTAACAAAACCAAAACTAATGAGAATATATTGCTTAGGGAAGCTCTGACATTGGTGACAAAGCAAGTACATGACAGCAATTTAGAGTTCCCTTTGGATATTGTTTCATAAACTTTAAAATAACCTCAAGACAAAATATTTCCATATGGAATTAGTCAGAGGTGTTTTAAAATTGTGCTATGTGGTTAAGAGGCACTGACTGCTCTTCTAGAGGACCTGGGTTTGTTTCCCAGCACCCACTTGGCATCTCACAACTGTCTGTAACTCTAGTTCCAGGCCATCCTCTCACCTCCCCTGGCAGCAGACATGCACACGTGGTTCACATGCAGGTAAAACATTCATACACATAAAAACAAACAAATAAATTCTTTCAAAATTCTTTGCTTTAATAAAGGAAGAGGGCAGGAGAGGGTGAGGGGAGGAGAAGAAGAAAGAAGGGAGGGGAGAAGGCAATTGTGGTACAAAATAAATTGTCTGTGCTCTGCAAACGATTAATTTGTTGACCTCTAAGCTTGAATGTGGTGGTTTAAGATGTTTTAAAAGATGATTTGATAGGGAGGGCAGGTATCTCATAAGTAAAATTAACGTTAAGGACTAAGGGAGGCTGGGAAAATGACTTAGCCATCAGACTCTAAGCTCACAACCAAAAAGGCCAAAAGAAATTATATATATGACTTTTGAGTGAGACAACAAAGAAGATGCCTTCTGGGACAAGTGACCTCTCACCCGACAATCTATAGGTCTCGATGGCTCAATTTCCAGGACTATGAACCGCACATTGCCGTTACTTTAAAATGATACGTGTTTTGCTTTATCCACCTGGAAAGGATAAGAATTTGACCCAAGTCAAAAACTGAATGGTATGTGAGGTTGGAAGGAGGGAAAAGTAGGATAGTGACAAGCAAGATGGGTGCTTGGTGATTTTCAGAGGCAGACTAGTTCTCTCCATAACTGCTAAACTTTCACATACACTACCACACCACACCACACCCTATATACACATTTGCCTGCCACTGAAATTTTCCCAATTACCGCCTGTGGTCTAATTGCTGTGGACTGTTCTCTTAATCTGAAAGAACCTCTATGGGAAACAGTTCAGGAATTTGTCCTTAGAAGAATCTAGAGCAAACTAAGACCTCAGTTTCATTCTTAGGCTTAAATAGTTAATGAAAATGTTGACGAATCTACCCATTAACAACACGGCTTTAGAATGTCTAGATTAATAAAGCTATCTTACATAGATACAACATCTAGTTTTGAGTTAAATAAGCAGTTACTTACTGTTAAAACATAAGAAAAATTAAAATTTCAGCTTTAATACCACCCACCACACTTTGACTAAAACTATTGCAACAGCTTTTCTTAAAGCAAGGTTTATTTCCCTACAGCCAGGCAAGGAGACAGAGAGAATGAGAGAGAGAGAGAGAGAGAGAGAGAGAGAGAGAGAGAGAGAAGAGAGGAATTTGGAACACTCACCTCTAAAAGGAATGTCTCCATCAAATTCCTCCTCCTCAGAGCTCAGGGAACCCACAAAAGAGGAGGCAGAAAGAGTGTAAGAGCCAGAAGGGATAGAGGACATCAGGAGAGCCAGACCCTCTGAATCGACCAAGCAAGGCACATATGAACTCACAGAGAATGAAGCAGCCAGCACAGGGTCTAAATGGGTCTGTGCTAGGTTCTCTGAATATATATGCTATTGTTTTCAGTTTATTATTTTTATGAGATTCCTGAGTGTGTTTACAAGTGGCTCTCTGATCTTTGTGCCTACTCTTGGGGCTCATTTTCTTCTGTAGGTTTGCCTTGTCCAGCCTCAAGATGATGAGTTTTGCTTTTATCTTATTATATTTTATTTTGTCATGTTTGGTTGTTATCTCTTAGAACCCTGTTCTTTTTTAATGAGAGGCAAAGAGGAAGTGGATACAGAGGAGAGGGGAGGTGGGGAGGAACTGGGAGGAGTATTGTAAGAGAAAATAATCTACTTTCAATAAAAGGGACAAATGAAATTTTTTTAAAAAAAGAAGGATCTATTTCAACCACATCCACTTCTCTGTTCTCTTGAAATTGAGCAAGGAATTAGTGTGTAGTTCCTTCGCCTGCCTTGCTCTCAGGCAAGAAGGAGTTGGACCACTAAGCTAAAGCCCCAGAGCCTCTTCTAACTCTCCTCATCTGGATTACTTGCTATGCTTCCATTTCTCATCGCCATTCGAACCTCACAGAGCTTAGGAAGGAGATTTCGATGCTGTATGTGGGGATAACTTGGAGGATTTCTCCATGAGATACCACTGAAGCTCAGAAGCAGGTTTGGTGGGTAGCAACAGCCATAAGGGTCTCTTCTGATGATGTGTCTTCCCATCCTCTCCCAAGTCCCCAGCTCTCCCTACTATGGGGTTAATAGCAAACTCAGCCTTGTTTGAGCCACGATACTACCCAGTATATTTTCATGCATCACTTCACCTAAGAACCCCCTCAAAGAACCTTCTTCCATTACCCCTGAAAACTATTTCTGAAGCTATTAATGGTAAAATTGGTCTGCCTTGTAGCATACTTAGTTGCTAGCATAAATACAAGCTTCTAGGATGCAAATAATCTATTTGTTGATCTAGAAGATGATTCATAATATTATTCTCTTTGTGCGAGTCCACTATCTGAATATTTAGGATTTATGTTTTGTCATATTTCAATAAGTAGATATTAAATACTCCCACTCCTTACACTCATCTATCCCCTGAAGACTATTTTTTTTCACCTGTCCCAAAACTAAGGACAAAAAAATATGGCTGGTACCTAAAGAATTATCATAGGGCATTGATTAAATATTAATGAGCTTTTTTGTAAAAATGGAAAAAGTCTAATAATAAGGTAATAAACCACAAATTTCCAGGTTCAAATTCTGGTCATAGGTCTGCTGTTCTAAATGGCTGATTAAATATTGACAAGTCTTTGTATCTTTATGTGACAATAAAATACTTTCTTGCACTTGCCTTCTTGATATCATGAAGATTCCGTCTGGGAAAGGATAACGTGCAAGGCAACTATATAAACATGCTTCCTGCCTCCATCCATGTGGTTTGGGGTGAGTTGGAATACAGGAAGCCAGGGGATCAGATCTTGTGTCACTCTTTGTGCAATAGAAATAGAAATGGTTTATTATTATTATTATATTATTATATTGTCCTAAGACATTTTTAAAAATTTCTTCTTCATTCTCAACCTGGATCCCTACATAGTTTTAGAAAACCCTCCTCATGCTCTCTTTGAGCCAGTCAGGTACCAGGTTTGATTTTTCAGGTTACTTCTTGACCCTGCTCAGGAATACACAGGGGATCAGTCACTCACTGTGCACCGTGCAGTGCACGGACTCATCGCCAGCAGGAAGCAGCAGCAGTGGACCTGTAGGAAGATCATGATTAAATTGAATGTGAATTGGTCTGCTTGAGACAGCAAAGATTTCTCAAAGGAAAAAGTCGAACCAGGGCCCATTACTGAACAATCTGCAAGGGAAGTACTTCCCCAAATGCAAGCTTTTGAATTTCTTGCTCAGAAGTTGACCAGTCAATCAAGAAACAATACTCAGTGATCTCCTTGTCCTAGATAGGTGTGGCACTTCTACCATAGCCCAAAAGCTATTATTGTAAAGGCTTGACAATTCTCTATGCCACGAGTGTTCAGGGAACCAACATTGAGCCATGTCAACTCTAATTTAAATCTTCACTATACAGCTTTATGGCTCCATGACATTGGCCTCTTCGAATGCTACCTGTTTATCAAAAAATGTGCTAGTAGGTTTCTGCTGAGATTTTCCTGAGATTAATGAGAGAAGACACAGAAAGCATTTATTACTGTGGTTTGCACACGGTAAGCACACATGTATATAATTGACACACAGTAAATAATACTCCTTACCACTAGTGTTAAATTTACAAGAAACCACTTGGTTTCAATGTCCTACCCAAAGCTCATGCAGAGATTTCATCTGCATTACAAGGTATTAAGAGATAGGGCAGATGGAGTCTTTAAGACATCATTAGGCTGTGAGGGCTCTGCTCTCATGAATGGTAGAGTTCATTCATGTATTAATAAGTTGCCTTGAGACCAATAAGTTATCTTAAGACTGATATAAAAGTCAGTTAGTCCCCATCTCTTTTAGATGTGCTCATCTGTTCATATGATGTTCCATGACACTTCATGACTCTGCAGAGTCTCCAACAGCAAGAAAAGTCCTCAAGCATTGTCTCTAAACACTGAAAAACTCAACTTCTGGGCTCATGAGAAGGCATTTGCCAACCCAAGTAGCACATCATGGCTACTATTCCCTTGTCTGAACTGCAGTGACCAACCTTGTACAAGTCCCTTTATGAAGCATGCCTGAGCTTCTCTGAGATGCACATTACAGAGAGGACTAGGTCATAGGGTGTAGGCTCTCATGATTTCACTATGTACTGCCAATTTTCTCCACAGAATGACTACACAGTCAAAGTTCACATCATGAGTTTCTGAGGGTTCTGGGAAATGTTTTGTCAGCCACTGAGAGCACAGATTTTTATGAGTGTTCCCTCAAGTTCCACTGACTTCATCTGTCTGGGAGACTTTTGTCCAAGTTGGGTGGGGAAACAGCTTGCTGACATGCTGCCAATGTAGCAGCCTGTGACATTATGTCTCCCAGAGCCCTGAGTCCTTTAAGGTTCATCAACAGGGAGTCAAGATCACCCTGAGATGGGGCATGTGGCCCAGAGTGCTTCCTTGGGTTCTCTGACTTACTCTATAAGAAGCCATGGCCTCCAGATCCCTATCCTGGGTAAGAATCCCTACTTCTGGAGTCACTGCCAATCCTGGATGATGTCATCTCAGGGTACCAAGCAGAGATATTGTAAGAGAGACAGGTCTGCAGTAGGTCAGGGCTCTGAAGGACCTAGAAGGTGTTAATTTGAAAGAATGGAGCTAGAGACATGGGGCATCCCCTTTCCAAATGTTCTTGTTGTCAATGGTCTTATCCCTAGTTTAAAGAATAATATAAATGAAAGGTTTATATTGGTCTCTGAACCCAATAACATTTTCCCTAGAAGGTAGTACAGCATCATTACCTGTGAGGACTCTAGGCTCGGTTCCTATTATTATTAGAGGGTGTAAACATCAAAGCCATAAACATTAAAGGACTTGGGCATATGATAAATGTTTGGTATTTAAAGTGGGATGAATGTTTGGTGAGGTTGGCATATGTGTCTTGGGCTTCTAGGGACAGTAAGTATAGATCTAGAGGAGACTCCAGGCTCTCTCATAAGATGTGCATTTATATCCAGCCTGACACTCATATTATCATAAAGCAATAAAAATTCCAGGATTGGTAGGCAGGCTTGTAATTTTAGGTTCTTGAAAAACTGAAGCAAGACAGTTGCAAATTCCAAACCTGTCTGAGTTTCACTGAGATGGAGAGCATAGTATGCAACTTTGTGAGACTCTGTCTTAAATTTTATCAAAAAATGTAAAGAGAAAACTGGGTACTTATAACCGAACTGATAACATACCAGACTAGCATGGCAAGGTCCTAAAATTCAATCCCTATATCACAAATACTAACAATCATCTTTTAAATGCTAAGTGTAAGGGCTATTAAGAGTCTAAGATCTATGTCCAGGATTCAATAACTTCAAGAATGCTTTCTTTCTTGAGAAATAAGTCAGTAAAATTATTTAAACTATATGTCTTTCTCAGAAAAGTTCATTGAATTTTAAATCAGAAACCACATAAATCATCTATTCCTACCTGCCACTGAGCCGTTCCTCACATAGAGTGAGTTTCTACTTCCAAAAATAAACTACAGCTGTACTAAAGCTGTTAGAAATGGAAATCAACTGAGATCCACGAAGGTGTAGAAATCTAAGGGGTGACAGAAGAAGAGAAGGAAGTCTTGAACCAGATAA
This sequence comes from Mastomys natalensis, assembly GCA_021653895.1. NCBI lineage: Eukaryota > Metazoa > Chordata > Mammalia > Rodentia > Muridae > Mastomys > Mastomys natalensis. Next base: position 580,807 of record JAJTUV010000035.1, read on the forward strand.
TGGACAGAAAGCTGCTGTGAGTATCAACATGTGATGCATCTTGGCTTCTGTGTGCTTTTGTGCTGTCATCTGAAGGCTATCTGCTACATACTCAGTCTTTAATGCAGCAGAAGATAGGGAGGGAAATTCAAATAGCAGGATACATATATGACTTTTCTCCTTGCTAGAATCAAATGACTGCCAAGCAACTTAAAGGATGAGAAGCTTAGTTTGGTTTACAGTTTGAGGAGATACAGTCCATTCTGGCTGAGAAGGCATAGTGAAATGTTGCTTTGGGATGGAAGATGTTACGTGGCCACTTTCCTGCATCTTAGTGGTCTGGTACAAAAGGTAAATCATACTGTAGTGGCTCTCAACCTTCCTAATGCTGCAACTCTTTAATATAGTTCCTCATGTTGTGATGACCCCCAACCATAAAATTATTTTCATTGCTACTTTATAACTTTAATTTTGCTACTGTGATGGATTGTAAACTTATGATATGCAGGATCTCTAATACGCAAGATCTCCAATATGCAACCCCTGTGAACGAGTTGTTCAGGTTGAGAACCACTACTCTGCTGACTTTCTCTTTTTTTTTCCCCATATAGTCCTCATTCCAAGACCCAAGCTCATGAAATTGTGCCACTCATATTGATGATATCTAAAGTTATTCTCTTCTTAGTTAAAATGATAAGAAACCATCACAGATGTATTCAGAAATGTATCTCTGAGGTGAATATAAATCCAACCTAGTCAACAATGAAGACCAATCATCTGAAGTACTAGCAGATTGCTCTGCCAATCTTTCTCGTTACTTTTTTTTTTTTTTTTTTTAAGACAGAGTCTGTGTTAGTTACTCAGGCTGACCACCACAAACGTAAATCTTCCTCCTTGGACTCTCTTCAGCAGATGGACTTGTAGATGTGTACCAACACAGCTGACTTCTTGTTACCTTTTCTTGGTAATTTTTAGATGGACCAATCCACTTACACCCAGTAGGTTGTCAGAACACATCTGTTGTTGAATGTGTAGTTAGAGATTTTTTACTCTTCTCAGATTGCACTGATGTTGAAACTTCCTTCACTTTTCCACATGATCTCTTCATTTTACAAGATATATATCAGTTAAGAGGCACACTGGGATCTGAGTATGTCCCAGCGGGAGGCTCTGAAGCCTCTGTTGAAGACCTGGCCTGAAGCATGGCAGAATGGTATCTGAATTTTGTGAAGCCAAACTAATAGCATTTCAACAGAGGGAGAAGCTATAGGCCTTGGGAATTGGTGTCAGAAGGTAGGATAGCCTGGAGAACATTGATGCTCACAGTGAACATTTAGGAAGCAAGGAGAGATGCGGCTCAGAAAGTGTAAATTACACAGGGAGCACGCATTAGAGGAGCAAGGTTGAAGACAATGCTGGAGGTATGGTTTTGGGTGGGATCACTTATAACGAGGGTAGAAGAGGTTGTGATCAGTAAAATAACAAGAAGTTGAGGTTTCAGACCAGATTCTAGAGTACACAGTGGATGGTTCTGGTACAGGTTTTCCTTATGGCCTCTCCCTGCTTACCTAGTTCCATCCTGTGGCATCCAAGGGAAGCAGTTCTGAAATTCAGTCTTCTTACCAGTATTAAGTTGATTGCAGTAAATGTATCTTTCTGGGTTTGGAGGAGCCCAGGCTTATGGACTCAAACCACCACAGCTGTCCAAATGTGAGGTTCTCACTTCCCATCCAAAGTCCTCCCTTGCTTCAGAAGAAACAAGAATAGGGGGCCAGTTCTTGCCAGCTATCTGGGAACTAACCCCAGTAACTATAGCTCATGGTCTATTTCTTACTTTACCCCTAAATTCTAAACACTGAGTCTCAGTCAACACAAAACCTTTTATGGAATTCTGCTGCAAACCAGTTCCTCTTATACTTGCTGAAAATGAAGTTAAAATGAAGGTATTGGCTCTGGGTTCATGGAGACTGTAGCCAAGGGAGAGCATCTAGTACATAGAAGTTTCTGTAAGATAACAGATGCTGTGATGGGGAAATGGAAGCATGTCAGAGAGCAGCTAACTGAAACTGGGGTGTAAGAAGGTGGGTGTGACAGGAAGGACTCCTTGAGGAAGCGAGAGTGAACCCTGAAGCAAAGGACAAGTAGGACTGAACTGAGTAGAGGTCTGTGGTATACGTGGAATGCTGGTGTTATTGGGAAGGAATAGCATTTCAAGCCACTGAGGTTGAAACAGATAAACACATTCAAGGGTCTGGGCATAATATAGTGGAGCCACAAAGGATATTCTATTTCATTTTCTGTGGCTTTGAACAATAGTTTTGATTGATACCTATATGTACTTGACTTATTTGATACAAGTTTCACATGCCAAAGAAGGAGGAGTGTTACTTTGCAGAGTTTTAAGGATTAGATGAGGTGTACACTGTGATGACTTATAGCTCAGTATCTGTCTTGTGGTAGATGTTCAATAGTGCTGTGTATTCATTTGCCTTATTCATACTCAACCATGCCTACCCTAACTGTTGCTCATGTTCTAGGGTAGTTATCTCACTTGGATTTCTTTGTAGGTTCCAACTGTAGCTGTTTTCATCGAGTGGGGGAAGTGATCCATAGCTCATCTATTCTACTCAATTAGGTTGGAGGATTCATGCCCAAAGTCCACTAAGGCTGATAGAACTCTGGTTTCTGTAGAGGGTAGGAACAAGGAATTGTACCGAATACTGCTATTAAAAATCCTTCCCTGCCCCTACACCTTGTTTCTTACTCACTGCCTTAGCAAATCCAGCCCCAGGGTATAGAGTCCACCCAGACCTCCCTTCACTTTAAATCATCTTTACCATACATAGCATTACAGTCTAATGGGTAGGCTTCACTAATAATTTGGAATGCAATATCTGCTGAAGAGGATTCCAATTTTTCTAGCATCTTGGCCACTCTACTGTCTCTCAGAGGAGAGAACAATTAGTGTTAAAATGCCCTTGCTTCAATGGACAATGGTAATCTATGAATATTTATCTGCCAGGACAACAACGTTCTTTGTTTTGGACTATCTTGTGACATCAATGAAGTGATGTGGCTTATAAGAAAACCTCACTAAATGTCTTTTCTACATTTCTGATGATTCTATTTTTACTCCAGGGGTTCTCAGGGGTAGGGATGATGCTGTTGGAGACTTATTCAAAGAAAGTCAAATTGGTAATGGGCTTACAGTTTGAAAGGCACTAGCAAATCACATAGCCATCCAAAGCTCCTTTATACTTCAAGGTTCCATTGTTCACTTGGCCCTCTCAGGGCCACAGTCATCACCCTGATTTAAAGTGAATCAGGATCATGCAAGACATCTTCTGCACCAGGCCTTCCTGTTGCTGCCTTCTCTGTCTTTACAGAGTATCAGCAAGCCTTTCCCCTGCAGACCTCTGAGCTGGTGCTAGTCTTATCTCAGAGCTACAAGTGCACCACATTTATTTTGTTGCCATTCACCCTTGTTGAGAGGAAACTGGCAAGTCCCTCTCAGAAGAGTTGTTTTCTATGTCTTAGATCTTCCTGATCCATTTTGTGTCTGATATATATATTATATAGCATATAAACTGTGCATTCATTATATATAATGTTTTGGATTGATCTTTTACAATTCCCCTGTTTCCAGAAACCAGAACCACAAAGATTCACTGAACTTTTACCTTGTTCCTGAGGTATATAATGTATTGCTACTTCTTCGGGAGAAGTTGGTTGCTCACCTGTTTACCTAAGGATTATTTGTCACACAGCTAAATCTATTGGACATAGTGTCCTATCCTGGTTTGCTCTGACATTTATAATGTTTACTCTCCATTGCAGTAGGTTCACAGTGACTATGAACCCGAGGATCAGTTAGGGTTAAAGAAGAGAACATGATCCAGGTCTCCTACCTATAGACTTTGGAACTAGCAGGCAAACTATCAAACAATCCAGTCTTACATTTCCAATGTCTAACCTCAGCCCTATCCTGAAATCCTGCTTTATCCTTCCTGGATTTTATCATCCTAAAGCCAGTCATAGTAACTAAGTGGGTTTCTTTTTCCTATCATAAGACATACACCCTGGCATGTGATGGAGTAGCAATTGCCCCACTAGCATGAGTCACAGAGGATGGTGTTCCCTATTTCAGACCTGTGCAAAAGCTGATTCAGAAAGGACACTGATTAAGATAGGCTTAGAGAGCCAACTCCGTGAGATGGAAACTTGTCTTGTTTATTTCTGTTTTCCAATATCTAGTTCAGAACTCAGAATTTAGTATCAATCAGTAATACTATGTACATGAATAACAAGACAATCTAAGAGAATTATAAATTTGAAAAAAAAAAAATGGAAGCTAAAGTAAGTGCAATAAAGTGACTTAGATTCCCCTATTTAAAAAAGAAAGAACTAAAGTGAATTTAACAAATGTTGAATATAAAACATTGCAAATTCTTAATTAAAGATGGAATATGTCTTATTTACTTTTATACAGTGAGACACCATGGCGAAGGCAACTTATAGAAGAACAAGTTTATTAGGGCTTACAGTCTAAGACTGTGAGTCCATAACCCTCATGGTGGGGACCATGGTAGCAGGCTGGCAGACATAGTGCTGGAGTGGTAGCTGAGACTTCATATCTTGAGATACAACCACTAGGCAGAGGCAGCGGGTAAATGGGAATGCTTCAGACTTTTCAAATCTCAAAGTCCAGTCCCTAGTGGCACACCTCCTCCAACAAGGACATACTTTCTATGCCTTTCCTAACAGGTCTACCAAGTAAGAACCAAGCATGCAAATATATGAGCCTGTGGGGGGTATTCTTATTCAAATAACCACAGAATGTAACAATATTAATGGTCATTATCTTATTGCTAGTGGTATTCTCATTAGAACAAAACCTGGAGTTTTGGTGACAGTTTTGGATTTTACAGATGGATGTATTTAAATATATCTATTAAACATTTAGACTTAACAAGGGAAAAAAAAGCAAGTTATATCTAGATCACAAATGTGTCAAGATCAGAACCTATTGATTATTCATCTCCATATCCTGTAAAGCATTTAACGTACCATATTGTGTTCAAAATCCTTTATTCTTGAGTTCAGTCTTTGCACTAGCTAATAGCTTCATTCTACCTGTAATTCTATAGGTTTGGATCATCACAACGATGGTTTTATGTCTTTTAGTAAAACCTGGATTGAACTGCTCTCAATCAGATAGTGATTACTCATTAAGAATACACACATAGATTGCAGCAAAAATGTCCCTCTTTCCATAAGTTCCATAGATTCCATGGAATAAAATACTGCAGAATCACTCCACCAGTACCACACATGGGTACTTTGCTGATCCCTGTCTCTCCTACCTCCTCTTTTTTCAGAAGTCTTTTATCTCTTTCTAGCCTTTTGATTCATATAAAAATTCTTGCTGTCTCGAAGCAACACTCTGGCAATGTCTTCTTTGTGTTTCACAATTAGGTCCAGTAAGAAGCAATACTTACAAGCTCACCAATGAATTCTCCACTTGTCTCTTCTGTGACCATGGAAACAGCAACATCTTTTCTACCATCAGCATTCAACTGATGGAAAGCTTGACCAGCAGATAGGTTTCTGTGCTACCTTGATTTTTATCTTCATATTACTTCAAATGCATAAGTACCCCTCCTGACTTACTACTAGGGTCATAGGAAGAATGTTCCTGTTGTGTCCTCAATGTGAAATGTCCTCCACAGCCTCATGCGTCCCCATGCTTTGTCCCCGCACTTTGTCCAAAGATGGTAGTGCTGCTTTGGGAAATTGTGGAACCTGTAGGAGGGATTGCCTAACTTGAGGAAGAGGATCACTGTGGGGGGCAGGACCTGAGGTTATAATCTGGTTCTGCTTCTGCAATTCTACCTCACGATCACCACTTCCTGTATTCCAAGGTGTAGCAAATAGAATCCTGCCCCTTAGAGCTACACTACTGTATCTTCCTCATATTGATAAATTTATATGCTCTGAGACCATGAATCAAGATATATCCTTCTTTCTTTAAATTGCTTCTTTTAGGCATTCTGTCACAGTGGTTATGAAAGATAACATAATTTATGTTTAGTGTACAAGTGTTGGCTTGAATATATTAGTGTAGCAAGTACATGCCTAGGTGCCAGTGGAGGCCAGAAGAGGGCTTTGGATCCCCTGGAAATGGAAGTTACAGATGGTTGCAAGCTGTTGTGTGGGTTCTGGGAATTGAACCCAGGTCCTCTGCAAGAGCAACAAGGATTAACTGCTGAATCACATCTCCAATTCCAGCTAACACAATTCTCAATAAGTCCTAAAAGGGAGATGTTCTCATTCTAGAGAGATGGCTCAGGGCTTAAAAGCGCTTGATGTTCTGCAAAGGACTCAGTTTGTTTCTGGTATCCATGTGTGGTTCACAGACTTTTGTAACTCCAGTTCTAGGGAATCTAATGCTCTCTTCTGGCCTCCATAGATACACTGTGTGTCTATGGTATACATGTAAACAAAGCACTCATACACATAAAGTAAATAAACCTTTAAGAAAAAATTTAGAGAAATTTAAGCAGACACTCAAGAGACCTAGAGAAGTATTGAGGTTTAGATTTAAGTAAAGATGTTCTAGATCTTCAGGAAAAGAACAATTGCCTTCAACCCAAGATATCCTTTTTAAAATTCATGGGTTTTACCTGTGGGGCAGCTCTTCTGCTCTAGCTCAGGACATGTTGTGAGTAGTGAAAATGAGAACAAGATGCACAATGCAGTGTGGCAAAGTCAATGGAAAGCCGGTGGAACATGAGAGGGAAGGGATAGATAGCCAGGCACAAAGTTGGCAGGAAGTCTGTACAATAGATATTGACTTCATTTAGAACCACCTTTCTGATGAAGAAAAAACTGTATAGAATTTAGCAGAACAGATTTTAAGAGAAGGATTATGTGCTAGGGCATAAATTTAGTATCAAGTCAATGGGTAGAAAGTCTTCAGGTACATGTCGACTTTGCATTAGCTTATCTATCTTTGGAATTGTTAGTGATTTTCTTAAAGTTCAAAGAAAGTACACATGCATGGAAATTAATCAAACTGTAAATTATGATATAAGCAACTTAATTTTTTCTGAATAATTTAGTTTTCATTATTAGTCTGGAGCAAAGTCTTTAAAGACAGAAAATTATTACTCTTTCAAAGATAGGAAGCTTTAAACTTAGTAGCATGTTATGGATTTGATCAGATCAGTTAGGAAGTGAATGGTCTCATTCTATATGAGGATGTCTAGACTGACTTTTTATAGAAGGAGTAGAACCAAGTCTATATCCTGATCTGTATATGATTGTTCTATATAAAATCACAAACATTGTCACCTCTTTGGAGGAGCTTAATTCTGTACACTTAGCTCTGTGTGTGTTTTGACCCTAGTACCCATCTTCTCCCAACAGACTAATTATTTTCTACTGTCTGTCTTAATCAGAACATCAGCAACATGAAAGGTTTAGCACTGTTGGTGGTTTTGTTTACTCCGTTATCTCAACTTTCTAGAGCAGTGGTTGGTACATTGAGTTTGTAGCATGTGCAGGTGTGGAGCCATAAATACACAAACAGTGGAAATAGATACACAGTTTGAGTGTTCGGTCTCTCTTGCTTCTATCTGAAATAAACATAGTGTTGGGTCAGATGCCTTAGGAAATGGCAGGATCTCATGTCTTTGCTTCAAGGACAACACTCTAGTTTGGATTTTTAATGTCCCTCAAAGGATTCTGTATCAATAGATAAGCCCCTGACTCATGGCATTATTGGGAGATATTAGAATACTTAAGACAAGGAATGTAGCAAAAAGAAGTTAGGTATTTGGGGATATCCCTGAAAGAAGATTGTGGGATGTCAGTCTATTCCTCCTTTTACTTTCCAAGCAGCAGAGTATTAAGCACAAACAGAAAGCTGGATTGGCTGGGCATGCACTCTGATGAAGATGCACCAGCCCCAGCAGGAAAACTTGAAGCATTTATTTTAGACATCTGAATTGAAGCAGGTTTGTTGTACACAGCTGAACAAGGAAGCCCATTTAGTTAATCTCAGATTAGCTAATCTAAGATTTTTATAGGGAACCTGAGTAGCTGGAAACATCCAAGAAGAAGAAACTGTGGTTTATACTCTCTGAACATGCTGTCAACATCCACAGACAGACCAGAGGAAGGCTTTGCATTCCCATGAGTCTGCAGCATCAGAGTGCTTGACACAGTTAGCTCATGTCAATAATATACATCCACTTAGGACTTCATCTTCCCCCACACTCACCCCAGGTATAAAAGCAAAGAACCAACAACCAAACACAGACTAAAAACTCAAATACTATGATCTTTTTTTTCAGATATTTTGTTACAGTAAATGAGAGCTAACTTATACAGACACTGAAACATCAATAAGTGTCTACCTTATTAAGTAGGAAAAATACATTTCTTTATATAATCCAACATCTGATCATTTCTCTGTCCTTCTCTAATTTTTTTATTGGATATTTTATTTACATTTCAGATGTTATCCCCTTACCCCATTTCCCCCCTCCATTCCCAATTTTATGGTGCACTCTTGCCTGCAAATATTGTTTCCAAATCCTGTGGTCAAATGGCTTCAGCTAGATGTAATCACCAGAGAAATGTGGGGAAAGGAAAAGCCAGAGTATTCCCACCCACTTCATTTTCTCTTCCTTCTGGTTGTAGCTCAGTGTTGGGGTTGCCTTCTCTGTGATCCCACAGAACCCCCACAGTCCTTCTTCCATCCAGCACCTATCTTATTAAAACCTGTCCATCCTTCCACAATACATAGACACAGTGAGGTAAGTTTGATCCTGTCTTGGATTGTTATTTGCTCTCTTGGCATGATGTTAAATCGGACTGAATCCAACACCATAACCTAACCATGGAAGTCCCAATGTTTTGTCCCTTAATCCAGGTGGAAATGGAAAATATATTACCTCCTTCCTGACTGATATGCCATCTACAAACTACCAGTACTCAGAGGAGAAGAAATGGGGAAATTTTCAATTATTTCAGAATTAGAGGCAGGTCTAATCAACTTTAAAGTACATTTATCAAAGAGACCAATATATCTCTGCCAGTTTTCTTGTGAATAAGTTCGTGTCCATGTTATGTGAAAATATTTGCAGATGTTTTTAGAGTCTAATATCTAATTGTGGTTAAGCCAACAAAGGAACTGAGGCTTTATCCAACGTTTATTTTGTAAGGCTGACACATAGCTTTTCCAGATACAGTGTCCATCCCCCACAGTATGCTGAAGCCAAAGATTCCATTACATAAAGTTCAAGTCTCTCAGTTACACAGAAATATAAACAGCCTGCTCAGTGTCACTTGGAATTATATTAGCTTTAGGAAGAAAGTAATATTCTAATATTAAACAGTGCTGACCTCTGTATACAGAAATTTGGAGATGATAGAAGTGGAAATTCTGAAATTTCTTCATTAGAAGATAAAGCACTATACTTTGACATAACACACATACATACGCACATATTTTATCATTAACTATGTTCTCTTTGTGGAGTCTACTTATAATTAAATAATACACAAAGAGTGCTTCCATGAGTACTTAATGAGACATTTGACAACCTTCTGTGATAGGAAGCAGAATAAGCAAGCAGAAAGATTTGTCAAATTTATACAGTTCTCTTGGCTCGGCAAGGGCAACCTCAACTGTGGACATGGTGTTTGTGGTTTTCCCGGATGGCTTAAGAAAGGCAGCAAATGCTAGGACAGCACAGCTAATGTAAATTTCCACAGACTGAAGATCTAATATTGTCTTTATCCATTACAGACCAAACTAGTACAACAGATGACCCATATCCACATAATTACCTCAATTCTCCAAGCCAAATCACAATTCTTCCTACTTCTGTATAAAAATTGTGATCTTAAAGAAAATCTACTGGGATCTGGAGGAATGGCTCAGCGGTTAAGAGCAATGACTGCTCTTCCAATAGTCCTGAGTTCAACTCAGAGCAACCACATGGTGACTTACAACCATCTGTAATGGGGTCTGATGCCTTCTTCTGATGTGTCTGAAGACAGCTACAGTGTGCTCATATACAGAAAAATAAATAAATAAATAATTGAAAAAAAATAAGAAAAAGTCAGACCTCTCTGTATTCTCTGTCCATTGACACCTTAGAAATCCAAGTCACATCTCCCTAGTGCAAATCCTATAGTACGATGACAGATTATTTTGTAGGAGACACTGCCAAGAAAAGAGGTTGTAGAACTGACTTTTCTGAAAGAATAGTAAAAGCCTCTTTCTATGAGGAATTTTAACTCACCAAGAAAGATGTGGTCTTACTGTGTGCTTAATGTGATTATAGGCTATCACAGAATACCAGGAAACCAGAAGTTTCTGTTTACCCTCATAGGAAAAAAAAATCCTTCTGAAGCATCTGACCCCTGAAATTTTCAACATCCTGGTATGTCGCATCAGCAAGTGACACTGATATTTAGCTGGATTCGTATGTAATCAGCCAGGGCAGGGGGCGGGGCTATATTGACCAGCATTCTTCTAAGATACTGCGCATATACATGAGAAAATGCACCTAAATCAACTACAGACAATGGACAAATTTGAGAATAGGTTAGAGCAAGATATTTAAGCCATTTTCAAACAGTAATAATTATTTACTAAGTATACCTCTAAGGCATCAGTTCTCAACTTTCCTAATGTTGAAATTCTTTAATATAGTTACTCATGTTATGATGACCCCAACCTTAAAATTATTTTTTTCTACTTCAAAACTGTAACCTCATATTACTATGAATCATAATGTAAGTATCTGATATGCAGAATATCTTATATGTGACCCCCAAAGGAGTCAAGACACACAAGTTAAGAATCACTTAGAGGGAAACGTGTCTCAGACACTGGAGACCTTTTGCCTTGGTGAAGATTTAGGACTTGTGAATTAAAGAAGCAACACCAAATTACTCGGCACAGTAGAGGAAAACAAACCATGCTTGACTATCATAGAATGGAGAACACCCTTCTTCTGAGTAGCCAAGTGAGACTTTAAGGAAGAAAGGTGAAGAGGTTCTATGGGAAGCATTACCATACCAGAGTTGCAGTAAACAAAGCATTGCTTAAGGATTGTTTTGTCACTAGAGGTTTAGGGAAATGCAGAGGCAATAAGATTAGTAAAAAGAAGAAATAGGCTACATTCAGAGGCTGCCAGAAGTCTAGAAAGCCCACACAGTAGTAAAGATGTCTACATGTTCACCTGCTGCCATGTTTTGACAGCCGATCCTTAATATTTTTCTTGGGGAAAAAAAAAGAATATCAAAGAAATCATAATTTACCTTCAGGGGTCCCTACCACCTATTAAGATGGAATATTAACTCCAAATTCCATCCGTGGCCTTGAGCCACATTTTTCTCTGCATTTCCTCACACACACAAACACACATACATATGTTCATATACATATATATGGAGATCAAAATTCTTTCATTGTGCCTCTTAAAATTGGTTTTGCTAGTTTACTTTGCAGGCTCACAAATACTAAAGCTAACTGGGTAGAGGATAAGTTTTCTTTTTGAACAAGCCTCCGCTAAGGTGAGAGAGAAATTCAACCTTGGCCGTTAGTGAGGTAGACACTAAAACATAGCTCGAAGTCCAAAGGAATAAGAGATCATTTAGGATGAGCCAAATGTGAATGACCAAAGATCCGGAGCACAGATTCAGTTTGCTCTGACAACATACTCCACTGTGGAAGAAGGCACATGGACTTTCACTCGCAAATATGTTGGTGGGATTCTAGGTAACTGGGCTTCAAAAAATTGGGTGAATCTTCACTAAATGTTCCAGATGGTATAGAAGTCTTAGCCTTTGCGTTGGTGGGAGCAAGAGGTCTGCTAAGCTTAGCAATACATTCCAGGAGCTTTGCCTAATTGTCACAGGAATGTGAGGTCAAATGCAGAGGTTGAAAGTAAATGGCTAGTGTAGATAACCTACGAAAATGTTCGCTTCATTACATATTCCATCTCTCCACAGTCATGGTATTGTGCTCAGTCAATGTAAACGTGGCTTCTTCAAGGTCTTTAGGTCCACCTGGATTATGAGGAAGAGGATCCTCTTTAGTCTCCACTATATTCCAGCAGTCTGAAAACCAAGCTTTGGTTCTGAGGACACTATGCCCAGTTAACAATATTGAGGTATCCCTGTAGTGTCTCTTGATAAAGAACTCATAGTTGAGGTACAGGCTGTGTAAATGTTTAGACTTCTTAGAGTTTCCTGTCCTTCTGATGTCCTGTATGGTACAGGGAATGAGCACATCTGCCTGCAATCTCAGAAGCTGCCCTTCTTAAGAATATTCTTTCTTTCCCACTTACATTTTTCCCTAATATACTGCTCCCCATTAAGTACCTTGGTCTTTCCAGGCATAAAAGCTAGAAATAACCATTGCTGGTGACAATGTTTGCTTTCTGTATCCAAGCACACTCTTCTACCCAGGCAAATGATTCCTCTGGGAGAGATGAAGATATACAAAGAAAGCATGAAGGTGTCTCAGCAAAACACCCTTATGTATGTATTTAACAGGATCCTTCATGTATGGCAATGATTGTTTAAAATCTTGATATTTCAAGTCTAAACAATAGGATCTTTATAAATGGGTTCCCTGGCCTTCTCTGGTCTCACAGTGACATCTCTACAGAAACTAGAGTTTGAAGCACAGTGAGCTTGAGAAAATACTGAGTTTGTGCTCATTGATAGAGACACACTTCTCACCATTTCCCAGTGCTTTCCCTTCATGTCAGTAGAACACTCCATGCTGAGCTTCTCACCATGAAGACAGCATCCTACAGGGCAACTTTGGGATCTCATGTTGCCTTCTAAAGCTGGATATGCCCACCTTCCTTGTTGAGCTGTTCTGTGTCCCCACTCACCCTGCCCACCTGGTGAGAGCTGGGTCTAGCCTGCCAGGTCTCTGGTCTCAAAGGTTTTCTGAGAAGTAAACATCTGGGGGAGCTTTTCCTGCCCCACCCATCATCCTCCAGAAGAATGTCAGCAATAATCCTGGGTCAGCAAACCAAAAAGCATCCCTGGTCTACCTGGCTCCGGCCAGAAGCAGCAGTGGCCTTTGCAAAAATAGCAGCAAGGGGAGGGAGAACAGGAGCCCTGGGACTGGGTGGACCTCACACTTACCTCCTGCTGCTTGTTTACCAGCAGCCCAGAGAAGGGAAAATGAGGTCACCAAATACTGCTGCTTCCTCCCCACTGGTCCCCATGATGCTCCTAACTGGACACATTCACCTACTGTGCTGGTCCCTTTGGAACCTAAACTCTGACATGTGATGGGATTATGGAATTATTTATATGCCACCATGTTCCATTTATGCAGTTTCATGCATGCTAGGAGAACACTCTACCACCTGGGCTACATCCGGAGGTTCAGGTTCTATTTTTTTAAATAGGGCATCATTGTTGTTCAACATTACTTTGCACCAGTCAGCAGCGGCCCTTACTCTCTAGTCTCTAGAGTCTGTTCTCAGAGTCTTCTTATATATAAACTGGGGGTCAAAGGGACTGCATCATGTTCCTTAGATGGTGAGTTGTGTATTTCATGATTCCAAGCTCAGATTTCTGGCTGTCTGTGCCCATTTGCAGCCTTTTCATGTGTCTACCTCACCAAGACCTCTTTAGATTTATCTGTCAGTGCTAGATGGAAGAGGAGTATTAAAATGTCCAACATAAAGAGGCTCTTCAGAAAAACTAGGTATTTGGGAAATTCTAGAAGTAGGTGTCTCCAGGAGAACCAAGTAGTTCATAGCTGAAAATAAAATCTAAACTCGTCTCTATTATTTTACAAAAAGTCACTTTCTGTTTACAGACTGAAGCACTACTGTGTATACTGGGTGTGTTTCTATGTGTGTGTGTGTGTGTGTGTTAGAGGTGTCTGTGGGGTAGACACTCTTTAATATAGAGCAGTGAAAAGCCAAGAATAAGCGTATTGAATAAAGCAGAAGAACTAGAGTGTTTTGTAGCTTTGAAAAACATTGTGGCCAAACAAATTTTTTGCCAGCGGCAACCTGGGTTAGCTCTCTGTCTTCTCAGTGGGAACAAATTATATTTTCCAGTTCTACTGCTTTTCAGGGCCCAGCCTAAGGTAGGATATTCTTATGTAGTTCAGCAGCAGCCTGATCAGACCAACAGTTTTGTTTGAAAAGAAGGAAGAGAAGATGCCAGTTCTTTTACAGAGCTATAACTTTTCCAGAGAAATCTTTGGACCTCTAAGAAGAGTCTCTGTTAACAGAAGATGGAGGCATATTTTCTTTGAAAATTAAATTGCAACATAGTAAAGCATTCTTCAGTAGGAGGAAGACTTCTTTGGGCCACATCATTACTAATGAATTACCATTAACTGAATGTGAAGGCACTGTGTACACACAATCTCTCCTAACCTCCAGTAAAGGTCATGGCAAAGTTAGCAACACATTTCCGACGTAGAAACCAGAGATCAGAATCCAAACAATTTTAAATTGCGGGTGTGTGCAAGCTTCTAACAATGGAGCAAAGGCAGCGGATTCTGAGTTCGAGGCCAACTGGTCTACAGAGTGAGTTCCAGGACAGCCGGGGCTACACAAGAACCCGTCTCGAAAACCAAAAAAAAAAAAAAAAAAAAGAATCAAAAATTTGTTCAAAATTAGTTGAATTCTAGCAAGTGATGCAATTCTCCACCCACATGATCTTGATTACTCTTCGAACCGGGCAAAGTTACCAACACTCAGGTAGTGGCACCCATGACCAAGATATAATGGAGCATCTAGTTTAACACAGCTGTAGTCCTGATCGGGCCAGGCAGTTTACTTCCTCCTGAACCCTGGTGAGACCACATCTCCATGACGAGAGAACACTATTCCTTTAAAAACAGAGGATTGCCTGATTCTATTTAACCTAGATTATCTACATGAACTAACAAACAGTCTTAGGGAGGATTTGAATAAGGTGATGTTACTTCATGTGAGGTGCCTACACACAGTAAGCTCTTATACACAGCAAGGTTAAGAGTTTTGTAAATCACCAGCCTGAAAAAAAACAAAAAAAAAAAAAACATTTTTTTCTGATGTGCTTTCTTGTTTTCTTTCCATTTCCTGGATATCTGCCACTTTTAGATTCACCCTGTTATTAAGTATTTGCATTCAATTTGTTTTCCTGCCACATATGGTAGCCCACAGTCTTATGCAATGCTGGTCAATTTTTCTAGTTCATTCCAAACATAAAGAGTCAAAATAAAAGAGTATACTCTATTTAGTAATGATTCTTTCCTTCTTAAAAGCACAAGTTGAAGTGGGGAGACCATTACCTCAGCGTGCTCAGACATTATTAAAAACAAATTACTCAGGGCAGTAAAGGGAGAGCAGAAAAGGCTGGGGTGGGGGCATGAGAAGGAGTGAGAGAATGGGGCTCTTGTTGGCTCACACATGACATTATTTAGAAATGGTTTATTTTCCTAATGTGACCAGATGGCTCCCAGTCACATATAAAAACACCCAAACCATACTGATTTGCTTGACAAATGTCTTAAGAGCAGTTAACCTAGACTGAAAGGTGTGTGTCTATTTGAGGGTGAACTTTGTTCAAGGGTTTCATTGTCTGCTGAAGGAAAGGAGCCCCTGCTGTTGGTAAAACTCCAGTCTTAGAAGAACAGGCAGTTGGTTGAGCTGAAAGTTACAGGTTTGGATTTTCACTATGCTAATTCCTGTCGAGGTGACATAAGCAAACTGCTTCATTCCTCCATGTGAGAGGCAAGGTCATAACCCAGGGTTCTGATAGGATTTAAGAAAATATTATGAAAGAATGTGGAGTAGAGCCAGATGCTTGATAAAGTAAATGTTAGGCCCAAATATTAGCTGATCCTGTGATGAACTTGGATATGTCTTGAAACTTATGCTCTTAGTTTCAAGATGACAGAGGGTGTTAGGTTTGAAATCAAGGGAAAACGAAATTGAGGAATATCTTCAGACAAATTTCCCAAACTCTTTTAGTTCTTTATAAAATGTTGTGTATATACTTATTTTCTGTGTGTGCTTTTTTCTTTATTCAGACAGGACAGACAGACAAAGACACAGAGAGAACACAACTTTTCTCCTCTTCAACCAGTCAGTCCAAAGGCTAGAACTCAGGTCTTCCAGTTTTGTGGCAATCACCTTTACCCTCTGAGCATCTCACTGTCTGTGACTCTAATTTTCTTAATGTGCAAAATATCTTCTCCCTTTTGATTTTTGGTGACACGTGTGTTGTCAACATTTATTTTCTTTTTTGTTACTTTTTTTCTGTTGCTAAAAGTAGCAACCATTGTTAAGGCTGTGTCTGTGTTTTTGCAAATTGCTAAAATTTGACAAACAGGATAAACTTTAAAGCATATTCCAGTGGAAGAATTATATCCAGGCTCGGAATTTTAATCTGCTCTGTGCATATATAAACTGTGATTAAAGTAAATATCTACCTATGGAGAAGTGGTAGTGGCTTCTCTAACCTTGACTTTTAAGTTTAATGAGATGAAAGGATTCTGCCACCATAGAAAACCTCAAACTCCTTCCCTGGAACAGGGTATGGGTCACAATTTCTGAACACTTGAGACACAGAAGAATTTCAAAGTCAAGTGATCTGACTCTCTGTTGGGTGAATTAAAAGATAAGACTCAGGAAAGCTCAGGTTCTTCAGGAGTTCAGATCAGTCATCTGGGTGGTAATCTAGCATGTGGGAGATGCATAAAGCTTAAATAATATAGACTGTAAGAAAATAATTCAGATTTTAGCTTCATTGAAGAGTAAATGTTTGAGGTAATTGGCCTTATGATCTTCAATTATTAAAAAATTAAAGCAACCCTCTTTAATGTCTAAGTAAAAACATCATACATTCTTTTTAAATTTTTACTATTTATATAGTATATGCATATGTGTGTGAGAAAGAGGGAGAGAGAGAAAAGAGAGGAAGAGAGAAGAGAGAAGAGAGAGAGAGAGAGAGAGAGAGAGAGAGAGAACACATACACACAGAGGGAGAAAGGCAGAGAGAGAGTATGTGTTTGTGAGAGAATGAAAGTCTGCATGCCATGGTGGCTGTGTAGAGCTCAGACAACGTTCAGCCATCAGCTCTCTCCCTCTACCTGTGGCAGGATCTCTCTCTTCTGTCATGTTGCATATTCCATACTAAGTGACCCATGATCCTCTGTGAAATTTTCCTTGGTAGGTATGCTGGGATTACAGAGGCACACAACCACACAGAGCTTTTTACATAGGTTCTGGGTCTCACACTTGGGTCACCAGGCATGCATGGCAAGTGCCTTTACCCACAGAACCATCTCACCAGCCCTGTGAATTCAGTCTTACTAAAAATTTTAATACAACATATAAAACTTAAATCTTCTTCTTTGCCTCTACTTTCTTAAAGGTGACTACTGTTATGAGTTAATTGTGAACTTTCCAAAATGTTTTTTCCCCATACTTATAATATGAGAGATATTAATTTTAATGGGTATTCATCAAAAAAATTACTTAAGTGATTTTATAACTAGTTTTTCCATCTGTTATATTTTTAGAGATAGTTACACATCACATTACAGATATTTATCTTTCATTTTTAACTATTGTTTCCTGCCCCATAGTATGAATATACTGTTTCTTTTTAAATCGGGTCTTCATTCATCAATATTCTATTGCTGTGAGAAAATACCCAAGAAAATCAACTGAAAGAACCTGTGGTTATAGAGGTTTCTGTTCATGTTGGCCTGTAGTGCTCAGTATATCAAGATGTAGGATTGTAAGCTAGAACTAGGTATTTATCTCATTGAAGCTGGGGAACAAAGAGGAGAGGGAAAACTAGGGTCCCAATATCCATTTCCAGAGCATACACCAATGACCTAAATTCCTTCTATTAGTGTCCACCCACTCCTGCTGTAGTAGTCATTCTAGTATCTAATAAAAAGGACTTCCAATCAATCAATTAATTAATGAAAAGAGCCAGAAAAGGACATTTCATACTCATCAAAGGAAAAAATCCACCAAGATGACTTTTCAATTCTGAATATCTATGACCCAAACGCAAAGGTACTCACATTCATTTAAAAAAAAAAGAAAGAAAGAAAAACATTACAGAAGTTTAAATGACACATGGAACTCCACTCTCCTCAATGGACAGAAACTGAACAGAGAAATAATGAGAATAACAGACGTTTTGAATTAAATAGACCTAACAGATATCCACAATACATTTCACCCAAAGACTAAAGAATATACCTTCTTCTCTGTACCTCATAGAACCTTCTTCAAAACTGACCATATACTTGATCCCAAAGCAAGGCTCAACAGATACAAGAAAATCAAAATATCACCTTGTATTTTATCAGACCACCATGAATTAAAGCACGACTTTAACAACAACAGAAACAACAGAAAGCCCACAAAGAAACTGCAGAGATCTCATACTAGCAACTTAACAGCACACCTGAAAGCCTAGAAGAAAAAGAAGCAAACACATCCAAGAGAAGTAGACAGCAGGAAATAATCAAATCCAGGACTGAAACCAATCAATTAGAAACAACGAAAAACAATATAAAGAATCAACAAAACCAAGAGCTTTTTCTTTGAGAAAATCAACAAGTGAGACAAACTCTTAGCCAAACTAACCAAAAGACAGAGAGACAGTATCCAAAAAAAAAAAAAAAGAAAAAGAAAAAAAAAACGAAATAAGAAACGAAAAGGGATAAATAATAACAGACAATGAGGAAATCTAAAGAATCATTAGGTCTTTCTTACTTCAAAAGCCTGACTCCACCAAATTGGGAAATCCAAATGAAATGAATGATTTTCTTGGTAGATACCACTTATCAAAGCTAAATCAAGATCAGGTGAACTATTTAAATGTCCTATAACCCATAAGGAAATATAAGTAGCCATTAAAAGTCTCTCAACCAAAATAAATAAATAAATAAATAACCCAGGGAAAGATGGTTTTAGTACACAGTTCTACCAGAGTTTAAAAAAAAAGCTAATACCAATACTCCTCAAACTATCCCACAAAATTGTAACAGAAAGAAAATTGTTCAATTCATTTTATGAGTCCACAGTCACTCTGATACCTAACCCACACAACGACTTAACAAAGAGAAAGAACTTCAGACAATTTCCTAATGACCATTGATGCAAAGATCCTCAATAAAATGTTCGCATACCAGCTCCAAGAATCAAGACACCATGATCAAGTAGGCTTCATTCCAGAGATGAAGGGATAGTTCAATATACAGAAAAGTCCATCAATTTAATCCACCATAGAAAATCTAAAAGTAAAAAATCTTATTTGCACTTGTACTTTCATAAGATCCCTTTAACATGTAGTAAGTCCATTCTCAATTTTATTAAGTTATTTGCATGGTCCTACACAGAAACTGTTATTTATTTAGTTAAACCTTTTGAATCTGTTAAAATCTTGGCAAAGGAGCTTTTGTCCACTTTTAGTTTTATTTAACCAACAAACAATAATGTAAGTATTTTGTAGCAACTTATGTTAACAAAAAATTGCCAAAAATATCTAATTTCATATCACTGTTGTTATTAAGTGACAGACACACTTCTCCACTCAATAGAGCTGAAGAAATGAAGTCCCATAATGTTGAAGTCATGGTTTATGTTGTAGTTTTGTTTGTTAATTTGAGATAGGGTTTCCCTGTGTAGTCCAGGTTAGCCTCACATTCGTTATCCCCCTCCCCTCTACAGGGATTTTAGAAATGTACCACCATACCCATCTATGAAAATCAAATCTAAATACTATTACCTTTGGGTTCAGATTTTCCTTCCAGGTGAATATCTGTAGTCTTACTCAGTTTGCATGAAAGCCTGGACCCTCAGAGAAGGAGTGACTTAGGTAAGAATTAGCTCATCTAACCTCTACTTCACAGCTCAGCAAACTAAGATGGCGCATAGGGCTAGACAAACCTGGGGTTTAAGTTGAGGTGCTTTGCATTAGCTATGTGGTTTCTGTGGTGGCAGTATTTCATAAAGAAATTCTAGCAGTTTCTCCTGATAATCTACTAAAAGGAAAAGAACACAGGGCTACTGTCAAACCATTGTTAGAACTTCATTTTAATTCATAAAGTAACTTAAGATGACATTTTAAACTGAAGGTTCTTCATATTTACACTATGCTATGAGAAAAAATAAAGAGAATTAAAACATCCTGAGGTCAATAATATATTCTGAATACTTTCAGTCCACCTGCTTAGTAGGCAAGTATTTCATGGATGGTCATATATGGTTTAGCTCTACATGCGCCTTCAAAAGTCCAGAGGCTAAATGCTCAATTCCTAGCCTGTGGTGCTACTGGGAGGTGATGCAACCTTTAAAAAGTAGAATATAGTGGATTCAAGATGGGAACTTGAAAAAGAATTAGGGATTCAGTATTCATTCATATTTGCCCCCTTCCTTGCTGACATAAGTGCATAGTCTTCCTTTATCACATGGTAGGTACTACTAATGTGACATATGATACTGTCATAAGCCCAGATCAACAGGGCCAGTGACTATGGAACCCTTTGATACTGGGAGCCAAAATAAATTATTAAGTTGATTTTCTTAGGTATTTTATCACTGCTACAGAAAGTTAAGTAACACAGATGGCATTGCAATGCTAAGTGCAGGTAAGTGAACGTGCTTGCATTGAGCTGCTTTGACTATCAAAAGCCCTTCTCAGCACTAGAAGGGCTTCAAGCTTTCCTTTGATTTGCTTTTTTTTTTTAATTCTGCACTTTCCTGCACTCAGAACTCAACAACACTTGAATTCTGGATTTGAAGAGTCATCTTTTGTGTCTGCCAGTAACTTTCTTAGCCAGTACAAAGAACCAAATGGTTTACCTGCAACCTAAACTTTAACAATCAGGAGTTGTATCTACTCCCCAGAAGACAGAGATAGTAGTAAACCTTGGCTTTGATGTCTTCAAATTTTTTCGCCAAAAAAGGATGGGGGAAAACCTAAATGTTCTAACAATACTTGGCAACATGGTTTTTGTTTGTCTTTGGGTAAGATACATACCAAGAAGAGTCTACTGCACAGTCATGGGCTGCATACCCTCACTGAATAAATCCTAATTATTCTTGAGTCTACAGTTTGGTCACCTCAAAGCCTGCATGTGCTCAACTGCAGTTCTTAGGACAAATTCTTTAAGGTTTTTGGTTGCATTTTTTCCATTTCAGTTTGTAAAAAATATTAAACCAGACCAGTTGTCTCAAATAGCCTAAGATATGAAACATATGCTCACAATGAGACCACAGAGGTAGACCCACAGAGAAAAGACCAAGTTTTATTTTTAGCAGAGACTTTAGATGCCTGTGCAACATGTTTATTTAAAAAGTAATAGTTGTTCATCCTGTATGCCAGGCTGTCACAAGACATACTAAAGAAGAGGGCCAAGTTTTTCCCCTCTAGGAACATGTGATGCTATCCTTCAGTGCCCTTCTTTCATGCCAGGAGACTGCCATTTTGAAGAATTAGAAGTTGAAAAGAGGTCATAGGAATAAAGCAGACTTTAAAAAGGAGCATTCTTTCTCCCTTCAGTCAGCCTCAAAGTGAAGAGAAATCATCATTAACTTCCTTTGGGCCCCTCTATAATACATTAGAGTGCACAACCTAGCAACTGTATACTGTGGTTCATAAAAATGTTCCTTAGTTTTCTACAAAATTGCAATTCTCTCCCATTATCCCATATCAGATGTTCTGGAAATATGAAAACTAGTTAGTAATGAGAAAAATTCTAACTTAGTCCCAGACAGCTTTCTCTGTATGGTGCAGCAAAGGTATGCTGTTTCTTCAGAAGTGGGGTCTTAGAAGTTTTGAACTTTATTTCTTTCTTTACTGATTGTGAAGTAAATTTCCTGTTCCTTCTGGAAATTTCTGATTCCAGAACAATTTTACTTCCTCCTCATCTTCTTCCCAGTTCTTTCAAAGAAGCAAATCTAGAAGAGAAGAGTATTGTGGAGGATCTCTGGGCTACAGCCTGTACTCTACCACTTCTATTGGAACTTCAGTGTTCTTAATTGTGAAGCAGATGAAAGCATTATTGTAACATCTGGCCTCATCAGATTAAGGATATGATTAAGGTAAATTAAATAGATGTGTCTACGAGTATTGACTTATGTCTTCTTTTACTAATTAATCCTTAGGGTTGTAAATCATCTAATTCTGGTCCATGATCACATTTCATACTTGGGAAGACTTTCCTTGGCTCTAATGTCTACCTGAACCAGTTCTCTCTGTTCTCAGAACATTGCCTTCAAAGTTGAGCTAACAAGTTCTGTGTCTGGATAAAGCTCAGATTTCCCCATTACTACTTTTACCATGTGGTTACTATGAACTCTATACCATATCAGGTAATTTCTAAGAGTCCCCATCACAAAAGATCCAGGTCTCACATAATGTGTTGATTATCTGTCTCTTTTATTGAGATAGATGGATGGAGAGCTCTGCTATCAAGATATAATAATTGCCACCATGTCCTACTTCCAGATACCAATAATAATAAGGCAAAACCAGATTTGTATAGATGCTTAACTCCACAAGCTAACAAGAATATCTTGGAGTATGTGGCTGATGCAAATTTTACCTAAGCCATCCTTCAGTTCATTCAAAAGGATCTCCTTGTATTCTATAACCACCATGAAATTTCACAGGACACTCTAGTATATCCTGTTTTAGCATTAGAGACACTCCTAATGTGATAGTTGATTTGAAGTGCTGAAATGTTTGGCATACCCTTGATCTCAATAAATTCCCCTTCCCTTGTTGGGCTAGAAAACAAGTCTGCCTGCCATTTCAACTTGGTTTCCACTGTCTACGCCCATGCAAGGCTGAGTATTGGGAAGCATTTCTTTCTTTCTTTCTTTCTTCTTTCTTTCTTTCTTTCTTTCTTTCTTTCTTTTTCTTTTCTTTCTTTCTTTCTTTCTTCTTCCTTCCTTCCTTCCTCCTCCCTCCCTCCCTCCCCTCCCTCTCCCTCCTCTCTCTCTCTCTCTCTTTCTTTCTTCCTTCCTTCCCCTCTCTCTCAGGGTTTTTCTGTGTAACAGCCCATGCTATCCTAGAGCTAAGCTCTGTAGACTAGGTTGGTCTTGAACTCATAGAGATTCACCTACCCATGCCTCCCAAGTCTGGGGATTAAAGGTGTTGGAGTGTGCCACAACCTCATGGCCATATGTTGAAATTTTAACCCCAGATAGTTTAGAAAGAAAGCATTAAGAAATTGATGAGAGAGAGAGTCTTTTTTTTTTTAATTTGCCAAGCTGTGATTGTTTATTAACTGATCAGATTACAAAAATACCATGGACGACACCTCAGTTCATCTGTCTGATAAGCCTGTTCATCTGGTCTTCCCTGTTGCCAGCGTCTCCACCTTCTACAAAGTGAGTTGTCTTTTTCTTCATTCCACCTTGTGGGGAAGATAATTTGAAAGACCACAGGAAGTTATTTGCTTCCTTGAAGCGTTTCCCAACTGTATAGATCTCATGAATTAGATCCTCCATGCAGATGATGCCAAATTTACCAAGGGATCGAGCAATCAGGCAATTATCTGTCAAGGCAATCCGCTAACTGATTTTGCCATAGCCTCGCTTGTAGATGAGCTCGTTTACTGACTTCAGGTTGGGGTACCCCCATGCAATGTACGGTTCCACAATCCTCAACATGTTAATGGAAGCCTTGTTGAGCTTAACAAAGGTGCCATTGAAGATCTGTCGATGACAAAGAAGCTACAATACCTTGCAGACCTTTGGGCTTACTCCATTGATATCTCGGATTCTGATGACAAACGCCAATTTTGGTTCTGCTGGCACATAGAAGTTCCCAGATTTCCTTGTCATCCTGGCCATCCGAATCTCAGTCCGGTACATCTGCTTGTATTCCTTGTGGTAGTGCTTTGCCTTCTCATAGATGAACTTCCTCCTTGCCTTTCAAAGTGTCTTCAGGGCAAACATCTTCCTCAGGCCTTCACCTTCAACTGTGAGAAATTCCTTCGCTTTTTCTTAAGGGTTTCTGGCACCCCAGGAAGTAGACGTTGATGTGGATTTCAGGATGTACATGCTGACAGGAGCCTGATATAGTTGTCTCCTTAGAAGGCTGCAAGAGTCTGACATATTCAGAGGCAGATGCTCACAGCTGATCATGGGGTTCCCAATGGAGAAGATAGAGTGAAGGCTGAAGGAGTGGAGAGGATTCGCGACACCATGAGGAAAGCAACAATACCAACCAACCAGCCTGGGAGCGCTTAGGGAGGGACCCATGGCTCCAGCTATATAGCAAGAGAGCTATATATTAAGTGGGAGAAGAGATCCTTGGTCCCATGAAGGCTGGACGTCGTGGGGGGGGTGGATATTCGAGGGTGGGGAGGTGAGGTACGGGGGAGGGTGGGTGGGGGTACACCAACGTGGAGGCAGGAGGAGGGGGGAAGGGATAGTGAGTTCCTGGGGGGGGGATGGGATAAGGAGAGAACATCTGAAATGTAAATAAAATTTCCAATAAAAAAAAAAAAGAATTTTTGGCACAGCAGGAACCTCTTTCTTAAGGGTTTCTGGCACACCAGCAACCTTCTTTCTCTTCCCTGGAACAACCTCCATGGTTCCAGCCGGAAAAGGAGAACGAGAGAGATTCTCTTGAGACATCCTTGACAACCAGAACTACATCAATTTTTTTTCATTTGTAATAACTATGGCTATTCTATGACATCAGCCCAAATTGACTACGTAGGAAAAATTCACACAAATGATCTTCATTCTCCACTGATTTTATGACAGCAATAGAATTTATAGTGACTCAGTCAAACTGAGTGGAGTTACATAAAAACAAGAGTGGAAGATGCATCTCAAAGCATGAAAAATAATAATCTTTGTCATTGAAGGTTTGTGTTTCAAACCCCATGACTCCTTTTAATTCTAAGCAAAATGAATCTAATTTTTTTTAAAGCTTAGTGATCTGCCAAATAATGCTGCAAATCTTCTTAATTTCCTAATTTTTCATTTCATTCTGACAACTCTGGCGGAGACATAAAAGGGATCTTTTAGTGAAGAGATTCCAAGTTGACTTCAGTTGAAAAAGATTCCTGAATCTACTTGATATACTTTGAATTCTGGGTATGTTTAATCCTTCAAACTTAACTTATTAAAGAAGCCTTTTGGTTTCTATTGATTACCTCAAAGACATATGGTTACTGGATCTATCTGACTTCCCACTATGATTATGAAATCAAATCAATGTTTCTATCCAGCTTAAATCCAGTGTCAATGTCCCAGTACAGTCCCATCCAGTACTGACTAGTACTAAGCTGTATAACCAACAGAACGCTGCTGAAATGTTGCTGAAGCCATTTCAGCAGCTGCTCTGCCCACTGCTGGATCACTAAATGTTTCCAAGCCTGAAAGCACTTGGGCTTGGGATGAGCAACATATGGGAGGGAGCACAGGTCACAGTTGTTCAGCAGTTGAGTGAGCCATCTTCAGTGCTGGTCCTGAAGCCCAGTTTATGCCTACGTGTGACTGCAGCTGATGTCTAAAGGGAGCTCAGAAGCATCAGATGACCAGATCCTGAATTCCTGAACACATGAGAAATAATTTTTTTTGAATTACTAAACTTAGGGCTATTTGGTTATTCAACAATAGAAAACTTATATGCTCAGGTAAGAACATTAAAATCAGTATGTAGAGAGCTGTTGTTTACAAGTATCTCAGAATCGTGGGTTCCAAAACACTGTCCTTTAATCGCTGTGGCAAGCATAATTGGGATTTTAAGAATACCTGGCTTTTGAATATTCCTTCTCTGTTATGAGGAGGGAAAGCTGTTTGGTTTTGATAAGAGTTAGATCCAGGACAGAAAAGACAATTACTTACTTTGCACATTTTTCTGAAATCTGGGGTTTGAAAGAGTGCTCTAGGAACTTGCCCATCTAGGACCCTGAGTCAAGAGCCAAAGACACAGATGATAAGATGAGGGGAGTTGTCCAGTACCCAATGGCACTGTGGCATCATTGTAATCTATGGCTTTACGTGTGGCCCAGGAGTTGTGGCATTAGTGCCTTTGCTCAGTAGATTACTTTTATCCTCTTCATTTCCTGTAACTGACATCCTATGAACTATCCAATATTCCTCAAAAAAGATTCTTGTTGCTTCTACAAACTATCACTATATGCATACTGCATCACAAAAGGTGCAACAAAAGTCACATGAGAAGAGTCAGTGACATCAAAATATCTGATATTAACAGAAAGTTTCTCATTCTGGCTGACCAGATCTGTCTTCTAAGCCACAACTTAAGGGGAAAGAAAAAGATGAGTTTTGATAAAGAAAGATTAAAATTAAAGGGCACAGACTCTAACCTGTTATAGGCAGGAGCATCAGTGGGAACCAGCATCTTGGAGTTCTCAATTGTTAGTGATTTACAAACTAAATGGGCCTCAGTCTACACACTTCCCCTTCTGTAGGCTTATGCTTAAACGTTTATTATCATGCTAAAAATAATTTTAAAATCTTTCCCAAACTTCAAGAAACAGAAGCATCTAGAAAAGAAACAGCGATTTTAAAGCCTTCCTAGTTAAAGAAGGAGCAGGAAGAACGTAGAATTAATTCTGCCCAACTATAATGTGCTTGGAATTGAAACTAGATATAAAAGTTGATGAGCTAGTCATAAATATCAGACTTTATGTGGTTTTCCAAAATAATTAAGGAAACATATCCAGGGTAGATCTTGGATGCTTCATTTTTCTTCTCATATGCCCTTAATTAAATCTTAATTACAAACTGTCATAAGTTCCGATATTGTTAGGCTGCTAAATAGATCTGCAGGCAGGCCAGAGAATGACCTACGTGGAGAAAAAGTGAAGTAAAAAAATAGCTTCTTGCAGGTGATATTGATCAGCAATATCAGCTATATTTGAAGTCTTCCCTTGGTAGCCCCTATCCCATTGGCTATCAACCTGG
This sequence comes from Mastomys natalensis, assembly GCA_021653895.1. Classification (NCBI taxonomy): domain Eukaryota; kingdom Metazoa; phylum Chordata; class Mammalia; order Rodentia; family Muridae; genus Mastomys; species Mastomys natalensis. Next base: position 607,767 of record JAJTUV010000035.1, read on the forward strand.
GAGTTGAAGGACCTTCCACAGGGATCACCTAAATCACAGATACTTATATTACAGTTCATAACAGTAGCAAAATTACAGTTACAATGTAGCGATGAAAATAATTTTATGGTTACTTCATAAGATTATATCCTTCTTAAAAATATGATACAGGTGATACCGAGATCAAACCCCTGCTGCTCTCCCTTTTGCTGTTATAAATAATGCTGTAGCAATTATCTGTAGTGCATGTGAATGGTTGCATTCAGTACATACTGAAGGTGGGACTGGTAGCCCAGACTGATCTCTGGTAGCCTGTATTTTCATCAGATGCTGAGAGTCCTTTTTCTTCTCTCAACTGTGGATTCCACCAAAATTATTAATAGTATTCATTTGATTTATAAACAATATAACTTTAAATTTGCCACTAACTTGATTATTAATGTGTAGGCTGAATATTACTTCACATGTGTTGGGCATTTATAGTCCCTATTTTGTAAAACTGTGCCTTTACAAGTTTTTCCAATTTTTTTTTTGATGGAAAGGAATGGACCACTTTAGCCTGCATCAGTCAGTATCATAGCTGACAGGCAGTTGGACTGTAACGGGATTTAAGGTTTCATTTGTAAGGGAACAGTGGAAAATGTTACCAACATCTGACCTCCCTCACCCCTGTTGGCATGTCTGCCTTCCTCTGCATTATGTTGCGTGGGGAAAATGACAAAAGACAGATGCTTCTTGCTAGGCTGGGAACTGTTTAATCATTCTTTCTAGTCCCAAGACAGTTACTGTAACTTTCTGGAGCTGATATCTTGGAATGTTGCTTGGTTTTCACTGTCTTGTAAACCATGTTGCAATTTTCCATTCCATGGAACCGGCAGGTCTGTGGGAGAATTTCTTTAAAGGTGTTACATTGTGGATAAAATGCTCAGACCAAAAGTTTTAAAACGGGAAGTTAAAGAATTTAGGATTTGTAAATAAATCATCAGGTCTTGTAGTAAAAAATCAAAATATATAACCTAGCCTGGCTCCTAGGTCCAGCACAACCTCACTCGGGTCTATAGACGTACTCATGTCCATTGAAAGGTTTGACAATTGCATCAGATTTGTCTTCCTAATAGGTTCTGTGGCTGCTTCTCAGAACCTCAGGATGCTGCACGGTAGACAAGATGTCTCTCAGAATGGTGGTGAATCTCATCTTAATCACAGATTACTCCCCTCAGGAACCCTCTGGCACTCTGTTTTCAGAAGAGAAAGTAGAAAGTATGATGTACTCAAGCTTTCACGTCATGTTAACACAATGGCACAGGCAACAATAGGACCAGTCTCTCTTACATAACTCTGTCTCCTGTTCAGGATTCTGTTCTTAATGACAGGTGAACCATTCCAGCAATTTGAAATGTGACTTGTTTTATCTTGCCCTAAAAGCCCTAATATTTAGTTGATTTCATTCTGTTTTGATGTATTGTGTTCTGTTTACTGTGTGTGGATATGAGCCTGTGAATGCTTTCTCTCTCCATCGGATCAGAGTTGTAGTTACTCTCCATTCACCCCAGAGCTTCCCTCTGCAATGCTGGATGCTTGTTTCTTCTCTCTTTCATGATGACTAAATCTCTGGAGCTTTGGAGTGGAAAGATATACTAAGAATGGGATCCTGTCTGTGTTTATCTGTATGTGGGTGCTTTCAGAGGAGGAGGAGGGATCCTGTCTGTGTTTATCTGTATGTGAGCTCTCTGAGTCTTACACAGGAGGAAGAGGAGGAGGAAGAAGAAGAGGAGGAGGGGGACGTGAGATGAGAAAGAAAACATTTAAATGTTTTGCTGTGTGCTTTTGGAGACATGAGGACCATTTGGAAGCTGATAGACTGGGCTGAAAAATAAGATTTTGTGTTACTGTAGCATCCTTTGGAGAAATATTAATAACCAGATAATGACTATCTTCAAAACCTTCTCTTTGGCTAGCCTAATAGTAAGAACTGCATTCATATTTCATGGTAGGAGAAGTACTTGATTGATACTGGCATCATCAGCTGAGGGAGGAAGTCCTTCCCTCTCTATCAGCCTCATCCATCAAACCCACTCCCTCTCACAAACTTGTTTTGGTTTTTCACTATGTAGGAGCTAGTGTTGTTGGTTCCTCATCTGATCTGCAAATCAACATTGGATGAATCAGCAAGAGGTTTGGACATTCTGTTCAGAGAACTTTATAAATTCATCAAGATTAGCTGGATCTGCCCAATCTTGCTGGCATGCTTAATAGTTGTCTTCTGTTCCCAAATGAAATACAAGATATGTGGGGGGAAATAATACAGCTTCCATCACCCTGATGGAGATATACTCTGACCCACCCAGCCCATCTCCTCTTCCTGCTATGCCTTTCTTCTCTGACTTTGCCCACTGTCTGACTTTTATGCATCTTTTAACTCAGTTTTACTGTCTTCCCCTCCATCATCAAGGCTTCACACATGTTCTCTAGTTCTGTCTTTTCCACAGTACACCAGGTCTCCACAGGCTTCTCTCTCATAAGGACCCATGCCTGGTAAAAGATAAGTCCTACGCCCAGCTCTGCCCAGCAATACAAAAGGTCTAATAAGTATAAGTATCTTACCCTCTACTTTTCCATGAAGTAGATAAAGAGCTATCAATTGAGCTTGGCCAATCAGACAAGAGAAGTGAGGGATGTGGGGACTTTGGGGCCTCATAAGTAAGATATGGTCTAAAGTAGACTTGACCAAATGTGTTCCTCTTGTCTGGCTTGGCCTTAGAAAGTAACTGCCTTCTCTTGGTGAGAAGTAAAGCAGGGTATCTTACTTCTTAGTGACACATGACCACTGAATCTGAGAGACTTGGTTTCCTCTTTTAGAAAAAAGGGAAGTTGACCTAATTTATATGTAGCTTCCTTCCAGCATTAGAAATACCATGTGTGCCTCTAGATATGATGGGGGAGGGCCTAGGAAGTGGAGAAAAGGAAAGCTAATTTTATCTGAAGCCTTTGACATGGACAGAGAATTTTCTCCAGCTGAAGAAATGAATACTAATCTTGGCTTCACCATGAAGACAGTTTAGTGACCTTCTTTCCCTCGTGTGTGAGGATCCCCTCCCAGCTCATTTGGTAAGCAAAATGTTTCTACTAAGGTTAAGTGAAAACAGCAGTACACATTTAGGAACTGAAAAGATGTTTTTCTCCTTAAAGCAGAAGTTTAGCTCCGCCTCTTTTTCTAGCCATTCTAAACACCTTCAAGAAATGCTACATGTTAACAAGATATAAACTTGTTGTATGGGGAAAAAAAATAAAGAAAAGCAGTATTATTTTGCCTGATGTTCAAAAGGATTAAGTCAAAGCACCATCTAGTGGTTCTCAGCTGTGTTTTGCTCCCAATATCCCTCATTGGAGACCATATTGATTTTTGTGTGTAATTATCATGTTGTGTTCAGACTACTCTACTTATTCCCAAAAGTAAGAGCAGAACCACCCTACACATTTATCAAAGCAAATTGGGACTGTATGAGTACATTAAAGTCACATCAAGAAAGCCAGGCCCAAGGATTTATTTAATGGACCAGACAGAGAGAAGATTAAAACATCCTCACCTGGACCACATAAGGAGGATGACACCTAACACTGTGATGGAAGAAGCCTCACCAATCTGGCATCTGACCACCTTGTGTGTGAGTCAAGGCACCAATAAGCAGACAATTTCTGGTTGTATCAGGGCATCAGGTTGGCTTGTTTCTCGATGCAGATGTGGTCCACATCTAATTGCCATTGTCCATCCATTCATCTCTCTTGAACACTGGCCTCTACTGCCTCCCTGATCTGCACCTGCACCTTGTTTAGACAGCTCTACTCAGGCAGCTGAACTCTGTCCCTACTACAGAGCCACAGCAGCATCTCCAACAGGCTTTCAATGGTTAGTTGGTTAGTTATAAGACCGTTCCTCTCCCTGAATAATCTTCTAACATCCCTATCCATTTCCATTTGGGTTTGTCAACTAGACTTCTTTGCAACTTCTTAAAGTCTGTTGAACATTTGTATTCCTTTAAAACACATTCTATAACCTACATAGGTAGATAACAGATGATGGGTAATTAGATGATAGAGATAGATGCATACATATAGATACATAAATACATAGATAATAGATATATTTCTGTATGATATGTAAAATATGATCTGAGAGTCAATATTAGTTAAGATTTGGACTAAAATAAATTAGGTTGCCTTGGCCAGTTACCAAGGGAATTGGTACGACCTGGCAAACTGCTACCAATGGAACAGTGTACTTTATAAATTTATTGTTATTTAGTAAAATCTGGTATTGTGGAAAGATATAAACATGTTCTTGCCTGGAGGCATCACAATATATAAACATGTATGAGTGTGTATTCATATACAGATATATGTGCCAATCTATGCATGTGTATTTAAAAGAGAAAACTGTATTTCACATCTGTGTAGGGATAGGAAGATGGGGGCTTGCACAAGGCAGCTGCACAGCGGTTTATTCTTTTGGTCTAACACCACATTGAAAACTTTGGCAGTGGAGGTGAGTAGAGAAGTAACATTTGTCATTCTGACAAGTGAAGGAGTCTAGTTGGTTTCAATTCCTTTGTCCCTCCTACTCACATCCTTCCTCGGAGCCCATGGCACTGTTTATTCTCCCCAGTCCTGCAGCATAGACGTAACTGCAAACATCTAGGGATCATTTAACTACTGGATCATCTTTTCACATTCTCTTATTTCAATGCTTCCCACCACAAAACTTCCTTAACCCTATACAAGCAACAATTCTCTAAAATTGTCCTACAGATCACTCTCTAATCCATTATTGCTATCTCCTGAAATTGTTTCATCACCTTTAAGGGAAGAACAGGAATAATTAATAACATATACATGAGTAGAATGCAGTCAAGTTTTATGAGAGTAAATTTTCCAATTGGCCAGCTAAGTATTAGTTTCGACCAGAATTAAACTTGGCTATGTACAAAGTAAAACTCAAAGCAGCAGTGGTGAGAAAAACATAGTTTATTGTCTATCACATTAAGACAACAGATAATAGATGGTCTACAGCTGGTGGGACAACTCTATGGTCATCAGGCCCAAGTCTTTTCCTCTTTTTCATTTCAATTAGGAGCTGCCATCTTCAGTGTCATCCATGGTTCAGGATAACTCTAGGAATGCCAGGACCACATCAGTACTGCAGTTTACAGATAAGTTAGAGAGCAAAAGAAAACCCTTCCTGTTCTTTAGATGCCTGTCCTAAAAATATCACACATTTCATTTGCCAGAGAGAATGATCAGGGTCAGATGCAAGGTAAATAAAATGGCTAATGACTATGTCTATCCTTATAAAACTGAAGTTGAGTTATTGAGCAATGTATGAGTTACTTAATGCCACAAATGTGCTACATGATAAGCAACCAGAGGAAATGTATGACAATGACTGTTCATTTGTCTAGCATAGGCTCATATCTGATCATCTTTGATTGAGCCTGCTCAAATGTCTAAGTGTCCTAGACCCTTCAGCTGGCCTCAACAGAGAAATGAAAGTCTGTACTGACATGGATCATCTATGTTCTATGTATCTCCAGAAGGCTCGACCTTCCATATTCCCATAGGAGAAGAAGTAGAAACACTCAGGACCTCTCGAGACACAAATGCAAAATTGGCATACTGCCATTTATATATCTTCTTATTGGCCAACAAAACCTGTTTGAAATAAGTGATTTCCTACTATCAAAGTAGGCAATAATCTTGGTATTAGTACTGGTCCTGCTCTTTATTGTGTGCAGAGATTTGCTAAGTGTCCAACCCTCATTCTTTTTCTACAAGTCAACCAGCCCACATTGTCTAGGTTTCCTACTAGTTAGTGTGGTCATATGACTAAGTATTAGTCAGTTGAATTTGAGCAGATATGTTTACTACTCTAGGTCTCATCCATATGTATCCCACATACAATCCCCTACTCTCCCTAGTCACCTGCTAGATAGAAACTGCTCTGAGAACAGGGTCATAGAATAAAAGAGTAGCTTAGAGCAACACATTTTTATCAACTTCCCAGGAACCATCCACTACAATAGAGTATAACATGGGCTGAATTTTAATTACCATCTGAGGCTACCATCCAGGTACCCTCTAGTAACAGGCACTCATTTTCACCTTGGATGTTTACCCCAAAAAAATAAATAAATAAAAACCCAATCACTTGCCACTCTAAGATATAATTCTTTTAACTATAAACATATTCTTTTTTATTGATATTTTATTTATTTACATTTCAGATGCCATCCCCCTTCCCAATTCCCCCCACCCATTAATCCCATATCCCATCCCTCCTTCTCCTTTTTTGCTTTTATACTGTTTAAATTACATGCAAGTATTAAGGTCAGTTCTAGGTTGAGGAACTAGCAATATAATAGATGCAAATAGTCCAGGAACAAGGAAGAAAATAAACCTAGATAATCAAAGAACATGCATGACAATAAATAGAGTCCCTAGATCACTCCTGTGATCACTATTTCTAAGGGCTTATCAGGATGATCAAAATATCTGATCATACTTCCCTGTCCTAGTCCAAAGTCATTTTCATGCCTGAAGCCTACTTCTTTGTTCTACTTAAGATTTAGCTTCCTGCCTGAAATTACTTCTTTGTTCCAGCTCATGTCAGATTCCTGCTGCAGTCCATTTCCTTGTCCTTGGCCTATGTCAGATTCCTTCTAAGCAGCCTATTTCCTTGTCCTTGGCCAATGACAGATTTCTGCCAGGCAGCCCCTAAAGCTCTCTACATCTCCCCCTTTTTATTGCATAAACCAAACTGAGCCTGTCTTAGGTTGTTCTGACAAGAAAATCTTCCTTACCCATTGTGGAATATGCATCATCATAAGCAATGCACTTCTGTCTTAGGTTGGTAAGGCTCTGTGCAAAATCTTATCCGTCCTTGGCTTGCCAGCCTGTTAAATTAATAGCTCTGTCTAGGGATTCCATTATCAATTTCAAGTTATGTACTTCGGCTGCCAGCCTGTTGATGTAGTTAGAGACAAGTTTAACACGATGGGTAGGAATAAAAGTATTCCCAGGACAAGAAGGGCTAGCCTGATCAAGCTATATATGCCATTCCTGAGGTTTGACCAAAATGGAAATACTGACCTCAGGCCATGGATAATTTTATCAGCATTATCTGCAACATCAAAGCTCAACAGAGCAGCATTCTTTAAATTCATAATCTCACTATGCAAAGTTAACACACCCAGAGAGGTGTTAGGATTATGCTAAATACCCCCTACAGGTATCTTTAAACTTTTTTCTAATTATAATGACAATTGTTGTAAATTTTAGAAGTAACACTACTCCAGTGATATTTGTCATGACACTTGGGGTGGCTCCTAACTCTTGAACCCTGAACTTCTTTCAGATAATTTGAATAGGTTATAGAGCATCATCAGTTGTTCCAGACACCTATATAAATCCTTTTGTATTTAACACATTAGTAACATTTTTTTGCTAGATAGTTAACAAAAATAGTTGTCTTAACTCCTTGTGTCAATGCTGTTGCAGAAGCAGTGGTGCTAGCAATTAATGAAATTAAAGCTGTTATACCAGCAATAATCAAGCCCGCTACTCTCTTGCTTCTGCTTAAAGCCTAATTCATTCTTCTGGCACTTTCAAGCTTTTTTCAATGAATCAAGGATTTCTAATATTCAGGGCAGTAAGGCAAAAGCTGGTTGATAGACCCCCGTAACAGATATGCCAGATTTCAACAAACTAACACAACTGGAAATTATACAGTCAATGCAACTTACAATAAATACTGTAAAAGAGACAAAATCAATTTTACCTTAACAATTAACAGAGCCTTAAAACATGCACTAACCCTTGTTTGAAATCCAGATCCTGTCCCAACTTTATCTCTTGCTATCATAACTCATAGTAAACTATGGCTAACTTCCAAATATGTCTCTAAAAGTGTCCAAATCCAGCCTTCCAAATGTAGACTGTTATTTACAATATTGGATTGATTTCTAGACCAGTACATGATTGAGTAATAGCTGGTCACCTTAAGAAAAATACAAGAGACATAGGAATACTATGTGTATCCAATGAAGACAAGGTCTGGGTTTACAGTTGTTACAGTTCACCAGTGTCTTAACCTTATCCTGACTGATTCTATTCCCACCCTCTATAAGGCAGAATGTAGACAGCATAGGGAATTTAGACACTAGGGCTATACATAGCAAAAGAGAGTCTAAGTTGTTACCTCCATTATACTGTCAGTGGCTTCTCTGGGATCAACTTTTAACTTCTCCTAAAGTGCCGAGATACCGCTAAAAAAAAAATGGATCCTAACCATGCATTCAATGATTAATACAAAAGGTAACTGTCATGTTACTTGAGAACAACCAAGCAAGAAAAGAAGGCCAGCAGCTACTGGCCTACTTGAAGGTATTGCCTGTCATGGGACCTGACAATGAAAACTTATGATCATGTAAAATGAACCTGGGAAGAAGTTGATGGAAGCCATTCCTGGGGGGACTTCGGTGAAGAAAAACCACCCAACACTCTTGTTCACCTTTTCCTAAGTCATTTTCTCCTTTGGCCTGAGAAGTGGGGAAGGGAGAGAGTAGATGGGTCATTCATAGCATATCTGATGGTAAGCACCAAGCTTTTGCCTATATAATCATACTTATGACTGTCAACTGTTGAATGAATTCTAACAAACATGAAACTAGGACAGGTAAGCTGTATTTCAATGAGAAAGTTGATTTCAAATGGCTGTTTTCTTGTATTGTGTCTTCAGATTAATGATCTTCCAGATGTCTGGATATCCATGTTCTAGAAATACACAAAAACAAAAAAAAATTACATAAAGTACAATTAAGCAGGAATGAACAGAAGCCCACAGAAATCAAGAAACTGGGAAACAAACACTAATAAAGTTCCAGCAACTTCATTTCTACCATTGAATCCTCAAAGACAGAATCAGGATAAGTCCTTGCTCGATCAGAACTGTAGCAAGACAGAAGCTCTTGCCAGAGCTGTGGCCACCTGTGTTTGGGCTCCATTGTTCACAAAAGACTGAAGTAGAAAAAGGGCTGAGAGAACACCCATGATGGGACCACATAACATATTTTCCCAGTCTTCTGTGAACTCCAACTTGTGACAATGTTTTCTTTTGAGTGAATCTTAATATTTTATTTTTTGGTTCCTACCTGAAATAGTTTCTTTTCTGGAAGAAAGCAAATCCTATGAGGAGAAGAATTATGGCCAGTTTCACATAGAGAATGATCAGCAAAGAAGTCAGGGTGCTGGTTGTACCTTTAAATACAGGCAAGGGTAAAATGTCTGGTCAGTTTGATAATAGTTCTTAGCAAGAAATTAGAGGCAAACAGCTTTAAAATCATGTAAAATAGTTCCAAAGGTTTACAGAATGTCAATTATATCAATATAATACAGATACTGTTCAGATCATTATTTAAGAATCAAGTTTAGGAATCAAGCCTAGCTTTTGTGCTTGAAAGGGATTGGCAAATATTTTAAAGTGAAGAAATGCACACTAAGTATTATTAACACTTCCCAGTTATATAATGGAAAATTTCACATGCAAATTTTTGTTCTTATGAAAATATAATTGCATGATTTCCATGTACCCCTTTTCTTTGCTCCAAGTTCCCCAAGGTGCCCCTGACTTCTAATGACCCCTGCCAAACTCCCAGCCTCTTCTTTTTAAATTGTTACTGTTACATATTTATACATAATATGTAAATAAAATCTGCTGTTTTCATTCAGATTTGCTTACATGTACATAATTTCAGGCTTGATATTGGATAACTAATTAGGGGGTCATCTCTGAGAGAAAACTGCTTCTCCCACTCTCATCTTTAGTTAACTGTAGTTCTTTGTCTAAGGGTGAGGCCCAGTGAGATTTTCCCCTTCCACATTTGTATATCTATTGTTCAGGACGTGTTTAGGCAGCCATATTGTTGAGGTTTCACAGGTGAAACTTCCCTAATATTTCTAGGAGACACAATCTTCTCACAGATTTCTTGATTCTCTGGATCTTATAATGTTTCTGCCTCCTCTTTGGCAACATTCCCTGAGCATTCATTACATGTAGGAATTGTGTTGTAGATGTATCCTTGGGAGCTAAATGTTCTATGATCAGTGTTCTCTGCAATCTGACTATTTGTGGCTCTTTGTGATGGTTTCTATCACAAATAGAAGCTTCTTTGGTAATGGTGAAGAGCCATACTTATTGGGGCTGTAAGGATATTTAGAACTTAGGCATTATGCTGGTTAGGTGAAGGGCAATGGTAGCTTTTTCTCTAACATCAATGGCCTTACTAACTTTGAGTCTCTAGTATCAGCCATGATTTTCCTCCTCTTGGTGTGGCCAAGATATGGTTGCCACTATTACACCTTAGGGATCAGCCTTGCTTGTCATTGCTGTGGTTTGTAAGCTTCACAGCTATGTAGTACTTGCAGCTGCTTCTCCCTTTAGGCAGCTTGCACAGTAGTTTTGGTGACTATGGAAGTTAGTCCTTGGGGAGGAGGTTTTTCACGTCAGATCCTCTGAGTCCTGTGTCTGAAGTACATCTCATGAAAATCTTAGACTTTTGAAAGATATTATTACATTTTATTTTTATTTTATCATATTAATGTCTAACTCTTCCTCTAACTCCTGTCAGATCCATACCCTACTTTGTTACCTCACAAACTTTGTGGGTTTTTTAATAGCCCACTGGCTTCAATTTATGTTGTTCATATACTCCTAGGTTGGAGCCTACCAGAAGCAATACCCTTAGGGATAATTGACTCACTCTCCTCAAGAAACCATTAACTATCCATACTTCCTCAGTTGGCAGGGTGGGGACTCCTGAGTCTATTTCCATTCTGTGTTAGAATATTGACTGCTGTGGTCTTGTGAGAGTCCTATACAGAAAACTACATTGCTATGAACTTAGGAGCTCAGAGACCCTGTCCCATCCAAAAGCTGTTTTTCTTTGATCTTCCTGATTGCTGAATTTTACAGTCTTTCTGCTTTTTCTTCCTTGCCCAGTTGAGAGCTTTTGCTTTAACCATTCTTCACTGAAAAAAGAAACTTCTCTGAAGATATATGAGAGTTGTAAATTGAGGTAGAGTGATCCAAATTGAGAGCATAGTTTTATTCTAGATCCTTTTTGCAGAATAATAGGCTGTGATCTCTCCATCCATGGGCTCCTGGACACACTTAAAATACCAAGCATTTATTGTCTTCTGTGGCCTTAAATCCAATTGGAAGCAATTAGCAGCCTCTTCATTATCCAGGCCATTAGTGCACATTCATCAGTTGATGTACATCTACGCTGTCTCCATGTTCTAGCTATTAGGACTAGAACATTTATGAATATAGATTGGCATATTATCTCTGTAGTCAGAGTACTTTGGTAAATTCCTGAGAATGGAAGAGTTTGGTCACTATTTCTAGTTTTCTGAGGAAAAGTCACATTGATCTACACAGTAACTGCACCAATTGTAGTCCTACCAAGAGTAAAGGTTCCCTGCTCCCTACATCCATTGACTTTTATTGTCTTAATATTAGCCATTCTGGTTGGATTAAGATAAAAATCTCAAAGCAGTTTGAATTTGCATTACCCTTATGACTAAAGATGGTGAACAGCTTTAAAAATATTTCTTTAACCAATTGCCTTCCTTCTGAGAACTCTCTATTTAGTTCCATAGCTCATTTTTCAATTTGGTTGTCTGTTTTCCTAGTGGTTACAGTTTCTTCTTGATGCCTTGCATAGTCTAGATCCACAGATCTGCAGATGGCAAAAAAATTTCCCACTCTGTAGGCTGCCTGTAACTTACTTAACAGTTATCCTTGGCAGTACAGAAACCTTTTTAATCTCATGAAGTCCCATGTAGCTTTTCTTTTTTATTCTCCACTCTACTTTGTGGGTCTTCTCCTAGCTGTCTCCTAACAATATCTTCTATGGCTCAGCCCAGTTTCTGCTGGTTCAACTCTCTTCTTTTTTAACTCTGCTCAATCTCTTTTCTGCACTGACTGTGTTTTGTAACCCTACTCTCTGACCCTATTCTTCTGCCACTTGGATCTTACCCTCATCCTACTTGAATCCTACTCCCCTCCGTCAGCCTCGGCTGGCTTTTGTATCCTCTCCTGTTCTCTGAAGTCCAAGAGGCAACATTGAAGGTCATAGTCTCAAGCAGGTCTAAGGGCCAAGCATTCCCCACAGGCCAGTTGACTAGCAACTGGGGATCCTTTTAAAGGCCAAGCACATAAAATAAATCACACTATAGTCCCATTTGCTGAGTTTCTATTTTATTTCCTGAGCAACCAGTCCTATTTAGAACGTCCTTACCTGAGCCTATGTATGCAGTATACTTGCTGCTCTTTCTTATGGAAGTTTTAAGTATTACAGATATAACATTGAGATCTTTGACCCATTTGGAATTTTTGTCCACACAAAGAGAAGAATTGTTTTATTCTTCTACATGTTCATTCTTCATCCAATTTCCCAACACCATCTATACATCTCTTTTCTTTAATGCATTTTTTTAGAATCTTGTGAAAGATCAGGTGGCTATAGGTGCATGGACTTTTATGCAGGTCCTCGATTCTGCTGCATTGATCAATATATCTGTATTTGTACTAACACCATTCTGGTTTTGCATCTTTGCCTGCATAGTACAACTCGAAATTGAGTCTGATTACACTTGCAGTGGTGTTTTTGTTGTCAGGGTTGTTTTAGATGACTTACCAACCATCAAACAGTGCTTGGTGAGGATGAAATGCTCTAAAACATCTGAAGAATCAAAATGGCTACTCAACACTAGCTGCAAGTCAGGGAGAAGGGGGTTCATGATAGCGCCTTGATGGCCTACTAGATGAACGAGGTTAGGGGACGGGGATTTTTCAGGGCAAAGAAGCAACTTGAAAAAAAATCTGAGAATAAATTAACCTGAATACTTTTTGGGACACATAAAAGGAAATATGGAGATCAAATCTATGATAGTCCGAACCTATTTACAGATTCTAAGACAGCCATGACTATGTAGAGACACTTGATCTCAAAAAAATTAAATTTGAAATAAAAATACATATATAATCTTTATTTTCCATCTCTTAAACCACTGCTCCTAAAAGAATCACCACAATAATAAAAATATCTTTAGTATTCCAATAAAATGGCTGGTGTCTGGAACTGCTTAGAGAGTTTCATGGTTGGGGTTATCATCAGAAAGACTAAATTGTAATTAGAGAGTTAGGACTTGGAGCCTCATACTACCACCATCACCACCATTAAACGTCCTGTAAAGGAAGAATGGCTTGAGATTGAGTTAATCACCAATGATCAACGATTAGCCCTCATGACTATGTATTAATATAAGTCCTAAACAGTACAGTTTGAGGAGCTTCTGTATGGGGATAACATCGAGGACCTGAGAGCACAGAAATCTTTGCGATGGCATGAAGCTCTGTGCTCCTTCTTCCATAGAGGGCCCTATGAGTCTATTCAATTTGTCTGTCTCTGTGTTGCAATCTTCATAATAAGCCAGTACAGTAAGAGTAAGCAAGGTACCTTCCTCAGTTCTGTGAAACATCCTAGCAAATCACGGGACCTGATACATGGATTATGGAAACATCCTGGATTATGAAATATGGATTATCGATAGATAGATAGATAGATAGATAGATAGATACATACATACATACATACATACATACATACATACATACATACATGGACAGACAGACAGACAGACAGACAGATGGCTTAGCATGGGTCTGAGGAGCTAGCACACAGCATTCTTCCATGGTTTCTGCTTCAAGATATTGCTCTTAAATATGGATGCAAAGTGCAAGACAGAAACTGAAGGAGGGGCCGTCTGCAGACCATTACACCTGGGTATCCATCCCATGTGCAGTCACCAAAGGTAGATGCGGACGTGGGTGTCAGGAGGTGCATGCTGACAGGAGCCTAACATAACTGTCTCCTTAGAGGTCTGCAAGAGCCTGACATATTCAAAGGCAGATGCTCACAGCAAATCATTAAACTGATCCTGGGGTTCCCAACAGAGAAGATAGAGTGAAGACTGAAGGAGTAGAAAGGGTACGGGACCCCATGAGGAGAGCAACAATACCAACCAACCAAAGCCCCCAGGGTCTAAACCACCAGCCTGGGAGCACTTAGGGAAGGACCCATGGCTCCAGTTACATATGCAAGGGAACTATATATAAGTGGGAGAAGAGATTCTTGGTCCCATGAAGGCTGGACATGGGGGGGGCGGTATTCGAGGGTGGGGAGGTGAGGTATGGGGGAGGGTGGGTGTGGGTACACCATCATAGAGGCAGGAGAAGGGGGGAAGGGATAGGGAGTTCCTGGAAGGGAAGGGGAAAGGGGGTAAGGGGAAAACATCTGAAATGTAAATAAAAGTTCCAATAAAAAAAAAAAAAAGATATTGCTCTTTCTTCTTTCCTCAACTAAGTGGCTTTTGACCACATTTGTCACAAACAGACAGAAATTCAAATAATTATCTTTCATGGAAGAATAACTTAAATATCTGTTATTTCTTCTTTTTAAAAAGGGGGAGGCAGGATACTTACCTCGATTCTGTTCTATGGAGAGAGTTTGGTTGCCAGTCAAATAGGAGACAAAGCAAAACACATCTTGGCCATTGTTTTGCTCCCAGTCGCATGTGCTCCTGACAGTCACGGTGCCATTGCTGTGTGATTCATCCTTAGTGACACAATCCCCATCTAGAGTCCAAAATATCTCCACAGCAGGCTTGCCTACAATTGTCTTACAGACTACAGTTCTCTTTTTCCCTGGAAAGCCACTTATTTCAGAGGGGACTGTAGAGATGGAAAGGAAATAAAGATTCAATCTTGTCTCAAATTACAAAGACATTTGTTTCTAAAATTTGTTGACCTAAAATAGCACAGTATGTGGCTTACCCAGCACTTGGACATGTCTCTTTTGGAAAATCCCATCAGTTGTTGCTATCTGACATGAACAATGCCCATCCGCTCGAGGGCCTTTTTGCTGCTCTGAAGGTCAGGATACTGGTGAGGCATGGAGGCCTGGGTGTTTCTTAGGTCAGTACAGATTTTTTCACTGATCTGCTGCAATTCTGCTATGCAGGGTAGTCGGCAGGAAGGCCAGCTTCTGGGGGTTATTTTCTGTATTATAAGTACTGTTTTTTCTGATAGACTAGAAGAGCAGTAGAGCCGAGCCTTTGTAACTATCTGTGCAGACACTGGAGTGCTAACTGGACACACACACACACACACACACCACAGGCAAGGAGAGAGAAAGAGGGAGCTTAATAAAGGATTTAGTATGTTCAACTTACCTACAGTAGATGGCATAAAGTTGTACTACAATATCTTTTGTTCTGGTAATTATGCTCCAAAACCAGTACAATTAATAAATTATAATTCACAAAATAGGCATTACTTTTAAGCAAATTCCTATACTGATTGTATATATCCTCTGATAACACATTTCTGGTGAATCAGCATGTGTTTTAAAGTATTTGTAATCAACATAGGAGTTTTGCTATCTAGGGACAGCAATTGCTTCTTAGTGTTTGTACTAAGATCTAGTAAGCCAAACATGAAAACAATATAATTACATTAAATTACAAAAATATTCTAAAGTTCATTAAATTACAAAAATATTCAAAAGTATTCTAAAGCTAATTTATCAGTGGTGGACAATATTGGTGTCATCATACAATTTTTACTTCTCAAGAAACAACTGGAATACTCAGTCATGTGACTGTCTTCACTTAAGTTTTGATAAGTACTAATATAATCAGCAAGCCTCCTCCTAAGGATTTAGATAAGCATTAAAGTAGAAAATATATTACATTGTCATTAAAAGTAACTCATGGCGTACACATTAAACTAGTTAGAAATTTGTATGTTCATTTTTTATTTTTGGATTACTAAGTAACTAAGATCAATTCAATCTAAAAGATTATAAAGTTTCCCCAGCCAGATCATCTCATGGAAAAAAAAAAGTCAGTAGAAAGATGCTTAGAAATATTTACTTCCAAAAAAGTAATAATAATCAGTAGAAATAGAAGATGGTTAGAAATATTTACTTTTAGTAAAAAAAGAATATTTTCAAAACCATAAAAATTTCATAACATGTCTTTCCTTCCAATTAGATGAGTGTAAACTCACAGACAGTTCAGCTATGTGAGTGTTGCCCATAGATTTTGTTTCTGTATTCTATCAGAATTAAATACACAGATTGGCCACTGTGCTCCCTGTAAACAGTTTAAAATTAAACTCCAAAATCTACAAGATTTTCCAACTTAGAACCTCATACCTCCTGTACATTGGCAAAGGGCACTGACTGGTCAGGGTTTACTGAAGGTTGTTCAATTAAAGCATCCTTTTCTACTCATCTGTGACAATATAGGTGTCAGAATGACCTTACTTTAACATAATCAGAAACAGTTATAGTCTGAAGGAGCATATTGCATGAGTAAGTCTTGGCTTTCCTATAATCTCTCTCTTTTCTTGTTGTTGTATTGTTTACCTCCTCTGGCCACACATTTTATGACCAAATAAAGACCATGTAAGTAGATAAAGAATAAGCTGGAACTTTAACACAGACCAAAGAGGAAATTAAGCCCATTGTGGAGATTGTAATGGGAATGGTCCCATAGGCTCCTACATTTGAATGCTTAACCACAAGGGAGTGAAACTGTTAATGGAACAGATTAGAAGAATTAGAAGGTGTGGCTTTCTTGGATTGAGTGTGGCCTTGTCAAAGGAAGTGTGTCACCAGGGTTGGACTTTGAGGTTTCAAAAGCTCATGTGAGTGCCACCATTTCGCCACCCTGATGTAATGGACTAAACTTCTGAAACTGTAAGCCAGCCCTCCGTTAAATGCTTTCTTTTTTAAAAGTTGCCTTGGTCATAGTGTCTCTTTACAACAATAGAACAGTAACTAAGATACCCATGATCTTTCCATGACTTCAAGTTGACAAAGACTTAAAGGCAAACGAGGATATGCCTTGTTTGAGAAACAGTTAGCAGACTGATTATTCAGGACCTGTCACAGCAAAGCACTTCGACCACTGAGTGCTTCTACTAAGTATAGGGCTGAATGCTGCAGCCAGTGTATTAGCTACTTTTCTAACCAAGACTCACCCTCCATCTCCATGGTGATGTTCACTACAACAGGGAGGGTATTACAGTCTGAAAAAGTAAATGAATCATCCTGTGTCATCTGCTTCTGTCCTTTAATTGAACAACTTGAATCTAGAAAATATTTTAAAAAGAGATCTATTTTTATATCTTCATATAGAGTAAAAGACTTCTTTCTCAACAAAGTCTTATTCAACACAATAGATACTCAGTTACCAGGACTAAAATTACTTCCAAAAATTATTGTAAGGCATCATTAAATGTTATGACATCCTGGGATGAAAGTATATTAATATCTTGAAATTCACACTTATAGAGCATTAATTAATGCTTTCCAATGTATAAGATAACGCATTTAACAAACAGTATTTTACAAGGGACTGTAGAGGGAGGAGCTGATCCTAAAATCTTGTTCCCTAATTGTTTCCTGCTTATGTCAATAAGGGCGGCAGAACCCAATCCCTGGGTGAGGGAACGAAGGTGGGATTTCCAGGTCCCAAGAGGAAGAGGAAATAATGAGACGGGGAGGCTTTGGAGGGAGGAGCTCGGACCATGTAAAGCCTAGGGGAACTAGAACTGATGACTGCTTCCGCCACCAGAGGAATTCCAATATAGGATAGCTGATGCATTTGGGGTTATAGATTCTGCTCCCGGCAGTTGTGTTATCTAACTGGTTTTAACATATTAAGGCTGTCTGGTGTTTTTCATCTGTGGTGACTCAGGTGGACAGGAGAAAAAGCACAGCCTAGGCGGTTGTTAGAGGATTGGCAAAGCTAGCCTGCAGGTGGTTAGCTGGTGTAGAGCAATTGTAGCTCCCGATGTTCATGGGAATAGCATCAGCTGGCAATTGGTGAAGCTGAGTGAGACCAGGGCAGCTTGGCAGAGTTAGCCGCACAAGAGGTTGAGGAAACAAAGTTCCCCGATTTGGGAACCAGCTGGTTGTTGGTGGAGCTAGGTCAGGAGTGGGACCAGCAACAGTATGTTCTGAAAGTGCAGCTTGCCACGAAGGCGACAGCATGGAGACTTAAATTTACATTGCAACAAGGGACACCTTCCCTTTCGCCACGTCCTAACCATTTCCCCAGGCATGGCCTTAGTCAGTGTGGGCATCCTTCATGAGCTGATCTTACAAATTTTCTCCAAATACGACACTCTAATAATTAATTTTGTTTGATCATGTGATTGGCATTTTACCTAGACAATGTAGAATTTTTTCAATAAATTTAGACTCACAATAAAAAATGATTCAACAATTATCTCTCTTCCTTATTTTTTTTCTACTTTGTAACAACAAAACAAAATAAAATAAAGCCGAAATCAATGGAAAAATTGAAATGAAGATCCATATGTACTTGATTTGCTAGTTTCATAGCTCCAGATTTCTGCTGGTAATTACTTCTCTTGACTTCCTGTAGAATACTTAAAATCAAAATTGCCCTCATCTATGCATTCTGGCATTATCTTAGTTTTTGTTTATCTTTGCAGTTACAACCTACTTAGTCTCTATTCTAGGAAAACAATGAGGTCATGTTACTTTAGGGGATATGCTTCTACCACAGGATACCACATTTTTTTTTCCACTCTCCTTGGAAATTTGAGAAACCATTCCTCTTCCATTCTCAAAGGTTTGAGTGTGAAGGAAGATGAATTTCAAAATCTATGCTAGCAGTGAACAAAAGGTGGACAATTGTATCAATTTTAGATAGATAAAATTTGAGATCAAGAAAAGATATTAAGGATAAAAGCATTGTATAAAGATATCAATTCTCCTCGGAAAGCAAATCCCAATTCTTAGCTTGTGGATACCTAACAAAAGAAAGTCTAGATGAAAAAGTAAAACCTGTTGCAAATTGCTGGAAGCAAGAGGTAAATAAATACACTATAGTTTAGAGATTTCAACATCCCTCTTTCAGAAAGGGAGAAACCAACAATAGTTGCAAAATCGTGCAAGGCAAAGCTGAACACAATGAATGTCACCAGCTCAGTATAATTTATACTCCACAAATTGACTTTCTGCAGTAGAAGAATACATTTTTTTTTCCAAGCTCAAATGGAGCTTTCATGAAAGTAGACTATATCCTGAGCCATAAGATATATATTATAATTTCTTAAATTTTATTATACATTTATGGGTATATTACCTGTATGTATCTATGTGTATCACTTACATGCCTGCTGCCCTCTGAAGCCCCAAAAGGACATTAGATCTCCTGGAACCGGAGTTACAAATAGTTGTGAGGCACCATGTGGATGCTGGGATTCAAATCCAAGTCCTTTGACCAAGAATAGTCAGAGCTCTTAAACTACTGTTAACCACTGATCTATCTCTCTGGCCCAAAATAGTAACAAATTTTACTAATAAAGGATGGAATCATACCATGCCTGCTCCTTGACTATAATGGAATTATACTAGAAATCAGTAATAATAAATAGACCTCACAAGAATCTGGAGATGATGTCATGTTTTTTAAACAACAATTTAGTGAAAGATGAAATCTTAAGGAAATTTAGAATATAGAAAAGCACTGTGCAGAGGAAGTTTTAGACTTGATTGCTTGTATGAGTGAAGAAAATGTATCTAAAGTCAATCATTTGAACTCCAATTTCAAGAAATTAGAAAAAAAGAAAAGAAGAAGGAGAAGGAGAAGGGAAAGAAGAGGGAGAGAAAGGAGGAGAAGAGGAAGAAGAGGAAAAGGAAGAGGAAGAAATTTAGAGCCAAAATTAGTGAACACAGGAGAACAGAGAAAATAAAACTAACACCGATTCCTTAAAGGGATCGGTAAATGCATACATACGTACTTTAAACTTTTTAAAGTAAGTTAGATTAATTTCATGTAATGACTCTCATGCTTTCTTATCTGATGAGAACGGGTTATTAGTGGTGTACTTGATCTCAGATTCTTTATCTTATTATACATCTTGAAGTAGAAGGACATGGCATTTTTGTATTTGAAGAAAAGTCAGTTTGCCTTTACATTGATCACTCTGATTACGAACTGTGGTTCTGGAGAGACAGAGCTAAGGCAGAGAACTCTAGCACTGTAACTGGTGGGCTCAGCCGTTCTGTCCTCATAAGGGTTATTTCAGACTCTGCTTCCCCCTCGTACTAGTAACTTCCAACACATTTACTTCAAATGCTTTAAGAAAGACTCCATAATCTGTGGCACCAGAGCCCAAACTGGCCTGCATCCAGACCACCTCATCCCTATTTCCCTTATAGTGGAGGAGGACTGCCCCCTCCTAGCTAAGCCCAGTGCCTTCACCTTACTCTGGATCCAGATGCTTCCCTTCTCAGATGCACACACACACACCCTCCTCAATACAAGTCAACTGTGAAGATGAAACAAGCAAGAAATCTAGTAAAGCATTTATTTTTCAGGCAGTCTCTAATCTTCAAATTCACAATTATGACTAATCAAATAATCTCTTTAGTGAAATATTTGTAGAAAATCTGTTTATCAAGAATAATCAGCTTAAAAGTAAATGGTAGAGTATTAGCCTGCAACAAACATGTATGCCTGTAATTCAAGGAATCAGGAGAGGCTGAGGCAGGAGGATTATCATAGTTCAAAGTAAACTTCAAAGAAAATCTCATTTCCTAAAATTCTCAGAATGTCAGACTTACCAGGCACCAACACATTGAAGAAGATCAGAAAGGTCAAAGCTGAAGTTCTACCCAATGCAAGCATCTGGAATGGAATCTAATTAAACACAGATCCTAACCTCCTGGGTGGACTCAGTGATTACAGCTTGGTCAATTTTGTTTACTCTCAGTTCACCGATTTAAGAGTGACTTTTCTTCCTCATTTCCCCTATCTTTATCTTCATCTCCAGGCCTGCTGCTAGTTGGATGACTAAGCCTGCACAGAGAAAAACAGCAGTGATATTTGCTGAAAGATAAAGAAAGAAGCCAAAGCATAACTCATTCACTCTCTCACAGTATTAAAACATTAAGATACAGCTTATGGCAATTCCCTTTTAAAGCAGTAGTTTTTAAACGGTAAATCATATACTGGAAAATGAGCAAACCTTTTGTGTATAGCTGATGAATCTGTACATCTGCATGAATTTGGACAAGCATTTCCCAAAGTGTGCTCACATTTTGTTACTCAAAGCTCCCAACATGCCCTTCCTTGGTATTGCTTCTCAGGAAGCAAACACAGCTCTAACATCTATGGCATTTGCTCATTTTCTTAGGTAATGAGCTTCATATAAACAAAATGACTAACTGAACTCATCCTTGTATGCTGGCTTGAACTTACCAAAGAATATATGGTAACTTATTCAGCAGTTTCTCTGTGAATTCAAATTGGGTTATTTGGTGACTTCCACAAGTCAGTCCAGGGACTAGAAGCCATGTCCTCAGGTTTGATAGCAATCACCTTTACCAACTGAGCCACCTCACTGTCCATGATTCTTATTTTCTTAATGTGTAAAATATCTCTTCCCTTCTGTTTTTAGGTGACAGTGTGTGTTGTCAACATTCATACTCTGCTAATTTTTATTCTGTTGCTCAAAGGAGCAATCATTTTTTTTCTTTTACTGGAAATTTTATTTACATTTCAAATGTTATCTCCTTTCTATCTTAGTTTCCCTTCTGGAAATCCCCTATCCCATCTCCCCACCCCCTGCTCCTATGAGGGTGCTCCCCCACCTACCCGCCCACTCCCACCCTGGCATTCCCC
The DNA here is from genome assembly GCA_021653895.1 of Mastomys natalensis. NCBI lineage: Eukaryota > Metazoa > Chordata > Mammalia > Rodentia > Muridae > Mastomys > Mastomys natalensis. The sequence goes on from JAJTUV010000035.1 coordinate 629,592, forward strand.
TACACTGGGGCATCAAGCCTTCACAGGACCAACAGCCTCTCCTCCCAGCGATGCCCGACAAGGCCATCTCATCCTCTGCTACATATGCGGCTGGAAACATGGATCGCTCCATGTGTACTCCTTGGCTGGTGGTTTAGTCCCTGGGAGCTCTGAGGGATCTGGTTGGTTGATATTGTTGTTCTTCCTATGGAGTTGTAAACCACTTCAGAGAAGCAATCATTTTAAAACTTGTGTTTGTTTTCCCAAATCTCTAACATTTGATGAAAAGGATAGACATTTTAGTGTATTCCAGTGGAAGAATTACAACCAGGCTCTGGGATTTTAATCTGCTTCGTGTTTACACCAACAGCCACTCCACAGCAGAGTGGCAGCTGTGGTTAAGGTAACAGTCTGTTTCTGGAGATGTGTTACTGCCTCCTCTGACCTCACGCTTTTAAGTTTAATGAGATGGAAGAATTCTGTCACCATGGAAATCCTCAAACTCCCTTCACTGGAACAGAGTATGAAACACAATTTCTGAACACATGAGACATTGAAGAATTTCAAGGTCAAGTGGTCTGTCTCACTGTTGGGTAAATTAAACAATAAGACTCAAGAAAGCCCAGGTTCTTCAGGAGATCAGATCAATCATCTGGGTGGTATTCTAGCACATGGAAGATGCATAAAGCTTAAATAACAAGCACTGTAAGAAAATAACTCAGATTTTACCTTCATTGAAGAGTAAACATTTGAGGTAATTTGCTTTATGATCTTCAGTTGCTAAGAAAACAAACAAACATAAAAGGAAAAAACCCGTTAATGTCTAAGTAAAACATCACATATCTCACGCCATGAATTTATTCTTATTGAAAATTGTAATACTACAGACAAAGCTTAAATCCTCCTCATTGCCTCTCTGTTTCTTAAATGTGGCTACTGTTATCAGTAAATTGTGAACCTTCTAGAATGTTTTCCTCCAATACACACAATATGAAAGATGCTCATTTTTTTGGTTATTTATAGATAAATGCTTAGTGATTCTATAACTAGCTTTTCCTTCTGTCAGGTTTTAGAGATGGTTACATATCAGTTTACTTATATCTACCTTTCCTTTTAACTGTCGCTTACTGCCCCATAGTATGGATGCACTGTTTCTTTTTTCAGTCAGGTATTCATTCATCAATTTTCTACTGCTATGAGAAAATACCTAAGAAAATCATCTGAAGAGTCCCTGGTGATAGAGGCTTCTGTTCATGTTGGACCTATAATGGGCAGTACATTAAGATCCAGGGTTGTAAGACAGGGCAGGGTGGTTTACCCTATGGAAGATGGGCAAGAAAAAACGAGGGAAGGCTAAGGTCCCAATATCCACTTCCAAGGCACATGCTAATGACCTAAATTTGGTAACTTCTATTAGTGCCTCCCTCCTACTTCCTAAACATTTCCATTGCCTTCTAAAGGTCCTACAATTGCTAAACTAAACCCTTAGCATGAAGGTAATTTAAGACCCTCAATTATAAGAGCTTCACTACTGACAAAAAAAAACTCATTTAAAATATTTTGCTCTTATGTGTGTGAATACAATGTATATATTTCTCATCATTCTGTATGTATAGGTATTTTAAATTTAGTTACAGACATATATTAATTAGGTATACACATATAGTATATACACATTTAAACCTATAGCACCATAGGATTAGCTTTCATGATTTGTGTACCAGCTTGTACTTTTCACCAAGCCACTCACTTCTCTAGTTCTTCACAAACATTTAACAACAAATATTTCCAATTTAGCAAAATCTCCGTGCTGCTTATATTTATGTTGCTTTGCAATATGGAAAAACAAAAATTCCCAGGATAGCTTAAACAACCCTGTACAATAAAAGAACTTCTGGAGGTATCTCTATCCCTGACTTCAAGCTGTATTACAGAGCAATAGTAATAAAAAAAAACTGCATGATATTAGTATAGAAAAAGATAGGTTGATCAATGGGATCAAATTGAAGACTCAGAAATAAATCCACACACCTATGGACACTTGATTTGTGACAAAGAAGCCAAAATCACACAATGGAAAAACGTCTCTTTAACAAATGATGCTGGCCTACCTAACTGGATGTCTGCATGTAGAAGAATGCAAATTGATGCATATTTATCACCCTGCATAAATCTCAAGTCCATGTGGATCAAAGACCTCGACATAAAACCAGATACACTAAAATCTAATTGAAGAGAAAATGGAGACTATCCTTTAACACATCTGTACAGGTGACAACTTCCTGAACAGGACACCAATACTTCAGGCACAAAGATCACCAATTGATAATATGGGACCTCACAAAATTGGAAAGCTTCTGTAAGGCAAAGGATACTGTCAATAAGACAAAACAGCAGCCTACAGATTGGGATAAGATCTTCACCAATTCTATGTCCATTAGAGGGCTGATATCCAGAATACATAAAGAACTCAAGAAGTTAGACACCAACAAACCAAATAATCCAATTTTAAAAAATGGGATGCAGAGTTAAAACAGAGAATTCTCAACAAAGGAATCTCTTGTTGCTGAGAAACAGTTAAAGAAATGTTCAACATCTTTAGTCATCATGAAAAAGCAAATGAAAATGATTCTGAGATTCCACCATACCCCCATCAGAATGGCTAAGAGAAAAGTCTCAAGGGATGGCACATGCTGACAAGAATTTAGAGCAGCTTAGTCTTCATGCAGATTCCCCAACAACTGGAGCAGAAGCTATCCCTGACTATGTTGCATGCCTGTGGATCCCATTCTTCTAACTGGACTGCCTTGTCTGGTTCAGTGAGAGGGTATGCACCTAGTCCTGCAGAACTTTGTATACCAGGGTGGGTTGATACTCTGGAATCTGAGGAGGTGGGTGGGGAGGGCAGGATGTGATTGGGGTGGAGGGTTGGTTGCTTTCTCAGAAGAGAAAGGGGAGGACTAGTGTGTGTGGGGAGAACAGGATGGGGTCAGGTGGCGATCAGGATGTAATGTGAATAAATAAATAAATCACACACACACACAACACACCACACACACACACACACACACACACACATAAAACCAAAATAAAGTAACTATTCATCCTATACACCAGGCTGTCAAGAGACATGCTAAAGAAGAGGGCGAAGTTTTTCCCGCATCTAGGTGCATGTGGTGTCATCCATCAATTCCTTCATTCCAGGAAAGTGCTATGATGTTTTGGAGAATTAGGGTTCAAAGAAGGTCATGGAATCAAGCAGAGCATAAAATGGAACACACGCTCTTCCTTTAGTCAGTCTCAAACTGAATAAAGATAAGCGCCAACTTCCTTTGGGTCCCTCTATAATACTCTAGAGTAGCTACATAGTCTATCAACTATATGCAGGGGTTCATAAAAATGTTCCTTGGCTTTCTACAAGATTGGCATTCTCCTCCATTATTCTGTATCAGACCATAGAAAGTATGGAAACTAGTCAGTACGAAGGAAGATTCTAGCATAGTCCCACACAGCTTTCTCTGTATGTTGCATCCAAGGTGTGTTGTGTCTTCAGAAGTTGGGTCTTATGATTTATGATCTTTATTTCTATCTTTACTGATTGTGAAGTCACTTTCCTGCTCCTTCTGGAGATTTCTGATTCCAGAACAATCCTATGCCTCCTTCTCCTTTTCCTCCCAGTTCTCCTAAACAAGAAAACCAAGAAGGGAAGGGTATTGTGGAGGACCTCTGGGCTACAGCCTGTACTCTACCACTTCTATTAGAACTTCAGTGTTCTTAATTGTGAAGCAAATGAAAATATTGTAACATCTGGCCTCATCAGATTAAGGATATGACTAAGATAAATTAAATAGATGTGTCTATGAGTTTTCTTTTACTAATTAATCTTTAGGGTTGTAGACCATCTAATTCTGGTCTATGATCACATTTCATACTTGGGAAGACTTTCCTTGGCTCTAATATCTAACTGACAGTTCTCTCTGTTCTGAGAACATTGCATTCAAAATTGGGCTAACATGCTCTGTCTCTGGATGGAAGCTCAGATTTCCCCATCGTTACTATTACCATGTAGTTACTGTGCACTCTATACCATACTAGAAATTTTTTAAGAGTCCACATCATGAAAGGTCCATGTCTCACATAATGTGTTGATTATCTGTCTCTTTTATGGAGATGGATGGATAGAGAGCTCTGCTATCAGATGATGTAACTATTGCCTACCATGTCCTATTTCCAGATACCAATGATTTAATAATAAGGCAAAACCAGACTTGTCTAAATAATAATAAACTCCACAAGCTAGCAAGAATATCTTGTAGTATGTGACTGATATACTCTCCAGCTAATTCATCCTTCCTTTGATCAGGAATATCTCCTTGTACTCTATAACCACCAGGAAATTTCACAGGACACTCGATTGTACCCTGTTTTAGCATTAGGGACACTTCTAGTTTGATAGTTGACTTGAAGTGCTGAAATCTTTTGAATACATTTAATCTCAATAAATTTTTCTAACCTGGTTGGACTAGAAAACAAGTCTGCCTGCCATTGCAGCTGATATCCATTGTCTATGCCCATTGAGAGGCGGAGGATTGGGAGGCATTTTCTTTCTTTCCTTCACTCTTTCTTTCTTCCTGTATCAGATTCACCACTGCTTATTTAAACCCAAACAGATGTGTACTGTAGATTGTGTTGTCCCTAAATTCATATGTTCAATTTTCTTTTCAAGATAGTTTCTTCTGTGTAGCCCTGACTGTCCTGGAGCTCAGTCTATAGTTCAGTCTAGCCTTGAACTCACAAAGATCCATCTACCTTTACCTCACAAGTGATGGGATTAAAGGAATGAGCCACACATTGCCCCAGGCATATGTTGAAATCTTCACTTCCCAAAATTAATAGTACTAGGAAAAAAGCATTAGGAAATTGATTACATCATAAAGGGAGAGAGGAGAGAGAGAGAGAGAGAGAGAGAGAGAGAGAAGAGAGAGAGAGAGGAGAAATTCCTGAGATATCTTTGGCCAACAGAGCTGTTATATACATTTTTCATTTGTAGTAACTAGGACTATTCTTTGAAAGCAGCCCAAATGGACTAAGTAAGAAAAATTCACACAAATTATCTTCATTCTTCACTGATTTTATGACAGCAATAGATTTCATGGTGACTCAGTCAAATTGAGTGTAGTTACATAAAAACACATGTGAAGATACACCTGAGAGTATGAAAATGATTCTCTCATTTTTACTGCTATTTCCTGAAGTTGTTTCTTACATTTAAGGGAAGAATAAGAATAATCCATAACATGTGCACCAGTAGAAAACAACCAAGTTTTGTGATAGTAAACCTTCCAATTGAACAACTAAATATTGGTTTCAATTAGAATTAAACTTGGCTATGTACAAAGTAAAACTCAAAGCAGCAGTGGTGAGAAAAACATAGTGTATTGGCTATCACATTAAGACAACAGATAATAGATGGTCTACAGCTGGTGGGGCAACTCTATGGTCATCAGGCCCAAGTCCTTCCATTGTTCCTCTTTTTCATTTCAATTAGGAGCTGCCATCTTCAGTGTCATTCACGGCTCAGGTTAGCTCTGGGAACGCCAGGCACCACATCAGTACTGCAGTTCTACAGATAAGTTAGACAACAAAAGAAAATCCTTCCTTTTCTTTAGAGGGTTGTCATAAAAATATCACACATCTCATTTGCCAGAGCAAATGATCAGGGTCAGATGCAAGGTAAATTGAAATAGGCTACTGTCTACATTTATCTTTACAAAATTGGAGAAATGTTATTGAGCAATATATGAGTTACTTAATGCCACAAATGTGCTACATGATAAGCAAACAGAGGAAATGTATGACAATGACTGTTCTCTCAGGACACATCATAGGACAAGCTAATAACTATCAGGTGATCTTCCTGAGATGAGTCTGCTTTGGATTAATAAATAATCCATGACAGATTTGCTTCCATAGGCAAGGCCCAGGAGAAAATCAGTTTAGTAAATATCCCTGCTATTAATATGCTTTTTCTTCTATTGTTAAACATATGTAACAATCAGTAGGTACTAGCCCACCCTTTTGAGCAGATCTCTGTAGAACAATGAAAATGTACTGTTTTGTAGTGATGCTGAATATACAAATAGATGACTTCTTAATTCTTAATTCTATAAGAATTCCTAAAATGATATCAGTATTTATTAGGCTCTTTTATAGTATCACTACTATTAGGTCCTTTCTGATAGGAAATTGAAATGAGAACTTAGCCAGTCTCACACAGGTCATCATGTAATTACTTCTAGATAATAACCAAACATTCTACTACTCAGAGCACTTTTAAGACATTGTAAAACCATTAACTAGATGTCATAAAATGAGAACTAATGGTTTATTATAGGAGCTAGGGCAGAAGATAAAATATCGATAGGTTTATCTATACAAAACATTATTAGTAACTTTAGTTATGGTTTTTAATTCTCCATGTACCTGTGGAGCTGTGGCAGGTGATAAATGTTTAGCCAGATAATTACTCCTAATGGATATGCACATAAGCATCCTCTGTTGTAAATTTCTTATTCAATTTATTATTTGAATTTATGTGTAAATATGTGATGAACTTTTTACCATGTGATCATGAATTCTGAAAGGTGTATAAATGCTGAGGACAAAGAGCAGTATGTGAAATTTTCCTTGTCCTGCTTAGGATCATTCTGCTTTCCCCTATTTCTTAGAGAGCATTCATAGGTAACTTTTTACAACTTAGAAAAACACTAAATTCACTTTTCAAACTGTACCTTTTTCTTCCTGCAACTATGACTAGAAGGCTGAAAGTTAAAGTCTCACAATTCCTGTGGAAATAGAACAAAGGCTGCATTATTAATTCACCAGCTGTTAGGCTATAGGTGTTCATCTCCTAAGCCAGCAGCTTATTTGGGTGTGTTTTGAAGGGGTAGGAAGTAAACAGTTATATTTTTTGTTGTCAAAACTGCAATATTCAATTGTACTGAATGTACAAAAGAAATATTATAGGGAGTAAAAAAGTCATATTGCTTCTTGCCTTCCTTCTGTTCTTCTGATATGTTTTTACACAATAATTTTTGCATGATGTAAATAAAAATATAAAAAATACACTGACATACAAAACTGGGTGGAAATGTTTAGCTTCTAGAGAAACTAAGAATTACATGGCTCACTTTGCGTTATTTTAAAATTTAATTCAAGCTATAAATTTATTTACTATATTAAAAATTAATCCATCATCTAAAAAGAAATAGTAGAAATGTGTCATAAGATTAATATGTTTTTGGATTGAGTTACTGTAACTTAGTCCATCATGGTTTCTTGTGTGAATGAATAAGAGTTAAACTCAATTTTGCTTAATTTTAACTTTAACTTAAAGTCTTACCTTTCAATGTCTTCACTAAAAATGAAATAACCCAACAGGTATAGTACATGCTTTACATGATATGATGTATGTAAATGGTCATACGGACTTATTTGTGATATCAGAAGCTGAATGAACCCAGTGTCCCACAACAGAAGAATGGATACAGAAAATGTGCTTCATTTGACAATGGAATACAACTCAACTATTAAGAACCAGAACATAATGAGTTTTGCAAGCAAATGAATAGAACTAGATAATATCATTTGAGTGAGGTAAATCAGACACAAAAGGAAATGCATGGTATAAACTCATTAATAAGTGGGTATTAGCCAAAAAAAGTCACAGAATACCATGGATATAATCCACAGAACTCAAAAGGTTAACAAGCTGAAGGACCCAAGTGACAATGCCTCAATCCCACTTGGGAGAAAGAAGAAAGAAATCATGGTAGGCAGAAGGAGGGAGGGAAGTGAGTAGGAGAAGGAGGGAGGAGAAAAGGGGATACATGATCATGTATTCAGGGGTGGGGGAAAACAGGACTGAAGCCCTAAGGGTAAGCAGAAAGAATGGAAATGGGCAACCTCTGGAGGTAGGAGTTGGGGACCCTATAGAAAGGACCTGATACCTGGGAGGTGAGAGACTCTCAGGACTCAAAGGGAGGGACCGTAGATGAAGCTTTTTAATCCTCAGAATGAGCAGGAAAGTTTTTAGGACTTTTTAGAAGTTATCATCAGTATTCAGTATAGTTAAAAAGCTAGAACATCCAGAGACCATTCAGTATTTAAAGCCACACCAGAGTCCTACTCTGTCTCATTTCAACACACTGCAGGCCAGGAGGCCCCAACACCGTTCACTTGCACAAGGATCAGCACAGTCTCTTGTCTGATGACCTTGATTGAGCTTGCTCAAGTGTCTAAGGAAAAGCTGACTTGTTGTCATATGACTAAGTATTAGTCAGTTGAATCTGAGCAGATATGTTTACTACTCCAGGCCTGGTCCATATGTATCCCACATACAGTCCTCTACTCTCCCTAGTCACCTCCTGAATAGAAACTACTCTGAGAACAGGGTCATAGAACAAAAGAGTAGCTTAGAGCAACACATTTTTTTTCCACTTCTCTGGAACCATCCACTACACTAGAGTATGACATGACCTGAATTAACCTTTCAATTACCACCAGCAGCTACCATCCTGGTATCTTCTAGTATTGGGACTCATTTTCTCCATAGACTTTTACTAAAAGTAAAATAGCACAGATAAGTTTGCCATTTTACCTAAGATATAATTCTTGTAACTAAAAACATAGTTTTATTATAGGAATACTATGTGTATCCAGTGAAGACAAGATCTCAGTTTACAGTTGTTACAGTTTGCTAGTGTCTTATCCCTACCTCATGATTTCAACCCACCACCTATATGGCAGAATGAAGAGTGCAAAGGGAATTTAGACACTAGGACTTTACACAGTAAGGGAAGTCTCAGTGTTACACCCATGATACAGACAGTGCATCTCTGGTATAAAACTGTTAATTTTCCTTAAAGTACATAGATACTGATTTTTGAAAATGGATCTTAGTCCTGTATTCAATGATTAATACAAAAGGCAACATCATATTACTCGATAGCAAGCAAGCAAGGAAAGAAGGCCAGCAGCTAGTGGCTGACTTGAAGATGTTGCTTGTCATGGTATTGGCAATGCAACTTTTATAATCATATAAAATGAGCCTAGGAAGAAGAAGTTTATGGAAGCCACTCCTGGGGGGACTTAGGTGAAGAAAAACCACCCAGCACACTTGTTCATCTTTCTGTAAGCCGTTTTCTCCTTTGACATGAGAAGTGGGGAAGGAAGAGAGTAGATGAGTCATTCAGAGCATATCTGATGGTAAACACCGAGCTTTTGCCTATATGGTCATTTGTGCCTATCTGCCCAGTTGCCAACTATAGAATGAATTCTAACAAACGTGAAGACAGCAGGGACAGTTAACATGGATTTCAATGAGAAACTTGATTGCAAATGGCTCTTTTCTTGTATTGTGTTCTTAGACTAATGAACTTCCAGAAATATGGATATTCATGTTCTAGAAACAAACAAAAACAAAAAACAAATTATATATGTAATAGTTAAGCCAGAATAAACAAGCATGCAGAAGTCAATAAACTTGTAAACAAACACTACTAATGTTTCAGCAACTTTAATTCTGCTACGGAATCCTCAATGATGGGGCCAGGGTAGGTCCCTCCTAGGTCAGAACTGTAGCAAGGCAGAATCTCTCACCAGAGCTGTGAACACCTGTGCCTGTGCTCTGATGTTCACAAAGGCTTGCTGCAGAAGAAGGGCTGAGGGAGCTCCCATGGTAGGGGCACATGACACATTTTCCCAGTCCACTGTGAACTCCATGGTATAACAATGTTTTCTTTCTAATGAGTTTTAACATTTTAGTTTACAGTCCTACCTGGTATAATTTCTCTTCTGGAAGAAAGCAAATCCTACAATGTGAAGAATAATCCCCAAAAGGGCTATTTTCACGTAGAGAATGATCAGTCAAGGAAGGTGGGGTGCTGGTGGTACCTTCAATACAGGCAAGAATAAAATGTCAGATCAGTTCAATAATAGTACTAAGCAAGAAATTAAAGGCAAACAGATTTAAAATCCTTTAAAATATTCCTAAACTTTTAAAAACTATTAAAATCAGAAAACCTTACAAAGTATAATTCAGATAAGTCTCATACCATTATTTCAGGATCAAGCTTAGGAATCAAGACTAGCCTTTGTGCTTGATAGGCATTGACAAATATTTTAAAGTGAAAAAGTCCACACTAAATATTGTTAAAACATACAGTTAAATGGGGAAAATGGGCAACATTTACCATGCAAATTTTATTTTATTTTTATAAAAATATAACTATATCATTTCATCCATTACTCTTTCTTCCTCTACCCTTCCCCAGGTCCCATCATCTACCAATGCTCCTTCTCCAATTCCTATCTTCATCTTTCTAAATTGTTACTGTTACATATTTATACATGATATGAAAATACCATTTGGGGCCCATCCCTGAGAGAAGACTGCTTCTCCCACTCTCAGTACCCTTAGTTAACTGTAGTTCTTTGCTCAGTGAGATTTCCCCTTCCATGTTTGCATATCTATTGTTCAGGTCTTATTTAGGCAGCCATATTATTGAGGTTTCATGGGTAGTGCTTCCCTGACATTTCTAGGAGACACAATCTTCTCACAGATTTCCTGTTTCTCTAGCTCTTATACTGTGTCTGTCCCCTATTCTACAATACTCCCTGAGCATTAAAGGTAGGAACTGTGTTGTACATATATCCATGGGGGCTAAACATCCTATGATCTGTGTTCTCTGCATTTTGACCATTTGTGGCTTTTTGTGATGTTTTCTATTGCAAATAGGACCTTCTTTGGTAAGGGTTAAGAGCCATGCTAATTGGTGAGTATAGAGTAGAACTTAGATAGACATTGTGGTGGATTAGAGGAGGGCTGTGGCAGATTCCTCTCTGAGATCAATGCCCTCACTAACACTTTGAGTCACTAGCTAGCTCTCCACTACCAGTCATGATTTTCCTCCTCTTGAGTGAGACTTAAACATAATTGGACAACTATTGGTTGCTGCCAAGGTATGATTGCCACTGTCACACCTTAGGGACCGACCTTGCTGGTCATTGCTGTGATTCATAAGCTTCACAGCTAGGTGGTACTACCTGATGCTTCCCACTTTGGTCTACTTATACAGCCTTTTTGATGCTTAGGAAAGTTACTCATTTGGGAAGATGCTTTCAGGTAAAATCAGCTAAGATCCTCTAAGTTCTCTGTCTGAAGGGCATCTATGATCCATCTTTTATACAAAAAAATATTTCTATTGAAAGAAATAATTTCCTTTTCATTTTGTTTTAAAAAGTACAAATTTCACACAAAGTATTGTGATCATATTCATGTCTAACTCCTCCTCTAACTCTTGCCAGATCTGTACTCCTCTTTGTTACTACACTAACTTTGTGTCTATTTTTAATAGCCCACTGGCTTCAGGTTATGTTGTCCATATGCTCCTGGGTTGGAGCCTACTACATGCAATACCCTTAGAAATTACTGACTCTCTCTCATCAAGAAACCATTAACTGTCCATAGCTCCTCGTTGGCCGAGCAGGACTCATGAGTCCCTTTCCATTCTGTGTTGGAATATTGACTGGCTTGGTCTTGTTTGGGTCCTCTACAGAAAACTCCATTGCTATGAGTTTGTGAATTCAGAGATCCTGTCAAGTCCAAATGATTTTTTTTCTCTGATCTTCCTTCTGATCTCTGATCTCTTTTTTTCTGATTTGTGACTTTTACAATCTTTCAGCTTTTTCTTCCTTGACCAGTTGAGAGTTTCTGCTTTAGCTACTTTCCACTGAAAAAAGAAACTTTCTCGAAAGACGTATGAGAGTTGCACTAATCATGGGTAGAGCGATGCAAACTGAGAGAGTGGCTTTATTCTATGTGCAGTTCATAAAATAATAGACAGTGACTTCCCCATCCTATTTACACTTAGTATGCCAGGTAGCTTAAAATCCAAGCAGAAGTAATTAGCAACCTTTACAATTTTCACACCATTAGTGAACCCATGGGCATTATTCATTCATCAGTTGATGGGCATCTTAGCAGTGTGCATGTTCAGTTATTAGGACTAGATCATCTATGAATATGAATGGGAATATTATCTATGTGGTAATAAAGGACATCTATTTCTCATTTTCTGAGGAACAACTGCCAAAGTCTCCACAGCAGCTGCACCAATTGCTCTTCTACAAATAGTGCATGAAGGTTCTCTGTTCCCCATATCCACTGGCTGTTATTTTCTTAATATTAACCATTCCACATGGATTAAGGTTAAAAATCTCAAAGCAGTTTTAATTTGTACAACTCTGATGATTAAGGATGGCAGACAGCTTTTCAAATACTTCCTAGCTGTTTGCATTTCTTCTGAGTACCCTCTATTCAGTTTGATTGCTCATTTTTCAGTTTCCTTGTTTAGGCTTTTGTAATGCCATGCACATACTAAATATTAATCCTGTCAGATCTGTAGATAGTAAAGATGTCTTCCCAATCTATAGGCTGCCTCTTAAGTCAGTTAACACTTTTCCTTTGCAGTACAAAAACTTTGTAATTGCTTTCATGAAGTCCTGCTTGCTTAGTTTTTACTTTATTTTCTGAGTAACTGGAGTCCTATTCAGAAAGTTCTTGCCTGAGCCTATTGTCTACAGCATACTCAGTATACTTGGGGCTCTTTCTTGTGGAAGCTTTACAGTTACAGATCCAACATGGAGATCATTAAACCATTTGGAGTTTATTTCCTTGCAAACAGAAGAATCAAGTTTCATTCTTCTATATGTTTATATCCAATTTCCCAACGCTATTTTTTTCAGATGCTATCTATCCTTCAGCGAATATTTTCAGAATTCAAATAAAAAATAGGGTTACTACAGGTACATTGAATTTTTTGTGGGTCTTCAATTCTACTGCATTGATCAATATGTCTGTATTTGTACTAATACCATTCTGGTATTGCTTCTTTGCCTGCATAATACAACTTGAAATTGGGTCTGATGACACATCCAGTGGTGTTTTTGTTGTCAGGGTTGTTTTAGATGACTTACCAACCATTCAAACAGTGCTTGGTAAGGATGAAATGCCCTAAAGCATCTGAAGAATCAGAATGGCTACTCAACACTAGCTGCAGGTCAGGGAGAAGGGGGTTCAGGATAGCGCCTTGATGGCCTACTTGATGAACGAGGTTAGGGGAAGGGAATTTTTCAGGGTAAATGAAGCAACTTGAAAAAATATCTAAGAATAAATTAATCTGCATCTTGTTTGGAACATTAAAAGGGAAATATGGAGATCAGACCTATGATAATTAGAACATATTTATAGGATGTAAGACAGCAAGGACCATGTATAAAGACAAAATATCAAAAAATATTAAAAATAAAAACAGAAATTCAAATATGTTTTTGTTGTTAGTGTTGTTTTAAATAAACAAAGAAATCAAACAGTGCTAAGTGAGGATGAAATGCTCTAAAACATGGGAAGAATCAGAATGGTTCACCTACTGAAGGATAGGTCCTGAAAGAATTGCCAACAAAATGAAGATACCTTTAGGATGCCAATAAAATGACTGGTGTCTAGAAAATCTTAGAGAGCTTCATGGTTAGGGACTATCACCAGAAAGAGTACATTTAATTAGCGAGTTAGGACTTGGAGCCCTGTACTACCACAATCATAACCACTTAACATCTTGTGAAGAAAGAACGGCTAGAGATTGAGTTAATCACCAATGATCAAGGATTAACCCTCATGACAATGTAACAAAATCTTAATATAAATCCTAAACAGTACAGTTTAAGGAGCTTCTGTATGGGAATAACATCTAGGACCTGGGAGCACAGAAATCTTTGAGATGGCATGAAGCTCTATATTCCCTCCTCCATAAAGGGTCCTATGAATCTCTTCAATTTGTCTATCTCTGTGTTGGAGTCTTTATGTTAAACCAGTACAGTAAACAAGGTGCCTTCTTCAGTTTTTAGAAACATTTTAGAAAACCACTGAACCTAATAATTGATTTATTGGAACATCTAGAATTTATAGCTAGTTGTTAAGAAGGGCAGGTGATAACAAAACTTGTTACTAGTGTCTGAAGTGTGTTTGTTATCCTAGTTAACTCTGTAAACTTGACACAGCCTAGAGCCACCCTAGAAGCCAACACACTATGGGCAGCACCAAACTCTCTCCAGGTAAGATAGGTTAGGGCAGGTCTCAGGAGTAAGCAAACAGCTTCATGTTTTCTACTTCAGCTGTTGTCCTAATTTTACTCTTTCTTTCTGTAAAAAGGTTTTAGCTACTCTATTTGTCACAAACAGAATAAAGTTAAAACATTTATCTTTCACAGAAGAATAAGTTAAATATCAATTATTTCTCCTTTTTTAGAAAAAGGTACTCACCTTGATTCAGTTCTAAGAACAGAGTCTGGTTGCCAGTCAAATGAGAGACCCAGCAGGACACAGCAGACACATTGTTCTGCTCCCAGTGGCATGTGCTCCTGACAGTCACAGTGCCATTGCTGTGTGATTCATTCTTAGTGACACAATCTCCATCTGGAGTCCATGAGATCTGTGCAGCAGGCTTGCCTGCAATTGCCTCACAGACTGCAGTTCTATTTTTCCCTTGAAAGTACGTTACTTCAGGGGGGACTGTAGAGGTAGAAAGGAAATAAACATTCAGTCTTGTCATAAATCACTACAACATTTTTTTCTAACTAAAATTGATGACCTGAAATAGCACAATATGTAACATTGTCACTTACCCAGCACTTGGAGGTCATAGACTTTTAGGAAATTCCCTTCATTTGTTATTATGTCACATGAGTAATTCCCCTCATGCTGGAGGGCCACTGCACTGATCTGAAGGTCAGGACTGTGCTCAGGTGTGGAGGCCCAGGTGATGCTTCTGTCCAAGCAGTTTGTTTGATTGGTCTCCCTTGTTTCTACTCTGTGGCCTATTATGCAGGAAGGCCGTCCTCTGGGGTGTATTATCCATGTTATTAATACTGTTTTTGTCAGTGTAACAGAAGGGCAGCAGAGCAGAGCCTTTGTACCCATCTGTACAGACACTGTGGTGTAAACTAGATACAGAAAGAAAGAGAGACAGAAACAGAGACAGAGAGACAGAGAGAGACAGAGAATGAGAAAAGGAAACCTTGAAACTTTGTGAGTTAAGTCTACCCACAGTAACTTATATAAAGTTACAATAGAACAATGCTTGACTAATGGAAGTATTACAGCAATAGTAGATTTTTCTCACATTTCTTTCTTTCTGTATGTTCAATCTATCAGAACTAAATATATTATTCATCTTCTAAAGTAAAAGTTCAGGCATGTGTGCTATGCACATCTTGCAACATAAATCCTTACATTGCTTGTATACTGACTTAAAGAGTCCATGGTAAATACACTTTGCTGAGTGGTAATTACTCAACAAAATTATCTGTTACAATCTCTTGTGACAAAAGTCAGTAATGTCATTGATTTAATAGAAACAGATTTTGTTGTAAATAAGACTTGCTTATGACAAACATTGCATTAAGATCTCCAGTGTTTTACTTCAATATCACTTGCCTCTTTGGGGAACTCAAGTCCTCACAAGTCACATTCAAATAAAGGTCACCTAATCAGATGAAGAAAGAAATTCTTCAACACAGACCTGGGAGGGTGCTAATGCCACAGTCTTCCCATCACTCACTCTAAGATGACAAGGGTTTAGAGGCAGGAGTTCAGGTTCCCTCACACCATATCACTACATCAGGAGACTCTGCGACTCATCCTAAATCTGTCCAGCAGCCAAGGCATTAGCTACTGTTTCTGAGCAAGGTCACCTCTGCATTCCCACAAGGTAAGTAAGAATATTACCTTGTGCCATAGGTAATGATCTGTTCTGTGTTGTTTGATTCTTATCAGCACAACTGGACTCTAGAAAATATTTAAATACATGTGCTTAAATATTTAAATGATTCTAAGCAGGAATTCAAAGTTTTATCATCACTGATATATGAACATCTTGAAAATTGCATTTATAAGATATTAATCAGTTGTTTGCCATTCATGAGTAACTTTATTTTGCCAAATAATTTACAGTAGCCCTGCCTTCCTTCTTCCAGCCCCTGTCTAGGTCCAGTGTAGTCATACCACGTAAGCTGACTTGATTAAACTCCTTTCTCCAGATCTCATGCCCTAAGTAAAGCTATTTGGACCAATAATGAACACTTCCCACAGATGAAGAAACAGAGCCATTGTCCAAAAACTACAGCAACAGAATCACAAAGAGTTCATCCTCTCACTTCCTTCCAGCTGCTCTACCTTGTGACTGAACAGCAGAAATGAAGCAGAACAGGGTAGGAGAAGAATGAGAACTCTTTCCTGTTTCTATATCTTTCTTGAGTTCTGTAGAATTGTTCACAATTATAATGGTCCAAAACCAGGATTGGTTGCACAGAGAGGGAGACAGGAGAATCATGATGTCAGAGCAGCTGGCCATATCATGAATTTGAGGCCAGCCTGGACTACATGCACTGCTTTATAAGAAAGAAAAGTCGTCATAATCAGCTTCTGAATCATTGACCTATGATAATTCAATGATTTCCATGCAATAATTAAAGACACAGGAAAGAAAAGGTATACTTGTTTGTTATCCTAAGATACCTGCACTACTATGAAGTGCTAGTGTGTTTTTTCAGTAGTAAAATTTGACTACTTATAAATGTACATTTCAAACAAAAGCAAAGAATGCCTATGCTAAATATCAGAGGAGACAAGGAAAGTACAGGAAATCTGCAATTAAGACCATAAAAGGATAAAACAACAACAAAAATTGGTCATCAGCTGGAAAAGGGGTGGAATCAGAAGACATGCTATTAAGCAGAATAAGCCAGGTACAGTAAGGTGAGTGACCCATGGTATTGCATGTGAAAGCAAAATGAATCCAAGACCTGAAACAGGAAGTGAAAGCAGTAGACTGATAAGGGTATGGGCAAGGGAAGGGGCTGATGATGGAAAAAGGCATTTCTTCTTTCTTTCCTTTCTTCAGAATAGAGGGTGTATTATAAACCACAAAGCTACAGCCACTTGATTTTAATTGAAAATAAATTCTTTCATAAAATAGATTAGAATTGTTATTCCCCTTCTCTAACTCCTCCTAGATCCTCCATACTTATACAAATCCACACCCTTTCTTATTCTCATTAGAACACAAACAGAAGACAGCTAAAAAATAATAATGAAATAAGTTAAACTAAAAACAAACTGAATAAAAGGAGCGAAAAAAAAGGAACACATGTAGACACAGAGATTCAAATTGTCATCCACGGTAATCCCATAAAAACACCAAACCAGAAAGCATAATGTATAAATAAAAGACCTGTAAGGGACAAAATGCCCCGACAACGCATTATTACACAAAATGCCTCAAAAATACCATTGATTCCATGTTGAGTTGACCATCTGTTGCTGGACATGGTGCCTGCCCTTAAGTGTAGTTACATACTCTTTTTATTTGTGAGCAGTTATCACTTGGTGATAGCTTCTGGGTTAGTGTTGAGCCTCTGTCCAGCTCTGTGGGTTAAAAAAAAAGAAAAAGAAACACGCACAGGGCGGCCCTGGCCCCTGGGCTGGGGCCAACGCTGCGCTGGCCCCTGGGTCAGTGCGGCTAAGGGAGGCGGAGTCCCACAGCCGGCAGCAGACCCAGAGTCCCGGGGCCGGAGCTTTTCCCGTGGCGGTGGTTCCCACATAGATGAGAAAGTCTAGAGTTCCAGATGCTGGAAGCAGGCTGGAGAAGACACATGGACTGAGTTTCTAAGGAGTAGCTTTATTATCTATGACAGGATTGTTGGATCTGGATGATGTACATGCCCCTGGCAAATGCCCAAAGCAGATCCCTTATATTGGGGAGTGGGAGAGAGGAGGGGCTAGGGAGGAGAAAATTTAATTAGCTATGTACCCGGCCTTATTAATATGTAAATCTCAAGGCAGAGGACTCTTAGTCACGCCCCATACCTGTGTCTTACTTGACTAAAGTTACAGGTTAAATGGAGACTGGGGCCCTGGTTTTGGAGGCGTGGCCAAACACCTGCAGTCTCAGGGTTCCAGGCCCATGGGCCCTCCCACTGCCCAACACAGTTCCCCTCTCACCATTCAGACTCCATCTGGCTTAAACCCATGCCTACAAGGCCTTATTTACCTTGGAATCCTCCCTGCCCACTGGCTCTTGCTACTTTTTCTGTCCTCTCTTCAGTAGAATTCCCTGAGCCTTAGAAGGTGGAATTTGATGGAAACATCCCATTTAGGAGTGTTACCTTTTCCTATGGTACCATGCAGAGTACCTTCCAGTAACATGAACAATAGTCAGTAGAGATGAAGGTTCTATGTAGGTAGCAGCCCTGATTTCTCCATGTTCCATGAGTTACCTAGGTTTTGTCTTTAGCAATAGAGCCTGACCACCATGTTGTGGAAATGAATCAACAGCATTGCCAATACAGCCACCTGATTTTTAACAAAGATGCTAAAATATATGCATCAGAGGAAGATAACCTTGACAACAAATCATGCTGTGAAAATTGCATGTCCTATGTAGATGAATGAGAACACATTCCTATCTCGCATCCATATAGGAATATATGAATGATCAAGTGGACCAAAGACATTATTATGAGACCTCAACCTCCTGGTGCTGTTAGAGGTAAAAGTGGAAGAAACATTCAAGGTATAGCAGTAAGCAAGACTTTAGTAACTTAGGAAATATTCATTCAAGATATTGCAATAGACAAATGTGGTAATCACTCAGGAAATAAGGCCAAAAATTGGCAAGAGATTTCACTAAGTCAAGAAGTTTCTGTACAGCAAAGGAAACAACTGAGTTAAAAGACAGCATAAAAAATGGGAGAGAAATCTTTACTAACTATATATCTGATAACGGACAAATACACAGAATATACAAACAACTCAACAAAGTAACAAAAAATCAAATAGTCCAATTAACAAATAAGCTAATAAAATGAGTAGACAGTTCTCAAAAATGAGTACAAATGAACAATAAACACATAAAATGTTCAGTATTACTAGCCATCAGAGAAATGCAAATTAAAAATATAGTGAGATTAAATCTCACATTACTCAGAAAACAATTAGAGGCTGAATGGAGAGGAGGTAGGGAGAAATAATGTAATAATATTTTAATCAAACTAAAAAATTAATTAAACAAAAAGAAAAGTATAACAATCACAATACTTGTAAACAGTTATATAGAGACAGATGCCCTCACACACTACTGAGCAGAATGTAAATTAGTCCGTTCGCCCCCCCATGCGAGACACCTTCTTGGTGGTGGTGTTTTTATATAAGGCAGGGGCAGAGTACATGGCAGTCCTTTGTTCATCCTAGGGTGATGCCTGGCTTGGTGACTAATGCTGTCTTATGCCTAGCACTCATAAAAATCAAATCAAAATACATCCAAGCATCACAGTACAGGAGGAGGATGACAGACAGAGTTGTATGGACCACCATGCCACCTACAGTCCTGCATTCCAGGACACAGCACAGGCAGATCGTAGACACCCACCTGCTTGCTGCCATGCCAGGCAGCATGGATGGAGAATGTCACCCAGGGGCCTGCCAGCCTTCATTGGTAGCCATCACAACGTGCAAGGATCACAATGTGGTGGTCAGACAGAAGAGAAAGAGGAGAGGAGCAGGTTTAGCATCATGAAGAGATATGGAGCTGAAAACTTGAGGGTTATAAAGTTAACTCAAAGGAATTCCTTTATACAAATGATGAAAGGGCCAAGAAAGAAATTAGAAAAAACAGAACTCTTTACAATAACCAAGAATAATATAAAATGTCTTGGCATAATTCTAACCAAGCAACTACAAGATCTATATGAAGAGAACCTGAAGTCCCTAAAGAAACTGAAGAAGATACCAGAAGATGAAAAGATCTCCCATGCTCATGGATACATAGGATTAACAAAGTGAAAATGGCCATCTTACCAAAAAGCAATCTATGGATTCATTGCAATCTTTATCAAAATTCCAACACAATTTGTCTAGAACTTGAAAGAGAATTCTCAACTTCATGTGTCATTCTTTTGACCCTGCTCCCACAGGTCATTACTAGTAGTAATATAAGATACCACATAACTACACCAAAAATTATTGATACAAAATATTATCTGCATAGAACAGGGAAGATTTAAAGGAAGGAGATGAGAGGAAAGCGGAAGAAAGAAACTAGAGTCTCATTAATAACAGAAAAACAAAAAAATTACTAGTAATTTCCAAAATTGTACAATGTTAGTTGCCATGATTAAATATATACCTATTAATGAGGCTTCAAACCACATGAAGCAAAATTTAACTAAATTAAAGAGACATGTTGACTGTTTCACAATCATTGATGCGTGTTTCAATGCATCTTCCTCAGAAATGAATAGAGCAATCAGAACTCTGTAAGGCAGTATAGACAGAATATATTAATAACGGTATTAATGACCATATGATAATTAAAATGACCAAACAAGCATTTATCAAAACAGTTCCAAAATAAATAATATGTATTTTTTCAAGTATCCTCTGTACATTTATCAAAGTTGGTTATGTGCTGGATCACAAAACAAATCTCTACATTTAAGAAGTTTAGGGGGCCAGTAAGATTACTCAACAGGTATGCAGTCAAGTCATATGTAGCCAAGCCTGAGGATCTGATCCTGAACGCATATAGAAAAAGTGAACAACGCCTATAGGTGTTTTCTGACCCACACACCAATGCTGTGTCAAGGGTACATCACACACACACACACACACACACACACACACACACACACAGACTAAATACATATATATACAGTTTCTAAAACAAAGGAGAGAGAGGAGGTTAAATTAATTTCATGTAAAGGTCTCTAGTGCTTTCTTAATTGTTGAAAAAGGCTTGTTAATGGTACACTTGAATTCAGACATACTTTATACATCTTGAAGTAGAAGAACATAGCTGGTATTTTTGTATTTGAAGAAAAGTCAGTTTGCTTTTACATTGATCAGTCGCTTACGAACTGTGGTTCTGGAGAGACAGAGCTAAGGCAGAGAGCTCTAGAACTGTAGCTGGTGGGTTTGGCCGTCCTGTCCTCATAAAGGTTATTTCAGACCCTGCTACACCCTCCTACTAGTAACTTCCAACACTTTTACTACAAATGCTTTAAGAAAGACTCCATAATCTGTGGCACCAGAGCCCAAACTGGTCTGCATCCAGACCACGTCATCCCTGTTTCCCTTATAATGGAAGAGGACTGCCCCCTCCAGCTAAGCCCAGTGCCTCCAATTTACTCTGGATGCTTCCTTTCTCAGATCCCCCACCAACCTCCCCTTTTCTCTCTCAATACAAGTCAACTGTAAAGATGAAACAAGAAATCTAGTAAAGCATTTATTTTTCAGGCAGTCACACATCTTGAAATGCATGACAATGACTAATGGAATAATATCTTTGGTATTTGTAGAAAATTTTTGTTGAAAACCTGTTTATCAAGAATAATCAACTTAAAAGTAAATGGTAGAGTGTTAAATTGGTCTTATTAGCCTGCAACAAAGATGTATGCCTGTAATGCAGGAGGATTATCAGAGTCCAAAGTTAACCTCAAAGACAATTTCATTTCCTAAAATTTCAGAATGTCAGACTTACCAGACATCAAAATATCAGTAAAGATCAGCAAGGTCAAAGCAGGAGTCCTCCCCAAAGCATACATCTGAGATGGAATCTAGCTAAACACAAATCATAACCTGGGTGGACTCTGACTACAGCTTGATCAACTTGTTTACACAGGTCACCAATTTAAGAGTGACTTTTCTTTCTCTTTTCTTTTATCATTATCTTCATCTCCAGTCTGCTGCTAGTTGGATGACTAAGCCTGCACAGGAGAAAATGGCAGTGATGTTTGCTGAAAGATAAAGAAAGAAGCCAAAGCATAACTCATTCACTCTCTCACAATATTAAAACATTAAGATACAGTTTATAGCAATTCGCTTTTAAAGCAATATTTTTTAAGCAGTAAATTATATTCTGGAAAATGAGCAAACCTTATGTGCATCGCTGATGAATCTGTACATCTACATGAACCTGAACAAGCATTTCCAAAATTGCCAAACTAAGGTAGTGGTTTTGTGACTCAAAGCTCCCAACATGCCTTTCCTTGGTATTGCTCCTCAGGAAGCAAACACATTTCTAACACCTATGGCATTTGCTCATTTTGTTGGTTAATGAGCTTCACATAAGTGAAATGCTTTACTGACTTCATCCCTGTATGCTGGCTTGGACTTACCAAAGAATATACGGTAACTTATTCATCAAATTCTCTGTGAATTTGAATTGCTCTATTTGGTTACTAACATATGTGAAGCTTCAATGATAATTATTGATTTGCACGTACCTTTTGGTGTCTATGTGCACCCATTTTCTTGGCTACATACCTACAAATGAAAGGATAGTATGAGGCTTTAAATAAATACTTCCTGGAGAGAGTTAACTTGCTTGCCTAACATCTCCTTTTTATTTTAAAACATTGTCCCAATACTGGAGAATGTGTCCTTTTTTTAAAAAATTAAGTCATTTCCTCTGCAATTAGTTAAAATTAAAATATACAGTATTGGGCCCTAGTGCAGTATAACTGGCACCCATATGAAAAAAATTTGGGCATCACCATGCAACTAGAAAAACATTCATGGGAAGACAAAAGCAAAAACAAGGGTGTGCTTCTTCTACAAGTTAAGAAACAACAGAGATTTCCAGAAGCTAGACAATTTTCAAGGACCAGCTTCTTCTTTATTGTATTAAAAAATTCAGAGACTCTTGCAATAACAAACCACAGCAGAAAGACACTGGGAGAGCTGAAAGACAGAACTTCCACTATCACCTCAAAGAAAGAGAAACCTACTGTGCAGGGTCACACAGCCTTGCACCCAACAACAGGGAAACAGCAAGCTTGAGCTTGGGAGGACAGCTGCTGTGTGCAAAGCAAGGCAGGGTGGGGAGGCCTCCGGGATTGTATAGTTTAAATAACCCCACATGTTACATGAGGCATGGCTCACAATACATGGATATCTGCAGGATGTTACTTTTCTCTTTTTCATTGTCATGTGGCAGTGGCAAATGCCTTGGATTCCAACACTCAGAAGAAAGAATCAGATGAATCAGTCTCTCAGATTGAGGTCTACAGAGAAAGTTCCATGATAACTAGGGCTATACAGAGAAACCCTATTTTGAAGAACCAAAAATAAATAACACATAAATTAATAAATAGACAATAGATAGATGATGGATAGATGATTGGTAGGTGAATAGATAGATAGATAGATGATAGATAGATAGATAGATAGATAGATAGATAGATAGATAGATAGATAGATAGATAGGTGAAAGATAGGTGAGACATTAGAGGAAGAGAGAGAGAGAGAGAGAGAGAGAGAGAGAGAGAGAGAGAGAGAGAGAGAGAGAGATTCTTTTTCTCTTTGTGCTAAAATTATCCAGAGGTTTCTACCCCTCCTTGGAACATTCAGGTCCCACATAAAAGACACTAAAAGCTCTATATTTATAACAGCCTTAAAGCCCTGGGCAGATATCACCCTCTGTGCTATTTTGTCTACTCCCCTGTCAATAACCCCGAGATAACCACGTTCTGCCTGGGCCGCTCTTATCCACTTGGCCAGCCCTCAAGGCCATGTTCTCATGATTCACTTACCCCATGGGGACTTATCCTCTCTCTTCACCTCTCTGCTCTACCCTCATCATCTCTGCTCAGAATCCAACCTCTACAAACCAAAGCCCCGCCTACCTTTCCTCTGCCCAGCTATAGGCTGTAGGCATCTTTATTGACCAATCAGGGATAATTTGAAAGGGACAAGGTTACATCACATCACTTCATGTACATGAGGCTCTCCACATCCCTGAAGTAACAGTATTCAGCGACAGTATTTAACATTACAATGTCACATAACAATAATTACTTAACAACAGACCAAACCTCTGTATTTTTCCCACACAATATATTCTGATTGCAGTTTCTCTTCCCTCTACTCCCCCGAGTTCCTCCCCACCTCCTCTCTCATTCAGATCCACTCACTTTTAGTCTCTCATTAGAAAAGGACAGGCTGCTAAGAGATAACAAAACATAACAAAATAAAATAAGATAAAACAAAAGCGATCACATTGAGGCTGGACAAGGCAAATCAACAGAAGGAAAAGAGTTCTAAGAGAAGGCACAAGCATCAGAGACCACCGTCATTCACATACTCATAAGTCCCATAAAAATACTAAACTGAAAGCTGTACTACATGCACAAATGACCTGTTGCAGATCCCTGTAGGTTTGTGCTTACTGCTTCAGTCTCTGTGAGATCATATGATCTTGCTTAGTTGATTTAGAGGGCCTTGTTCTCCTGGTGTCCTCCATTCCCTCTGGCTCCTACACTCTTCCACATTCTCTTCTTATTAGGTTCCCTGAGCTCTGCAGGGCGGAATTTGATGGAGATGTTCCATTTAGAGCTGTGTGTTCCAAGGTGTTTTCTCTCTGTTCAGATAAGCAGCACATGAGTTGGGTAGCTGACATGCTAGTCATCATTGTTGTTATCATCACTGTGATGAATATATGGTATATTTTGAGAACTATTACATGTGCAGTAGAGAATTGAATTCTGCTCTCTGTTTCTGTCTATTGGTGCTAATCGGTTTGTATTTTTCTATAAATTTTTATTTGCCCAGTGATGGTTTATCTGGTTGTTTTTGCCGTTACTAAAAAATAAGATTTCATTATTTCCTTTTGATCCTACCAACGTACACTTCATGCATTGGCTTCTGTTGTTATGTATTTATGTATGTGTGAATATACAGACACACACACATATATATATAGTTAAAAGAGCATAACTTATAGCTTAGATATTCAACTTTTATCAATATGAAACATCCTTTTTTTGTCTCTACATAATTTTATTTTTTACCTAAATTTTATTTTGTCTGGTACGGGCCAAAATTACTTATTTCTTTTAGGAAAATTACTATTTACATAAATATATATTTCCATTCTTTCCTTTGCAACCAATTTGTATCTTTGATCTACAATTATTCATTTTACATTATAAGCTTAATCAATAGGATAATTTTAGGTCACAAAAAAACTAATTCTTCTACTGTTTCATTTATGTTCTCTCTGTCTTATACATCAGTTGCATACAACTCAACTCCTTTTAATTATTTTTTATTTTATTTTTTCTCGTGTTATTTTTTTCTCATTTCTCTTTTGAGGTTTTGGTTATGCTGAAGATTGTAGTTAAATTTATAGTGCTAGAGAGATGGCTCTGCAGTTAAGAACACTAGCTACTATTGTAGAGAGCCCACCTTGAGTTCACAGAGCCCACACAGCTGATCACGTTCACCTGTAACTCCAGTCACAGGGAATCTGACACTTCTGTCCTATGTGGGCACCAGTAAGTATATGATATATTCATAATGTATGTGCAGGAAACATACATATGTATATTTTCATTAAAAACAAATTTTAATAGTATATATTTATAACCAGCTACTTTGACTTAATGGCAACTTAGTTTCAATAGTAAGGAAAACCTCAGCTGGGCATAAGTTCATCTTTTCTCCTCATGTTGCCATTGTCACTAATAATTTTTACATGTGCAACAAATTAAGATAGACTTACTGCTGTTTCTTTGCATAATTATCTTCTTCATTGATACTTTTATATGCTTACAGTCTTCACCAGTATTGCTATTTCTTCTTTGATTTTTGAACAATCAGTAGGGAGTGTTTATCTGGAAATGTCTTGATTTCTTCTTCACTTGGAAGGGTATATTTTCCGGGTGTGGAATTGGTTTATGGTTTGTTCCCTACAGCTGTCTACATTCTTCATCCTGCTGTCTTTCTGCCTTCCTGGCTCATGTTTATTATATAAAAGTACCTTTTATGTGGTGAGCTTCCCTCTGCAACAGCTTCTAAGAGTCCCTGTGTCTTTGGACAATTTGCTTATAATGTAATATGGTGTGGATTTATTTGTGCTTACACATGTGGAGATCGTTGGTTTGTTCAAGTGTGAAAATCATGTCTTTTTCAAGCTTGAATTTTGTTTACTTTTCTTGAAATTTCTTTCCATCATTTTCTCTGTGTTCATTCATTCTGACTGACCATTGCACATCATGGTTCTCCAGACATTTCCCACAGCATCCAGGGTGCTTTCATTTTTCTTCAGCTCAAGCCTGCCCCCCCACCCCCCACCGCTCTGCTCTCAGCTTCCTTGGCATATTCAGATTCGCTGTACAGCATCTCGAGAGTCTTTTAGCTTAGTTACTGTTCTCTGCAGCTCCAGAATGTCTATTAGTTTCTCTCACTCCTGACCTTTTATTGGGTGGAATCTGCACTCCTCTGCTTTGGTTTCTCTGCCTGTGGTTTTCTTCATTTCTTTGAATATACTCAAAATGCTTAAATTAATCTTTTCAATGATTAGATAAGTTATCTGCGTTTCTGTAGAGACATTTTATACTTCCCTATGTGTAGGACATGCTTTCCTGTTTCTTTGCCTTCCACATTTATAATTGTTAAAAAAAAAAAACAGCAGTGAATGAATAAAGTTTTCTCTTTTCCATATCCACATCAGTGTTTGTAATTTGTTTACTTGATCACAGCTATTCTGGCTGGGATGAGATGGAGCCTCAAACTGGTTTGGATTTGCACTCCTCTGGTGGCTAAAAATCAAAAGACAGTTCTTCAAGGAAAGGGCTGTTGTTCAGTTTGCTTCCGGTTCCGTGGTCACTAGTCAGCTAGGAAGCAGGAGGTAGGCAAGTGAGTTAAGATGCCAACCCTTCTCTTCCTGAAGTTCAGCAGCTCTCCTCTCATTGTTCACATTGAGTCTCAAAGTTCTAAAAATGTACAATGGCAGTGGCTTAGTTATTGCCTGGGTGGAAGAGCAGTGCTCCAGGGCTATGGTCCTGCCAGTTTTTTGCTGATATGATCCAGTAGATTTGCTTTGAAATGGTCTTGAGCCATTTCTATACTACAATTTCAGATAACAATTTGCATTTTTACCCCAACTCCTGAAGCCCTACTGACCTCAGAAGATAAACTCTGCTTATTTTTATTGAAGATAGATAAACTATCTCCTACACAGAAAATGTGTTCATTTTCAAGGTGACAGCCGTTCACCACAAGTGCCTTTACCATCTTCTTCTTCTGGAACATGTCAGGTTCTCTGGTCTTTGCCCTCCTTCACAGCCAACCTGTGTCACCATCCCCCACTGCTCTGGACAGCCCTTTAGCCCTTCCTCACCTGCTTCTCTAGAGGGCCCCATTCAACATTTAAATACTTACCCACATGGATTTCCTGTTTGGGCTGATGTTATCACAGATATTTTCACCACAAAATAAACCATTTCATGTAATAGCATTAGCTGCATGAGCAAAAAGACCACACATACGTGTAAAGCATATAAGCTCTTCGTACTTTGAGATCTCTTGAGCTCTTTGTTCATTTCTCATCTGATCCACATGCTAATTTGCTCAAAGGCTCACAGGTGCTATGTCTTCTTGACCTTTGACAAACATAATGTTCAACTTATTAACACCTCCAAATGGTTTTGATAATCAGTCAGAATTTGGTTTGTTCATGAGGGTTGGGCCTATTTTGTTTCTGTCACTCAGAATGAGCATTAGTTTTGGTGACTCTGCTTTGTCTGATCTCACCACATTTTAATAAATAGCATCACAAAAGAAACAGACACTGTGAACCAAAGTGAGCAGCCATGGGATTTACTTTATCCTGTCTGAAGATAGATAACAAAGTGTACAAATCTAAAATAAACAAACAAACAAATAAATAAATAGGAAAAAGTTGGTGGCTCAACATTTAAGAGCATGTAGTGCTTTCACAGAGGACCTGAATTTGATTCCCAGCACCCACATCAGATGGCTTTCAACCATCTGCAACTCCAATGCCAAAGGATCTGACAGCCTACTGTGGCCTTTGCAGGTACATACACATGGTGCACATGCATACATGAGGGCAAAATACACATGCACATAAAGTAATAAAATGACTTCTTATCTTTAAAGAATTGAGGTCAATGGACACAGTGTAAAGGTGAAGACATAGTTTTACAAATGTAGCTTCTTAGTGACAAAAATTACAGTTTTTGAATATGGTTCACTGTCTTATTTTTGTGTTTTAAAGAATTCCTTTAACACCATCCAATGTAATATAGTTATGTTTTCCTTTTAAAAATGATAGGAGCTGGAGAGTGGGTCAACAGTTAGTATGATGCACTGTTCATGTAAAAGATCTGAATTCACTTCCCTGCACCAATCAGGCAGCCTGTAAACTATAACTCCATCTCCAGGGCATCTGAAGCCCTGTTTTGGCCTCTACATGCAACTGCATTCATGTACACAGACAAATATACATACATATAATTAAAAAATTTTTAATAAATCTTTCCGCAAGATAGGCATTTTTACTATATTAATCCTTCCAATTCATGAGCATGGGAGATCTTTCCATCTTCTGAGATCTCCTTCAATTTCTTTCTTCAGGGGCTTGAAGTTCTTATCATATATGTCTTTTACTTGCTTGGTTAGATTCACACCAAGGTATTTTATATATTATTTGTGACTTTTGTGAAAGGTGTCATTTCCATAAAAAATTTTTTAATAAATCTTAAGAAAATATGGAGGGAAGTACTCCAGGCTCATTAAAATAGATGTTTTATGTAGATGTCTCTCTTTGTTCATCATGGTTCTTTTAAATTTGGTAAATATCTCACATATTATGGTAGGCCAGAAAATTTCTGCTCAAATAAAGTTCATTAGAGAGAAGCAGCTAAGAGAAAGTTTTAAGTTTATAGTAAAATGAAGTGGAAAGCACAAAGCATTTTTAATACCTCTGCCCTCTGTACACAAGCATAGACTCCAACATCATCCACATTCCTTACTATTCATGGGAACACTGATGTGATTTGTGGAGCTTAGGGAAGCAGATCATATAAGACAGCCCACGCCTCAGTCCTTGCTGCACAGCCTGACAACCTCTAACAAAACCTCAGCCTCTGCTTAATGATAACACAACAATTTTTAAAATGACAGAATATTGTAACATAAGGTAGCAAATTCCTCAACTGACAGTCATGTGATGTAGCTCAATCATGAGACTTTAAGCTGTTTCAAGAAGCTAGATATGCAGTAATGAATAATCACACCTATATTCTGCTATCTGTGTGTCTTGACAGCCAGAATAAACTTCCTTGAAACTACAGAGAGATTGTTTCCATTGATTCATAAACTAAGGCTCCAGGGCAATTTTCCACACATGTGTACTAACAAAGTATCTGAATATTCAAAAGACTCCTGTTTCATTATTAGGTCTTTTGTATTGTGGTTTTGACACTTCTCCCTTTGTAGGTTTATCTAGAGGAATATGGTAAGAAATATCTGAAAGGTACATCTATCTGGTATATCATGGATCATAAGAATCAGTGAATATTCAATCTTAATATTCACCTAATGAATATTAATAAAACTCCTTTGAAACACAAAACATGCAACTCAGGATGCTTCTTTACCCACCTTCTTTGGGACAATCATTCTAAGCTCTTTTGCAGTGCTTGCTATGCTTTGCTAAATAAACTTCTGTATAACTATGTGTGTCTCTTCATTGAATTCTTGCTTTCCCAGAGAAAGAAACCAGGTGACACCATAACACCACTAATGTGGTACATTTGTTATAGCTGACAAACCTACCCTTATGGTTGATCATCATTCAAAGTTTTTAATTCATACTGTTTCTACTCAGGCTGCATATGATAAAGATATTTTTAATCTCAAATTCAGAAATGGCTTCAGTTTCTTGTCCTAGTTTAAAACAGAAAAAATAAAAGTGATGTTTTTATTTAAAATCAAATTTTTAGATTAAACTATTTTTTATTTTCAGTGTGTTTGTGTTTATTATGCCTGCATGTATCTTTTTATCCCACACACGTGTACAATGCCTGGAAAGATCAGAAGAGGTGTTAGATCCCCTAAAACTGGAGTAACAGACAGTTTTGAGCAATTATGTGGGTGCTGCAAACAGATCCCAGATCCTCTGAAAAAACAACTAGTACTCTTAACTACTAAACTTTCTCTCCAGATCTGGTGAAAGTTTTCTTTTTAAACTTTTTTTTTTCAATGCACGATATATATCAACATGTATCATCACAGAAAAGCATTAAGTTAATACTAACAGTTTATGTGACCAAAAAAATTAAGGCATTTGTGTTTTTATGTATTCTTGAAGTTCATGTAGAAAGTATGTTTCATTTTCTTAAAACTAAATGTCATTTAAAAATAAGAAAATTACAGAGTCTGACCCACCAACCAAAGAACATACACTGCCTGGACCTAGGCCTCTCTGCACATATGTGATATTTGTGTACCTTGGTCTTTGTGTGGGTTCTGAACAACTCAAAAAGAGCTATCCCAAAAGCTGTTGCCTGTATGTGGGATCTGTAGCTTCTCACTAGGATGCCTTGTTTGGCTCAGTGGAAAAAGAAGCACATGGCCTTGCAGAGGTTTAAAGTGCCAGGGAGAGGGGATACACAGGAAGCCCCCAACCACTCAGAGGCGAAGGGGAGGAGGAGGAGGGAAAATGATTGTGGAGGGGTGATTGAGAAGGGGCATGAGCAGAAAGTAAAGTGAGTAAGTAAAAATAAATAAATTTAAAAAAACAAGAAACTTAAATGCCTAAAGGACCACTGGTAAATACTTCTACAGTAAAAGCTGATGCACATTATAAGTATCTAGCAGACTCTCCTATTTGCAAAGTAGTACATGACAGCTTAAGGAAGTGCTGTGGCTTAAATCTAAAACATCCTTAAAATGCTCATGTTTGGATGCTTTATACCCCAGCAGGGGAACTTTTTTGGAGTCTAAAGGCTTTTAGGAGCAAAAGCCTACTTGGAAGAACCAGCCCAGTAGAGTCAGGTCTTTGAAAGGTATAAGTAGATCCATGTTCTGCCTCCCACTTCTTCCTGCTCTGCCATGATGTGAACATTCTCCATGACACAATCCCACCACCAAGAACATCAGGCCACAGTGAGTCAGGAAGTGGAGGAAGGGGAAATGCCAGCATGCTACTTCCTTGTACATGTCTCTTTTATTCAGCCAATGCTGTGATGCCACCTGTAATCAGTCAGTATGAGTCTTTCCTATCAATTAATCTAGGAAAGCCCTCACAGACACCTCAATCTCAATACTAAATCCAGTCAACATGAAAATGAAAGTATCTTGAAAATCAATAAGAAAAAGAAGAAATAAAATCAATGAGAAATTTGAAACCCCAAGGAAAAAAACCAGAAAACATTTCAGTTTTGTGAGCTGAAGTAATATGTATAATAGGTAGAAAAATTCTATTACTCAATTAATGCTAAAAATAGCAATGTGTTCTACCAAAGACAATGGCTCCAAGAGTCATCTGGAGAGCACTCATTTCTAAAGCTCCTCAGTCCTCTGCTCTACTCACTTTGACTCCCACTGTATTTTTTCTGCAGCTCACAAGAAACTTCATAATTCTACACCTTTTCTTTTGTAAGTACCATAATTTATAATGCCTTCTTGGAACCATATCAGAATTAAAGCCTGAAATTCATAGCAGATTTCCTAAAGCACTCTCTAGATTGCCCCCATATACACACAACACACACACACACACACACATAACCACATATTAGGCACTATGTCTATAAGTCTACAAATCTACTATATCAGGTCACAAGAGATATGTTCAAAGTGTAATTAAAAATAACAGAAGTGGTGAAAAGCCACCATAAATAATACATGGTTTTAACTATTTAAAAGAAAAACAATAAAATACCTATTTTGTTTTTAGAAACATAGTCATGAAAGTTAATTTTCAATGATAACAACAGGCTGGAGACAATAGAAAAGAAATACATTATTAGCATTAAATGGAAATAACTATGTATGCTTCTGGATATTTAGAAATAAATGCAAAGACATAAATGGATAAGATGGTAATTTTTCTAAAGGAATAAAGGTTGTAGATCATCTAATTCTGGTCTATGATCACATTTCATACTTGGGAAGACTTTCCTTGCCTCTAACGTCTAACTGGACCAGTTCTCTCTGTTCTGAGAGCATTGTATTCAATGTTGGGCTAACATGCTCTGTCTCTGGATGGAGCTCAGACTTGCCCATGATTAGTATTACCATGTGGTTACTGTGAACTCTATACCGTACTAGAAATTGTCTAAGAGTCCCCATCATGAAAGTTCCAGGTCTCACATAATGTGTTGATTATCTGCCTCTTTTATTGTGATAGATGTATAGGGAACTCTGCTGTTGGACTGTGTCTTGCACGAGTGGGAATGGGTCCAGCGGGTTGAGTTTTGGGTCCTGATTGTCTGCCTCTCCAAAAGGCTAGGGCAGTATCTCAGGGAAGCAGAGGTGCGGGAATTTTACTGTGCTCTCTTCAGAAGCCACAGGGCTCCTGTCCATGGTGGGGAAGAACAGAGTTTGGGGTCCCGCAGGGGACAGAGCTCATGGGTTGAAGATCCCCCGGACCAGGAAGTAGCTGGGGAGAGGTTAAAGAAGGGTTGAAGGTAGGGAGGGAGATACACCCGCAGCCAAAGGGGGAAGTAGGAAAAGCTCTAGGGGCATCCCACAGGAAATGAGACTCTTGGTCATGGTGACTCGCTTGGCTGGCTCATGGCTGGCTCAGCTAGCTCGGTTGAGTTTGCAACCTCCATGACTAGAAACATAGAGAGGTCCTCAACAGGAGGATAGAAGGCTGTTCTGTACTTGCAGACCTTCTCCATGATCCCCCACAGCAGTCCCAAAGACAAGAGGCAGTCCATGGTCTTAAAATGTTTATTGTCAAGCAGAAAATGGATGAAGATATAACTCCTATTATCAGGGCAGACCTGAGGTTAAATACCTTTTGCAAGGAGGTAGGTCTGGGAAGGAATACTTAATTGGCTATGACTCTGGCCTTTAGGTATCTCATGAATATGGAGATATCTTGAGGCTCTGCAGCCTGTAGTCATGCCCTCTAATTGTGCTATGTGACCAATGGCCACAAACCTCTCTGTGGAAGCGGCTGTAGAGGGCTGTGGCTAAGTGAAAGGAACCAGGGGGACCAGGAACAAGGCCAAACTCCTACCATTCCTTTAGGGTCTTCAGAGTTCAAGGTCTGGGCTCAACCAGGTACCCAGCTGCTTCTCACAACCCAGTGACCCACAAACTGCTATTAAGATGATGTAACTATTGCCACCATGTCCTACTTCCAGATACCAATGATTTAATAATAAGGCACAACCAGACTTGCCTAATACTTAATAATAAACTCCACAACCTAGCAAGAATACCTTGCAGTATGTGGCTGATGTACACTCCAACTAATTCATTCTTCCCTTTGTTCAAGAGGATCTCATTGTACTCTATAACCACCAGGAAATTTCACAGGACACTCAATTGTACTCTGTTTCAGCATTAGGGACACCTCTAATTTGATAGTTGAAGTGCTGAAATCCTTTGCATATATTTAACCTCAATAAATTTTTTTTAACGTTGTTGGACTAGAAAACAAGTCTGCCTGCCGTTGCAACTGATATCCATTGTCTATGCCCATTGAGAGGAGGAGGATTGGGAGGCATTTTCTTTTTTCCTTCACTCTTTCTTTCTTCCTGTATCAGATTCAACACTGCTTATTTAAAGCCAAACAGATGTGTACTGTAGATTGTGTTGTCCCTAAATTCATATGTTCAATTTTCTTTTCAAGATAGTTTCTGTGTAGCCCTGACTGTCCTAGAGCTCAGCTCTATAGTTCAGGCTAGTTTTGAACTCACAAAGATCCATCTACCTTTACCGCACAAGTGATAGGATTAAAGGAATGAGCCACACATTGCCCTAGCAATATGTTGGAATCTTCACACCCAAAATTAATAGTACTAGGGAAAAAGCATTAGGAAACTGATTACATCATAAATGTGGATCCTCTTAAAGAGACAGAAAGGTAGAGAGAGAGAGACACAGAGAGAGAGAGATTCCTGAGACATCCTTGGCCACCAGAACTGTAATAAACCTTATTTCATTTGTAATAAATAGAGCTATTCTTTGAAAGCAGCCCAAATGGACTAAGTAAGAAAAATTCACACAAATTATCTTCATTCTTCACTGATTTTAGGACAGCAATAGATTTCACGGTGACTCAGTCAATTTGAGTGTAGTTACATAAAGAATACATGTGAAGATACATCTGAGAGTGTAAAAGATGATTCTCTCATCCTTTACTGCTATTTCCTGAAGTTGTTTCATTACATTTAAGGGAAGAATAAGAATAATCCATAACATGTGCATCAGTAGAAAATAACCAAGTTTTGTGATAATAAACCTTCCAATTGACCAATTAAGTATTGGTTTCAATCAAAATTAAACTTGACTATGTACAAAGTAAAACCCAAAGCAGAAGTGGTATGAAAAACATAGTTTATTTTCTATTACATTAAGACAACAGGTAATATGTAACAGTCCATTCTGCTGCACATTTGGGGGCCACTCTGTCCCGGCCTGAGATGCTGCTCCGATCTTTGAGTCAGGGTCTAGCAAGAGAGAGAGTGGGGATAGAGGAGCAAGAGACACAAAGAATAGAGACAAGACAGGGTGTGTGTTCAAGTCTCCTTTTATGAAAGGAAATTCTGGGTATTTATACGCTTTACCACGTGCCTTGCCCTTGTGGACAAGCAGGGGAACACAGCTGAAGGTGCTTTGCCATGTGCCTTGCAGCCGTGGATACCATGTGCATCTTACAGTGTGGATACCACCTGTGCCTTGCAGCTGGGGGCACTAAACAGCAGAACAACATATGGCAGAAAAACAAGATGTTTATCAGAGTGTGCTCAGCTGTTGTGGGCTGTTGAAAAACAAGTCTCTTATCAGGGTATATGGCCGGAGATGGCTGCAAAGATGATAGTCACTTTCTGCTAGGAGTCAGCTCCAACAGTAATAGATGGTCTACAGATGGTGGGACAACTCTATGGTCATCAGACCCAAGTCCTTCCATTGTTCCTCATTTAAACCTCAATTAGGAGCTACCATATTCAGTGTCATCCATGGCTCTGGTTAACTCTGGGAATGCCAGGCACCACACAAGTACTGCAGTTCCACAGATAAGTTAGAAAACAAAAGAAAAAAATCCTTTTCTTTAGAGAGTTGTCCTAAAAATATCACGCATCTCATTTGCCAGAGCAAATGATCAGGATCAGATGCAAGGTAAATTGAAGTAGACTACTATCTACATGTATCTTTACAAAGTTGGAGAAATGTTATTGAGCAATGTGTGAGTTACTAAATGCCATAAATGTGCTACATGATAAACAAACAGAGGAAATGTATGACAATGACTATTCTGTCAGGACACATCATAGGACAAGCTAATAACTAACAGGCAATCTTCCTGAGATGAGTCTACTTTGGATTAATAAATAATCCATGACATATTTGCTTCCATAGGCAAGGCCCAGGAGAAAATCAGTTTAGGAAAGATTCCTGCTATTAATATGCCTTTCCTGCTATTATTAGACATATATAAAAATCAGTAGGTATT
This sequence comes from Mastomys natalensis, assembly GCA_021653895.1. Lineage (NCBI taxonomy): Eukaryota > Metazoa > Chordata > Mammalia > Rodentia > Muridae > Mastomys > Mastomys natalensis. The sequence continues at coordinate 665,188 of JAJTUV010000035.1, forward strand.
AGCCCACACTTTTGAGCAGATCTCTCTAGAACAATGAAGATATAGTGTTTTGTAGGGATGCTAAATAAACAAATAGTTGACTTCTTAATTCTTAATGATTATCTTATATGAATTTCTAATATTATATCAGTATTTATTAAGCTCTTTTATAGTAGGACTGCAATTAAGTCCTTTCTGATAGGAAACTGCAATGTGAATTTAGCCAGTCTCCAACAGGTCACCATGTAATTGCCTCTAGATAAGAACCAAACATTCTACTATTCAGACTATATTCCAAGAGGTTGTAAAACCATTAACCAAAGGTCGTAGAAAGGGAACAGATGGCTTATTATAGAAGTTAGGGCAGAAGATAAAATATTGATGGATTTTTCTGTTCAAAATTTTACTAGTAACTTAGTTATGGTTTTTAACTCTCCATGAACCTGTGAAGCTATGGCAGGTGATGACTGTTTAGCCAGATAATTATTTCTAATGAATATCCACGTAAACATTCTCTGTTATAACATTATATTCAATTTATGATTTGAATTTATGTGTAAACTTGTGATGAACTTTTTACCATGTGATCATAAATTCTGAAAGGTGTATAAGTTTTGAGGACAAAGAGAGGTATGTGAATTTTTCTTTGTCATGCTTAGGATCATTCTGCTTTCCCCCTTTTTCTTAAAGAACTTTCATAGGTAACTTTTTACAACTTAGAAATAAACACTAAATTCACTTTCAAAGTGTCTCTTTTTCTTCCTGCAACTTCAACTAGAAGTCTGAAAGTTAGAGCTTCGCAATTCCTATGGAAACAGAACAAAGGCTACATTATTAATTCCCCAGTTGTTAGGCTACAGGTGTTAATCTCTTAAACCAGCAGCTTATTTGGGGTGAATGAGGAGGTAGGAAGTAAGCAGTTATAATTTTTTGCTGTCAAAACTACAATATTCAAGTGTACTGAATGTACAAAAGAAATATTACAGGGAGTAAAACAGCCACCATTGCTTATTGCCTTCCTTCTGTTCCTCTGATATATTTTTACACAATAATTTTAGGAAGATGTAAATAAATCATAAAAAGTTCACTGCCGTACAAAACTGGGTGCAAATGTTTAGCTTCTAGAGAAACTAAGAATTACATGGTTCATTTTGTGTAATTTTAAAATTAACTCAAGTTATAAATTTGTTTACAATATTAAAAATTAATCCATCATCTAAAAAGAAATAGTAGAAATGAGTCATGAGAATAATATGTTTTTGTATTAAGTTACTCTAACTTAGTCCTATCGTGTCTTCTTGGTGTGAAAGAGCAGGTGTTAACTTTAATTTAGCTTAATTTTAACTTTAACTTAAAGTATTAACTTTCAAGGTCTTGACTAGAAAATAAAACCACAGCAGGTATAGTATATGCTTTGTATGATATGAAGTATGTAAATGTTCATAGCAGCCGTATTTGTGATGGTCAGAAGCTGGAAAGAACCCAGATGTCCCACAACAGAAGAATGGATACAGAAAATGTAGTTCATTTTCTCAATGGAATACTACTCAACTATTAAAAACCAGAACATCATGAGTTTTGTAGACAAATAAATGGAACTAGAAAATATCATTCTGAGTGAGGTAAATTAGACACAAAAGGACATGCATGGTATGAACTCACTAATAAGTGGATATTATAGAAAAAAAGTACAGAATATCGAGGACATAATCCACAGAACTCAAAAAGGTTAACAAGCTGAAGGACCCAAGTGAGGATGCTTCAATGCCACTTGGAAGAAAGAACACAAAGCAATTGTGTTAGACAAAAGGGGGGAGGGACCTGAGTAGGAGAAGGGCCAGGTGGGAGAAAAGGGGAACATGATCAGGTATTGAGGGGCCAGGGAAACAGGACTGAATCCCTGAGGGCCAGCAGAAAGAATGGAAACAGGCAAACTAAGGAGGTAGGAGTTGGGGGAAAGTAACAGACACCTGGGAGGTGAGAGACTCTCAGGACTCAAAGGGAGGAACCTTAGATGAAGCCAACAGCTTTTAACCCTCAGAATGAGCAGGAAAGATTTTAGGACTTTTTGGAAGTTATCATCAGTATTCAGTATAGTTAGAAAGCTAGAAAATCCAGAGACCATCAGTCTTTAAAGCCACACTAGAGTCCTACTCTGTCTCATTTCAACACACTCCAGGCCAGGAGGCTACAGACACTTGTCACTTGACAAAAACCAACACAGACTCTTGTCTGATTATCTTCATTGAGCTTGCTCAAGTGTCTAAGGACAAGCGGACTATTGTGGTCATATGACTAAGTATTAGTCAGTTGAATCTGAGCAGATATGTTTACTAATCCAGCCCTGGTCCATATGTATCACAGATACAATCCTCTACTCTCCCTAGTCAACTCCTATATAGAAACAGCTCTGAGAGCAGGGTCATACAATAAAAGAGTAGCTTAGAGCAGCACACTTTTATCAACTTCCCTGGCACCATCCACTACATTAGAATATGACATGAGCTAAATTACCTTTTAAATACCATTAGAAGATACCATCCTGGTATCTTCTAGTAGTGGAGACTCATTTTTCTCAGTAAACTTTTACTAAAAATAGAATAGCCCAAATCAGTTTGCCACTTCACCTAAAATATAATTCTTTTAACTAAAAACATACTTTATTTATAGGAATACTATGTGTATCCAGTGAAGACAAGGACTCGGGGTACAATAGTTACACTTCACCAGTGTCTTACCCATACCCTTACTCATTAAATCCCACTCGCTATAAAGCAGAATGCAGACTGCAAAGGGAATGTAGACACTAGGACTTTACACAGTAAGGGGAGTCTCAGTGTTACCACCATGATACAGACAGTGCATTCTCTGGGATAAAACTGATAACTTCTCCTAAAGTGCAGAGATATATATTTGAAAATGGATCTTAGTCGTTTATTCAATGATTAATACAAAAGGCAACTGTCATATTTCTTGCTAAAAAGCAAGCAAGGAAAGAAGGCCAGCAGCTAGTGGCTGACTTGAAGGTGTTGCTTGTCATGGTACAAACAATGCAACTTTCATGATCATGGAAAATGAGACTGCGAAGAAGACGTTTATCGAAGCCACTCCTGGGGTGTTGCTGTAAATCTCATACCCAGTTAGGATCAGTAAATGAAAACACAACTCAATAATTATGGTATAATTGCACTCCTAGATTGGACAGATTTACCATTACAATACTCTAATCCCCAGCTATGAGATCCCTTATAACTTGTGGTTTATCCAGGCCGCATGCTTGTCCTTCCTGGTTCGGCTCCTCCATCTTCGGCTTCCTACTCCTACACTTTCCTCCGACTTCCTTCTCCCGTCAACTTCCTTCTCCTGTGGATTCCTAGACCCAACTCCAATCCTCTGTCAACTGCCTCTTATATCGAATTCCTCTTCTCTCTCCTCCCCTAAGCCCTTTTCTCCGCCTCCCCTTCTACTGCCCAATCACTGGCTCTAGCCTTTATTTTACAAATTTAATTGGACAGAAGGTTCACAAGACGTCACCTGTGTACAGATTCAATCATCCTCTGCAGCCCCTCCCAGGAAAGTGAAACTAGGATCAAAATACAAGGTTGGGTATATCCACAACAATGAGGGACTTAGGTGAAGAAAAACCACCCACCACACTTGTTCACCTTTTTGTAAGCCATTTTCTCCTTTGGCCTGAGAAGTGGGGAAGGGAGGGAGTAGATAAGTCATTCAGAGCATTTCTAATAGTAAGCACTAAGATTTTGCCTATATGGTCATACTGCATGATTGCCAAATGTAGGATGAATTCTTTTTTTTTAACTTTTCTTTTTTTTTTAATTTATTTTTTATTTAAATCACATAGTAATTTACTTATTTACACAGAGGTTATAAACACAAAAAGTCAGGATGTGGGGAAGAGAATGACACCGGAGCATAGGTGTTCAGGGGGAGTACAGATACCTTTCAGGACAGGGTATCAGCTGGGTGTAGGTTCAGGGGACAGGACACTATGGCTCTGCCTATGATTCACTTGTCCTTATCTAAGTTGGTACTGTCCACCGAGGCTGCCTATTTATAAGACCTATGACTACTCGGTCTGCTAAATTTCCACAGAAGCTCCTGTTTACAATAGCTTATAGCCTTCTGTTTCAATGTTTTTCCACAGACAGCAGGGACAGGTAATCTGGATTTCAACAAGAAAGTTGATTGCAAATGGCTGTTTTCTTGTATTGTGTCCTCAAAATAACGGACTTCCAGAAATATGGATCATGTTCTAGAAATACACAAAAACAAAAACAAATTATATATGTAACAATTAAGCCAGAATAAAAAGAAGCATGCAGAAGTCAATAAACTTACAAACAAACAATTATAAATTTTGGCAACTTCATTCTGCTATGGAATCCTCAAAGATGGGGCCAGGGTAGGTAGGTCCCTCCTAGGTCAGAACTGTAGCAAGGCAGAATCTCTCACCAGAGCTGTGATCACCTGTGCCTGCACTCTGTTGTTCACAAAGGCTTGCTGCAGAAGGGCTGAGGGAGCTCCCATGGCAGGAGACACATGACACATTTTCCCAGTCCACTGTGAACTCCATGGTATAACAATGTTTTCTTTCTAATGAGTCTTAACACATTAGTTTTCAGTCCTACCTGGTATAATTTCTCTTCTGGAAGAAAGTGAATCCTACGATGAGAAGAATAATCCCAAAACGGCCATTTTCACGTAGAGAATGGTCAGCAAGGAAGGTGAGGTGGCTGGTGGTACCTTCAAATACAGGCAAGGGTAAAATGTCAGGACAGCTCAATAATAGTTCTAAACAAGAAATTAAAGGCAAACAGCTTTAAAATCTTTAACATAGTACTAAAGTTTTAGAGAATATTAAAATCAGAAAACCTTATGAAGTATAATTCAGATATATCTTATACCATTATTCAGAAACAAGTTTGGGAATCAAATCTAGATTTTGTGCTTGATAGGCATTAGCAAATATTTTGAAGTCCAGAAATGCACACTGAATATTGTTAAATTATACAGTTAAATTGGGAAAATGGGCAAATTTTATGAAAATATAGTTACTCACTTCTTCCATTCCTCGTCTTCCTCCATCCTCCCCCAGGTCCCACCATCTACCAATGCTCCCTCTCAAATTCCTAGCCTCATCTTTCTAAATTGTTACTGTTGCATATTTATACATGATATGAAAATACCAATTATGGGGCCATCCCTGTGAGAAGACTGATTCTCCCACTCTCAGCACCCTTAGTTAACAATAGTTCTTGGTCTAAGGATGAGGCCCAGTGAGATTTCTCCCTTCCATGTTTCCATATCTATTGATCAGTTCTTGTTTAGGAAGCCATATTATTGAGGTTTCATGGTTGAAGTTTTCCTGACATTTCTAGGAGACACAATCTTCCCACACATTTCCTGTTCTCTAGCTCTTATACTGCTTCTGTCCCCTATTCTACAATACACTCTTAGCATTAAAGGTAGGAACTGTTCTGTGCATGTATCTGTGGAGGCTAAACATCCTATGATCTGTGTTCTCTGCATTTTGACCATTTGTGGCTTTTTGTGATGTTTTCTATTGCAAATAGGAGCTTCTTTGGAAAGGGTTAAGAGCCATGCTTATTGGTGAGTATAGAGTAGAACTTAGATAGACATTGTGGTGGATTAGAGGAGGGCTGTGGCAGATTCCTCTCTGAGATCAATGCCCTCACTAACACTTTGAGTCTTTAGCTAGCTCTCCACTACCAGTCATGATTTTCCTCCTCTTGAGTGAGCCTTAAACACAATTAGACAACTATTGGTTGCTGCCAAGGTATGATTGCCACTGTCACACCTTAGGGACCGACCTTGCTGGTCATTGCTGTGGTTTGTAAGCTTCACATCTAAGTGGTACTACCTGATGCTTCCCACTTTGGTCTGCTTATACATCTTCTTTGGTGCTTAGGAAAGTTACTCCTTTGGGAAGATGTTTTCAGGTGAAATAGCTAAGATCCTCTAAGTTCTCTGTCTACAGTGCATCTATGATGCATTTTTTATACAATAATTCTGTTCTTTTGAAAAGAGTAAATTCCGTTTCATTTTTAAAAAAAAAAAACTAAGAATTTCACACATAGTTTTGTGATCATATTTACATCTAACTCCTCCTCTAACTGCTGTCAAATCCATACCCAGTTTTTTACCCCACTAACTTTGTATCTATTTTTTAATAGCCCATTGACTTCAGATTATGTTGTTCATATACTCCTGGATTGGACCCTACCAGAAGCTATACCCTTAGAGATAACTGACTCTCTCTCCTCAAGAAACCATTAACTGTCCATAGTTCCTCAGTTGGCCGAACAGGGACTCATGAGTCCCTTTCCATTCTGTGCCCTTGGACATTATTCATTCATCAGTTGATGGACATCTTAGCTCTGTCCAGGTTCCAATTATTAGGGCTAGAGCATCTATGAATATGAATGGGCACATTATCTGTGTGATCATATAGGACATCTGTTTCACATTTTCTGAGGAATAGCCACATTTGTCTCCACAGCAGCTACACCAATTGCTCCTCCACAAATAGTGCATGAAGGTTGCCTGCTCCCCACATCCACTGGCTTTTATGTTCTTAATATTAGCCATTCAGCATAGATTAACGTTAAAAATCTCAAAGCAGCTTTAATTTGCACTACTCTGATGGTTAAGGATGACCGTTTTTAAAATATTTCTTAGCCATTTTCATTTCTTCTGAGTACCCTCTATTCAGTTTGATTTTTCAATTTGGTTGTTTAGGCTTTTGTAATGCCATGCATACTCTAAACATTAATCCTCTGTCAGATCTGTAGACAGTAAAGATGTTTTCCAGTCTATAGTCTGCCTCTTCAGTCTGTTAGCAGTTTTCCTTTGCAGTATAAAAACTTGGTAATTTCATGAGTCTCACTGAGTTTTTATCTTATTTCCTGAGCAACTAGAGTCCTATTCAGAAGGTTCTTAGCTGAGCCTGTCCTCTACAGTGTACTCAGTGTACTTGGGGCTCTTTCCTGTGGAAGCTTTACAGTTACAGGTCTAACACTGAGATCTTTAGTCCATTTGGAATTTATTTCCATGCAAAGAGAAGAATCAAGTTTCATTCTTATACATATTGATATCCAATTTCCCAATCTTATATTTTTCTGATAATATCTATTCTTCAGTGAATATTTTTCAGAATCTTAATGAAAAATTGGGTTGCCACAGATACATGGAATTTTATGTGGGTTCTCAGTTCTGCTGCATTGATCAATATGTCTGTATTTGTACTAATACCATTCTGGTTTTGCTACTTTGCCTGCATAGTGCAACTTGTAATTGGGTCTGACGACATTCTGCTGATGTTTCTGTTGTCAGGTTGTCTTAGATGACTTTCAAGCCACCAAATGGTGCTAAGTGACAATGAAATGCTCTAAAACATCTGAAGAATCAGAATGGCTACTCAACACTAGCTGTGAGTCAGGGGGAAGTGAGTTTAGGATAGTGCCTTGATGGCCTACTAAATGAAAGAGGTGAGGGGAAGGTGACTTTTCAGGGGAATGGAACAACTTGAAAGAAACATCTGAGAATGAATTAATCTGCATCTTGTTTTGTAACACTACAAGGGAAATATGGAGATCATATCAATGATAATCAGAACCTATTTGCAGGTTGTAAGACAGCCAGGACTATTTATAGAGACAATATATCAAAAAATAATAAAACTTAAAAAACGAAAATCATCAATGGTTTTTGTTTTCCATATTCTGAATGATAGGTCCCAAAATAATTGCCAACAAAATAAAAATATCTTTAGTATGCCAATAAAATGACTGGAGTCTAGAAGCTCTTAGAGAGCTTCATGGTTAGGTGCTATCACCAGAAAGACTACATTTAATTAGCGAGTTAGGACTTGGAGCCCTGTACTACCACAATCATAACCACTTAACCTCTTGTGAGGAAAGAATGGCTGGAGATTGAGTTAATCACCAATGACCAAGGATTAATCCTCATGACAATGTAACAAAATCTTAATATAAATCCTAAGTAGTACAGTTTGAGAAGCTTCTGTATGGGGATAACATCGAGGACCTGGAAGCACAGAAATCTTTGCGATGGCATGAAGCTCTATATTCCCTCCTCCATAAAGGGTCCTATGAATCTCTTCAATTTGTCTATCTCTGGGTTGGAGTCTTTATGTTAAACCAGTACAGTAAACAAGGTGCCTTCTTCAGTTTTGTGAACCTTTTTAACAAATCACTGAACCTGATAAGTGAATTATGGAAACATCTAAAATTTATAGCGAGTTGATAAGAAGTACAGGTGATAACAAAACTTGCTACTAGTGTCTGAAGTGTGTTTCTTGTCCTAGTTAACTTTGTCACCTTGACACAGCCTAGAGCCACACTAAAGGCCAACACACTATGAGCAGCACCAACCTCTCTCCAGGTGAGATAGGTTAGGGCAGGTCTCAGGAGTAAGCAAACAGCTTCATGTTTTCTGCTTCAGTTGTTGTCCTGATTTTACTCTTTCCCTGAACAGGTTTTAGCTACTCTATTTGCAACAAACAGAATAAAGGTAAAACATTTATCTTTCACGGAAGAATAAGTTAAATATCAATTATTTCTCCTTTTTTAGAAAAAGGTACTCACCTTGATTCAGTTCTAAGAACAGAATCTGGTTACCAGTCAAATGAGAGACAAAGCAGGATACAGCAGACACATTGCTCTGCTCCCAGTGGCATGTGCTCCTGACAGTCACAGTGCCATTGCTGTGTGATTCATTCTTAGTGACACAATCCCCATCTGGAGTCCACGAGATCTGTGCAGCAGGCTTGCCTGCAATTGCCTCACAGACTACAGTTCTATTTTTCCCTGGAAAGCAGATTACTTCAGGAGGGACTGTAGAGGTAGAAAGGGAATAAAGATTTAGTCTTGTCACAAGTTACAAGAACATTTTTTCTAACTAAAATTGATGATTTGAAATAGCACAATATGTGCCATTGTCACTTACCCAGCACTTGGAAGTCATAGACTTTTAAGAAATTCCCTTCAGGTGTTATCATATCACATGAGTACTTCCCCTCATGCTGGAGGGCCACTGCACTGATCTGAAGGTCAGGACTGTGCTCAGGTGTGGAGGCCCAGGTGATGCTTCTGTCCAAGCAGTTGGTTTCATTGGTCTCCCTTGTTTCTACTTTGTAAACAAATATGCAGGAAGGCCGTCCTCTCAGGGTTATTATCCATATTATTAATATTGCTTTTGTCAGTGGAATAGAAGGGCAGCAGAATAGAGCCTTTGAACCAATCTGTACAGACACTGTAGTGTTAACTGGATACACACACAAAGAGAGAATGAGAAAAGGAAACCTTGTGAGTTAGGTATAAGCACAGTAACTTATGTGAAGTTACACTAGAACAATGCTTGACTATTGGAAGCATTACAGCGATAGTAGATTTTTCTCACATTTCGTTGTTTCTGTATGTTCAATCTATCAGAATTAAATACACTATTCATCTTCTAAAGTAAAGGTTCAGGCATATGGGCTATGCACATCTTGCACCATAAATCCTCACATTGCTTGTATACTATGTAAAGAGTCTATGATGGATAAAAGTTTGCTGAGCGGCGATTACCCAACAAAATTATCTGTCACAATCACTTGTGACAAAAGTCAGTAATGTCATCCCTTTAGCAGGAACAGACCTTGCTGCAAATAAAGCTTATTTATGATAAACATTGCATTAATATCTCCACTGTCCTATTTCGATATCACTTGCCTCTTTAAGTCCTCACAAGTCACATTCAAATAAAGGTCACCTAATCAGATGAAGAAAGAAATTCTTCAACACAGACCTGGGAGGGTGCTAATGCCACAGTCTTCCCATCACTCACCCTAAGATGGCAAAGGTTTAGAGCCAGGAGCTCAGGTTCCCTCACACCATGACACTACATCACCAGACTCTGCTACTCATCCTAAATCTGTCCAGCAGCCAAGGCATTAGTTATGGTTTCTGAGCAAGGTCACCTCTCCATTCCCACAAGATAAGTAAGAATATTACCTTGTGCCATAGGTAATGATCTGTTCTGTGTTGTTTGATTCTTATCAGCACAACTGGACTCTAGAAAATATTTGAATACATGTGCTTAAATATTTAAATGATTCTAAGCAGGAATTCAAAGTTTTATCAACACTGATCTGTCAACATCTTGAAAATTGTATTTATAAGATATTAATCAGTTGTTTCCCATTCATGAGTAACTTTATTTTGCCAAATAGTTTACAGTAGCCCTGCCTTCCTTCTTCCAGCTCCTTGTCGGTCCAGTGTAGTCAAACCACATAAGCTGATTTGGTTAAATTCCTTTCTCTAGATCTCATCCCCTAAGTAAAGCTATTTGGACCAATAATGAACACTTCCGACAGATGAAGAAACAGAGCCATTGTCCAAAAACTATACAAACAGAATCACAAAGGGTTCATCCTGTTGCTTCCTTCCAGCTGTTTTACCTTGTGAATGAACAGCAGAAATGAAGTAGAACAGGGTAGGAGAAGGATGAGAGCCCTTCCCACTTTCCATTCCTTCCTTGAGTTCTGTGTAATTGTTCACAATTATAATGGACTGAAACCAGGATTGGTTGCAGAGAAGGGGAGACAGGAGAATCCTGATGTCAGAGCAGCTGGCCATACTTCCAATCTGAGGTAATCCTGGACTACATACACTGCTTTATAAGAAAAAAAGAGTCATGATCAGTTTCTGAAACATTGACTTATAATATTTTCACACTTTCCAGGCAACAATTAAAAGCACAGGAAAGAAAATGTAGACTTGTTGGTTATCCTAAAATACCTGCACTACTATGAAGTGCTAGTGTGTTTTTTAATAGTAAAATTGGACTAATTATAAATGTATATTTCAAAAAAAAAAAAAAGCAAAGAATACCCATGTAAATATCAGAGGAGACAACGAAAGTACGGAAAATCTTCTATTAAGAACACACAAGCATACAACAACAACAACAAAAATCTGTCAGTAGCTGGAAAGACAAGGAGAATCAGGAGACATACTGTTAAGCAGAATAAGCCAGGTATAGTGAGGTGAGTGACCCATGGTATTGCATGTGAAAGCAAAATGAATCCAAGACCTAAAGCAGAATAGGATTATGGTGAACTGAGAAGAGTGTTGGCAAGGGGAGGGACTGATGATGGAATTATACATTTCTTCTTTCTTTCCTTTCTTAATAATAGAGGGTGCATTATAAACCACAAAGCCACAGTCGCTTGATTTTATTTGAAAATAAATTCTTTCATAAAATAGATTAAAATTGTGTTTCCCCTTCCCTAACTCATCCTAGATCCTCCACACCTACACAAATCCACACCCTTCTTGCTCTCTCTCTCATTAGAAAACAAATAGCAGACATCTAAATAATAATAATAAAATAAGATAAACTAAAAACAAATGGGGACAAAGGATAAAAAAAAGCACAAGGAACATATGTAGACACAGAGACAAATATTCTCATGGACAGAAATCTCTCAAGAAACCAAACCTGAAAGCATAATGTATAAATAAGGGAACTGTAAGGGACAAAATTCCCAACAAAGCATTATGACACAAAATGCCTCGAAAAAATACCATTGATCCCATTTTTTGTTGATCATCTCTTATTGGACATCCTTATCAAAATTCCAACACAATCTGTATAGACTTTGAAAGGGCAATTCTCAATTTCATGTGTCATTCTTTTGACTCTGCTCCACAGGTCATTACTAGTAGTAATGTAAGATACCACATAACTACACCAAAAATTATTGATACAAAATATTATCTGCATAGAACAGGGAGATTGGAAGGAAGGAGATGAGAGGAAAGAGGAAGAAAGAAACTAGAGTCTCATTAATAACAGAAAAACAAAAAATATTACTGGAATTTCAAAAGATGTACAATGTTAGTTGCCATGATTAAATATATACCTAGTAATGAAGCTTCAAACTACATGAAGCAAAATTTAACTAAATTAAAGAGACATGTTGACTGTTTCACAGTCCTTGATGTGCGTTTCGATGCATCTTCCTCATCAATGAATAGAGCAATCAGAACTTTAAAAAGCAGTATAAGCAGAATATATTAATAACAATATTAATGACCAATGATAATTATAATGACCAAACAGGCATTTATGAAAATAGTTCGAAAGTAAATAATATGTATTTTTTTTTCAAGTATACTACGTACATTTATCACTATGTACATTTGTTCTGAATCACAAAACAAATCTTTACACTTAAGAAGGTTAAGGAGCCAATAAGATGGCCCCGAGGGAATGCAGCCAACATATATGTGGCAAAGCCTGAGGACCTGATTTTGAAACCTAGGAGTCATGTAGAAAAAGAGAACAACTCCTACAGTTGACTTCTGAGCCCCACACAAATGCTGTGTCAGGGGTGCATTCCCCCCAACACACACATATATACACAAACTAAATTCATACATATATAGTTTCTAAAACAAAGGAGAGGGGGAAGGTTAAATTAATTTCATATAAAAGTCTAGTGTGCTTTCTTAATTGTTGGAAAAGGCTTGTTAATGGTATACTTGAATTCAGACATACTTTAGACATCTTGAAGTAGAAGGACAGAGCATTTTTGTATTTGAAGAAAAGTCAGTTTGCTTTTACATTGATCAGTCTGCTTACGAACTGTGGTTCTGGAGAGACAGAGCTAAGGCAGAGAGCTCTAGCACTGTAGCTGGTGGGCTCGCCGTCCTGTCCTCATAAAGGTTATGTCAGACCCTGCTTCTGCCCTCCTACTAGTTAACTTCCAACACTTTTACTTAAAACGCTTTGAGAAAGACTCCATAATCTGTGGCACCAGAGCACAAACTGGCCTGCATCCAGACCACCTCATCCCTGTTTCCCTTATAGTGGAGGAGGACTGCCCCTCCTAGCTAAGCCCAGAGCCTTCACTTTACTTTGGATGCTTCCCTTCTCAAGTCCCAACTGCCCTCCCCTTTTCTCCCTCAATACAAGTCAACTGTAAAGATGAAGGAAGAAATCTAGTAAAGAATTTATTTTTCAGGCAGTCACACATCTTGAAATGCATGACAATGATTAATAGAATAATCTCTTTGGTGTTTGTAGAAAAAGTTTTGTTGAAAACCTGTTTATCATGAATAATCAACTGAAAAGTAAATGGTAGAGTGTGAAATTGGTCCTATTAGCCTGCAACAAAGGTGTATGCCTGTAATTCAAGGAATCAGGAGAGGCTGAGGCAGGAGGATTATCAGAGTCCAAAGTTAACCTCAAAGACAATTTCATTTCCTAAAATTTCAGAATGTCAGACTTACCAGACATCAAAATATCAGTAAAGATCAGCAAGGTCAAAGCAGGAATCCTCCCCAAGGCATGCATCTGGCATGGAATCTAGCTAAACACAAATCGTGACCTCCTGGGAGAGCTCAGTGACTACAGCTTGATCAACTTGTTTACACAGTTCACAGATTTAAGAGTGACTTTTCTTCCTCATTTCAGCTATCTTTATCTTCATCTGCAGTCAGGCACTAGTTGGATGACTAAGCCTGCACAGGAGAAAATGGCAGAGATGTTTACTGAATGATAAAGACAGAAGCCAAAGCATAACTCATACATTCTCTCGTGGTATTAAAGCATTAACATACAGTTTATGGCAATTCCCTTTTAAAGCAGTAGTTTTTAAATGGTAAATAATATACTGGAAAATGAGTAAACCTTATGTGTACAGCTGATGAATCTGTACATCTGGACAAGCACTTCCAAAATTTCCAAACTAAGGTAGTGGTTTTGTGACTCAAAGCTCCCAGCATGCCTTTCCTTGGTATTGCTTCTCAGGAAGCAAACACAGCTCTAACACCTACGGCATTTGCTCATTTTCTTGGTTAATGAGCTTCACATAAGTGAAATGCTTTACTTAGTTCATCCCTGTATGCTGGCTTGGACTTACCAAAGAATATATGGTAACTTATTCATCAGTTTCTCTGCAAATTTGAATTGCTCTATTTGGTTACCAACATATGTAAAGCTTCTACGATAATTATTGATTTGCACAGACCTTTTGGTGTCTATGTGCACACATTTTCTTGGCTACATATCTACAAGTAAAGGAATAATGTAATAAATATTTCCTGTATAGAGTTAACTTGCCTTCCTGACATATCTTTTTTAATCTTAAAACATTGTCCCAATATTGGAGAATGGGGCCTTTTTTTTTAAAAAAGAAAGTCATTTCCTCTGCGATTAGTTAAAATGAAACTATACCATGTTGAGCCCTAGTCCAATGTAACTGGCACATGTATGAAAAGAAGAATGGGCATTGCCATGCATCTAGAAAAAAATTTGTGGGAAGACAAAAGCAAAAACAAGGGTGTGCTTCTTCTGCAAGTTAAGAAACAACAGAAATGTCAAAAACTAGAAAAATTTCAAGGACCAGCTTCTTTTTTCCTGTATTAAATAATTTAAAGACTCTTGCAATAACAAACCACAGCAGAAAGACACTGGGAGAGCTGAAAGACAGAACTTCCACTATCACCTCAAAGAAAGAGAAACCTACTGTGCAGGGTCACACAGCCTTGCACCCAACAACAGGGAAACAGCAAGCTGGAGCTGGGGAGGACAGCTGCTGTGTGTGAAGCAAGGCAGGGTGGGGAGGCCTCCGGGATTGTATAGTTTAAATAACCCCACATGTTACATGAGGCATGGCTCACAACACATGGATATCTGTAGGATGATACTTTTATCCTTTTCATTAAAAACAGACTCTTTGCCGGGTGGTGGTGGCACATGTCTTTAATACCATCACTCAGGAGAAAGAATCAGATGAATCCCTGAGTTTGAAGCCAGCCTGGTCTATAGAGAGAGTTCCATAATAACTAGGGCTATACAGAGAAACCCTGTTTTGAAGAACCAAAAATAAATAATACATAAATAAACAAATAAATAGACAATAGTTAGATGAAGGATAGATGGTTGGTAGATAGATAGATGATAGGTAGATGATAGATAGATAGATAGATAGATAGATAGATAGATAGATAGATGATAGATAGATGATAGATAGGTGATAGATGAGAGTTTAGAGAAGAGAGAGAGAGAGAGAGAGAGAGAGAGAGAGAGAGAGAGAGAGAAATTCTTTTTTCTGTTTGTGCTAAAATTATCCAGAGGTTTCTACCCCTCCTTGGAACATTCAGGTCCCACATAAAAGACACTAAAAGCTCTATATTTATAATATCCTTAAAGCCCTGGGCAGATATCAACCCTCTGTGCTATTTTGTCTACTTATAATAATCCCGAGATAAACTCGTTCTGCCTGGGCCACTCTTATCCACTTGGCCAGCCCTCAAGGCCATGTTCTCATGATTCACTTACCCCATAGTGACTTCTCCTGTCTCTTCACCTCTCTGCTCAACCTCTCTGCTCAGAATCCAACCCCTACAACCCAAAGCCCCGCCTACCTTTCTTCTGCCCAGCTATAGGCTGTAGGCATCTTTATTGACCAATCAGGGATTATTTGGAAGGAGCAAGGTTACATCACATCACTTTATGTACATGAGGTTCTCCACATTCCTGAGGCAACCAGGGACAGTATTTAGCATTACAACATTAAATAACAATAATTACATAACAGATCAAACCTCAGCATTTCCCCTTACAATATATTCTGATTGCAGTTTCTCTTCCCTCTACTCCCCGAGTTCCTCCCCACCTCCTCTCTCATCCAGATCCACTCCCTTTTTGTCTCTCATTAGAAAAGGACAAGCTGCTAAGAGATAACAAAACATAACAAAATAAAATATAATAAGATAAAACAAAAGCGATCACATTGAGGCTGGACAAGGCAAATCAACAGAAGGAAGAGTCCTAAGAGAAGGCACAAGCATCAGAGACCACCGTCATTCACATACTCAGGAGTCCCATAAAAATACTAAACTGAAAGTTATACTACATGCACAAATGACCTGTTGCAGATCCCTGTAGGTTTGTACTTGCTGCTTCAGTCTCTGTGAGATCTATGATCTTGCTTAGTTGATTTATAGGGCCTTGTTCTCCTGGTGTCCTCCATTCCCTCTGGCTCCTACACTCTTCCACATTCTCTTCTTCCACATTTTCTTCTTATGAGGTTCCTTGAGCTCTGCAGGGAGGGATTTGATGGAGATATTCCATTTAGAGCTGTGTGTTCCAAGGTGTTTTCTCTCTGTTCAGATCAGCAGCACATGAGATTGGTAGCTAACATGCTAGTCATCACTGCTGTTATAATCATTGTGATGAATATATGGTATATTTTGAGAACTATTACATGTGCAGTAGAGAACTGAATTCTGCTCTTTGGGGAGGAATTATGTTTCTGTCTATTGGTGATAATCAGTCTACATTGTTCTGTAACCTTTTATTTGACTATGATGGTTTATCCAGTTGTTTGAGCCATTACTTAAAAAAAGATGGTTTCAAAACATCCACATAATATTATTCCTTTCGATCCTACCAACTTTCACTTTATGCATTGGTGTTCTGTTGTTATGTATGTATGTGTGAACATATATACATACATATATATATGTATGTATATATGTTCATAGTTACAATATCATATCTTATAACTTAGATATTCACCTTTTATCAAAATGAAACACCTTTTTGTGTCTTAGTAACTTTTACTTTTTACATAAACTTTATTCTGTCTGGTAAAGGTCATAGTTATTTATTTCTTTTGAGAAGGTTAATATTTACATAAATATATATTTCCATTCTTTCATTTCCAACCAATTTGTATCTTTGATCTAAAGTTATTCATTTTAGGTCAGAAAATAACTAATTCTTGCTTTTTCATTTGTGTTCTCCCTGTCTTATACATCAGTTGCATACAACTCAGCTCCTTTTAATTATTTTTTTTATTTGATTTTTTTCTAGAGTTATTTTCTTTCTCAATTCTGTTTTGAGGTTTTGGTTATGTTGAAGATTGTAGTTAAAATTAAATTTATAGGGTTAGAGAGATGGCTCTGCAGTTAAGAACACTAGCTACTATTGTAGAAAGCCCAGTTTGAGTTCAGAGAACCTGCACAGCTGATCACAGTCACCTGTAACTCCAGTCACAAGGAATCTGACGTTCTCTTCAGTCCTATGTGGGCACCAGTAAGTATATGATATATTCATAATGTATACGCAGGCAACATACATATGTATATTTTAATTAGAAAATAAATCTTAATAGTATATAATTATAAACAGCTAGTTTGACTTAATGTTAACTTACTTTCAATAGTTACAAAAACATCAGCTCCTGAATAAGTTCATTTTTTTCTCCTCATCTTATTATCACTAATAGCTCTTTTACAAGTGCAACAACTTAAGATAGACTTACTGCTGTTTCATTGCATAATTATCTTCTTAATTGGTCCTTTTATATGCTTGCTGATTTCACCAATATTGCTATTTTTTTTCATTGATTTATGAGTAACAATCAGTGGGGAGTGTTTACCTGGAAGTGTCTTGATTTCTTCTTCACTTGGAAGGATGTATTTTCCAGGTGTGGAATTGTTTATGGTTTGTTCCCTACAGCTGTCTACATTCTTCATCCTGCTGACTTTCTGCCTTCATGGCTCATGTTTATTATATAAAAGTACATTGTCTGTAGTGAGCTTCCTCTGCAACAGCTTCTAAGAGTCTCTCTGTCCCTGGACAGCTTGGTTATAATGTAAAATGGTATGGATTTATTTGTGCTTATAATATGTGGAGATCCTTGGATTGCTCAAGTGTGAAATTCGTGTCTTTCAAAAGCTTGAATTTTGTTTTCTTTTCTTGAAATTCTTTCTGCCATTTTCTCTGTGTCTATTCATTCTGACTGACCATTGCACATCATGGTTCTCCAGACACTTTCCCACAGCATCCAGGGTGCTTTCATTTTTCTTCAGCTCAAGCCTGCCCCTCGCCATGCTCTCTGCTTCCTTGGCATATTCAAAGTCGCTGTGCAGCATCTGGAGAGTCTTTTAGCTTAGGTACTGTTCTCTGCAGCTCCAGAATGTCTATTAGTTTCTCTCACTCCTGACCTTTTATTTGGTGGAAACTGCACTCTGCTTTGGTTTCTCTGCCTGTGGTTCTCTTCATCTCTTGAACATACTCAAAATGCTTAAATTAATCTTTTCAGTGATTAAGTAAGTTATCTGTGTTCTGTAGAGACATTTTATACTTCCCTGTGTATATGCCATGCTTTCCTGTTTCTTTGCCTTCCTCATTTTTAATTGTTAAAAATAAACATTTGCATATTATATCATAATATTTCTGACTAGAGTTTAGGTGATGATTATTCTCCTTCTTCTTCTTCTTCTCTTCTTCTTCTTCTTCTTCTTCTTCTTCTTCTTCTTCTTCTTCTTCTTCTCCTTCCTCTCTCTCTTCCTTCCTTCTCACACTGATGCTCTCCCCCTTTTCCCCCGCCCCTCTGAGGATTTCTGTTGCTGGTGGTCAGTTCTTCTCTGTTGTCTACTGAATTTTCTAAATTATTTTTTAAGGTTTATAGTCCTCATTATTTGGACCTGGTGACATTTTTGTTAGCTTGGTAATCTGCTACTGATTTGAGAATGATTTTCTTGAAGAACTATATCTCAAAACATCATTTTCCACTTATCAGATGAGCCCTGTGTGTCTCTTAGGAAGTTTGCACATGTACCTAATACTCCATTTCCTGCTTGCCTGAATGTAAGCCACAGGGACCACCCAGGGCCTTCTCAGCTTTTTCCAGAGTATGTGTCCAGGCTTAGGTATGTAGATAGAGTTTCTTTTTCTTTTCTTTTTTTGATGGAGTTTCAAATCCCCTGCATGTATGGGAAGTTTTCAGAACTCACAGCCACCCCACAACCCTGCTGTATCCCAGTCCCCAGCTTCTTCCCTTCCCTGTTTTTGGTCTTTCTCATACTTATCCTAGATTTTGATTCCTCACCCACAAAGTTGCTTCTAAGTGGGGTTTTACAAATCCACTCAGGAGGCTGCTTCAGCCCTGTGATGGTTCTAAAGTAGAAACAACAAAAGCAGGTCCCTGAAAACCACCAGACAGGTCAAATACAAAAATACAATTAATTATTTATTTTTATTATCACAGAAAGAATTATGTTTAAGCATGGAGATTTTCAAACAAAAATGTGTCTTGTTGTTTTCCTTCCCACACACATCTTGCTCACCTTCCCTTTTAGGTCCCATCCCCAGTGTATACTCCTCTTTCCACTCCCATGTCACATGTGACATCCTACTCACATTCTCAGTACTTCCTGTTCCCTACTCATGGTCTCATATTGTTGTGCCAGGAAGCAGTCATGAACCCCAAAAGACCACCAACGAGCCATTTCTGATGTAATCATTCTAGGGTCTCTTTATTACAAACTGAGGTTTGGGCTTACCTACTGCCAATCAGACAGTTTGGTAAAGCAGCCCCAAAGTCTCACTGGAACAAGGTTTTATGAAAATAGAAGCAAATCAGGGATGGAAGTGATCCATCCTGGCAAGTATCCAATTGAATGATTATTGTAAGCTGACAGGTGAGTGCTCTGAAGAAAGTATAACACCTTTACTTTAATCTGTTAATAGAATCTAGACCCTTTTCACTCCTTGCTATGATGAATAATGCAGCAATAAACATTGATGTGCAAAACTAACTGTGTTAGGATATTGAGTCCTTTGGGCCTATCCCTTGGAGTGATATAGCTGAGTCACAAAGTAACTCTGCTTCCATATTAATTTCCATAGTAAGCACAGCAGTTTACACTCTCACCAGCAGTGCAGGAATAAAGTTTTCTCTTTCCCACATCCACATCAGTGTTTGTAATTTGATTACTTGATCACAGCTATTCTGGCTGGGATGAGATGGAGCCTCAAACTGGTTTGGATTTGCACTCTTCTGGTGGCTAAAAAGTGAAAGACAGTTCTTCAAGGAAAGGGCTGTTGAGTTTGCTACCAGTTCTGGGGTCACTAGTCAGCTAGGAAGCAGGAGGTAGGCAAGTGAGTTAAGATGCCAACCCTTCTCTTCCTGAAGTTCAGCAGCTCTCCTCTCATTGTTCACACTGAGTCTCAGACTTCTAAAAATATACACTGGGGGTGGCTTAGTTATTGCCTGGGTGGAAGAGCAGTGCTCCAGAGCTTATGATTCTGCCATTTTTTTGCTGATATAACCCAGTAGATTTGCTTTGAAATGGTTTTGAGCCAATTCTATACTACAGTTTTTGACAATTTGCATTTTTACCCCAATCCCTAAAAACCTGCTGACCTCAGAAACTAAACTCTGCTTATTTTTATTGAAGATAGAAAAACTATCTCCTACACAGAAACTCTGTCCATTTTCAAGGTGACAGCCTTTCACCACAAGTGCCTTTACCATCTTCTTCTTCTGGAACATTTCAGGTTCTCTGGTTTCTACTCTCTTCACAGCCAACCTGTGTCACCATCCCCCACTGCTCTGGGCAGCCCTTTAGCCCTTCCTCACCTGCTTCTCTAGAGGGCCCCATTCAACATTTAAATACTTACCCACATGGATTTCCTGTTTGGGCTGATGTTATCACAGATATTTTCACCACAAAATAAACCATTTCGTGAAATAGCATTAACTGCATGAGCAAAAAGACCACACATACTTGTAAAGCATGTAATCTCTTCGTACTTTGAGATCTCTTGAGCTCTTTGTTCATTTCTCATCTGATCCACATGCTAATTTGCTCAAAGGCTCACAGGTGCTATGTCTTCCTGACCTTTGACAAACATAATGTTCAACCTATTAACACCTCCAAATGGTTTTGATAATCAGTAAGAATTTGGTTTGTTCCTGAGGGTTGGGCCTATTTTGTTTCTGTCACTCAGAATGAGAACTACTCCTGGTGACTCTGCTTTGTCTGATCACACCACATTTTAATAAATAGCATCACAAAAGACATAGACACTGTGAACCAAAGTGAGCAGTCATGGGATTTACTTTATCCTGCCTCAACATCTATAACAAAGTGTACAGATCTAAAATAAACAAACAAACAAATAAATAAATAAATAAATAGGAAAAATTGGTGGCTCAACATTTAAGGGCATGCAGTGCTTGCACAGAGCACCTGAATTTGATTCCCAGCACCCACATCAGATGGCTTTCAACCATCTGCAACTCCAATGCCAAAGGACCTAACAGCCTATTGTAGCTTTTGCAGGTACATACACATGGTGCACATGCATACATGCAGACAAAATACACATGCACATAAAGTAATAAAATGACTTCTTGTCTTTAAAGAAATGAGATCAATACACAGTTTTACAAATGTACCATTTTAGTGGCAAAAATGACAGGTTTTGAATATGGCTCACTCTCTTATTTTTGTGTTTTAAGAATTCCTTTAGCACCATCCAATGTAATAAAGTTATGTTTTTCTTTTTAAAAATGATAGGAGATGGATAGTGGGTCAGCAGTTAACAGCATGCCCTGTTCATGCAGAAGACCTGAATTCACTTCCCAGCACCAATCAGCAGCCTGTAACCTCCTTTAACTCCAGCTCCAGGGGATCTGAAGCCCTCTTTTGGCCTCTACATGCAATTGAATTCTTATGCACATACACCCACACAGACACACATGCATACATATAATTAAAATATTTTAAATAAATCTTAAGAAAATATGGAGGGAAGTACTCCAGGCTCATTAAAATAGATGTTTTATGTAGATGTCTCTCTTTGTTCATCATGGTTTTTTTAAATTTGTCAAATATTGTACATATTATGGTAGGTCAGAAAAATTTCTACTGAAATGAAATCCATTAGAGAGAAGTGAGGAAGAGGAAGCAATTATATTTTATTTTTAACTTCATAGTAAAATGAAATGGAAAGCACAGAGCATTTCTAATACCTCTTTCCTCTACACAAGCATTGACTTCCCATCATCCACATTCCTTACTATTCATGGGAACACTGATGTGATTTCTGGAGCTTAGGGAAGCAGATCATGTAAGACAGCCCACGCCTCAGTCCTTGCTGCACAGCCTGACAACCTCTAACAAAACCTCAGCCTCTGCTTAATGATAACACAACAATTTTTAAAATGACAGAATATTGTAACATAAGGTAGCAAATTCCTCAACTGACAGTCATAAGGTACAAGTTCAATCATGAGACCTTAAGCTGCCTCAAGAAGCTAGATATGCCGTAATAAAAAAATTACACCTATATTTTGTGATCTATTTCTCTGACAGCCAGAAGAAACTTACTTGAAACTACAGATAGATTGTTTCCATTGATTCATAAACTAAGGCTCCAGGGCAATTTCCTACACATGTCTATTAACAAAGTATCTAAATATTCAAAAGACTTTTGCTTCATTAGTATATCTTTTATATTGTAGATTTGACACTTCCCCTTTGTAGGTTTTTCTAGAGGACTATGGTAAGAAATATCTGGAAGGTACATCTATCTGGTACAACATGGTTTAGAAGAATCAATAAATATTCACTATTAATATTCACTCAATGAATATTAATAAAACTCCTTTAAAACACAAAACATGCAACTCAAGATGCTTCTATGCCCACCTTCTTTGGGACAATCATTCTAACCTCGTTTGCAGTGCTTGCAATGCTTTGCTAAATAAATTTCTGTATAACTATGTGTGCCTCTTCATTGAATTTTTGCTTTCCCAGAGAAAGTAACCAGGGGACACCATAACACCACTAGTGTGGTACATTTGTTATAGCTGACAAACCTACCCTTATGGTTGATTATCATTCAAAGTCTTTAATTCATAGTGTTTCCACTCAGGCTGCATATGATAAAGTTATTTTTAATCTCAAATTCAGAAATGGCTTCAGTTTGTTGTTCTAGTTTAAGACAAAAATAATAAAAGTAACATTTTTATTTAAAATCAAATTTTTAGATGAAACTATTTTTTATTTTATGTGCATATTGCTGTATTATGCCTGCATGTATATTTTTGCACCACACTTGTGTACAGTGCCTGTAAAGACCAGAAAAGATGTTAGATTCCCTGGAACTGGAGTTGTGAGCCATTATGTGGGTGCTGTGAACAGATCCCAGGTGCTCTGAAAAAGCAACTAGTATTTTTAACCACTGAACTCTCTCTTTCCAGTTCCGGTGAAAACATTTCCTAACTCTTTTTTTTTCAACGCACGATATATACCTACATGTATAATCACAGAAAAGCATTCAACTAATACTAACAGTGTATGTGACCAATAAAAATTTAGGCACTTGTCTTCTTACGTATTTTTGAAGTTCATGTAAAAAGTATGTCTCATTTTCTCAAAAGTAAAATGTCATTTAAAAATAAGAAAATTACAGAGTCTGACCCAACAACCAAAGAACATACACTGGCTGGACCTAGGGCTCTATGCACATATGTGGTTTGTGCACCTTGGTCTTTGTGTGAGTCCAGAACAAATGGAAAAGGGGCTATTCCAAAAACTGTTGCTTGTATGTGGGATCTGTATCTTCAGGCTAGGCTGCCTTGCCTGGCCTCAATGGAAAAAGAATCAACTAGCCCTGCAGAGGTTTAAAGTGCCAGGGAGGGGGGATACCCAGGAAGCCCCCACCCATTCAGAGGAGAAGGAGAGGAGGAGTGGGGAAAGATTGTGGAGGGGTGACTGGCAGGGGCATGGCAGGATATAAAGCAAATAAGTTTTAAAAAATTAACTTTAAAAAAATAAGAAACTTAAATGCCTAAAGGACCACTGGTAAACATTTCGACAGTAAAAGCTAATGCTCATTATAACTGTCTAGCAGACTCTCCTATTCGCAAAGAAGTACATGACAGTTTAAGGGAGTGCTGTGGCTTAAGTCTAAAACATCCTCAACATGTTCATGTTTGGATGTTTATACCCCAGCTGGTGGAACTATTTTGGAGTCTAGGAGCTTTTAGGAGCAAAACCCTACTTGGAAGAACCAGCCCAGTCAGGTCAGGACTTTGAAGAGTATAAGTAGATCCATGTTCTGCCTCCCACTTCTTCCTGCTCTGCCATGATGTAAAGATTCTCTATGACACAATCCCACCACCAAGAACATCAGGCTACAGTGGGTGAGGAAGTGGAGGAAGGGGAAATGCCAGCATGCTACTTGCTTGTACATGTCTCTTTTATTCAGCCAATACTGTGATGCCACTTGTAATCAGTCAGTATGAGTCTTTTCTATCAATTAATCTAGGAAAACCCTCACATATATCTCAATTTGAATGCTAAATCTAGTCAAGATGAAAATGAAGTATCTTGAAACTCAATAAGAAAAAAGAAAGAAGAAATAAAATCAATGAGAAATTTGAAACCCCAAGAGAAAAACGCAGAAAACATTTCAGTTTTGTGAGCTAAAGTAATCTGTTTAATAGGTAGAAAAATTCTATTAATTAATGCTAAAAGTAGCAATATGTTTATATCAAAGACAATGGCTTCATGAAGTCATCTGGAGAGCACTCATTCCTAAAGCTCCTTAGTCCTCTGCTCTACTCATATTGACTCCCATTGACTTCCATTGTATCTGTGGCTAACATGAAATGTCATAACTCTACATCTCTTCTTTTGTAAGCACCATAGTTTATAATGCCCTCTTGTAACTATATCAGAACTAAAGCCTGAAGTTCATAACAGACTTCCCAAAGCACTCTCTAGATCCCCTCCTCCATATATATAACACACACACATAACCATATATTATACACTATGTCTATAAGTCTACAAATCTACTATATCAGGTCCCAAGATCTATGTTCAAAAGTGTAATTAAAAATAACAGAAGAGGTAAATAGCCACCTTAAATAATACATGGTATTAACGATTAAAAAACAATAAAATACCTATTTTGTATTTATAAACAGAGTCATAAAAGTTAGTTCTCAATGATAACAACAGACTGGAGACAATAGAATAGGAATACATTATTAGCATTAAATAGAAATAACTTTGTGTGCCTCTGGGTATTTAGAAATAAATGCAAAGACATAAATGGACAAAATGGTAATTTTTCTAAAGGAATAAGAGTTGTAGAACATCTAATTCTGGTCTATGATCACATTTCATGGGAATTTGTAAAATTTCCTTGGCTCTAATGTCTACCTGGACAAGTGCTCTCTGTTTAGGGAACATTGCATTCAAAGTTGGGCTAACATGCTCTTTCTCTGGATGGAGCTCAGACTTCCCCATCATTACTATTACCATGTGGTTACTGTGAACTCTATACCATACTAGAAATTGTCTAAGAGTCCCCATCATGAAAGGTCCAGGTCTCACATAATATGTTGATTATTTGCCACTTTTATTGTGATAGATAGATAGAGAGCTCTGCTGTAAAATGTAACTATTGCCATTGTGTCCCATTTCCAGATACCAATGATTTAATAATAAGGCACAACCAGACTTGTTGAAATACTTAATAATAAACTCCACAAGCTAGCAAGAATACCTTACAGTATGTAGCTGATGTGCACTCCAGCTGATTCATCCTTCCCTTTGTTCAAGAGAATCTCCTTGTACTCTACAACCACCAGGAAATTTCACAGGACACACTAGTATACCCTGGTATAGCATTTGGACACTTCTAGTTTGATAGTTGACTTGAAGTGGTGAAAATGCTTGCATATGTTTAATCTCAAAATTCTTCTAACATTGATGGACTAGAAAACAAGTCTGCCTGCCATTGCAACTGATATCCATTGTCTATGCCCATTGAGAGGCTGAGGATAGAGACACATTTTCTTTGGTTCCTTCACCCTTTCTTTCTTCCCATATCAGATTCTCCAGTGCTCATTTAAAGCAAAACAGATGTGTACTGTAGACTGTGTTGTCCGTAAATTCATATGTTGAATTTTCTTTTTGACATAGCTTCTTTGTAGCCCTATCCTGAAGCTCAGACCTATATATAGTTCAGGCTAGCCTTGAACTCACAAACATCCATCTACCTTTCCCATACAAGTATTGGGATTAAAGGAATGAGCCACACATTGCCCCAGCCATATGTTGAAATCTTCACCCCAAAATTAATAGTATTAGGAAGAAAGCATTAGGAAATTGATTACATCATAAACACGGATCCTCTTGAGAGAGACAGACAGAGAGAGAGAGAGAAAGATTCCTGAGACATCCCTGGCCATCAGAACTGTAATCCAAAATTTACTAAGTAAGAAAAATTCACACAAATTATCTTCATTCTTCATTGATTTTATGACAGCAAGAGAATTCATAGTAACCCAGTCAATTTAAGTGTAGTTACATAAAGAACACATGTGAAGATACATCAGAGACTGTGAAAGATGATTCTCTCATCCTTTACTGCTATCTCCTGAAGTTGTTTCATTACATTTAAGGGAAGAATAGGAATAATCCATAACATGTGCACCAGTAGAAAGCAACCAAGTTTTGTGATAGTAAGCCTTCCAATTGAACAATTAAGTATTATTTTCAATTAGAATTAAACGTGGCTATGTACACAGTAAAACCCAAAGCAGCAGTGGTGAGAAAAACATAGTTTATTGTCTATCACATTAAAACAACAGATAATAGATGGTCTACAGCTGGTGGGGCAACTCTATGGTCATCAGGCCCAAGTCTTTCCTCTTTTTCATTTCAATTAGGAGCTACTGTCTTCAGTGTCATCCATGGCTCAGGATAACTCTAGGAATTCCAGGCACCACATCAGTACTGCAGTTCTACAGATAAGTTAGAGAGCAAAAGATAAAACTTCCTTTCCTTTAGAGGGTTGTCCTAAAATTATCACACATCTCATTTGCCAGAGCAAATGATCTCAGCGTCAGATGCAAGATAAATTGAAATAGGCTACTATCTACATTTATCTTTACAAAATTGGAGAAATGTTATTGAGCAATGTATGAGTTACTAAATGCCACAAATGTGCTACGTCATGATAAGCAAACAGGAAATGTATGACAATGACTGTTCTATCAGGAAAAATCATAGGACAAGCTAATAACTAGCAGGTGTTCTTCCTGAGATGAGTCTGCTTTGGATTAATAAATAATCCATGACAGATTAGTTTCAATAGGCAGGGCCTATGAGAAAATCAGTTTAGGAAATATTCCTGTTATTAATATGCTTTTCCTGCTATTGTTAAACATATATAAAAATCAGTAGGTATTAGCCCACACTTTTGACCAGATCTCTGTAGAACAACGAAAATGTACTGTTTTGTAGTGATGCTAAATAAACAAATAGATGACTTCTTAATTCTTTTTTTTTTTTTTTTTTTTTTGAGACAGGGTTTCTCTGTATAGCCCTGTCTGTCCTGGAACTCACTCTATAGACCAGGCTGGCCCCGAACTCAGAAATCCACCTGCCTCTGCCTCCCAAGTGCTGGGATTAAAGGCGTGTGCCACCACCGCCCGGCGACTTCTTAATTCTTAATGATGATGCCATAAGAATTCCTAAAATGATATCAGTATTTATTAAGCTCTTTCATGGTAGAACTGCTATTAGGTCCTTTCTGATAAGAAACTGGAATGAGAACTTAGCTGGTCTCCCACAGTTTACCATGTAATTTCTTCTAGATAATAACCAAACATTCTACTACTCAGAACACATTCTAAGAGGTTCTAAAACCATTAACCAAAGGTCATAGAAAGGGAACTGATGGTTTAGCTAGGGCAGAAGATAAGATATTGATGGATTTCTCTATACAAAACTTTACTATTAACATAGTTATGTTTTTTAACTCCCCATGAACCTGTGGAGCTGTAGCAAGTGATGAATGTTTAGCCAGATAATTATTCCTAATGTATATGCATGTAAACATTCTCTGTTGTAAACTTCAGATTTGATTTATGGTTTGAATTTATGTGTAAATTGTGATGAACTTTCTACCATTTGATCATGAATTCTGAAAGATCTATAAGTGCTGAGGACAAAGAGAGGTATGTAAATTTTTCCTCGACCTGCTTAGGATCATTCTTATTTCCCCAGTTTTCTTAGAGAGCATTCATAAGTAACTTTACAACTTAGAAATAAACACTAGCCTTCTGATCTGGGTTTGAGCACTAAGCAGATCCTGGGCAGCTGCTCTGCACCCAATCTCACAAATCCCAGAGGAAGCAGGCCTCCCAGGAACTCTAACCCTGGCAGTATCTTACGTAAGGAGACAGCATCCCCCCCCCCAACAGGGAGTAACTGGGACCCACTGGGACCCAGGAATTCACTCTTGGCCCTAAGCACTGAGCAGATCTTGGGCCCCAGCTCTAATCCCAGTAGTAACCCCAACCCCACACAGTTCTAAAACAACCAAGATAATAGGAAAGACAGGCTCCAGTAAGAAACAAGGAGGTAGCATTAAGGTGATCCAGATGGCGAAAGGCAAGCACAAGAACATAAGCATCAGTAACCCAGGTTACTTGGCATCATTAGAACCTAGTTCTCCCACACTAGAAAGTCCTGAATTCCCCATGTTACCAGGAAAGCAAGATTCAGATTTAAAATCACTTCTAATGATGATGATAGAGGACTTTAAGAAGGACATAAATAACACTCTCAAAGAATTTGAGGAGAACACAGGTAAACCATTAGAAGCCCTTAAAGAGGAAACACAAAAATCCCTTAAAGAATTACAAGAGAACACAACCAAACAGGTGAAGGAATTGAACAAATCCATCCAGGACATAAAAATGGAAGAAGAAACAATAAAGAAATCACAAAGGGAGAGTACCCTGGAGATAGAAAACCTAGGAAAACATCAGGAGTCATAGATGCAAGCATCACCAACAGAATACAAGAGATAGAAGAGAGAATCTCATGTGCAGAAGATACCATAGAAAATATTGACACAACTGTCAAAGAAAATGCAAAATGCAAGAAGATCTTAACACAAAACATTCAGGAAATCCAGGACACAATGAGAAGACCAAACCTAAGGATAATAGGTATAGATGAGAGTGAAGATTCCCAACTTAAAGGGCCAATAAATATCTCCAACAAAATTATAGAAGAAAACTTCCCTAACCTAAAGAATGAGAAGCCCATAAACATACAAGAAGCCTACAGAATGCCAAATAGACTAGACCACAAAAGAAATACTTCCCGTCACATAATAATCAAAACACCAAATGCACAAAACAAAGAAAGAATATTAAAAGCAGTAAGGGAAAAAGGCCAAGTAACATACAAAGGCAGACCTATCAGAATTACACCAGATTTCTCACCAGATACTATAAAAGCGAGAAGATCCTGGGCAGATGTCATACAGACCCTAAGAGAATACAAATGCCAGCCCAGGCTACTATACTCAGCAAAACTCTCAATTACCATAGATGGAGAAACCAAGATATTCCATGACAAAACCAAATTTACACAATATCTTTCCACAAACCCGGCATTACAAAGGATATTAGCAGGAAAGCTCCAATACAAGGAGGGAAATTATACCCTAGACAGAGCAAGAAAGTAATCCATTTCCAAACAAATCCAAAAGAAGATAGCCACACAAAGATAATTCCACCTTTAATAACAAAAATAAAAGGAAGCAACAATCACTGTTCCTAACATCTTAACACTGTTCTTAACATCAATGGACTCATTCCCCAATAAAAAGACATAGGCTAAGGGACTGGATATGTAAACAGGACCCAGTATTTTGCTGGATACAGGAAACCCACCTCAGTGACAAAGACAGACACTACCTTAGAGTAAAAGGCTGGAAAACAATTTTCAAGCAAATGGTTCTAAGAAATAAGCTGGAGTAGCCATTCTAAAACCTCCAGCCCAAGAACACAAAGGGACAGACTCATGGCTCCACATGTATAGGTAGTTGAGGGTGGTCTTGTCAGGCATCAGTGGAAGTGGAGGGCTTTGTACTCAATAGTTTGGATTCCCTATTGTTGGGGAATTTGAGAGCAGGGAGGTGGGAATGGGAGGATGGTGGGAGCACACCCTCATAGAAATTCCCAGAATTATATGGATTAGATATAATAGAGACAGGCCACCAGAAGACTAGATTCCAGAATTCAAACAAAAAATATCTTGATACTAAAATTTATTTTGAGAATTGCATATTGCAGAATACACAGACTTGGTGTATCTACTCATCAAGCATGCTTAGCAGACCTGCTCGAACCTCTGATGTCCTGGAATCTCAGCTGAATGCAGTGAAGACACAGACATCAGAGGCTTATCAATTTACTCTTCTCCCCAAACCTCTTCTGATTTCTCAACGCCCATAATCAGCTGGAAGAAGTTAATGAAGAGTCGGCACCCCTATTCCCTGGGCTTGAGGACTGAGGTGGTTAATATTGGGCTGTCTTTCTAGGGAAAAGTAGTGGTTTTGTTGGAACAGGGAGGAATAGCTAGGATTAATTGCATAGCCATAACCTATTGGTAGAAATACGTATAATTGTTATTAAGCTGAAGTTATAATTTCTTAAATGGTACAAAATTTACTTTGATTTCAAATTTAAAGTTTTCATTGGTATGAGTTTCTGATTGATATAGAAGTGAGATTAATATTGTTACTCTCATAGGCATTGTGCATATATAACACATTTAGGAATACAAGGCTTAGAACCAGTCCTTCTTTAACTTTTTTAATTGATTTGAGATGGTTAGCCTGCGAGTTAAGGGCCTATAGCAAATTCATGGCTCTGAGTTTATTGTTAGGGTGTTTTCTATATTTTATTTAGAAATAGCTGAGAGGAGTTAACAGACAACAGTCCAGATTGCCTTACATGGATAGCTGGTTTTCAAAATGTCAGAAGTCCACAGAATTGATGTTACAAACATTTCTGTATTAAGGTTCATTTTGATTAGAGACCTGTCTGCTCCTGACAGCTTCATGTCTTGGATTCTAAGAAGAAATTGAGCATCTTTGGAGTTACTCCAGTTGTGGTGAGACAGCCACTAGGCAAGAATTGCCTCTTTTCATCTACAGACAAATTACTGTCCTGAAAAGGACACATTTGCAGAATAGTCGACTGATTATATCTGCCAAGACAGAGTAATCAGCCCTTAATAATTCTGCATCACTAGGTCTGTCAGATGATTCTGGGCCAGAAGGCTGAAGATCAGATGCTCCAAAGTTCTGTAGTATAGGGACTGTCCAGGTGTTCAGCAGTCTCTATAAATTGGCTAAGTTTTAGAAGCTATGCTTTGTGCTTCCCATAATTTCAGTCAATTCAGTCATTCTGGATTTCTGACAGGGTTGAAGACTTATAGTCTCATAGCCAATTCCAGCTATTTACTTTGAGAGAAATGACTTGAGAGGATGGTTTTCAGCTGATATTCATTCTAAAGCCAAGGAAAATGTTAGGTTCAGAACTAATTCTTTTAGTTAGGAGAGATGACAGAGGTTCTGGTTAGTCAACAAAATGATGGACTGGGTATTAGGTCTATCTTGTACCTTACTGATACAAATTGGTATGGTTATGCTCTAATTGTATTTTGAGAGAAAAGTTTTATCTTAACAGGAAGAGTGATATGTAGGAGGAGCTAAGGTGGGAGGAGTAAGGAGAGAAAGAGGAGGAGCTAGGAGATGAGAGAGAGAGAGAAAGAGAGAGAGAGGAGAGAGAGAGAGAGAGAGAGAGAGAGAGAGAGAGAGAGGGGAAAGGGAAAATGGAGGGAGATGTTCGAGTGTCTCTGCCAGTCAAAGATAGTTGGTATATCTAGGTTGGGTATTGAGTTACACTTCTGATTGTATGGGCATCTTGTTATTGAACATTACCAAACTTATAAAGGCTTTGATTAACATTTTTTAAATAGTTACTAAATAAAAAAAAGCAGGAGGAGGGGATGGGATAGGGGGTTCCTGGGTGGAGGGATAGGTAAATGGGATAACATCTGAAATGTAAATAAAATATCCAATAAAAAAAGAAATAAACACTAAATTCACTTTTCAATGTGTCCCTTCATCTTCCCACAACTTCAACTAGAAGGCTGAAAGTAGAACCTCATAATTCCTATGGAAATACAACAAAGGCTACATTATTAATTCCCCAGCTGTTAGGCTACAGGTGTCAATCTCCTAAGCCAGCAGCTTATGTGAGGTTTGTGAGGGCATAGGGAGTAAACAGTTATATTTGTTTTTGCTGTCAAAACTTCAATATTAAAGTATACTGAAGGTACAAAGGAAATATTACAGGAAGTAAAAAAGTCATCATTGCTTCTCTCCTTCCTTTTGTTCCTCTGATATATTTTTACACAACAATTTTTGGAAGATGTAAATAAAAACATAAAAAATATATTGGCACACAAAACTAGGTACAAATGTTTAGCTTCTAGAGGAAGTAAGCATTAAATGGTTCATTTTGTAATATCACATATTCCCATACGAAGTCTGAAGTCTCCCATGATTGGGTTGGATTACTTCACTGTAAATATTAAAATAATAGTGTTCCTCCTTTCTCATGACTAGAATTCTTTACAAGTTACTTCTATAATAATTTACAGATTCTCTCCAGATGTTACTGTATGTTCATAAAAAAAAAAACAACTGAAGAATTTAAATATTGCTAAGTTGGACATTTTTGACACATTTTGACTATCATTGATTTCGGATCACTAAAATTTTCATATTGCTTTTAAGTTTGTGACATATTTTTCATATGTCATGTTATTGGATAGCTTATAAGTATTTCTCTAAAATTTTCAAAAGTAAATCAAAGGCAAAATGAAAAACAAATGGTTCGTTTTGTGTTATTTTAAAATTTAACTCAAGTTATAAATTTGTTTACTGTATTAAAAATGGAATGGAACTAGAAAAAAATCATTCTGAATGAGGTAAATCAGGCACAAAAGGACATGCATGGTATGCACTCATTAATAAGTGTATTTTAGCCAAAAATGTAAAGAATACAGAGGATGTAATCCACAAAACTCAAGAAGGATAACAAGCTGAAGGACCTAAGTGAGGATGCTTCAATCCCACTTGGGAGAAAGAAGAAAGCAATCATGGTAGGCAGAAGGAGGAAGGGACCTGAGTAGGAGAAGGGACAGGGAGGAGAAAAAGGGAACATGATCAGGTATTGAGGGGTGGGGGAAACAGGGCTGAAGCCCTGTGGGCCAGCAGAAAGGATGGAAACAGGAAACCTCAGGAGGTAGGAGATGGGGGACCCTATAAAATGTTCCATACCCCTGGGAGGTGAGAGACTCTCAGGACTCAAACTGAGGGACCTTATAAAGCCAGCAGCTTTTAACCCTCAGAAGGAGCAGGAAAGTTTTTAGGACTTTTTGGAAGTTATCATCAGTATTCAGTATAGTTAGAAAGCTAGAACATCCAGAGACCATCAGTTTTCAAAGCCACACCAGAGTCCTACTCTGTCTCATTTCAACAGACTGCAGGCCAGGAGACAACCAACACTGCTCACTTGCCAAGGATCAACACAGGTTCTTGTCTGATGACTTTGATTGAGCTTGCTCAAGTGTCTAAGAAAAAGTTAACTAGTCTGGTCACATGACTAAGTATTAGTCAGTTGAATCTGAGCACATATGTTTACTAATCCAGACCTGGACCATGAATATCCCACATACAATACTCTACTCTCCCTAGTCACTATCTGAATAGAAACTGCTCTAAGAACAGGGTTATAAAATAAAAGAGTAGCTTAGAGCAACACACTTTTATCCACTTCCCTAGAACCATCCACTACATTAGAGTATAACATGAGCTGAATTAATCTTTTAATTACCATCAGAGCTACCATCCTGGTATCTTCTAGTATTAGGTATTCATTTGCTTTATAGACTTTTACTAAAAATAAAGTAGCTCAAATCAGTTTGCCATTTTACCTAAGATATAATTCTTTTAACTAAAAACATACTCTTATTGTAGGAATACTACATGTATCCAGTGAAAACAAGGTCTCAGTTTGCAGTTGTTACAGTTCACCAGTGTCTTACCATTACCTCTCTGATTTCATCCCTCTCCCTATGAGGCAGAATGCAGACTGAAAAGGGAATTTAGATACTAAGACTTTACACAGAAAGGGGAGTCTCAGTGTTACCACCATGATACAGACAGTGCCCTCTCTGGGATAACATTTTTAACTTCT
Organism: Mastomys natalensis; assembly: GCA_021653895.1. NCBI lineage: Eukaryota > Metazoa > Chordata > Mammalia > Rodentia > Muridae > Mastomys > Mastomys natalensis. Next base: position 699,182 of record JAJTUV010000035.1, read on the forward strand.
CCTAAAGTCCAGAGATACTGATTTTTGAAAATAGATCTTAGTCATGTTCATGTATTCAATGATTGATACAAAATGTAATTGTCATGTTAGTTACCAAGCAAGTAGGGAAAGAAGGCCAGCAGCTAGTGGCTGACTTGAAGATGCTGCTTGTCATTGTACTGACAATGCAACTTTTATAATCATGTAAAATGAGCCTGGGAACAAGAAGTTTATGGAAGCCACTCATGGGGGACTTAGGTGAAGGAAAACCACCCAGCACACTTGTTCACTCTTTCCTAAGCCAATTTCTCCTTTAGCCTGAGAAGTGGGGAAGGGAGAGATTAGATGGGTAACTCATGGCATATCTGATGGTAAACAGTAAGCTTTTGCCTATATGGTCATACTGCACAATTGCCAACTCTAGGATGAATTCTAACAACTCCAAGACATCAGGGACAGGTAATCTGGATTTCAATGAGAAAGTTCATCTCAAATGGCTGTTTTCTTGTATTGTGTCCTCAGTCTAATGGACTTCCAGAAATATGGATTTTCATTTTCTAGAAATACACAAAAACAAAGACAAATTACATATGTAACAATTAAGCCAGAATAAACAGAAGCACACAGAAGTCAATAAACTTGTAAACAATTATAATGTTTTAGCAACTTCATTTCTTCTACCAAATCCTCAACAATGGGGCAGGTCCCTCCTAGGTCAGGACTGTAACAAGGCAGAATCTCTCACCAGAGCTGTGAGCACCTGTGCCTGGGCTCTGTTGTTCACAAAGGCTTGCTGCAGAAGGGCTGAGAGAGCACCCATAGCAGGGGCATATAAATTATTTCCCCAGTCCACTGTGAACTCCAACTTATAACAATATTTTCTTTATAATGAGTCTCAACATTTTAGTTTTCATTTACTACCTGGTATAATTTCTCTTCTGGAAGAAAGTAAATCCTACAATGAGAAGAATAATCCCCAAAAGGGCCATTTTCACATAGAGAATGGTCAGCAAGGAAGGTGAGGTGCTGGTGGTACCTTTAAATACAAGCAAAGGTAAAATGTCAGGTCAGTTCAGCAATAGTTCTAAGCACAAAATTAAAGGCAAACAGATTTAAAATCTTTAACATTGTCCTAAAGTTTTAGAGTCTATTAAAATCAGAAACCCTTATGAAGTATAATTCAAAAACATGTCTTACCATTATTTCAGGATTAAGTTTCGGAATCAAGTCTAGATTTTGTGCTTGATAGGAATTAGCAAATATTTTAAAGTGAAGAAATGCACACTAAATATTGTTAAAACATATAATTAAAAACAAATATAATTAAAAACAAAAAATTAAAATTTCCATGCAAATTTTATTTTATTTTTATGAAAATATAATTACATCATTCCATCCATTACTCTTCCTTTCCCCACCCTCTCCCAGGTCCCACCATCTACGAATGCTCCCTCTGAAATTCCTATCTTCATCTTTCTAAATTGTTACTGCTGCATATTTATACATGATGTGAAAATACCAATTAGGGGGCCATCCCTAAAAGAAGACTGCTTCTCCCACTCTCAGTACCCTTAGTTAAGAATAGTTCTTTGCTTTGTTACCCAAAAAACTTTGTGTCTATTTATTAATGGCCCATGGCTTCAGTATATGTTTTCTGTATTCCTGAGTTGGAGCCTAACAGGAATAATACCCTTAGAGATAACTGACTCTCTCTCCTCAAGAAACCATTAGTTGTCCATAGCTCCTCAGTTGGCAGAGCAGAGACTCATGAGTCCCTTTCCATTCTGTGTTGGAATAGTGACTGGCTTGGTCTTGTTTGGGTCCTGTACAGAAAACTCCATTGCTATGAGCTTATGAATTCAGAAATGCTGTCATGTCCAAATGCTTTTTTCTTCACCTGATTGGTGACTTTCACAATCTTTCTGCTTTTTTCTTCCTTTATCAGTTGAGAGTTTATGCTTTAACCACTTTTCTCTGAAAAAAGTAACTTTCTCTAAAGAGATATGAGAGTTGCACTAATATGGATAGAATGATGCAAATTGATAATCAGAACATATTTACAGGTTGTAAAACAGCCAGGACTATTTATAGAGACAATATATCAACAAATACTAAAAATTTAAAAATGAAATTCGTATATGGTCTTTGTTTTCTATCTACTGGAAGATAGGTCCTAAAAGAATTGCCAATGTGGTCCCTTTGGCTGGAGCAGACACCTAGCTGGTCAGCTCCTGTGAAGACACCATATCCCGAGACATCCTAGAGGAGCCACTGTACTCAGAGCAGTGGGTAAGAACCCTCTCCCACTACCCTATGCCCCAGAGCTACAACTGGGATCCTGGGGGTGCTCAGGACCCATCAGCCACCCAAACCCCGCCCCTCCAGTATACCACTCTCCTTCTGCCACTCGCTTGGTCCTTTAGGCTGGGGCAGACACCTAGCTGGTCTGCTCCTGTGAAGACACCATATCCTGAGCCATTCTAGAGGAGCCACTACACTCAGAGCAGCAGAATTTCAGGATCCCAGAGCCAGTCTGAGTCCCAGAAGTTCTTTCATCCAGGAGCTCAGTATCACAGAGACATCTGAACGCTGAGGAGTTCTGACACAAGAAAGATAACAGGAAACACAGGCTCCAGTCAGAGACAGTGAATACAGGTAACACTAGAGTTAACCAGATGGCAAAAGGCAAGCTCAAGAACATAGGCAACAGAAACCAAAGTTACTTGGCATCATCAGAAACCAGTTTTTCCACCATAACAAGTCCTGGACACCCCATCACACCGAAAAAGGAGGATTCAGAATTAAAATCACTTCTCATGATGATGATAGAGGACTTTAAGAAGGACATACACAACTCCCTTAAAAAAATACAAGAAAACACAGGTAAACAGGTAGAAGCCCTTAAAGAGGAAACACAAAAATCCCTTAAAGAACTGCAAGAAAACACAACCAAACAGGTGAAGGAATTGAACAAAACCTCCAGGATCTAAAAATGGAAATAGAAACAAAAAACGAGACTACCCGGGAGTTAGAAAATCTAGGAAAGGAATCAGGAGTCATAGACACAAGCATCACCAACAGAATACAAGAGATAGAAGAGAGACCCTCATGTACAAAAGATATCATGGAAAACATTGACACAACTGTCAAAGAAAATGGAAAATTAGAAAAGCTCCTAACCCAAAACATCCAGGAAATCCAGGACACAATGAAAAGACCAAACCTAAGGATAATAGGTATAGATGAGAGTGAAGATTCCCAACTTAAAGGACCAGTAAATATCTTCAACAACATTATAGAGAAAAACTTCCTTAACCTAAAGAAACAGATGTCCATGAACATACATGAAACCTACAGAACTCCAAATAGAGTAGACAAGAATAGAAATTCCTCCCATCACATAATAATCAAAACATCAAATTAGAAAACAAAGAAAAATACAAAAAGCAGTAAGGGAAAAAGGTCAAGTAACATATAAAGGCAGACCCATAAGAATAATACCAGACTTCTCACCAGAGACTATAAAAGCCAGAAGATCCTGGACTGATACCATACAAACCCTAAGAGAACACAAAGCCAGCCCAGGCTACCATACCCAGCAAAACTCTCAATCACTATAGATTGAGAAACCAAGATATTCCATGACAAAATCCAATTTACACAATATCTTCCCACAAATCCAGCCCTACAAAGGATAATAGACAGAAAATTCCAACACAAAGAGGGAAACTACAACCTAGAAAAAGCACGGAAGTAATCTTCCAATAACTCCATAAGAGATACCTACATAAACATAATTCCACTTCTAATATCAAAACTAACAGGAACAAACAATCATTTTTCCTTAATATCTCTTAACATCAATGGAATCAATTTTCCAATAAAAAGAAGTAGACTTCAGACTGGATATGTAAACAGGACCCAGAATTTTGCTGCATACAGGAAACTCACCTCAGTGACAAAGAAAGTCACTACCTCAGAGGAAAAGGATGGAAAACAATTTTCCAAGCAAATGGTCCCAAGAAACAAGCTGGAATAGCCATTCTAATATAAAATAAAATTGACTTTCAACCAAAAGTAATCAAAAAAGATAAGGAAGGACACTTCATACTCATCAAAGGAAAAATCTACCAAGATGAACTCTCAATTCTGAACATCTATGCTCCAAATGCAAGGGCACCCACATACATAAAAGAAACTTTACTAAAGCTCAAAACAGACATTGCACCCCACACAATAATAGTGGAGGATTTCAACACCCAACTCTCTACAATGGACAGATCATGGAAACAGAAACTAAACAAAGACATATTGAAATTAACAGAAGTTATGAACCAAATGGATTTAACAGATATCTATAGAACATTTCATCCTAAAACAAAAAACAAATATACCTTTTTCTCAGCACCTCATGGTACCTTCTCCAAAATAGACCATATAAATGGTCACAAAACAGGCCTCAACAGATACCAAAAGATTGAAATAATCCCTTTCATCCTATCAGATCACCATAGACTAAAGCTATTCTTTAATAATGACAAAAACAATGGAAAACCCACATGCACGTGGAAACTGAACAACACTCTACTCAATGACTTGGTCAAGGAAGATCAAGAAAGAAATTAAGGACTTTTTAGAATGTAATGAAAATGAGGACACATCATACCAAAACTTGTGGGACTCCATGAAAGCAGTGCTAAGAGGAAAACTCATAGCTCTAAGTGCTTACAAAAAGAAACTGGAGAGAGCATACACTAACAATTTGACAGCACAACTGAAAACTCTAGAACAAAAAGAAGCAAATACACCCAAGAGGAGTAGACAGCAGGAAATAACCAAACTCAGGGCTGAAATCAACCAAGTAGAAACCGAAAGAACTATACAAAATATCAACAAAACCGGAGCTGCTTCTTTGACAAAATCAACAAGATAGATAAACCCTTAGCCAGATTAACCAGAGGACACAGAGACAGTATTCAAATTAATAAAATCAGAACTGAAAAGGGATACATAACAACAGAAACTGAGGAAATTAGAAAAATCATCAGATCCTACTACAAAGGCCTATACTCAACAAAACTGGAAAATCCGGATGAAATGGACAATTTTCTAGACAGATTCCAGGTACCAAAGTTAAATCAGGAGCAAATAAACCATCTAAACAGTCCCATAACCCCTAAAGAAATAGCAGCAGTCATTAAAAGTCTCCCCACAAAAAAAGCCCAGGACCTGATGATTTTAGTGCACAATTCTATAAGACCTTCAACGAAGACCTAATACCAATTCTCTTCAAACTATTCCACAAAATAGAAACAGAAAACACTACACAATTCATTCTCTGAAGCTGCAATGAAGCTCATACCCAAACCTCAGAAAGACCCAACAAAGAAGGAGAACTTCAGACCAGTATCCCTTATGAATATTGATGCAAAAATACTGAATAAAATTTTCAAAAACTGAATCCAAGAACATATCAAAATAATCATCCATCATGATCAAGTAGGCTTTATCCCAGGAATGCAGGGATGGTTCAATATTCAGAAATCTATCAATGTAATCCACTATATAAACAAACTCAAAGAAAAACCCACATGATCATCTCACTAGATGCTGAGAAAGCATTTGACAAAATTCAATATCCCTTCATGGTAAAAGTCTTGGAAAGATCAGGAATTCAAGGGCCATACCTAAACATAGTAAAAGCAATATACAGCAAAGTAGTAGCCTACATCAAACTAAATGGAGAGAAACTTGAAGCAATCCCACTAATATCAGGGACTAGACAAAGCTGCCCACTCTCACCCTATTTATTCAATATAGTACTGGAAGTCCTAGCCAGAGCAATTAGACAACAAAGGGAACTAAAGAGATACAAATAGGAAAGGAAGAAGTCAAAATTTCACTCTATGCAGATGACACGATAGTATACTTATGTGACCCTAAAACTTCCACCAGAGAACTCCTAAACCTGAAAAACAACTTCAGCAAAGTGGCTGGATATAAAATCAACTCAAACAAATCAGTAGCCTTCCTCTACTCAAAGAATAAACAAGCTGAGAAAGAAATTAGGGAAATGACATCCTTCACAATAGTCACAAATAATATAAAAAAACCTTGGTGTGAATCTAACCAAGCAAGTGAAAGATCTTTATGATAAGAACTTCAAGTCTCTGAAGAAAGAAATCGAAGAAGATCTCAGAAGATGGAAGGATCTCCCATGCTCATGGATTGGCAGGATAAATATAGTAAAACTGGTCACCTTGAAGAAAGAAATCTACAGATTCAATGCAATCCCCATCAAAATTCCACATCAATTCTTCATAGAGATAGAAAGAGCAATTCTCAAATTCATTTGGAATAACAAAAAACCCAGGATAGTGAGAACTATTCTCAACAATAAAAGAACTTCTGGAGGAATCACCATCCCTGCCCTCAAGCTATACTACAGAGAAATAGTGATAAAAACAGCATAGTATTGGTACAGAGACAGGCAAGAAGATCAATGGAATAGAACTGAAGACCCAGAAATGAACCCACACACCTATGGTCACTTGATCTTTGACAAAGGAGCTAAAACTGTCCAGTGGGAAAAGGACCGCATTTTCAACAAATGGTGCTGGTTCAACTGGAGGACAACATGTAGAAGAATGCAAATTGATCCATTCTTATCTCCTCATACAAAGCTCAAGTTTAAGTGGATAAAGGACCTTCACATAAAACCAAATAAACAGAAACTGATAGAAGAAAAGGTGGGGATGACTCTCAAATATCTAGACACAGGGGAAAATTTCCTGAACAGAACACCAATGGCTTATTCTCTAAGAGCAAGAATTGATAAATGAGACCTCATACAAATTGCAAAGCTTCTGTAAGGCAAAAGACACTGTCAATAGGACAAAACAGCAACCAACAGATCGGGAAAAGATCTTTACCAATCTCACATCCAATAGAGGACTAATATCCAATATATACAAAGAACTCAAGAAATTAGACTCCTGACAACTACATAACCCTATTAAAAAATGGAGTACAGAACTAAACAAAGAATTCTCAACTGAGGAAACTCAAATGGCTGAGAAGCACCAAAAGAAATGATCAACATCCTTAGTCATCAGGGAAATGCAAATCAAAACAACCCTGAGATTCCACCTCACACCAGTCAGAATGGCCAAGATCAAAAACTCAGGTGATAGCAGATGCTGGCAAGGATGTGGAGAAAGAGGAACACTCCTCCATTGTTGGTGGGATTGCAAGATAGTGCAACCACTCTGGAAATCAGTCTGGTGGTTCCTCAGAAAATTGGACATAGCATTACCTGAGGACCCAGCTATATCACTCCTGGGCATGAACCCAGAAGATGCTCCAACATATAACAAGGACATATGCTCTACTATGTTCATAGCAGCTTTATTTATAATAGCCAGAAGCTGGAAAGAACCCAGATGCCCTTCAACAGAGGAATGGATACAAAAAATGTGGTACATTTACACAATGGAATATTACTCAGCTATTAAAAACAATGAAATTCTTATGTAAATGGATGGAACTAGAAAATATCATCCTGAGTGAAGTAACCCAATCACAAAAGAACATACATGGTATACACTCACTGATTATTGGATTTTAGCCCAGAAGCTTGAAATACCCAAGATTCAACTCACAGACCACATAAAGCTCATGAAGAATGAAAACCAAGTCGGGGTGCTTTGGTCCTTCTTAGAAGGAATAACAAAATACTCATGGGAACAAATATGGAGACAAAGTGTAGAACAGAAACTGAAGGAGGGGCTGTCTGGAGACCATTCTACCTGGGTATCCATCCTATGTGCAGTCACCAAAAGTAGATGCTGATGTGGATATCAGGAAGTGCATGCTGACAGGAGCCTGATATAGCTGTCTCCTTAGAAGTCTGCAAGAGTCTGACATACTCAGAGGCAGATGCTCACAGCTAACCATTAAACTGATCATGGGGTTCCCAATGGAGGAGTTGGAGAGAAAACTGAAGGAACTTAAAGGGTTTGCGGCCCCCTGAGGAGAGCAACAATACCAACCAACCAGAGCTCCCAGAGTCTAAACCACCAGCCTGGGAGCACTTAGGGAGGGACCCATGGCTCCAGCTGTGTATGTAGGGGAGGATGGCCTTGTAGGGCATAGGTGGGAGAGGAGATCCTTGGTCCCATAAAGGCTGGATGCCAAGTGGGGGGGGGGATTTTAGGGTGGGGAGGTGGGAGTAGGGGGGTAGGTGAGCACATCCTCATAGAAGCAGGAGGAGCTGGGATAAGATAGGGGTTTCCTGAGTGCGTGGGGCAGGGGGAGAAATGAGGTAAGAGGATAACATCTGAAATATAAGTAAAATATCCAATAAAAAAATAAAAATTAAAAAAAAATGCCAACAAAATAAAAATATCTTTAGTACGCCAATAAAATGACTGGTATCTAGAAGCTCTTAGAGAGATTCATGGTTGGGGCTATCACCAGAAAGACTAAATTGTAATTACAGAGTTAGGACTTGGAGCCAGATACTACCACAATCATAACCACTTAACATCTTGTGAAGAATGGCTGTAGATTGAGTTAATCACCAATGATCAAGGATTAACCCTCATGACAATGTAACAAAATCTTAATATAAATCCTAAGTAGTACAGTTTGAGGAGCTTCTGTATGGGAATAACATCTAGGACCTGGGAGCACAGAAATCTTTGCGATGGCATGAAGCTCTATATTCCCTCCTCCATAAAGGGTCCTATGAATCTCTTCAATTTGTCTATCTTTGTATTGGAGTCTTTATGTTAAACCAGTACAGTAAACAAGGTGCCATCTTCAATTTTGTGAACCTTTTTAACAAATCACTGAACCTGATAAGTGAATTATGGAAACATCCAGAATTTATAGCTAGTTGATTAGAAGTGCAGGTGATAACAAAACTTGTTACTAGTGTCTGAAGTGTGTTTGTTGTCCTAGTTAACTCTGTCAGCTTGACACAGCCTAGAGCCACACTAAAGGCCAACACACTATGGGCAGCACAAACCTCTCTCCAGGTGAGATAGGTTAGGGTGGGTCATAGGAGCTACCAACCAGCTTTATGTTTCTGCTTCAGTTGTTGTCCTGATTTTACTCTTTCCCTGAACAGGTTTTAGCTACTCTATTTGCAACAAACAGAATAAAGGTAAAACATTTATCTTTCATGGAAGAATAAATTAAATATCAATTATTTCTCCTTTTTTAGAAAAAGGTACTCACCTTGATTGAGTTCTATGAACAGAGTCTGGTTACCAGCAGAATGAGAGACAAAGCAGGACACAGCAGACACATTGCTCTGCTCCCAGTGGCATGTGCTCCTGACAGTCACAGTGCCATTGCTGTGTGATTCATTCTTAGTGACACAATCTCCATCTGGAGTCCATGAGATCTGTGCAGCAGGCTTGCCTGCAATTGCCTCACAGACTGCAGTTCTATTTTTCCCTGGAAAGTAGATTACTTCAGGGGGGACTGTAGAGGTGGAAAGGAAATAAACATTCAGTCTTGTCACAAATCACAGGACATTTTTTTCTAACTAAAATTGATGACATGAAATAGCACAATATGTGATATTGTCACTTACCCAGTACTTGGAGTTCATAGAATGTTAGATAATTCCCCTCAGGTGCTACTATGTCACATGAGTAATTCCCCTCATGCTGGAGGGCCACTGCACTGATCTGAAGGTCAGGACTGTGCTCAGGTGTGGAGGCCCAGGTGATGCTTCGGCCCAAGCAGTTGGTTTCATTGATCTCCCTTGTTTCTACTCTGTAGGCTATTATGCAGGAAGGCCATCCTCTGGTGTTTATTATCCATGTTATTAGTACTGCTTTTGTCAGTGGAACAGAAGGGCAGCAGAGCAGAGCATTTGTACCCATCTGTACAGACACTGTAGTGTCTATATGGATGGACAGACACACAGAGAATGAGAAAAGGAAGCCTTGTTAATTAGGTCTATCCACAGTAACTTATATAAAGTTACACTAGAACAATGCTTGACCAATGAAAGTATTTCAGCGATAGCAGATTTTTCTCACATTTCTTTGTTTCTTTATGTACAATCTATCAGAATTGAGTACATAATTCATTTTCTAAAGTAAAGGTTCACACATGTGGGCTATGCACATCTTGTACGATAAATCCTCACATTGCTTATATACTGACTTAAATCATCCTTGAGTGGATACAAGTTTGCTAAGTGGTGATTACTCAACAAAATTATCTCTCACAATCACTTGTGACAAAAGTCAGTAATGTCATTGCTTTAACAGGAACAGACCTTGTTGCTAATAAGACTTGCTTATGATAAACATTGCATTAACATCTCCACTGTCCTACTTTGATATCACTTGCCTCTTTGGGGAACTCAGTCCTCACAAGTCACATTCAAATAAAGGTCACCTAATCAGGTGAAGAAAGAAATTCTTCAACACAGACCTGGGAGGGTGCTAATGCCACAGTCTTCCCATCACTCACTCTAAGATGGCAAAGGTTTAGAGCCAGGAGTTCAGGTTCCCTCACACCATAACACTACATCTCCAGACTCTGCTACTCATCCTAAATCTGCCTAGCAACCACTGCATTAGTTGATGTTTCTAAGCAAGGTCAACTCTCCATTCCCATAAGATAATTAAGAATATTACCTTGTATCATAAGTAATGAACATGTCTGCATTGGTTGATTCCTAGCCATACAACTTGACCCTGGAAAATACTTAAATGTGAGTGTTTAAATATTTATATGATTGTTAGATAGTACCTTGAAGTTTTATCACCACTGATATGTCAACATCTTGAATATTGCATATAAAAGATATTAATTAGTTGTTTCCCATTTGTGAGTAATTTTATTTTGCCAAATAATTTACAGTAGCCCTGCCTTCCTTATTCCAGCACCTTGTCAGGTCCAGTGTAGGCACAGAACATACTCTGACTCGATTAAACTCCTTTCTCCAGATCTCATTCCCTATGTAAAGTTATTTGGACTAATAATAAACACTTCCCACAGAGGAAGAAACATAGCCATTGTCCAAAAACTATAGAAACAGAATCACAAAAAGTTCATCCTCTTGGTTCCTTCCAGCTGTTCTACCTTGTGACTGAACAGCAGAAATGAAGCAGAACAGGGTAGGAGAAGGATGAGAGCCCTTTCTGCTTTCCATTCCTTCCTTGAGTTCTGTAGAATTGTTCACAATTATAATGGTCCAAAACCAGGATTGGTTGCACAGAGAGAGAAACAAGAGAATCATGATGTCAGAGCAGCTGGCCATATCATGAATTTGAGGCCAGCCTGGAATACATACACTGCTTTATAAGAAAAAAAAAAGAGTCATAATCAGCTTCTGAAACATTGACCTATTATACTTCCATGCTTTCCATGCAATAATTAAAGACACAGGAAGGAAAAAGTTATGTGGCAAAGGCTGAAGATTTGATTTTGAACCCTAGGAGCCCTATAGAAAAAGATAACAACTCCTACAGTTGTCTTCTGACCCCCACATAAATGCTGTGTCAGGGGAACATTCCCCCCTACACACAACACACACACAGAGACATACACACACACATTAAATATATACATATATAGTTTCTAAAACAAAGAAAAGAGAGGAGGTTAAATTAATTTCATGTAAAAGTCTCTCGTGCTTTCTTAATTGTTGAAAATGGCTTGTTAATGGTATACTTGAACTCAGACATACTTTATGCATCTTGAAGTAGAAGGACATAGCTGGTATTTTTATATTTCAAGAAAAGTCAATTTGCTTTTACATTGATCAGTCTGCTTAGGAACTATTTTTCTGGAGAAGAAGAGCTAAGGCTTGGCCGTCCTGTCCTCATAAGGGTTATTTCAGACTCTGCTTCCCCTTCCTACTAGTAACTTCCAACACTTTTACTACAAACGCTTAAAGAAAGACTCCATAATCTGTGGCACCAGAGCACAAACTGGCCTGCATCCAGACCACGTCATCCCCTTCCCTTATAGTGGAGGAGGACTGCCCCCTCCTAGCTAAGCTCAGAGCCTCCAATTTGCTCAGGATGCTTCCCTTCCAGATCCCCCACCAACCTCCCCTTTTCTCTCTCAATACAAGTCAACTGTAAAGATGAAGGAAGAAATCAAGTAAAGCATTTATTTTTCAGGCAGTCACACATCTTAAAATGCATGACAATGACTAATGGAATAATCTCTTTGAAAATTTACAGAAAATTTTTGTTGAAAACCTGTTTATCAAGAATAATCAACTTAAAAGTAAATTGTAGAGTGTTAAATTGGTCCTATTAGCCTGCAACAAAGCTGTATGCCTGTAATTCAAGGAATCAGGAGAGGCTGAGGCAGGAGGATTATCATAGTCCAAAGATAATCTCAAAGACAATTTCATTCCCTAAAATTTCAGAGTATCAGACTTACCAGACATCAAAATATTAGTAAAGATCAGCAAGATCAAAGCAGAAGTCCTCCCCAAGGCATGCATCTGGGATGGAATCTAGCTAAACACAAATTGTAATGTTCTGGATGGGCTCAGTGACTACAGCTTAGTCAACTTGTTTACACAGTTCACAGATTTAAGAGTGACTTTTCTTCCTCATTTCTCCTATCTTTATCTTCATCTCCAGTCTGCCTCCAGTTGGATGGTTGAGCCTGCACAGAAGAAGAAAATGGCAGTGATGTTTGCTGAAAGAAAGAAGTCAAAGCATAACTCATGTGTTCTCTCACGCAGTTTTAAAACATTAAGATACAGTTTATGCCAATTCCTTTTTAAAGCAGTAGTTTTTAAATGGTAAATCATATACTGGAAAATGAGCAAACCTTATGTGTATAGCAGATGAATCTGTACATCTACATGAACCTGAACAAGCATTTACAAAATTTCCAAACTAAGGTAGTGGTTTTGTGACTCAAAGCTCCCAACATGCCTTTCCTTGGTATTGCTCCTCAAGAAGCAAACACATCTCTAACACCTATGGCATTTGCTTATTTTGTTGGTTAATGAGCTTCACATAAATCAAATGCGTTACTGAGTTCATCCCTGTATGCTGGCTTGGACTTACCAAAGAATATATGGTAAATTATTCATCAGTTTCTCTGTGAATTTGAATTGCTCTATTTAGTTACTAACATTTATGAAGCTTCTATGATAATTATTGATTTGCATATATTTTTGGTGTCTATGTGTGCACATTTTCTTGGCTACATATCTACAAATGAAAGGAGAGTGTGAGGCTTCAAATAAATACTTCCTGTAGATAGTTTACTTGCTGCCTGCCATCTCCCTTTTATTTTAAAACATTGTCCCAATACTGGAGAATGTGGCCTTTTTAAAAAAAAAAAAACATAAAGGCATTTCCTCTGAAATTAGTTAAAATGAAACTATACAGCGTTGGGCCCTAGTCCAGTGTGACTGGCACATGTATGAAAAGAAGAATGGGCATTCATGGGAAGACAAAACCAAAGACAGGGGTGTGCTTCTTCTGCAAGTTAAGATAAAACAGAGCTATCCAGAAGAGAGAAAGTTTTCAAGAAGCAGCTGTATTAAATAATTTAGAGACTCTTGCAATGACAAACCACAGCAGAAAGACACTGGGAAAGCTGAAAGACAGAAATTCCATGTACAGCTCAAAGAAAGAGAAACCTACTGTGCAGGGTCACACAGCCTTGCACCCAACAACAGGGAAACAGCAAGCTGGAGCTGAGGAGGACAGCTGCTGTGTGCAAAGCAAGGCAGGGCAGGGAGGCCTCCGGGATTGTATAGTTTAAATAACCCCACATGTTTCAAGAGGCATGGCTCACAAGACATGGTTATCTGCAGGATGCTACTTTTATCCTTTTCATTAAAAACAGACTCTTTGCCATGTGGCAGTGGCACATGCCTTCGATTCCAACACTCAGGAGAAAGAATCATATGAATCTCTGAGATTGAGGTCTACAGAGAAAGTTCCATGATAACTAGGGCTATACAGAGAAACCCTATTTTGAAGAACAAAAATAAATAACACATAAATTAATAAATAGACAATAGATAGATGATGGATAGATGATTGGTAGATGAATAGATAGATAGATAGATAGATAGATAGATAGATAGATAGATAGATAGATAGATAGATAGATAGATGAGAGGTAGATAGATAGATGAGAGATAGATAGATAGATAGATAGATAGATAGATAGATAGATAGATAGATAGATGAAAGATAGGTGAGAGATTAGAGGGAAGAGAGAGAGAGAGATATTTTTGTTTATGCTAAAATTATTCAGAGGTTTCTACCCCTCCTTGGAACATTCAGTTCCCACATAATAGACACTAAAAGCTCTATATTTATAATATCCTTAAAGCCCTGGGCAGATATCAACCATCTATGCTACTTTGTCTACTTCCCTGTCAATAACCCAGAGTTAACTACATTCTGCCTGGGCCACTCTTATCCACTTGGCCAGCCCTCAAGGCCATGTTCTCATGATTCACTTACCCCATGGGGACTTATCCTCTCTCTTCAACTCTCTGCTCTGCCCTCATCATCTGTGCTCAGAATCCAACCCCTACAAACCAAAGCTCCACCTACCTTTCTTCTGCCCAGCTATAGGCTATAGGCATCTTTATTGACCAATCAGGGATAATTTGGAAGGGGCAAGGTTCCATAGAATCACTTCATGTACATGAGACTCTCCACATTCCTGAAACAACCAGGGACAGTATTTAACATTACAATGTTACATAATAATAATTACATAACAACAGACCAAACCTCAGTATTTTCCCATACAATATATTCTGATTACATTTTCTCTTCCCTCTATGCCCCTGAGTTCCTCCCCACCTCCTCTCTCATCCAGATCCACTCCCTTTTTGTCTCTCATTAGAAAAGAGCAAGCTTCTAAGAGATAACAAAACATAACAAAATAAAATATAATAAGATAAAACAAAAGCAATCACATTGAGGCTGGACAAGGCAAATCAACAGAAGGAAAAAAGTCTTAATAGAAGGCACAAGCATCAGAGACCACCATCATTCACATACTCAGGAGTCCCATAAAAATACTAAACTGAAAGCTATATTACACACACAAATGACCTATTGCAGATTCCTGTAGGGTTTGTGCTTGCCGCTTTAGTCCCTGTGAGATCATATTATTTTTGCTTAGTTGATTTAGAAGGCCTTGTTCTCCTGGTGTCCTCCATTCCCTCTGGCTCCTACACTCTTCCACATTCTCTTCTTATGAGGTTGCCTGAGCTCTGCAGGGAGGGATTTGATGCAGATATTCCATTTAGAGCTGTGTGTTCCAAGGTGTTTTCTCCCTGTTCAGATCAGCAGTACTTGAGACGGGTAGCTGACATGCTAGCCATCACTGTTGTTATCATTGTGATGAATATATGGTAGATTTTGAGAACTATTACATGTGCAGTAGAGAATTGAATTCTGCTCTCTGTCTCTTGTCTATTGGTGTTAATCAGTTTGTATTGTTCTATAAGTTTTTATTTTCCCAGTGATGGTTTATCTGGTTGTTTTAGCCATTACTAAAAAATAAGGTTTCATTATTTCCTTATGATCCTACCAACGTACACGTCATACATTGGACTTCTGTTTTTATGTGTGTATGTGTGAATATACATACACACACATACACATATATATACATATATATAGTTAAAAGATCATAATTTGTACCTTACATATTTACCTTTTATCAATATGAAACATCCTTTTTTGTCTCTTCATAAATTTTATTTTTTACCTAAACTTTATTTTGTCTGGTACAAGCCATAGTTACTTATTTCTTTTGGGAAAATTATTATTTACACAAATATATATTTCCATTCTTTCATTTGCAACTAATTTGTAACTTTGTTCTAAAGTTATTCATTTATACATTATAAGTTTAATCAATAGCATAATTTTAGGTCAGAAAAAAACTAATTCTTGCTGCTGTTTCATTTGTGTTCTCTCTGTCTTAAACATCAGTTGCATACAACTCAACTCCTTTTAATTATTTTTTATTTGATTCTTTCTAGAGTTATTTTTTTTCTCAATTCTGTTTGAGGTTTTGGTTATGTTGAAGATTGTAGTTAAAATTAAATTTATATGTCTAGAGATATGGCTCTGCAGTTAAGAACACTAGTACTATTGTAGAGAGCCCACCTTGAGTTCACAGAGCCCACACAGTGATCAAATCACCTGTACTCCAGTCACAGGGAATCTGACACTTCTGTCCTATGTGGGCACCAGTAAGTATATGATATATTCATAATGTATATGCAGGAAAGATACATATGTATATTTTAATTAAAAACAAATTTTAATAGTATATATTTATAACCAACTACTTTGACTTAATGTTAACTTAGTTTCAATAGTCAGGAAAACCTCAGCAGGGCATAAGTTCATCTTTTCTTCTCATGTTGTTATTATCACTAATAACTTTTACATGTGCAACAAATTAAGATAGACGTATTGCTGTTTCTTTGCATAATTATCTTCTTTTTTATTGGATATTTTATTTACATTTCAGATGTTCTCCCCTTACCCCATTTCCCCCTCCCTCCCAGGAACTCCCTATCCCTTCCCCCATCTTGTCTTGCCTCCACGTTGGTGTACCCCCATCTCCCCCTCCCCCCGCACCTCACCTCCCCACCCTCGAATTCCCCACCACAAGACGTCCAGCCTTCATGGGACCAAAGATCTCTTCTCCCACCTACACCTCCCTTGCATTTATAGTTGGAGCCATGGGTCCCTCCCTAAGCGCTCCCAGGCTGGTTTAGACCCTGGGGGCTCTGCTTGGTTGGTATTGTTGTTCTCCTCATGGGGTCGCAAATCCTTTCAACTCCTTCAGTCTTCACTCTAATTCCTCTATTGGGAACCCCATGATCAGTAATGGTTAGCTGTGGGCATCTACCTCTGAATATGTCAGACTCTTGCAGACCTCTAAGGAAACAGCTATGTCAGGCTCCTGTCAGCATGCACCTCCTGACATCCACATCAGCATCTACCTTTGGTGATTGCACAAGGAATGGATACCCAGGTGGAATGGTCTGCAAACGGCCCCTCCTTCAGTTTCTGTCTCACACTTTGTATCTATATTTGCTTCCTTGAGTATTTTGTTACTCCTTCTAAGAAGGACTGAAGCCCCCCCTACTTGGTCGTCATTCTTCATGAGCTTTATGTGGTCTGTGAGTTGAATCTTGGGTATTTCAAGCTTCTGGGCTAAAATCCAATAATCAGTGAGTGAATACCATGTGTGTTCTTTTGTGATTTGGTTACTTCACTCAGGATGATATTTTCTAGTTCCATCCATTTACATAAGAATTTATCAAATTCATTGTTTTTAATAGCTGAGTAATATTCCATTGTATAAATATACCACATTTTTTGTATCCATTCCTCTGTTGAAGGGCATCTGGGTTCTTTCCAGCTTCTGGCTATTATAAATAAAGCTGCTATGAACATAGTGGAGCATATGTCTTTGTTATATATGAGAGCATCTTCTGGGTATATGCCCAGGAGTAATATAGCTGGGTCCTCAGGTAATGATATGTCCAATTTTCTGAGGAACCACCAGACTGTTTTCCATAGTGGTTGCACCATCTTGCAATCCCACCAACAATGGAGGAGTGTTCCTCTTTCTCCACATCCATGCAAGCATCTACTATCACCTGAGTTTTTGATCTTAACCATTCTGACTGATGTGAGGTGGAATCTCAGGGTTGTTTTGATTTGCATTTCCCTGAGGATTAAGGATGCTGAACATTTCTTTAGGTGCTTCTCGGCCATTTGCATTTCCTCAGTTGAGAATTCTTTGTTTTGCTCTATACCTCATTTTTTTAATAGGGTTATTTGGTTGTCAGGAGTCTAATTTCTTGAGTTCTTTGTTATATTGGATATTAGTCCTCTATTGGATGTGGGATTGGTAAAGATCTTTTCCCAATCTGTTGGTTGCTGTTTTGTACTATTGGCAGTGTCCTTTGCCTTACAGAAACTTTGCAATTTTATGAGGTCACATTTGTCAATTCTTGATATTAGAGCATAAGCCATTGGTGTTCTGTTCAGGAAATTTTCCCCTGTGCCTAGGTATTCGAGGGTCTTCCCCACCTTCTCTTCTATTAGTTTCTGTGTATTTGGTTTTATGTGAAGGTCCTTTATCCACTTAAACTTGAGCTTTGTACAAGGAGATAAGAATGGATCAATTTGCATTCTTCTACATGTTGTCCTCCAGTTCAACCAGAACCATTTGTTGAAAATTCTATCTTTTTTCCACTGGACAGTTTTAGCTCCTTTGTCAAAGATCAAGTGATCATAGGTGTGTGGGTTCGTTTTCTGGATCTTCAATTTTATTCCACTGATCTTCCTGCCTGTCCCTGTACCAATACTATGCTGTTTTTATCACTATTTCTCTGTAGTATAGCTTGAGGTCAGGGATGGTGATTCCTCCAGAATTTCTTTTATTGTTGAGAATAGTTTTCACTATCCTGGGTTTTTGTTATTCCAAGTGAATTTGAGAATTTCTTTTTCTAAATCTATGAAGAATTGAGTTGGTATTTTAATGGGGATTGCATTGAATCTGTAGATTGCTTTTGGCAAGATGGCCATTTTTACTATATTAATCCTGCCAATCCATGAGCATGGGAGATCTTTCTATTTCCTGAGATCTTCTTCGATTTCTTTCTTCAGAGACCTGAAGTTCTTGTCATACAGATCTTTCACTTGCTTGGTTAGATCCACACCAAGGTTTTTCATATTATTTGTGACTATTGTGAGGGGTGTCATTTCCCTAATTTCTTTTTCAGCTTGTTTATCTTTCACATAGAGGAAGGCTACTGATTTGTTTGAGTTGATTATATAACCTGCCACTTTGATGAAGTTGTTTATCAGGTTTAGGAGTTCTCTTGTGGAAGTTCTGGGGTCAATTAAGTATACTATCATATCATCTGCAAATAGTGATATTTTGACTTCTTCCTTTCCTATTTGAATTCCTTTAACTTCTTTTTGTTGTCTAATTGCTCTGGCTAGGAAGTCCAGTACTATATTGAATAGATAGGGAGAGAGTGGACAGCCTAGTCTAGTCCCTGATCTTAACGGGATTGCTTCAATTTCTCTCCATTTAGTTTGATGCAGGCTACTTGTTTGCTGTATATTGCTTTTACTATGTTTAGGTATGGTCCTTGAATTCCTGATCTTTCCAAGACTTTTACCAAGAAGGGATGCTGAATTTTGTCAAATGCTTTCTCAGCATCTAGTGAGATGATCATGTAGTTTTTTTCTTTGAGTTTGCTTATATAGTGGATTACATTGATGGATTCCCAAATATGGAACCATCCCTGCATTCCTGGGATAAAACCCACTTGATCATGGTGGATGATTGTTTTGATATGTTCTTGGATTCAGTTTGCTAGAATTTTATTAAATAGTTTTGCATCAATATTCATAAGGGAGATTGGTCTGAAGTTCTCTTTCTTTTTTGGGTCTTTGTGAGGTTTAGGTATGAGTGTCATTTTAGCTTCATAGAACAAATTGGGTGGTGTTCCTTCTGTTTCTATTTTGTGGAATAGTTTGAAGAGAATTGGTATTAGGTCTTCCTTGAAGGTCTGATAGAATTCTGCACTAAAACCATCTAGTCCTGGGGCTTTTTTGGTGGGTAGACTTTTAATATCTGCTGCTATTTCTTTAGGGGTTATGGGACTGTTTAGATGGTTTATTTGCTCCTGATTTAGCTTTGGTACCTGGAATCTGTCTAGAAAATTGTCCATTTCATCCAGATTTTCCAGTTTTGTTGAGTATAAGCCTTTGTAGTAGGATCTGATGATTTTTCTAATTTCCTCAGTTTCTGTTGTTATGTCTCCCTTTTCAGTTCTGATTTTATTAATTTGGATACTGTCTCTGTGTCCTCTGGTTAATCTGGCTAAGGGTTTATCTATCTTGTTGATTTTGTCAAAGAACCAGCTCCTGGTTTTGTTGATATTTTGCCTAGTTCTTTCTGTTTCTACTTGGTTGATTTCAGCCCTGAGTTTGATTATTTCCTGACGTCTACTCCTCTTGGGTATGTTTGCTTCTTTTTGTTCTAGAGCTTTCAGGTGTGCTGTCACCATGTCCAACAAGAGATGGTCAACAAAAAATGGGATCAATTGTATTTTTGGAGGTATTTTGTGTCATAATGCTTTGTCTGTGCATTTTATCCCTTACAGTAGGTCTTTTATTTATACATTATGCTTTCAGGTTTGGTTTCTTGTGGGTTTTCTGTGCATTAGAATGTTTGTCTCTGTGTCTACTTGTGTTCCTATGGGTTTTATTTATCCTTTGTCCCCCATTTATTTTTAGTTTATCTTATTTTATTATTATTATTTAGATGTCTGCTATTTGTTTTCTAATGAGAAAGAGCAAGAAAAGGGTGTGGGTTTGGGTAGGTGTGGAGGATCTAGGAGGAGTTAGGGAAGGAGAATCACAATTGTAATCTATTTTATGAAAGAATTTATTTTCAAATCAAATCAATCGACTGTGGCTTTGTGGTTTATAATACACCCTCTATTATTAAGAAAGGAAAGAAAGAAGAAATGTGTAATTCCATCATCAGTCCCTCCCCTTGCCAACACTCTTCTCAGTTCACCATAATCCTATTCTGCTTTCGGATCTTGGATTCATTTTGCTTTCACATGCAATACCATGGGTCACTCACCTCACTATACCTGGCTTATTCTGCTTAACAGTATGTCTCCTGATTCCTCTGTCTTTCCAGTTAATGACAGATTTTTGTTGTTGTTGTATGCTTGTGTGTTCTTAATAGAAGATTTTCCGTACTTTCGTTGTCTCCTCTGATATTTACATGGGTATTCTTTTGCTTTTTTTTGAAATATACATTTATAATTAGTTCAATTTTACTATTAAAAACACACTAGCACTTCATAGTAGTGCAGGTATTTTAGGATAACCAACAAGTCTACATTTTGTTTGCTGTGCCTTTAACAGTTGCCTGGAAAGTGTGAAAATATTATAAGTCAATGTTTCAGAAACTGATTATGACTCTTTTTTTCTTATAAAGCAGTGTATGTAGTCCAGAATTACCTCAGATTTGAAGTATTGTTTACCTGGAAGTGTCTTGATTTCTTCTTCACTTGGAAGGGTATATTTTCCAGG
The DNA here is from genome assembly GCA_021653895.1 of Mastomys natalensis. NCBI lineage: Eukaryota > Metazoa > Chordata > Mammalia > Rodentia > Muridae > Mastomys > Mastomys natalensis. The sequence continues at coordinate 720,298 of JAJTUV010000035.1, forward strand.
TGTGGAATTGGTTTATGGTTTGTTCCCTACAACTGTCTACATTCTTCATCCTGCTGTCTTTCTGACTTCATGGCTTATGTTTATTATATAAAAGTACCTTGTATGTGGTGAGCGTCCCTCTGCAACAGTTTCGAGGAGTCCCTCTGTCCTTGGACTGCTTGGTTATAATGTAACGTGCTGTGGATTTATTTGTGCTTATAATATGTGGAGATCATTGTGTGGCTTAAATGTGAAAAGTCATGTCTTTCTCAAGCTTGAATTTTGTGTTCCTTTCTTCAAATTTCTTTCCGCCGTTTCCTCTGTGTCCATTCCTTCTGACTGACCATTGCACATCATGGTTCTCCAGACACTTTCCCACAGCATCCAGGGTGCTTTCATTTTTCTTCAGCTCAAGCCTGCCCCTTGCCATGCTCTCCGCTTCCTTGGCATATTCAGATTCACTGTGCAGCATCTCAAAAGTCTTTTAGCTTAGGTACTGTTCTCTGCAGCTCCAGAATGTCTATTAGGTTCTCTCACTCCTGACCTTTTATTTGGTGGAAACTGCACTCCTCTACTTTTTCTCTCTGCCTGTGGTTCTCTTCATCTATTTAAACAAACTCAAAAGGCTTAAGTTAATCTTTTCTATGATTAGGTAAGTTATTTGTGTTTCTGTAGAGACATTTTATACTTCCCTGTGTGTAGGCCAGGATTTCCTGTTTCTTTTTGTCCTCATTTTTAATTGTTAAAAATAAATATTTGTATATTATATCATAGTGTAGCTGACTAGAGTTAAGGTGATTCTTCTCCTTCTCCTTCTCCTTCTCCTTCTTCATCTCCCTCTTCTTTTCCTCTTGCTCTCCCATCCCTCTCCCCTTCTCTCACCCTCTCTTCATGCCTCTCTTCAATGCACTCTCCTCTCTCTCTCTCTCTCTCTCTCTCTCTCTCTCTGTCTCTCTCTCTCTCTCTGTCTGCCTCTCTCTCTCTCTCTCTCTCTCTGTCTCTCTCTCTCTCTCTGTCTGCCTCTCTCTCTCTCTCTCTCTCTCTCTCTCTGTCTTTTAAGATTTTTGTTGCTGGTGGTCAGTTCTTCCCTGTTGTCTACAGAATTTGATAAATTAATTTTTAAGGTTATATTCCTCATTATTTGGACCTGGTGACATTTCTGTTAGCTTGGAAATCTGCTACTGATTTGAGAATGATTTCCTTGGAGAACTATATCTCAAAAATTCCTTTTCCACTTTTCAGGTGAGCCCTGTGTATCTCTTAGGGAGTTTGCACATCTACTTAATACTTCATTTCCTGCTTGCCTGAATGTAAGCCACAGAGGACCACCCAGGGCCTTCTCAGCTCCTTTCAGAGCATGTGTCCAGGCTTAAATAGAGTTTCTTTTCTTTTCTTTTTTTGATGGAGTTTCAAATCCCCTGCATGTATGGGAAGTTTTCAAAATTAATACCCACCCCACAACCCTGCTGTATCCCAGTCCCCAGCTTCTTCCCTTCCCTGTTTTTGGTCTTCCTCCTGCTTATCCTAGATTTCAATTCCTCAGTGAGATAGCTCCCTGTAAGTGGGGTTTTACAAATCAACTCAGGAGGCTGCTTGAGCCCTGTGATGATTCTAAGGTAGAAGCAACAAAAGCAGGCACCTGAAAACCACCAGACAGATCAAATACAAAAATACAATTACTTATTTTTATTATCATACAAAGAATTATGTTTAAGCATGGCTGTTTTCAAACAAAAATGTGTCTTGTTTTCCTCCTGACACACCTCATGATCACCCTCACTTTCACCATCTTATTCACAGTATATAGTTCTCTTTCCACTCCCATGTCTCATGTGACATCCTCCTCACATTCTCAATACTTCCTCTACTCATGGTCTTATATTGTGCTAAGAAGCAGTCATGAACCCCAAAATACCACCAAGGAGCCATTTCTGATGATCACATTAGGATCTTACTATTACAAACTCAAGTTTGGGATTACTAACTGTTGGCCTACAGCACAGTTTGGTAAAGGAGCCCCGAAGTCTCATTGGAAAAAGATTTTATAGAAAAATGGAAGCAAGGCGGGGTTGGGGGTATCCATCCTGGCAAGCATCGAATTGAATGATTATTGTAAGCTGACAGCTGAGTGCTCTGAGGAAAGTATAACAACACATTGTTATTACCTTAGTCTGTTAATAGAATCTAGACCCTTTTCATTCCTTGCTATTAGGAATAATGCAGCAATAAACATAGATGTTCAAAAAAAAACTGTGTTAGGATATTGAGTCCTTTGGGCCTATTCTTGCAGTGATATAGCTGAGTTACATGGTAGCTCCACTTCCATATTAATTTCCATAGTAAGCACACCAGTTTACACTCTCACCAGCAGTGAATTTGATTATTGATCACAGCTATTCTGGCTGGGATGAGATGGAGCCTCAAAGTGATTTGGATTTGCATTTCTCTGATGGCTAAAAATCAAAAGACAGTTCTTCAAGGAAAGGGCTGTTGAGTTTGCTTCCAGTTCCATGGTCACTAGCCAGCTAGGAAGCAGGTGGTAGGCAAGTGAGTTAAGATGCCAACCCTTCTCTTCCTGAAGTTCAGCAGCTCTCCTCTCATTGTTCATACTGAGTCTCAAAGGTGTAAAAAAGTACACTGGGTGGTGGCTTAGTTATTGCCTGGGTGGAAGAGCAGTGCTCCAGGGCTATGTTCCTGCCATTTTTGGCTGATATGATCCAGTAGATTTGCTTTGAAATGGTTTACAGTCAATTCTATACCACAGTTTCTGACAACAATTTGCATTTTTGCCCCAATCCCTGAAGCCCTGCTGACCTCAGAAGCTAAACTCAGCTTATCTTTATTGAAGATAGATAAACTACCTCTTACACAGAAACTCTGTTCATTTTCAAGGTGACAGCCTTTCACCACAAATGCCTTTACCATCTTCTTCTTCTGGAACATGTCAGGTTCTCTGATCTCTGCCCTCCTTCACAGCCAACCTGTGTCACCATCCCCCACTGCTCTGGACAGCCCTTTAGCCCTTCCTCACCTGCTTCTCTAGAGGGCCCCATTCAACATTTAAATACTTACCCACATGGATTTCCTGTTTGGGCTGATGTTATCACAGATATTTTCACCACAAAATAAACCATTTTGTGTAATAGCATTAACTGCATGAGCAAAAAGACCACACATACGTGTAAAGTATATAATCTCTTCGTACTTTGAGATCTTTTGAACTCTTTGTTCATTTCTCATCGGATCCACATGCAAATTTGCTCAAAGGCTCACAGGTGCTATGTCTTCCTGACCTTTGACAAACATAATGTTCAAACTTTTAACACCCCCAAACAGTTTTGATAATCAGTCAGAATTTGGTTTGTTCCTGAGGGTTGGGCCTATTTTGTTTCTGTCACTCAGAATGAGCACTAGTGCTGGTGACTCTGCTTTGTCTGATCTCATCACATTTTAATAAATAGCATCACAAAAGAAATAGACACTGTGAAACAAAGTGAACAGTCATGAGATTTACTTTATCCTGCCTCAACATCGATAACAAAGTGTATAGATCTAAAATAAACAAACAAACAAACAAATAAATAAATAGGAAAAATTGGTGGCTCAACATTTAAGAGCATGCAGTGCTTTCACAGAGGACCTGAGTTTGATTCCCAGCACCCACATCAGGTGGCTTTCAACCATCTGCAACTCCAGAGCCAAAGGATCTGACAACCTATTGTGGCTTTTGCAGGTACATACACATGGTGCACATGCATACATGCGGGCAAAATACACTATGCACATAAAGTAATAAAATGACTTCTTGTCTTTAAAGAATTGAGGTCAATGGACACAGTGTAAAGGTGAAAACATAGTTTTACAAATGACTTTTGTAATCGCAAAATGACAGTTTTTTAATATGGCTCACTCTCTTATTTTTGTGTTTTAAAGAATCCTTTTAGCACTTTCCAATGTAATAAAGTCATGTTTTTGTTTTTTAGAATGATAGGATCTGGAGAGTGGGTCAGCAATTAGCAGCATGCACTGTTCATGCAGAAGACCTGAGTTCAGTTCCCAGCACCAATCAAGCAGCCTGTAACCTCCTTTAACTCCAGCTCCAGGGGATCTGAAACCATCTTTTGGCCTCTACATGCAATTGAATTCTTATGCACATACACCCACACAGACACACATGCATATATATAATTAAAATTTTAAATAAATCTTAAGAAAATATGAAGGGAAGTACTCCAGGCTCATTAAAATAGATGTTTTATGTAGATGTCTCTTTTTGTTTATCATGGTTCTTTTAAATTTGTCAAAAATCTTACATATTATGGTAGACCAGAAAATTTCTGCTAAAATGAAGTCCATTAGAGAGAAGCAGGGAAGAGGAAGCAATTATATTTTAGTTCTAAGTTTATAGTAAAATGAAGTGGAAAGCACAGAGCATTTCTAATACCTCTGTCCTCTGCAAAAGCATAGATTTCCCCATTATCGACATTCCTTACTAATCATGGGAACACTTATGTGATTTGTGGAGCTTGGGTAACAATCTCATATAAGACAACCCAAACCTCAATCCTTTCTAGACAGCCTGACAACCTGTAACAAAACCAGAGCCTCAGCTTAATGATAAAACAACAATTTTTAAAATGACAGAATATCATAACACAAGGTAGCAAATTCCTCAATCGACAATCATGACATACAAGATCAATCATGAGACCTTAAGCTGTCTCAAGAAGCTAGATATGCAATAATAAAAAATTAGACCTATATTTTGCTATCTGTGTCTCTTGACAGAATTACTTCCTTGAAACTACAGATAGATTGTTTCCATTGATTCATAAACTAAAGCTTCAGGGCAATTTTCCACACATGTGTACTAACAAAGTATCTGAATATTCAAAAGACTTCTGCTTCATTATTATGTCTGTTATATTGTACTTTTGAAACTTCCCTCTTTGTGGGTTTTTCAGAGGACTATATTAAGAAATATCTGAAAGGTACATCCATCTAGTGCATTATGGTTCAGGAGAATCAAAGAATATTGAATATTCCCTGATTTATGAATATGCCACTCACTTCATTAATATTAATAAAACCTCTTTAAAACCAAAGCATACAACTCGGGTGCTTCTACGCCCACCTTCTTTGGGACAACCCATCCCAACCTCTTTTGCAGTGCTTGCTATGCTTTGCTAAATAAATTTCTGTATGGTTCATTGAATCTTTGCTTTCCCAGAGAAAGTAACCAGGGGACACCATAACACCAGTAGTGTGGTACATTTGTTATAGCTGACAAACCTACCTTTATGGTTGATTATCATTCAAAGTTTTTAATTTATACTGTGTCCATTCAGGCTGCATATGATAAAGATATTTTTAATCTCAAATTCAGAAATGGCTTCAGTTTCTTGTTCTAATTTAAAACAGAAATAATCAAAGTGATATTTTCTTTAAAATCAAATTTTTTTGATGAAACTATTTTTCATTTTTTGTGTGTATGGGTGTATTATGGCTGCATGTATGTTTTTGCACCACACATGTGTACAGTGCCTGGAAAGACCAGAAGAGGTGTTAGATTCCCTGGAACTGCAGTTGTGAGCCATTATGTGGGTGCTGTGAACAGATCCCAAGTCCTCTGATAAAGCAACTAGTACTCTTAACCACTGAGCTCTCTCTGCAGGTCTGGTGAAAGCATTTTTTTAACTGGTTTTTTTTTTTCTCAATGCAAGATATATACCTACATGTATCATCACAGAAAAGCATTCAGCTAATACTAACAGTGTATGCGACCCATAAAAATTAAGGCACTTTTGTTTTTAATGTATTTAAGTTCATGTAAAAAGTATGTCTCATTTTCTGAAAAATAAAATGTCATTAAAAATAAGATAATTACAGAATCTGACCCAACAACTAAACAACACACATGGGCTGTACCTAGACCTCTATGCACATATGTGGCATTTGTACAACTTGGTATTTGTGTGGGTCCTGAACAACTAGAACAGGGGCTATCTCAAAAGCTGTTGCCTGTATATGGTATATGTTCTTCTAGTTGGGCTACCCTGTCTGACCTCAGTGGAAGAGGAAGTGCCTAGCCTTGCAGAGGTTTAAAGAGCCAGGGAGGAGGGATACACAGGGAAATCCCACCCACTCAGAGAAGAAGGGGAAGGGGAGGGTGGAAAGATTGTGGAAGGGTGACTGGGAGGGGGCTGGATGTAAAGTGAATAAGTAAAAAAAATTAAATTAAAAAAATAAGAAACTTAAATACCTAAAGGACCACTGGTAAATACATCTACAGTAAAAGCTAATGCACAGTATAACTATCGAGTAGACTCTCCTATTTGCAAAGTAGTACATGACAGCTTAAGGGAGTGCTGTGGCTTGAATCTAAAACATCCTCAACAAGCTCATGATTTGTATGCTTTATACTCCAGCTCGTGGGTCTATTTTGGAAGCTAAGGGCTTTTAGGAAAAAAAGCCCACTTGGAAGAACCAGCGAAGTAAGGTCAAGTTTTGAAGGTTACAAGTAGATCCATGTTCTGCCTCCCACTTCTTGCTGCTCTGTCATGATGTGAAGACTCTCCATGACACAATCCCACCACCAAGGACCACAGAGGGTAAGGAAGTGGAAGAAGGGGAAATGCCAGCATGCTACATGTCTCTTTTATTCAGCTAATGCTGTGATGCCACCTCTAATCAGTCGGTATGAGGCTTTTCTATCAATTAATTTAGGAAAGCCCTCACAGATACCTGAATTTCAATATTAAATCCCAACTTGAAAATGAAAGTATCTTGAAAAATCAGTAAGAAAAAAGAAAGAAGAAATAGAATCAATGAGAAATTTGAAACCCCAGAAAACATTTTAGTTTTGTGAGCTAAAGTATTATGAATAATAGGTAGAAAAATTCTATTACTCAATTAATGCTGAAAGTAGCAATGTGTTTATAACATAGACAATGGCTCAATGAAGTCATCTGGAGAGCACTCATTTCTAAAGCTCCTCAGTCCTCTGCTCTACTCACTTTGACTCCCACTGTATTTCTTCTGCAGCTCACAAGAAACTTCATAATTCTATGCCTCTTCTTTTGTAAGCACCGTAATTTATAATGCCCTCTTGTTACCATATCAGAAATAAAGCCTGAAATTCATAACAGACTTCCCAAAGCACTCTCTAGATCCCCCCATATACACACAGCACACACATAACCATATATTAGGCACTACCTCTATAAGTCTACAAATCTAGTATATCAGGCCACAAGAGCTATGTTCAAAAGTGTAATTAGAAATAACAGAAGAAGTGAAAAGCCACTCTAAAGTAATACATGGTTTTAATGACTTAAAATTAAAACAATAAAATACCTCTTTTGTTTTAGAAACAGATTCATAAAAGTTAATTCTCCATGATGACAACAGGATGGAGACAATAGAAAAGAAATACATTATTAGCATTAAATGGAAATAACTTTGTGTGCCTCTGGGAATTTAAAAATAAATGCAAAGTCATAGTAGGTAAGATTGACATTTTTCTAAAGGAATAAATTTAATTCCTATCAAAAGGCATAAGTCAACTGATGGCATTGACTGCATTATACACCACACTCCAATTCTTTAATGAATCTATTTATGAATATAATAGGAGAGAACGTGAGAGGAGGATTGATCTGAGGCCAATCTCAGTGCAATATCAGGAGAAGAGAAACACAAAAGAGGGACTAAATAAATGGAAAGAAGAGCAAAAGACCAGTCTAAGTCACTTTGGATTTTGGAGGAGATAATTCAGTGAGTGAAGAAGTTTTAATAACTAGATCTATAAATGCTAGTCTACTTACCAGTCATTAGACTCTTGACCCAACAAATGACCAGCAGAGCAGATCTCTGGCTATGTGTGCTCTTTGCAGTCACATCCTGTGGCTTTAATCAATATTACCATTTCCTCCCTTGGTCTAGAGCTACACAGTTGGTTTCCATATGCTATTCTTATATACTCAGTGCTGTCCAGCCCTCAGAAAGGTGTCATGAACAAGGAAAGAAAATTGCTTCTGGCTTAAGTTTTTAAAAAGCAAAGGAGCTACTGAATAATAGCTAAGGATAATTAGTGAACCTGAATTAAAGGGCTTAGACTCTAGAGTAAAACATTTGACTTCAACCTGTACCACAGCTGTTCCCTAAACTGTGACTTGAGCAATATAGATGATTTTTAACATAATAGCTATATAGAGAAGGAATTGAAAACAAACTTTGCCAATTTCCCATGACATGGTACTTCTCATAAGGTATGTCTTGTGCTGGAATCCTCATTTGTATGACTAGACCCCAGGCTTTTCCATCCTTCTCTGTGACTCTGAAGTGGATTCATTAGCAGCACTGGCAGAAAACTGACAGTAAATGTAAGTAGGTCAACAGGGAGGAAGAAAGATGGATCATAATATTGCTCCTGTTGAGATGTCACATTCAATGTCACTACTGTGATCAACTCATCTGGGCACTGGAATAGGGATGTGGAAGTCAGAGAAAAGAAGATCCCCAGGGTTCCTTGTCAGTCAATCCCCCTGAAATATCAAACTCTTGTTTCAGTGAAAGACTCTTTACCATCCACCCACACTGCCAAAAAAAAAAAGCAAAACAGTGAAGAACAGTAAAGAGCAGTTGAAAAGATACCTGTAGACAATCTACACATGAGCAGTGCACACACATACATACATCTTATACATATACACATACTAACAAACTATATATTACATGTATTTGACATGTATATGATACATATACCAAAAATAAACAAACTTTTTTAAAAGGAAAATATCGTTCCTCCCCTAGCATCCGTTATCTGCCTATACATCCTTACAGAGAGATAGGACCTATACATCCTTACAGAGAGATAGGACCTATACATCCTTACAGAGAGATAGGACCTATACATCCTTACAGAGAGATAGGACCTATACATCCTTACAGAGAGATAGGACCTATACATCCTTACAGAGAGATAGGACCTATACATCCTTACAGAGAGATAGGACCTTATGACCCCCTAGCCCTTCAAGAACAGAGTACTGATATTACCAGTCTTGTATAAGTCTTGTCCAGGTAATCATAGCTGCTGTCTTAGTTAGGGTTTCATTGTTGTGAAGAGACACCATGACCATGGCAACTCTTACAAAGGAAAACTTTTAATTTGGGCTGCCTTACAATTTCAGATGTTTAGTCCATTATCACCATGGTGGGAAACATGATAGCATGTAGGCAAATATGTTGTTGGAGGAGCCAAGAGTTCTACATCTTGATCCACAGACAGCAGAAGTATGTATCTAACTGAGTATAGCCTGAGCATAACATTAAAGCCTGCCTCCACAGTGACACACTTCCTCCAACAAGGCCACACCTCCTACTAGTGCCGCTCCCTATAGCCAAGCAATTGGCTCAGCCCCAACTAATTGTTTTTTAAGAGTTGTAATCATAGTGCCTTTTCACAGCAATGAAACCCATACAAAGGCAGAAGTTGGTACTGGGGACTGGGATATTGCTAACCTTGTTTTTGTTTGGAGGAAAGTGGATTTGGTGACTTTAGATTAGGAAAGCAGTAACTACTTTAAGTGGGGATAAATGGGCCATACTAGCAGTAAAATGGAAGACAGTGGTGTTGAGTGTGATTTGAATGGGGTGGGGTAGGCATATTCAAGGGGTTTCAGATGGGAAGAATTTTAGTATGTTGCAAAAGATCATTCTTGTAATATTTTGGTGAAGAGTGTCTTTTTGCTCTTGAGCGAAGCCCTGAGGGCAAGCAGAAAGAATGAAAACAGGCAAACTCAACAGGTAGGAGCTGGGGGACTCTATAGAAAGTTCCAGACACCTGGGAGGAAAGAGACTCCCAAGACTCAAACAGAGGAACCTTAGATAAAGCCAATAGCTTTTAACCCTCAGAATGAGCAGGAAAGTTTTTAGGACTTTTGAGAAGTTATCATCAGTATTCAGTATAGTTAGAAAGCTAGAACATCCAGAGACCATCAGTATTTAAAGCCACACCGGAGTCCTACTCTGTCTCATTTCAACAGACTCCAGGCCAGGAGACTACCAACACCGTTCACTTGCCAAGGATCAGAACAATCTCTTATCTGATGACCTTGATTGAGCTTGCTCAAGTGTCTAAGGAAAAGCTGACTACTGTGGTCACATGACTAAGTATTAGTCAGTTGAATCTGAGCAGATATGTTTACTACTCCAGGCCTGGTCCATATGTATCCCACATACAGTCCTCTACCCTCCCTGAATAGAAATTAATCTGAGAACAAGGTCATAGAATAAAAGAGGAGCTTAGAGCAACACATTTTTATCGACTACACCGACATCATCCACTACATTGGAATATGACATGAACTAAATTAACCTTTTAATTACCACCAGCAGCTATCATCCTAGTATCTTCTAGTATAGGGCACTCATTATCTCCATAGACTTTTACTAATAATAAAATAGCCCAAATCATTTTATCTAAGATATAATTCTTTTATCTAAAAACATACTCTTATTATAGCAATACTGTGTGTATCCAGTGAAGACAAGGTATAAGTTTACAGTTGTTGCAGTTCACCAGTGTCTTACCCTTACCCTCACTGATTCATCCCACCACCTATAAGGCAGAATGCAGACTGCAAATGGAATTTAGACACTTGGACTTTAAACAGTAAGCAGAGTCTCATTGTTACCTCCAGATACAGACAGTGCATTCTCTGGGATAAAACTGTTAACATTTCCTAAAGTACAGAGATACTGATTTTTGAAAATGGATCTTAGTCATGTATTTAATGATTAATACAAAAGTAACTGTCATATTACTCTCTAGCAAGCAAGCAAGGAAAGAAGGCCAGAAGCTAGTGGCTGACTTGAAGATGTTGCTTGTCATGGTATTGGCAATGCAACTTTTATAATAATGTAAAATGAGCCTGGGAACAAGAAGTTTATGGAAGCCACGCCTGGGGGACTTAGGTGAAGAAAATTCATCCAGAACTCTTGTTCACTTTTTCCTAAGACATTTTCTCCTTTGACCAGAGAAGTAGAGAAGGGAGAGAGTAGATGAGTCGTTCATAGCATATCTGATGGTAAACACTAAGTTTTTGCCTATATGGTCATACTGCATGATTGCCAACTCTCGGATGAATTCTAACAAACTCGAAGACATCAGGGACAGGTAATCTGGATTTCAATGAGAAAGTTCATCTCAAATGGCTGTTTTCTTGTATTGGGTCCTCAGTCTAATGGACTTCCAGAAATACAGATATTCATGTTCTAGAAATACACAAAAACAAAACAAATTCCATATGTAACAATTAAGCCAGAATAAACAGAAGTCAATAAACTTGTAAACAAACACTTCTAATGTTTCAGCAACGCCATTTCTGCTATGGAATTCTCAATGATGGGGCCAGGGTAGGTCCTTCCTAGGTCAGAACTGTAGCAAAGCAGAATCTCTCACCAGAGCTGTGAGCACCTGTGCCTGCACTCTGTTGTTCACAAAGGCTTGCTGCAGAAGAAGGACTGAGGGAGCTCCCATGGTAGGGGCACATGACACATTTTCCCAGTCCACTGTGAACTCCAACTTAGAGTCTTAACACATTAGTTTTCAGTCCTACCTGGTATAATTTCTCTTCTGGAAGAAAGTAAATCCTACGATGAGAAGAATAATCCCAAAAAGGGCCATTTTCACATAGAGAATGTTAAGCAAGGAAGGTGCGGTGCTGGTGGAACCTTCAAATATAGGCAAGGGTAAAATGTGAGGACAGCTCAATAAAAGCTCTAAGAAAGATACTAAAGACAAACAGCTTTAAAAATCTTTTAAAAATAGTCCTAAACTTTTAGAGAATATTAAAATCAGAAAACTTTATGAAGTATAATTCAAATACATCTCATACCATTATTTCAGGATCAACGTTTGAAATCAAGTCTAAATTTTGTGCTTGATAGGCATTAGCCTATTTTAAAATGAAGACATGCACACTAAATATTGTTAAAACATACAATTAAATAGACAAAAATGCAAATTTTATTTTTAGGAAAATATAATTACATTATCCATCTGGTCTTCTTCCTTCCCCTACACTCCCCCAGGTCCCACCAACTACCAATGCTTCCTCTCAAATTCCTGGCTTCATCCATTTAAAGTGTTACTGTTGCATATTTATACATGATATGAAAATACCAATTAGGGGCCCATCCCTGAGAGAAGACTGATTTTCCCACTCTTAGCACCCTTAGTTAACTGTAGTTCTTCTTCTAAATGCGAGGCCCAGTGAGATTTCCCCTTCCATGTTTGCACATCTAATGCTCAGGTCTTGTTTAGGCAGCCATATTATTGAGGATCCATGGGTGAAGTTTCCCTGACATTTCTAGAAGACACAATTGTCCCACAGATTTCCTGTTTCTCTAGCTCTTATACTAGTTCTGTTTCCTATTCTACAATATTTCCTGAGCATTAAAGGTAGGAACTGTGCTGTGCAGGTATCCATGGGAGCTAAACATCCTATGATCTGTGTTCTCTGCATTTTGACCATTTGTGGCTTTTTGTGATGTTTTCTATTGTAAATAGGAGCTTCTTTGGTAAGAGTTAAGAGCCATGCTTATTGGTGAGTACAGAGTAGAACTTAGATAGACATTATGGTGGATTAGAGGAGGGCTGTGACTGATTCCTCTCTGACATCAATTTCCTCACTAACACTTTGAGTCACTAGCTAGGTCTTCAGTACCAGCTATGATTGTCCTGCTCTTGATTGAGCCTTAAACACAATTAGACAACTGTTAGTTGCTGCCAAGATTTGATTGCCACTGTCATACCTTGGGGACCAACCTTGCTGGTCACAGATGTGGTTTATAAGCTAAACAGCTAGGTGGTACTACCTGATGCTTCCTACTTTGGTCAGCTTGCACAGCCTCTTTGGTACTTAGGAAAGTTACTCCTTTTGGAAGATGTTTTCAGGTGAAATCAGCTAAGATCCTCTAAGTTCTCTGTCTACAGTGCATCTATGATCCATCTTTTATACAAAAAAAAATTATGTCTATTGAAAGAAATAATTTCCTTTTCATTTTAAAAAGAGTTAGAATTTCACACAAAGTATTGTGATCATATTTACGTCTAATTCCTGTTAGATCCATACTCCTCTTTGTTACCACACTAACTTTGTGTCTATTTTTCAATAGCCCACTGGCTTCAGGTTACGTTGTCCATATGCTCCTGGGTTCGAGTCTACTACTAGATGCAATACCCTTAGAAATAACTGACTCTCTCTCCTCAAGAAACCATTAACTGTCCATAGCTCCTCAGTTGGCAGAGCGGGGACTCAAGAGTCCCTTTCCATTCTGTGTTGGAATAGTGACTGGCTTGATCTTGCTTGGGTCCTGTACAGAAAACACCATTGTTATGAGCTTATGAATTCAGAGATCCTGTCATGTCCAAATGCTTTTTTTTTTTTTTTCTGATCTTCACCTGATTCGTGACTTTTACAATCTTTTTGCTTTTTTCTCCCTTGACCAGTTGAGAGTTTCTGCTTTAACCACTTTTCTCTGAAAAAAGAAACTTTCTCTAAAGAGATATGAGAGTTGCACTAATACAGGTAGAGTGATGTAAATTGATAATCAGAACATATTTAGGGGTTGTAAGACAGCCAGGACTATTTATAGAGATAATATATCAAAAAATACTAAAAATTAAAAAATGAAATTCATATATGGTCTTTGTTTTCCATCTACTGAAAGATAGGTCCTAAAAGAATTGCCAACAAAGTAAAAATAACTTTAGTATGCCAATAAAATGACTGGAGTCTAGAAGCTCTTAGAGAGCTTCATGGTTAGGTGCTATCACCAGAAATACTAAATTGTAATTACAGAGTTAGGACTTGGAGCCCTGTACTACCACAATCATAACCACTTAACCTCTTGTGAGGAAAGAATGGATGGAGATTGAGTTAATCACCAATGATCAAGGATTAACCCTCATGACAATGTAACAAAATCTTAATATAAATCCTAAGTAGTACAGTTTGAGGAGCTTCTGTATGGGAATAACATCTAGGACCTGGGAGCACAGAAATCTTTGAGATGGCATGAAGCTCTGTATTCCCTCCTCCATAAAGGGTCCTATGAATCTCTTCAATTTGTCTATCTCTGTGTTGGAGTCTTTATATTAAACCAGTACAGTAAACAAGGTGCCATCTTCAGTTTGGTGAACCATTTTAGCATATCATGAACTTGATAAGTGAATTATGGAAACATCCAGAATTTATAGCTAGTTGATAAGAAGTGAAGGTGATAACAAAACTTGCTACTAGTGTCTGAAGTGTGTTTCTTGTCCTAGTTAACTCTGTCAACTTGACACAGCCTAGAGCCACCATAGAGGCCAACACACTATGAGCAACACCAACCTCTCTCCAGGTGAGATAGGTTAGGGTAGATCTCCGGAGTAAGCAAACAACTTCATGTTTTCTGCTTCAGTTGTTGACCTGATTTTACTCTTTCTTCCCCTAAACATGTTTTAGCTACTCTATTTGTCACAAACAGAAAAAAGTTAAAACATTTATCTTTCACAGAAGAATAAGAATAACCTTGTGCCTAAGTGATGAACTTTTTCTCTGTTGTTTGTCCTTACTACAACTGGCCCTAGAAAATATTTAGATACAAGTTCTTAAATATGTAAAGATTAAAGCGGGAATTCAAAGTTTTTACATCACTGATATTCAACATCTTGAAAACTGCATGATCTCCAAAATTGCAAAGTACTTTTTTTGGATTATTTACCTTTACAAAGCAGACTTTGGTAAGTTCTTGACTGTTTAACCCCTTAAAGAAGAAGTTACCCTTACTAGACAAGACAGGGATGATTAAAGAGAACATGAAAAAGTCAGAAAGGCCCCGGAAAAAACGAGAGAGAAACAGAAAGATGGGGGTTGGTAAAAGGATTGTTTTCAACCTCTCCTGGTTGTAAAAACCCCCACTTCCTTCCTCTTGGGCCCAAAAAGGGTTTTTTTTTGCTGTTTATTTTGGTCCCGGGCCATAAAGGGGCTGACTAACTTGTGATAAAACGATAATTTTTTGGGTAGCAAAAACCCTTTTCAGAAAATCAGCTTAATTTTAGCTTTTGAGACCACGGACTCAAGATAGGTTTTACTCTATCCGGGGGTGCCCTAAAACCCATCTCCACCCAACTAAAAGGGGGGATTTTCCACTCCTAGACCAAGCAAGGGGGCCACCCAGAAACCCCTCTGATGGTAATTGAATTCTTGCTTAGGCTGCGGGGCAAGCATGCAAGGGAATATAAAAAAAATTTAAAAAAAATATCTATCGGGGTTCCCTGAGGGACAAGCCTGACTGCATAGGGGTTGATGTCAAAATATCCCCTCTCCAGGAAAAAGACATCGGGTGGGTCCTCATGCCTCGTGGATGACAGGAGACCGGGCCATTACGGTCCCCTAAAAACTGGGGTCAGGCTCTACCCCTGCCTTCAAAAAAATAGAATCGCCAAAGCCCTTTTTTTAAAATTGAGAAGGAAGGGGGGCTGGAGAGATGGCTCAGCCTTTAAAAGCAGGTCACAACCAAAAATAAAAGGGAAAAGGGGAGGAGATTCAGGAGCAGCCCTACATTCTAAAGGGCCCTAAAATCCAATAGGCCCTGAATACATACATGCTAACACAAGTTTTGGGGTCTCTGGGAAAAACCTGAAACAAAAGGCTAAAGTATTGTAAACGGGCCCTTCTGTGAAATTTACCAGCCGAGTATCATAGTCTTAAAATAGGCACCTCAGGGGACATACCAATTAGAAAAAACAAGGAATCATAGGCAGAACAAGTGACCGGTCCCCTGAACCTACACCCCCAGTGATCCCTTTCTGAAAGGTATCTGTACCCCCCCCTGAACACCTATCTCCGGTGTCATTCCCTTCCCCCACATCCTGCCTTTTTGTGTTTATAATCCCTGTTAATAAAAAAATTATGGTGTTTTAAAAAATAATAAATTTTTAAAAAAAAGAAAAAAAAAAAAAAACCTGATTTATAAGATACAACATTTTGTTTCCCCATAAGCATAATTTTTATTTTCCCAAATATTTTTACAGGCCCCGCCTTCCTTTCTTCCGCCCCTTCCAGGTCCAGGTAGTCATACCACATAAAAGACTTAATTAAACTCCTTTCCCCCCGTATCTCTCCCCTAAAAAAGCTTTTGGACCAAAAAAGAACACTTCCCACATATTCCCACTGAAAAACATGAAATTTGTCCAAAAACTATAGAAACAGAATCAAAAAGGTTACCCCTCTCACTTAAAACCGGATTTCATACACTGTTTTTTAAAAAAAAAAATCATCATAACCCCCTTCTGAATAAATGACCTATGATGGGTCAATGCTTTCCATCAATAATTAAAGACCAGGAAAGAAAAAATTTAAACTTGTTTTTATCCTAAATCCTAAAAACTAAAGGCTAGTGTGTTTTTTAATAGTAAAATTTGACAATTAAAATGTACTTTTAAAAAAAAGAAAAAAGTGCTATGCTAGATACGAAGGGCAAGGAAAGTACAGGAAATCTAAAAATTTAAAAGAACAAAAAAGGATTTTTTTGGCGGGGGCGACACCTATTTGGTCTGCTCCTCCAAAAGACACCATATCCTGAACCTTCCAAAAACAGCAGGGAAAACACTCCCCAACATCCCCATGCTCAGGCGCAAAAGGGACCTGGGGCATCAGGGCCCACACACACCCAAACTCTGCCCCCCCTTCCTCTGCTTCCGCACCTACTTGGGCTTTTTGCCTGGGGAAGACACCTAGGCTGGTCTCTCCCGTAAAGACACCATTCCGAAAAACCTGAGGGAAACCACTGACTCAGAGCTGCGAATTTCAAGTCCCAGACACAGCCTGAGCCCCCGGGGCTCGGGGTCAAGGATCACAGGACAGTTGAACTCTGATGAGTTCTGACACAAGCAAGATAAAATGAAAGACAGACTCCATAGAGACGTGAGTGCAGGTCCACAGAGATAACCATATGGCAAAAGGCAAACACAAAAGGTAAACAACAGAAAAAATGTTTCCTGAATCATCTGAACCCCTTTTTCCCCCCTAACAATCCTGGTCACCCCCCATCACACCGAAAATCACGATTCAGATTTAAAAACCTGCCTGAGATGATAATAACTTTAAAAGGACATAAACAACCCTTAAGAAATAAAAGGGGAACACAAGAAACGGGAGAAGCCCTTTAAAAAGGGAAACAAAAAATCCCTTAAAAAATTGCAAAAAAAACAAACCAAAAAAGGGGAAGGAATTAAACAAAACCATCCAAATTTAAAAAAAGGGAAATAGAAACAATAAAGAAATCTCAAAGGGAGACTACCCCGGGGATAGAAAACCTAGGAAGAAACCCGGGGTCATAGAAAAAGCATCACCCAAAAGCATACAAGAAAAAGAAGAGAAATCAATGTACAGAAATACCCTAAAAAACTTGACACAACTTTAGAGAAAATGCAAACTGCTAAAGCTCCTAACCCAAAACATCCAAAAATTCAGGACACAAGAAAAGAGCAAAAACCCAAGGATATTAGGTAAAGACAAGAGTAAGATTCCCAACTTAAAGGGCCAGAAACACTTCAACAAAAATTTTAGAAAAAACTTTCCTAACCAAAGAAAGAGATGCCCCAAAGAACATACAAGAAGCCTACAAATGCCAAAAAGATAGACCAGAAAAAAAATTCCCCCTGTCTATAATAATCAAAACATCAAATGCACAAAAAAACAAAAAAATTTCTAAAGCAAGGGAAAAAGGTAAAGTAACATATAAAAGGCAGACCTATAAGAATTACAACCAATTCTCACCCGAGCTAAAAGCCAAAACCATGAAAAATCTACAACCCAAGGGAAAACAAATGCCCGCCCAGGGTACCATACCCAGCAAAACTCTCAATCACTCTAAAAACCAAATTTACACAAATCTTCCCCAAAATCCAGCCTAAAAGGTAATGATGGAAAACTCCAACACAAGGAGGAAAATACAACCTAGAAAAAGCAAGAAAGAAATCTTCCAATAAACTCAAAAGAAAATAGTACCAAACATAATTCCCCTCTTAACAAAAATAACAGAAAGCAACAATCACTTTGCCTTAAATACTTCGTAACATAATGGAATGAATTCACCCAAAAAAAAGACATAGTCTAAAAGACTGGATATTAAAAAAGGGCCCGAATTTTGCTGCATACAAGAAACACCCTCATTACAAAAACAGACCCACCCAGAGGAAAAGGATGGGAAAAAATTTTCCCCGGCAAATGTCCCCAAAAGAAAAAGGGTAGCCACTCTAATATCGAATAAAATCAACTTTCAACCAAAAGTTATCAAAAAAGAAAAGAAGGGCACTTCAACACATAAGGAAAAATCTACCAAGAGAACCCATTTTTGAACATCCCTGCTCCAAAAAGCATGGGACACACTACAAAAAGAAACTTTATAAAACTCAAACACACATTGCCCTCCACAAAAATAGTGGAGGGTTTTTTTAAAACCCTGCTTTCCCCATTGGAAGATCCGGGGAAAAAGAAACTAAACAAAGACCATTGGGAAAATTTAAAAGAAATTTTAAACCAAATGAATTTAAAAAAGATCTCTATAAACATTTCATCCTAAAGCAAAAAAATATACCCTTTTTTCCGCACTCATGGGACCTTTCAAAAATAGACCTGAATTGATCACAAAACGTTCTCACAGATCCAAAAAATTGAAATAATCCCTTGCCCTATCAGATCACCACGGACTAAGGCTGGTCTTTAAAAAATGACAAAACCAATGGAAAACCCACAGCATGTGGAAACGAATAATGCTCTACCAAGTGTTTAGTCTGGAAGAAATAAAGAAAAAAATTAAAAAACTTTCATAATTTAATGAAAAAGAGGGGCCACATCCCAAAATTTTACCAAAAACCCCTTGGGGTCTTCCAAAAAAAGGGGGGAAAACCTCTTAAAAATGCATACTTTATTTTGCAAACTTTACAGAGCCCTGCCTTCCTTCTTCCAGCCCTTGCCAGGTCCAGTGTAAGTCATACCACATCAACTGACTTAATTAAACTCCTTTCCTCCGTATCTCTCCCCTAAGTAAAGCTATTTGGACCAATAATGAACACTTCCCACATATTCCCACTGAAGAAACAGTGTCATTGTCCAAAAACTATAGAAACAGAATCAAAAAGGGGTTCATCCCTCTCACTTCATACACTGGACTTCATACACTGTTTTTATAAGAAAAGAAAATCATCATAACCCACTTCTGAATCATTGACCTATGATGGGTCAATGCTTTCCATGCAATAATTAAAGACCAGGAAAGAAAAAAGTAGACTTGTTTGTTTTCCTAAGATACCTACACTACTATGAAGTGCTAGTGTGTTTTTTAATAGTAAAATTTGACTAATTATAAATGTACATTTCAAATAAAAGAAAAGAGTGTCTATGCTAGATATCAGAAGGGACAAGGAAAGTACAGGAAATCTATAATTAAGAACACAAAAGGACCTTTTGGCTGGGGCAGACACCTATTTGGTCTGCTCCTGCCAAGACACCATATCCTGAACCTTCCTATAGCAGCAGGTAAGAACACTCCCCAACATCCCCATGCCTCAGAGCTGCAACTGGGAGCCTGGGGCACTCAGGACCCATCACACACCCAAACTCTGCCACCCTTCCACTCTGCTTCCGCACCTCACTTGGTCTTTTTGCCTGGGGAAGACACCTAGCTGGTCTGCTCCTGTAAAGACACCATATCCTGAACCATCCTAGAGGAACCACTGCACTCAGAGCTGCAGAATTTCAAGATCCCAGACACAGCCTGAGTCCCAGGAGCTCGGGATCACAGGATCACAGAGACAGTTGAACTCTGATGAGTTCTGACACAAGCAAGATAACTGGAAAGACAGACTCCAGTCAGAGACAGTGAGTGCAGGTCCACTAGAGATAACCATATGGCAAAAGGCAAGCACAAGAAGGTAAGCAACAGAAACTAATGTTACCTGATATCATCTGAACCCAGTTCTCCCACCATAACAAGTCCTGGTCACCCCATCACACCAGAAAATCACGATTCAGATTTAAAATCACTGCTCATGATGATGATAGATAACTTTAAGAAGGACATAAACAATTCCCTTAAAGAAATACAGGAGAACACAAGTAAACAGGTAGAAGCCCTTAAAGAGGAAACACAAAAATCCCTTAAAGAATTGCAAGAAAACACAACCAAACAGGTGAAGGAATTAAACAAAACCATCCAGAATTGAAAAATGGAAGTAGAAACAATAAAGAAATCTCAAAGGGAGACTACCCTGGAGATAGAAAACCTAGGAAAGAAACCAGGAGTCATAGACACAAGCATCACCAATAGCATACAAGAAATAGAAGAGAGAATCACATGTACAGAAGATACCATAAAAAACATTGACACAACTGTCAGAGAAAATGCAAACTGCATAAAGCTCCTAACCCAAAACATCCAAGAAATTCAGGACACAATGAAAAGAGCAAACCTAAGGATATTAGGTATAGACAAGAGTGAAGATTCCCAACTTAAAGGGCCAGTAAACATCTTCAACAAAATTATAGAGAAAACTTTCCTAACCTAAAGAAAGAGATGCCCATGAACATACAAGAAGCCTACAGAATGCCAAATAGAGTAGACCAGAAAAGAAATTCCTCCTGTCATATAATAATCAAAACATCAAATGCACAAAACAACAAAAAATTACTAAAAGCAGTAAGGGAAAAAGGTAAAGTAACATATAAAAGGCAGACCTATAAGAATTACACCAGACTTCTCACCAGAGACTATAAAGCCAGAAGACCATGGACTAATATCATACAGACCCTAAGGGAACACAAATGCCAGCCCAGGCTACCATACCCAGCAAAACTCTCAATCACTCTAACAAAACCAAATTTACACAATATCTTCCCACAAATCCAGCCCTACAAAGGATAATAGATGGAAAACTCCAACACAAGGAGGAAAACTACAACCTAGAAAAAGCAAGAAAGAAATCTTCCAATAAACTCAAAAGAAGATAGCTACACAAACATAATTCCACCTCTAATAACAAAAATAACAGAAAGCAACAATCACTTTGCCTTAATACTTCGTAACATCAATGGAATGAATTCACCAATAAAAAGACATAGTCTAAAAGACTGGATATGTAAACAGGACCCAGAATTTTGCTGCATACAAGAAACACACCTCAGTTACAAAGACAGACACCACCTCAGAGGAAAAGGATGGAAAACAATTTTCCAGGCAAATGGTCCCAAGAGAAAAAACTGGAGTAGCCACTCTAATATCGAATAAAATCAACTTTCAACCAAAAGTTATCAAAAAAGATAAAGAAGGGCACTTCATACACATCAAAGGAAAAATCTACCAAGATGAACTCTCAGTTCTGAACATCCATGCTCCAAATGCATGGGCACACACATACATAAAAGAAACTTTACTAAAGCTCAAAGCACACATTGCACCTCACACAATAATAGTGGAGGATTTTAACACCCTGCTTTCCGCATTGGACAGATCACGGAAACAGAAACTAAACAAAGACACATTGAAATTAACAGAATTTATAAACCAAATGAATTTAACAGATCTCTATAGAACATTTCATCCTAAAGCAAAAGAATATACCATTTTCTCAGCACCTCATGGTACCTTCTCAAAAATAGACCATGTAATTGATCACAAAACAGTTCTCAACAGATACCAAAAGATTGAAATAATCCCTTGCATCCTATCAGATCACCACGGACTAAGGCTGGTCTTTAATAATGACAAAACCAATGGAAAACCCACATGCATGTGGAAACTGAATAATGCTCTACTCAATGATGATTTAGTCATGGAAGAAATAAAGAAAGAAATTAAAGACTTTTCATAATTTAATGAAAATGAGGACACATCATACCAAAACTTGTGGGACTCCATGAAAGCACTGCTAAGAGGAAAACTCATAGCTCTAAGTGCCTACAAAAAGAAATTGGAGGGAGCATACCTTAATAACTTGACAGCACACCTGAAAGCTCTAGAACAAAAAGAAGAAAATACACCCAAGAGGAGTAGGTGTCAGGAAATAATCAAACTCAGGGCTGAAATCAACCAAGTAAAAACAGAAAGAACTATACAAAATATCAACAAAACCAGGAGTTGATTCTTTGAGAAAATCAACAAGATAGATAAACCCTTAGCAAGAATAACCAGAGGGCAAAGAGACAGTATCCAAATTAATAAAATCAGAACTGAAAAGGGAGACATAACAACAGAAACTGAAGAAATTCAAAGCTCATCAGATCCTACTACAAAAGCTTATACTCAACAAAACTGGAAAATATGTACAATTTTCTAGACAGATACTAGGTGCCAAAGTTAAATCAGGATCAGTAAACCATCTAAACAGTCCCATAACCCCTAAAGAAATAGCAGCAGTTATTAAAAGTCTCCCCACCAAAAAAAAAGCCCAGGACCAGATAGTTTTTTGTTTTTTGTTTTTATCGTCTTTTTTAAAATTTATTTAGTTATTTAAATCACATCGTAATTTACTTATTTACACAGGGGTTATAAACACAAAAACGCAGGATGTGGGGAAGGGAATGACACTGGAGCATAGGTGTTCAGGGGGAGTACAGATACCTTTCAGAACAGGGTATCAGCTGGGTGTAGGTTCAGGGGACAGGTCACTATGATTCTGTCTATGATTCACTTGTTCTTTTCTAAGTTGGTACTGTCCACTGAGGCTGCCTATTTATAAGATCTATGACTACTCAGGCTGGTAAATTTCCACAGAAGCTGCCTGTTTACAATAGTTATAGCCTTTTGTTTCAGTGTTTTTCCACAGAGACCCAAGACTTGGTGTTAGCATGCATGTATGTCAGGCCTATCACTAATTTTAGGCCTATGGCTGATTTTAGGCCTTTAGTGTATACGCAGGGCTGCTCCTGACATCTCCTCCCTTCTCAAAGTATAGAAGGGCTTTGGCGATTCTATTCTTGCGAAGGCAGAGATAGAGGCCTGACCTCTAGTAATTGAAGGGGACCTTGTAATGGCTCCAGTCCTCCTGTTGTTGTCCAGTGAGGCATGAGGGCTATACCCATCCCGATGTCTTTTTCCTGGAGAGAGGATACTTTTGACATCAACCCCTATGCAGTCAGGCTTGTCCCTCAGGGAACCCATATAGATATTTTTAACTTTTATTTATATTCCCTTGCAGTGCTTAGCCTCGCAGCCTAAGCAAGAATTCAGATTGCCAGTCAGAGACGGTTCTGGGTAGCCCTCTCTGCTTGGTCTATGGGGAGGAAGTCCCCTCTTTCAGATTGGGTGGAGATGGGTTTGAGGAACACCCTGGATAAGGTAACAACCTCATCTTGAGTCTCATGGACCAGATGGTTTTAGTACAGAATTCTATTAGACCTTTGAAGAAGATTTAATACCAATACTTTTCAAACTATTCTACAAAATTGAAACAGAAGGAACACTACTCAATTCATTCTATGAAGCCACAATTACACTTATACCTAAACCACAGGAAGACCCAACAATGAAAGAGAACTGCAGAACAATTTTCCTTATGAATATCTATGCAAAAATACTCAATAAAATTCTTGCAAACCAGCTGGGCGGTGGTGGCGCACGCCTTTAATCCCAGCACTTGGGAGGCAGAGGCAGGTGGATTTCTGAGTTCGAGGCCAGCCTGGTCTACAGAGTGAGTTCCAGGACAGCCAGGACCACACAGAGAAACCCTGTCTCGAAAAACCAAAAAAAAAAAAAAAAATTCTTGCAAACCGAATCCAAGAATACATCAAAACAATCATCCACCATGATCAAGTAAGCTTCATTACAGGGATGGTTTCAATATATGGAAATCCATCAATGTAATCCACTATAAAATCAAACTCAAAGAAAAAAATCACGTGATCATCTCATTAGTGCTGAGAAAGCATTGGACAATATTTAGCAACCCTTCATGGTAAAAGTCTTGGAAAGATCAGTAATTCAAGGCCCTTACCTAAACATAGTAAAAAAAAATATAAAGCAAACCAGCAGCCAGCAAAAAACTAAATTGAGAGAAACTTGAAACAATCCAACTAAAACCAAGTACTAGACAAGGCTTCCCACTCTCTCCCTACCTACTCATTATAATACTCAAAGTCCTAGCCAGAACAATTAGACAACAAAAAGAAGTCAAAGGAATACAAATTGGAAAGGAAGAAGTCAAAATATCACTATTTGCAGATGATACTATAGCATTCTTAAGTGACCCCAAAAATTCCACCAGAGAACCCCTAGACCTGATAAACAACTTCAGCAAAGTGGCTGGATATAAAATTAATTCAAGCAAATCAGTAGCCTCCCTCTATTCGAAGGATAAACAGGCTGAAAAAGAAATTAGGGAAATGACACCCTTCCCAATAGTCACAAACAATATAAAATACATTGATGTGACTCTAACCAAGCAAGTAAGAAGATCTGTATGACAAGAACTTCAAGTCTCTGAAGAAAGAAATAGAAGAAGATCCTAGAAGATAGAAAGATCTCCCATGCTCATGGGTTAGCAGGATTAATATAGTAAAACTGGCAATCTTGCCAAAAGCAATCTACAGATTCAATGCGATCCCCATCAAAATTCCAATTCAATTCTTCATAGAGTTAGAAAGAGCAATTTGTAAATTCATCTGGAATAACAAAAAATCCAGAATAGTGAAAACTATTCTCAACAATTAAAGAACTTATAGAGGAAGCATCATCCCAGATCTCGACCTATACTACAGAGCAATAGTAATAAAAACTGCATGGTATTGGTACAGAGACAGGCAGGAAGATCAGTGGAATAGAACTGAAGACTCAGAAATGAACCCACACACCTATGGTCACTTGATCTTTGACAAAGGAGCTAAAACATCCAATGGAAAAAAAGACAGCATTTTCAAGAAATGGTGCTAGCTCAACTGGAGGTCAGCATGTAAAATAATGCAAACCAACCCATTCTTATTTCCCTGTACAAAGCTCAAGTCCAAGTGGATCAAGGACCTTCACATAAAACTAGATACACTGAAACTAATAGAAGAGAAGGTGGGGAAGAACCTTGATACTTGGGCACAGGGGAAAAGTGCCTGAACAGAACACCAATGGCTTATGCTCTAAGATCAAAAATTGACAAATGAGACCTCATAAAATTCCAAAGTTTCTGTAAGGCAAAGGACACTGTCAATAGGACAAAACAGCAACCAACAGATTAGGAAAAGATCTTTACCAATCCCACATCTGATAGAGGACTAATATCCAATATATACAAAGAACTCAAGAAATTAGACTCCAGACAACCAAATAACCCTATTAAAAAGTGGGGTGCGGAGCTACACAAAGAATTCTCAACTGAGGAAACTCAAATGGCCGAGAAGCACCAAAAGAAATGTTCAAAATCCTTACTCATCAGGGAAATGCAAATCAAAGCAACACTGAGATTCCACCTCACATCAGTCAGAATGGCTAAGATCAAAAACTCAGGTGATAGTAGATGCTGGCGATAATGTGGAGAAAGAGGTACACTCCTCCATTGTTGGTGGGATTGCAAGATGGTGCAACCACTCAGGAAATCAGTCTGGGGTTTCCTCAGAAAATTGGACATATCATTACCTGAGGACCCAGCTATACCACTCCTGGGCATATACCAGAAGATGCTCCAACATATAACAAGGATGTATGCTCCATCATGTTCATAGCAGCCTTATTTATAATAGCCAGAAGCTGGAAAGAACCCAGATGTCCTTCAACAGAGGAATGGATACAGAAAATGTGGTACATTTACACAATGGAATAATTCTCCGCTATTAAAAACAATGAATTTGAGAAAATCTTAGGCAAATGGATGGAACTAGAAAATATCATCCTGAGTGAGGTAACCCAATCACAAAAGAACACACATGGTATGCACTCACTGAGTAGTGGATATTAGCCCAAAAGCTTGGAATACCCAAGATACAATTACAGACCACATGAAGCTCAACAAGAAAGAAGGCCGAAATGCAGGTGCTTCAGTCCTTCTTAGAAGGGGGAACGAAATACTCATGGGAATAAATATGGAGACAAAGTGTGGAGCAGAGACTGAATCAAATGACATCCAGAGACTGCCCACCTGGGGATCCATCCCATAAACAGTCACCAAATGCAGACATTATTGTGGATGCCAAGAAAAAATATTATCTGCATAGAGGGGAGAGTAGAAGGAAGGAGATGAGAGGAAAGAGGATGAAAGAAACTAGAGTTTCATTAGTAACAGAAAACAAAAAACATTACTAGTAATTTCAAAAATTATACAATGTTAGTTTCCATGATTAAATATATACCTAGTAATGAAGGTTCAAACTATAGGAAGCAAAATTTAACTAAATTAAAGAGACACGTTGACAGTTTCACAATAATTGATGGCCATTTCGATGCAGCTTCCTCAGAAATGAAAAAAGCAATCAGAACTTTAAACGCAATATAGACAGACTATATTAATAACGATATTAATTATAATGACGAAACAGGCATTTATAGAAACAGTTCCAATGTACATAATATGTTTTTTTTTTTTCAAGTATCCTAGGTACATTTATCAAAGTTTATAATGTGCTGGATAACAAAACAAATTTCTATATTTAAGAACGTTAGGGGACCAGTAAGATTGCTCAGCAGGAACTGCAGCAAAGGCATATGTGGCCAAAACTGACGATCTAATTTTGAACCTTGTGAGCCATATAGGAAAAGATAAAAACTCCTACTGTTGTCTTCTGACTCCACACAAATGCTGTGTCAGGAGTGCATTACACACACACACACACACACACACACACACAAACACACACAAACATAAATACAAATAAATAGATATATAGTTTCTAAAACAAAGGAGAGGGAGGAGGTTAAATAAATTTCATGTAAAGGTCTCTCGTGCTTTCTTAATTGTTGAAAAAGGCTTGTTAATGGTATACTTGAACTCAGACATACTTTATACATCTTGAAGTAGAAGGACATGGTATTTTTGTAATTGAAGAAAAGTCAGTTTGGTTTACATTAATAAGTCTGCATGCCTACTGTGGTTATGGAGAAAAAGAGCTAAGACAGAGAGCTCTAGCACTGTAGCTGGTGGGCTCAGCTGTCCTGTCCTCATAAAGGTTATTTCAGACCCTGCTACCCCCTCATACTAGTAACTTCCAACACTCTTACTTCAAATGCTTTAAGAAAAACTCCATAATCTGTGGCACCAGAGCACAAACTGGCCTGCATCCAGAACACCTCATCCCTGTTTCCCTTATAATGGATGAGGACTGCCTCCTCCTAGCTAAGCCCAGAGCCTTCACTTTACTCTGGATGCTTCCCTTCTCAGATCCCCCACCACCCTCCCCTTTTCTCACTCAATACAAGTCAACTGTAAAGATGAAGGAAGAAATCAAGTAAAGCATTTACTTTTCAGGCTGTCATACATCTTGAAATGCATGACAATGACTAATGGAATAATTTCTTAGGTAATTGTAGAAAATTATTGTTGAAAACCTGTTTATCAAGAATAATCAATATAAAAAAAATGGTAGACTGTGAAATTTGTCTGATTAGCCTGCAACAAAGGTCCATGCCTGTAATTCAAAGAATCAGGAGAGGCTGAGGCAGGAAGATTATTATAGTTCAAAGTTAACTCAAAGATAATTTCATTTCCTAAAATTTCAGAGAGTCAGACTTACCAGACATCAAAATATCAGTAAAGATCAGCAAGGTCAAAGCAGGAATCCTCCCCAAAGCATGCATCTGGGATGGAATCTAGCCAAACACAAATTGTAACCTCCTGGGTGGACTCTGACTACAGCTTGGTCAACTTGTTTACACAGTTCACAGATTTAAGAGTGACTTTTCTTCCTCATTTCCCCCATCTTTATCTTCATTTCCAGTCTACCTCCAGTTGATAGCTAAGCCTTCACAAGAGAAAATGGCAGTGATGTTTGCTGAAAGAGAAAGAAAGAAGCCAAAGCATAACTCAATCATTCTCTCACAATATTAAAATATTAACATACAGTTTATGGCAATTCCCTTTTAAAGCAGTAGTTTTTAAATGGTAAATCAAATACTGGAAAATGAGCAAACCTTATGTGCATAGCTGATGAATCTGTACATCTACATAAACTTGGACAAGCATTTTCAAAATTTCCAAACTAAGGTAGTGGTTTTGTGACTCCAAGCTCCCAACATGCCTTTCCTTCGTATTGCTTCTCAAGAAGCAAACACAGCTCTAACATCTATGGCATTTGCTCATTTTGTTGGTTAATGCGCTTCACATAAAAGAAATGCTTTACTGACTTCATACCTGTATGCTGGCTTGGACTTACCAAAGAATATATGGTAACTTATTCATCAAATTCTCTGTGAATTTGAATTGATCTATTTGGTTACTAACATATATGAAGCTTCTATGAAAAATATTGATTGGCACAGACTTTCAGTGTCTATGTGCGCACATTTTCTTGGCTACATATCTACAAATAAAGGGATAGTGTGAGGCTTTATATCAATGCTTCCTGTAAAGAGTTAACTTGCTGTCTGCCATCTCCTTTTTATTTTAAAACATTGTCCCAATACCAAAGAATGTGGCCTTTTTTAAAAAATAAAATCATTTCCTCTACAATTAGTTAAAATGAAACAATATAGTGTTGGGCCCTAGTCCAGAGTAACTGGCACCCATACGAAAATAAGAATGGGCATTGCCATGCATCTAGGAAAACATTCATGGGAAGAAAAAAGCAAAGACAAGGGTGTGCTTCTTCTGCAAGTTAAGAAACAACAGAGATGTCCAGAAGTTAGACAATTTTCAAGGACCAGCATCTTCTTTTCTGTATTATAAAATTTAGAGACTCTTGCAATGACAAACCACAGCAGAAAGACACTGGGAGAGCTGAAAGACAGAACTTGCATGTACAGCTCAAAGAAAGAGAAACCTACTGTGCAGGGTCACACAGCCTTGCACCCAACAACGGGGAAACAGCAAGCTGGAGCTGGGGAGGACAGCTGCTGTGTGCAAAGCAAGGCAGGGTGGGGAGGCCTCCGGGATTGTATAGTTTAAATAACCCCACGTGTTACATGAGGCATTGATCACAAGACATGATTGTCTGCAGGATGATACTTGTCTCCTTTTTTTTTTGCCAAGTGGCAGGGGCACATGCCTTGGATTCTAGCACTCAGGAGAAAGAATCAGATGAATCTCTGAGTTTGAGGCCAGCCTGGTCTACAGAGGGAATTCTATGATAACGAGGGCTATACAGGGAAACCCTTTTTTGAAGAACCAAAAATAAATAATACGTAAATAACTAAATAAATAGACAATAGATAGATGATGGATAGATGATCAGTAGATAGATAAATGATAGATAGATAGATAGATAGATAGATAGATAGATAGATAGATAGATAGATAGATAGATAGGTAGGTAGGTAGGTAGGTAGGTAGGTAGGTAGGTAGGTAGGTAGGTAGATAGATAGATAGATAGATAGATAGATAGATAGATAGATAGATAGATAGATAAGAGATTAGAGAGAGATGACAGAGGGAGAGACAGACAGACGGAGACAGAGAGATAGAGATTCTTTTTCTGTTTGTGGTAAAATTATCCAGAGGTTTCTATCCCTCCTTGGAACATTCAGGTCCCACATAAAAGACATTAAAAGCTCTATATTTATAACAGCCTTAAAGCCCTGGGCAGATATCACCCTCTGTGCTATTTTGTCTACTTCCATGTCAATAACCCCGAGATAACCACGTTCTGCCTGGGCCATTCTCATCTACTTGGCCAGCCCTCAAGGCCATGTTCCCATGATTCACTTACCCCATGGGGACTTATCCTCTCTCTTCACCTCTCTGGTCTACCCTCATCATCTCTGCTCAGAATCCAACCCCTACAAACCGAAGCCCCACCTACCTTTCTTCTGTCCAGCTATAGGTTATAGGCATCTTTATTGACCAATCAGGGATAATTTGGAAGGGAAAGGTTACATTGAATCACCTCATGTACATGAGGCTCTCCACATCCCTGAGGTAAATAGGAACAGTATTTAACATTACAATGTTACATAATAATAATTACATAACAACAGACCAAACCTCAGCATTTTCCCATACAATATATTCTGATTACAGTTTCCCTTCCCTCTATGCCCCCAAGTTCCTCCCCACCTCCTCTCTCATCCAGATCCACTCCCTTTTTGTCTCTCATTAGAAAAGAACAAGCTTCTAAGAGATAACAAAACATAGTAAAATAAAATATAATAAGATAAAACAAAAGCGATCACATTGAGGCTGGACAAGGCAAATCAACAGAAGGAAAGGTGTCCTAATCGAAGGCACAAGCATCAGAGACCACCGTCATTCACATACTCAGGTGTCCCATAAGAATACTAAACTGAAAGCTATACTACATGGACAAATGACCTGTTGCAGATCCCTGTAGGTTTGTGCTTGCTGCTTCAGTCTCTGTGAGATCATATGATTTTTGCTTAGTTGATTTAGAGGGCCTTGTTCTCTTGGTGTCCTCCATTCCCTCTGGCTCTTACACTCTTCTACATTCTCATATATATATATTTTATTGGAAATTTTATTTACATTTCAGATGTTTTCCCCTTACCCCTTTTTCCCCCATCCCTCCCAGGAACTCCCTATCCCTTTCCCCCCTTGTCTTGCCTCTATGATGGTGTACCCACACCCACCCTCCCCCGTACCTCACCTCCCCACCTTCGAATACCACCCCCCCATGACGTCCAGCCTTCATGAGACAAAAGATCTCTTCTCCCACTTATATATAGCTCCCTTGCATATATAGCTGGATCCATGGGTCCCTCCCTAAGCACTCCCAGGTTGGTGGTTTAGACCCTGGGGCTTTGGTTGCTTGATATTGTTGCTTTCCTCATGGTGTCATGAATCCTCTCAACTCCTTCAGCCTTCACTCTATCTTCTCTGTTGGGAACCCATGATCAGTTTGATGGTTAGCTGTGAGCATCTGCCTCTGAATATGTCAGACTCTTGCAGACCTCTAAGGAGACAGCTATATCAGGCTCCTGTCAGCATGTACTTCCTGACATCCACATCAATGTCTACCTTTGGTGACTGCACATAGGATGGATACCCCCGTGGAATGGTCTGCAAACGGCCCCTCCTTCAGTTTCTGTCCTGTACTTTGTCTCCATATTTGCTCCCTTGAGTATTTTGTTACTCCTTCTAAGAAGGACTGACCGCCCCCCCCCAACTTGGTAGTCATTCTTCATGAGCTTTATGTGGTCTGTGAGTTGAATCTTGGGTATTTCAAGCTTCTGGGCTAAAATCCAATAATCAGTGAGTGCATACCATGTATGTTCTTTTATGATTGGGTTACTTCACTCAGGATGATATTTTCTAGTTCCATCCCTTTACATACGAATTTATCGAATTCATTGTTTTTCATAGCTGAGTAATATTCCATTGTGTAAATGTAACACATTTTTTTGTATCCATTCCTCTGTTGAAGGGCATCTGGGTTCTTTCCAGTTTTTGGCTATTATAAATAAAACTGTGATGAACATGATGGAGCATACATCCTTGTTATATGTTAGAGCATTTTCTGGGTATATGCCCAGGAGTGGTATAGCTGGGTCCTCAGGTACTGATATGTCCAATTTTCTGAGGAAACCCCAGACTGTTTTCCATAGTGGTTGCACCATCTTGCAATTCCACCAACAATGGAGGAGTGTACCTCTTTCTCCACATTCTCGCCAGCATCTACTATCACCTGAGTTTTTGATCTTAACCGTTCTGACTGGTGTGAGGTGGAATCCCAGTGTTGTTTTGATTTGCATTTCCCTGATGACTAAGGATGCTGAACATTTCTTTAGATGCTTCTCGGCCATTCGAGTTTCCTCAGTTGAGAATTCTTTGTGTAGCTCCGTACCCCATTTTTTAATAGGGTTATTTGGTTGTCTGGAGTCTAATTTCTTGAGTTCTTTGTATATATTGGATATTAGTTCTCTATCGGATGTGGGATTGGTAAAGATCTTTTCCCAATCTGTTGGTTGCTGTTTTGTCCTATTGACAGTGTCCTTTGCCTTACAGAAACTTTGCAATTTTATGAAGTCTCATTTGTCAATTCTTGATATTAGAGCATAAGCCATTGGTGTTCTGTTCAGGAACATTTCCCCTGTGCCTAGGTATTCGAGAGTCTTCCCCACCTTCTCTTCTATTAGTTTCAGTGTATCTGGTTTTATGTGAAGGTCCTTGATCCACTTGGACTTGAGCTTTGTACAAGGAGATAGGAATGGATTGATTTGCATTCTTCTGCATGTTGTCCTCCAGTTGAACCAGCTCCATTTGTTGAAAACGCTGTCCTTGTTCCACTGGATGGTTTTAGCTCCTTTGTCAAAGATCAAATGACCATAGGTGTGTGGGTTCATTTCTGTGCCTTCAACTCTATTCCACTGATCTTCCTGCCTGTCTCTGTACCAATACCAGGCCGTTTTTATCACTACTGCTCTGTAGTACAGCTTGAGGTCAGGGATGGCGATTCCTGCAGAAGTTCTTTTATTGTTGAGAATGGTTTTTGCTATCCTGGGTTTTTTGTTATACCAAATAAATTTGAGAATTTCTCTTTCTAGCTCTGTAAAGAATTGAGTTGGTATTTTAATGGGGATCGCATTGAATCTGTAGATTGCTTTTGGCAAGATGACCATTTTTACTATATTATCCTGCCAATCCATGAGCATGGGAGATCTTTCCATTTCCTGAGATCTTCTTCAATTTCTTTCTTCAGAGACTTGACGTTCTTGTCATACAGATCTTCCACTTTCTTGGTTAGATTCACCCCGAGCTATTTTATATTATTTGTGACTATTGTGAAGGGTGTCATTTCCCTAATTTCTTTTTCAGCCTGTTTATCACTAGATGCTGAGAAAGCATTTGACAAAATTCAACATCCCTTCATGGTAAAAGTCTTGGAAAGATCAGGAATTCAAGGCCCATACCTAAACATAGTAAAAGCAATATACAGCAAACCAGTAGCCAACATCAAACTAAATGGAGAGAAACTTGAAACATTCCCACTAAGATCAGGGACTAGACAAGGCTGCCCACTCTCTCCCACATTCTCTTCCCATGAGGTTCCCTGAGCTCTGCAGGGAGGGATTTGATGGAGATATTTCATTTAGAGCTGTGTGTTCCAAGGTGTTTTCTCTCTGTTCAGATCAGCAGCACATGAGTTGCATAGCTGACATGCTAGTCATCACTGTTGTTATCATCATTGTGATGAATATATGGTATATTTTGAGAACTATTACATTTGCAGTAGAGAATTGAATTCTGCTCTCTAGTGAGGAATTATGTTTCTGTCTATTGGTGATAATCAGTTTATATTGTTCTATAACCTTTTATTTGCCTAGTGATGGTTTATCCAGTTGTTTTAGCCATTACTAAAATATAAGGTTTCAAAGAATCCAAATAATATTATTTCTTTTTGATCCTATCAACATTCACTTCATGCATTGGAGTTCTGTTGTTATGTATGTATGTGTGAATATACATATACATATTATATATATATATATATATATAATACACATAGATACATACATAGTTACAAGATTATAACTTATACCATAGATATTTATCTTTTATCAATATGAAACATCCTTTTGTTGCTTCAAAACTTTATTTTTTAACCTAAATTTTATTTTGTCTGGTAAATTCTTTTCAGAAGGTTACTATTTACATAGATATATATTTGCATTCTTTCATTTGCAACCAATTTGTATCTTTGATCTAAAGTTATTCATTTATACATTATAAGTATAATCAATAGCATAATTTTAGACCAGAAAAAAATAATTCTTGCTGCTTTTTCATTTGTGTTCTCTCTGTCTTATATATCAGTTGCATACAACTCAACTTCTTTTAATTATTTTTTATTTGATTTTTTTCTAGAGTTATTTTCTATTTCATTTTCCTTTTGAGGTTTTGGTTATGCTGAAGATTGTAGTTAAAATTAAATTCACAGGGCTAGAGAGATGGCTCTGCAGTTAAGAACACTAGCTACTATTGTAGAAAGCCCAGTTTCAGTTCAGAGAACCTGCACAGCTGATCACAATCACCTGTAATTCCAGTCACAGGGAATCTGACACTTTCTTCTGTACTATGTGGGCAATAGTAAGTATATGATATATTCATAATGTATATGCAGGAAACATACATATGTATACTTTAATTAGAAAATAAATCTTAACAGTATATATTTATAACCAGCTAGTTGGACTTAATGTCAACTTACTTTCATTAGTTACAAAAACATCAGCTTCTGCATAAAGTTCACCTTTTCTCCTCATGTAATTATCACTAATAGCTGGTTTACTTGTGTGCTGAATTAACATACACTTACTGCTATTTCTTTGCATATTTATCTTCTTAATTGATACCTTTATATACTTGCTGTCTTCACCAGTATTGCTATTTCTTCACTGATTTATGAGTAATAATCAGTGGGGAGTGTTTAATTGGAAGTGTCTTGACTTCTTCTTCACTTGGAAGGGTATATTTTCCAGTCGTGGAATTGGTTTATGGTTTGTTCCCTACAGCTGTCTACATTCTTCATCCTGTTGACTTTCTGACTTCATGGCTCATGTTTATTATATAAAAGTACCTTGTATGTGGTGAGCTTCCCTCTGCAACAGCATCTAAGAGTCCCTCTGTCCTTGGACAGCTTGGTTATAATGTAACATGGTGTGGATTTATTTGTGCTTATAATATGTGGAGTTCTTTGTGTGGCTTAAGTGTGAACAGTCATGTCTTTCTCAAGCTTGAATTTTGTGTTCCTTTCTTCAAATTTCTTTCCACCGTTTCCTCTGTGTCCATTCCTTCTGACTGACTATTGCACATCATGGTTCTCCAGATGCTTTCCCACAGCATCCAGGGTGCTTTCATTTTTCTTCAGCTCAAGCCTGCCCCTTGCCATGCTCTCCGATTCCTTGGCATATTCAGATTCACTGTGCAGCATCTCAAAAGTCTTTTAGCTTAGGTACTGTTCTCTGCAGCTCCAGAATGTCTATAGGTTCTCTCACTCCCGACCTTTTATTTGGTGGAAACTGCACTCCTCTACTTTATCTCTCTGACTGTGGTTCTCTTCATCTCTTCAAACAAACTCAAAAGGCTTAAATTAATCTTTTCAGTGATTAGGTAGTGTTTCTGTAGAGACATTTTATACTTCCCTGTGTGTAGGCCAGGATTTCCTGTTTCTTTGCCATTCTCGTTTTTAATTGTTAAACATAAACATTTGTATGTTGTATCATAGTGTAGCTGACTAGAGTTAAGATGATTCTTCTTCCTCTTCTTCTTCCTCTTGCTCTCCCATCCCTCTCCCCTTCTCTCACCCCTTCTCTCTCCATGCACTCTCTCCTTCTTGCTCTCTCTCTGTCTCTCTCTCTCTCTGTCTCTCTCTCTCTCTGTCTCTCTCTGTCTCTGTCTCTCTCTCTCTCTCTCTCTCTCTCTCTCTCTCTCTCAATCTCTCTCTCTTAGGATTTTTGTTGCTGGTGGTCAGTTCTTCTCTGTTGTCTACTGAGTTTTCTAAATTAATTTTTAAGGTTATATTCTTCATTATTTGGACCTGATGACATTTCTGTTAGCTTGGAAATCTGCTACTGATTTGAGAATGATTTACTTGGAGACCTATATCTCAAAAAAGTGTTTCCACTTTTCAGGTGAGCCCTCTGTGTCTCTTAGGGAGTTTGCACATCTACTTAATACTTCATTTCCTGCTTGTCTGATGTAAGCCACAGGGGATCACCCAGGGCCTTCTCAGCTCCTTTCAGAGCTGTATCCAGGCTTAGGTATGTAGATAGAGTTTCTTTATCTTTTCTTTTCTTTATTTTTTTTTTTGATAGAGTTTCAAATCCCCTGCATGTGTGGGAAGTTTTCAGAATTCATAGCCACCCCACAACACTGCTGTATCCCAGTCCCTAGCTTCTTCCCTTCCCTATTTTTGGTCTCCCTCCTGCTTACCATAGATTTCGATTCCTCACTCAGATAGCTGCTGTAAGTGGGGTTTTACAAATCAAATCAGGAGGCTGCCTGAGCCCTGTGATGATTCTAAGGTAGAAGCAGCAAAAGCAGGCGCCTAAAAACCACCAGACAGGTCATGTACAAAAATACAATTACTTATTTTTATTATCATACAAAGAATTATGTTTACGCATGGCTGTTTTAAAACAAAAATGTGTCTTGTTTTCCTCCCGACACAGCTCATGCTCACCCTCCCGTTCACCATCCTATTCCCAGTATATAGTTCTCTTTCCACTCCCATGTCTCATGTGACATCCTCCTCACATTCTCAGTACTTTCTGTTCCCTACTCATGGTAGCCATTTCTGATGCAATCACATTAGGGTCTCATTATTACAAACTCAAGTTTGGGCTTACTCACTGTCGACCCACAGAACAGTTTGGTAAAGGAGCCGCAAAGTCTCATAGGAACAAGATTTTATAGAAAAATGGAAGAAAATCAGGGTTGGGAGTATCCATCCTGACTAGCATCGAATTAAATGATTATTGTAAGCTGACAGCTGAGTGCTCTGAAGAAAGTATAACAACACATTGTTATTACCTTAGTCTGTTAATAGAATCTAGACCCTTTTCATTCCTTGCTATTAGAATAGTGCAGCAATAAACATAGATGTGCAAAAATAACTGTGTTAGGATATTGAGTCCTTTGGGCCTATTCCTTACAGTGATATAGCTGAGTTACATGGTAGCTCCACTTCCATATTGATTTCCATAGTAAGCACAGCAGTTTGCACTCTCACCAGCAGTGAGTGAATAAAGTTTTCTCTTTCCCACATCCACATCAGTGTTTGTAATTTGATTACTTGATCACAGCTATTCTGGCTGGGATGAGATGGAGCCTCAAAGTGGTTTGGATTTGCATTTCTCTGATGGCTAAAAACAAAAGACAGTTCTTCAAGGAAAGGGCTGTTGTTCAGTTTGCTTCCAGTTCCATGGTCACTAGCCAGCTAGGAAGGGGGTGGTAGGCAAGTGAGTTAAGATGCCAACCCTTCTCTTCCTGAAGTTCAGCAGCTCTCCTCTCATTGTTCATACTGAGTCTTAGAGCTGTAAAAATGTACACTGGCAGTGGCTTATTGCCTGGGTGGAAGAGCAGTGCTCCAGAGCTATGACCCTGCCATTTTATTCTGATATGATCCAGTAGACTTGCTTTGAAATGGCTTCCAGCCAATTCTATACTACAGTTTCTGACAACAATTTTGCATTTTTACCCCAATCCCTGAAGCCCTGCTGACCTCAGAAACTAAACTCTGCTTATTTTATTGAAGATAGATAAACTATCTCCTACACAGAAAATGTGTTCATTTTCAAGGTGACAGCCTTTCAACACAAGTGCCTTTACCATCTTCTTCTGGAACATTTCAGGTTCTCTGGTCTTTGCCCTCTTTAACAGCCAACCTGTGTCACCATCCCCCACTACTATGGACAGCCCTTTAGCCCTTCCTCACCTGCTTCTCTAGAGGGCCTCACTCAACATTTAAATACCCACATGGATTTCCTGTTTGGGCTGATGTTATCACAGATATTTTCACCACAATATAAACCATTTTGTGTAATAGCATTAACTGCATGAGCAAAAAGACCACACATAGGTGTAAGCATGTAATCTCTTTGTACTTTGAGATCTTTTGAGCTCTTTGTTCATTTCTCATCTGATCCACATGCTAATTTGCTCAAAGGCTCACAGGTGCTATGTCTTCCTGACTTTTGACAAACATAATGTTCAACCTATTAACACCTCCAAACAGTTTTGATAATCAGTCAGAATTTGGTTTGTTCCTGAGGATTGGCCCTATTTTGTTTCTGACACTCAGAATGAGCACTAGTCTTGGTGATTCTGCTTTGTCTCATCTCACCACATTTTAATAAATAGCATCACAAAAGAAACAGACATTGTGAAAAAAAGTGAGGAGTCATGGGATTTACTTTATCCTACCTCAACATCTATAACAAAGTGTATAGATCTAAAATAAACAAACAAACAAATAAATAAATAGGGGAAAATGGTGGCTCAACATTTAAGAGCATGTAGTGCTTTCACAGAGGACCTGAGTTTGATTCCCAGCACCCACATCAGATGGCTTTCAACCATCTGCAACTCCAGAGCCAAAGGATCTGACAACCTATTGTGGCTTTTGCAGGTACATACACATGGTGCACATGCATACATGTAGGCAAATACACAAGCACATAAAGTAATAAAATGACTTCTTATCTTTAAAGAATTGAGGTCAATGAACACAGTGTAAAGGTGAAAACAGTTTTACAAATGGACCTTTGTAATGGCAAAATGATAGTTTTTCAATATGGCTCACTCTCTTATTTTTGTGTTTTAAAGAATTCCTTTAGCACCATCCAATGTAATAAACTTATGTTTTTCTTTTTAAAAATCATAGGAGCTGGATAGTGGGTCAGCAGTTAGCAGCATGCACTGTTCATGCAGAAGACCTGAGTTCAGTTCCCAGTACCAATCATGCAGCCTGTAACCTCCTTTAACTCCAGCTCCAGGGGATCTGAAGCCCTCTTTTGGCCTCTACATGCAATTGAATTCGTGTGCACATACACCCACACAGACACACATGCATACATATAATTAATTTTTTTTAATAAATCTTAAGAAAATATGAAAAGAAGTACTTTAGGCTCATTAAAATTGATGTTTTATATTGATGTCTCCCTTTGTTTATCATGGTTCTTTTAAATTTGTCAAAAATCTTACATATTATGGTAGGCCAGAAAATTTCTGCTCAAATAAATTCCATTAGAGAAAAGCAGGGAAGAGAAAGCAATTATATTTTAGTTTTAAGTTTATAATAAAATGAAGTGGAAAGCACAATGTATTTCTAATACCTCTGCCCTCTGTACACAAGCACAGACTCCACCATCATCTATGTTCCTTACTATTCATGGGAACACTGATGTGATTTGTGGAGCTTAGGGAAGCAGATCATGTAAGACAGCCCACGCCTCAGTCCTTGCTACACAGCCTGACAACCTCTAACAAACCTCAGCCTCAGATAAATGATAAAACAACAATTTTTAAAATGACAGAATATTGTAACATAAGGTAGCAAATTCCTCAACAGACAGTCGTGTGATGTAGATCAATCATGAGACCTTAAGCTGCCTCAAGAAGCTAGATATGCAGTAATAAAAAATATTGTACCTATATTTTGCTATCTGACAGCCAGAATAAACTTGCTTGAAACTACAGATAGATTGTTTCCATTGATTCATAAACTAAGGCTCCAGGGCAATTTTCCACACATGTGTACTAACAAAGTATCTGAATATCCAAAAGACTTATGCCTTTTATATTGCGGTTTTGACACTTCCCACTTTGTAGGTTTATCTAGAGGAATATGGTAAGAAATATCTGAAAGGTACATCTATCTGGTACATCATGGCTCAGGGGAATCAGTGGATATTTAATATTAATATTCACCCAATAAATATTAATAAAACTTCTTTAAAACTAGAAGCATGAAACTCAAGATGCTTCTGTGCCCACCTTCTTTGGGACAATCCATTCTAAGCTCTTTTGTAGTGCTTGCTATGCTTTGCTAAATAAATTTCTGTATGGAAATCTTTGCTTTCCCAGAGAAAGTAACCAGGTGACCCCATAACACCAGTAGTGTGGTACATTTGTTATACCTGACAAACCTACGCTTACAATTGATTATCATTCAAAGTCTTAAATTTATACTGTGTCCATTCAGGCTACATATGATGAAGATATTTTTAATCTCAAATTCAGAAATGGCTTCAGTTTCTTGTTCTAGTTTAAAACAGAAATAATCAAAGCGATATTTTATTTAAAATCAAATTTTTAGATGAAACTATTTTTTTATTTTTTCTGTGTATGGGTATATTATGCTTGCATGTATGGTTTTTGCACCACACATGTGTACAGTACCTGTAAAGACCAGAAGAGGTGTTAGATTCCCTGGAACTGGAGTTGTGAGTCATTATATGGGTGCTGTGAACAGATCCCAGGTCCTCTGAAAAAGCAACTAGTACTCTTAACCATTGAGCTCTCTTTGCAGGTCAGGTGAAAGCATTTTTTTAACTATTTTTTTTTTCAATGCAAGATATATACCTACATGTATCATCACAGGAAATCATTCAACTAATACTAACAGTGTATGTGACCCATAAAAATTAAGGCACCTGTATTTTCATGTATTCTTGAAGTTCATGTAAAAAGTATGATTCATTTTCACAAAAAATAAAATGTCATTTAAAAATAAGAAAATTACAGAATCTGACCCAACAACCAAACAACATACACGGACTGGACCTAGGCCTCTATGCACATATATAGCATTTGTGCAGCTTGGTCTTTGTGTGGGTCCTGAACAACTAGAACAGGGGCTATCCCAAAAGCTGTTGCCTGTATGTGGTATATGATCTTCTAGTTGGGCTGCCCTGTCTTGCCTTGGGGTGGAAGAGGAAGTGCCTAGCCTTGCAGAGGCTTAAAGTGCCAGGGAGGAGGCATATACAGGGAAATCCCACCCACTCAGAGAAGAAGGGGAAGGGGAGGGTGGAAAGATTGTGGAGGGGTGACTGGGTGGGGGCTGGATGTAAAGTGAGTAAGTAAAAAAAAAATTAAACTTAGAAAACTAAGAAACTTAAATGCCTAAAGGATCACTGGTAAAAGTTAATGCACACTGTAACTATCGAGCAGACTCTCCTATTTGCAAAGTAGTACATGACAGCTTAAGGGAGTGCTGTGGCTTGAATCTAAAACATCCTCAATATGCTCATGTTTGGAATGCTTTATACCCCAGCTGGTGGGACTGTTTTGGAGTCTAAGGCTTTTTAGGGGAAAAAGAAAAAGCCTACTCAGAACCAACCCAGTAGGGTCAGGTCTTTGAAGGGTATAAGTCGATCCATATCTGCCTCCCACTTCTTCCTGCTCTGCCATGATGTAAAGATTCTCCAATGGTGACACAATCCCACCACCAAGGACATCAGGCCACAGTGAGTCAGGAAGTGGAGGAAGGGGAAATACCAGCATGCTACTTGCTTGTACATGTCTCTTTTATTCAGCCAATGCTGTGATGCCACCTCTAATCAGTCAGTATGAGTCTTTCCTATCAATTAATCTAGGAAAGCCCTCACAGATACCTCAACCTCAATACTAAATCCAGCCAACTTGAAAATGAAAGTATCTTGAAAATCAATAAGAAAAAGGAGAAATAAAATCAATGAGAAATTTGAAACCCCAAGAGAAAACCCCAGAAAACATTTCAGTTTTGTGAGCTAAAGTATTATGAATAATAGGTAGAAAAATTCTATTACTCAATTAATGCTGAAAGTAGCAATGTGTTTATAACATAGACAATGGCTCAATGAAGTCATCTGGAGAGCACTCATTTCTAAAGCTCCTCAGTCCTCTGCTCTACTCACTTTGACTCCCACTGTATTTCTTCTGCAGCTCACAAGAAACTTCATGATTCTATGCTCTTCTTTTGTAAGCACCGTAATTTATAATGACATCTTGTTACCATATCAAAATTAAAGCCTGAAGTTCATAGCAGACTTCTCAAAGCACTCTCTGGATCCTCCCCCCATATACACAGAACACACACATAACCATATATTAGGCACTACATCTATAATAAGTCTACAAATCTTCTATATCAGGTCACAAGAGATATTTTCAAAAGTATAATTAAAAACAACAGAAGAGGTAAAAAGCCACTCTAAAATAATACATGGTTTTAATGATTTAAAAAAAAAAACAATAAAATTCCTATTTTTGTTTTTAGAAACATAGTCATGAAAGTTAGTTCTCAATGATAACAACAGGCTGGAGACAATAGAAAAGGGATACATTATTAGCATTAAACAGAAATAACAGAGTGTGCCTCTGGATATTTAGAAATAAATGCAGAGACATAAATGGATATGATGGTAATTTTCCTAAAGGAATAAGGGTTGTAGAACATCTAATTCTGGTCTATGACCACATTTCATACTTGGGAAGACTTTCCTTGGCTCTAACGTCTAACTGGACCAGTTCTCTCTGTTCTGAGAACATTGCCTTCAAAGTTGGGCTAAAGAGCTCTGTCTCTGGATGGAGTTCAGACTTCCCCATCATTACTATTACCATGTAGTTTCTGTGCACTCTATACCATGCTAGAAATTGTCTAATAGTCCCCATCATGAAAGTTCCAGGTCTCATATAATGTGTTGATTATCTGCCTCTTTTATTGTTATAGATGGACAGAGAGCTCTGCTATCAAGATGTAACTACTGCCACCATGTCCTGCTTCCAGATACCAATGATCTAATAA
Source organism: Mastomys natalensis (assembly GCA_021653895.1). Taxonomy (NCBI): domain Eukaryota; kingdom Metazoa; phylum Chordata; class Mammalia; order Rodentia; family Muridae; genus Mastomys; species Mastomys natalensis. The sequence goes on from JAJTUV010000035.1 coordinate 762,708, forward strand.
TAAGGCAAAACAACACTTGTCTAAATAATAATAAACTCCACAAGCTAGCAAGAATACCTATACTCTCCAGCTAATTCATCCTTCCCTTTGTTCAAGAGGATCTCCTTGTACTCTATAACCACCAGGAAATTTCACAGGACACTCTATTGTACCCTGTTTTAGCATTATGGTCACTTCTGGCTTGATAGTTGACTTGAAGTGCTGAAATCCTTTGCATATATTTAATCTCAATAAAATTTTCTAATCTGGTTGGACTAGAAAACAAGTCTGCCTGCCACTGCAACTGATATCCATTGTCTATGCCCATTCAGAGGCGGAGGATTGGGAAGCATTTTCTTACATTCCTTCACTCTTTCTTTCTTCCTGTATCAGATTCAACACTGCTTATTTAAACCCAAACAGATGTATATTGTAGACTGTGTTGTCCCTAAATTCATATGTTCAATTTTCTTTTCAAGATAATTTCTGTGTAGCCCTGACTGTCCTGGAGCTCAGCTCTATAGTTCAGGCTATCCTTGAACTCACAAAGATCCATCTACCTTTACCTCACTAGTGATGGGATTCAAGGAATGAGCCACAAATTGCCCCAGCCATATGTTGAAACCTTCACCCCCAAAATTAAGAGTTTAGGAAGAAAGTATTAGGAAATTGATTATATCGTAAAGGTGGATCCTCTTAAAGAAGACAGAGGGAGAGAGAGACAGAGAGTGACAGAGAGAGACAGAGAGAGACAGAGAGAGACTGAGAGAGGGGGAAGTGAGGAGGTAGGGAGATTCCTGAGACATCCTTGGCCACCAGAACTGTAATACACCGTTTTCATTTGTAATAACTACAGGTTATCCATTAAAGCAGCCCAAATGGACTAAGTAAGAAAAATTCACACAAATTATCTTCATTCTTCACTGATTTTATGACAGCAATAGAATTCATTGTGATTCAGTCAAATTGAGTGTAGTTACATAAAGAACACATGTGAAGATACACTGGAGAGTGTAAAAGATGATTCTCTCATTCTTTCCTGATATTTCCTGAAGTTGTTTCATTACATTTAAGGGAAGAATAAGAATAATCCATAACATGTGCACCAGTAGAAAACAACCAAGTTTTGTGATAGTAAACCTTCCAATTGACCAACTAAGTATTGGCTTCAATTAGAATTAAAATTGGCTATGTACAAAGTAAAACCCAAAGCAGCAGTGGTGTGGAAAGCATAGTTTATTGTCTATCACATTAAGACAACAGATAATAGAAGGTCTACCATTGGTGGGCAACTCTATGGTCATCAGGCCCAAGTCCTTCCATTGTTCCTCTTTTTCATTTCAATTAGGAGCTGCCATCTTCAGTGTCATCCATGGTTCAGGATAACTCTGGGGCCTCCAGGCACCACATCAGTACTGCAGTTCCACAGATAAGTTAGACAACAAAAGAAAATCCTTCCTTTTCTTTAGAGGGTCATAAAAATATCACACATCTCATTTGCCAGAGCAAATGATCACAGTTAGATGCAAGGTAAATTGAAATAGACTATTATCTACATCTATCTTTACAAAATTGGAGAAATGTTATTGAGCAATATTTAAGTTACTTAATGCCACAAATGTGCTACATGATAAGCAAACAGAGGAAATGTATGACAATGACTGTTCTGTCAGGACACATCATAGGACAAGCTAATAACTAACATGTGATCTTCCTGAGATGAGTCTGCTTTGGATTAATAAATGATCCATGAAAGATTTGCTTCCATATGCAGCGCCCAGGAGAAAATCAGTTTAGGAAAGATTCCTGCTATTAATATGCTTTTCCTGCTATTGTTAAAAATACATAGCAATCAGTAGGTATTAGCTCACCCTTTTGAGCAGATCTCTGTAGAACAACGAAGATGTACTGTTTTGTAGTGATGCTGAATAAACAAATAGATAACTTCTTAATTCTTTTTTTTTAGTAGTTTATTTTGGATCCCTACTTTGTATACATGATTGTTATTTCAAGCTGCTTCTAATCTTTTGTAAAGCAAGAGAGGTTTAACACACTAATGATGATTCCCAGACTCCTGTACAACTACAAGCCAGATTCCATCAGCCCCAAGTTGTACTCGCCCACTCACAAGTTTGCTAGACATTCACTGGGCACTTGTTTTGGACTAGGCATGGTGGTACAAGGTGCTGGGAGCGACTATGGACACATGTCTCTCGCGGACCTCACAGTCTAGTGGTAAACTACTGAGTCAATTGAGGCACAGAGAGGTAAATTACTTACCCACTGAGGTAGAGAGTGCTAGGTGATTGGAAGGTGGGATGAGAGCTGGAGAGGGGTACAATGCACAGGAGGTAAGGCCCTCTGACTGAGGAGCGAGGCTGACCACAGAAACCCAGTATAAAATCTGCTCACAAAAAGCATAATAATGCTTTTAATCTCACCAGGACCAAATTGACATTGTAGTGAATTGATCTGTTGCCAGACGGAACTCTGTACTCGCTCCATTGCTTTGAGGCATGCCACCAGTCTCCTGCGACATGATGATTCTGTAGGCAGCTTAAAACCAAGAAGTATGTGTCTCCAATTGTAGCACTGGGGACCATATTAAAATACTTTAAGTATATGAACCTAAATGTCCAGGCATCTGTGAAACTTCTACATGTAAAACTTTAGAAAACTCCTCTCGCCTCCATCCAGAGGGTTCTAATAAGTTATGTGAATTGAGGAACTAGAGATCTGTCTGTCATTTTCCCTACATACACTATTTTGGGTGTCCTAGGGCATAAATGTCACTCAGACGTATTTCTTAAGCAGTCTAAACATGATACAGATATATACAAAGGCGCCACATTTGGCCCCGTGTGTACACCTCACCAGTGCACAACACCTAACTGCAAATGTGAACCAGTGTAAGGCAACTCTTCTGTGAAGCAAACGCTATCCATCAGGGCAGGGCACAGTCCACGGCCAGCTGGCCAGCTGTCTTTCCTTGTGCTAAAATGATTTCAGGAGGCAAGAGGTCTACTTCACTGACAAAAGGCAGTGAAGAATTATCAAAAGAGCTGATTCTGAATGGGAAACCCATCCAGGAACTTACGATGGAGGCTACTCGGGAGAACACAACTGGCCTTCAGTGCTGCTACTAGTCTAGAATAAGAGCACAGGAGCCCTCGGAGGAGAGTTACTGCTGAGGATCAAATGGGCACATGATTCACCCACGCGAGATGGGGCACATAATTCACCCACGCGGGATGGGGCACATGATTCACCCATGAGGGACGCTCCGAAGACCTTTGTCACTCTGCACTGCTATCAGTCGCTCAATCTGAGAAGTTCTTCACTCACTGAGGAGGCTTGTCTTCATTCTCTGGGCATTGTGGATGTTTGCTTTTGGATAGAGAAGCCCCCATTCCATCAGTTGTTTTACCATTTGAGTGGTTCTGTTTTACTTCACAAAAATATACATCAGTGGGTCCCTTGGTGCTCCTGATATGCGTACTGTGATAGAATCTTCTCTGGGAGCCGGAACATCCAGTCTGGTTTCCTCTGGAGCCTTCACTGCAATAACAATCTGTTCTTGGGGAGCTTGAATGCCGTGAATATCCTGATAGATTACATACGCTAGTCTTACATTTTCTTTGTCATCTGTTAACTCCAACAATTGCTGGGCACAATCTTTAATCAACTCATCCAAGGCATCTTCCGTCGCTGACAGGTCGGAAGCTCTGCCTACTGCTTCTTCTGCTAGGGTGCGGCCCCAAAGTTGTTGAGTTCAGACCCTATCTACCGTATGTGGTTCTTAGATTTCTTTTCCACCAGTTCAATGCCATCCAAGAAATTGGTGATGTCATATACTCGCCTCTTTCAGACCCCAGTTTTGTGGCAACCTTAAGTCAAGAATGCCCCCCAGGGGCAGATCTGACAAGATCCATAAACTTCCGAGTAAAGTATACCAGCAACACATCAAACCGGAGCCTCTTCACTTTCAGAGCTTTTCTCATGGACACATACTGTACATTTTCTTCTAGATTAATCCTTATTTTTGATGGCAGTAGCTTCTACACGTTGATGGGGTCCCGGAAACAGCAGCGCATGGTTTCCTGCACAGGGTCCATCAGCAGGCTAGGCAGTCTCTGAGCCATCCCCTGCTGACTCATGTTGTCCTGCACTGTCCTGCATTCCTCCCGCCCCACGTGCCCTCCCGCCTTCGCATGAGGCTCCAGGTGCTTGTGGCTGCCCATTCCACCCATGGAGCACTGAGACTCCACCCACCAAGCACCCCGGGTCTCACTCACCCAGCTATGCACCCAGTCTTGGAGAGGATCAGAGTAGGCACGGAGGGGGACCAGGGAAACCCCGGCCATCTTTCCGCATGCCAACTTCTTAATTCCTAATCATGATACTATAAGAATTCCTAAAATGATATCAGTATTTATTAAGCTCTTTTATAGTAGGACTGCTATTAGGTCCTTTCTGATAGGAAACTGAAATGAGAACTTAGCCAGTCTCCCACAGGTTACCATGTAATTGCTTCTAGATAAGAACCAAACATTCTACTACTCAGCACACATTCCAAGAGGTTGTAAAACCATTAACCAAAGGTCATAGAAAGGGAACTGATGGTTTATTATAGGAGCTAGGACAGAAAATAAAGTTTTGATGGATTTATCTATACAAAACTTAACTAGTAACTTAGTTATGGTTTTTAACTCTCAATGAACCAGTAGAGCTGTGGTAGGTGATGAATGTTTAGCCAGATAATTATGCCTAATAGATATGCATGTAAATATTCTCTGTTATAACATCTTATTCGATTTATTATTTGAATTTATATGTAAACTTGTGATGAACTTTTTACCATGTAATCATGAATTCTGAAAGGTGTATAAGTGCTGAGGACAAAGAGAGTTATGTGAATTTTTCCTCCTCCTGCTTAGGATCATTCTGCTTTCCCCCTTTTTCTTAGAGAGCATTCATAAGTAACTTTACAACTTAGAAATAAACACTAAATTCACTTTTCAAAGTGTCCCTTTTTCTTCCTGAAACTTCAACTTGAAGGCTGACTTAGAGCTTTGCAATTCCTGCAGAAATAGAACAAAGGCTTCATTATTAATTCCCCAGCTGTTAGGCTATAGGTGTTAATCTCCTAAGCCTGCAGTTTTGAGGGGGTAGGAAGCAAACAGTTATATTTGTTTTGCTGTCAAAACTGCATTGTTCAAGTGTACTGAAGGTATAAAAGAAATAGGGAGTAAAAAAGTCATCATTGCTTCTCACATTCCTTCTGCTCCTCTGATATATTTTTACACAATAATTTTTGGAAGATGTAAATAAAAACATAAAAATACACTGGCATACAAAACTGTGTGCAAATGTTTGGCTTTTAGAGAAGCTAAGAATTAAATGGTTCATTTTGTGTTATTTTAAAATTTAACTCAAGTTATAAACTTGATTACTATATTAAAAATTAATTCATCATCTAAAAGGAAATAGTAGAAATGAGTTATGAGAATAATATGTTTTTGGATTGAGTTACTGTAACTTAGTCCTATCATGATTTCTTGGTGTGATGAGCAAGAGTTAACCTTAATTTTGCTTAATTTTAACTTTAACTTAAAGTCCTAACTTTCAAGGTCTTCACTAGAAAATGAAAAACCCAACAGGTATAGTACATGCTTTATATGACATGATGTATGTAAATGGTCATAGAGGACTTATTTGTGATGGTCAGAAGCTGGAAAGAACCCAGATGTCCCACAACAGAAGAATGGATACAGAAAATGTGGTTCATTTACACAGTGGAATACAACTCAGCTATTAAGAATGAGAACATCATGAGTTTTGAAGGCAAATAATGGAACTAGAAAATATCATTCTGAGTGAAGTAAATCAGACACAAAAGGACATGCATGATATGAACTCACTGCTAATTGGTTATTAGCCAAAAAAGTACAGAAAACCGAGGATATAATCCACAGAACTCAAGAAGGTTAACAAGCTGAAAGACCCAAGTGAGGATGCCTCAGTCCCACTTGGGAGAAAGAAGAAAGCAATCATGGTAGGCAGAAATAGGGAGGGACCTGAGTAGGAGAAGGGAGGGACAGGGAGGAGAAAGGGGGAACATGAGTAGGTATTGAGGGGTGAGGGAAATAGGACTGAAGCCCTGAGGACCAGCAGAAGGATGGTCTAAATTAAGGGGGTAAGAGTTGGGGGACCCTTATAGAAAGAACTTGGGAGGTCCATTTTATACCTGGGAGGTAAGAAACTCTCAGGACTCAAACGGTAGGACCTTAGATGAAGCCAGCAGCTTTTAATTCTCAAAGTGAAGAGAAAAGGTTTTAGGACGTTTTAGAAGTTATCACCTGAGCCGAGCGGTGGTGGCGCACGCCTTTAATCCCAGCACTTGGGAGGCAGAGGCAGGTGGATTTCTGAGTTCGAGGCCAGCCTGGTCTACAGAGTGAGTTCCAGGACAGCCCAGCCTGGTCTACAGAGTGAGTTCCAGGACAGCCAGGGCTATACAGAGAAACCTTGTCTCGAAAAACCAAAAAAATAAATAAATAAATAAATTAAAAAAAAAAAAAAGAAGTTATCACCATTATTCAGTATAGTGAAAAAGCTAAAAAAATCAGACACCATCAGTCTTTAAAGCCACACCAGAGTCCTACTCTGTCTCATTTCAACAGACTCCAGGCCAGGAGGCTACCAACACTGTTCACTTGACAAAGATCAGCACAGGCTCTTGTCTGATGACCTTGATTGAGCTTGCTCAAGTGTCTAAGGAAAGGCTGACCACTGTGGTCATATGACTAAGTATTAGTCAGTTGAATCTGAGCAGATATGTTTCAGACCCCAGGCCTGGTGCATATGTATCCCACATATAATCCACTACTCTCCCTAGTCACCTCTTGAATGGAAACTTCGCTGTTCTCAGGGTCATACAATGAAGGAGTAGCATAGAGCAACACAATGCAACATTTATGATCATGTGAAATGAGCCTAGGAACAAGAAGTTTATGGAAGCCACTCCTGGGGGACTTAGGTGGAAGCCACTCCTGGGGGACTTAGGTGAAGGAAAACCACCCAGCACACTTGTTCACTTTTTCCTAAGACATTTTCTCCTTTGGCCTGAGAAGTAGAGAAGGGAGAGAGTAGATGAGTCGTTCACATCATATCCCATGGTAAGCACTAAGCTTTAGCCTATATGGTCATACTGCACAATTGCCAACTGTAGGATGAATTCTAACAAACCCGAAGACATCAGGGACAGGTAATCTGGATTTCAACAAGAAAGTTGATCTCAAATGGCTGTTTTCTTGTATTGGGTCCTCAGTCTAATGGACTTCCAGAAATATGGATATTCATGTTCTAGAAATACATAAAAACAAAAACAAATTACATATGTAACAATAAGCCAGAATAAACAGAAGCACACAGAAGTCAATAAACTTGTAAACAAACATTTATAATGTTTTATCAACTTCATTTCTTCTATGGAATCCTTAACAATGGGGCCAGGGTAGGTCCCTCCTAGGTCAGAACTGTAGCAAGGCAGAATCTCTCACCAGAGCTGTGATCACCTGTGCCTGTGCTCTGATGTTCACAAAGGCTTGCTGCAGAAGAAGGGCTGAGGGAGCTCCCATGGTAGGAGCACATGACACATTTTCCCAGTCCACTGTGAACTCCAACTTAGAGTCTTAACACATTAGTTTTCAGTCCTACCTGGTATAATTTCTCTTCTTGAAGAAAGTGAATCCTACAGTGAGAAGAATAATCCCCAAAAGGACCATTTTCACGTAGAGAATGGTAAGCAAGGAAGGTGGGGTGCTGGTGGTACCTTCAAATACAGGCAAGGGTAAAATGTCATGTCAGTTCAATAATAGTTCTAAGCACGAAATTAAAGGCTAACACCTTTAAAATTTTTAACATAGTCTTAAAGTTTTAGAGAATATTAAAATCAGAAAACTTTATGAAGTATAATTCAGATACATCTCATACCAGTATTTCAGGATCAACGTTAGGAATCAAGTCTAGATTTTGTGCTTTATAGGCATTAGCAAACACTTTAAAATCAAGAAATGCACATTAAATATTGTTAAAATCTATAGTTAAATAGAAAAATGGGCAAATTTTTCCATGCAAATTTTATTTATTTTTATGAAAATATAATTACATCATTTCTTCCAGCCTTCTTCTTCCTCTACCATCCCCCAGGTCCCACCATCTACCAATGTATCCTCTCAAATTTCTAGCCTCATCTTTCTAAATTGTTACTATTACATATTTATACATGATATGAAAATACCAATTATGGAGCCATCCCTGAGAGAAGACTGCTTCTCCCACTCTCAGCACCCTTAGTTAACAATAGTTCTTGGCCTAAGGGTGAGGCCCAGTGAGATTTCCCCTTCCATGTTTGCATATCTATTGTTCAGGTCTTGTTTAGGCAGCCACATTATTGAGGTTTCATGGGTAATGCTTCCCTGACATTTATAGAAGACACAATCTTCTCACAGATTTCCTGTTTCTCTAGCTCTTATACTGTGTCTGTCCCTATTCTACAATATTCCCTGAGCATTAAAAGTAACAACTGTGTTGTGCATGTATCCGTCGGGGCTAAACATTCTATGATCTGTGTTCTCTGCATTTTGACCATTTGTGGCTTTTTGTGATGTTTTATACTGCTACTAGGAGCTTCTTTGGTAAAGGTTAAGAACCATGCTAATTGGTGAGTATAGAGTAGAACTTAGATAGGCATTGTGGTGGATCAGAGGAGGACTGTGGCAGATTCCTCTCTGAGATCAATGCCCTCACTAACACTTTGAGTCACTAGCTAGCTCTCCACTACCAGTCATGATTTTCCTCCTCTTGAGTGAGACTTAAACATAATTGGACAATTATTGGTTGCTGCCAAGGTATGATTGCCACTATCACACCTTAGGGACCGACCTTGCTGGTCATTGCTGTGGTTCATAAGCTTCACAGCTAGGTGGTACTACCTGATGCTTCCCACTTTGGTCTGCTTATACAGCCTCTCTTGTGACTAGGAAAGTTACTCCTTTGGGAAGATGTTTTCAGGTTCAATCAGCTAAGATCCTCTAAGTTCTCTGTCTTAAGTGCATCTATGATCCATCTTTTATACAAAAAAAAATCTGTTCTTTTGAAAAGAATAATTTCCTTTTCATTTTTTTTTTAAAAAGTAAGAATTTCACACATAGTATTGTGATTAAATTCACATCTAACCCTCCTCTAACTCCTTCCAAATCAATACAGCACTTCATTACCACACTAACTTTGTGTCTATTTTTTAATAACCCACTGGCCTCAGGTTATGTTGTCCATATACTCCTGGGTTGGAGCCTACTAGATGCAATACCCTTAGAGATAACTGACTCTCTCTCCTCAAGAAACCATTAACTGTCCATAACTCCACAGTTGACAGAGCAGGGACCCATGAGTCCCTTTCCATTCTGTGCCTGTGGGCATTATTCATTCATCAGTTGATGGACATCTTAGCTCTGTCCATGTTCCAGTTATTAGGGCTAGAGCATCTATGAATATGAATGGGCACATTATCTGTGTGATCATATAGGACATCTATTTCGTGTTTTCTGAGGAATAGTCACATTTGTCTCCACAGCAGCTACACCAATTGCTCTTCCACAAATAGTGCATGAAGGTTCCCTGCTCCCCACATCCATTGGCTTTTATTTTCATAGTATTAGACATTCAGCATAGATTAAGGTTAAAAATCTCAAAGAAAAAAAAAGGCTTTTGTAATGCCATGCATACTCTAAACATTAATCCTCTGTCAGATCTGTAGACAGTAAAGATGTTTTCCAGTCTATAGTCTGCCTCTTCAGTCTGTTAGCAGTTTTCCTTTGCAGTATAAAAACTTTGTAATTTCATGAGTCTCACTGAGTTTTTATCTTATTTCCTGAGCAACTAGAGTCCTATTCAGAAGGTTCTTACCTGAGCCTGTCCTCTACAGTGTACTCTGTGTACTTGGGGCTCTTTCCTGTGGAAGCTTTACAGTTACAGGTCTGACACTGAGATCTTTAGTCCATTTGGAATTTATTTCCATGCAAAGAGAAAAATCAAGTTTCATTCTTATACATATTGATATCCAATTTACAAACACTATCTTTTTCAGATGCTATCTATTCTTCAGTGAATATTTTCAGAATCCTAATGAAAAACTGAGTTGTTACAGGTACATGGAATTTTATGTGGGTTTTCAATTCTGCTGCATTTATCAATATGTCTGTATTTGTACTAATACCATTCTGGTTTTTGCTACTTTCCCTGCATAGTACAACTTGTAATTGGTCTGATGAAACTTCCACTGATGTTTTTGTTGTCACGGTTGTTTTAGATGACTTACAAACCACCAAATGGTGCTAAGTGAGGATGAAATGCTCTAAAGCATCTGAAGAATCAGAATGGCTACTCAACACTAGCTGTGAGTCAGGGGGAAGTGAGTTTAGGATAGTGCCTTGATGGCCTACTAAATGAAAGAGGTTAGGGGAAGGTGATTTTTCAGGGGAATGGAACAACTTGAAAGAAACATCTGAGAATAAATTAACCTGAATCATTTTTGGACACATAAAAGGAAATATGGAGATCAGATTTATGATAATCAGAATATATTTACAAGTTGTCAGACAGCCAGGACTACTTATAGAGACAATATATCAAAAAATACTAAAAGTTAAAAAATAAAATTCATATATGGTCTTTGTTTTCCATCTACTGAAAAGATAGGTCCTAAAAGAATTGCCAACAAAATAAAAATATCTTTAGTATGCCAATAAAATGACTGGTGTCTAGAAACTCTTAGAGAGCTTCATGGTTAGGGGCTATCACCAGAAAGACTAAATTGTAATTAGAGAGTTAGGACTTGGAGCCCTGTACTACCACAATCATAACCACTTAACATCTTGTGATGAAAAAATGGCTAGAGATTTAGGTAATCACCAATGATCGAGGATTAACCCTCGTGACTATGTAAAAAATTTTAATATAAATCCTCAATAGTACAGTTTGAGGAGCTTCTATATGGGGATAACATCTAGGACCTGGGAGCACAGAAATCTTTGAGATGGCATGAAGCTCTATATTTCTTCCTCCATAAAGGGTCCTATGAATCTCTTCAATTTGTCTATCTCTGTGTTGGAGTCTTTATGTTAAACCAGTACAGTAAACAAGGTGCCATCTTCAGTTTGATGAACTATTTTAGCACTTATCACTGAACCTGATAAGTGAATTATGGAAACATCCAGAATTTATAGCTAGTTGATTAGGAGTGCAAGCAATAACAAAAACTTGCTACTAGTGTCTGAAGTGTGTTTGTTGTCCTACTTAACTCTGTCAACTTGACACAGCCTAGAGCCTCCCTAGAGGCCAACACACTATGGGCAGCACAAACCTCTCTCCAGATGAGATAGGTTAGGGTGGGTCACAGGAGCTACCAACCAGCTTCATGTTTTCTGCTTCAGTTGTTGTCCTGATTTTACTCTTTCCCTGAACAGGTTTTAGCTACTCTATTTGCAACAAACAGAATAAAGGTAAAACATTTATCTTTCATGGAAGAATAAATTAAATATCAATTATTTCTCCTTTTTTAGAAAAAGGTACTCACCTTGATTGAGTTCTATGAACAGAGTCTGGTTACCAGCAGAATGAGAGACAAAGCAGGACACAGCAGACACATTGCTCTGCTCCCAGTGGCATGTGCTCCTGACAGTCACAGTGCCATTGCTGTGTGATTCATTCTTAGTGACACAATCCCCATCTGGAGACCAAGAGATCTGTGCAGCAGGCTTGCCTGCAATTGCCTCACAAACTGCAGTTCTATTTTTCCCTGGAAAGAGGGTTACTTCAGGGAGCACTGGAGAGATGAAAAAGAAATAAAGACTCAGTCTTGCACAAATCTCAGGGACATTTTTTCTAACTAAAATTGATGACCTGAAATCATTATTTGATATTGTCACTTACCCAGCACTTGGAGGCCATAGACTCTTATGAAGTTCCCTTCAGGTGTTACACAAATAATTCCCCTCATGCTGGAGGGCCACTGCACTGATCTGAAGGTCAGGACTGTGCTCAGGTGTGGAGGCCCAGGTGATGCTTCTGTCCAAGCAGTTGGTTTGATTGGTCTCCCTTGTTTCTACTTTGTAAACAAATATGCAGGAAGGCCGTCCTCTGGGGTGTATTATCCATGTTATTAAGACTGCTTTTGTCAGTGGAACAGAAGGGCGGCAGAGCAGAGCCTTTGTACCCATCTGTACAGACACTGTAGTGGTAAATGGATACACAAAGAGAGAGAGAATGGAAAAAAGGAAACCTTGTGAGTTAGGTCTATCCACAGTAACTTATATGAAGTTACACTAGAACAATGCTTGACTAATGGAAGTATTACAGCAATAGCAGATTTTTCTCACATTTCATTGTTTCTGTATGTTCAATCTATCAGAACTAAATACATTATTCATCTTCCAAAGTAATGGCTCAGGCATGTGGGCTGCTCACATCTTACACTATAAACCCTTACATTGCTTGTACACTTCTTAAAGAGTTCATAGTGGATACAAGTTTGCTGAGTGGTACTCAACAAAATTAACTGTCATAATCACTTGTGACAAAAGTCAATATGTCATCACTTTAATAGGAACAGATCTTGTTGTCAACAAGACTTGCTTATGACAAACATTGCATTAACATCTCTACTGTCCTGTACCAATGTCACTTGCCTCTTTAGGGTACTCAAGTCATCACAAGTCACATTCAAATAAAGGTCACCTAATCAGATGAAGAAAGAAATTCTTCAACACAGACCTAGGAGGGTGCTAATGCCACAGTCTTCCCATCACTCACTCTAAGATGGAAAAGGTTTACAGTCCAGTATTCAGGTTCTCTCACACCATATCAGTACATCATCATTACTTACTGTTTCTGAGCAAGGTCAACTCTCCATTCCCACAAGATAAGTAAGAAAATTACCTTCTGCCATATGTGATGAACGGTTCTGTGTTGGTTGATTCTTATCAGTCCAACTTGATTTTAGAAAATATTTAAATACATGTGCTTAGATATGTAAATGATTGTAAGCAGAAATTCAAAGTTTTATCATCACTGATATGTCAACATCTTGAAAATTTCATTTATCAGATGTTAATCAGTTGTTTGCCATTAATGCGTAACTTTATTTTGCCAAACAGTTTACAGTAGCCCTACCTTCCTTCTTCCAGCACCTTGCCAGGTTCAGTGTAGTCATACCACATAAGCTTACTTGATTAAACTCCTTTCTCCAGAACTCATAGAAACAGAATCACAAAGAATTCATCCTCTTGCTTCCTTCCAGCTGTTCTTCCTTGTGACTGAACAGTAGAATTGAGGCAGAACAGGGTAAGAGAAGAATGAGAACTCTTTCCTCTTTCTATATCTTCCTTGAGTTCTATAGAATTGTTCACAATTATAATGGTCCAAAACCAGGATTGGTTGCACAGAGAGGGAGACAGGAGAATCATGATGTCAGAGCAGCTGGCCATATCGTGAATTTGAGGCCAACCTGAACTACATACACTGCTTTATAAGAAAGAAAAATCATCATAATCAGCTTCTGAATCATTGACCTATGATAGTTCCATGCTTTCTATGAAATAATTAAAGACTCAGAAAAGAAAAAGTAGACTTGCTTATTATCCTAAGATACCTACCCTACTATGAAATGCTAGTGTGTTTCTTAATAGTAATATTTGACTAATTATAAATGTACATTTCAAACAAAACAAAGAGTGCCTATGCTGAATATCACAGAAGACAAGAAAGTACAGGAAATCTGCAATTAAGAACACAGAAGGATAAAGCAACAAAAAAAAAATTGGTCATCAGCTGGAAAAAGGGTAGAATCAGAAGACATGCTATTAAGCAGAATAAGCCAGGTTCAGTAAATTGAGTGACACATGGTATTGCATGTGAAAGCAAAATGAATCCAAGACCTGAAAGCGGTGGACTGGGAAGGTGTGGCAAGGGGAGGGCTGATGATGCGAAGAAGACATTTCTTCTTTCTTTCCTTTCTTCAGAATAGAGGGTGCATTATAAACCACAAAGCTATAGCCCTTGATTTTAATTGAAAATAAATTCTTTCATAAAATAGATTAAAGTTGTGGTTCCCTTCCCTGACTCCTCCTAGATCCTCCAAACCTACACAAATCCACACCCCTTCTTACTCTCATTAGAACTCAAACAGCAGATATCTAAAAAAAAAAATGATATAAGATAAATTAAAAGCAAACTGGATAAAAGGAGCAAAAAATACCACAAGGAACACATGTAGACACAGAGACACACATTCTCATGCACAGAAATCCCATTAAAAAAACAAAAACACCAAACCAGAAAGCATAATGTATAAATAAAAGATCTGTAAGGGACAAAATGCACAGACAAAGCATTATGATACAAAATGCCTGCAAAAAATACCATTGATTCCATGTTGTGTGACCATCTGTTGCTGGACATGGTACCTGCCCTTAAGTGTAGTTATATACTCAGTGAGATTCTTCATTTGTGATCAGTTATCACTTGGTGATAACTTCTGAGTTAGGATTCAGCCTCTGTCCAGCTCCCCTCTCACCATTCAGATTCCATCTGGCTTAAACCTGTGCCTACAAGGTCTTATTTACCTTGGAATCTTCCATGCCCACTGACTCATGCTATTTTTCTGTACTCTCTTCAGCAGACTTCCCTGAGCCTTAGAAGGAGGGATTTGATGGAAATATCCCATTTAGTAGTGTTACCTTTTCCCTATGGTACCATGCAGATTACCTTCCAGTACCATGAACAATAGTCAGTAGAGATGAAGGTTCTATGAGGCAGCAGCCCGATTTCTCCATGTTCCATGATTTACCTAGGTTTTGTCTTTAGCAATAGAGCCTGACCACCATGTTGTGGAAATGAATCAACAGCATTGCCAATACAGCCACCTGATTTTTAACAAAGATGCTAAAATACATGCATCAAAGGAAGATAATATTGACAACAAATCATGCTGTGAAAATTGCATGTTCCCTATGTAGATGAATGAGAACAGATTCCTATCTCGCATTCATATAGGAATATATGAATGATCAAGTGGACCAAAGACATTATATGAGACCTCAACCTCCTGGTGCTGTTAGAGGTAAAAGTGGAAGAAACATTCAAGATATAGCAGTAAGCAAGACTTTAGGAACTTAGGAAATATTCATTCAAGATATTGCAATAGACAAATGTGGTAATCACTCAGGAAATAAGGCCAACAATTGGCAAGAGATTTCACTAAGTCAAGAAGTTTCTGTACAGCAAAGGAAACAACTGAGTTAAAAGACAGCATACAAAATGGGAGAGAAATCTTTACTAACTATATATCTGATAGCAGACAAATACACAGAATATACAAACAATTCAAATAGTAACAAAAATCAAATAGTCCAATTAACAAATAAGTTAATAAAATAAGTAGACAATTCCTAAAAAATGAGTACAAATGAACAATAAACACATAAAATGTTCAGTATTACTAGCCATCAGAGAAATGAAATTAAAAATATAGTGAGATTAAATCTCACATTACTCAGAAAACAATTAGAAGCTGATGGTAGGGGGAGGTAGGCAGAAATAATGTAATAATATTTAATCAAACTAAAAATTAATTAAACAAAAAGAGAAGTATAAAAATCATACTACATGTAAACAGTTATATAGAGACAGATGCCCTCACAAACTGCTGAGCAGAATGTAAATTAGCCCATCCCCCACCCCCCCATGAAATGGGCAAAGAGACACCTTTTGGTGGTGGTGTTCTTATATGAGTCAGGGCAGAGTTGATGGCAGTCCTTTGTTCATCCTAGGGTGATGCCTGGCTTGGTGACTATTGATGTCTTATGTCTAGCACTCATAAAAATCAAAGCAAAATAAATCCAAGCATCACAGTACAGGAGAGGATGACAGACAGAGTTGTATGGACCACAATGCCACACCCACCTGCATTCCAGGACACAGCACAGGCAGATGATAGACACAAAACCTGCTTGCTGACATGCCAGGCAGCATAAAAGGGAATCACCCATGGGCCTGCCAGCCTTCAGTGGGAGCCATCACAATGTGCAAGGATCACAATGTGGTGGTCAGACAGACAAGACAGAGGAGAGAGCAGATTGAGCATCATGAAGAGGGATGGAACTGAAAACTTGAGGGTTATAAAATTAACTCAAAGGAATTCCTTTATACAAATGATAAAAGGGCCAAGAAAGAAATTAGGAAAACACAACCCTTTACAATAGCCAAGAATAATTTAAAATGTCTTGGTATAACTATAACCAAGCAACTTAAAGATCTGTGTGATGAGAAACTTCAAGTCCCTAAAGAAAGAAACTGAAGAAGATATCAGAAGATAAAAGATCTCCCATGTTAATGGATACATAGGATTAACAAAGTGAAAATGGCCATCTTACCAAAAGCAATCTACAGATTCATTGCAATCTTTATCAAAATTACAACACAATTTGTATAGAACTTGAAAGAGCAATTCTCAACTTCATGTGTCATTCTTTTGACCCTCTACCACAGGTCATTACTAGTAGTAATGTAAGATACCACATAACTACAAACAAAAATTATTGATACAAAATATTATCTGCATAGAACAGGGGAGATTGGAAGGAAGGAGATGAGAGGAAAGAGGAAGAAAGAAACTAGTGTCTCATTAATAGCAGGAAAACAAAAAAATTACTAGTAATTTCCAAAATTGCACAATGTTAATTGCCATGATTAAATATATACCTAGTAGTGAAGCTTCAAACTACATGAAGCAAAATTTAACTAAATTAAAGAGGGGCACATCGTTGACTGTTTCACAATCATTGATGGGGGTTTTGATGCATCTTCCTCAGAAATGAATAGAGCAATCAAAACTATAAAAAGCAGTATAGACAGAGTATATTAATAACAGTATTAATGACCAAATGATAATTAAAATGACCAAACAAGCATTCATTAAAACATTTCCAAAGTAAATAATATGTATGTTTTCAAGTATCCTCTGTACATTTATCAAAGTTCGTTATGTGCTGTATCACAAAACAAATCTCTACATATAAGAAAGTTTAGGGGCCAGTAAGATTACTCAGCAGGAAATGCATTCAAGTCATATGTAGTCAAGCCTGAGGATCTGATCCTGAACCCTTGGGAGCCATATAGAAAAGGATAACAACTCCTATTGTTGTCTTCTGGCCCCCACACCAATGCTGTGTCAAGGGTGCATCACACACACACACATACATACACACACACACACTAAATACATATATAATATAAATATATTGTATTTTTATATATATAGTTTTAAAACAAAGGAGAGGGAGGAGGTTAAATTAATTTCATGTAAAGGTCTCTCGTGCGTTCTTAATTGTTGAAAAAGGCTTGTTAATGGTATACTTGAACTCAGACATACTTTATACATCTTGAAGTAGAAGGACATAGCTGGCATTTTTGTATTTGAAGAAAAGTCAGTTTGCTTTTACATTGATCAGTCGCTTACGAACTGTGGTTCTGGAGAGACAGAGCTAAGGCAGAGAGCTCTAGCACTGTAGCTGGTGGGCTCAGCTGTCCTGTCCTCATAAAGGTTATTCAGACCCTGCTACCTCCTCATACTAGTAACTTCAACACTCTTACTTCAAATGCTTTAAGAAAGACTCCATAATCTGTGGCACCAGAGCATAAACGGCCTGCATCCAGACCACTCATCCCTGTTTTCCTTATAATGGACGAGGACTGCCCCCTCCCAGCTAAGCCCAGAGCCTTCACTTTACTCTGGATGCTTCCCTTCCAGATCCCCCCCAACCTACCCTTTTCTCTCTCAATACAAGTCAACTGTAAAGATGAAACAAGAAATCTAGTAAAGCATTTATTTTTCAGGCAGTCACACATCTTGAAATGCATGACAATGACTAATGGAATAATATCTTTGGTATTTGTAGAAAATTTTTGTTGAAAACCTGTTTATCAGAATAATCAACTGAAAAATAAATGTAGAGCGTAAATTGGTCCTATTAGCCTTCAACAAAGGTGCATGCCTGTAATTCAAGGAATCAGGAAGGGCTGAGGCAGGAGGATTATCATAGTCCAAAGTTAACCTCAAAGACAACTTCATTTCCTAAAATTTCAGAGTGTCAGACTTACCAGACATCAAAATATCAGTAAAGATCAGCAAGGTCAAAGCAGGAATCCTCCCAAAGGCATGCATCTAGGATGGAATCTAGCCAAACACAAATCGTAACCTCCTGGGTGGACTCAGAGACTACAGCTTGATCAACTTGTTTACACAGTTCACAGATTTAAGAGTGACTTTTCTTTCTCTTTTCTTTTATCATTATCTTCATCTTCAGTCTGCTGCTAGTTGGATGAATTAAGCCTGCACAGGAGAAAATGACACTGATGTTTGCTGAAAGAGAAAGAAAAAGCCCAATTAACTCATTCACTTTCTCACAATATTAAAAATTAACATACAGTTTATAGACAATTCCCTATTAAATCAGTAGTTTTTAAACGTAAATCGTATACTAGAAAATGAGTAAACCTTATGTGTATAGCTGATGAATCTGTACATCTACATAAACCCGACAAGCATTCCAAAATTTCCAAACTAAGGTAGTGGTTTTTGACTCAAAGCTCCCAACATGCCTTCCTTTATTGCTCCTCAAGAATGCAAACACAGCTCTAACACCTATGCATTTGTCATTTTGTTGGTTAATGAGCTTCACATAAGTGAAATGCTTTACTGACTTCATCCCTGTATGTGGCTTGACTTACCAAAGAATATATGGTAACTATTCATCATTTCTCTGCGAATTTGAATTGCTCTATTTGGTTCTACATATGTGAAGCTTCATGATAATTATTGATTTGCACTAACCTTTGGTGTGTATGTGCACACATTTTCTTGGCTACATACCTACAAATGAAAGGATAGTATGAGGCTTTAAATAAATACTTCCTGTCGAGGATTAACTTACTGTCTGCCATTTCTTTTTATTTTAAAACATTGTCCCAATACCAAAGAATGTGGCCTTTTTTAAAAAATAAAGTCATTTCCTCTACAAATAGTTAAAATGAAACTATAAGTGTTGGGCCCTAGTCCAGAGTAACTGGCACCCATACGAAAATAAGAATGGGCATTGCCATGCATTAGGAAAACATTCATGGGAAGACAAAGGCAAAGACAAGGGTGTGCTTCTTCTGCAAGTTAAGAAAAACAGAGATGTCCAGAAGTAGACATTTTCAAGAATCAGCTTCTTATTTCCTGTATGAAAAAATTTAGAGACTCTTGCAATGACAAACCACAGCAGAAAGACACTGGAGAGCTGAAGACACAACTTCCACTGTCAGCTCAAAGAAAGAGAAACCTACTGTGCAGGGTCACACCACCTTGCACCCAACAACAGGGAAACAGCAAGCTGGAGCTGGGGAGGACAGCTGCTGTGTGCAAAGCAAGGCAGGTGTAGGGAGCCTCCGGGATTGTGTAGTTTAAATAACCCCACGTGTTACATGAGGCATGGCTCACAAGACATAATTATCTGTAGGATGATACTTTTCCCCTTTTCATTAAAGACAGACTTTGATTCCAGCACTCAGGAGAAAGAATCAGATGAATCCCTGAGTTTGAGGCCAGACTGGTCTACAGAGAAAGTTCCATGATAACTAGGGCTATACAGAGAAACCCTGTTTTGAAGAACCAAAAATAAATAATATATAAATAAGCAAATAAATAGACAATAGTTAGATGATGGATAGATAGATGATTGGTAGATGAATAGATATATGATAGATAAATGATAGATGGATAGATAGATAGATAGATAGATAGATAGATAGATAGATGGATGATGATAGATAAGGATAGATGAGAGAAGAGAGAGAGAGAGAGAAAGAGAGAGAGAGATATTCTTTTTCTGTTGTGGCAAAATTTTCCAGAGGTTTTTATGCCTTCTTGGAACATTCAGGTCCCACATAAAAGACACTAAAAGCTCTATATTTATAACAGCCTTAAAGCCCTGGGCAGATATCAACCTCTGTGCTATTTGTCTACTTCCCTGTCAATAACCCCGAAATAAGCACATTCTTCCTGGGCGCTTTATCCACTTGGCCAACCCTCAAGGCCATATTCTCATAGATGGATACTATGGATATTACCCTATGGTTACTTCTTCTCTCTCTTCACCTCTCTGGTCTACCCTCATCATCTATGCTCAGAATCCAACCCCTACAAACCGAAAGCCCCACCTACCTTTCTTCTGCCCAGCTATAGGCTATAGGCATCTTTATTGACCAATCAGGGATAATTTGGAAGGGGAAAGATTACATCGAATCACCTCCTGTACATGAGGCTCTCCACATCCCTGAGGTAAACAGAACAGTATTTAACATTACAATGTTACATAATAATAATTACATAACAACAGACCAAATCTCAGCATTTCCCCATACAATATATTCTGATTAAAGTTTCTCTTCCCTCTATGCCCCCAAGTTCCTCCCCACCTCCTCTCTCATCCAGATCCACTCCCTTTTTGTCTCTCATTAGAAAAGAACAAACTTCTAAGAATGACAAGACATAACAAAATAAAATATAATAAGATAGAACAAAAACAATCACATTGAGGCTGGACAAGGCAAATCAACAGAAGGAAAAGAGTCCAAAGAGAAGGCACAAGCATCAGAGACCACCGTCATTCACATACTCAGGGGTCTCATAAAAATACTAAACTGAAAGCTATACTACATGTACAAATGACCTATTGCAGATCCCTGTAGGTTTGTACTTGCTGCTTCAGTCTCTGTGAGATCACATGATCTTGCTTAGTTGATTTAGAGGGCCTTGTTCTCCTGGTGTCCTCCATTCCCTCTGGATCTTACACTCTTCCACATTCTCTTCTTATTAGGTTCCTTGGGCTCTGCAGAGAGGGATTTGATGGTGATATTACATTTAGAGCTGTGTGTTCCAGGGCGTTTTCTCAGCAGCACTTGAGATGGGTAGACTTACTGCGGTTTCTTTGCATAATTATCTTCTTAATTGATACTTTTATATACTTGCTAGTCTTCCCCAGTATTGCTATTTGTTCTTTGATTTTTGAATAATCAGTGGGGAGTGTTTATCTGGAAATGTCTTGATTTCTTCTTCATTTGGAAGGGTATATTTTCCAGGTGTGGAATTGGTTTATGGTTTGTTCCCTACAGCTGTCTACATTCTTCATCCTGCTGGCTTTCTGCCTTCGTGGCTCATGTTTATTATATAAAAGTACCTTGTCTCTAGTGAGCTTCCCTCTGCAACAGCTTCTAGGAGTTCCTTTGTCCTAGGACAGCTTGGTTATAATTGTAACACAGTGTGGATTTATTTGTGCTTATAATATGTGGAAATCCTTGGGTGGCTTAAGTGTGAAAAGTCATGTCTTTCACAAGCTTGAATTTTGTGTTCCTTTCTTCAAATTTCTTTCCGCCATTTTCTCTGTGTCCATTCCTTCTGACATGGTGTTCCAGATGCTTTCCCACAGCATCCAGGGTGCTTTCATTTTTCTTCAGCTCAAGCCTGCCCCTTGCCATGCTCTCCGATTCCTTGGATATTCAGATTCACTGTGCAACACCTCGAGAGTCTTTTAGCTTAGTACTGTTCTCTGCAGCTCCAGAATGTCTATTAGGTTCTCTCACTCCCGACCTTTTATTTGGTCGAAACTGCATTCCTCTGCTTTTTTTCTCTGCCTGTGGTTCTCTTTTATCTCTTTAAACAAACTCAAAAGGCTTAAGTTAATCTTTTCTATGAGTAGGAAAGTTATCTGTGTTTCTGTAGAGACATTTCATAGTTCCCTGTGTGTAGGCGAGGATTTCCTGTTTCTTTGATGTCCTCGTTTTTAATTGTTAAACATAAACATTTGTGCATTATATCATAGTGTAGCTGACTAGAGTTAAGATGATACTTTTTCTTCTCCTTCTTCTTCATCTTCCTCTTCTTCTTCCTCTTGCTCTCCCATCCCTCTCCCTTCTCTCTCCATCTACTCTCTCCTTCTTGTGTTCTATCTATCTATCTATCTATCTATCTATCTATCTATCTATCTTAGGATTTTTGTTGCTACTTTTCAATTCTTCTCTGTTGTCTACTGAGTTTTCTAAATTAATTTTTAATTTTATATTCCTCATTATTTGGGCCTGGTGACATTTCTGTTAGCTTGGAAATCTGCTACTGATTTGAGAATGATTTCCTTGGAGAACTATATCTCAAAAAAGTGTTTCCACTTTTCAGATGAGCCCTGTGTATCTCTTAGGGAGTTTGCACATCTACCCAATACTTCATTTTCTGTTTACCTGAATGTAAGCCACAGGGGACCACCCAGGCTTTCTCAGCTCTTTTCAGAGCATGTGTCCAGGCCTAGATATATTGGTAGAATTTCTATTTTTTTCTTTTTTTTTCTTTCTTTCTTCCTTCCTTTCTTTATTTCTTTCTTTCTTTTTTGGATAGAGTTTCAAATCCCCTGCATGTGTGGGAAGTTTTCAGAATTAATGCCACCCCACAACCCTGCTGTATCCCAGTGCCCAGCTTCTTCCCTTTCCTATTTTGGTCTTATCCTGCTTATCCTAGATTTCAATTCCTCACTCAGATAGCTGCTGTAAGTGGGGTTTTGCAAATCAACTCAGGAGGCTGCTTCAGCCCTGTGAGGATTCTAAGGTAGAAGCAGCAAAAGCAGGTCCCTGAAAACCACCAGACAGGTCAAATACAAAAATACAATCACTTATTTTTATTATCATACAAAGAATTATGTTTAAGCATGGCTGTTTTCAAACAAAAATATGTCTTGTTTTCCTCCCCACACAGCTCTTGATCACCCTCCCGTTCACCATCCTATCCCCTGTATATAGTCTCTTTCCACTCCCATGTCACATGGGACATCCTCCTCACATTCTCAGTACTTTCTGTTCCCTACTCATGGTCTCCTATTGTGCTAAGAAGCAGTCATGAACCCCAAAATACCGCCAAGGAGCCATTTCTGATGTAATCACATTAGGGTCTCATTATTACAAACTCAAGTTTGGGCTTACTCACTGCCACCCACAGCACAGTTTGGTAAAGGAACCCCGAAGTCTCATTGGAACAAGGTTTTATAGAAAAATGGAAGCAAGGCAGGGTTGGGGGTATTCATCCTGACAAGCATTGAATTGAATGATTATTGTAAGCTGACAGCTGAGTGCTCTGAAGAAAGTATAACAACACATTGTTATTACCTTAGTCTGTTAATAGAATCTAGACCCTTTTCATTCCTTGCTATTAGGAATAATGCAGCAATAAACATAGATATGCAAAAATAACTGTGTTAGGATATTGAGTCCTTTGGGCCTATTCCTTCAGTGATATAGCTGAGTTACATGGTAGCTCCACTTCCATATTGATTTCCATAGTAAGCACAGCAGTTTCACTCTCACCAGCAGTGAGTGAATAAAGTTTTCTCTTTCCCACATCCACATCAGTGTTGTAATTTGATTACTTGATCACACTATTCTGGCTGGGATGAGATGGAGCCTCAAATGGTTTGGATTTGCATTTCTCTGATGGCTAAAAATCAAAACAAAGCTCTTCAAGGAAAAGGCTGTTGAGTTTGCTTCCAGTTCCATGATCACTACACAGCTAGGAAGGGGGTGGTAGGCAAGTGAGTTAAGATGCCAACCCTTTTCTCTTCCTGAAGTTCAGCAGCTCTCTCTCACTGTTCATACTGTGTCTCACAGTTTAAAAATGTACACTGGGGGTGGCTTAGTTATTGCCTGGGTGGAAGACAGTGCTCCAGGGCTATGATCCTGCCATTTTTTTCTGAAATGACCCAGTAGATTTGCTTTGAAATGGTTTGGAGGCATGTCTCTACAACAGTTTCTGACAACAATTTTGCTTTTTACCCCAATCCTAAAGTACCCTGACTGACTCTAGAAACTAAACTCTGCTTATTTTATTGAAGATAGATAAACTATCTCCTACACAGAAAATGTGTTCATTTTCAAGGTGACAGCCTTTCACCACAAGTGCCTTTACCGTCTTTTTCTTCTGGAACATGTCAGGTTCTCTGTCTTGCCCTCCTTTAACAGCCAACCTGTGTCACCATCCCCCACTGCTCTGGACAGCCCTTTAGCCCTTCCTCACCTGCTTCTCTAGAGTGGGCCCCCTTCAACATTTAAATACTTACCCACATGGATTTCCTGTTTGGGCTGATGTTATCACAGATATTTTCACCACAAAATAAACCATTTCGTGTAATAGCATTAACTGCATGAGCAAAAAGACCACACATACTTGTAAAGCATATAAGCTCTTCGTACTTTGAGATCTCTTGAGCTCTTTGTTCATTTCTCATCTGATCCACATGCTAATTTGCTCAAAGGCTCACAGGTGCTATGTCTTCCTGACTTTGACAACACAATGTTCAACCTATTAACACCCTCAAACAATTTTGATAATCAGTCAGAATTTGGTTTGCTCTGCGGGTTGGGCCTATTTTGTTTCTGTCACTCAGAATGAGCACTAGTCCTGGTGACTCTGCTTTGTCTGATCTCACCACATTTTAATAAATAGCATCACAAAAGAAAGAGACACTGTGAACCAAAGTGAGCAGCATGGGATTTACTTTATCCTGCCTCAACATCTATAACAAAGTGTACAGATCTAAACTAAACCAACAAACAAATAAGTAAATAGGAAAAATTGGTGGCTCAACATTTAAGAGCATGCAGTGCTTTCACAGAGGACCTGAGTTTGATTCCCAGCACCCACATCAGATGGCTTTCAACCATCTGCAACTCCAGAGCCAAAGGATCTGACAACCTATTGTGGCTTTTGCAGGTACATACACATGGTGCACATGCATACATGTAGGCAAATACACAAGCACATAAAGTAATAAAATTACTTCTTATCTTTAAAGAATTGAGGTCAATGGACACAGTGTAAAACTGAAGACATAGTTTTACAAATGGACCTTTGTAATGGCAAAATGACAGTATCTGAATATGGCTCGCTCTCTTTGTGTTTTAAAGAATTCCTTTAGCATCATCCAATATAATAAAGTTATTTTTTCTTTTTAAAAATGACAGGAGCTGGAGAGTGAGTCAGCAGTTAGCAGCATGCACTGTTCATGCAGAAGCCCTGAGTTCAGTTCCTGGCACCAGTCATGCAACCTATAACCTCCTATAACTCCAGCTCCAGGGGATCTGAAGCCCTCTTTTGGCCTCTACATGCAATTGCATTCATGTGTACATACATCCACACAGACACACATGCATACATATACTTAAATTTTTTTTTAATGAATCTTAGGAAAATATGGTAAGAAGTACTCCAGGCTCATTGAAATAGATGTTTTCTGTAGATGTCTCCCTTTGTTTATCATGGTTCTTTTAAATTTGTCGAAAATCTTACATATTATGGTAGGCCAGAAAATTTCTGCTCAAATAAACTCCATTAGAGAAAAGTGGGGAAAAGAAAGCAATTATATTTTAATTTTAAGTTTATAAGAAATGAAGTGGAAAGCACAATGTATTTCTAATACCTCTGCCCTCTACACAATCATAGACTCCCCCATCATCCACATTCCTTACTATTCATGGGAACACTGATGTGATTTCTGGAGCTTAGGGAAGCAGATCATGTAAGCAAGCCCATCCTTGCTGCACAGCCTGATAACCTCTAACAAAAGCCTCAGCCTCAGATAAATGATAAAACAACAATTTTTTAAATGACAGAATATTGTAACATAAGGTAGCAAATTCTCAACCAACAGTAATGACATACAAGATCATCAAAAGACCTTACTGTCTCAAGAGCTAGATACGCAGTATAAATATTGTACCTAATTTTGCTATCTGACAGCCAGAATAAATTGCTTGAAACTACAGATATTGTTTCCATGATTCATAAAAAGGCTCAGGGCAATTTTCACACATGTGTATTAACAAAGTATCTGATATCAAAAACTTCTCTTCATTATAAGCCTTTAAATTGTGGTTTTCACACTTCCCACTTTGTAGGTTTTTCTAGAGGACAATTGTAAGAAATATGTGAAAGGTGCATCTATCTAGTGCATCATGGATCATAAGAATCAGTTAATATTCAATATTAATATTCACCCAATGAATATTAATAAAACTTCTTTAAAACTCAAAGCACGAAACTCGGGGTGCTTCTACGCCCACCTTCTTCAGGACAACCCATTCCAACCTCTTTTGCAGTGCTTGCTATGCTTTGCAAATAAATTTCTGTATAACTATGTGTGCCTCTTCATTGAATTTTTGCTTTCCCAGAGAAAGTAACCAAGTGACACCATAACACCACAAATGTGGTACATTTGTTATAGCTGACAAACCTACCCTTATGTTTGATTATCATTAAAGTCTTTAATTCATACTGTTTCCACTCAGGCTGCATATGATAAAGATATTTTTAATCTCAAATTCAGAAATGGCTTCAGTTTCTTGTTCTAGTTTAAAACAGAAATAATCAAAGTGATATTTTCTTTAAAATCAAATTTTTAGATGAAAGTATTTTTCATTTTTTGTGTGTATGGGTATATTATGCCTGCATGTATGTTTTTGCACCACACATGTGTACAGTACCTGTAAAGACCAGAAGAGGTGTTAGATTCCCTGGAACTGGAGTTGTGAGCCATTATGTGGGTGCTGTGGACAGATCCCAGGTCCTCTGATAAAGCAACTAGTACTCTTAATCATTGAGCTCTCTCTCCAGGTCAGGTGAAAGCATTTTTTAACTCTTTTTTTTTTCAATGCAAGATATATACCTACATGTATCACCACAGAAAAGCATTCAGCTAATACTAACAGTGTATGTGACCCATAAAAATTAAGGCACTTGTGTTTTTATGTATTTTAAGTTCATGTAAAAAGTATATCTCATTTTCTCAAAAATAAAATGTCGTTTAAAAATAAGAAAATTACAGGATCTGACCAACACCAAACAACATACATGGCTGGACCTAGGCCTCTATGCACATATGTGGCATTTGTGCAGCTTGGTCTTTGTGTGGGTCCTGAACAACTAGAACAGGGGCTATCCCAAAAGCTGTTGCCTGTATGTGGTATATGTTCTTCTAGTTGGGCTGCCCTGTCTGACCTCAGTGGAAGAGGAAGCGCCTAGCCTTGCAGAGGTTAAAGAGCCAGGGAGGAGGTATACACAGGGAGATCCCACCAACTCAGAGAAGAAGGGGCAGGGGAGGGTGGAAAGATTGTGGAGGGGTGACTGGGAGGGGGCTGGATGTAAAGTGAATAAGTAAAAAAAATTAAATTTAAAAAAATAAGAAACTTAAATGCCTAAAGGACCACTGGTAAATACTTCTACAGTAAAAGCTAATGCACATTATAACTAACAAGCAAACTCTCCTATTTGCAAAGTAGTACATGACAGCTTAAGGGAGTGCTGTGGCTTAAATCTAAAACATCCTCAATAAGTTCATGTTTGGAATGCTTTATACCCCAGCTGGTGGGACTATTTTGGAATCTAAGGGCTTTTAGGGGGAAAAAAGCCACTCAGAACCAGCCCAGTATGGTCAGGTCTTTGAAGGGTATAAGTAGATCTATATCCTGCCTCCCACTTCTTCCTGCTCTGCTATGATGTAAAGATTCTCCAATGGTGACACAATCCCACCACCAAGGACATCAGGCCACAGTGAGTCAGGAAGTGGAGGAAGGGGAAATACCAGCATGCTACTTGCTTGTACATGTCTCTTTTATTCAGCCAATGCTGTGATGCCACCTCTAATCAGTCAGTATGAGTCTTTCCTATCAATAAATCTAGGAAAGCCCTCACAGACACCTCAATCTCAATACTAAATCCAGCCAACATGAAAATGAAAGTATCATGAAAATAAATAAGAAAAAGAAGAAATAAAATCAATGAGAAACTTGAAACCCCAAGAAAAACCCCAGAAAACATTTCAGTTTTGTGGCTAAAGTATTATGAATAATAGGTAGAAAAATTCTATTACTCAATTAATGCTAAAAGTAGCAATGTGTTTATAACATAGACAATGGCTCAATGAAGTCATCTAGGAGAGCACTCATTTCTAAAGCTCCTCAGTCCTCTGCTCTACTCACTTTGACTCCCACTGTATTTCTTCTGCAGCTCACAAGAAACTTCATGATTCTATGCTCTTCTTTTGTAAGCACCGTAATTTATAATGACATCTTGTTACCATATCAGAATTAAAGCCTGAAGTTCATAGCAGACTTCTCAAAGCACTCTCTAGATCCTTCCCCATATACACACACACACACACACATAACATATATTAGGCACTATGTCTATAAATCTACAAATCCACTATATCAGGTCACAAGAGATATTTCAAAAGTATAATTAAAAATAACAGAAGAGGTAAAAAGCCACTCTAAAATAATACATGGTTTTAATGATTTGAAAGAAAAACAATAAAATACCTATTTTGTTTTTTAGAAAGAGTCATGAAAGTTATTTCTCAATGATAACAACAAGCTGGAGACAATAGAAAAGAAATACATTATTAGCATTAAATGGAAATAACTGTGTGTGCTTCTGGGTATTTAGAAATGAATGTATAGACATAAATGGATAAGATTGTAATTTTTCTAAAGGAATAAATTTAATTCCTATCAAAAGGCTAAGTCAACTGATGGCATTGACTGCATTATATACCACACTCCAATTCTTTAATGAATCTATTTAGGAATGTAATAGGAGAGAATGTGAGAGGAGGATTGATCTGAGGCCAATCTCAGTGTAACCTCAGAAGAGAACACAAAAGAGGAACTGAAATAAATGGAAAGAAGAGCAAAAGACCAGTTTAAGTCAGTTTGAATTTTGGAAGAGATAATTCAGTGAGTGAAGAAGTTTTAATAACTAGATCCATAAATTCCAATTACTTACCGGTCATCAGACACTTGCTCCAAACAAATGACCAGCAGAGCAGATCTCTGGCTATGTGTGCTCTTTGCAATCACATCCTGTGGCTTTAATCAATATTACAACTTCCTCCCTTGGTCTAGAGCTACACAGTTGGTTTCCGTATGCTATTCTTATATACTCAGTGCTGTCCAGCCCTCAGAAAGGTGTCATAAACAAGGAAAGAAAATTGCTTCCAGTTTAAGTTTTTAAAAAGCAAGGGAGCTACTGAATAGTAGCTAAGGATAATTAGTGAACCTGAATTAAAGGGCTTAACTCTGGAGTAAAACATTTGACTTCAACCTGTACCACAACTGTTCCCTAAACTGTGACTTGAGCAATATAGATGATTTTTAACATAATAGCTATATAGAAAGGAATTGAAAAAAACTTTGCCAATTTCCCATGACATGGTATTTCTCATAAGGTATGTCTTGTGCTGGAATCCTCATTTGTATGACTAGACCCCAGGCTTTTCCATCCTTCTCTGTGACTCTGAAATGGATTCATTAGCAGCACTGGCGAAAACTGACAATAAATGTAAGTAGGTCAACAGGGAGGAAGAAAGATGGGTCATAATATTGCTCCTGTTGAGATGTCACATTCAATGTCACTACTGTGATCAACTCATCTGGGCACTGGAACAGGGATGTGGAGGTCAGAGAAAAGAAGATCCCCAGGTTCCTTGTCAGTCAATCCCCTTGAAATATCAAACTCTTGTTTCAGTGAAAGACTCTTTACCATCCACCCACACTGCCAAAAAAAAAAGCAAAACAGTGAAGAACAGTAAAGAGCAGTTGAGAAGATACCTGTAGACAATTAACACGAGCACTGCACACACATACATACATCTTATACATATACACATATTAACAAACTATATATTACATGTGATATGACATGTATATGATAGATATACCAAAAATAAACAAACTTTGAAGTGGCCACCTTTTGTAGGACCTTCATTAGTATGTAAATCTCTAGGGCCTGAGGTCTGTAGTCACACCCTCTACCTGTCCACCTTTTGTAGCCAGGCAGGACTCCCGGTGGAGGGATAAGGACATGAACTCACCCACAAAACCTTCAAATGTGTTGTTCCACA
Source organism: Mastomys natalensis (assembly GCA_021653895.1). Classification (NCBI taxonomy): domain Eukaryota; kingdom Metazoa; phylum Chordata; class Mammalia; order Rodentia; family Muridae; genus Mastomys; species Mastomys natalensis. Next base: position 792,779 of record JAJTUV010000035.1, read on the forward strand.
TGCTTTTTTGGAACTGAATAAGTAAATAGGTTAAAACAGAAATTATGAACAAGACATTGATTTCTGCTAATGCATATTATTGGTTTATAACTGTAACAAATTCTCCATGCAAATATGGGGTTCTACTACGAGGTACTGAATAAGTGCATGCATCATTTGTTCTGGGAAATCTGTTGGGCTATTTCATCACTAGGTGAACATCACCAAGTGTACTGATGGAAACCTAGCATGGTATAACTCATTTAATGTGACCCCCTGAGGGAATCCAGATATATAGCAAATGCAAGATAGATAAAGCCGTTACTAGTGTAACATGTCACACTGTTTTAAAGTATTTTTATAAGTGGAAATGCACTACAAAATGAGTGGAAGAAGACAATAAATACAAAAGGCAGCAACAGCATTTCTTGTTATAATTATTAGCTACTGCATATTTCATGCTAGTGCTTGTGATATCTTTTTTATACCACAGAAGAGCAGCAGGCTCATTTACATCAGCATTGCTCAAACACATAGCAATGCACAGCACAGCATGTCCATGTACACTGAGACATCCATGGCCTCACTCCATAATAGAAATGAAACATTTCAGTTTCATTTTAATCTTAGGCTTATGTATAAAATAACACGAGTATATATATGTCTGTATAAAACAGAGTAATTTAAGCTAATAAATTATATTAACATATTTTTTAAAAAAAAAGTAGAAAGGTGGTGAAGATGTAATTGAAAGAGGGGTTATGTTCTGCCCCAGCAAGCTGCAGAACTTGGCAGTTTCAGCCATGTGGTCCTGGCTTTAAATCAAGGGAAAAAAAAAAGGCATTGAGGAATTTCCCTTTGAAACTAAGAAAAGCTACTAAGGCAAGATGTGTGATAGGGGTGTCTCTAGATGGAGACCTAGGGAGGCCATTGTGTGAAGCTGTAAGGTGAATCCTGGATTGCCTTGGAGACCTTAAGATGTCAGTGATGCCAGAGCCATTTCAGCAGGATACCTGCTGAGGAAAACTGCTAACAGCAAGTGGAATCAGCCCAAGAGAAAGAAGTGTCTTGCAGTCATTCATTCATAGCTACTGCCCATACCTTTAGCGGTCTAATAACTGTTTTACATTTAGCATTCACATTTTCATATGTCCAATGTCTCTATCAATACTGTCTTATGTCAGGGTCTGATATGGCTTTGTTCACATCTGAGACTCATCTTTGTAAAAAATAATGAAGACATCTACAGAGCTTTGTATAATCTTTGTAAATGAGGCTCCCCAACTTTGTCCCAAGCTCTTAAAGCCACTAAATTACATTGTTCTACAGTAGCAGCATCAAATTGAATCTATTCTTGTATATCAGAGTTTCACCCTACACCCAGCAACTGATCCTTTACTATATTCATTCCCCTCACTCACTTTTACTGTTCAATATTTGTAGTTTCTTCCCTCTACCACGTTAACTATTGCAACTGTGGACTGGCCTCTAGTACAGCTGTCATCAATCCCTTCGAGTCTTGGGAATAATTCTATTTTGAGTAAACACCGTTATTTAGAATGTGTTTCACATAAGATGAGTGCATCTCATATGAAAGTATGACCTCTTTAAAATACCTTAGATCTATCATTTCTATAGGACACCATCCTATCTCACATTACCTTGTTCCCCATCATTAGCAGGAATATACTAGGAAATCTGATGGTGGTGATGTCATAATCCTAGACCACCCCTCCTCCTACTCTGGCAGCATGGTAGGTTTGAGATTAACCCTCTCTCTCAAAACATCCTCCCACTTTTTGAGCTTTCCTCTGACCTAACTCCCCTCCAGCACTGTTTGTTTCTCCCTTTCCTCCTGTGGGAAACTCCTGCTTTCTTTCTCAGTCACTAGGATTGAAACTGTTTATTCTCCCTTGTCTTGTGCTCCTCATCTCCCCAGCACTTCCACATCTACCTGCAATCTTTCCAGTAGCACAGTCAACTCTGCAAACCTTCAGAAAACAGAGAACAGAGTGAACCCTTTTGTTTTTCCACTCCAACCAGTTTTTGTTTCTTAGATCCCTCCATTTCCACAATTTTTTTAGTTGCACCGTCATTTTCCCAATGTTTTTTAAAACAGAATATAAAAAGAAAAAGGGGGAAAAAATAGAAAAAAATCCCTTCTGGGAGCAAAGCAGGGCTATCCCAGTAGTAGTAGCCACAAAAACTTTTTGCTGGTGTCTTGAAAGACAATATCTATCCCTTTGTCCCTTGCTGTTTTCCCTATGGCATTTGAAATTAAATTTCCCATTCTGCTTAGTCCCACATTCTGGCACCACTTGTACTGGATGGGTTCTTCTTTCTTCCACCATTCTCCTTTGTTCCAAACTGCTAACACTAGATAGAAGATAAAAACTGATAGAGAGGAAGTGAAAAAGATCCCTGAATAAAATAAGAGGTCAGAAAGTGGCCAATGTTGTCTTTAGACTACTTCCTGCTTATTAGGAGTGTCAAGTTTCTTGGGGCAAGTTTGATCTTCACCATCAGGGTATCTAATTTCCTCTTCTTTTTTCTTTGAGCATGACTACATAATAAATAAGCCAAGACCAACAGAAACCATGAGTAACCAACCAACAACCCCACCCTGACTCTAAGGTCCCTAGCATTTTTATGTCCTCTGAAAAGTCCCCAAGTTCTAAACATCACACAATCACAGAAACTACATGTTGCTGGCAAAATCACACCCCTGCTAGAACACAAGTCAAATCATAGATAGCTCTTATGGACAGTCTGAAGCAGCTCCATATCCCACGTCTGGAATTAAAATGAAAACATATTCTTATAATATATATGGGCATTTTAAAGAAAGCAAAATGTCAAAAATTGTCACGATCATGGTGGATATGAGGGTCTATACTATGGTTATGAAGAGTTTCAAGTTGGAGCTGCAGGAAGGGTCCACAGAGGAGCAAGGGGTGCTGCTCCATCCAGAGGTCACGGGGCTGTTCCTCCCCTGATAGAGCCAGTTATTCACAAAGAGGAGTCTCTGGATCAGCAAGAGGCATTCATGGTGCAAGAGGAAGTGCCCAACAACAAAAAGAATAAGGAAGAAAGGGAGTCAAGGTCAGTCTTGACCTGCTACAATGAAGACTGACTGACTTGCTATGTGGGATTACACAAGAAGCTTACAGTGGGGTAGTAAGAAGAAAAATCAAGCAATCTTTAAAATCTTGACTGTATAGGAGTTTATTCTATTGCAGAAGATCTTCCTATGAAAACCATGGAGTCAAATATGGGACTTGTACTTTGACATGAATTTCTTTAACAATTTCTCTGCAGTGCAAGTAGTAAAACTAGCGCTACTCTATTTTCCAGCTGTTCCAACAAAAATTCTTCATAATTTTTCACATGGTATCTTAATAAAGAATAAAGTTCTTCTCTTTAAAATATATGCCTAAGTAGATTTTCTCCTCTTTTTTGAGTTAAGGCTCTCAGCAATGGTATTCTGAAATATTTTCTCGAACGTGTGCATTTAAATTTCATTGCAGTGATACAGCTGAATGCTATCATTGGTACCCTTAATTTTTTTTCTCCTAACCAAGTTAATCATCACTGTCATATATTTTTTGTAATCACTTTTGAATGGTGTTCAGATGTAGTTTCAGGTATAACCATCAGAGCTGATTAATCAGGCATTCCAAACAGTGGTTCTTTTCAGAACCTTTTTTAAAGTTTGGTTAACTAACTCAATAGCAGAGGATTAAACTGTCTGTACTGTACATAAAAAAATCTTTGTAGATAAAAGCAAGGCTTGTTAAACATGATATGAGCAGGCTTTGAGGTCTTACATATGCCCAAGCTACACCCATTGTGATACACAGTCTCCTTCTGCTACCTGTGGATCAAGATGTACAACTCTAGGCTCCTCTGGTGCCATGTCTGCCTATAAACTGTGCACACTCCCTACGATGATAAATGGACTAATTCTCTGAAACTGTAAGCCAGTTCCAATTAAATGTTTTCATTTATAAGAGTTGCTGTGGGCATGGAGCCTCTTCACAGCAATGAAACCCTAAGACAATGAATCTTAGACATAAGAAATGACATTTACACACAGTTTTCTTTCTGTAAATTGAGACTAATTGTTTTTCTTGGGATATGGAGTCTAAATGAATTAACACATGATAGCTTCTAACATGTAGTAAGTGTTCTATAAATATCAACATTTGTATTTTTAAAGTGTTGTGATGGTGTGGTGGAATTATAGAAAATTGAAGAAAAACAAAAGATTCTTCAAAGAATCTTGGAAAAATTTTTTTCAATCCTGAACCTGGATTAATGTATAAGTCTTCCAGGGAAGTGCTTCACCTATATAGGAAGGTGATCTCTATAATGGAAAATCTAGCAAGCATTACAAGAATATACATGTAATACCATGAGTAACTTGAAGAGATAGCCTGGAGGTCCATATCATTCAATAGTTAGAAGTTCATTCCTATGGTCTCGTTTCTATCTTCTGTAGACCTTTGTAATAGAAGACTTCTCTCTAAAGCCTGTTCCCCATGTCTTTAGCATCAATCTTTCATGATTAGAAGGGCAAGAGAGTGTGACAAATAGCTATTGATTCAAATTAAGAAATGTTAATTGGACATAAGACAGAAGCAATGATTAACAATTTCCATGCATCATCTATATCAGGGAACACAATTCAAACATATTTTTACCTAAAACATGTTAAAAGGATAAACATGGGGAATGAGGAGATGGCTTCATTGGTAAAATGTTTACCATGCATGCATAAAGACCTGAGTTAACGATTCTCAACAACCAGGTTTTAAATAAATAAATCCAGTTTTGTACACTTGCAATTACAATACAGGAAAAGTAGGGGTGAGGGGTCCCTGTAGCTTGCTGGCCAGCCCATCTATCCCAAAAGTAACTTCAGGTTCTGTGAGAGACCTTATACTAAAAATACAGCAAAGACAGGGACAGGAGTGATTGCCAAATGGCCAGGAGAATGAATGGAAATCTGCAGCTGACAGGGGAGGAGAGGTAAAGGGTCATCTCCAGATGAGACAGAGACCTGGAATAAGGAAAGTCCCCAAAAATCAATGGGAGTGTCCTTAGCTGTTATAGCACTGGGGGTATGGAACTAAAGAGGCCACCTCCCGTGGCTACCAGGAACCCCAATGGAACAATTGAGACACAAACCCACCCACAAAACTTTCAACCCAGAATTTATCCGTCTACAAGAAATTCAGGGATAGTAGGATAGAGCAGAGACTGAGGGAATGGCCAACCAATAACTAGCCCAACTTGAGATGCATATCATGAGCAAGCACCCATCCCTGACACTATTACTGATACTATGTCATGCTTCATACAGGAGTCTAGCATGGCAGTCCTCTGAGAGGCTCCACCAGCAGTTGACTCAGACAGATGCAGACACCTATCAGCCAAACAGTGGATAGAGCTTGGAGACTCTTATGGAAGAACAGGAGAAAGGATTGCAACCTCTAAGGAGATAGGAACTCCATAGGAAGACAACAGAGTCAACTAACCTGGAACCTTGGAGCTCTCAGAGACTGAACTACCAACCAGAAGAACATACACAGAGGTGACCTAGGCCTTCCCACACATATGTAGCAGGAGTGCAGCTTGGTCTTCATGTAGGTCCCAAACAACTGAAGTAGGGGCTATCCCAAAACCTGTTGCCTGTACATGGATATGTTCTTCTAGCTGGGATCCTAGGCTGGCCTCAATGGGAGAGGATGCACCTAGCTTCACAAAGATTTGATGTGCCAAAGTGGGGGATACTCAAGGGTGCACCCACCAGCTCAAAGGAGAAGAGGGATGAAGGGACAGATTTTGGGAGGGGTTCCAGGAGGGGGATGTAAAGTATATATATATAAATATGAATATACAAATAACATAAAAATATAGAAATTCATAAAAATAAATAATCAAGCAATATTCCTCATTGATCTACCTGAAGCAAACATTTATGGCTTTCATTGTAAACATCCATATAAGTAAAGCATTCAATAAGTCAAAGATTCTGTTCTACTCATATTGTCAGCCAATTGTTGAGTAATAAAACATAGTATTTGCTTTTGATGTCATTTTGCCTAAAGAGGTAGCAGTACCATCTCTCATAGGTAGAACATAAATGACCTAGTTTGGGTTGTTTGAGATAAACATAGCTTTAGGAGTAGAATCTTTGAGGTAGCAGTATTTATGACTGGAGTGGTGTTTGGTACAAGCTAACACAGAAATCAAGTTTGAACTAACACTAGGAGAGCAGTTCCATGGGGCTGGATGAGAAAAGCACATGCGTAACAGGAGTGGGGGAAAAGCTAAGAAATACACACTTCATCCAATACACAAAAGGAATGCAGAGCTGGCTGCTGTTGAAGAGTATGGGAGACAAGGTGTTGATGGGATACTTTGTAAGGATATATGGTTGCATTCATGAAAGATGACTCTTAAAAAGAGACTAGATGTAGAGATATGGGTTGAAAGTCCTTGCTACTATCCAAGGGAAGGGCAATTAATTAATTAATTAATTATAGACTAGATGTGTTAAGGGCATGAGAGATGCAAGGACATCTCCAGATAGAGCAGATGACTGCAGACATTCCAGTTTTGTGATGACATAGGCCAGTGCCACCAAACAGCTTCATGGGAAGGAAGAGGAATACAAAGAGGTACAGCAAGGAAAGGGAATATGGTAGAATCAAACAAAATGAAGTAGCACAAAAATCCTGCATGGAAGCCTGCTGTTTTGTAAACTAGTGAAATTTAAAATTACATTGCCAGCCCACTTCCTCCCCTCCGACTCCTCCCATGACTTCCCACTCTCTCTTAATTTCATGACCTCTTCTTTAATTATTACTATTATACACACACACACAGTCTATGTCCATTTAGTATTGTTTATAAGTATATGTGTTTAGGATTGACACATTGTGGGTGAATAACCTACTAGAAGACTGCAACAGAATAATCATCCACTCAAATGTTAATATTAGCTATTTCATACTTTCTTCTCACTTTTTTCCCCTATTCTGTGTGTTTGGGCCTATAGCAATTTACATATGCTATCTCTGTCACAAACAGCCTTTATTTGTGGAGTGTAAAGATGAAGATTGGGGACATTTGCCATGGAATGATGTTTCTACTCACGCATTCTCGTTCAGTTTCCTAAGTAGGAAGTAGCCCCGTCCTTCGGGTTTATCTTGCAGTGCCCTCCGAACTCCCATGGCTAGCACTGTTTCCACTTTGGTTAGCCAAAAGGAGCAACTGATGATATCTTGTTATGAAAAGTCAATATGGTATATTCACTTAATTCTCCAGATGATAGATTATCAGTAGGGTCTTATCCCTGCCATAAGATAGATACTTCTTGAGTGCTTTGGTGGTCAAAGTGACATTGTTTGCTGAATGGACAACACATGTGTGCCTTATTTTCCTCAAAACCTCAGTTTTGAATTGACTTTTTCATACAAGATAACACAGAAGTCAGATTTGACTTCTGATGTAGGGTATACAATATCTCCAACACAGTTTGTTAGGGAGATTAACTCTCTCCATTGTGTGGAAAAAAAAAAAAAGAAAGAAAAGGAATGTGAGAGTTAGACATGATGGGGGAAAGAAAATAAGGAAGCATGGAGGTAGGAAGGAAAGAAGGCAGAAAGAAAATAAAATAGGGAACAGAAAATAATAGAAAAATTAATTAACTCAAATTTGGATATTTAAATATATATAAACAAAATTCATACCTGTAGATTTATCAAAAAAGGAGAAGATACACATAGATAATGCCATGCCAGAATTAAAGGGAAAACATTACAACTGCCATCCTAGAAACAAAAATATCATAAGAAAGCAAGAGCAGTTGTTCACATCTGTGATCCCAGCACATGGTTACTAGGATAGCATAGTGATACACATGTCTCTTATCCTGCTACAGATATTTATAATAATATAAAATAGTAATAATAATACATTGAAATTAAAATATCATTAGAGACTATCATGAATATTTTCTAACCAACAAACCAGATAACTGAAAAGAAGTAGAGAATCTTAGAAACATACTGCCCACAAGGAAGCATTATGAATAAATGAAAGGTCTGAACAAACCCAACAAGTTATAAGACTAAACCAGTAATGATGTAACTCCCAATTTGAAAAAAAAAAAAAAAGAGTTCAGGACATGATGCCTTTACTAGAAATTTCTAGCACTTAAATAACAGCAAGTATGAAACCTGACACAAATCCATAGAGTTCTATTTCCATTTCACACTGATACTAAAACTAAAGACATCATAAGAAAGAGAAACTATAAGCCAATATTCTTGATGAAGATAGATGTCTCCCAAGCTTTTCTTTAAATATGAGTGGCAGCATTCACAACTTGTGAATTCTGTACATCTGTATAACCAGGGTTATTCGGAAAACACCAGGTCTGTTGCCAAATAGTGCAGGAATGGGACACTCTTGGTCCATGCCCATAATGGCCTAGGAATGTCTGAATATAGGTCAGTACTTCTGTAGCTGACCCTGTGCAGCTGCTGCCTCTGCTGTTTCCATCTTCAGCGATATCAGAACTCAGCTTCTTTGTGGACTCAGCTCTCCAATGTGAACTGAACACTAGTGCCTCTCTGTAGCTGTTCAGCGGCCAGGTACGAACTGGGTTTACTTAGGGGGGCGGGGCGGGTAGAGAGGGGAGGAGCTGTTGCCAGCATGAAAGAAACATGAAGCCAAGACAAGGTTCTGATCAAGGCTCCAAGTTTAATATTCTGCATTGCGTTTATATAAGGGAAGCCCACCGAACTCATCCATTGCTTCAGATGGATTATGTTGCAAAGCAAGGTCAGCAGGCAGTCTACTCTTCTAAGTTCCTGTAGGAAGTTGCACGTGCAACCAAGGCAGATGACTCCGCCTAGGTCTTTAAGGTCCCTTGAGGCAAGCACTCAAGGTCTATTCAGCCTGCTCAAACTGGAAAAAAAAATCTGCTTAAGGCTGGGAAAGCACACCTCTCCTGGAATATTCCAGGCTGTCGGCAACAGCTTGGACTGCTAGACACTCTGTCTCATGGATTGTGCGTTATTAGAGTCTCTGCTTCTCCTGTGTAGGAATAACCATCTAATCCCTTTTTAATATGTATTCCTTCTATTGCTTCTGTTCCACTAGAAAATCCTGAGTCATGCAAAGATAAAGCCTAATTTTAACAAATAATCTTTGGGATTTCAATTATACCTCATAAATTAAACTGTTAGGGTATCAATTAGGGTTTCCATTGTTGTGAAGCGACACTATGACCAAGGCAACTCTTATAAAGGCAAACACTTAATTGGGGCTGGCTTATAGTTTCAGAGGTTCAGTCCAATATCATCATGGTAGGAAGATCGAAAGCTGCAGGCAGACATAGAGCTAGAGAGGGAGCTGGGAGGACTGCAACTTGATCTAACTGCAGACTGGGCAGACTGACTCTTCCACACTGGGCGAGCCTTAATGCCCATCCCCATAGTGATGCACTTCCTCCAACAAGGTCACCTCCTAATAGAGCCACTTCCTATGGATCAAGCATGTTCAAACCACCACATAGGGTTTCATTGTTGTGAAGGGACACATGACCAAGGTAACTCTTATAACGCAAGCATGTAGTTGGGGCTGACTTACAGTTATCAACATGAAGGGAAGTATGGCTGAGTGCAGGCAGATATGGTGCTGGAGGAGCTGAAAGTCCTACATCTTTACCCAAAGGCCACCAAGAGGAAACTGTATTCCGAAGGCAGCTAGGAGGGAATTAGCATCCACAAACTGGGTGGAATCTGAGCACAGGAACCCTCAAAGCCCACGCCCAGTGATGTACTTCTCCAACAAAGCCATATCTGCTGCTACAAGGCCACACCTCCTAATAATGATACTCCCTATGGCCAAGCATTGAAACACATGGGGCCAAACCTATTCAATCCATCACAAAAACCAAGCTACATACAAAATGACTAAAACATAATGTTATAATCATATTTTCAAAGTAGTGATGTAGGGTGGGAGGAAGATGAAGAAGAAAAAGAGAGGTCATTTTCTGAATGGAAAGAAAAATATTTTTAATAGAAAAAGTAATTGCCTTAAATATCTCAGTTGGACATGTAAAGAGTGAATGGGCCTTGTTTTAATTTCTATCACTACATCATAAAGAAAATACTTTTGTAAGTATGCGTCCATACATTTGTAATCACAGCCATTGGGAGGCCAGCCTGGGCTCTACAGTGAGTTGGGGAACTACCTTAGAAATCATCAAGGCCTCATTTCAAAATAACAAAGCAAACAAAATAAGACAAAAATCCATTTTTAATACTTTACCTGATATACAGGGAAAAGGCTTATTTTTAATGATTAAAAACATATGCCAAAAATTATCAATGTATTTATTCCCAATATTTCCCTCCAAAGAAAAATGGAGGGAAATGTTATATCATCCCATTATCATCCTTTTAGCATGTAAAGTACTGCAAGTTCTCCCACCTACATATATAGTTCAAAGACAGTTGCTCTTTGATAAGTACATCAGAATAGAATGTTAAAAATACACAATTCATAACATCCATAAAACTGTTGTGCATGAGATTTCAGCACTTTTGTAGCAATATGAGGAGTTGAAAATACTGTCATTACAAATGCTTTCTCTCTCTCTCTCTCTCTCTCTCTCTCTCTCTCTCTCTCTCTCTCTCATAGATATAACAAAGATATGAATTTAATTCCATTAAATAATAGAGTTAATATCATAACCTTAAGGCATATCACCCAACTGGTCAATTAAAATTGAAAAATGGAAGTGCACTCAATGCAGAGATTCATCACAAGAAACATTCCATATAGTATTGTTTAATACCATACATAACACAAATCTGAATGCCCATCCAAGAGCCATGATTAATTACAATGTAATCATATAGGAGAATTCTATGTAGCCATTAAAAAGATTGAGGTAGTTTTACTTATGCTAATATAAAAATATCTCCAATATTCACTTCATTAGCTTTTATAAATCCAGAACTCCAGTATGTTTTCGACAAGGAGATGTCTTGACAAGCAGATGTGTGCATATATACACATTTGTAAACAAACATAATTGCACACACATACCACAGTCATGTCGTATGCACAGGAAATTTTTTGGAAGAATTCACATGAAATTCTTTAGTGATGATTGTTCCTTCTGCAGTTAATTCTTGAGGAAACTCAGTTTTCATCATACTGTATTGCACAATTTAATATTTTACCATAATGATGTGCTTTCTTTGTAATAATTAAATCAGTTCTTCCTAGAATTAACAGGTAGCAGCAAAGATTCCAAACTTCCAATGATAGAAGAACTTAAATGCAAATCCACTTGAACATTTGTGCTTTCTAAGAGCTTTGGAAGAGCTGATTTCCAAGTAGTCTTTCCATTGTAGAATTTTAAAGAAAGCAAAGCAGTAATTATGATGTCTCTTGATTTCTTTTTCTTGGCTCTAGATTCCAATGGCTGACAAAGTAAGCCAGTCTGTGCCATTGGCTTCACCTTGTGACACTGGAAATGCCTCCACCTTGGTCACAGTATCATAGAGTGGATTGCTCTTCTCTGTGTAGCTAGCATAAGGCTGCATTTCATCCTTGGAAAAAGCTCAAAGTTAAAATCCATTCAAAAGAGCTAGAAATCATAAACAAATTTAACCATGTTTCTACCATGTGAGCATCTACTAATAATGTTTATATGTGTGTCTCATATGAGCATACAGTCAAAGCTTTGTTCTAATAATCTATCAAAAACATTTGTTAATTATTTATATTTTGTGTGAGATGGTTGTTGAGTGAATGTAGACATGTAGAGGAATGTGGTGACATAACTATTTCAAAAGAATGAGTCAAAGAAAATAAGAAGGTGGCCATAGGAGACTAAGGAACATGTTTTAAGCTTAGATAAGAGAAAAACTATAGTGGTGCTTAAAATAGAGAAGTAGAGAATTGGACACAGTTTCATGGAGAAGGGAACATCTATTTTGATTTCCAGAGATTACAATCCAAATAGGGCAGTCATTAAGATACAGTTTATCAGATGAAAAAGTAGGTTGGAATAGATAGATAGATAGATAGATAGATAGATAGATAGATAGATAGATAGATAGGTAGATAGATCCAGAATTTTTCTCCTTTATATAGTAATTGCAAATCAGTGTATTCCATTCATTTCTGGTAGCTAATTTCTGATTTATTGAGACTTACAAATTAATTATCAGAACATTTTAATACTATAACTGTTTATAAGATATATTATAGATATATGATAGGTATTTAGCAAAATAAGTATGTCTGACTACTAACTGCAAAATCAGAATTGGTTTGTTCAAAAAATATGAATACTAATGCAAATTACAGATTATTAATGTTAGATTTAAGACCAGGTGGTTTTAAAGTTTGCAAATATTCATTAATTTATCTTACCTCCTCAATAGCTGGAGTAGCTTCTGATTTTGGCAATTTACATTTTCTAAAAAAATTTAAAAAAACAATCTAGAGTTAGCGCAGGCAACATCATTGTTTAGAATAAACAGTTATAGTATCAAAATGTTCTAATAATTAATATGTAAGTCTCAGTAAATCAGAAAAGAACTACCAGAAATGAATGAAATACACCATTTGCAGGTATTATAACAAAGAATTCTGGTTCTTAAGCAAAAAACCAAAACGTTGAGATAGAAGCTTGATGCAATAAAATGTATGTGATGCCATCTCTTTGTTATAAATATATATACTGTGGCTATTTTCTCAAATTAAAGATATTAGAATGATCTAATTCTCAACCCTAATTTGCTTAATTCACAGTGCTTGGCCATCTGAGCCACTCACTAAACACTGTCATCACGCACGGTAATCGCATCCTAACACTTGCAAGACATTGTTGTTCCTCCCTACTGTAACAGTCAGTCAGTCAGTCAGTCCCACACTTCTCACCCTTTCCTAATCCAATAAGTTGAAGAAAAATTTCATCAGTTAATACCTGAAGCCACTGCTTTTCAAAAGCCAAATGCATCCTATGATGATCAAAATAATAATAGATGAGATGATGTACCAAATATATCGTAATGATTGGTCACCTGTAATGACAGACAGAAAGTTTTATGGCTCAAAGGGGGCAAGTCCAGGTAATAGTACACTTTTCATTGATAAGATGAAGCAGGATTCATGTCTGGTACTGAAACATGCTCAAATCAGATGGCCAAAAGACTCATGAGCCTCTGCTGTGGACACACTGTCCTATTGTCTTCTAAACATTTATTTTATACTCATAAATTAATGCTGCTTTAAATCTTCAGTGACTGATGGTTAATGCAGGGACCCATAACTGCTCAAGATTCTGACAAAAATGGTTGTTAAATGGAATATTCAGTCTTAAACTTGTATCCATACCAACCCACCTAGTTTCAAGGAACATGGAAGAAGAGTGGTAAAAAGAATGTAACAGCCAGAGGATAGAAGGATGGTTGTAAAACCCTATCCTCCAGGAAAAAATAGGTGTTGAATTCAAAGCAGCAGAGGACTACAGGTACAAGACGTGTACAAGACTGAACCTGTCTACATTCTACCATTAATGGGAAATGGATCATAGGTTGTCCTTGTTCAATTGCATAATTCCCCATATATACTCATGCAAGCAACCTGAATAAATAAAATGTGCACACACACATCAACAATGACAACAACACAACATGCACATCTAAATAACAACACATGACATGAAAGTAGAAGGGAGCATGTTGAGAAGTTCAATGAAGGAGTAAGAGAGAATAATGAGAGAAATGTTATCAAAGTGCTGTGTGTGTTTGTGTGTGTGTGTGTGTGTGTAAAAATTTTAGGATAAAAAATTAAAACTCTGTCTTAGAACTTGCAGAGACACTAAACATCTATCTCTTTATTCAAAAAAAAGGAAAGAAAACAAGAGATTTCTTCAGGAAAAGAAAAAATGATGCAAGAAGTTCTTCTGTTGCTTGCTGTCTTTGCAGAGTACTAAGAACCCTATTTCCTCAGAAAGAAAGAGAAGGGAATGGCAGAGTACCCAGTAACTCAGAACATTTCGATGTGATTTGTGTGTGTGTATTAGTGTGTGTTATTGTATTTATCACATATATTAGATTGTACAACTGTGAATGAGAAGCCATGTTGCACAAAGACATTACTCCTAACTGCATTTTGTATCCTGAAACCCAATATAAAGCAGGATGTTCCGTTTTATCATTGTATCATGAGCTTCAAATACATAAGTAATTCCAATAAATATTGCTTCAGAGACAAGTGGAATGAACAGAAAACCTGGTGCTCACTTTGAACAACTGCAAGAAAATAGGAAGAAAAAGAATCACCACTCTTGGTTATTTACTCAATAAGCATAAAACATATAAAAGTATTGATGTATTCTATCAATAATCTGAGAGTTAAAGTCTACACATCACATCAGAATGAAAATATTTTATGATGGTTTTTTAAATGGCATTTAGAGAAGTACAGATTAGAATTATTTAATGCTGGCAGTTCTTTTCACTTGATACAAAGTTACAGAATACTTCTCAGACACAGGAGTGATTTCCTAGCTTTAGAGCAATATCTAAATAAGCTGCTCAATATGTCTTCCTGTTTGAGCTATTTCATTATCACTACTGAAGAATAAATTAAATACCAGTTCCCTCAAGGAAGGAACAACTGCTCTGTAATCCCACCACTCAGGCAGCAGATAAAGGCAGATCATAAGTCAAGCAAAGAAGAAGAAAGAGGAGGAGGAGTAAAGAAAGAAAGAGAAAGAAAAAGAAAGAAAAACAGGTAGACAGGCTTATGGAAGCTCATAGTAAAAGCACATGCTGTAGCTGAGGACCAATTTTTTTTTTTCTTTTTTTTTTTTTTTTTTTTTTTGAGATGGTCATTTTTCTGTTTTTTTTTGGTGTTTGGGGCTTGCAAATTTCTATCCCATATGGTAGAAAGACATGTGTTTCTGGTCCCTACATATTTACTATGGACATGCACAAACACATACATACATGTATACAATACATACATACATACATACATACATACATACATACATACATACTAAACAAAAGCAAATAAAATTAAAGAAAGGTACTCACCACCTCTACTCAGTTCTATAAAGTACAGAGTCTGGTTACCAGTTGAATGAGAGACAAAGCAGGACACAGCAGACACATTGTTTGCTCCCAGTGGCATGTGCTCCTGACAGTCACAGTGCCATTGCTGTGTGATTCATTCTTAGTGACACAATCCCATCTGGAGTCCATGAGATCTGTGCAGCAGGCTTGCCTGCAATTGCCTCACAACTGCAGTTCTATTTTTCCCTTGTAAAGTAGTTACTTCAGGGGGCACTGGAGAGATGGAAAGGAAATAACAGTTCAGTTTTGTCACAAATTACAAGGACATTTTTTTCTAATTAAAATTGGTGACCTGAAATAGCACAGTATGTGACATTGTCACTTACCCAGCACTTGGAGTCATAGACTTTTAGGAAATTCCCTTCAGGTGTACTATGTCACATGAGTAATTCCCCTCATGCTGGAGGGCCACTGCACTGATCTGAAGTCAGGACTGTGGCTCAGGTGTGGAGGCCCAGTGATACTTGCCCAAGCAGTTGGTTTCATTGATCTCCCTTGTTTCTACTTTGTAGGACATTATGCAGGAAGGCCATCCTCTGGGGTGTATTATCCATGTTATTAATTGCTTTTGTCAGTGGAATAGAAGGGCAGCAGAGCAGAGCCTTGTACCAATCTGTACAGACACTGTAGTGTTAACTGGATACACAAAGAAAGAGAATGAGAAAAGGAAACCTTTGATTTAGGTATAATCCACAGTAACTTACTGAAGTTACACTAGAACAATGCTTGACTAAGAAGTATTCACAGCAATAGTATATTTTTTCTCACTTTCTCTATGTTTAGTCGACAGAATTAAATACACTATTCATCTTTAAAGTAAAGGTTCAGGCATTGGGCTACCCACACTTGCACCAAATGTAATTTCTTGTACACTGATGTAAATTGTCACGATCGACTACAAGTTTGCTCAACAAAATTATCTGTCACAATCATTTGTGACAAAGTCAGTAATGCTATTGCTTTAACAGGAGCAGAACTTGATGTAATAAGCTGTTCTTATGATAAACAGTGCATTAACATCTCCACAGTTCTTTCAATGTCACTTGCCTCTTTAGGGATACTAAGTCCTCACAAGTCATATTCAAATAAAGGTCACCTAATCAGATGAAGAAAGAAATTCTTCAACACAGACCTAGGAGGGTGCTAATGCCACAGACTTCCCATCACTCACTCTAAGATGACAAAGGTTTAGAGAAAGAGTTCAGGTTCCTCACACCATAACACTACATCACCAACTCTGCTACTCAACCTAAATCTGCCCAGCAGCCAAGGCATTAGCTTACTGTTCTCTGAACAAGTCAACTCTCCATTCCCACAAGATAAGTAAGAATATTACCTTTGCCAAATAATATGAACTGTTCTGTGTTGTTTCATTCTTATCAGCACAACTGGACTCTAGAAAATATTTAAATACATGTGTTTAAATATTAAATGATTGTAATCAGGAATTCAAAGTTTTATCATCACTGATAGTCAAATCTTGAAAATTGCATTTATAAGATATAATCAGTGTTTCCCATTTCATGCAGTAACTTTATTTTGCCGAATAGTTTCAGTAGCCCTGCCTTCCTTCTTCCAGCTCCTTGCCAGGTTCAGTGTGGCATACCACATAAGCTGACTTGATTAAACTCTTTCTTCAGATGTCATCCCCTAATTAAAGCACATGATCCTAGGCACTCTGCACATATGTAGTAGATTTGCAGCTTAATCTTCATGCAGATCCCTCAACAATGGAGCAGAGCTGTCCCTGAATTTGTTGCCTGCCTGTGGATCCAGGTTCCCTAACTTGGCTGCCTTGTCTGGAGTTAGTGAGAGAGGATGCACCTAGTCCTTCAGTGACTGATGTGCAGGAGCAGGGGGTGATACCCAGGGGGCTCCTCCTTCTAGAGAAAAAGAGAAGGAGGTTTGGGGATGAGTTGCAAGAGAGGGGGACTGGGATGAAGGGGCTGATGTTTGGATGTAAAAAGAATAAATAATAGAGGTGTAAAGTTAATCAATAAATTAATTAACTTTAAAACAAAAGCCATTTGGACCAATAATGAACACTTCCCGAAGATGAAGAAACAGAATCATTGTCCAAAAAGTATAGAAACAGAATCACAAAGAGTTCATCCTCTCCCTTCCTTCTAGCTGTTCTACCTTGTGACTGAACAGTAGAAATGAAGAACAGGGTAGGAAAGGATGAGAGTTCTTTCCTCTTTGCATTCCTTCCTTGAATTCTGTAAAATTGCTCACAATTTTAATGGTCCAAAACCAGGATTGGCTGTACAAAGGGGGAGACAGGAGAATCATGATGTCAGAGCAGCTGGCCAGCCTGAATTTGAAGCCAGCCTGGAATAATAAACTGCTTTATAAGAAAAAAATTGTCATCATCAGCTTCTGAATCATTGACCTATAATAGTTCCATGCTTTCCAAGCAATAATTAAAGACAAAGGAAAGAAAAGTAGACTTCTGTATCCTAAGATACCTACACTACTATGAAGTGCTAGTTGTTTTTAATAGTAAAATTTGACTAATTATAAATGTACATTTCAAACAAAGCAAAGAGTGCCTATGCTAAATATCAGAGGAGACAAGGAAAGTACAGAAATCTGCAATTAAGACATAAAAGGATAAAACAACAACAAAATCTGTCATCAGCTGGAAAGAGGGTGGAATCAGAATACATGCTATTAAGCAGAATAAGCCAGGTACAGTGAAGTGAGCGACACATGGTATTGCATGTGAAAGCAAAATGAACCCAAGACCTGAAAGCAGAAGTGGGATTAGGGTGGACTGGGAAGAGTGTGAGCAAGGGGAGGGGCTGCTGATGGAAGAAGACATTTCTTCTTTCTTTCCTTTCTTCAGAATAGAGGGTGCATTATAAACCACAAAGCTATAGCCTCTTGATTTTAATTGAAAATAAATTCTTTCATAAAATAGATTAAAGTTGTGGTTCCCCTTCCCTGACTCCTCATAGATCCTCCACCTACCCAAACCCACACCCTTTCTTGCTCTCTCATTAGAAAAAAAATAGTAGACATCCAAAATATAAAAATAGTAATAAAATAAGATAAAGTAAAAACAAAACAAAAAACAATAAGCCAAAAAAAAAAAAAAAAACAGGAAAAAAAATGGAGCTAAAGTAAAAGCACCAGGAACACATGTAGACACACACTGTCTCACACTGGAAACCCCAATTAAAAAAAAAACAAAAAGCACAAAGCCAGAAAGCATAATATGTAACTAAAAGATCTGTAAGTGAGAAAGATCCAGACAAAGCATTAGGACACAAAAGCCTCCAAAAGTACCATGGAGTCCATTCTGTGTTGGCCATCTACTGCTGAGATGGTACCCGTAAGTGTAGTTTAGATACTCAGTGAGACTCACTTGGAGAAAGGTCATTTTCCTTGGTGAGCAGTTATCAATTGGAGGTAGCTTCTAGGTTAGGGTCGGGCCTCTGTCCAGTTCCCCTCTCACCAATGGGAACCCATCTGGGTTAGACTTGTGCAGGCCCTGTGCATGTTGCCACAGTCTCCGTCAGCTCATATGTGTGTCAGTTCTTCTGTGCCTAGAAGGCCTAGTTTCCTTTCTATATTCCATCCCCACTGCCTCTTACTATTTTTCTGTCCCTTCTTCAGCAGAGTTCTCTGAGCCTGGGGAGGAAGGATTTGATGAAGGCATCCCATTTAAGAGTGTTACCTTTTTCCTATGATAGAATGCAGAGTACCTTCCAGTACCATGAACAATAGTAGGGATGAAGTTTCTAGGTAGGCAGCAGCCAACTTCTCCATGTTCCATGTGCAACATAGGGGTTGTATTTAGCAATAAAGCCTGACTATCATTTTGTGGAGACAAACCAACAACATTGCCAATACAGCCACCTGAATTTTAACAAAGATGGCAAAAGTACACATGGGAGGAAGGTAACCTTGACAACAAATCACGCTGTGAAAATTGGATGTCATATGTGGATGAATAAAAACATGTTCCTATCTCTCACCTCATACAGGAATCAACTCTAACTGGATCAAAGACATCAATATGAGAACTGAAAGGAATGCAAATGAACAATAAACATGTGAAAAATGTCTGATTCAAGTACTGATCCGGATGGCCCTGCTTACCTTACAAGATTAGACATAATCAGGCAAGTGTAGACTGACATAACCATAGAAAATAGTCCATAAACATTAACTGCACATAAAATAATTTGAGAGCCTATAATCCAAACACTCTCTGAACACTAAGCACTGTCTTGTTATGATTATTGTTGAAGAATGGGCACCAAGCCAAGCAGTAGTGGCATACTTCTTTAATCCCAGAACAGAGACAGAGGCAGGTGGATATCTATGAGGTTCAGGCCAGTCCTGAACTTACAAAAGCTACACAGAAAAACCCTGTATTTAAAAAAAAAAAATAGTGACATATTGTGCTTGCTACAACATTTGCTGCAGCAGAGTCCCACAGTACCTTTGTGAAATAAGACCTTTCACTGTTGAACTTAACACCTTTTGGCTATGTTCTTCAGGCCTTTTCAGACTGCTAGTGCTAATGCTAATTCTAATGAATACATGCATTACCACAGCTGAGCAGTTTGCCCTAGACACAACTTCTGACTTGGTCTTCCTTATTTGACACGTCTGCTTCCCTCCCGACTCTCCTTATTATAACAAATAACTATTTCTTCTTCCAGGATTAGAGGTATTTAGTGTTCTCTCCAAGTGTGAAAAATGTTCTTAAGTATCTGTTAAAGCATTTTTTTTTTTTTTTTTTTTTTTTGGTTTTTTCGAGACAGGGTTTCTCTGTGTAGCCCGGGCTGTCCTGGAACTCACTCTGTAGACCAGGCTGGCCTCGAACTCAGAAATCTGCCTGCCTCTGCCTCCCAAGTGCTGGGATTAAAGGCGTGCGCCACCACCGCCCGGCTAAAGCATTTTTAATATGGTTGTAACATGTTGATTGGTTATTACCATGAAACAAGAACAGCAAATCAAACAGGAATTTTCTTTGGTTGAAATCATAGCACATAGATTGTTCGCAATTTAACATTTTGTGAGATAAGTTCTAAGTGCTAACTGGTAGTATCCATTTTTTAACAGAAATTACTGGCAAACTAAAAGGGTCATTAAAATTTTAATTAAAAAATATTCCTTCTCCCCAAGACTGTAAGGTCCTGGAAACTAAACAGCTATATCAAAAATAGAATGTAAAATTTCAGTCCGATGATAAAAGTATGTTGTGGCGTCCAGCAGTTCCGCTTTCCTTTCCACTCTCCTTTTTTATAACCAATAACTATTTCTTCTTCCAGGATCAGAGGTATTTAGTGTGCTTTTGGACAGGAGTGATTACTATGAGGACCAGAGAATGGGAAAGCTACCGGATCAGAGATGAGATGTGAGTTGGGACTTGGGATTCTTAGGATGTGGAACTTCTGAGAAAAGAGATTACAAAGGAAAAAAAATGACCTTAAAGGGAAGCATGAAACAAATGGGTGTTTTAAAGAGCTACGGATAGTCAGTGTTGACAAAAAAAAAAAAAAAAAACAGATGGATATCTGGAGTCAACATTGGGAAATGACAGCTCTAATTCTAAGTGTAAATGGACATAGGTGGGTTAGGGAGGCAGATTTAAAATAATCCTAAAATCTCAAGGATCCAGTACAATACTCCCTCGCCATGTTGTGAGGTCCAAGAGAATATGGCTTCTTCCGCATGTTTATTATGTAGTACAGTGAATTTCGAACTAGGTATATGCCTACCTGAACTAAGGTTAAAAATATTTATTTCTTAATTAAAATTTTTAATGACGCTTTTTACTTTGCCAGTAATTTCTGCTAAAAGAATGGATACTAGCAGTTAACACAGCTCTATAGCAAGCTGGTCTGAAAGCATCATCAGTTTATGAGGAAAATTTACAATGATTCTTAATCACATGGGTAGATACTTAACATCATTCGCATGTAAGAAATGCAAATTAGGGCTATGTTGAAATACCATTTCTGATCTCTGGGACAGACAAAATATAATCATTTGAGAACATATCCTGTTGGGGAGGTGAATGAAATTTTACAATTTTGAGGGTAGGAAATTTAACAATATACAGCAAAGTTACTCATGCATTCTTCTCTTGATCCTATTTCTAGGGATCTATCCCAAAGAGACATAAATAATAGTAAGAAAAAAATATTTTACAAGGTGGTTCCTAGCAATATTTTATACAATAGCAAGTCTTTAGAAACCCAAATATCCGTCCACAGGAGATCGGTTGACAGTTTGATACATCCCTAAATTGAAGTACAATGAAAATCTTTTCAAATAGTGAGGAATTGTTCTAAACATTTCCATTAAGTAACCAAACATATTATTTAATAGAAAATACAGTATGTGAAAGAACATCTAACATTCTATTATAATCTACGGTATGATGAAAGGAATAGTAGGTGTGCATATTTTTGTCTTCTTCTCTTGCTTAGAATTTCAAGAATGAGAAGATAAAAAGAGAACAGAAGTAGAAATCAGTATTTATGAATAAATTATTTTTATAGGTCTGATTGTAAAAATATAACCATTTTACACAATTATAAAACACTTAAATGATTTTTAAATTATTTATAAGATCTAAAGCTACAGGTTAAATGAAACAAATAAATCTAAGTGTGTCTGATGTTTACTGAATCAGCACATGTAGAGGAATCTTCCTAAATAACTTTAAAAATAAGATTTGACCCGGTTTCTCCTGCAGAATTCAGTAACTTCATGACAATAATTTCAAAATCAAAATAATTTAAAGTCATAGTGATGACAGTGCTTGATATTATTTGTATATTTGCTATGAGACAAATCAAATGAGCTATTTAGAAAAGCTTAGAGTAGCCTGCCAGCAATGGCGCACTGCTGCATTAGCCACGCTCTGGAGTCCGAGGCGGCTGTCTGTCTCTCCCGAGTTTGAATCCATCCTGTGCTATCACAGGGAAAAAAAAAAAGAAAAGCTTAGAGTAGATGGTGACAACCAGAGTCTGGGAAAAAGAAGAAAAAGAAAGCTTGGCCAATAGGTACAATGTTAGAAATAGGAGTATACCATAGTGTTCTCTAGAATGGCAATAGGAAATATAATCAATGTAATTGAGTATCTAAAATAATTGTTGGAAGAAAGGATTTGAATGCATTCATCATATGGAAAGTATATAATTTAATGTAATATGCTAATTAACTAAAATGGATAACCAACTTATACCTGAGTCAAAACATCATGTTTTACCTCAAAATGTATATACTTCTTCATCCAAAAATAAAAACTCTTAAGTTAAAAATAAAAATCAAAGGACTTAGGTCAATACCATTCTTTTTTTAGTAGGACAGACAAATGGCTGGCGCTGAGGCTCAGTGGTATAGCACAGGCTTAACATGCACAACACCTGGGGGTCAGCCTTTGGTACAACCTAAGGAGAGCCAGACGCAGATGTGAAATGAGTACGCTTCAGGAACAATCCTAAATTCTACGTTTGGATAAGAAGTATCACTGTCAACTCATGATGTATTTCACTGCACATATTTTCTATCTGCTGCCAAGTGTTGAGCTCAGACATTTCATGGCAGCAAAGAAAGCAATGTAGCCCTGAACTAGTAGTTATTTTTAGAGCTAGCATAGCACACATTCAAGTGCACAAAAAAAGTTTTAAAATTCAACTCATACAGAATGACCTCCAATCGGAACTCAGTTAAATTGGAAATCAGTGAGAACGAGACACTTAGAAAACATCACATATTTAGGAAAACATCACACCCCATAATGCATGACTCTGGCTAAAGAAGGAATCCCTAATGAAATTTGAGGCCGTTTTGAGTAAATGAAAGCAGAAATATAAGAAAATGTGGGATGAGCAACTAACTCAGTACTTACAAGAAAATTAAAAACATTAAATACTATTTTTTTTAATCTCAAAATTCACCCAAAGGACCTGAAAACAAAATCATCATCATCATCATCATCATCATCATCATCAACAACAACAACAACATCTTTGGTCAGAAATCAGTAAAACAAGAAAACTACATGAAATATTAAGAAAATATAAATAAATCCCAGTGTGGGAGGGGCAGGAACACAGAAGTCCCCACACCTAGCTAAGTCTATTGACAGTGGACAGCTACTAGGAGAGGGACAGTGTGCTTGCTTTGGGGTGCAGTGCCTGGGTAGGTTGACCATGCTCTGATGGACGACCCTACACCCATGTGCATACAGGCAGCACTAATTAGACTCAATGATTTTTGGTCTTGATTTCTTTTCTGTTCTTCCACAAACAGGCTATGGTGGATAATGTAGCAATGAACATGGACATGCAAGCATCTGTGTGATACACTGACTTAGATTCCTATAGGAATAGAGCCAGGAGTGGTGTAGCTAAGTCGCAAGATAGAGTTGAGTCCAATCCTGAGTCCCATCCTGGACTCAAATGGAGGAAGGAGAGAACAAACTCTTCATGAGTTGACCTCTAGTCTCTACCACACACACACACACACACACACACAACACATTTATGCTCATGTGTGCATACAGGAATAAAATAGTTTTTTAAAAAAATTAGGAGCTGAAGCTATAACTCACTAGTAAAGAGTCCTTCTTACTTTTCCAGACAACTTAAGTTCAGTTCCCAGCACCCACATCAGCTCTAGGAGATCCAAACGTTCTCATCTGGCCTCCACAGGTACTTTAACACATGGAATATACAAACACAAATAAACAAAAAGAAAAAATGATTTTAAACTATTTTTGTTCTCTTTCATTTTGTTTCTGAGGCAAATTTTTATCTATGTAGCCCTGGCTGTCCTGGAACTCACTATGTAGACCAATCTGGTCTCGAACTCACAGAGATCCCCCTGGCTTGGCCTCACAGTACTAGGATTAAAGGAATGCACTACCACGCATCCCAGGAAACTCCACCTCAACCCAGTCACCAAGAAAACAAATGACAACAAACGTCTCAAAGGAAAGAGGTCCATTACCCATTCTTGATAAATAAAAACAGGACAGCCACTGTGAAATCAACGTGGAAGCTTCTTAAGAAGCTGACAATGATCTACCATATGGGCCAGCTACGTCACTCCAGCATGTACCCAAAGGACTCTGTACATGTTGCTTGTCTACTCTCTTCACCATAGCAAGGAACTGGAAGCGCCTGGAGGGATAGCTATGTGAAATGTAGATAAGCCTTTGTACATATAAGAAACATTAAGACTTTGTTCACTGTATGAAAAAAAAAAAAAAAAACAGAAATCAAAGGAAAATGGATGGAACCAGAAAACATAGTCAGAAAGATTACCCAGGCTCAGAAAAACAAATATCATCTGACCTCTCTCATATGTGGTTCCTAGCCTCTACATTTATTTATAACCACATAGGTGTAAATATGGGTAAAGGCCAGGAAACTACAAAGGAACCAATCAGACTGAGGATGGGAGCAGGGCAGGGCGGGGTGGGGTGGGGTGGGGCTTTAAGGAAAGGGGTGGGAAATAAAGTTTCTTTATTTCCACAGAATAAAGTGGAAAGGTAAGACTGGTGAAGGCAGGTAAGTGAGGAGCAGGGGGCTGTTAAACTGAAATGGAATATGTATATATATATATAAAAAAAAAAAACATCTGGAAATTTGGTGGTCTGTAGGCTAATTTAAAAATAAAACACTGGGCTGGAGAGATGGCTCAGAGGTTAAGAGCACTGACTGCTCTTCCTGAGGTCCTGTGTTCAATTCCCAGCAACCACATGGTGGCTCAAAACCATCTGTAATGGGATCCAATGCACTCTTCTGGTGTGTCTGAAGAGAGCAATGGTGTACTCATATACATAAAATAAATAAACAAATCTTAAAAAAAATAAAACATTGTTCAAAAAAAGATAAGAAAAGACACATCTAAGTTTTAACACATGTACTATCACCATACACAGCTACACAAATAAGCCCAAAACAACCTTGGTGATGACGAAAGTAGCATTTAAATACAGAGGGAAGAAATCTTTTCCACCTAAGTCAAAAATCATCAAAGGAGAATGCCTTTTGGTTTTACTGTTAGCGAAACTTCTTAGTAACTCTGAGCAGCAGAAGTTTCCTTTCCCAAATCATCTTTGTCATTTGCCTGAGCAAGCAAATACCACCCACGCACGGGACACACTGCTAAAGGCATGACTGTGCAAACCCGGAGTTGGAGAGAGGCTTCCTCAGTGACAGGAAAAGGCCCTCAGAAACAGCACATGACTTCCTTGTGAGATTAAACAATTTTCATCCGTTGCAAAATGCTGCATTTCTTAGGGCAAGCTCTTAAAAAAAGAAAGAAAAAAAAAAAAAAAAAAAACCTGAAGGGAAGCATTTCTGAAACCTCGGCATTAACAGCCCCTGGTCTGGAGCCATCTTCAGCTCAGATGGAGCACAGAGAGCGCCGTAAGAGAGCGCCGTAGTAAGCAGCTGTTAACAGTCATTTACTATTCCGAGTGCATGAAAATAAGAAACAAAAGTTAAGATTTCCTTCCTTTTCATTCCTTACCAAGTCTTTTAGAGGAATGCAAACTTGTGTTAAAGATCTAATAAATGACCAGGCATGGTGGCACATGCCTTTAATCCCAGCACTAGGGAAGCAGAGCCTGGTGAATCCCTGAGTTCGAGGCCAGCCTGATCTACAAAGTGACTTCCAGAACACCCAGAGCGGCACAGAGAAACACTGTCTCGAAAAACGAAACAACAACAAAATCTAATAAACAAACTTTATATTAAAACTTTTAAATCAGCCTCAAACTAGGTTTTAAAAAAAATGAATGTACAAAATCGTAACTGTATCACTGCAAAAAATAAATAAATAAATAAATAAACTCAAAACCTGTCATCTTCATTTGTTATAAAAATATCTGTTGGAATTGGTGGAACTAGCTAAGGAAAGCCAAGCTAGAGCATTTCTGGCTTTGCCAGCTCATCTCAAGCTCCTTAACCATTTTCTGTCGACCCTTCAAAGCTAATCTAATACACTCGGAGACGAGCATGTCGGACGTGGAGCAGGAAGCTATGTCTAAAGGCTAGAGAATCCGAGAGATGGGAGTTTTGTGTCTTCCTTTTCTTCTGAATGTTTTATATAATTAGATGGATTGTGGCGCAGTGCTTTCCCTTCTGAAAAACATAAGATGTTGTCATTTATTTTACAAACAAGGAATAAGTATTGAATAGAAGCACGTTGCAACCTGAGATACTAAATCTGTTGTAATCACGGACACAGTTCTCCTGAAGAATCGAGGTTTCATTATATTTTATTTATTCATTTATTTTGAGCCTATCTTTGTAATTTTAGCTGCCCTGGAGCTTGCTACATAGACCAGACTGTACCAGGGTTAGAGGTGTTTGCCAGTACACCAGGGTCAAGATTTTATTTTAAATGAATGCAACTTTAGGATTCACATCTTCATCATAAAAGATCCAGAAATTTAGATGGCCTTGGCAGACACCCTTATTTAGCTACACTAAGATCTTTATTAAGCTCTGCTGCAGGGTGACTTTCGCTACCCACAAGTATAATAGGGTCACTATGGTGTGGAGAACTGTTGGCCTAAATAAAGGCTAATGTGGCAACTTTAATTGTGACCTAGTGAGTGCTTTGCTACATTTATAAGCTATGTGTTGTAGCTATAGGTTAGAAAAGTGTCCTTCTTCCAAGATTTCTTTGAGTAATGAATGGAATGAGATTAAAACTCCATTGAATTGTGGGGTTAAATTTTCCAGAGGTTCTCAGACTAAGATGATCATCATCCAAATGACTTCACTGCATTCTACTCTGATGCAATGGTTTTCACACTATGATAGGAAAGTGGTGGAAGTCTGTGATAGCTAGCCAGAAGATCCAACACACACACACACACACACACATGCGCGCGCGCCACACACAACACACACACACACACACACACGCACACTGCATTCACAAATATACATATGTACATAAACCAAATACATGCAAAAACCCCATAGATTACTCTCATCGCTCATATGAAAATAAATCAGAGGGTTTAAACATGAAGGACAAAAATAGCAAAAAAAAAAAAAAAAAAAAAAAAAAAAAAGAAAGAAAGAAACTGGGAGGGACAAAGGGAGATGATTTTGGTTTTTGAATCTCGACCGGCATATATGATGAGTGAGATCTTACTTTGCTAGGCTTAAGGGGTTTCCTGGGATGCAGAAATGTTAGTTCTCAATCCAGAGAAAAGTAAACTGAGATGATTCATCTGCGTTGAGCAATTGAAAGCCATTATAAAATGGGATATTCAATATTCCTGTTAGGCACAACACACAAAAAAGTAAAAGATATTATATTATTCAGAGCAGTACATATATGTGGTGACGAAGAAAACAATTAAGGAAACAACACTCACTTGTGCAAAGGGAGTGAGTTCCGCAGAAGAATATGCTTCTGTCAGAGCAGAAGTCGGGGGAGGCTCACAATAGTCTACTTTTTCATTTACTTAGGTCCTTAATATATAATTATCCTTTTATGTTTACAAATATCATATGTTATACAGCATAGTATACATTAACATGGGAGAAAATTTAAATAATTGCAAATAAATAAAAAAATACAAATTGGTGTGGTTTATTTTTAATATTCTTAGCTTAACTGGCACAACTAATATGGGATTTGTTTCCTAGTCTTAGACTTTATAGAACTGTCTTTTCTTATTAGAAATACCAACTTAGTAGCAGACAGCACTTATCTAGGTGTTAAATAACAACATTTTGAGTAGAAGCCCAAGACAGAGGAAAGAAGATACCAAAATCCAAGTCATGACACCAATCAATATATTAACTTTTCATTCATTATCCCTGTAATCTTACACAAGTTTCTGAGAAGCTCAGTGACTTAATGACACATGTGAGAACTGAGAATCTATTATTAGTGGCACTGGAGCTTCGATAGGCAAGGGTGATTTGTCACATTATTAGTGCATGTAATTAAAAAATAGCTAGCCACATGGAAAAAATAAATCAGGTTCCTATCTTACTCCTCAGACAAAGGAAAGGAATATTTAAATGTAATTTTTTAAAGCCTTTAAAGAAAAGGTGAGTAATTTGTGGTTTTTAATCTTAAACAGGGCTGATGATGGCTAAAACCCTACGTTGCTGGAGCCGCCTGGGGGTGCCGGAGTTGAAGTACTGAAACCAGGAAGAAAGTTTCAGGTAAAATGGGGCAATTGACTTTAACCAGAAACTTTTCTAACCCCCATAGAAAGCTGAAACCATAAATAAAAATACAGAAATACTTAACTCTAGAATTTATATCCTTTGTATGGCCAAAAAAAAAGAAAAAAAAAAACTAAAAAATTGACAAACAAAATTGTAGAGACTGTTCACAACATTTATGACTTACAAAGGCTAAATTTTCTCAGAAAATATACAGAAAGCATACAACCAATTTGAAAACAATGGAGAAGCTGAATGAAAGAAAACAGTCATGAATGTCTCTACAAAAGATTTAACAACATGTTAGAACAATTCTACTGATCCAATGGAGCATGGAGATCAAATAAAATACCCAGGTAGTTTCCAAAACAAAGACATGAAAATATGATTACAAAAACAAATCTTAAGACACAAGAATTCAAACAACAAATTCAACGAATAGATAAAATTTAGAAGACAAGCAATAATTGTGGTGAATAATAAATCTTATTCCAGTTTCCACAGCAAAGTAGCCATTTGTGTCAGTTACTTGTGCCAACTGCTAATAAAGACTTTACCTGAAAAAGAAAGAAGAAAGAAAGAAGAAACCTCTAATTGCCAAATAATCAAATCAAATAATCAAGGAGAGAAACTTGTTCCCTGACACGAGACAAATACTATAGACATGTGTATATATGAACCATATCACAAGGGATAATAACCAGTGGATACATATTAAATAGATATGCAAAGATTATAATAAATTTTAAATCAAGTATTGGATCTTATCTCTGAAGAAACTGAAAATAGCCAAAATGTCAATCTGTAAAGAGCTTAACTAACTATATTTTCACAATGCATGCGAAAAGTCTTTGAAAACTATAAGATAATCATTTTTAAATGTTTATGAATACAAACTGTGTTTAAAAACGTCATTTACTTTGTTGGACCTAATCCTCCTAACAACTCTAGAAACTAAATTAAGGATTTGCAGCAAAATCTGAGTTTCCTATTAACTGGCAGCTAGTTTAACGTTTTAAAAATATGATAGGAACTAACCAAGAGTGACTGCAAGCTAGCTCAAGCCCATCATCAACCAAGTGTCTAGCTGTGGTATGGAAAGTAGAGAAAAGGTCAAACTCAGACCTTTAAAAGCGTGCACCAAGGGCTCTGCTAGAGGCTATGAACTTGACGGAAACAGTGCAGCAGAGCAGAAAGCAAGTGTGATGTCGAGAAGTCTAGAAGAAGTAAGATCTTGTGATATAAAGAATATAGATCAAGTTAAATAGGGGAAATTTTTAAAGTAAGAACTTTATTATTTGGCAGCAAGCATTTCAGTGATGGCCCTTGATGGAAGGGAAGCCATCTTAGTAGAGTTGCGGAGGGAGGGGGGTGGTGTAAACAAGCCTGAAAAGGACCTAGAGAGCAGAGATGATTGAATGCGCAAAAATGGAGGCTTAGACAAGAATTCTGCCCTAGATAAGATGGAGCTATGAGACCTGGGCTTTGTTTCCTGTGCATAGCAAACTTGGGACAGAGATAGAGCAACAGCTGGGTACTTGAGGATTGAGGAAGTGTCTAAGGACAGGGGAAGACAAAGTGTGCTTGAAGATAGAAAGAGATAGAAGTTAAATCCTGGGAAAACAGGATCCTAGAGGTACTGAAGAAGTGAGAGGCAAACAGTAAAATGATTTCCTTTTGAAAAGACAGAAAAAGGCGTGCTTACAGATACATGAAGTAGTAAGGATGTTCAAGGCACGTAACAGTTACGTAGCTTAGTGTCCAGCAGCTGGCAGGGCCCTCGGCATGGAACCAGGTCTCAGATGCCTTACCACTGGGAGGTTAAAGTCCATATTGAAGATGAGGCTATCAGAATGAGCTACTATCCTTTGACTGTGGAATAATAACAAGGATAATCCAGGCAGCATAGACTAAAAAAACCTAAGGCGGTACTTTTAACTGCAGCTCTGTCCATAATCACCTACCAAGGTTCATGAAAGGCCAGATGCCCGGACCTTTGAAGGCCTGAGTGTCTCCAGCAACTTAGGCTTCATAGGAGACTCATTGTGGCACATCTTGTTGTTGTTGTAGCTGTTGTTGTTGTTGTTTCGGTTGGCTGTGTCTGTTTGTTTGTTTGAGACAGGGTTTCTCTGTATAGCCCTGGCTGTCCTGGAACTCATTCTGTAGACCAGGCTAACCTTGAACTCAGAGATCTGTCTGCCTCTGTCCCCTGAATGCTGGGATTAAAGCCCCTACCACTTGGTTCTCTGTGTCAGAACTTAAACTGGATTACAATAGTACCTGGGCAACAGCTAAGAAGGAACCAGTTAAGGTTTCCTTTGGGAATAAAACTAGCTAGACTTAGTCACTTGGAATCTGCCAGTATTTACCACTTGAACTTTTTGGTTGACACCTTAGAAAGGACCATGGAAGTAAAGGTTCCCGTAGCGTGCAATGTTATCCATTAGACAGTCAGAGATATTTCATGATAAAGTATATATATATATATATACCTTGTAGTTACTAAATACCTTGAAACTGCATGAATACACACAGATCAAAAAGATATTTTTACTGAGTCACCACATCATCTCAGGTAAGTATCCTGAATACACTCCCAGGTTTACCACTGTCGATGGAGGTTGGGGTGGGGGTGGATTCTGCTTTCCCCTCTTGCTACAGTTCTCTTCCCCTTCCTTTGCTGCCTAACTTCTAAAATGAGTGGCTGGGGCTCTCAGCATCGATTTTCCTCCCACTTACTTCCCTAGCAGTAGCAGCAATCTGACTGCTCCCCCGCCTTCTACTCAAACTGCAATCTCGAGGTAGCAGCATGTTTATAGGCAAATTAGGTCTTCGAGGCAGTGTCTGTGCACCTGGGTTGTCTGGCTGGGTTTTTAGATTGGGGAAGTTAGACTTAAAATGGGATTATTTGTATTAATTATTTCCTTTTAAAAATCAAATAAAATAAATAAAGTTAGAAGATTATGATGGGCAGGAATCTCATGCTTATTCGTGGAAAAGAAAAGAAAAAGAACTGTCGTGACTCTGTAAAACGGTGCATAAAGGTCACTGCTACCTTACACAGAAAACAAGACAGTTGCCTAACAACTATCGGAAAATATGGACAGAGCCCACTCATGTCATGAATCCTTGAAGGCAATGAGGATAGTTTGAAAATATCTTGTGTAATCCTTCTCTTTCCACCTTTAAAATCTTCCTTTGCTGAAACCTCTTTGAATACACACATACTTGACTATGACACGTACTGCCAGTGTGGTGGGGCAACTTCTAAATATATTTACTCATCTTTGGGGCATCTCTCTCTGTTTGCTCTCTAAGTTAACAACACACATGGTCACTTTCTCCTTCTGAAGCCCCTTTCTTCACCTCCACCACAACACCTACATGTTTCTTCTCTGTCTCCTTCCCTGCCGACTCCAATACCCTCTCTGTAAGCCACCTTTCTCCTTGGGCACTTTGGTGTGGGTATTCTCCCAAAAGTCAGGGTCCTTTATGTTTGTTACTTAGTTAGTTAGTTGGTTGGTTGATTTGGTTTGGTTTTATTTTTGCTTTTGTTTTTCGAAACAGCTCAGCTCTAGCTGTCCTAGAACTCACTCTATAGACCAGGCTAGTCTCAAACTCAGAAATCTGCATGCCTCTGCCTCCTGAGTGCTAAGATAAAAGGCATGTACCACCACCACCCAGCTACCTCTATTTTTAAAAACGTTTTGTTTATTTGCTTGCCCATTTGAGACAGGCTCTAAGTATATAGCCTAGGTGGATCATACCACCTGCCTCACCAATCTCAATGCAGAGACTGAAGGTATGCACCACCATCCATAGGTCTTTCGTAAATTACTCTTTTCTGCATCTTCTCCCATTAACCTTCCCATCCTCCAGAATTACTGCTAAATCTCCACACTGTTGGTTCCCTCAATCCCGTCATACCTGAGCTCTCTGTGTGTATCATGCAGATTGTTCCACCAGCCCAGACATCTCATCTCACAGTCCTTCCTCTGCCATTTCCACCTGATCTGTCGCTTTCTCGGGTAGCCTCCCTGATACCCAGACAAGATCAGACTTGCTGTGTTACATTTTAAAGCCATCTTGTAATTTCCCTACATATTTGATGTTCTTGAATTATTTGCAAGAATTTGTGTAATGTATCTTCCCTACCAGATTCTAAGCTCCAAGAAAATAGGGTCTGGTCTATGGCTGTCTTTTTGAAGTTCTGGGGTTTAATTTAAACCCTTGTACACGGTAGACCAATGTTCTGCCACTGAACTACATCTTCAGCCTGCTACATCTTTCTTTATCAAGTATCACCAGTACAGAGCACGGTACTGACACATGGCCAAACACTCCCTTGCTTACTGGCTGATCAAATGACCAAGCCTCATTTTGACTGTGACTTATTTTTCCTAAACAGGAATCTCAAACCTCTCATTGCTCTTGTTTCTCTCTTAAATGTGACTCTCATTTCTAGTGCATCACATCTAAAACCAGGGTTCCCATACACATAGAGACTCTTGCCTCAGCTCTTTCACGTCTATTGTTGGTCCACAAAGCCATTCCAACCCGATTCATCCACTGAAGGGTGAGGCGACATTATCAGCAGTTCCTTTAACATGGCTAGTCTTTATTGGCCCACATGGGAGAATTTAACAAAGAGCTGCCTTGAGTCTCTCCTGTCTAATAATTCTGAATCTCCTAATATTGTCATAGCTATTTGTTTCATAAGTGAGGAAATTGTGTCTAAAGAAGTTAAGCAATTTCTCATAGGTGAAAATACCACAGTTGGACAGATTAAATGTGACAATATCACAGCAATAAGGACAAAATGTTAAAAACAGTCCTAGAAGATTGGAGATTAAATTCAGAGAAATGATGTGAGAGGCAGGCTGACTCCTCATTAGAGTTTTGTAGGTACTAACAGGGAGGAGAGATCAATCTCAGCCCACAATTCTACACATCTCCAGCAAACATATGCTTGGATAACGAAAGTAAAATAAATATTTCAGACATAAAATAGTTAACTTCATATGAAAGAAAACTGAGAGAACTTAACAGCCAAAAGTAAATTAAAAATTAAAACTATAAACTTGATTTAAAGAATAATACCAGATAGAGGCTCAGAATTTCATGAAGGAATGAAGAACATAGGAAGCAGCAACTATAGTACGTATCTAGAAGGTGCCACCCAGAATTCGCTTCAGGGTTAGCCTTCGCTCCTATGACTGAGAGCAGTAAGTAGACAGCCTTCAGTTTTCAGACACTTCAAAGCACGGTTTGTTTTCTTTGCTCAAAATCAAACCCATCCGAGGGGAGCCCACCTAACAACTGAATAAGGTGGAGGTATAAACGACCCGTGTTCTAATCAGTGTGGAATCTCTCAAAAACCCAGCGAGCTCATCCCCACAGTCCCCAGTGAGAGTGGTGACTGAGATACAGGAATGTCTGTACACAAAACCCCATCTAAGTCTGACTCCAGGAAAACCCACCCCACATCAATGGTTCAGAGCAGTGGAGATGCTTAAAGAAAATTCCTTCTTTCTAAATGGAAGAACTAAATGTGTCTCAGTGCTGGCACCTCTCTAGGGCATGTCCCTTCAACACAAATAAGATTGTGTTCTCAGAACGAATGGAGCCTAGGTTTTCAGACATGCAAGGCATCTAAATTCTAGGTATGAAAACCCTGAAATCTTTGCTTAGTATTAATGCATGAGTAACATCAGTTCTTGAGGGAGAATGAAATGAGTAGATTATACTCCACTCATAAAAATTTCATGTATTTGTGATGTTTATCATGTCTTAACGTGATGGATGGTGATTGCTTCTTAGGGAGTATTAGCCTCACTCTGCCCAAAGCTACATAACACCCTCTGTCCTGCTCTCTAGACCCAGCTAGGAGTTAGCAGATAGGAGTCAGCGACATCAAGGGAGAGGACTCGAAAGCTCATTGTCACTTGTAACATTTCAATGACTGCATAAATTCTTCAGACACCGTATGAAGACAAACGACCCTGGATGGCTTTGTTGGGTAGTGTCATCAGCTGAAATTCACCTGGTCATATTGAGAAATAGTTTCTCCACTGAGTACCTTCATTGATCCCATCTTGTTCTAACCATTTCGAGCTGGCCTCCCGGTATCTAGCATCTGTATCAACTAATTTCTCAAGTTTTCAAGCTAAATTTCTCAAGCTCACAGCATTTCTTTTCTCCTAGTTAAGGCTAAGCATACAGTCTGTAGGTGACATTGTCTCCTTTCTCATTTCTTCTTAGCGCTTGCTCTCTGTTACACAGGGATAGTTATGGCTCCCCAGACCTGAATATAAGCGTTTCTAGTGCTTCAACTCTCATTTGCCTGTCTGTATTGCCTTTGAGGTAACATCTGCTCCGTGAGTGGTTCACAAACGCTGAATTTTTCTCTTCTCCCCAGTGTGGATAGGCACGCCAGCCTTCATGCCCTCCCTCTACAGGTTCCTTCTCAGCCTCCAATGCCATAGCACAGAACCTTCTCTTGTAGGAACCCCTGTGAGGACATGCCTGATTCGGGCTTCAAAGGGATCCTGCTGCCACATTCTCCAAAACTACTGCCTGAGATTACCACTTCTCTTTACAAGCTAACAGAAGACCTCACCATCAACTGTACAATATTCAGACTCTATCTGTTAAAGATCCTTGGAGAGCAGCCTTATTCTTTCATTATACAACACACTGTTCCTGCAAGCTAGATCTCATTATCTCACAGAACCTTCCGGTCTCTGTTCTGTTCTGCCTCCCAGTTTCCTTCTCTGTCTATCTTCTTTATCTATCTGCTCAAACCTGTGAGTGGACCCAAACCGGGTTCACTCTTCAGTAACACTATCAACACACTACGGTTTTACTATTCTTTATGGTTTTTTTACTTCTTTTCTGACTTCCAATGTTCTTTGGGGATTTCATTTTATTTTCAACTCTCTCATGTAGATTGCTGGAAACTTTCGGTCAGCATTCTTGCACATGAAACACCACACACACAAACACACACACATACACACACCTCTTGGTATTCCTTTTCACCAGAATCTTGAGCACTAATGTCCAAAGGAAAACACACCTATGTGTTAGTTTAATTGGCAAATTTACAGCTAGCACAAACTTTAAAAAGGAGGAGAGGGCTAAGTTAGAGAGGCCTGTTCTTTGCTTTTCCAATGTTGCCTTTAATCTCAGTGTGTCTCCTCCTGTTGGTACCTGCCCCCTAGTGGAAGACAAAGAAAATGAGTATAAATCCTGAAAGAGAAGAAAACAGTAGAGGGTTGGCTCCTTTTTCTTTTTAGCAACTCATATTGGCAAATCAGCACCTTCAATAGAAAGTGGGATGGCCTCAGTCAGGACATGAAACTATAGTTTGAACGTAAGAATTTAGAAGACAATGGGACAAAATATGGGGAAAAAATGCCACAGTCTGTGAAAGTGGAGGACAGACAGCCACGCCTGAGATGAGGAGCTTAGATTCTTGTTAACTTCCCCTCGAGTACTTTATCAAATAAATACCACATGGCTTGAAGTTTAAAGTAAAATTTAAAAGTAAGTAGGCAAAACAAGAGCATCCTATCATTCACACTGATGCCCTATGCTCTCTCCTATGTGAATGGATCTTAACAAAGGGTGAGCTACTCCTGTGGCAGCAGCAATGAGCAAAGCCATAAAGTCACAGGGCTGGCTTTCAGCTCACCATTCTAAGTCATTTCTTGGTAAACGTGTCATGCCAAAGCATGTGTATAAAGTAATTTACTGATTTGCATTCTAAATGTTGATGATTTTCTGATGCAAGCTTGGATTTCAGAGACTTGGTGAACGTAGTGTCTCCAACTTATGTTCTGACGCAGCTTTAAAAAAAAAAAACTGAACCGTTCAGTCTTCAAAACTAAAATTCTGTTATGTTTCCATTTTGTTGATTTTCTGTCTGGTTCACCAAGTTAACATTAACCTGACACAATCTGTCTGACTTTCCCTGTCAAACTGATTCTGCATAGACTTTGAGCACTTTCTAGAGAAACCCGACTACTGAAAGACTCCGGACACTCTTTCTCCCCCCATTCAAATTATAACCAAATATTAGAGTAGTATTTTCAGCTCTGCGACAATGGGTGGTTCTCCTTAGTGAACACAATACAGGTAAACTGCTCACTCGAATGTTTTGTGGCACTTATGGAAATAAGTATGCTGCTAGTCCTTCATTCCTGTGGACAAATCATGTCGCCTCCCAAAGCTTCAGGTTCTATCTCTGTAAAATAGAGCTTTCTTCCATCCCTACCTCAATGGCTTGCTATGCACATCAAAGAGAACAGACGACTGAAAATTCTCAGCAAAAGGGTGTGGTGGTAGATCATAGTTAGCTTATGTGTGCTCACCAGTGAGATTATCATGTGATATTCTGTTTTTGGAAGATAGACAAAAATGTGATTGTAAAGGAATTCTGATGAAAGGAAAGAAGTACCCTGTCCCCTTTACATTGTTAAACTATCCATTTTAGAGCTAAGCATGTTGTTCCCTTGCAGCTGCTGCAGTTACTAAAATCGAAACACGAAAAAGCCTCCTACACCAACTCCCACCAACCTTCTACAGTGAAATCAGGACACCCCGACAGTAGCCCCAAATTCTATTGAACTCCTACCAAACTGCAGACATTGAGGAGTGCACCTCCTGATTCAGAAAGTGTCTCCTGTAACCCACATATCTTCAAGATAAAGGCAAACGTACATCACAGATACGCCAGTGTAACTGTATGCATAAAACCCGCAGTCACGGAAAGCAACAGGAAAAAAAAAAGATACATTCCCAAATTAGCAAAGGAGACCTAGATGGGATACCAGAGATGATAGCTGGTTGTTTTTTTTTTTTTCAAGAAGATACAGAGAACCCATGTAACTTCAATTGCTATGAATATGTGTTTAATTTATTCTGTGTTGTCCTAACGGGGGAGGGGAGATGAGGGAGCGGCAGTGGAGGAAATTATAGAACACAAAGCAAAAATAAATCAGACAAAGCAGAAAATAGAGGTGACGAGATAACCCATATCTGGAGGAACCCTCATCTCCGTTACAACAGAAATTGGCTTGCGTTGCCCAACGAAAAGGAACAAGGTTTAAATGCTGCAGAACAGGTCTCTCCTCCCTTAGTCATTCTCCCAAAGAAAATTCAGACTCACCAGTCGCAAAGACCCCCATATCAAGAGCACTGCTAGGTCAAAAGTTCTCCAAAAGCAGACCATTTCGGTTTTCTGGTTTTCCGCTGCTCACTCAGTACGTTTTCTCCTCACAGGTAGGAGAGCAGCCGTGACCATGACCAGGATCCCTCTGCTTTCGGGTTGGCTTCTGCGTGGTAGCGCACCCCTTAACCCATCAGCAGGGAGCAGTCCTGTCCTCTCTGTCCTCTTCTTCCACTCGGCGAGCTTTAGTCTGACTAGTAACTTGGAAGAGAAGAAACTTCTCTGGGACTTGACACAGCAATAGATTTCCTGTGCAAAGCCCTGAAGCAAAGACAGAGGAAGCTGACTGAGTGGGTTACTTTCAGCCCATTGGTTCTTTCTCTTCTGCTTCACACAGATAAACTGTATAGTAAGGCTCTGAACATGCCCAAGACAGATGGATGTGTCTAGACCTCCATTCAAAACTGAAGAGGGTTACTGATCGATTTTCGTTTGGCCCATGCTACCACAGTGAACTTCTGGAAAGTTCTCCAATTTTTTTTTTAAGTGTATACAGCCTTCCTTATTCTTTAAATATAGAATAAATATTTCTACTTGAAAATGCTCTGCTGAGAGAAGCAAGAGGAGGGGCGATGGGATAGGGGGTTCCCAGGTGTGGGGTGGGGGGAAATGGGGTAAGGGGATAACATCCGAAATGTAAATAAAATATCCAATAAAAAAAGAAGAAGAAAGAAAAGAAAATGTTCTGCGGAAATTAATGTCTAGTCTGGAAGCATCAAATGGGTATCATTTTCTCTGTTATTATTCTAAAAATCCCAAAACGAGTGGCTTAACACAATACAAATACTCCCAGACTTTTGTATGGGAGTCAGAAGTCTGAACAGCATTGTATGAGGTTAAAATCAAGACATGGCCAGGGCTTTGCTTCTTCTGGAGACACAACCTTTTCCAGCATTCAGATGTCTCTGCTCTCTGGCCTGAGGACATCACTCTGGCCTTTGCTCCATTGACACAGCTGATTGACTCATGATGACTCTCTGCCTTCCTCTCACAAGGTCCTTTGTGACAGCATTGTCTGTCCAGCTGAAGATCCTTAATTTAATTACATTCACAGAGTTTCTTTTGCCACATCAGTGAACGTACAGTCACAGACCTCTGTGGGAGGCTCAAGTACTGAATTTCCATTCTCTCTGACTTTCGAAGAGTTAGCTTGTTGTAATCACAGATAACCACGTTTGAGCTGTCACACATCTGAGAGTCTAACTTTCCAGAAAAATTCTGTGTAATGTTACTAGTTAATATACATTTAGATTACAGTTGAGAGGAAAAAAAGACAAAAAAGAAGACAAAAACAAAACAAAACAAAAAAAAGCAAACCTCTGTGGTAAGAATTTCCTACCCCAGAGCAAAATGCTCCAGGAAGGGGAAGAAAATATTGCCAACAGAAAAAGGAAGCAAAAAAAACAGCACGCATTTTCTTTCAAAGTTAGCAATGCCATCTTTCCTCTTGCCAAACACTAAACTCTGTTTGTATATTACCCTCCTCCACTCTCAAGCTTTCTCAGTGTAAATCTGACTTGGATAATGAGATAAGATCCTTAAGAGTGAGAAAGACTTGAAGACCTGAGCTATGACAAAGAGTGACCAGTAGCAATCCTCTCTTCCGTTTGATGATTCACTAGATGCCTTTAAAAAAAATTAGTGAAGAAATGTCATTTAACTGAAACACTGTTTTTCCGTCACAAGAGGCTGTTGACACTGTAGGCTCTGAGGACAACCTGAAGAGTGCTTAATTTTCTGCCGAGCAATCTCGATGAAACCAGCTAATTTTCTTATTTGTGCCAGTATTTTTTTTTTCTATTTGATATTATAACGACATGAGCTTTTGTCTATGTCATCAAAAATTCTTGATGATCAGGGGAGCAGAATGGCTTAGTTGGTAAAGTGTTAGCCATACACGCATGAAGACCTGATTACAATCCGCAGCAACTACACCAAAGTAGCGTGAGATAACATAGTCAACCATCACACATGTATAATGGCATGTACGTGCACACATACACACACATACACAGAGAGACAGAAGAGAACAGAGAGAGAAAGAGAGAGAATAAATTCTTAATTTTGTTTTTCCTTTTTTTATTCTCTTCATTATTTATTTTTGAGATGGGATGAACTCAGACTTTCTGTGTATCCACGGATAACTGGGAACTGATCCTCCTGTCTTCACCTCCCCAGTACTTAGATTATCCTATGGCATATGCTACCACAACTGGTTTACGTGGTACTGCGGATGAAACCATGGATTCCCCATGCTAGGCAAGCACATTATAGACTGAGCCACATTCACAGCCTTCAAATTTTTTAAATTACTTTTAGTTGTTTTAAATTACTTTCATTTGTTTTAAACTTGCTTGATGATAACATCAAAACTAAGCTCCAGAGACCTTCTAAAGTGTCGAGGAGACCTAGTGACTGAACAAAGCAAAAGATTTCATGCTTGCCAGTGGCCCGGCTGAATTCTTCAGGCTCAGCTTCCACCCCCACAGCCCACCCCAGGTCTGAGATTTCAGGCAGTGATTTTCACAGACACTCTCCTTGTGTGCTCATCTGAGAACAAATCACAGTGTTTAACCAGCTGTGTAAAAGTTGACTCAGTAACTTCCACACCATCAAATTCACAGAGTAGGTTTGCAAAGAGTCTACTTTTTCTCTCTACTCCTTCACATCTTCTGCCCTCAAGTCTACACCCCAACTTTCCTAAGCCCCACCTTCTCTTCTTAAGGAGAACACACATTTAACATTAAGGCACCAGAAGTTTATCACCACTTCAATTCTCTCTGAAGATGTACAATGAACATTACCATTATACAAGAGGTATGTGTGCATCTTGTAAAATCCCAAGGCCCTAGTTTTTTCCAGTACTTTTTGGCACCCAATCCCAGAAAACAGGACAAAAGAATGCTGAAAGATCAAGAGAAAGAAATTGCTCAAGAAGAAACACAATCCCTCCAACTCTCTTTCACTGTTATCTATTAAGAATAGGAAAATTTGTGGAAGAAAGAAAAAAAAATCCAAAATGGTGTGATGTCGATTTGAAAACACAAAACGGAATGGAGTAGCATAGATCGGCATCAGTGGTGTGGCAGCCACAAGCTAAAGGCTTAGCAAGTTAGTTAGAGCCCCTTTAAGCCATGACAACCACAAACTTGCACCTTTGGTTTGCTCAAAAAGTTATGTATCTGTCTTCAAATGCTATTCGAGTAAATGTCTTCTGCTCCGGGTATTCCTCAGTCTCAAAGGGCCCAGCATGTTCAGTCTCTACCCCGAAAAGAAGAATGCAGCTGATGTACTATATGTGTCTACCTTCAGATCCTATCATTATGCTGATATTTATCTTGAAAATTTTCACTTTACTGACACTGTCATCAGCATCAAAATTATCTTCATTTTATATTCATACACTTATATATATTATTTGTGTACATTTATATATAATATATTTACATGTATATCAAATAAGAGCTAACCATTCTGTTATAATTTTATAAATTATGCAAAAAATAGACATGAATGTATCAAAACAAAGTATGAATAATATCAAACAAGCAGCATGTGCCCTAGTTAGTGTGGTAGCTTACTTTGCATACATAAAGAAACTTTAGTGATGCTTTATTTGTTTCTAAGAATCAATCTCTAGATCTTACTGGTCACATTCATGGTAAATAATACTTGCTAAGCCCCTATGCTTAACAACCAAAGTGGAGTAGTAAACACTTCCTAGGTATTCCCTATTTAATTGTCTCCATAGCCCTGTGTAGAATAATATCTTAATTATTTCCATTTTACATTTTCCCTTTCTTAGTCAAAAAAAAAAATACTTGTTAAAATTTTCAAAGATACACATGTGACACATGACAGAAGCAGGAATGAGACCAAGAAACTTTACTTCGTAGTTAGGTCTTGGCCAGCTAGACTGTCCTTTTCTTTCCCCTCCCTAATGCTTTGTCTTGTCTTCAATATATCTTGCACTGAGTAGTCATCTGCCATTTGTATTTCTCTTTCAGTTTCACATACTTATTGTTTTGCTGAGTTGTGTTATTGTCTTTGTTGTTGTTTTGTGTATGGTTCTTTAATAAACGAGCCATGTGCCTGGTTTATATTAATATTGCTCTCTGCTGCCCACTGCAGACAATTTTGTGAAATCAATATAAATGCTTTCAAACTTGCATTTGTTAAGTTCTGTTAACCGGTTCACTTTGAGATTCTAAGCACAATGTGTGCTAATGTACTAAGCACTTGCACACTTAATTAATATCTTCTATGAATTTATTTTAAATTACGGGGCCAGGCATGGTGTGGTACATGCCTTTAATCCCCAGAATTTGGGAGGCAGAGGCAGGTAGATCTCTATAGTCTGAGGCCAGCCTGATCTACATAGCAAGCTCAGAACAGCCAGGACTACCTAGACATACCTAGAGAGGCCTTGTCACTTGTCTTAAAAACAACAAAAAATTAAAATGATTACTTACTGGACAATGTGGTTGTCATGGCCAGAAGATGTGTCATTTAAAAGAGTAATAATGAATCTTCTGAGTTGTGGGGTAGATGTAGTACAAACCATATAAAGAAATTGATACATAAGAGACCCCTTGCATCTTCTTAAGAAAAGCTGAAGACTGCATTGTTGAGTACTGAGCAAAGGAAACTCAGAGATGGAGTTCCTTGTGAGGAGAAACTGCAGGCCATCATTTGTAGTAATAAAGGGATAAAGGAAACCAGTGGAACAGATCGACAAGAATCACTACACAAGACTCAGGTAATCCCATACAGAATTCCAGAGCATAAATCATCCTTTAGGATGTCTTTTATTGACCACAAATGACCACGTTTAAAGCTGCACACCCATCAGTCACAAGAGATGGCTACAGGAAGACGTGGGTGAGACAGTTCACAAAAAAACCTGAACTGTGAGCAATGTCATCAAAACTGAAATAGCAAAGCCCTTTACTGCAAGGACTAACATGGTACCTTGCAGTGACAGCCATGTTGATAAATACTGGAAAATAATCAGATCCCATTCTGGACTCAGGAACAGTGCTTTCAGTGCTACCAACTATATTATGCCCCCAGAAGCCAAACAAATGAGAAATCTTGTTGAAAATACAATATTGAATGTGCAGGGACAAAGATGGAGCCACGACAGAAGGAATGGCCAACCAATGACTGGCCGGACTTGAGACCCATCCCATAGGCAAGAACCAATCCCTGAACTATTATGATATTCTGTTATGCTTGTAGACAGAGGCCTATCATAACTATTCTCTAAGAAAATCCAACCAATAACCAATGGAAACAAATTCAGAGACCCACAGCAAACATTAGAAGGAGCTTGGGGAGTCTTGTGGAAGAACTGGAAAAAGAATTGAGGGAACCAAATGGGACAGGAACTCCACAGAAAGACCGAGAGAGTCAACTAACCTGGAACTTGGGGTCTCCAAGAGGATGAACCACCAATTGAAGAGCAAGCATGGGATAGACTGAGGCCCCAAACACAAATGTAGCAGATGTGCAGCTTGGTCTTCATGTAGGCCCCCCAACAACTGGAGTGGGGGCTGTTCCTGATTCTGTTGCCTGCCTGTTGGGGGGTACTGTGAGGAGTGACATTGGGATGTAAAGTGAATATATAAGTAAATTTTTAAAAAGAAAGAAAATACAGTCTTGAAGTATTATTCTGCATTATTTCCTAGTTAAAGCAGTTTTACTTATGGGTGCCAATTAGGAAGTCCAGAAAAATACAGAAGTCAAACTGGGGGAAAACAGAAGAAAATTGCTGTCACATATCTTAGCTAAAAACTAACAACATAGCAAAACATTCTGAAGTCAAACAGACAATGATCATCTGACCTCCAAAAATTACTAAGAAAGAAAAGTTGAAACAGAATATTCGAAGGGAGATTATCTTAAATGTCTTAGTATTCAATTAATAAATAAATAAATTCCATGTGGACTTCTAATGAAATAATATAAAACTTGAAAACCATGGCAGTCACAAAAACTGGTATTTCCCTGCAATTCATTTGAATTTCATTGGCTCAAGTTTTCTCAAGGGAATGATTAATGTTCTAGGGAACTGTTGTGGTTTTAGTCTCCCAGTAGGTTAAGAATGTTGCCTTCAAACTATATATAGCTAAGCATGCTGTATTTTGTAATAATATAGTATTTTTAGTGAATAAGTTACAGTTTTAAATGGTTAGAATCCAATGTGTTAAATGTAGAACTTAAGAAAATCATGACCTTCCCCTCTTTTGAAGTAGTTGTTAAAACTGTACTGTTAACATTGCTACATCAAAATTCCTTAGTTCAACCTTCAGTTCTGTCACTTAATTATTTTTCTGGTCTAGAATGTCTATTTGATTCTTCTTTTTAATATCTTGTCATGCTGAGCAATGGTAGTGCATGCTTTTAATCTTACTCAGTAAGAAGAGGCAGGTTGATCTCTGTGAGTTCGAGGTCAGCCTGGTCTACAGATCAAATTCCAAGATAGTCAGGGCTACAGGGAGAAACCCTGTCAAATAAATAAATAAATAAATAAATAAATAAATAAATAAATAAATAAATCTTTCTTATTCTTTCAGTGAAAGTCTTGTCTCAAGTATCTGGCACTGTTTCTGTTTTGTAGACATTCTTGCAGAAAATTTAAAGGTAATTCGAGCCCC
Organism: Mastomys natalensis; assembly: GCA_021653895.1. NCBI lineage: Eukaryota > Metazoa > Chordata > Mammalia > Rodentia > Muridae > Mastomys > Mastomys natalensis. The sequence continues at coordinate 837,021 of JAJTUV010000035.1, forward strand.
TGTGTGATTTTTATCTTCTTCTGGAAATAATTTTCATGTACTTCTTCCAGGAATCTTCATCCTGGGATGAAAGTAGAGGGTGACATCCTGTGACTCAAGCAAGATCAAGTCTAGGTGAGGAGAGTTTTTATCGTCCACTCAGCCCTACCTCATCCTACTCTCCCAAATTCAAGGGACTGATGGAAACATGGTTAATTTTCCAATCAGCTCTTGTAGATCACTAAACAAACATCACCAGGTAAAAAGTTACCATGTCAGGCTTGTCTTTCTTTTCTTTTTTCTTTCTTTCTTTCTTTCTTTTTTCTTTCTTTCTTTCTTTCTTCTTCTTTCTTTCTTTCATTTTCTCTTTCTTTTTCTCTTTTTATTTCTTTTTCTTCTTTCTCTTTCTTCCTTCTTTCCTCCTTTCTTTCTTTCTTTTCCTTCTTTTATTCTTATAGACTTTACCCAGGGAATTCATCATTACTTGCCTAGCTCTCTTACCTGCCAGCATATTTTATTATTATTAGGATGTCCAACATTTTTACTTCTCTTCAGTGGAAGGGCTGATCTATCATGGCCATCGCACAGAAGTCCCTTTCCTTGATTCATTACTTTCCCTCATCCTTACATCATGCAACAGCAAGTCACTTCCCTTTCTTCTTTAGCACATTCCCTGAACTTGACCATTTCATCCAATCTCCCTTGAGCTATATTAGCAAAACGGAGATAACGTTCTGCATTCAAAAGCATGGTTTTTGAAAAACAAAATCTGTGCCATTTAACTTGTAGACTTCAGCTAAATAAAACAAACAAAAGAAAGGATAGCACGCCTTCAAGAATCCCTTGCAGTTCACAGCAGCATGGCTTCAGCACGAGCTTCTCCAGTGTGGTCTGTTACCAATACTCACCTGCTTTGATCATTTGTATTGGGTATTAATATTAACAAACTATAAAGGCATTCCATACATGAAATATTAGAATTTTACAAGCCCGATGTTCTACATGCAGATGTTTTTCCTTAAAACAGTTTGTTACATTAACGTCTAAGTTTCATTTCTGTGACTGTTTTTCTACTAATGATCCTCATTGCATGCTTCAATTCACTTTTAATTTAATGGATAGTATTGATAATAATTTTGGGCTGGTTTAATATGATTCAAAAGTGTATCTAGGGGAGCTTTAATTAAAAATACTGTTATGATTATCTCAGCTTTGCAAAAAGAAGAAGTAAGGATCATGGCAAATGTTTAGAGTTTTAAATGTTCCCTATCAAGAAAAGGAAGTAGATAAGATCCTTTTCAAAGTAGTGTTACTATATTTTACTTGGCTGAACATAATACAACTAAACCCATGAGAAATAATGCCCTGCTTCTGACCATTTTTTCCTGAGAGTCAACAGAACAATTGTAACTGAGCTCATGACTGGGGGGGAAGGGGTAGCAACTTTGGTGAAAATGGACCTGGAATGAGGTAAAACCATGGTTGACCTAAAAACATTGATTTTGAAAATTCAGAACACCAGAAGCAGTGGCAAAGGGACCACAAGCAGCCGGGCCTCGTTTTCAAATGGAAGTCACTCTTTTATTATATGTTGCTTTTATTGTTTTGAGAGGCTAATAGAATTACATCATTCCCCCTTCCCTTCTGCTCTCTAACCCAGTGGTTCTCAGGCTTCCTAATGTTGCAGCCTTTTAATACGGTTCCTCAACTTGGGACGACTGCCAACCATGGATTATTTTTTTCTTGCTACTTCATAACTGTAATTTTGCTACAGTTATGAATTGTAATGTAAATATCCATGGTTGTCAATGGTCTTAGGGGACCTTTGTGAAAGGGTCATTTTACCCCCAATGGGGTCATGACCCACAGGTTAAGAACTGGTGCTCTAACCTCTCCCATACTCTGTGCCACTCTTTCAAATCCATAGTCTCTTGCTCTTTGTTGTTGTATATGTGTATACACATGACAAATATTTAATATACATAATACATGTATATATGTACACACACACATATATATTCCTGAATACATAAGTGCAACCTTCTCAGTCTGTATAATATGTTTGTATGTAGATTTTCAGGGCTGACCAGTTGGTATTGGGTAACCAACTGGTGTGGTCTTCCCTAAAGAAGACTATTTCTCCACTCTCAGATTTCCTCAGTGGCCTGAAGTTTTCTGTCTATGGTTGAGGCCTCCTAGACTTTCCCCTCTCTTGTTCAGGCTGTGTTGAGGCAAGGAAGTCACTTTCTTTTTTGCTTTTCTTCCTCTTTTATTGAAAATATTTATTTCCTCACATAATATATATATCATAATTATGATTTTCCCTCTCTCTGTTCCTCTCAGTTCCTCCCCACCTCCCCTTCCATCCAGATCCATCCCATTTCTATCTCTCATTAGAACACAAGCAGGCTTCTAAAGGAATATAATATAATATAATATAATATAATATAATATAATATAATATAGACAAAACCAAAACTACCATACTGGAATAGAACAAAATAAGCAAACAAAAGAGCCAAAAAAAAAAAAAAGGCAGAAGAAACAGATAGAGAACAGAGACCAAGTCATTCACATGTTCAGAAATCCCATAGAAACACTAAACTGGAAGTCATAATGTGTACACAAAGGGCCTTGTCTTAGTTAGGGCTTCTATTGCTGTGATGAAACACCATGACCAAAAGCAAGTTAGGGAGGAAAGGGTTTATTTAGCTTATACCTTATAATCTATCATTGAGGAAGTCAGAACAGGAGCCCAAGCAGGGCTAGAACCCAGAAGCAGAAGCTGACGCAGAGGCCAGGGAAGAGAGCTGCTTACTAACTTCCTTCCCTTGTCTTGCTCAGCCTGACTTCTTATAGAACCCAGGACTCCCAGTCCAGGAATGGCACCCCCAAAGGGGGCTGGGTCCTTCCTCACTGATCACAAATTGAGAAAACGCTGTACAGCCTGATTCTCATGGAGGCATTTCCTCAAGGAGGCTCCTTTCTCTGTGGTGACTCTAGTTTGTGTCAAGTTTACACACAAAACCAGCCAGTACAACTGAAACCCTTGTCACTTTGACAACACATGTGCACATACACACAAACCACACAACAAAGTCACAACCTTTCTTTCTTATTCACACCCAGGATCTAAATAACTTTAAAGTCCCATAGTCTTTACAATTTCAAACATATTAAAATTTCAGGCCCTTTAAAATATCCAAACTCTTTTAAAATCCAAAATCTTTTACAATTCAAAGTCTCTTAACTGTGTCTTTATTGTGTTCCAGTAAAATACTTTCTTACTTCAAGAGGGAAAAATCAGGGCACTGTCACAATTAAATCAAAGTAAAATCAAACTCCAACTGCCCAATTTTTGGAATCCATTCACATCTTCTGAACTCCTCCAAAAGGCTTGGGTCACTTTTCCAGCCCTGCCCTCTGTAGCACTCAGCTTGTCTTCTAAGATCTAGCTGCCTCCACTTCACTGCTACCGCTGTTCTTGGTGGCCATCCTATGGTACTGGCATCTCCGAAATGCTGAGGTCTCTGCTGCAACCAGGCTGCACTTTCACAAATAGCTTCTCATAGGATCTCTTTATAGGATCTCACAGGATCAACTTCTCTGCATGACCTCTTGAGTCCTGGGACTTCAACTGCCACTGAGGCTACACCTTCACTAATGGTCTCTCCTGGCCTTTCAGAATGCCAAGCCTCAGCTGCTTTCTATGATCCCTTCATGTCCTCAAAATCAGTGCTATCTGGGTGACTCTTACACAGTGCCAAGTCCAGCTGCCAACACAAGGTACAACCTTGACTGTCTCTGGAACACAGTTTCTTTGTGCTCTCAGAAAACACTTTCTAGGAAAATTCACCTAAGTGATGCTGGTCTTTTCTTAATCACCATAATTTCTTAGCTCCAGCTAACAAGCATCAATTGTTCCAGTAATCTAAAAGCTTCACTTTAGTAATTTTGGTATCTTGTTAATCGCAGCTGATTCATCAGCCCCAGCAAACAAGAACCACAGAATCTTAAATCAAAATAACAATAGCCCTAAAAGGCTCTTTTATCTTCCCTCTGAAGCTTCACAAGCCAGGCCTCCATCTTCTGCACTGCTGTCAACAATCTTATCTTCCAAGCTCCTACAGAACACCCACTGAGCCCTTACCACTCAATGACTCTTCTAGTCCAAGTCTTTCCACAATATTTTTTTTTTTCAAAAGAAAGAAAGGAAGGAGTGTCTTGAGATAACATTATGAGACAAAGAACCTCCAAGAAATGCCATTGAATTCATTTTCCATTGACTATCTACTGCTGGGCATGTAGCCTACCCTACCCTTAAGGGTACTTTGTTTCCCCAGTGAGAATCCCTTGGAGAAAACTATTTTCATTTGCAAAGGGTTATCAATTGGAGACAGCTTCTGGATTAGGAGTGGGGCTGTGTCCATTCTCCTTCCAAGTCTAGGGCCACATATAGGCCCTGTGCATGCTGCTTTGTCTCTTTGAATTCATATGTGCATCGATCGTGTCAATTGAGATTTAGAGAGTCTTGTTTTCTTGGTGTTCCATCTCATGCAGTTGGCCTTATGTCAAATCTGATCTTGGTCAGCTACTCCCACAGCTTTGTGCCATCATTGCCCCAGAATATCTTGCAAACAGGATAGATTGTAGATCAAAGAGTTCATGGCTGGATTTGGTGCTTGTGTTTCTCTTTTGGCAGAATGCAGAGTGCCTCCCTGTACCAAAGATGCTAGCCTGTACTGGTGTAGGTTCCACGTAGGCACTAACTCAATTCATCCATTGTTCGATTAGTTGTGTGGGTATTGTCTTCAGCACTGGGCCCTTGTTGTCAGTTTGTGGACAGCAATCTATAGTCTTGGCAACATCTTTGTTTGTTTGGAGTTCCCATGGGGCCCTTTGGCCAGCAACTCAATTAAATGTAACCCAATCCTGGTACTGAAACTCCATTTGGTGACAAGAGTTGTCCAGTTGGGGCTGTCTCCCTGTTATTTGGCAATTTCATTTAGTTTACTTTCATACATGTAAACTTTTACTGTATTAGGTTTCTATACTGCCCCACAAACAGCCCTTAAATTTAGCCATCTCTCCAGTATTCCCTCCTCTTCTTCCTCCTTCATCCCTCTCCTCCTCATTCAATCCTCCTGTTCCAGCTCCCCTCATCCATCCATAACTATCTATTTTATTTCCATTTCCTAGGGAGATCTGTCAGCCCCTCCCAGTCCCTTATTACCTAACCTCTATGGTTCTATAGATTATCGCTTTCTTAATACTAGCATCTCCTGGTGCACAGAATGCCTTGATAAATATTTTTGAAAGAAGAAATATGGATTCAGCTCACAGTTCCCAAGCACCAATACTTGCACCTAGCTTAGCTTTTATGGAGAGTCTCAGAGCCAATAGCATGCTAGAGAGACAGGTCTTGTGGCCAGAAAGGTAGATAGAAAAAGAAGAAAAAGTTTTAAAAAGCTGAACTTATTTTATGACAGCTCATTCTGTGGTAACCAGTACCCCAGAACTTAACTTATCTCTGTAACCTGTTAACTTTTTCCAAGAGTCATTGTAACTAGCTCTCACTAATTAGTATGTAATAGTGTTTACATACTAACATGTATGTGCTTCTATGGTATTCTCTTCATTATCTCTCAGTCCTTACCAGGCCTGGACTTTATACTCCTGAGTCTCTAGTGAAACTGTAGATGTTTGCCCACATATAACGTATCTAGGTGTTTTAAAGTTATGAATAAGAATGATAATTTGTTAAATAAAATTTGTTTTAGGTTGCAAGATGTCTCAGAGGTTGAAGGGGCTGGCTGTTAGCTAATGCTTACAACCTAAATTCAATCCCCTCAGCCCTTGTAGTAGAAGAAGTGACTCCCAAAAGGTGTCCTTGAACCTCCAAGTGTAGGCCAAGATACAAACATACATGCACATGCCAAACACACACCATAAACAAATTAATTCAAAATGTTTAAATATGTCCCACCCTCCTTATCATGTATAACTTCCATTTTTTAAGCAAATCTATTATGAGGCTAAGTATTAGGATAAACATCAAAGATGTTGCTATTAAATGTCTGGGTGATATCTTGACGACTCCTCTATGTTTGGAAGAATCCTAAAGCATGTGATTCATGAGCCTTCAAAAAAAGATTATGCCACAAAGTGTTTACTTCGGTTACCTTGACTACTGGTTTTCCCTAAGCTTGTCTCTGACTGTTGTGTGTGTGTTGACTGATTTTGCGTGACAGTTTGACTGGGCTGGGGATGCCCAGATGACAGTAAAAATATTAGTGATTGGTGTGCATGTAAGAATGTTTCTGGAAGTGGTTAGTATAAGAGTTGAATGAATGAATGAAGAAACCCATACCCTTGTGGTTGCATATGCTATCCTAATATCAGGAAATCCCCCAGCATACCTACCGTACACGTTATGCCTTTTAGAGTAAGCATATTTCCCCTCCTTCCCTCACTCTCTCCCTCCCTCTGTCCCTCCTTCCCTCTCTCCTTCCTCTCTCCCTCCCTCCCTCCCTTTAGTAACTGACGGTTCAGCTCATGGAAGAGGGTAAGAAAGTCAGAGGAAACGGGAATGCTCCATAACCTAGCAGCATCCGATTCCAGCTTAAGACTTAATCAGCCAAGGATCTACTAAACAGGAGCTGTAGTGTGTTGGGGAGCGGGGAACAGGGTGGGAGTGAGAACAGAACCTGGGGCCATCTGACTTGTTAGGCAAGCACCCTGCCACTGTGCCACGCCCTAACCTGAGACAATGACTTTCATCAGAATTTCCTAGACATGCAGAATTCTGGATTTCACACATTTTACTAAAATGATAGGTCAAGTCTATCCCGTTTTTCTCAAACATTTCCAAAGAAACTATTTTGTATTTAAAGCAGAACCTATAATATAAGCATATAATATGTAAATGTATATGGCAATAAATACAAATGAGAAAATTCTCACTTTTCACTTTTCAATGTTTCTCTTTTAGGTCTGTGTGTAGAAAGAAGTGCGATGGAACTAAGTGGTGACATCCAACAAAGTCACACCGTGCCACAAGTCTCCCGTGGGACGTTTACTAAGAGGGAGGGGTAAAGGGGCAAAGAGGCTGCCTCTGGGTGGGGGAAGAGGGAAAAGGGAGTGGGAGAAGAGAGGCTTTGTATAAGGGCTGTGATGCATGCGCTGGAGGACATGAGAGAGGTGACAATAGGAGTGTGTCTGTTGCCTCTGGCAGCTAATGATGACAAGTCCTGTTGTCACTGGTCCCTTGAGGCTCACCATGGTGATGTTTGTTGGTTCCATTATCACCAAGTCCCTAGAGCTGGCCACAGGGATGCCAGAAGACCAACAGAGTCAACCTAGTTGGGCAGAGGTCGGAGACCAGTTTATTGTAAGACTGGCCCTGAACTGCTTCTGATTGCTAGACTGGAGAACATGCCCCTCACTTCAAGTGGCTTTTTATGCTTGCTCTGTTTGTACAGTGTGGACTATAGAAAGTTTCTGTAATCACAGCAAGTGATAGTTTTGGAGCCTTCAGTCAGTCTTATTATGTTTGAGCTTGTGGTGAGGCAGCATGTCTCTGGCAGGAGGGGTTGGTAGGGGAAAACTGCCCACCTCATGGGAAACTAAAGAGAGAACTGATGAGACTAGACTTCCAACATCCCTTCTGAGGGTATATATACCCAATGATCTAGACCAGTGGCTCTCAGCCTTCCATTTGCTACAACCCTTTAATACAGTTCCTCATGCTGTGATGCTCCCCAACCATAAAATTATTTTATTGCTACTTCATAACTGTAATTTTGCTACTGTTATAAATTGTAATATAAATACCTGTTTTTTTCTGATGGTCTTAGGTGACCCCTATGACCTAAAGGGGTCATGACTCACAGGTTGAGAACCTCTGAGAGACTTCCCACAAGGCTTTGCCTTTTAAAGTTTTCAGACTTTATTAATAGCAATAGCATGACTTCTTTAGAGACTGGCCAGGCCTTTTACCTGAGCCTTTTGAGAGCCATAAAGATAAAAACTACAGCAACACTGAGTGGGGCATGGTGGTGCATGCCTTAAATCCAAACATTTAGGAGGCAGAGACAGGGAGATCTCTGTTGGAGGCCAACATAGTCTACATAATGAGTTCCAGGACAACTGGGATTAAATAATGATACTCCGTCTCAAAAACAAGACAACAACAATAGTAGTACTGGATGGCCTGATTACCTTCTGAGGATATGAAATTTAAGAAAGTATAGTAAGTTGCACAACTACAAGATAGATACATGGCAAGCCCTAAATATAAACCCTAGAATCCCGGCTGCAGTGAGCTCTCCATGTGAGCAGCATTCACACATTCATTGCTGGTAGACATGAATGCAGCCCGTGCTATGGAAGAGAAAGCTGGGAAGCTTGAGCCTACTTTCTCAAAGCTTCAACCTGCATCTGTTCCTTCCATTTGTCCTCTGACTGTGACACAATCTAGCCACAGAGACAACTATATACTGAGTTTTGAATTTCTATTATATCCGCAAATGTGGAGGCTGGGCTTAGAGATACCTGACAAAAAGAATGACTGTAAAGCTGCAACATGTATATCTGCCTGTGGTATGTTGCTCTGTTTCTTCAGTGTGTCAAAGAGTGTGCTGTTCATATCAGTAAAGCAATGAGATGTGGTTTAGAGATTCTATTGCTTTTCTGTTGCTGTGCTGAGACACCATGGCCAAAGCAACTTACAGAAGAAAGAATGCATTGCAGACTTACAGTTTCAGATGTTGGAGTCTATAGCCATCATGGCAGAGAGCACGTAGCAGGCAGACAGATATGGCATTGGAGCAATAGTGTGGCACAGAGAGAGCTAACTGGGAATTGCATTGGCTTTTGAAACCTCATAGCCCACACACTGTGGCACTCCTCCAACAAGGCCATATCTCCTAATCCTTCCCAAAGAGTTCCACCAACTGGGGACAAAGTACTGAAATATCTGAGCCTGTGGGTGCCATTCTCATTCAAACCTCTACAGAAGTCTACTGCCAAGTATTGCCCACCAAAAAAAAATTTGTCTAAAAAGTAACACAGTTTAGAATGTTAGTGGATTCATTACTTGGAACAGGAAAACTCATGTTTTTTTTTCAACCACTACAGCACACACACATACACACACGTGCATACCTTTTACTGATACAAAAGCAAAGACTATTAGAATGAACATACACAATTAACAATGGGAAAATATTATCTAAAGCAACTTGTCCTCTGTTGATTGAAAAAAAAAATCTTGATGGAAACAAATTTTTATTTTTTTTTCCAGAACCCAAATCATTCTAAGAACTCACCTCCTACACGCCTAGTATTTGATATTTAATCTCCAGATATCTTTAGAGAAATTTGTCAGCATGGCAGATACAATCTTAAAGGAAGCTCAAAAAGATTTCGTAGAGAGAAAAAAGAACAACGAAAACAGCACACAATTCTTCAGAGACATTCTTTAAAGGAACATTACTGAGCTACATGAAATTAATAGATACATATAGATAGATATAAATGAAATTCAATGATTTGATGAACTACCCAAGATGGTCATGGAAAATATGTCTGTTATTTCTTCAAGATGATAATATAGTGACTCTCACATATAATAACCTGTACCCATTGAATAAGTTAGGTAGTAAGTAATGCAACATGTTGCAGATATTGGAGTCACAAACCTGTGTCAATTGGAGCTATAGCTTACATAATTGTTTAATAGGAAAGTAGCACAAAGAATTTAAAATATAATTAAAGAAAATTTTATTGCCCTGGAGAGATAGTCCAGTGGTTAAAGAGCACTTGCTGGACATCCAAAGGACTGGATTTGGCTCCCAGCATCCATGTTAAGACATCCACAGTTTTCTATAAGTCCAATTCCAGAGGACCCAACACTCTCTTCTGATCTCTGCTGAAATCCATACATACATCATACACACACACACACATGTTCACGCGTGCAAAAATAAAGATAAATTTAAAACTTAATTTATTCTGACAGTTGTTGTTACTATTCAGGTAATTTGTGTATGGGAGTTTCTCCATGTCACTCCCCATATAAGCCCTTCTCCAGCCCTACTATTACCTTCTCAATGCAAGCCATCTTAATTTTAATATGACCAAGCCTTTTTTATAAGTGATCCTTGATACTCAAATCATCTCCTTTTCTAGAAAGCATTCAATAATGTTTTTAAGACAGGCTCTATTTATTCCAGGCTGGCCTCAAATTTCATAGGTAGCTAAAAATGGCCTTTAAGTTCTAGTCCTCCTCCCTCTACCTCCCAAATGCTACCATTCCATATACCAGCACCATGCTTAGTGTTTTCACAAGTACATTGTAATTACTGTTGTAAAGAAAGGGAAAGTGAAGATAAGAAAGGATCTTTTGTAAAAAATAAACACTGAATACTAGTCCATTACCTTTCCCAATATCCAAAAGCAAGTTTTCCCAGTGTCTCTAACCTGACTTCTATCCAGGTATTCAAAGTATATAGTGTCTAAGCTACATAAGAGTTGATCTCTGTGCTCTCCTGCTCTTGCCTTCTTGCTCCAGCTCTGTCCTCTCACCCCTTCCTCCCTCTGTACCCATTCCCCTCCCCTCTCCCCCCTCTCTCTCCATATGTTCACGGCCAACCTCTACCTCTACTTCTCTTTCCCCCCACCTCTCTCTCTGCCTTTCTCTGTCCCTACTACCTACTCAACTCTCCTCCCCATTTCCCATGTCCTGAATAAACTCTATTCTATACTAAAAAAAAGAAAAGAAAAGAAAAAAGTTGATCTCTGTGAGTTCTGAACTTACTGACTCTGATATCCAGGATTCCATCTATCTGCCTCAGCCTTACAGTGCTTACCTTCTTCTTGGATTAGATGGAATCCCTAAACTTGATACCTACTGGATTTGCATGCTCAGGATCATTTGGAACCAAACAGTCATTCATTTCAGCGACAAACAACAGTGGAAAAATAACTGTGATGATCTGTAAGAATGTCAAAATCTCTTCGATGATCTACCAACCTTCTTCCTGTCCTTAACAGCTAAGCCTGGCAGAGTATAGTCACAGCATTTCAGTCACTTGACTCTTGTAAAAAAATCTTAGTACTAAATCTGGGTGTGGTGGTACATCACTCAGGAGGCTGAGACAGAATGATCATAAATTTGAGGCCAGTCTGACCTGTGTAATAGACTCCGTCTCAAGAGCAAACCAAACAAACAAATGCCTCTAAGGATTATATGCAAAGTGTGTAATACCTGTCTACATCATACTAAATTTTTTTATGTGTCAACTCTGTGGTAAACTACTTCTTCAGTTCTCAAAAATCAAAGCCACGTTTCACAAACGATCCAGCTAGTAAAGAAACAAGGCATGTAATATCTAGAAGGAAGCATTCCAAACAAGCATATGCAGCAATGCAGGGGTATATATGCTTCTTACATTAGCGGAAGAACTTTGACTATTCTTTGAGACTAAAAAATGCTGGAGATTTTCACTTACATTTTAACAGAATCATGTTTGTTATCATGTTGGGGATAAACCTAAAGTAGTAGCAATGATACACAAGATTTTGGAAGCTATAGAAATTATCTAGGTTAGAGACAGTGGGGACTGGGAACATGATGTTAATGTTAGGGTCCGAAAATCACCAAAGAATGATACCCCAGACTCAAATAATATGCAACAGCAAAGAGCATTTATTCAGCAAAATTCAACATGCAAGAGTCTCCCCATTTAAGAATGGAGACCCCAGTGTGTGCTCTACAGAGTGTGCTCTGCAGCCTGTTAGGGTGGGAGTGTCATTTATCTTTTTTTTTTTTTTTTCTTGATTTGTTGGCTCTGTCTCCAGGGATATGAGTCCTTTATGATTGGTTAGGGCTCTGGGGACTTTCCAGGGCGGTAAGGCATCCTTGGATTGGCTGTCTGCAGCTGTGGTTGGATGACCATGGGTTACTAGATCTGGGTTCTCATTTCTGGGAAACAGAAACAGGCCTAGTCTCCCAAACTGCCAGTTTACAGCCTGTCATGGAATCAGTCTGGCTCTGGCTAACTCAGTCCTTTCACTAACAGTGGATATGTCTCAAATTTAGGATGAGTTGAAGATTTAAGTAAGCAAGATGGCTAACAGATTAAGTGTGGGATATACGGAAAGAAATCAAGATTTTTCCCTCAAGAAAGTATAGAAAGTTTGATTGGATCAACTGAAAGGATACAGTTGTTATTTACTGTGATGGGAATGAATGCAAAAGCAACAGAACAGGGAGGACAGATATTAGGAACTCCATTTTGGATATTGTTACCTTATGCATACATCCTATGTCTTTCTAATTTATATTGTGTTTCCTCACTGGGGCTAAATTCTGTTCTCATTCTTAGCCCAGACAAACTTCTGATGTAGGAAGCTAGATTCTGACTCCTAATTCTGACTCCTCATGGTGACAAAACACCAGGAACCAAGATAATGTCAGCCAGGGTTAGGGTTGTTACTGGAACCCTATTGCAAGATCCCATTTACCAAATGTGATCTTCTCCAATGCTTACTTCTGGCTTGACGTTCCTGAATTTTCACAATTGTCTATACTCTTTATAACTCCTGTGGCAACTCTAATGGGGTTAGTTCTATTAACCCCCCATTCTAGTTTTCTACCCTTCCACTTAGTAGATCTGTTATACATGTCTCATCTCTGATCTTCTGCCTACACTAGAGATTAGGGAAGAGTTTGATCACAAGTGTCTATGGAAAATGCAGCATATGTTGACTCTAAAGTTTATGTGCCTGGGAGATGCAGATGCTTTAAAAAATAATGGTGGGACAGAGCCTGGAATGATTAAATGGTTGTAGTGGTTTGAATGAGAATGGCCCCCACGAGCTCATATATTTGAATACTTGCTCCCCAATTTGGGGAACTGTTTGGAAAGGATTGGAAGATGGAGCCTTGTAGGATTTGAAGGTATGGCTGTGTTGGAGGAGGAGGGACATGCATTTTGCAGCTTCAAAGGCCTCCTGTTGTTGTTCCCTATTCTCTCTATTTCTGGTTTATGGATCTCAGTCAGTTCTCAAGTGCAGCACCAATGCTGGGCCTGCCAGAGAGATACAGTCCCTTCTCTGAAAACGAGTTGCTGTTCCAACCACATTTCTCACCAGCTCATTTAATTTTGCAAACGTGTTTTTCTCAGTGATGTGAACTTATGATAAATGTCAATCAACGATAAAACGACCGGAAACAAGACAAAACGGGCTTGGAATCCACTACCGTTTGTCACTATGGCTCCTTCCCTTGAGACTCAAAGATCACAGGACAAGGTAGGTTTTTCGCATCTGGAAACCGCTGAAGACCAGAACACACAAATCTGATACATAGTTGGTAAAGCCAAGGTGTTAAAAAAAAAAGTCAGTGGGTTTTCCCCTTTCTGTCTGGAGATGGTGAGAAGCTGAGCAGGCGAAAAGGCCCAAGAAAACTACAATTCCCAGCAGGCGCCGCGGCAGTGAGAGGTCTCTCTTGCGCTGTCCAGACCCTACGAATAAAATCCAGTCGCGAGGATTCTGGGAGAGAAAAATGGCAGCTGCTAGGTTGAGGCAAAGAATGGGAAGGCTCCTTGAGATAGCGCCAGCACTGGGACCTTGGCCCCGGATTTACAGCACGTCCCCTGCCTTCGCTGACGTGCTAAGGCTGCCACAGAAACAGCTAACGAAGGTAGTGTACCCGCTGCGGGAACTGGAGCAGTACCTCGTCGCGGACTCCAGGGCTGGCCTTATCGAACAGAGACTCTTCGACCCGAGCTTTGAGGACATCGGGAAGGCGGAGAGCATCTTCGCGGCCACAGCCCGGAACCGCATCGAGTACCTCAGCTCCGCGGTCCGCCTAGACCACGCCCCGAGTTTGCAGCAGCCGGAGGTGAGATCGGCCGCCCCGTCTACTGTCATGCGAGAGCTTGAGTTCGCCTGTGCTCATTTCCTGTCACCCAACGAGAAAGCTTTTAAAAGCCAAAGAAAACACTCAGTGTGGATACACCATTGTGTGCGGTGCCCGTTGAGGACTGCAGTGAGCAGCAGTGTGGGTGCTGGGAATCGAACTCCGGGGTTCTGGAAGAGCAGCCCGTGCTTTTTTTATTTTTATTTTAGTTTATGTGTGTTTTGCCTGCATGTATGTCTGTGCACCATATGCTTACCTGATGCCTTCAGAGGCCAGAAGAGAACATCAGAGCACGCTGGAACAGGAGTTTCAGGCAGTTGTGAGCAGCCATGTAGGCTGGAACTTGAACTACAATCCTCTGGCAGCAAGTGCACCTAACCATTGGACCATCTCTCCAACCCCGAAAGTACATTTAATAAATAAACCACTATTCAGTTTCGAGAATACTAAGTATTCCATTCTCCTTTCCTCCTTCTAGGTGTGTTTCATAGGCCGAAGCAATGTTGGAAAATCCTCTTTAATAAAAGCCTTATTTTCTCTGGCCCCTGATGTAGAAGTCAGGATCTCAAAAAAACCGGTATGCTGGATATCTCTTGAATTTATAAAATGACACCTAGGTATTAGTAGGTGCAGGAGATCATAATCATAAGTTCCTAGAGAAGAGATTTTTTTAAAAACATGTAATAAGGTAAGACATCATTAGTGCCTGTTATTTTTGGAAAAAAAAAAAAAAAAAAAGGAGGGGGGAAGTATAGCTGAATTGATTTTAGTAGCCTTGCCAGTATCTAAAGGATAGCATCCTTTGTCTAAATTTTTTCTTAGTTGCTAAGTTAGTATTTATTGCTGTTTTCTGTTTCGGTCTATAATAATGAGTGTCTAGTTCTACACTGGTTGTAGGACAAAGGGGGTTTAAGTTGCTTCCTCCATATCTTGTTATTTTCTGTATCCTACACTCATACATTTTGTATATATTCGAGAGTTGATTCTTTACCCAAGGCCCCTGCCTTCTTCACAGTACACTCTCTTCCTTCTGCTATTCCTTCCACTGCTCCTTTCAATGATGCAGTCAAGTGTACCTAAGAACCCTTTCTCAAAATCACTTCTGGCCCCACTTACCTTACGTAGACAAAGCACTTCCCCAGCTGTGATTCTCACTGTTTCACCCATGAAAGTTTAAGCCTTTCATGAAGCTAGCTTTTTGCTCCCCACTTCATGTGGTAGAGTCTCTGGCTTCATCACTAGCGATTCCATTCTTTACCCGTCTTCTTCCTTACCACATAAGCCAGCTAAACGGTGAATTCTAGATAGGATGAATTTCATTCTTGTATAAGAGAATGGTAAAGAGGGTGTATTCTTTTCATTCTCAAATACACAATTCTAAAAACACTTTCTGACAGAGAAGACAAATAAACTAACCAAGAACTTAGTCATCATTATAAAAAGCCGTCTCCTTTGATAGTATCTTTTCAAACAATTAACATTAGTTTGTCTTTCCTTTTCTGATTCCTAAGTGTTTCACGAATGCAAAATCACAAGTAGCCATATTATCTTTGAATCAATTTTAATTTCCCTGTTGTAGTAGTGGGGTTGTACATTCTTTTAAAAATTATTTATGAGGATACTAAACTGCACATGCAAAACATCTTGGTTTATGGAAACACTAGTCTGCAGATGAGGAATGTCAGACTTCGGTTTATAAGAATCTGTGTGATAGGATAAATGTTTGATCAGCACCGTAAGTCATTCCTCTGTGTCCATTGTTCATCAGAGAATTGGCTAATGGCAAACACAGCCTAAATCTGGGTGACGTTCATAGACAGCAAAATAGGAAAGATCCTGAAACATTTTATCTGTGTGTTTCTAATATGTAAGGTTTTTAAGCTAAGCCTATTTTTTGAAAATTGAAAAGATTTAATTATGTTTTAATTTTTGTTGGCCACTTCTCTCCACCTTTTTTCTCTTTGTATTCACAGTAGTTCAGAATATATACTTCAACTTTTAATAAGTATTTGTTGATTGAATACTTATGTTGATGAACATTTCTAGGCATGAAATAAAGGATATATTTTTAAGTCAACCCTTTTTTTTTTTTTTTTTCATTTATTTTATCAGGGACACACAAAGAAAATGAATTTTTTCAGAGTTGGAAAACATTTTACATTGGTGGACATGCCAGGTATGGCTATAGAGCACCCGAAGACTTTGTTGACATGGTAGAGGCTTATCTAAAAGAACGAAATAAGTAAGGAAAATTTTTTCTTACAGTTGTTACACATTTAGCTCCAAAGTACTTTTTAAAATCAAAGGGATTCTATACGTGACAGATACTTCAGATTTATCAAACACCTTACTTGTAGGTGCACTTTATCCTTATATAACTCTACAATATTGAGAACCAGGGTATACACTGCCTGTTTAGCTTCTGCCTCCTCAGGGAAGTCTTAACTTTATTTATTTTATCAAGCTGAAACTATAAAGAGTATTCGAACAGCTAGTTCATCTATTTCTTTTTTAAACCAAGCTCTTAGCTGACTAATTTTGAAAATGAAAATTGTTAGCTAATTGGGTTTAAATAAAATTCAGTAATCTGGTCTCCTCATGTAACCAAGCAATAATATGTTTCAAGAATCACACAGTCTAGAGGAAAATAATTTAGGTTTCTGAAGTGTAAAAAAGTAATCATAAAAAAAAAATACTAGGGATGTAGCTCGATAATAGACTACTTGTCTAACTTGTTAAAAGGCTCTGGATTTGAACTCAGCATCACAAATTTGAAAATATATATATATATACACGTATATATAAAACATATATGTGTGTTCTTTATATAAACATTTCTTACAGCTTTACATATAAATGGTACAAAATTGAACTAATATTAAAAATTATAATAATTTGGGCTGGAGAGATGGCTCAGCGTTAGGAGTGCTGACTTTCTTCCAGAGGTTCTGAGTTCAATTTCCAGCAACCACATGGGATCTGATGCCCTCTTCTTGTATGTCTGAAGACAGCTACAGTGTACTCATAAATAAACAAATCTTTTAAAAAATTATAATAATTTGATTTTTGTCTCCTTTTTCCATTAGACTTTAAGGTCTTGCAAGAGGGGATCTCTTTTATATCTGTGTGAAGTCTCAGTCAGCTTAATATGTTCTTATTGAAGTAAACTGGTATTTGAAATTTAGTTTTTGAAGTACAGTAAGCTGCATTGAGTCCTGTTAGACTCCAGGATGAAGCTTCTAGAGTGAGAGAGACAGATGAATGAGTGTATTCTATATTGCCATTAACGTTCTTTCCATTCTTACAGTTTGAAGAGAACATTTTTATTAGTGGATAGTGCTGTCGGAATTACAAAGTTAGACAATATTGCCGTAGAAATGTGTGAAGAATTTGCATTGCCTTATGTGGTAAGTGCTTCGTTAGACTCATGGTGGCAGTTAGCAATCACAGTTTGGAATACATGTGAATATGCAAATATACTTGTTAGTAATGAGAAGCTATTTCCTCAGAAGGTAAAGGAGTGGCTGGGGAGATGGGTCCAGGGGTAAGGATGCTTGCTACACAAGCATGAGGACGTAAGTTCTAATCCTTAGCACCCGGATGAAGAGCTGTGTGACCACGTACATGCCCATAACCGCAGTGCTATAGAGGTCGGAGACAAGAAGACCACTCAGCTTGCTGGCTACCAACTTAGCTCCAGGTACAGTCAGAGGCCCAGGCTCAAAGGAAAAAGGCAAGTGATAGAATAGTCACCTGTCCTCCTCTGGCCTCCACAGGTTGACACAAGTCCATGTGTACACACACATGCACACTTAGACACACAAGCATACATCACATACATCACACACATGACACTTTCATTTTTTTTTTCTTCTTTCAATTTTAAGCTTTTAAATGTATGGAGTGTGTGTATGTCCATGTGTATACGCGTATGCCTCATGTATGGGGATACCTTTGAAGGACAGAAGAGGCGACAGACTCCTCTGAGGCTGGAGTTACAGGAGCCACCCACTGGGTGTGATGGAAACTGAACTACTCAGACTCTGAAGGAGCATGTGCTTTTTTTTTTTTTTTTAAGTTTTATTTATTTAATGTATATCTGCATGTGCACCTGCATACCAGAAGAGGGCATCAGATTTCATTATGAGATGGTTGTAAGCCATCGTGTCGTTGGCGGGAATTGAACTCAGGACCTCTGGAAGGATAGCCAGTGCTCTTAACCACTGAGCCATCCCTCCAGCCCAGAGCATGTGCTCTTAACACGCCAGAGCCATCCCCACACCTGAGCTTTTAAAGCTACAGCCACAGTTTTTTAAGCTGTTCATTTAGGGTTCTTAGATGCCTTTACATCCATGATGCTTTTATGGCAATACAAGCATTTGTCCTATTAGCTCTGAACAGCAGCCCATGCAACCAAACTTTCTGCAGCAGAAATTTTGCAAAACAAGAAGGTTCAAAGAGTGTAGAAAGATTCCAGCACAGCACACAGAAGTAGAATTTTTATATTCTTAAAATTAAAAAAACTCTGGGCTGGACAGATGGCTTAGTAGTTAGTGCAGTAGCTGTTCTTCCAGGGACCCTGGTTCAGTTCCTAGCACCATATGACAGCTAATAACTCCAGTTTCAGACGTTCTGACACTCTCACACAGACATCCATGCAGGCAAAATACCAATGCACATGAAATAAAAATAAAATTTAAAAGTTATCTTCAAAATTTTACTTTAGGAATATCTCACTAGTTTGGTTTTTTTTTTTTTTTTCCCCAGTTAGCATAAAATTGAGCCACACTAAAATGCAGATTGGTAGGTTAATAACCACATAAATTTTGCTTTGTAATACTTCCAGATAAACTAGGACTTCAAGTTCCTTTTTGTGAAAAGTGAGAAACTCAATTATTATAATTTGTTTTTCAAAAAAATGTCAGAAACCACTAAACTGAAGCAGAGAAGTTTCACGTGAACAGAGCCATGCACCTCGTCAGCCACATTTGTCAATTTCTCAAAATAGGAAATTCTTGGGATTTGCAGGAGTCCTGTGAAGTATTAGGGACACTGTTGTAATGCATCAAGGGATTAGTGTAACAATGACTGACTATTATCAAGCTAGCTATGAAGTCATAGCCTGACTTAGTATCATACACATCATTTTGTGAAATCATATATTCCCTTCAGTTTTAGCTGAAGTTAAACTGAAGGGAATATTATTTTCTTCTTTGGAAAAGGAAATGAGAGATCAGCAATCACCCAAGTACACAAGAAAGGGGGAAAACAGTCCAAAGGATGACTTTATATTTTAGCCTAGTGGACTTATAGGTGAGTGATGTAACAACTGCTGAGCATGGTGCAGGGCATCACTACCACCACTCTCAAGTCAGTGTGTGTGTGTGTGTGTGTGTGTGTGTGTGTGTGTGTGTGTGTGTGTTTGATATCCCCCAGAAAAACCTGATAGATTGAAATTTCACTTTTTCCTTGATTTGTAATTACTCATGCTTTGACCTTCTGCTACAACTTTGTAGTTGGATAAATAACATTCTGAATTTACTGAAAATACAACTATAGTACATATACCCAGAAAGTAACCCAATTTCTAATTTTTTCCTTTACAGTATTACATATAAAATTGAATTTTTGGTTTGAAGATTGTTTCATATTAGCAGCTTTATGTGGCTCAGCCAAATTATATTAATTTAAATGTCGTAGACTATAAGATACATTGTAATCACATGAAACAGCTGAGATCAGTTATCAGTGTTGCTCTGTGGTTCTCACTGATCTTTAGATAAAGTCCAAGACATGGTCAAGTGTAGTAACTGCATTGTTAAGTAGTGGACACTTTATATGTGACATATATTAGCTCATTTCATCAAATTATTTGTGGCTTGTTTTTATTTTTTAGATGAAAGAGTAGACAGAAATTTTAAAAATGTACTTGAAGCAACTCAACCTAACTGAAAGATTTTAGTTAAAATGTGTAAGACTATACTGTTAAATTTTATTTCTAATACTTATTTTCCTCCAGATGATATTAACAAAAATTGACAAATCTTCCAAGGGTATCTTTTAAAACAAGTGCTCCAGATTCAGAAGTTTGTTAACACGCAGACACAAGGCTGCTTTCCTCAGCTGTTTCCTATAAGGTGAGAGTCGGACCACGCTAATAACACTGTGGAAATCTGTAATAACATAGCTAAAAAGCTCTGCTGTGAAATCAGTGCTCCTGAATGAGTTAACAGAACCACTGCATTATGAGTACAAAGTACCAGTTAGTGTATGACCCATCAAACTTGTATCTTTCCTCTAAGTTGTATCTGCTTAGTTCAGTCATGAAAGGCATCATAAGACTGTTTTCAGCAAGGTAGTCTTGGCCAGAAAATCTACAGAGCCACACTCGCTAACAGAACTGGCACACTCCAAAGCAGACTTCATTCGTATAAACCAGTGTGTATTCACGCCTGAGAAACCTTGGTAGTCCACTTCTGTGTGGACGGAAACAGACACATACAAGTCACAACATGTAACAATTTCTTTTTAACCTAAAAATATTTCAAGGTGGTTGAACTTTTATCACAAAGACCACACTCATTATCTCAAGGCATACTTGGAGAACAGATGAAAGGAAGATGTGATACAACACTTAGGATCCTGAAAGAAATGGGTCACATGGTGTAGAATATGCACGACACTGACAAAGAGAAGGCAGTAACAGACTAAGAGCATTGCCCTCCTACATGAGATCGTAAGAGTTTGTACGAAAAAACAAAGCTGTGTGCTTTGTGTTACTTGACTTGAGTCTGTTGCAACCTCTGAGGTTAGGAAGAAAATCAAGTTTTCTTTTCTTTTCACAGTGCAGTAACCTATTCTGGAGTCCATCTGTTGAAATGCTTTATAGCAGATATAACAGGAAGTCTTAAGTAAATGTGCCCAGAGTAGATGATGTTTCAAAGTTCTTCATGTCAACTGGAGTTAAACACCAAGAAGAATGCCAATATTGTTTTAAATATTGTGCATCTCAACTTGAAGGAGATTCAGCTTTAAAACCTGCATTACCCTGAAGCAAGAACAAATGTGTTGGGGGTAAGGGTTACAAATAATTAAATCATATTGTTCATTAGGACAGATGCTAGCTGGCTTTTCTATTTTAACTGACAAGTTCAAGAGCATATACAAATCCATGAAGTGAGACCCTGCTTCTATGTAGAGATTGGATAAATTGGATTTTTCTTTTATAAATGTCTACTGTCTTTAATGCTGTAAATATGAACTAGGTAAAGGAAGGAGTGCCTTCTGTAAAGCACACATATGTAAGCAGAAAGTAAATGGCTGTGTGTATGCTTATAATTCTTCCAGTTTTTATGTGAACGTGAAAAAAAAATCAAAACTTTGCCATACCATGCAAACACCAGTCATGAGAGTAGAACACAGGATTGATCATCAGAGTCCAGAGTTCAGGTTCTACTTCTAGTGTCCTTGGGAAAACCACTTGATGTTTCCTCACCTCCATGGTGGCTATCGGCACCTTAGCTATGAAAGTTAACCAGTTATACTGATAACAGCTGCATGTTTACAAACCCAAACCAACCACAGAACACAGCAAAACTCATAGGCTTTTATCAGAGAAGACACCCCACCTTGAAAGAAGTAGCAAAAATAAACAGGAACTAGATTTAAGTGAAGAAATTCATTCACAAGTCAGCATGATGGTTTCGAATCACTGTGCTAGAGATTCCGAATGTGAAGACTGGCTTTGGCCTGCAGCTCACAGGAGCAAATCTTATAAAGACATCAACTCTTCATGAAGTTTCTTAGCATTTCAAAGTGAGACTGCTGTTAGAGGTTATGGCTGTGGTAAGGCTACCCGACTTTGTGGCTTTTTAAAAACCCAATTGTAAATGTTTCCATTGGTCTACAGTTGATATAATTAGTCTATTTTACCCTAACTAAGCGGAAAAAAGTTTTAAATTTCACAAAGCAAAACATAAACATCAAAATAATTACATTCAATGCCATCCTTCTGTCAACACTTCCCACAGTGGCAGACAGGAGGTGATCAGAAAAAGGTGCAGTGGAGTGGAAGGACTGTTTGCTCAGCATGCCAGGCCACCACACAGACTTTCTGAGCATTCTCAAGACGTGGACCTCTAGTGCAAGGGAATGTAGTTCAGTAGTAAAGCGATGCCTGGCATGTATGAGGCACTGGGTTCCATTCCCAGAGACCAGAGTATGAGGCTGGTACCCACCTCTTCCCAGGTGTACAGGCCCAAGCACCCAGAGATTCATATGCTCATATATGTATACATACACTATACACACAGACCACACATTCTAAAAAGCCTAGAAGCCAGGACAGGTCCTAGAGCAGAAGGCAAGGTCCAACCCTACTCAACAGGAGCCAACACAGCGGTGTCAAGAGGATTTAAAAGGTCACAAATTCTCATATACTGCACTTAAAACTGGAACACCTAATGCTCCATTCAGCCCTTATCTGTGAAGCTAGGAACTGGAAGCAGTTCAGATTAAGGAATTTGGGGCTTTTTGCAGACTTTAATAGGAGAATGCCCCAAGTCCAAGACTCCTAAAATCAGAAATATTCAAACTTGTAGCTTTCTTGAGCCTCATTAGTGTGGTCTGTTTCAGAGCAGAAAGCAGCTATGTCCTAGCTGAAGTGAGTATGCAAAGTCCAGATTCACACCCTACCACTCCCACCCTCAGGCCTTTGACCCAAGTGTCCAGTTGTGCCTAACGTTTCAGACTTGCAGGCCTGTGCTGTCACTGGACAGCTGGTCACTACAAAGGGCAAGGGGAGGACTCACTGTGTTTTATCCTAAGCTTACCATAACCTCCTGCCCCTTTCTGGCCTGCAGGGCCGAGCAGATGTCACATGACTACATTACCTTTTCTCATGGGTAGAGCAGCTCATTTTAACTCATGACTGTCATGTCCAGGAGCAGTCAGCTGTATAGGTATGTACAGATATTCAGGTGATGGCATTGACACCTGGTTTCAAATTGATAATTGGCCTTATTCCTGGCATACACTTAACTTAGCTACTTTTTTGTGTATCTCAGAGGAATGATAAATAGGAAAACACCAAAAGCCTTTCCATATACCCCCTTAGCAGTTACGGTGACAAAATGGAGATTAAATAATGGTTCTAAGCATTTGAGTAATGAAAACTCTTTTGATAATTCATTTTTAATAACATAGCATACACTCACATTTGTTATTCAAAAGGAAGACCTGGGCAGGTGAGATGACTCAGCAAACACATGATGCTATGCCTGACAATCTGAGTTCCACCTGTGGTGGCTTGAATATGCTTGGCCCAGGAATTGGCACGATTAGGAAGTGTGGCCCTGTTGCAGTAAGTGTGTCACTGTGGGTGTGAGCTTTAAGCCCTTCCGCCCAGGTGCCTGGAAGCCAGTCTTCCGTTTGCCTTCGGAACAAGATGTAGAACTCTAAGCTCCTCCTGCACCATGCCTACCCAGATGCTGCCATGCTCCTGTCTTGATGATAATGGACTGAACCTCTGAACCCGTAAGCCAGCCCCAATTAAATGGTGTCCTTATAAGAGTTACCTTGCCATGGTGTCTGTTCACAGCAGTAAAACCCTAACTGGGACAGCACCCCTTGGGACCCACTGGTGGAAGGACAAAACCAACTCTCACAAGTTTACTTCTGATATCCACATATATGTACACACCCTCTCACAAAATGTAAAAACCTTAAAAAGGGAGTTTTTCATGAAGGACGTGTTCCTCAGACTGTTTATCATATTTAACACCTTGCACAGTCAAAGGCAAATACTCAACATCTGATTAACTTATACAACACTGCCATGAATGTTTATTGAACTGAATACACTCCTGTGGAATACTGCACAGAAGCAGCTCTCAGCCTAAGCAGTGTTTCCAGAGCTTAGCAATACCCCTTAAAGTAGCAGAACACTGGACCAGCTTTGTTGTCTGCTTACAAGTGTCACATAAGTACATCTAAACTCCCATCAAAGCAAAAATATCATCAATGTCATCTGCCTCTTTAGCAATGTCTGGCACATTGTGTGTGTGCATCTGTCTCTTGGCCCAAAAGCCAGATTCATTTCCACTGCCCCCTGTAAGATTCTCATGGATCCTCATCTTCTTTGTTTTTGGGTCAGGCTTTGCAAGTTTTCTCAAGACCTGCTTTCCATTAGGACAGACATCTGACCTCTGAACTGTCCTAGAGCATCTCCTCCTAGCACTGCTGTCCCCAGTGTTCTTCAGAGTCCCTTCAGGGACCTGCTGGGTTTCCTTTAAAAGAGTTGACTGTAACTTTCTCTGCGGTTTCCTTTGTCTTGATAAAACTTTATACTTTGATCTTCTTTGTCTGGGAGGATGCTTTGAAGTGCTGATACTAGAGCCTCGGAGAAGGCAGTTGCAAAGAGATGTTTTCATGCACTGAAGCTTCTTCGGCAAACTAAAGGACGAAAGAGAAAAATCTCAACTTATTATGATACTAAAAAGTTCTCAAACACTTTTAACTGTCTCCACCAATTTCCAACAGAAAAGTACACAATTTATTACAAGTCCTAGGCCTGTATATATGTACAACCCCAAACATAAATAAAGAAATGAGAGTTTCAACCTAAGAGGATTTTTTTCAGAGCCTGATTCCATCTCTGATTCAGGATGCAGGCAGATGTGCCTCCATTTTGCCCCAAAGTAACTCCCATTAATTGCCCAACAAGGTCACAAATGGTGTGACCTTGCTCACACTTAAGAACCATAGCCTTCCCCTCATGCTGATAACCTGTTCCTAGGTAAACAAGAGTGGAAATGACAAAATAT
Source organism: Mastomys natalensis (assembly GCA_021653895.1). NCBI lineage: Eukaryota > Metazoa > Chordata > Mammalia > Rodentia > Muridae > Mastomys > Mastomys natalensis. The sequence continues at coordinate 861,750 of JAJTUV010000035.1, forward strand.
CACAAATGAAAAGCTGTGGTGTGTCAGGATCCGCCTCTGGCTAAGCTCATGTCATAGCAGGAAATGAACAGAGGGAAGGAATAAAATGAAGAGTTATCTGGTGAAGACAGCTGACCCCTGTGAGGTGCCCTGTGTGTTGTTCCACATCCCCCTCAAGCCTGCAGTCGGAACTCACCCTCACCTTATCACTACCTCGCTTCTCTCACCCCCTCAGCCAGCTGTGCTCCTGCTGTTTACAGAAGGCCACCTCCCACAAGATAAGGAGCTCCTAAAGACCAAGGCTGCCCCATGCTGTTGACCCAGGCTTTGAACACCACAGGCAATCTTAATGCTTTCTGAAATGACCTACTGGGAATGACATGGTGTAATGAAGTCCAGACAACTGTCAGTTCACTTTCTTTTCCTGACACAACCGCCCAGATAACCTTAGCAAACACATAAAACTGTACTTTGAGTAGGTCTTGTTCTAGTACCCAAGGGCTGTTAGCTTTTAAACAAAGGAGGTAATGCACATGTGCACACTTTCCTACTGAAAAGGGAAAGGAATTTTTCTAATGTCATTACCTACAACCTTGAGACTCCACATGTCTAAGCCTATTGCTCTTAAGAAGTTTGCTGCCCAGATAGGTGGCCTGAGCCTTGAGCTTCTTGCTCCGTGACCACACAATTGCCATTTCGATTTCTTCAGAAAGTTGGGTGAACGTCTTGGTCATTCGGATTCTTTGCACAATATTGTTAGCCCAGTGAGTTCTCAGTTTTTGAGAGGAAAGTTCGGTTGTCTTCAGTTTGGATTGAGAATATTTAAACTTCTGGTTAGTCTCCTGAAGTGTAAAAAGGTGAGAAAAAAGATATTGAAAATAGTAGTGACTTGTAAATAAAGGAAAAGAGTTTTGAAAAGCTGATCCATTAAAAATATTAAAATAATTTTTTAAGGACACTTTTAATCCCTCGACCTTTCCTTTTTATCTATTCTCATAACACTGCCTCTTTTTATCCTACAAAGGCAAGTCCTATCTGCCTTTTAATGAAGTGTACACAGGAAACCCAAGATAAATAGTATAACACAAATTTGTAACACACCTTCACACACACTAGAACTGATTAAATACTAGTCAAGGTCTAATGATGAGGGGAAAAAATCCAGTCTTTCACAATGACATCATGCAACTGTCTTGTTTTCTTGTTTGCTTATCAGGGAGGGCATTTTTATTTTTGACTTTATTTTCTTTACTGAAGACTGAACTTAGGACCCAGCCCTTTAAAAGTTTTGGGTTTTGTTTTTTTGTTTTTGTTTTTTTGTTTAGTTTTTGTTAATTCTGAGATTGGGCCTCAACAAGTTATCCAGGCTGATTTAAACTCAGTCTAGTCCAGAGAGGCTTGGAACTTGCCATCCTCCTGCCTGAGACTACTGAGTAGCAGACATAACAAGGCTATGCCAGTAGGCCTGACTTGGACTACATTTGTTTTTCACTTATTTCCATCACCCCCAGGAACAATCCTCAAGATGGGTCATAAATGTTACTGCAACCATAAAGACAGGGAACCCTGGAAAGTGCCCAGCATGAGAGGCCTGGCAGTCCGTCAGTGAACAGTGATGATCAAGTGTGCAGCACTCCTACCTGGCACCACTTTTAAGCAAGCATGTTTACTTCTTCAGTCTTTCTACAGCAAGTCCAGTTTGGATTTTACTAGCTAGTTCTACTTTATGAAACTATACCACCTACTACATCTACCTATCCTCCACTGAAAGCTTACTTTCTTTCCAAATTTATGGTGGCATACACTTTTATCCCCAATACTCAGGAAGCAGAGGCAAATGGGTCTCTATGAGGTCAGCCTGCTGGTCTGGCGTGGTGAGTTCTAGGCTAGCCAGGGACCAGTATAGTGAGACCCTACCAAATAAGTAAATAAATATTCTCAAACCCAGCAGGAACCTAAAGAAATAATTATGAAATTAAAGACTCCAGTATTATTTTATGATCAATAAGTTGCTCTAAAAGCAAGGTGAGTATATGAATGCCAATTACTAACAATATGGGAGTAATTACTCTTGAATAAGGAGGATCCAGCCCAGCCCCCCTACAGACCAACTCTGCAGAGGCGGGAAGGCCCAGAGACACCACAGTTGTTGAGACCAGAACTGAAAGATCCTCCTGGGACTGCTGTAACCGTCATGGGTTATTTCTCCCATTTTATTTAAGAACTCTTATTTCTAAGAACCCACAGTTCTTTATTGAACTTTGTAACACAGATGGCAGTTTGCATTTTTATCTTGCCCAATTCATGAGTTCAGAAGGAGGAAAAAATCATAGCAGATCCTTCAAGCACCTGACAATATCTTAAATGCTTTATGTGCATTAACCCCATAATACTCAGAAAAGGTCCGTGGGAGAAACTCTTGTGTTACTGCTTTCGTATCTCAAGTGGGGGAACTGAGGCATAGAAAGTCTCCAGAGCTACCCAGGTTACAGTGAAGTGATAGGCTTCAGGTCTGAATGCAGGCGGATTTCTGAGTTCGAGGCCAGCCTGGTCTATGGAGTGAGTTCCAGGTCAGCCAGGGCTACTCAGAGAAACCCTGTCTCGGGGGGTAGGGGGGAGGAGGGGGGCCAACGTTCCAGCAAGTGCAAAGCCAGTGCTCTTAAACTGCTTACCATCCATACTTAAGGGTGGGCCATAAGGCTACATGGAGATTCCTGATAAATGCCTACTAAAGCACTTGTGAATACATTCCACTAACTGGAGTAACTAGGACCATTAAAGTCAGCTTCTTCATTCAGCAGCACACACCGAGAACGAAGAGTACAATCAAGCCTATTAGAGCAAACTCCACCTCCCTCCTTAGTGAAGAGCTTCCTCTAAACGTGGCAGAAGTGAAAAGCTATGAGGTTAAACCAGACAGACCTGAGTAGCTTTGTTTCGAAGTCTTGTGCAGAAAGCCTGCACGTCAAATCCCAATGGCTTTTCTGTGGAATTAAAAAAAAAAAACAAAAGACAGAAAATCTCAGCCATATTACTTTGAAACCTCCAACAAATTCTTAACTATGTGACATTTCCTGCCAAGTTACTACAAAAGAAATGAAGAGAATAAAGCAAAGCACCAGGAAGGAACCAGAAGCAGACCTGTGAGAACGGGTCACACTCACACCCTAAACAATCAGTATGAGGTTCTGATTTCTTCCTACAAACCTATGACTGGATCATGCTTTCAAAGGCTTACCTTACAAGTATGTATTTAAGAAAGAACAGAGAGAAATAGATAAACACAGATTAAAGGAAATAAGAAAAAGTCTGCGCTTATCTAAGCAGCTTACCTTTCGTGGTCCTTTTACATGCTTTCACTGGCTGTCCCAGGTCCACACTGCTCTGTGGATTGCTTTTCATTTGCTCAGATGGTTTGGAAACTCTATCTAAGGTGTCTTCACTGGTCTTTGGTAGTTGCTCTCTCATTAAAAACAGTTTATTTAGCAACTTAGTTACTCCTTTAGTAGCAAAAGCTGCAGGTGTTTTTCCCTTAAAGACTTCAAGGTAAGAGGGGCCTAGAAAGTCAGTGATGTCAGAGGGAAAGGCAAAATCTTTGAAGTAAGGCATGGGCTGAATCCTGGAGATCTCCTGATGCAATCCAAGCAATGGCTCATATAAGGAAATCAGCCTTCTCAACAGTCCTTTATGGAGGACCCTAGAAAGAAACAGAAGCTTTTTATATATATATATAATACAATATATAAAATATTAGTAATTCAAATGCTATTACTTCTGATTAAGTAGAATAAACTAATGGAAAGAGATGTAGAAGAATAGTAGGAGCCAGAGGGGTCAAGGATATACCACATGAAAACCTACAGAATCAACTACCTGGGTTCACAGGGGCTCACAGAGACTGAACTGCCAACCAAGAGCCTACATGGAACTGACCTAGGCCTTCTGCACATATGTTACAGTTTGAGACTTAACAGTGGAAGCAGGGACTGTCTCTGATTCTGCTGCCTGCTGTTGGGACCCTTTCCTCCTACTGGGTTGCCTAGTTCAGCCTTAACAGGAGAGGAGGTACCTAGACTTACTGCAACTTGATATGTCAGGGCTGGTTGACACCCATGGGAGGCCTGCCCTTTTATGAGGAGTGAGTGGGGGGTAGGGTGGGAAGGAGGAGAGGAGAGAAGGCAAATTTCGGTAATAAATGTTTTAAAAAATTATTTATTAATCAAAAAGAATAAACAGAACAAAAAGATGATTGAAAATACAAATAAGATATCTGGGTTAAGACATCAAAGCAAGGTTTATATCTGATGGTAGGAAGAATCTTCTGGGTTGGTCTCTGTTGTTTTGACAGTTTTGCTACACTCAAATCAGAACTTATCCAATTCTATTCCTAGTTATCCATCAAACCACTTTAGGCTCAAACACACACAAGGAAGTGCCTTTTTTTTAAGTTTATAAATATTACAAGTATTATTTCTGTCAACCAAATATGGCTCAAAAGCAGCAATGTGTCAGGCAGAAGAGAAGTCTAGAGCATACAAGGAAGGTCAAATTGTATTTCCAATTTCTATTAAAATTAACAACCAGTTGTCAGAAACAAACAAGATACGGCCAGCCCAGGAACAGCAGCTTTTTCAAAAGCCTACTGCAATATTACTACTGCCACTATTATTATTATTTTTTTTTCTATTATTATAGTTCCTAGGTCCTAGAGAATCACTTTCTGAGCTACTCAGGGTCAAGGTGAAGATTTCAGAAGAAAAGCCCTGACACAACTACCCAGCTAACAATGTGCAAATCAACTGTCATGGGAAGAAAGGGAAGCTTGCACCTTCAGACCCCAGGGCAGCGGTGTGAAAGGAAACTGTGTCAACACCAACAAGAAACTTGGGCCAGGTAAAAATGAACCACAAATGCAGAAATGTGAATGTACCATAACCTGCTCACCAGCCCAACCATCACAAGGTTCAAAATGATGAATTCCTGTAGCCCTAAGTGCTTCACAGTCAACCTGGAGAATCAGTTTAAGGTGGAAAAACAAAACCAAGGGAATTTAAGATTTGTAACTCACAATTATGAAAGAAAGAATTCCTAAGAAAGCTTTGAAGATATTAAAGCCCTAGCATGGCAATAAAGTCACATTATACTAAAAGCAAAATTATCCATTCTACTAGAGCTCCTATTATTACAGTTAGTCTCTGAGAGTAAGAATTTCTAAAGGTCAAGCTCTTAGTATACATGCTAAGTAGAGACTCAGAGCCCTGGCACCAGCCATGCCAGCAATTGCTGGAAGAGGAGCCAAAAGGCAAAGCTTTCAGAATTCCCACAGGGTACAGAGCCTTAAGAGCACAGCATTTGAACAGAAGCCCGATGGACCCAAACAGCTTCCATTGAAGAGAAGGCATTCCTGTAGTCAAGGATACAGAAATGCTTTGCAGCAGCAGTCCAGCAAGCGCAGTAACAACTTGCAGCCTCCCAAAACCTTCATCAGCACCACCTCCACCACCGGCTGGCTCGGGACGACGCGGTTTCCGGTAGCTCCAGGCTGAGTTGCACTGACATACACAGAAAAGGACATGACGGTCATTTTCTAAACACAGCACTTCTGCAGCAGCATTCAGACTGAGGTGGTTACATCCAGTAGCACTCTACTGTTCTTACACTGCAACCTACTGTGAGTTCCATTTCAATGTCCCACCAGTCCCTCCCATCAGTCAACAGCTTCCCCTCTTTAACACACAACACAAACATCTTGGCATAGTTGATTATAACTCAACACCAACCAGAGAGTACCAAAGGGTGCTCCCGACAGAGCAATGGGACACCTACTTGGCAGACAACAACTGTGACAGGTCTTCAATTGAGCCCTCCAAATTCATGTGTTTCAAACGCTTTAAGCACTGTTCTACCTGAAGGAGGAAAAGCAGCTCAAATTAGTATGTGTATGTATAAAAATGTCACAAATACAACCAAGAATGCAAAGAAAGCAAAGTATTCCATGGTATGGAAATATGCCACAGAAGGCCTTACCACTTAAGGCCAAGGAAACCCACATTCCAAAATATTTGCTTCTGCTTACAAATACGGAATTTCACCAACCCAACAAAGTTCTCAATCCAAGAAAATTACATGCTAAGTGTACACCATGCTGTAAAGTGACCAAAATGAATGTAAGTCTCAACATTATAATTTGTTGAGGGAACATATTTACAGCAGTGAGCCTACTAAAACAGGAAAGCAAATTCTTAACTCAGTTTCAACAGTCTATAAGCACCAGAAATGAACAAAGTGACTCAGTCACAGAATAACTATACTGAACACCTAGTATGTGCAAGATATGCTAGGCGATAACATGGTATATGATACACTCCAATTTCTAGTAATAAAGACAGGTAACATATGAAGTTCTTAACTAAATGCTAAAATGGATATGCTTTATTTAGCACTGCAATCTCTCCTTCTCTGCTTTTTCCTTATAGCACTTCTTACCAGTTGGTATACCAGTTATTGACTGACTGGCTGACTGACTGCCCTTTTCTCTAAACTATACTATAAATTCCCCATGGAGAATAAAACTTGTCTGTTTTGTTCATGAATATAATCCAGTTATTAGAACAGGGTTAGCAGGCTCTTGTCGGGGATATCTGGAGAAAAAGCCATGTAGAATACAAAATGCTCTATGAATTCTCGAGTTGTCAGGAACACCCACAAATGGCATTCCCTAGACTGTACCCACACATCAAAGGATGATGGGAACTGATACTGGTCAGCACCATTATCTTGTTAGACTTACATATACACTAATAAAATCCAAATCAGACTTATGGCTTCTACTTCAGCATAGCTCAATCCTTAAATTCACTGGAGCTGGCTTTTTAATTTCTAAGTCTGGACACCATCTTTTAAAATAGTTATTGACAGTCCAAGACAGTAATACACTTGAAAATAGTGAAATATGATTTGGGGGAGGGAAAGGGAGGAAGGGAAAGAATGTGAGCAAGGAAGTTAGTAAACAAGATTGATCTTGGATTCGAAACCTGGGTAAAAGCTGTCCTAGAAGAAAATTTAGGGAAAGATCATGATCCTCTTTGATAAGGGAATCTTGATCCCTGAGACCTTAAGCAGTGGGAACATAGCTAACCAGATAGAGTTAACCCTGTATAGTAAGAAACTGTGTCTTTTTCATAGCCATATATCCAACACACTGTCAACAGAGAACTTTGTGAGAAGTAAATACTGGAAAGATGGCTCTGTCACACAGTGCCTAGCACACTGCGCTTTTAAAGGTACTTGCACCGTTACTAAAGTGACTACACGAGTGATACATGCATAACTCAGCTTCAGTAGTTCTCGGCCATGTGAGAGTCCTGGAGCCAAAATTCATAGTATTTTCTTTTCTTTTTTTTTTTTTTTTGGTTTTTCGAGACAGGGTTTCTCTGTGTAGCCCTGGCTATCCTGGAACTCACTCTGTAGACCAGGCTGGCTTCGAACTCAGAAATCTGCCTGCCTCTGCCTCCCAAGTGCTGAGATTAAAGGCGTGCACCACCACTGCCCAGCACAGTATTTTCTTAATCGCTAAAAAGTACATGAAACCATTTTACACCACAACTTACCATAAACCCACTTACACCAACACACTGCTGATTAGATTATGACTCCAAAGAAGTAAACCACAACCCTAAACCACAACTGTTTTCTTTTTTAAGATTTTAGGGTTTAAATTAGTTTACTTTTGAACTAGGCAAAGGCACTGTTAGACTGTACATAGAGAAAATTAAACTGGAAAGAATCTAAATATACTTTTTTTTGTTTGTTTGCTTGCTTGTTTTGAGACAAGGTTTCTTTACATAGCCTTGGCTGTCCTGGAACTCACTACATAGACCAGGCTGGTCTCAAACTCACAGAGATCCATCTGCCTCCGTCTCCAAGTGCTGGGATTAAAGGTGTGAACCACCACACCCAGCTTTGAAATATGCTTGATTATACATTACTTTTTGAAATGATTTTGGAAAAATCAAAGACTGAAAAAGCTAAAATGTAATTGTATCTTATAGACTGAAGAATCAAAATAATCTATGAACTTTCCATTAGTAACAAAACAGTAAGTGGCAGTCATGTTCATCAGTATCAGGCCACTTGTGGGGCCCGGAGCTCACCTGTCTGAGGGCCAAATGGGGCTTGTGGTGGCCTAGTCTGTTGTGATTGCTGTAGAGAACTGAGCATAACACATCGACTTCCGCATCCAAGGTCTGGCTCTTGAGTGACTGTGTGACGAGGTGGCACCCTTTAATGGCAGCTGCAATGCAGACATCTGACGCAGAGACAGTTAGAACGAGACTCAGTATGCATTCCTACATTAACTACACTGTATGAGAAACACATGAAAACATCTGCCTTATTTGCTTTAAAGAACTCAAAACACAAACCAGCCTCAACTATAAAAATGAAGGACTCTAAGAAAGAAATTGGGAAATGAGGGCAGGTAATCAGTAACGGAACATTTGTTAAGCATCAACGTGTGTCTGTCTTTATATCACTTTTACTTTAATCATTTGGTGTACACTTCCACCCCAAATTATAAAAAAGCTTGGCCACATTCCATCTCTCTCTAAACCCCTCATTTGGCTCTGCAGGTGAACAAGACAGAATGCATACAATTAGAGCCTTCAAAGGCAACGGAACTGTATTTGGATAAAATTTTTTTCTTTTTTTCTTTTTTTTTTTTTTAAGATTTATTTATTTTAGCCGGGCAGTGGTGGTGCACGCCTTTAATCCCAGCACTTTGGAGGCAGAGGCAGGCGGATTTCTGAGTTTGAAGCCAGCCTGGTCTACAGAGTGAGTTCTAGCACAACCAACCAGAGATACACAGAGAAACCCTGTCTCAAAAAAAAGATTTATTTACTTTATGAGTACACTGTAGCTGTCTTCAGACACACCAGAAGAGGGCATCCCATCCCATTACAGATGGTTGTGAGCCACCATGTGTTTGCTGGGAACTGACCTTCGGAAGAACAGTCAGTGCTCTTAACCACTGAGCCACCTCTCCACTTTTTGATAAGAATATATAATACATTCAGCCCTCTACCTGTGAGCACCAGCTATGTACTCAACCAACCTCAAACTGAATATACTTCCCCAAAATTCCATCTGTAATGTATCTCAATAGCAGTCACATTGTATAGGATTTCATAAGCAGTGTAGAGATAGTGTTAATGTATACAGAAAGATGTCTGTAGGTCCTACTGCAAATACTATCTGCCATATTATACAGACTTGAGCATGTACACATTTTTTTATATGGAAGGATTCCTAGAACCAATCCCCCATGGATAGCAATGGGAAACCACATTCAGAAAAGAGAAACCACCAGGCCACGGGAAATTGTATTATGTGACTGAATGAGTATACAAATGTTTCCTAATCGGAACATGAGCAGCTGTGAAGCAGGTGTCATGTGCCATCTGGTGGCTCAGAAGGGAAACACAAACATTCTAAGTGAAAACTCTCTGTTCCTCCTATCTGGAGAAATTAAATTGGCTACCTGCATGATGAGTTGTTGAGTTTCCCATAGTATTGTTTTTAAAACTGTGACTAGAGAGGAATTCGAGAGAACTTTAAACTGTGTAGGAAAAAGAGATAGGAAGAGGGGTAAGATGACTTGCTAGGTTGTACTTAACAATTACCAAATGTGTCTATTTAATGACAACTACAGTCATCTGTCAAACCAGGCACTGTCACAAATGCTTCGTGGTATCGACCTTTTCATTCCCTCAATATGGCCAAGAAGCTGGTACTATTTTTTATTCCCATTTTTGAGTGGGATAAAACCTGTTTTAGAAATAACAAAAATCTTAGCTGACAGTCATAGGACCAAAAGCAAGTTCAAAAACAACAAAGAGTTAGATACAACCATGAAACCTACAGCGTATATTGGTAGATGTGTCTTCTGGCCTGAACGTCCTTCAAGCTGTAGGATGGCTGCTCTCGCTGCATTAAAAACTAAGGTACCCAGGTATTACCTCACAATTCGAAAGACCTCCACCTCATTATAATATTTAGATTTAAATATTTTATTACTTTTTGGGGGAGTGAGAGGGCTGTAGCACAGCAATGAGTCCAGTGGGAGATGTAGAACATATTACTTGCAGAAGTTGGTTCTTGCCTTCTACCACGTGAATCTGAAGTTTCATTTCGGCTTGGCCATAGGCATGGGCCCATCTTTTCGTCCCGCCCACCCAATAGGCTTTTCTAAAGGATCATGGGAAGAACGTTCCAAACGAGAGCCTGCCTGTGATTTGGAAGCGGGTAAATCAAATCGCCTGATCCCATGAATGTAACACCTCCACATCATATATACTAATCATATATACTAATTTAAACTCACAACACAGACCCCACGGACCTGCCACCCCCGACATCTCTTTGTTTTCTAAACAAATTGCTAAAACTGTCTCGGAATTTTTTTTTCCTTAAGAAGAACCGAGAGACCAGAGTAACGCCCTCGCCCGGTAAGGGGAGAACGAGCTCCATATTTTAGAGACAACCGCAGGTCCGAGGCCCCGGTGCAGGCTACTTGGGTGACAGCCCGATCCTTGGGGACAACACAGGATTCAGGGGCTTTTGGAGGTTACGGCTGCACACGCCAGGCCGGGACTGGCGGAGCTTTCAAGTTCCAGCTAAAGCACGCAGGAACCCCACGCAGGAGCCCAGCAGCTTCCCAGCAACGCTCACGCCACACTACCGGGACCTTCCGCCTGGCGCGCCCCTTCCCGGCGTGCCCCGCGCTCAGGAAGTCCCACCCCATCCCACGTGAGCCGGCCCGCCGGCTCCGGGAGACAGGCTGAAGCTCGTCGCCGGCCTCACTCACCCAGGTGGCGGTGGGTCCTGCACCGTCAGTGTGCTGCAGCTCCCCCTGAGGGATCCTCACGCGGTTCCACGGCTCCGCGCCCGGCCGCACCGCAGCGGCCATCTTGAGCGGCGCGGGAGGGACTGGGAAGGCCGAGCGGGACGAGATCGACTTGAGCGGCCTAGGCGGAGAGGGAGGGAGGGAGGAAATGAGGGGCGGGGCTGGCCGGAGGGGCGCGGCCGGGCCCTGGGCGGAGTCACGGCCGGTTAGAACCTTAAGTTCCTTGCAGAGCATTCTGAGGCACCTGCAAGTTTAGAACAACTTCGAAGCTGTGTATTTTACAGATGAGTCTGAGTGAGGCCCAGTCTTTAACTCTTACTCGGATATTTTAAAAAGAAGAACTCGGATCATATCAAATGTGGCATTCATCATGTAGTTAGTAACGATTTCTTTTGAGTAGTCAAGGAAGTCTACATAGCTTGGATATAGCCCAACTTCAATAATTAACAAGAAACCCTTTATCACCGTCATTTTCTCGGACAAAATATTCCGAGCTGTACTGAGTCTTATCTCTGATAACTGATGGTTGTTATTTCTAAGCCGTTGATACCTTCTTGCTTATTTATGCTCATAAGGTTCCTTTCACAATGCGGAGAGGAGCAGTTGATGGGCATTAGGGACTGCTAAGTTACTTCATTATGTCTGCCAATTACCATATACTAGCCATGTGATTCCAAAAAGTTAATTTCTCCGGACCTCAGTATGCTTGTGAGTAAAGGCTTCTTAGAACTGTGCCTGCTATACAAATTGCTACTCTTACTAGACTTTATTTAATGCAAGTAATCTTGCCCTACTGGAACGCTTTTTGTCCTGTTTGTTCCTTGCAGATAATTGCTCTTTTGTCTGGACCATCTCCTTGAAACAATCTCACTTCCTCAGTCAGCTCTGGGACCATTATCTTTGATAATTCTTCCTAAACAACTATCCTCACTTGATAACGACTTAGATGCCTCTTTAATACACTACCAAGTGGCCTGGACGTTAGTTTCCTATTTGGACTGTAACAAATTACCACAGACTTAACAGAAATCAACACAGTTTCTGGATTTGTGGAAGACAAATTATTATTTTAGTTGAAGATATGTGGTGCTTGGATGTTAGAGGCTGAGGGTAGTGGTTAGGGTCTTCCTCTACCACTGTTCTCCTTTGCTTTTGAGTCAGGTTCTCCCACTAATCCTGGAACTCAAGTGTTTGGTGATCAGTCCCCAGAGGCATCCTTTCTCCATCCCAACCAGTAGGGGAATGAGGACCTGAACCTAGTTCTTATATTTGCACAGCAAGTACTTTACCCTCTGAAACATCTCCCCAGCCCCAGGTCAACCTTACTGAACTAAAATTGGCTGTTTAATGGGTTGTTTCCTTCTGATGGCTTTAAAGAAGATTTTCCTTGTCTTTTTCCAACTTTTAGTGGTTACCTCACTCTTTGGCTCATGTCCACATCTTCCATGTTCAAAGTCACTACCTTAGCATCTTGTAAAATCTTACCCTGTTCAGAGGTGAAAAGGAGAGATAGAATCAAGTGTTTAAGTAAAAAAATCCACTTGAATATTAAAAAGCTGTATTATGAACCAGAAAGGAAAATTAAGATAGCTATAGATACGGGTATGTTTGTAATGCAGTGATAGAAAGAGATAGGGAACCCAAGTATGAGAGGTCTGTGTTTTCATAAAGGAAGATCCAAGGTCATAATGAAGAATAGAGACAAGGAAATGGTGTTCTGTGTTCTATGAGCAATACATATTGGAATCAAAGCTTCTAGGAACTGGGCACATGGAAGAAGCACAGGATAGTTTTTAAGTCATGCTTGGAACACTTGTAGACTTCAGAGGAAGACTGTCACTGACACAGATGACCATCAAATATGCAAAATCTTACATACCTTAGTAATCTAAGAAATGCATAGTAGATAACTTAGGTGCTAATAAATAGAAAAGGTGATGTCCTGTGTTACCAGGGATTTGTCAAGCATGCATGCATGTGTGTGTTCACATACAGACACACATACCCAGTATCTTCTGTAGTTCTGAAAATAGGAAATAAGCCTGGCTTGGTTTCACACATGTAATCTTAGCACTCAGAGACTGGGTCAAGTAGATTTCCTTGATTTTGGTTACAAACTGGACTACATAGCAAGACCGCAGAAAATAGGAAATTATAGTGATTGCACTATAACCTCATAAGAAATCTATTGTTTTCTAATAGTTTGGTAGTAGAATTTTCTCCCCCTAAAAATCTTACACTGATGTAAAATGTTTAAAGCAATGCAGAATTGTATTGGGTAAGGGTGATGATGGGCCCTGCCATTAAGGCCTGCTGCTCTAGTTCCCATGGATGGTTCCAAAGCCCATACTTGGGAGTAGTTTGAAATCCTATGGTGTAAATAAATATCAGCAATATTCATTATAAATAATGTTAAAATAGATGATAAGCAATGTTATATTATGGTGGGGGGGTTAAGATTTTTTTCTTGCATCCAATGTCTACTAGTGTTTTGCCTAGATATACATATATATGCATTGCATGCTGCCTGATGCCCGTGGCAGTGAGAAGAGGGCATTGGATCCTGTGGTACTGGAGTTGTACATGGTTGTGAGCCACTGTGTGGGTGCTGGCAACTGGACCCAGGCTCTCTGCAAGAATAGCAAGGGTTCCTAACTACTGGATCCTCTTTCCAGTCCCTAAGAGATTTTCAAAAGCAGTTTAGAAAACTAATCTGTTGAGATTATACATTTATACATGTGGAATGCTCTGGAAAATACCTAAAGGTAGCAACAGATCAGTTTCCATCAGTAAGACAGACTTTTTTCTTCATTGACTTTTTATTTTCTATTTAAAAACTGAAAAATTATTACAATGTTGAGAGGAAAATGAATGCTTTAGTACTAAAAAAAAAAAAAAGACAAACCACTGAAGACTCTGTGTGTATGTGTCTGTGACAGAGAGAGAGAGAGACTCTATAGCACTCTTCATTAAGGCCTTTCAGCTCTAATCCCATGCCTCCAGCCATGGTGCATGTTATACCACTATAACTACGGGCCACTAGCAGGAGGATAACTTCAAAAGAGACTACCCTTCTGCTCCCTTATTTTTAGTTAACAACGTTGTTCATCATTGTACTGGCAGTTGGCCCCTGACTCACTCTTAACAGATTCTAGAAGCACTCACAGTAGTACCAGCAGTGCCTTCTTGGTGACCTGTGTCCCAATTCTGCAGGTGTCTTCCTCTAAAAGTCTACCTTCTCATAGCCCAAATTCCTGGTCTTGTTCCCCCCAGCTCCAAGAATGGTAACTGAAAGTTACTTGTGCTACTGCACTTGTGTATTTTTGCACTTCAGCTCTGAAATGTCGATTTAACCTACAATCTTTTAAAATATGTTCCTTTTTACTAAAGGGCTCTAACAGAGAAGATATTTGGAACCAGAGGTGGTCCCAGGGAATAGCCCCCTCAATATTGGATTCAGTGATTGATATAATCATATTAACTTTTAACACAATACCAATGTTTCTCATTAAGGCAATGGAATATAAGTCTGTGTGACATGCTGTGTCATCATGCTTGGTCACATAAGGTTGGTTGAGATGAAGTCCACTGGGAACCAAAAATAAGTAGCAGTAATGCTTCTGAATCAACTGGAGAGCCTAAGAAAATGGCAAGACTGGGTCTCTTACTCTCGGCTCAAGTCAAAACCAGAGCTTCTGTGGTAACTTCAAATGTTTCACTAGCCTATTAGAATTTCCAGAAGACATGGACTCGAAACACAACATTGTGGGTTGCAGAATTATAACTTAAATAGCATTTGTGTGCTCATAAGCCTCATATGTAAATATGATTAGTTACAAGAAAGACTTTGCAACTTGGTGTGGAGACCAGGTACTAGGACTCAGGAAAAGCTGAGACCGTGGGACTGCCTACCTGCCTGTGTCTGAAGAGACTGATATGAAGACCCTACAGTGAGCTCAGGACTCACCCCAGCTGCTTCTCATTACCTCTAGGGCTCTGTCTAGATACAGGTTTGGATTTGTTCTGAAGAACAAAGTCTGGCACAAAAGAAAATAGTTTATACTTGAAAGAATTACAGAAAACTCAAGTAACACAAATTTATTAGACCAGAGAAAATAGACATAAAGCAGTAAACTAGATAAAATGTGCTGATACGGAAGGATCTAGAAGCCAAAAGTTGTCTGTCTATGCTCTTTGCTGATTGAAGTGAACCAGCTGGAACCTATATTCTGTCAGGCTAACTGCCAGAATTGGGATAATTGAGAGGCTGAGATCCAAAGGCTTAGGGAATTGGAATGTGGTCTGAGTGTTCAACCCCAGTGGTATAGCCTTCAAGAGAGGTCAAACACAACTCCCCATGCTGAGGCACTGAGAATTGTGTCAATGAGAGGGTGACAGTATCTTCTGTGATAGCTGTCTTCAGTAGGTCAAGTGGTAGTAAACAATACTGCTACAGAACTCCCCGGTTTCAGTTGGGAATAGTAGGAGCCCATAGAGACAAAGCCAATAGACAATGGTTGACTATAAGAAACAAAGTTGCAGCATTGTTTTGACCACTGGTAGTTGATTGATCAAGGTATATGGAGGAACTAAATAGATCACAGCCTATTAAAGTATCATTTTGTCTATGTTACAGGGACCAGGAAACTGGGTTTTATCACCAAGATAGAGAAATAGTCTTAATTTCCAGATTTAAGTTGAACAAGATAGAATCTTTGATGAGCAGTGAGCACAGGACAATGTTGTTCATCTTTGCCATGTATAGTAACAAGAAAATGAAAATGTATAAACTTTATTGGTGCCTGATACTTGCCACCCCCAAATATGGCACCATGGTAGTTAAGAAAACAGTGGAAGCAAGAAGTCCAGGCTGTCTGTGACCTTTCTCTCCACACAATCTCTCCAATAGGATTACCCAGACTCTTTTCCCTGGGAGCTGGAATTCATTATCATCAAAAGCTGATGCTGCAAGTCCTCTTGGGGCTCAGACAAGGATGGAACTTCAATCATACTCTGCTGGACAAAACAAGTTGTGTGAGCAATTCCCAGGAACGAAGAAATAGATTCCATCTCTCTTTGGAGAAAGAAGTAAAGAAGCATCACTAGGCAGTGCGTGCACAGGGTGATGTGATCCATTCATTGGAGGCCATTGTTAACAAGTCACTATATCCTGATAGGAGACATTTCATTTCAGACATGAACCTGGGGCCCATGTGCCACGTACACTTCAGGATAACTATGAATGTGGCCCAAACACATAACTGTAAACTTGCTTAAAACATTTGTGAGATGTTTTTGTGAACTTTATTTTTATTGCACTTATTTATGTTTAACTCGATTGTGTGGTTCTCAAGTGTGAACCTTGTAGGTAACAACTTTGTCTCAGAGGAAAAAGATAGGAGAGAAGTCTATGGTCCAGGTCTGAGGCAGGAGTTCCCACAATCCCTGATCTCATGGTTTTCTCAGAATTCTAAGGGATATTTAGTGAAGGGATGTTAGAGTAATACAGAAGATGATAGGGAAGAGGTAGTTATTTGTTCACTTTCTCTATCATAGGAGTCCCTCTCCAATTTGTTTCATCTGTCACCCCAGGAACCTTCTAATCCATTTCTGTTTCAAACACTGACAGCTCATAGCAAAAATGACTCTGGAGTTGTTAATTGAGACAGCTTCCTTTCTGACAACGCCTCCTACTTTTCAGCTTCTCAATGTCTCCCTCATAGATCTATGACCTGACCACTGTTTCCCCACTCATGGGTACAAAGCTGTGCTGCCCTCTGTGCCCTGTCTTGGATTAAACATGGTCAAACCACAAAGATGTCTTTTTTTTTTTTTTTTTTTTTTTTTGGTTTTTCGAGACAGGGTTTCTCTGTATAGCCCTGGCTGTCCTGGAACTCACTCTGTAGACCAGGCTGGCCTTGAACTCAGAAATCCACCTGCCTCTGCCTCCCAAGTGCTGGGATTAAAGGCGTGCGCCACCACCGCCCAGCTAAGATGTCATTTCAAGACACAAGGTTTTTTTGGGTTTTGTTTTGTTTTTAATTTTATGTATATGAACATGCTATTTTCAGACACACCAGAAGAGGGCATCGGATCCCATTACAGATGGTTGTGAAGTAGACATTAATTTAAAATGCTTACTTCTATCTCAGTGTAGTTTTTGAAAATGTCATTTTCAGAACTTTTTTTAAAAAAAAAAAAAACATTTTAAAAAGCATTTCCTTTAAAATGTAATTTGCATTCAAAAGCACTAAGGAGACAGCTTCTTTCTTCAATAAAGGGACTCCTAGATGGAGGATATTAACATGTTTCATCGAATTCCTGAAGTGAATTTTGGTTTAGAATTTGACCCAAGATAGAGTGCCAAGGATGTAGCCCAGTGGTAGGATGCTCTCAAACATGCCCTGCTGGGACTCCTGGACTTTTCCTGAATCAAATGAATTTCACGTTTTGGTAGCAATGGAAGACAATCTTATAAGACTCTTATAATTAACACAAGATAAATCAAATCATCGATGAAGTAAAGGAAGCAGGGGCTGGTGTGGTGATTCAGCAGTTAAGAGTCTGAACTACTCTTGGAGAACACCCTGTCTCTGTTCTCACTTCTGTGATTCACAACCTGAAACTTAGCTCCAGAAAGCCAAGCCAGATACCTCAGGACGCTGAAGACACAAGGCACAGTGTCACACAAACACACACACACACACACACACACCACTCTTTAAAAAAGGGGGGGGGGAGGCAGAGAAGCAGAAAGAGTGAAAGAGAAAAGCAGAAACAGAAATGAGAAACAGTGCTGAGACATTAGACACTTGTAGCATAACCAACTGTTCAAGCTCCATTAATTAAACATAGCTCTCTTTCATAATGTTTAGATTCTCATTTTAGAGTAACAGAATAACTTAACTTTAAGGGTGGTTATCTCCCACAAGCCTTAAATTTACTTAAGATCAGTTCTCAATTCTGCCTTGCTCGGGACTGTCTTTTCCTCTAGAGGGCAGCATAAGGCTGTTGACTAGATTACCATCTAAATTGGGTCACTGTGGCCTCAGAAGCCATAAAGACCTTAATGATTCTCACTTGGAGACCTGAGACAGAATAAAGAAAAACCCATTTACCTCTGCCAGAGAAGAGCCAGGTAGTCAAAAGAGTGTCCCACGGGCAAAGTAGATTTAGAGGCTTGGCCTGGAAGAGGTCTTGAGACCAAAGGTCTAGTTTTGAATAGGAGTGCCTTAATCTAAATGTGTTTTCAAGGAGCAGAACCACCTGACCTGAAAATCACTAGACTCTGTGTTGGGGGTGGGGAGTGGGGGCAGTAATAATCATAATTGGATGTATTTTCTCAACATTAAAGTCTAAATGCCCAGAAATTGGACCTGAAGAAAATGGAATCATTATTTCCACTCCTTTGCAGCCCTGAGGCAGAATTTCCAAGTCAAATTTCCAAGGTGCAAGGCATTGGGTGGCTTGTTTTGCTTTCTTCTCCATTGCCAGTTTCCTCCTGAGAGCTGGGCATGGATCAGTAAGATCCCTCCACTGAGGCTGCCAGCAAGTCTGTGCCTGATTTGGCAGGTTTCTGAGAGGTACCAAGACTTCCTCTCACCAGGGCCTCTAATGGAACATAACACCCTAGAACCAAGCCAGGGACAGAGCCAAGCCACATTTTCCATATCTGATGCTGAGCACAGGAGCCATCTTTTCTGCCCAAGAATCTGGGACTCGAATCTTTAAAGTGCTTGTCTGAGGATTTAAGTTGGTCAAGAGAGACATGACTTTACTTTCATTCCCAAGAGACCATCTGTGTATACACACACACACACACACACACACACACACACAAACACACACACACGAAAACATTCCAGTAGAATCATGTTACTAAAATCTTTCTCTTACTATGTCAGTATTTATATGGCTGGTAATTCTCACGAACCTATTATGGAAAAAAAAAAATCACCTTAGCAAAAGTTTTGCCTCAAGAGTAATCAGGGCACATATTCCACTAATGGCAAGGTGCTTTCATGTGATAAAGCCAACACATGGGGTTACACCTAACTCAGGTCAGCTCTGGCATTACAAAAATCCAAAAATATTAAAATTAGCATTGAGAATCTAGTTTAATCATGCAAGAACTGGGAAAACAAGAACATTTCATTTCTTTTTCTGTTCCCCAGTAGCTAGAGCACATCATATGGTCAGTTAATATCTGCTAAATGAAGAAAATAGTTAAGAAATGTACCTCAGGAGAAATGGCTCAGTGATTAAAAGCATATGTTGCTCTTGCAGAGGACTTGGGTTCAGTTCCCAGCACCCATGTCAGTGGATCACAATTACCTGTAACTCCAGTTTCAGATGATCTGATGCCCTCTTCTGGCCTCCAGAGGCACTACATACATGTGGTATATATACTGTGTATACATACAAAACACCCATAGACATAAAATATAAACAAACCCTTTGTAAAATAAATGTGCTATATCAGAGACTCTTAGTGTGCCCCTTATCTAAATCTAATCTCTCCCTTTCTCTCTCTCTCTCTCTCTCAATCTCTCTCTCTCTCTCTCAATCTCTCTCTCTCTCTTCATCTCTCTCTCTCTCTCTCTCTCTCTCTCTCTCACCCCCCTCAGAATTGCACTAGATGATGGCTTCTTCAAATGAACACCAGCTGAAGTGAGCAACATGTATACAAGACACACTGCATGCAGCTCCACAGTCACCATTGCAGGAGGAACAAGATAGTAACCCTAGAGGAGCATATGTGCACCGCTACTAACTGAAAACCCCAACTCCCACCTTATACTCTTTCTGAGATAAGGTCACCAGATTCAACATAAAACTACAAGGTATTCAGTCTCTCTTCCTCTGTGGCTCTGAGGCTGAATTGTTTCAATGTCATAGTCTCCATAACATTGTAGTATAAGAGTAAATTGCATTACATACTTTTAATTATGCCATGAAGAACTCTAATACTTGAAAAGGTTCCCCACGTTCAAAGTTTATGGTTTAGTTTTTCTTTTCTTTCCAAGAGTGTGTGTTGAAAACAACTGGTGTGTTTATGTTATTCATTTGTTTTGGTGCATGGAAGAGGATCTCTCCCAGGCTAGCCCCAGCTCACAAAGACCCTGTCTCAGCCCAAGTGCTGGGTGCCATCACACCCAGCTTGACATGTTTGTTTTAAAAGCTCAACTGATGCCAATGGCAAGTCCTGGTGTTTTGAATAGCCCCTGGTACTCAGGCTCTCTGAAGTGGGCTGATCCCGGAGCTCCTGGCTTAAAAGGGCAGCATCTGTGTTGAATATCCTGATACCCACTGTGTACATCATTGATGCTCAAAAGCCAGGTCCTCTTTCTCTACTTGTGTATACATGATTACCTGGCTTTGGCTAGGAAGTTCACAAAAAGGATGCTCACTGGGGGACATCCTGGGGGATGTGCAGGAACACTAGGTTAGAGACAGGTTCCTGGGGTTGGATTATGTTGTAGTTACCCAAAGCTGGAGTTTAGCCAGCTCACCTGCCATGTTGACTTTCTGTTTGGGGATACCCCATCTGGACTGCCTATATGGCATTTCTAGGACTATACACTTGGCCTCCTAGAAGCTGAGATGGTAGAACTGTTGAAGACGAGTCCCAGAGGGTCAGGATAGAGTGCTGTTAGTGCCGTGGGAGTAGAGGGACTGTGGATCCAGACCCATCTGGCTGGGGAGGAACTGGTAACTGCATCAAAACATCTAACATCTATCCATATCTATCTGCTGCCTGCCTGCCTGCCTGTCTGTCTTTCTTTCTTTTTCTTACTGATTTCTCACTTTCTTTTTAGGATTTCTAAACCCTAGTACTATTCACATTTTAATGGAAGTCTGCTTTGATGGATTGCCCTGTTCATTGAAGGACATATAACAGTCTTTCCGGCTTTTACACTACCTGTGCCCATTTAAAAACACCTGGAGACACTGTCAAAAGTCCTCTGAGGGACAAAGTTGACTTCCCATGAAGAGCCACAGCAGTGCAAACTGCCCTCCATTGATAACTGCTGCAAGCTCTACACGACAGCTCCTGCTATGAACACATTTGCAGCTGCCCTCCCCTTCTGACACAGGTTTGCATTTCCTTCTGCTCTTACACAAAGCACAGTGCGTTTCCCTTGGCACTGACACACTCGTGCTTACACCTTACATCCTAATCAAATGCTGGCCTATATATCTTCACTTGCATTCACGCCAACTCAGTTCTGCTCCCCTCCTCAAGCTGCCACAGGCACTGTGCATGACTTTACTTGTGTTAGCAATGCTCACATGTAACTTTCCAATTGAGAATGAATTCACTCATCCTCCCCTAGAGCCTGGGCATTCCTACCCTGCCAAGGATGGAGTCCTGTGTGTGTGTGTGTGTGTGTGTGTGTGTGTGTGTGTGTGTGTGTGTTTGTCTATGTATGTCTGTGTGTCTCTGTGTTTGTCCTAACAAATATACACAGTACTCATCTGAAGTAAATGTTTTTGTTGAAGCATAAGCCAAAGCCTTACTTTCTGCTACTGACTGTGTTTTCTATGGAATATGGGGATTTTAGAATTCATCAAGTAAACTAATTTTAGTTAGTTTAGACTATACTCTTTTTTTCTCCAGCAAATCTAGATTCCTTCCTATTTTTCCAAACATTCCTGGTGTAGCCCATCTTGATATCATTGTGGAAATAGTTTCTCCCTATTCATATTCACCTCAAATGCAAACTCCACTCTTTACAGCACCCCTGACATACACATACACACACAGTCTCTTCTGAAAGCCTTTTTGTTTTCTCCCTTTATCTCTGCCAAGTCCCTATTATTTTTATCTTCAATTTGGGTTCTACTTTTTTGCCTCAAAGATTTGTTCTCCTTCCTCTTAGATCTACAGCTCTTCCGAATGGCTTAAGGGTAGGAGACATTGAGTGAGAATTGACTGAATTGTGAAAAGAGCAGAGGTTGCCTTAAAAGACTCAGTTAATACTCAGGGTGAGTGTAGGGAAACACAGAAAAGCCCAGAACCTTTGGAAAGTTTTGTGAATTCATGTAAGCTAGGAAAAATGAACATATACTGTAGGAGGAGCTAAGGTGGGAGGAGTAAGGAGAGGAAGAGGAGGAGGAAGAGGAGGAGCTAGAGGGAGAGAGAGATGTAGGAAGATGAAGAGCCACAGAGGTATGGAGAGCAGTTGTGGGTAACAACTTATATTTAGGTTAGCTAATTGGGAAACAACTCTAATTGTATGGGCTGTTGTTATTGAGCGTTACCAAACATATAAAGCCTTTGATTAATATTTAAGCATTAAAGTCTCATTTTTCTACTGGGCCAGCATGGATGGTGGGATGGTTTGGGCAATGCCCAGCCTTTTGGAGACAGCATGGAAGATTGGCAGAGCCATCTCCCACGCTGGCGTCTCGTGGGTGGCAGGGCTGGTGTTTCCTGCTGGCCGTTTCTAGCTGTGTAGCACACTTGGCCTCTAGCCACAGAACATGGTGGCTGATCTAGGCAGAGCCACAGCAGCTTAAATAGTCGGCTTGACCAGCCACCGTTTTAAATAATTACTTCAACAATACACCCTCAGGCATTTCCCAGTAGCCAACAGGCAGAAGAAACCATTACTTTTATGACACCAACAAAGCAGAAACTGTTAGTTAACCCAAAACAGGATTTGGGACGCAATTGGGAATAGGTCAAAGGAGAAAGAGGAGCAAGGAGTAAGGAATGCCTTTGGATCCTGAGTCTGAGGGTCCCATTGAAGCTTGTCATCCATCAAAGTGTAAGGGGTCTGAGGCAGAACATATTGAGTCCTGCACTTGAGAGGTCCATGGACCACCTCATTGGAAGGTCACAGTAACAGCTGCAGGTTGGATGCAGTGCTCAGAGAAGCTGAAGAAAGCAAAGCCAGGGCTTGAGAGTCTAGAGCTTAGGTCAGGGCACAGTACAGGATAACCTTGAGGTAGCATCAACTTGAACAGAATAGGAGCTGATGGAGCAGGAGGAACTGAGCCCACAATACTGTGGAAGACATGGAAGAACCATAGTTCAAGAACTGTGAACTTTGAGGATTTAAATGACATGACATAGATGGGGATGAAAGCTGGAGATGAGCCATAGACTTGTTGGTCTGGAAGTGCTTTGGGGAGTTGAGATTCTACGGGGTGGACATGGGTGCTGGAAGCAAAAGTGTTAGAAGAGCAGGAGTTAAGGATCAAGGAAGCTACAATGGCTGCAACAGAAGGGTTTCCTCAGTCTGTGAGTAGGAAGCCATGGGCACCTCCATAGCTTCAGGGGAGGGCGGGAATGGGAAGCTTCTGTTTGTTTTGAGTTTGTACAAGACTGGAAGTTGTTTGTTGACACAAGGAAGGAGTTGGAAAGCAGAAGAGCTTGAAGCTATGGGACAGTACTCGTAATAAGAGAAGCTTCTAGAAGGTGAGGTGAGATGGGGCTCCCTGAGGAAGGGCTGCGTTTAGAAAGAGTATAGACATCTTCCTCTGTGAGAGAAGAGGAGAAAGGGTTGGGTGTGAGGAATGGTATAACTAAAGATGGGGTGCCTCACCTCTAAATGTGATCACACTCTTGAACGAGAGGTTAGGGTTTGTTTCTCTGTGTGTGCCAAAGCCACAGTGTTGGGCAAGCTGGCTCTCCAGCTGATCTTGAAGCGAATATCTCAGAGATGATTTAGAGGACCTGGGACAACACTGAGACTCCAAGATTCCTGTCAGGTGACTCATTTTCCCCCTGAAAACAAAGAAACAAAACAAAATACACCTAACCGTCCTTTGGCATCAGACTCAAATATCCCTTCCTCTGACTGTCCAGGAAAAACCATAGGAGTCATTCCCCATCACCCCCTGCACACATACCTTTATAACACTTCTAAAGGTTAACATTGCAGCCAGGCAGTGGTGGTGCACACATTTAATCCCAGCACTTGGGAGGCAGAGACAGGCGGATTTCTGAGTTCAAGGCCAGCCTGGTCTACAGAGTGAGTTCTAGGACAACCTGGGCTATATAGAGAAACCCTGTCTCAAAAAACAAAAACAAACAAACAAACAAAAAGGTTAACATTGCTTTCTGACTACTGATCCTCCCATTGTTCCTGAGTTTATCCAAATTCTCAGCGTCTGGCTCCACAGCTAACATGCACTTAATTGCTCAAATAGTTAGTGAATGAATGAAAGAATAAACTCATGAGTGAATGATATTTCCCTGCTGGTGGAAGCTGATTTCTGCTTATGGAGCTATTCACTCGAACAGAGAGAATCCGAGAGAGAGGCTGGGCCTCTTTGGCAACACTAAACAGAGAAAAGCACACATAGGCCAAGAGGTGAGTGCAGATGAGAGCAAGCACAGCCAGGCATCTATCCTGAGACACACATGGCTTCCTCCGCAGCTGGGAACTGTCCTAAAGAGCTTCAGGAAGAGTGGGAGGCCCGGGGTGGGGAAAAGTGAGGGGCCCAACGACAATTTTAAATTGGGCCTGAACTGATGTCCTAAACCTGAGAGTGTGTGGTCTAGTAGGCAGCGCCCTGCAAATGCACTCACTGTAAAGAATCCGCATGACTGTTTTTTTTTTTTTTTTTTTTAAAGAATGTCTGTTTTGAATCTGTCTCTCTACCATAGCCTGAAAAAACACAACGCTGAAATCTTGTTTTAGGTGAAACTCGGTGAGCTTACCATAAGCAAATAATAGCAGCAACACCAGGAATCCAGTTTAATAACTTCTACTGTGTTCTCTGAGTGTCTGCTCTTCCTTCTCAACTCCCTAGGGTTGGGTAGAGTTATTCCTGCTCAACACACAAGGAAACTAAGGCAAGGGATTCAGAAGGGAGTAGTCTAAGATCACTGCACTGAGTCAAGATTTTGTTTTGTTTTGAAGTCAGGGTCTCATGTAGTCTAGGTTCACTTCAAACTTAATACATAGCCAAGGATGACCTTGGCTCTGTTCACGTTAGAGTACTTCAGGCAAGTTCTCTACCAACTAAGCTATATCCCCAGCCCAACCTGACTGTCTTAGTTAGGCTTCCATTGCTGTGAAGAGATGCCATGACCACAGCAACTCTTATAAAGGAAACATTTCATTGGTGCTGGCTTACAGTTTCCAAGGTTTAGTCCATTATCACCATGTCAGGAAGCATGGCGGCATGCAGGCAGACAGGGCAGCTGTGGACAGCAAAGACATTGGTGAGTAGAGGAAGTAAGTAGAAATGAGATTAAGGGGGGTGGGGGTGGGGAAGTATGAGTTCAATAACTAACCCAGACTGCGTTACCACCTGTGACAATAAAAGCCACCCTGTGAAAAGTGGAGGAAAGTTAAAATCAACAACTTCTTGGACTCTGGGAGAGAAGTTTGAAGAAATTACAGCTGGCAGATACAATCTGCATCTTTCTAGACTGTGTTGGTTCAGCAGTAGGAGTAGACAGGAAAGAAGCACATTAACAAAATAGCTGAAAGGTGAGAAATTAACAATAGCCCTTGAAAACTATGTCACCTTTTCTCAGCTCTATACACAAGGTAATAAAACTTCCACCATTCGTTTTATTCATTTAATGGTATGAGAGAGAGAGAGAGAGAGAGAGAGAGAGAGAGAGAGAGAGAGAGAGAGAGAGAAAAGAGGAGGGAGGGAGGGAGGGAGGGAGGGAGGGAGGAGAGAGAGTCCTCTGGCTGCCATGCTTGACCACAAGCGTGTTTACCTGTTGAACCACTTCACCAGTCTGTAGAAATTATCTGTGAAAGCGAGCAAACTCCAATCAATAAGCAAAGTTCCCAACTGCTGCTGCTGCTACTGCTGCTGCTGCTGCTGCTGCTGCTGTTACTACTGCTGCTGTTTTCAATTTCCTGAACACAAAACATTGTATACCACTGTCTCAAAGGGCTGCTTTGGGTAGAAACACCCCTTTGAGTATACATAATGCATCTGGCTTAATAACAAGTACGTCAGTGCCTGAGAGGTGGCCCAGTGGCTAATGGCACTTGCCACCAAGCCTGATAAGCTAAGTTTGATCTCCAGGAGCCACATGGTAGAAGGTAGAACCGACTCTCACGAGCTGTCCTCTGAACTCTAGGAGGACTGTGGTACATGTTCTGCTGCCATCAACGCATACACAATTTACAGAGATAAATAGCTCCGTACATTGCTTAACTGTAGGGATCCCAATAAATGCTTCATCCGTGATTTGTGTGTGGGACTATCACAGACATCATAAGCATCTCCTGAACTTTTGTCCAGTATTTTCATTATTTTGATGATTGTTTTTTGGCCCTAAATTTGACCAGTGGGCACTCCTCTGACTGATTTCTATTTTCTTTGAAGGTAGACCTGTTATTTCTTGAAAGACTTCCTTATTTTCTGTCACAAAATAGTTCAGGCTCAGCTTGTTGTTTCCCCACCCTTGCCCTGCAGACAGTAATGAGGGAACTCCGGCTCCTTTAATGGAGGGCAAATTCAAACACTAACGTCTGGGGACTGAACAGGGTTGTATTGTGTCACTCTATAGTGATTTCTGAACCTATCATTGCTCATGCTTTAATTCCCACTCTCGCTATAAACTTTGACGTGTTCCTCTTGTCATCTTTGTATAAATACTACTTCAAATGGTGAAAAGGAAAAGCATTGACTTTCCGGTCCCCACTACATCTATCTATTTCCTCAATTAACTGACCTATTTTCTGAATATAAATCAATCCCCAAATGGAAATGTTGGTTTTATTTCCTCAGATGAAGTGATGAGATGAGAACCACACCCAAGCTGTGTGAATACACAGCTTAGGCTGAGCCCAGAGCACTTCCTTCTTAGTTCTAACTATCCCTAGATCTAGGCCTGGAAGCTTCTAGCCTCCTTACAATCTAATCTTCCAAGCTGATTCAATCCATCTTCTCTTGGCTTCTGACTGAATTGCTCTGCTTGCCTTATGCTAACTTGGCAATATGTTCTTCTAATCTTCTGGCTCCTTCTCATTCTCTGGCTCATTCTATCTTCACCTGTGTCTAGCTTGTTCTCTCTGCAATCTGTCTCTGTGACACTGTCCCTGTAAAACTGCCATATACACACATCATATGCCACATACCACACACCACAATTCTCTCTCTCTCTCTCTTTCTCTCTCTCTCTCTCTCTCTCTCTCTCTCTCTCTCTCATAGCCTCTTTTTCCTGTGCTGTTTTTGCATGAGTTGAACACATCCTATCTCTACTCTCTGCTCATTCTGTCAAATCTTTCTCTTTCACTTTGTCTGCCCCTCAATTAGACATCACTTTCAAACATGGTTGCCTCCTTCTACAAACCTTACCTTCATTGATAGGAATTTAAAATGTGTACTAAGGGTATGTCTGTATTCCAGCCAGATCATACTATCATGTCTACATTCTATTTGCATCATATAGACCTAGAAAGTCTTTGGATGTGGATTAAAATTTTTCTACACCCAACCTCTAATTGCTCTCCTCCTTGATACCTTGGGATTTTCTTACTTGTGCCCTAGTTCCCGACTAATGACTCTGAGACTTAATAATTTATGAATAAATGCTTAGGTCATAAGCTTGGGCTTGTTCCCCACCTAGCTAGTAACTTATATAACCCACTTATTCTATTCTATGTGTGTCACATGGCTGGTTACCACTCCTCAGTTTCATAGTTCATCTCCTCAGAGTCCAGGTGGCAAATCTCCCACAGTTCCAATGTCTCTACTGGAAATCCCACCTTTTATTTACTGCCTTTTATTAATGGGCCAGCAACCTTTTATTGACAGGTGTGCTTCCACATAGTACACAAAAGATTCTCTCTACATTCCTGTATCTTCCCCATGCTCCTGCCTCTCATCCATCATCACTGCAGCATTTCCCACTCCACACAACCCTGCTCCTATACATGAGAAGGGAAAGGAAAGGACCCATAGTTGCAAACTTTTCCCTAGTGACTCTCTGTATGGAGGTAAATTTACACGTGGTTATACTAGATGCTATCTATGTACAGGTAAGCCTGAGGTCCGAATCATCAAACTCACTATATGACATTCTCTTGAAGATGTTTTATTGTTGTTATTGCGAAGATCCTATGGTTGGAAGATGCTTGGAAATGGTAGACAGTAATATTCCTCAGAAAAAAAAGCATAAATGTATTGGTTAATTACTGTATATTAAGGACGTTTAGAGAACGTGTCCATAGTTTTCACAATTTTGAAGACTAGAAAGCCCAGAACATGGTGTTGGCAGATCCAGTGTCTGCTGAGGACTAGATTCCTGATTTTTAGAAGATCATCTTTTTTTTATATTGTTTTTATTTTCTGTATTGATTATGGGTAATAATGGATTTTATCATGACATTTTCACACATATATATCCCCTTCTACTTTCATGTCCGTGTGTGTGTGTGTGTGTGTGTGTGTGTGTGTTTGTGACCTCAAGAATTTACAGAAACTTGAGTAGGAGGTTATTAGAGGCTACACCACTGATGATGTCTCTCCCTCCCTGAGTAGCCATCAACTGCCTATAAATACTTCAAAACAGACAAGATCACATGAATCCACAGCCTCTGTGCAGATGTAGTGCAAGTAGTCACAGCTACAGAGTTAAAGAGTACAACCGTCATGTCGGGTCTGGAAGACAGTGTTCCACAACACTCCATTCCTCCCTCCAACTCTTACATATTCTTTCCACTCCCTTTCTTCAGTGACTCTTGAGTCTTAGAGAGGATGAAATAGGTACCTCATTTAGGGCTGAGCATTCAACAGTCATTAATTCTCTGGACTTTGATGTTAAAGTCACTTTCTAGTAGAAAAAGAAGTTTTGCTATCCAAAGTTAATAGCACCACTAGAATGCGAGCATAAATATAAATATTTTAAAGACAATTTGACAGGTCAGCATCATCACCACTTCACAATGCAACAGCAGTAGTTTCCCCACTAGGGCTTATTACACAACCACAATAGCAGATATGAATGCCTTCCTGTGGATCGGATGCCAAATCCAATCAGAAAGCAGTTGGTCCCCAAAATAGTCTTGCCACTATTATAAACAGTGAGCATCCCTGGCCTGGCCAGATGGTTTTGTTGCACACAGGGACCACGGCTTGGGTAGATATTTCTCTCTCAGCAGTCTGCGTTGCATCTTCCAGCACTATGAGAGCCAGTAGAAATAAGAAGAAGCTTCTAGCTCCATCTCCCTGTGTCTTGCCACCAAAGCATATGGGAGACCATCTTCATGTTGCTTCCTCACATGACAGAGACCAGAGAGAGGGAGAAGAGGGAGAGGCAGATGACTAGAGAGGAAAACGTCCGTGAGTCTTTTCTCCTAAAGGTACTAATCTCGTTCATCAGTGCTCACACTCGAGACCTCATTGCTTTCCAAAGGTTTCACTTCATGTACCATCAAACCAGGGCTTAAAAACCCTTGATGTACCATTGAAACAGAGGATGCTGAGAGAAATTGCATAATTTTGCCTCAGGCTGGCCATGGCTGTGCCTTTTCAACATTCTTGTTATGCCCCTTTGAAGCGTGTATGTGAGTTACTGCTCCCCAGCCTAATCTACAGTCAGCTTTATTCAACTCCTAGTCTATGAAGAACACAACTACTTTACCACTTTATTGAAGGCTTCCCTCCAAATCTAATGGTATTCTTGCACTTTTTCCATTTTGGAAAAAGAATTGCATTCCGGGGATTAACAGGCCCAGCAGATTCAGTTTTGTCTCAACCCACCCTTGGTCAATAATCTGCTCTTGGACCCTGGAGGTAGCACAGGAGGAATGGCCAGGATCAAGAAAAACACAGCATGTGCCACAGTGTAGGGGAAATGGGCGAGACACTGGTCCAGTCACACAGGCAGTATAACTTTGGAGCTATCTTATGTTTTGGAAGTAAGGGGTGGTGTTGCCTAATCTTCCAGACCTTTCCATCTCCAAAAGCCAGACTTCTGTGTCAGGAGCTTTCTTTTGCCTCTGAGAAAGTGAACAGGGAGATGGGGTTAGTAACCTCCTGACTGTCTTTATTTAGTCTTTGCCACATGGCTAGGTAAGAATCGTAAATCCAATCCTAAAGTCCACAGACTAGACCTGGCAGGTAAAGCCACATTCATCCACCTGAGCCAATGTTATTATGTTTCCTCCAGCTCCACATGAATAAGGAAATCTGTGAAATGTTTATTCTGGAAGCAAAATTAAAATCAAGCTAATAGGAAAGGAGAGGGGATGATTGAATTTTGTTATTGCCTTTTCCTGGCTCCCTCTGTTGCTTGGAGAGAGCCATAAGACTTTATTTGTGCTGGTCATTTTCGTATATTCATGCTTACATTAAAGCCAAAAGAAAAGTCAAGGCTGGCTCCAGATGAAACATCTCTCTGCCTGGAAAAAGAGTACTTTGTTCCAGACCCATAACTGGCCCAACCCTGCAGAGCAAACTTACACAATAAAGGAAGGCTAAAAGTTAAACACTGAGAACTGAGTTGAGAAAGAGCCCAGCAGAGGTGGGCTCTTTAAGTTGTTTTTGGGAAAGCTCCACAGAAGATCCAGTAAGTATTTAGTTTGTCATGGCAATAGGTTGGCCTTTGAGATCTCCCAACCTTTAATTTTCACAACTTAGATTGAGTTGGCAATGTATTGCTAGAATTGCATTAATAAAGCTTATAAAAGTACAGAAGATTGTACTAGTCAGGGATAAGAAACACAAAAAAGGACTCCACTTAGGCCTGGATATCCACTGTGGCCCTGCATTATATGGACACCATGATCTCAAGAAAAGAGTAGAAGATGTAGTTCCCACTTATAAATGATGCCCAGACAGCAGTGTGCTACAATTGGTCCACACTGGTCCACAAGAGCAAACTGTTAAATATTCAGAAAATTCTCAAGCAGATGGCTAAACTTGTCAGCTAGAGACTGAGTGTGTAAGCAGTGTGGAAGACATGAAGCACGACAAACTGGGACTTTGTTTTTCAGATCCCTAGTTCACCAACAGCTTACTTCCAGCATATAGAAACACTTCTCAAGGAGGAGATGATGGGCTTAGAAAGGAATGTAATGAATAACATAAAACAGGACAAGAGACCACCTGCGGTGGTGGTGCACATCTCTAATCCCAGCACTCAGGAGGTAGTGGCAGGGGAATCTCTGCAAGTTCAAGGCCAGCCTGTTCTACAGGGCGAGTTTCAGGACAACCAAGGTTACACAGAGAAACCTTGTCTTAGAAAACCAAAAAAGAAAAAAAGAAGAAGAAATAAAAAAGGAACAAAGAAAGAAAGGAAGGAAGGAAGGAAGGAAGGAAGGAAGGAAGGAAGGAAGGAAGAGAGGAAGGGACAAAGGGAAGAAGGAAGAAGGGAAGAAGGGAAGAAAGAAAGAACAGACAACAGGTTGGCTCAAGGCCAGACTCCAGAAGCAAGAAAAGCCATTTGGTGTCATGAGAAGGCTCTGATTGAGATCAGGACTTGAGGAAAGGAAAGAAAAACTAGCATTTGTGCCTCATCTAGCTCTCTGTGGTAACCATGCCCCTTCTCACCAGCTGGGGCCACCCCATCTCCCTGTTCACATTCTCAGAGGCAAAGGAAATGAGAAAAGCTCCTGAAACAGAAGTCTGGCTTTTGGAGATGGAAAGGTCTGGAAGATTAGGCAACACCACCCCTTACTTCCAAAACATAAGATAGCTCCAAAGTTATACTGCCTGTGTGACTGGACCAGTGTCTCGCCCATTTCCCCTACACTGTGGCACATGCTGTGTTTTTCTTGATCCTGGCCATTCCTCCTGTGCTACCTCCAGGGTGATTACAGAGACAGGAAGCAGGGAAGAATTGAAGCTGATTAATCCCCCTCTCCCATCCAGTGCGCATTGAGGGGAAAGTGCTATTTGTCCTAAATTGAGTTTCAAGCTCTGATTCTTCACTCACAACCTTTCCTCCCCAGGAGACTACCAAAGAAATTAACTGGTGATTTCAATTCCTTCCAGATGGAAAAAATGTTGATGTCATCCCGAGTCCCGGCCTCTGTGAGAGTTGTTTTATTCTGCCTCATATAAAGGGGCAGCCTAGTCAGAGGTGTCAGAGTTGGAATGAGTCCCTGAGACCAAACAGGCCCCTCTGGAGCTGTTCCCTCCATGACGGGGTTGCACCTCTCACACTGAGAAAAGAAACTTGTGCTGAGGCTGCCCCAGCTGTGTTTCTCAGGGACTAGACGACTTGGTTTCATACTGGCCCTCCAACCCTTGTCATCAACATTAAACTCACATTATGTTTTAAGATGAGAGATTCTTATTAAGCCAAAGTAAATAAAGCCTTGGTGAGAGAACAACTCCATGCTGATCCCCGGAGGCAGGGCTGGAATGTATAGTTTATTGTCCCATTGCCTGTCTGATTGCAGCTATGTTTGCAACAGGAGTCACAGGGGAATCGCAAGTCTACCTGGTCAACAAGGCCTTTCCTTAGCAACAGAATGACAGGCATTTCCTTTAAAGGGACAATTTGGAGGGACTAGTCAGTGGGAGGGAAGGATGTATCATTCCAGGTCAATTCTCAAGATCTTATTTTGTGTCTACAAGTTATAAAACAGATGTCAAGGACCAGTTCATCACCAATAGTTATGTCCAGATGGTGCTTTGCCCATACTCAGAAAAATGACAGGAACCGTAGAGACCAAGAAAAAATCAATACTGAAAACATTTCCTATACAGTTAGCCTGTAACCACTCACTCACTCTAGCCTGGACAGCGCCTCCTTCTTCATGGTGTGCAAGCTTCACAGCTCTGCCAGGTGGTTTTGTGAGACAAGGTCTTTCTTTGAGCAGCCCTGACTATCCTAGAGCCAGCTATGTAGACCAGGCTGGCCTTGAACTCAGAGATCCTCCTGCCTCTGCCTCCCTAGTTCTGGGATCAAAGGGGGTATGTTACTATGCACTGCCTAAAATTTTAGTTTTAAAATCAGTATACTATTGAATGAACCTGAATTCCCTCTGCGTCCCAACGTACTAAGAAACTGAAACCCCATAAAATTAAGAAACTGCTCAAAATCACATGCTATTACGTAGTAGAATTTGAATGTGTCCTCCAGCCTGATCTCAGGTATAGGATTTTACTTTTAGTGACTGCATGAGTTACATTTCTCGTTGCTGTGACAAAATACCCGGCTAAAGCAACTTAAAGAAAAAAATTGTTTTTTTTTTTTATTTTGTTTTTTTTGGGGCTCATGGTTTTCTGGGATAAAGTTCTTTACAGTAGCAAGGCATGGTGGTGGGAACAGGGAGCAGCTGATCACACTGCAGCTCTAGTCAAGAATCAAGCAGAGGTGAGTGCTAGTATTCAGCTGAATGTCTCTCTTTTCCCTTTTACTCAGTGAGAGCCCCAGTCCATGGGATTGTACTACACACAGTCAAGGACCATCTTCCTTCCCCAGTTAAACTTCCCAAGAACACTCTCATCCCCGAGAGATATATCCAAACAAGGCTTGCTAGGTGATTCCAAATCTAGTCAACTGATAATGAAGATTGGTCATCTCAATGATTCATAATGCAATCTCATGTACTGACGGAGGAAGATGTGAACTTGGTAGGTGTGCAGCTGTTTCTTTGCATTCTTCTGTATTGAGAGGCTGTTTAACAAGGAAATAACCCTAACCCCCGTGGGTTAGAAAGATTTCCTACATTCCTTCAGGATTGTAAAGATGAAGTCACCCATAGGGAAAGAGCACATTTTCGTCCTCCAGTCTTGCTCCATGTTTTGCTCTTCTGCTGTATAATTGCATGTTCATTTTCATTCTCAAAAATTTTTTTGGTTGATTTTAAAACCATCACAAGACTCAGGTCGCTGTTGGATCTGAGACTAACATACAGAGTTGGCATGCACATGTAAAAAGGATCTCACAAATTTGCTCATTTTTTAGACAGAAAGCTTCAAAACTATGTAAGAATGTGTACTGAAGGTGATGGAACAGGATGGAAGATGGAGAAGGCTGGGCAGGCTTGGATAGGTACAGCGTCCAGAGAGTGATGCTGACATCAAGCTATAAGCCGGAACAACTGAGAATGCTGGCATGACCTTGACAACGGAAGTGTGTCTTTTATCAGTGTTATTACTGTTTCCTCTTATGTGTATGTGTGTTTTGCCTGCATGTGTGTCTGTACCTATGTACATGCCTGATACCCTCAGAGTCCAGAAGAAGGAGTCAGAACCCCTGGAACTGGACAGACAAATGGTTGAGCTTCCATGTGGGCCCTGAAAATTGAACCTGTGTCCCCTCGAAGAGCAGACTGAAAGTGAAGTTTGGAAAACCCATGCCTACCATCATAAGTCATAAGCTTTGACATCATAATAATTTCTGATATTAGCAAACGTGACTTTTAACCTTGAGTGAAGTTCATCATGTTTAACGCTGAAGGAAATCAGCAGTTCAGATATCTGCATAACTCTGTGAACTAGTATTTTGCAAGTGACCACCATATAACGTTACAAGTAAATACAAATCAATAAAACGGCTTTTCAAAGTTCAAGATTAACCAATGGATTTCAACAAAGTAAAGAATCCGTGTAGTATCCATTTCACACTGTAGTTCACCGTTCAAAAACTGTGACTGTGCTTTGGTATTGTATCAATTGTATTGAACGTCTCAGCTTTCAATTTTTAAAAATATATAAGGTAAGTATAGATATCACCCAAATAAAAGCTCTTTAGAATCCTCTGTAATGTTTATAAATGCAAAGGAGTCTGAGACTGAAACATTTGAGTTAACACACTTAAGAGGATAGTATATGAAAGCTTCATGAATTCTGAACACAGATTTATCATGTAATCATGTTCCCTCCTAGCTTGTCCACCAAGAGGATTCAGAGGACATTCTTGTTCCCTAGTCTACAAGAAAAACATGCCTAAGAGGTGTCTTATGAAACACCTCTTCTTATGTGCCATCTAACTGAGTCAAATAATTCCAGAGTAAGGCAGTGAGTTGAGCTAAGTGTTAATTCCTTTTGAATTCAATGTGAATGATTGGATCTTGGAGTGGCAGAATTCAACGGGCAGAATTAATCACCAGAAGTAAAAGGGATATAGTCTCAGTCACAGGCAATAGGACCAAGGCAGTAAGCATAATGGTGGGAACTTAAGAATCTACTATTGTCAGTTCATTTTGGTGGCTTTTTAGTCACCAGCACAGTGACTCTAAAGCTAAAGAGAGGGACAGTCTACTGGAGTCTCAACTTATAAACTCAGAAAAGTTCCAGGTTTGTTCAACCAAACTTAGTGGAATCTGCGCAGTAAAGCTATGTGACCATTCAACCAATTTCCCATACTTGAGTAGTTCGTAGATTTAGAACCTTAAAGGAAGAGATGCCTCAGCATTGTGAGGAAGTACCCAGAATACAGTAAGCAATACAGATTGCAGATCATGTCGCCAACCTTCCTTCCTGACACATGCCCTATGACAAATAACACTTGAACCTCACATAATAAAAATATGCATTGTATGGTATAGCTATCCATCTGCCTTGTTAACCAAAAATTGACTATTATTTTGAGTACTAAATTATTAATACCTAATATTGTTTAATATAAAAGTATAGTTCCTTAGGTGATTAGAAATGTCTCAAAGTTAATCAAGAATGAGAGCTTAGGAGGTGAAGAGATGGTTCAGTGGTTAATATCACTGGCTGCTCTGCCAGAGGACTAGGGCTGGATTCCCAGCACTCATATGGTGGCTAACAACTATCTATAACTCCAGTTCAAAGGGATCCTATGCTTCTCTCTGGCTTGCAGAGGAGAGAGAGGAGAGAGAGGAGAGAGAGGAGAGAGAGGAGAGAGAGGAGAGAGAGGAGAGAGAGGAGAGAGAGGAGAGAGAGGAGAGGAGGAGAGGGAGAGAGAACAGACAGCCATACATGCAGGCAAACAGCATTAATAGAAAATAAAGTAAAAGATATGGGGAGAGGTCTGCCTCAAATACTAATTCCAAAGCTAGGCACTGAGACGAGCTAAAAGTTCATTCTTTATGTTTAGAGGCATAGATTAAGAGATATGTCCGTGATACGCCTCCTTCCTGTCAGGCACTGGGCCAAGGTACAGAAGAAGAATAACCAGTGAGGGCTTTTGGTACTCATGAAAATTCCTTTAAAAGACAGGAAGGAAAGCTGCCCTTGGGAGCCCTTGCATCCACAGTTACTCCTCCACCTCATCCAAATTGAACTGGGACCAAGGATCTCATCCAAGGCTCTTTTGCACTGCTCTGTTTTTCCTGGAGAAACCAGTTTTGTCTCAGCAGCAGCAACAACAACTCTGAATGTGTTGAGTGCTTGCGCTCATCAGCAATCTGGCACCCGTTTGCTGATTCTTTGCTCTGATTATTTATTATTTATGCAGTGTGGTACGCGCAGATGGCATCTTGCAAAGCGTGGACCTGGGAGAACTAAACCTCGGCCTTGAGGCGTTGACTGTCTGATTTAGACATAAACAAAGCACTGAGTGAATGGTGAGCCATCGTCTCTGTTGATGTGGCTGAGAAGCAGGGGAAAAATTGGAAGGCCAAGAAAAAGAAGTTTTACAGAGGGATTTGTAGGAGGTAAAAGGAGCATGAGAATGTTCTATTCCAAGAAATATACAGGCGAGGATTCCAACCCAGGGTGTTGAGAAGGAAATAAAGGACACAGTGAGGGGAAAGTCACAGGAAAAAGAGAAACAGAGATTATGTGTGTGTGTGTATATATATATATATATATATATATATATATATATATACAAATTTATATGTTTATATATATACATTTATATATATTATATATAAAGTATATATATACATCTGATTTATATATATATATAAATCAGATGACTCAGTGGTGAAGAGCACTGACTGCTCTTCCAGAACGTCCCGAGTTCAAGTCCCAGTGGCTCACAACCATCTGTAATGGGATCAGATTTCCTCTTCTAGTGTGTCTGAAGACAGAGTGCTTATATGTGCATGAATATATAAATATATATAATATTTTTTAATGTTACATATATTTACTTCCTGTTTGTGCATATGTGTGCATATGCCACAGCAGGAATCTGGCAGTCAGATGACAACAGGCAAGAACTGGTTCTCTTCTTCCACCTAATGGGTCCCAGGGATCATACTCAGGCTGTCCAGCTTGGTGTTGGTGGTTGTCAGCAGGTGTCCTTGCCTGCTGGGCCATTTCATTGACCCTGCTTTTGTCTTTAGATTGCTGAGATGAAAGACAGGGGTGTCCA
Organism: Mastomys natalensis; assembly: GCA_021653895.1. Taxonomy (NCBI): domain Eukaryota; kingdom Metazoa; phylum Chordata; class Mammalia; order Rodentia; family Muridae; genus Mastomys; species Mastomys natalensis. Next base: position 898,814 of record JAJTUV010000035.1, read on the forward strand.
GAAAAATACTAAAGGTGGTAAATGAAGGTGACAAGGTCAAAGACTAGTGTTGACTTCTGGATAAGAAAGAAAAGATGCTGATAAAAGTGAGAAGACTCAGAAACATTCTAAGGGGGAATGAAAAGCTAAGGAGATGAGAGTTTATTAAAATTTGTGTGTGTGTGTGTACTAATTATGTACAACATGTATATACATCCTTAAAAAGAAAAGGGTATTGGATTCTCCAGAGCTAGAGTTACTGGCATTTGTGAGCTACCTAACATGGGTTCTGGGAGATACTTAATATGAGTGCTGAACTCATGTCCTCTGGAAGAGCAGCAAAGGCTGTTAGCCACTAAGCCATCTCTCCAGTCACACAGGGATGAGATTTTTAACATGGGTCAAGGTCCTAGCCATTTTAAGTTAGAAATGTCCTCTTTCTGGTTTACTCAGAGACCCATACTTTCAATCTCTTACTCAAATGAATAGATTTCACTAGATGCTGAATAGAAACAGGGATTTAGATGTATTGATCCAGAGTGGCTGGCACTAACAGGGTAGGGTCAGGCATACTGGCACACACCTGTAACCTCAGCACACAGGAAATGGAGGCAGGAGAATCAGTTCAGGACCAGACTCAGTTATATAGCAGGTTTGAGGTCGGCCTGGGCTACATTAGACTGTGCTTAAAGAAAAACCGCCCATAACAACAACAAGTGAAGGGGGTAAAGAATAGATCATTGTAAGCACTGAGCATTAAGAGGTAGACCAGTTGTTTTAGTGTGATACAGCATAGGTCCCAGACAGAGATAAAGATATTTCAGTACAATAACAAGGCTTCATCAATAAAGTGTCAGGAAGAGAAAGTGATGAGTAAGCCAAATTTCTACGAGCAGAACTTCAGAGTACACAAAGCAAAAGTGGACAGGAATTGGCCCAATTAATATACTATTTACCCAGCCTCTGCAAAACACATGATCTTTTAGAGAATGGGTGATACTCTGGCCCTAGATCATGTACATTTTGCCTGAATACATGATGTCTATGGAGTGTCCCTCCTGTCTCGGGTCCTTATGTCAAGATCACATTACAGCTTGCCTTCTTTAGCCATTGTTCTGGTTTTAAGTAGAGATTCTAGGTTTTCTTTACAAGGCTTGGGAAATGTTCCCTTCTTTCAAGCCTACAGATTTTCCTTGTGAGTGAATTGCACTGAGGTTCTGTGCTGCTAATGTTAATGGCACTGCTGGAAAGAGAGAACAGAGAAAATTCATCACCCAATTGACTTCCTCCACATGACCACAAGACATTCTGTACCTGAGACCTGAAGACTTGGGTGTTGACTTCTTGTCCCATAGCTCCACTTTCCTGATCTGTCTCTGTGAGTCACTTTCCTTATCCGGACACCTCTGGGGTTACGGTGCTTGACTGAAAATGTCTTATAAAAACTATGAAGCACTATTGAGAAATTTTTAATTTAATTGTTTTTTAATTTGCTAGGGTTTGCACTGTAATCCTGAGAAAAGGCATTTGGGGCCAATACCCAGCCAGCCAAACAGTTTGTGAGTTGAAACTATATAATAGGAAAATACAAGTTGGAAAAGTTTATTGTGAAATAAAACCAGTAAGAATCTTTGATTTCATGTGCCAGGGCAGATTATAAAAGGTATAACTGCCACAATTTAAAGTTTACCCAAGGAGGGAACTCAGGGAAAGTTTGGGAATAAGCTTTGGAAATGTTGTGGAATATGGTGTTGTATGTCACTGATCCTACAGAAAGTTGTGGCTAGGTGCCCAGGAGAGTTCTACTATGCCAACAAACCTTGATCTAGAAATATAATTTCCCTACACCCATTTCTCCATCTAAGAGCCTAAGGTAATAATAGAAACCACTGTCCTGAGGCTGAATTACTGTTTACAAATGCTCAGGGTAATTTGGAAGGTCAAGGGTTTATGACTCCAGCACACTACTTAGAACAGCCAAGGAACTATCAGAGAAGAATTGGCTTTCCCCTAGCCTTTTGTGCGATCTGTCTTTTGTCTTACAAAGGAAGAAAAGCAAGGCAGAAGATTGCTCTCCAGTCTCTAAGTCCTCTCTGCAAGTCACTCTTCCAAAGGAGAAGGCTGGAATTTGATGTCTCAGGTCCCTTCCTCAGTATACATCTTTCTCTAGAAACATGACTGAGGAAGAAGAAAGGCTGTGGTTTGGGGTTTGGGGAGCTGGCTGCAGGCCTGGCAGGCAGATGCTCTTCCATTTCTTGTTCTACCTTGGACTTCGTGCAAATCACGACCCACACTCAGCTTCCTCTCCAGCACAACCGGGAGGAAAATGCCGCTCTCTGGGAGGTCAAGTGGAAATTAATGAGCTGTGCTTTCTTGGAGTTCTCCATTGGTACTTCAGAGTTTCTGCAGTGATTGGCTGGACACTTCTGAACCTTATGTCTTTCTATCCCATGACCTTAACATTCTCCCAACGGAAATGAGTACAAAAAGATCTCAAAAGTTTACAGCTCACTAAGGTTTGGATTCTGGAAGCATTATATTTTTTAAAAGACACACACGCAGGCACGCACGCACGCACGCACGCACGCATGCACGCACTTTCCACCTGCTTATGTTCTGTGATTCTCTGGTTCGCACTCTGACCTTTTCTGGTTCTCTGTCTCATTTCCCTCAAGCATCCTGAACTTGTGAAAATGTAGTTTAGCAGAGATGTAATAAAGTTAGTCACCTTGCACCCTCTCTGGGGAAGTAAAAAATTCTTTAAATAAAGAATAAAGAAAAAATTATTTAAATAAAGGCTCAATAGTCCCCCCACTCCCCCCCCACACACACACACACAAAGCATCGTGCTCATTAGCCCCGCCCACATCTCCCCTGCTTCCTTCTCATTGGGTCACTAACAAGTTACACTGTTTTTTCTAGCCTCCTGTTCCCCTTGTTTTGGGGTTTTGTTCTCTTCTTCCTCATTGCGTCTGTCTCTTGCTCTATCTCAGAAACATGGTTTGCCCCCAGCCCCCACCCCCTAAACACCATTTCCACCTCCTCACCCCATCCTCACCCCCACCCCCATCAGACTGAACCGCCCAAAGATGTGCAGGCTGCCTGCTACAAAAGCACACATCAGTTCTGAAAGGGGATAAATATGATAGGGGCACGATTATAACAGTGCACACTTGTTAACCAGGAAAATCCAGCAGGAGGTGGGGGCAGGGAGAGAAGGAAACTTGAGAATAGAGGCTGACTGAGTAAGAGCCCCTGGGGGGGGGGGTTACGCAGAAGGGGGGCCCTCCAGCAGCCACCATCAATTATATGGGCTGGTTTTGTTTTGTGAAGTCTGAACTGAGGCTCAGCTGATGGGGCAGGGGTGGCAAGGGGGTGAATAAGGGATTTTAACCAAACCAGTGACTCTGAATGGAGGTCCTGGGCTCAGTTGAGGGGGCCTCAGCAGAGAGAGAGAGAGCTTGAAAAGAGGGCCTTTGGGCTGTGAGAAGGAAAGGGGGAGGTGGAACTGGGTGGAGGCTGCGGGGAAGATTTTGAAGTGGGAGGGGCAGGGGAAGGAGGAGCCGAGCACAATGATGGGGAATGGAGGCCAGCTCTGAGCTCTCATTGCTCACAATGTGTCCCATGCGGTTCTCTTTATCTCAGCCTCTCAGGAGTCAATACAGGGGGCTTTTTCATTTTCAACTCTAAGTATATAGCTACCCCACTCCCCATCTCGCACAGCACAACCACACACAGAGACACACACACACACTCACGCACGCACGCACGCACGCACACAAACCTAGAAGAATAAGATAGTTACTGACATACTAAAAACCTCTGAAAAGTTGTTTCTATAGGACAGTGTCGCTTGAGTTTTCATCTGCCCCATGCTTCAGGGACATTCATTTCACACTATTGGACATTTCTCTCCTCCCCTCTCTTCCAGCCTGTCTAATCCCTTCCTCCCGGGTCCATCCTTCCATCTCCCACCTTCATAGATGCCTCAAAAAGTCAAGAGAAGTTGGAGGGCTTGTTTATTTATGACAGAATCTCAATATGTACCTAAGGCTATCCTTAAACTCACAATCCTCCTGCCTCAGCCTCTTGAAAGAGGTATAGTTTAGTATAGTATAGTATAGTATAGTATAGTATAGTATAGTATAATAGTATACGTGTACATCACCACGTCCTGCTATAAGAAGGCTCTTGAATCTCTGGAAAGTAAAAACATCATAATAGAATGATTTGCAATCAATAAGGCCAGAAATAAAATATTAGAATCAATCCACACTTGAATATTAGGCTGTCAATATATATAAACTAATAAAAATATAGTTGTTCATATATATATGTATGATCTAGTTTTGTGTGTATGGGTGTTTTATCTATATGGAAGTATATGTACTACATGCATACCTGTTCCTATAGAGGTCAGAAGAGGGCATCTGAACCCCTAAACTAGAGTTTGGGTGGTTATGAGCCACCAGGTGGATGGTGGAAACTGAATCTGGTCCTCTACAAGAGCAGCAAGTAGTCTTAACCACTAAACATCTCTCCAGCATACAAACAAATATGTTTGATGGTGGGCTTCTCTAAAATATTTAATCTTCAAAGGAACAGATTCCTTTTCTATGTGTTCTTGTGATTGAAGCAACCATAGGCTCTGAGCCTACACAGTTTACCAGATTTATAATTTACGTATTTTCCCAACAACATTTTCATTGGGTACTTGCATCTGAAAGAGTAAAACATTCTTAAACAAAGGTGAAGGCCTTTAAAACTTTGTGCAGAATCTTATCCCACCAATATTTGGATTCAGTAGCTTGGAATGGGGCTCAGTGTGTGTGTGTGTGTGTGTGTGTGTGTGTCTGTGTGTGTCTGTGTGTGTCTGTGTGTGTCTGTGTGTGTCTGTGTGTGTGTGTGTGTGTGTGTGTGGAGGAGAGAGAGAGAGAGAGAGAGAGAGAGAGAGAGAGAGAGAGAGAGAGACTGATTCAGCCACTTAAGACTACAAGTTCCCCTTCTATTGGATTAAAAAGACATTGGTCAAAAATCACTCTCTGGAGCAAATGGGTTGTGAATAGATCCATTCCTGATACTAAGGCTGTGGCTGAAAGAAAGACAAATCCCATCCTTTTGTTACCAAGAAATGAAGAAGAAGTAAAACTGAAACCATACCCTGAAATTGCTTATTCCAGGTGCATCTTTGCCCCATTGCATGGGGAAAATGAGACTCAGCTATCCCAAGCAACTTGATTAAGTCCCACACCTAGTAAACAGCAGAGCCAGCACTTCTCCTGAGGTTGAGTGGCCAGAGATGGCATGGAATCATGAGTATGAGGATGGAAAGGAGAGATCAGTCCAGAATCAGAGCCTCCCTGCCAGTCACAGAGCAGGCACATCTCAGGCGTCTTCCTGCATTAGAGATCAGGAAGCTGTGGACTGGCTTCTTGTTGGGTGCCTTCTCTTCAAGGGCTGTAACTTTCATCTCTCACAGAGCATCTTGTTTCTGCTTCTGAGCCCAGCTTGTCATGCCAAGCAGAGTGTGCCACCGCTGTCCCAGAAGGTAGATGGGTATTGCCTTCCTATCTTATTCTGGGCAAGGTAATAAGCGTAGCTTTCAAGTCTTACACAAGTGAGAAAATCAGTTCAACTTCACTCTGTCCCACATCTCCATGTCCAAGGTGCAGCTTGTGTGACCTTCCTGAGACAACTAGATATAAATAGACATAAAAAAATATAAAAGACCTTAAGGCAGGGGAAATGGCTTCCATCAGCACACCCTGATAGCTCCTCAGGGAGCTATGTCAGTCACATGATAACAGTGTTTTATGTCCTACCTCTGCCACATGAGGTGTATTCTCCCCTTGGGTCAGAATGCTACCTCTGTCTCCTGACTTCAGTGAAGCTCTTCAAGAGCAGAGACATAGCTTCCTGCATCTTCTCCACCCCCAACCTGCTGAAGCCCTGTATGATGTGCTAAGCCTGCTCAGTGAGGGACCAGACTTCAGTTTATTCACAAGTGTCTCCAAAACTAGAATTTTTGGGGTTCACAGTCTTAGTTTTTCTTGATCACCATTTCTTATCTCCCCACACCTCCTCTTGTAAGACTCTGGTTTCTGGATTTTCCCAGCTTCAGAGCTTAGACTCACTCAATAGACAGCCATGCTGGGCTACCTTCATCATCCTTGGCGACTGACTGGCTTTTACCAGTAGATCTGTGAGGCTGGTTTTCCACTCATGGGGCATACCCGATGTTGTATTTTAGGTCTGTGTTTGTGCTGATTTGGCAAACTCAAGCTCGTCTCAACTGCTGTTTACCAAGACTTTTGTTCACCTTTTGGCAATTTCCCAAGACTATTGTCAGTTTAAAAGCCGTCCATCCGCCTACTTTTATTCCAGTTCCTACTTTTTTCTTCCAAAAGAAAAATAAATCACAGACTCCCAATTTGATTATGACCTGCTCACTGCTTAATCCAGTTGTGTGGATCCCTCCTCTGCATTCTGAGTTGTCCACACTGGGAAAAGCCTCTTGGCCTGAAAGAGCTGCTCCTTAACCTCATCTCCCACACTCTCTCTGTGGTCACAGCCCGCCCCTACCTCCTACCCCCCCTTTCCCCCTAACCCCAAATTCCCCATCTTTATTCTGCATGATTCCATTTTCCTAGCCCTGCTATTTCTCCATTTGGACATTTCTTGTCTGGATCTTAAGATTAGCCTCTGCATTAATTTTCCTTGGAAATGACTTCCACCCCCATAGGGTCTACTAGGGTTTTACATGAGGGCCCTGCTCACAACTGACTAATGGGTTTTCCCACATTTCTCTCTTACTATTCATTAAAATACCTCAAATTGAATTTGTCTCTTTCCCCAACCATTCATTTTCTCCAACTAATTTCAAGCCTGCTCTGTGCCCTGCCAGTAAGTATCACCCCACACCAGCCATGAACTTTATGATCCCATCAGATCCAGCCTGTCTTGTCTCTTACGCACAAACTATTACAATTAATCAATTAGGATGTTTTTGCTAAGGTGTACTCTTCTACTCAAAGCAAATTCGTTATTTACCAAATGAAGTGTCCGTTTGTTCGTCTAGTGTTCAAAGCCTTCCTTAACTGAATCTCTCTATCCTATTTGCCTCAAACAAATAAATCTCTCCAGTGAATATGTTATCCTCATCAATTCCCAAACACTTAAATGCTTTTTATATCCACACATGTTCATATCCTTCCACTTGTCTGGCATAACCATTACCCTCTCAGTCTAAATTTCCTTCAAATTCTAATTCAAATTCTTTTAGAAGAAATGTCCTGGACTTTCTTAATCTAAAGTAATAGTCCTCCCCCCCCATAAATTCCCTTTAATGCCCATAAACATCTAACAATTTTTCAAATTATGTAAATTATCAAAATACGTTAAAATGTTTGGGGTTTTGTGTTGCTTGTTTGCTTGTTAGTTTTTTGAACTCTGGACACTCTCCACCCCGATTGGCACCCATCTGATGGTTTATAAATGCTGTCTGTGTCCCTTTGAGTTTTCATGGACTTATAAATGTCATGTGCCTCCATAAATTGAGTCTCAAATATGCATATTAATGAAAGCACATACCGCAGACAGGTTTAACTCTGTGCAAGTGTGAATATTCCGTTGTATTTCCCAAACAAATATTGCTCATTGGTTACTGTGGTCGTTTGAATGGGAATAGTCTCATAGACTCAAATGTTTGAATATTTGGTTCCCAGTTGGTAGAACTGTTTGGGAAGGATTAGAGGTGTGACCTTGTTGGAAAAGGTGTGTCACTGGGGGTGGGCTTTGAGGTTGAGACTCCTTTCCAGTGTGTTCTCAGCCTGCTGTTAGCAGTTTAAAATGTTACTGTTCCTGCTACCATGGTTTTGCTCTGCCATTATTTTGGACTCTAATCCTCTGGTACCATAAGCACAATTAAATGCTTTCTTTTGAAGTTGTCTTGTCATGGTTATCACAGAATACAGAAGTAACAGACACAGTTCCCTGCATATCTTAGCCCAACTGTGGTGTTATAACATTGTATTACAGGCAAGGTGGTTGATAATGAGCAGAAATTTATTAGCTCACAGTTCTGGAAGACAAACAGCCCAATATCAAGGTGCTGCCACCTATGGAAGGCCTTCTTGTTGGGTCATAGCCAGCAGAAGGCAAAGAGAGGAGATCAAACTCAGTCCTGTCATAGCAGCCTTAATCCCACCAACAAAGTAAGAGTTCACAGGGCCCAGTCAACTCTTCCACAGTCTACCGCTTAATACCATTATAATGGCATGTAAATTCCACAAAAGGACTGCAAGGAACAGATGACTATTCAGCCCATACAACTAGGAAACAGCATGTACCTCACCTGGTTACATCACACCTCATCTTCAGAAGATGAGGAAAGCAAAAGCTGGGTAGACAGAGTGTTCTCCAGCCAGCCTCATTCATCCCTCAGTGCATTTGACTTTTTTCATGTGAAAACAACTCCATTGGAGAGGAAAACTCATTTAATAGTTTCTGCCTCAAGTCTATACATAAAATACACTGTATAAACAGCTTTAGTACACCTAGACTATGAATTGACTTATTATTTCACAGCACCTCCTAGATTACCTTAAAAGGTACATGGACCATAGATATAAACACATTTTTTTTTAATCTGTAGAAACAAAGATATGATAATCAACTTTTGCTTATTTAATTCAGCTCAAAGACGATTCATCATTACAAATCACTTTTTGTGTGTGGACAAAATGGTGAAGTGATGTCTTACTACTTAGAGAGTCAGTGGACCAGCAACAAGGGTATCTTCGGAGAACTTCCAAATGTAGTCTCAAGATCCTTCTCAGAATTGTTACTTTAGTGAGCTGCCATGTCATCTGTCAGCATATTAAAGTTTGAAGGACAGAGAACTACAGCAGATTTGCTAATGGTATTGGCTATTCACTTCAGATGGTATCTTTAATAAGAAACTTGAAGACTCTACAGGAATCCTAAGGCAACATGTCAGTGGTGATGTGTTGACAATAAAAAGCAGCTGCAGTTTTCAGCCAAACTCTTCTGAATAGGGTCTTCTCAGTAATTCCCTGACTGCCATAACCAGGAAATGAAAGCCTGCAGCCTAACCCTTGGGCTCTAAGGCTTACATTCTAGAACCTGGCCCTAACTTCTTCCACCACAGAACCCCTTTCTTGGGCCTCCCTCCTCTGCTTTTCACAGATGAGACAGAATAGGACTGTTTCCCTACTCCAGCCTTTGGTGACTCCCTCACTAGGCCGGGCTCCAAGAAGGAAGGGGCTGAGACTATGAATAACCAGGCACACATTGCGGCAGACCGTGTTTTTCTCTAGTGTGTCATCTCCTGCTATTTTTAGCCCATCCTTGTTCTCATATCCATCTGGATGAACAGACGACTCTAAGCATTGTGTTCATTGTTTTCTATTAGCATCTGGTATTTTCCTATCAGGTCTTTCCTAAGCCTTTCTTTGTTTTGACTCATGAGGAAGGCCCGTGCTCATATAAAAGAGCAATGGCAGCAGACTCAGAATAAGAAAACTCTTCTGGTGCAATGCAGGTTTCCCATAATTCTGAAAACACATTTTAATCCATTTTTAAACCACATTATTGAACTCCTGCTTGTGGCAGGTGGTTTTCCTAGATGCGGTTTGTTTGTTGAACAAGACAGTCATTTGTCTTAAAGAAGGCTCCCTGTAATAGATGAGATTGGAACATACAGATGAGGAATACAGCTTTAGACAATAAGTTGGGCTGTGGAGAGAACATGGAGTCAGGGGAGAGACAACAGAGCATGAATTGTGTCTCCTAAGACCTTCAGCTCTCCTCAGACAGGAAGAACTCTCCGTGGCGGCAGTATTTAAGCACAAATATATTTGAGGAGAGGAAGGAATCTATTTAAACACCCAGGACAGGTGTTCCAAGCATGTGGTGAGAGAATGCTAAAGAAATGGAAAATGTTGTGTTATGATACGTATTAGGCAAATAGGAAGGGAGGAAAAGATGATACAGGAGTCAAAGAAAAATCTTCTGAGTAAGTACAATGTCCTCTGCGATTCCAAAGAGGGAAAGGGAGAGATGTCACAAAAGAAGAGAAAAGAAAGAGGGAGGAAAAAAAAAGTCAGAGGTTATGGGAGTGGTAAGGATGGTCAGGCAGAATTTGCTGTCTGAACTCCAAGCAAAGCAGCCCAATGCTCTGCCCAGGATCTGTGGCTAGACTGTGCTTCTCCTTTAGAAGTCAGAGAGCCGCCAAAGAACATGATAGCAAGTAAGACAGAAGCTGAGGCAGCGCTTAGGAACAAGACACCTGAAGAGACCTAAGTTAGGAATCTGGTCCGAGCAGGATCTATGTAGGAATGTAAAACTCTCTCTATGTGGTTGTAAGAGAGGACATCAGAACCTTCTGCCCTGAGAGCATTCACAGTGTGCTGTGATATTCACATAAACACGTTGACATATGAATATATGAGTGTATGTGTATATGGTGTGTGTTGGGATCATGGGGAGTGCCCGGGCAGAGGGAAAGAAAGAAGAGAAAGCCATTAAAAGCCTTGCTGAGAAAGGTATTTCTTGTGGACAAAAAAGAATCAGGCCCCTCGCTCCCTACTGAGCCCATTTCTCCTGCCTTTACCCGAGCTGTCAGGCATGAATCTCTGTAGCATTCCGTAACTAATTGACAGTAATGGGAGCCATTGGAAACCTAAGAATACATGGCATTACCCAGCATGCATTGCAAGGAAGGGGGGCTGCCTAGGGGCAGCTGTGAGGAAAATAAAGCCTGGTTCCCTTTTAAACTGCTTTCTTCTCCTTCTTCTTTTCTTCTTCTTTTTTAAACTGAAGGTAGGATGTAAAAGGAGGGAGGAACAGTGAACTTCTACTTAAGTTTAAAAATTAAAATCTGTAAACCCTACATCTTATCCTAAGTGAGTGTCTTAGGATTCTAACCCACACGGAAGAAACAGATGGAATTTCAATTAACCCAGGGCCCCCCTGTGAAATCTATATTGTACCCTCTGGATTTACAACATATTGTAATATATGGCTTCAGGCTCTGGAGATTCCATCGCAAATCAAGCCTCTTTATTCCAGGGGTTCAGAAAAAAACGGCTACAAAAGCCCACTTTATAATCAAACGTGGCAAGCTTTCTACCACTTCATCCTTGGGGTAGACATCCAATCTTAATCCTACAACGGATCTTACTCATTGAACAGTCTCAAGTTTCTCCATTTATTTTTCCCTCTTCTATTAATGATGATGTTTATGGAATGAAGCTGCTCATGCCAGACAGGAAATTGAGAAAACCTACACCATTATTCCACTTTAACTGGTGATTCACCACACACTCAGAGTGAATTGTCTTCCAAAGGCTTTTCGTACTTTAAATACCTATACCTTCAGAGAATGGAGCCATGGAGACTCCGTCATACCTCGGCCATGACGGTCACGTGGAATTGTAAAGGTTGGAACCATCTTAAGAATTTCAAGTTATTTTTATCAAAACAGAAATTTTCAAAGTAGATATTTTCCAAAATAACAGGATTGTTCCTGAGGTACCCCTAAACTAACGGCTTTGGCTTTCATCCTATTATTTGTTATTGGCCCCAACTGTCTGTATTCATTCCTTGTTTCAGAAATAATATCCATCCAAATATTAAACATCTCAAACACAAAATAAATAATTTGAGCTTTTTAAATACTAGAGTAATAATCTTATGCCCACTTTTTTTCTTAAAACACTTTTTCCTAAAATTTGCATTTCAGTTTTTCTGCAAAGATGAGATTTTTCTCATACTCGCCAGACTCTTGGAAATCAGATAAGCAAGATCCCTGTGGCAAAACAAGCAAAACAAACTCATAGGAACAAAACATGTCCTTTGGAAAGATACTGATAAAAATAAGATGTGGGTTTTCTGTCTAGCTCCACGATAACTATGAGGAACTGTGGACAATCCCTGTCATCAGAGCTGACTTTTACTAGACGCATAGACATGCTGAGCTGGAAAGAAGGTGAAGATCCACTCCTGAGACAGCCAAGAGCCTTGCCTATTCTTGAAGTACTGTGGATACAAGACATTCACTGGAGTGTTCATCCTCACCGTATCAGAACCCAGGACCTCTCCAGTCACTTCTTGTTTTGTTCTGCCAAGTCCACAGCCTACCAGGAGCCCCACCATCCACTGTTCTCCTCACTTCTATCCTCTACCTATCACTGCTCATCTGAACCAGGAAGCCCAGTACCTGCTGAGGACCTCCCTAGAGCATAGAGCTTGATACTGTGCTAGGAGCGGGGCCACCAGGGAAGTCACAGACCCAAGGAGACTCATTCTTTTAAGTAGGTCTGGAACTTCCACTCAAAGGTTGGAAGAGAATTTTTGATGAAACAAGTCTTCCTATTTCTACTAAGATTGATCTATACCCTTAAGCTAGTTTTTAATCAGAACTGAATATGATGTTTTCGAGTTCTCTTGTACATATTCTCTTGTTTTGTATATATTAATATCAGGCCATCAAATACCATCTTGAACTAATTATTAAGTTTATTTCTTCATCTGTGCAAAAACACTGATTTGTTATTAAACCCAGACCAACGTTCTTTCAACCCGTATCATTCCTATTTTAGACAGCATTTACTCGGGCACAGAAAATATGTGGTTCCTGACAAATGGCATACCAACCAAATGTTACGAGTCCCTGGGTTTTTATTTCTTTTCCCTTGCCTGTTTATGATAGACGGGCATAAGTCATTTTCCCACAGTGCTGTGCACCAGATATTGCTCTCAACGTTTTCTGTACATGTGTTTCCTAACCATCATACCGATCTGTGGCAGCATCTTCCTTGACCAAGACTATTAATGTCGTAAGCAGCTCTGAAGGACTAAGGACCCTCTTGCTCCAGCAGTGGTTACTGCTAGGTGACAGGTTTTGCTGGTGGCCTGTTCATCTGCAGAATTGAAACTTATCTTCTGGAACAGTCAGTCTTTTTCCAGACAGCCCTAAGGCTGCCCTGTTTGCAACCTCTTGTCTGAGACTTTCTGGGTTTGGTTGGCGACTTTAACTCCAGTCATCTGTTTTCCTTCTTCTTCTATTAATCTCAGATCCCAGTACCACCCAAAGTTAAGGTAAAAACAAAAAGATGGAAAGGAAAACTACAAAAGATCTTCTGAAGGCCCTGGGAAATGTCTTAATTGGAGAAAATGGGACAAATGCACTGGATAATTCAATGGAAAAGTTTTGATGCTGTTGTTATTGTTGTTATTTTGTTTTGTTTTTCTATCTTTCCCCAAGACTTCAAGCCATGATTGCTTTAATGCCTTTGTTGGGCCAAAGAAGCAGCTGCATGCATTAAACTGACAAGTTTTCTACGAGATCTTTCTCAGGAATCCATTTACTCTTTGGTTTTATTTTCCCTGAAAGTCTTCTCTCTTGGCCTTTCCCACAGGTATCTATTCACTTCTTTGAATGTTCTTGGCATTCACAAACACAGACAGGCCTTGCTGCCAAGGCCTTGTTTATTATCTTGACTGAGATTTGTTCTCTGTTCATTTACCTTATATTAGCTTTGGAGCCAGGTTCCAAGGAAAAGGGCTATTGTGTTACTTTGCAGAATCTGCAGAACCTTGTTAGAGGTGGAACAGAATTTTTGAGCTGAGTTAGGAAGAATGTTGTGTGTAAATGACAAGTCTGTGGGTATAGCTCAGTGGTAGGGCGCTTGTCTTGCATGTGTGAAATCCTAGGTTTGATCCCTAGCATTGCACATAGTAATAAATCAATCAATCAATAAATAACATATTTCCCTTTTGCTGACTACAAGAACAGGGAACTAAAATCGGAAATGGCAACACACAGCTAAAAATCTAGGACTTAACAGGTCAAGACAGAAAAATTGCCAGAAGTTCAAAGATGGTACAGGATACATGGTGAGTTCTGGGCCAGCCTGGGCTATGTAGTGAGAGTCTCAATAACAAAAAACAAGAACACTGAATTTGTTGGGGAACTGAGTCAGGAAAGGGAGAAAGTTAGTCAGGACCAGGCAAGGCTCATAGAAAGACAATTGTAGGTGTGGCAGGAGTTGAGAAACTGAGACTGAGGCCCCCTGTGGTAGAGGGAGCATGGAAGACCTACTAGAGTTTTAAAAGATGGTAGTTTCAGCCCAGTGTTCCCTCTGCACCAAAGCAGAGACTATCCGCAAAGCAATTGTAGAGAAAAGCCCAAGAGAAACATCTGCACTGAGAACAGCATGAAATCCCCTGGGATGCCAAAGGGGAAGATGTTTCTAGAAAAGCACCCACATAGCTACATGCGTTGACAAGAATGTTTGAATATTTGTTATGACGAAACCAATCCCAGAACTTCAGTTGCATATTTCAACAACTCTTTAGCCATTCTCTGCAGCCTGCCTCTTACTGTTAACGAGAGATTTTGGTCTTTATTCTCATTGGCTCTGACATCTTTAAGGAAGATCAGATTCTTTGACAGCATCCATGTGAAACTGTGATATGCTTTTGACAGGTATGGTTACAATGACAACCATTCACCCAACCATGTTGCTGTTCATGTTGGATCGTTCCCTAGAAATTGGGGAACTACTTCTTGTCTTCAAAAATCATTCCTAACCCCTTGTTTGGAAGCATAAAAGAAAACACCCTTTATATAAGAACTTTCCAACAAGTTCAAAAGCTAATAATGAAGATACAATTAGGTTGGAAAGGAAAGGACAGGTAAGAAAGAGAGCAAAGTGGAAGACCAACGCAGGGGGTTGGGTAAAAACTACCTAGAATCTTGCCTAGCATTTGAGAAACTCAGGATTTGAGTCCCAATGTTGAATAAGGTAGGCATAGTAGTGCATATCTATAATCCCAGGAATCAGGAGGAGAAGGCAGGAAAATAGAAGTACAAGGCCATTCTCAGCTTCATAGTGAACAGGAAATTCTGCCTCCAAAAGGTAGGCAACATCGAAAGGACTCTTACAGTCTCAATTTGCTGGACTTTTCATCATGGTGCTAAGGACTGAACCCGGGGTCTCATATGTGTTAGACAAGCATTATATAACTGATAAGCCAAACCCACTAGAGACCGTGGAATTTATACTTCTTGAACATGTGGTTTCCAGATATGTTTGGCAGACAGCTTTCACCTTCCAGAGGCATCTTAGTGTTGTTCCAGTTCAGACTGTCCCAACAGCATACCCAGAATGACTTCAACAGCAACCATATTTCTTATGGATTTAGAAGTTGGGAAGATCAAAGTGTTATCAAGTGTCTGGGTCTGAAGCTGCTTCCCGGATTGCACATAGCTATCTTCTGGTTATACCTTCCATGGCCAGTAGAGATGGTTAGTTTTCATAAGACACTAACTCATCATGGCAGACCAGCCTTATCACCTAATCACCCCCTCATACAATTGTATTGGACGTTAAGATTCATACTCTGAATTTGGGGAAAGGATTACCAACTGACATTCCATACAATCAGAAATCTACCAGGTACTCTTAGAGCCCACCGTTAATATCTTAATACCCATGTTTTGAAACACTGTTGAGCCTTCGAGAACTAGCCACCAAGTTCTTTATTTCCTTTGAAAAGGAAGGTTCTTAGAAATAAGAGCCACCCATTTTATGTTTCTTGTACTAGTTCCCTCTCTATTAATTTCATGTTCTGGATCTCTATAAACACAGAACGTGTGCGTGTGCATGCATGTGTGTGTGTGTGTTGTTTCTTGCCTATGGATGTGGGGTTTTCTACTAGCAAAGGCACAGGAATGGATTTCCCTCCCAGCTTGCTATGGCCTTACAGATTTCCCTCTCAGCTTGTTATGGCCTTATGTTTCTGCTCGTAGTTCACTACTCAGAACCCCAATACCCAGTACCTCAATACTCAATGCTTCAGGACCTAGTACCTCAGTACATAGTACCTCAGTACATGGATATATTCACAGAGTGCGCTTGGATTTTTTATTCTCATCAATGATCCCAAACAGCAAAGACAAAGCTTGAAGTTTCCTTCCTCTTCTGCATCTCCACAAAGATCTTGCATGGGTGAACTGGGCTTCTAGCAGGCAGCACTCCAGCTCTGCTGAGATGGGTACAGGATCCCAAACCACCGAGATGCCTTTTCCACAGGCCAGCCCTCTGCCAGTGCTGCCTCAACACCTACTAAGAATTTTCTCAGCACATACTCCATTCTTGAACCTTCCTCTGAAGAGATTCCAATTTTTACAGTTCTCATCGAATTGTCTCTTCATGTGCCTGCTCAGGGACCTCTTCTCAGAAGAGCTCCTTGTTGAGGAGATAGATTTCATGCCAGGTATCAACAAAGAGGTCTTTCTCCAGCCAGAGCTGAGCAGCCACCTCCTGCTTTGTTGAGCTTTCTGTGGACTGTGGCTAACAGCACTTAATATGTGATGACCCACTAACCTTCCCATCAGACTTTAGAGTACCCACCAATGACAGTAAAGGGTACAGAAGGAAGAATCAAGGCAGCGAAATGAGTACTGGGAACTAGGAGTAGCATCCTGGAAGGTGGGAGAGGGGAGGATGAAAGAGCATTGTGAGTAAATGAGTGAGCCCATTCTAAATGCCAGGACCTCTGAGAAGACTGAGGCAAAGAAGCCGGCATGTTCTCTAAACCTAGCTTGCAATGACAGCCAGCTCCCCATGCATTCATTGCTCAAACAGCAGTATCCAGTTCGGGGTAGGAGACAGCCACTAATCACTTTATTGCTGGCACCCTCTAGAGTCAGAACTGCCATGTTTTCAAAGTAGAATAAGGAAGGAAGCTGACTCCATTGTGATTTTTAGTGAGTTGTACTTGAAGGGGATTCATATGTCACCTCTGGTTTAACAGACATGGAAAGAAAAAGAAAGTGACATGCCAGGGACACAAAGGTAGTTACATTCAGGTCCCTGGTTTCAAAGCCTGCTCTTCTATTCTCTAGGTGGTTTGAATTGGACTCATCTTCTACCTTGCTTAACACTCCCCTCTTATTAAGAAAACACTCCTCCTTTGGCTAAAAGCACCTTGAGATTTTTGTAATTAGACGTTTATCTTTGGTAGAAATACTTGATTTCCTGTGGAAAATTTCTGCAGTAAGGGGTTAGCCGTTAAAATGTTTATCATCGATGTGATTCTTGCTAAGAATACATAATAGAGTTTGTTACAAGGGAATTCTGATGGTGCCCAGTTAAAGTGGAGAACAGTCAAAAGCGAAAGGAAGGAGCCACTCAAGCACGGGGCAAAGTGACAGACCAACGCAGAGCGGAGAGGTGGACACAGAAGATGCCTTTGCTCACCTCATATTTTTTCAAGGTGCAGTTCTACCAGGGAGACGCCTTGCTCTATCCCAAACGTTCAGAGAGAAGGAAGCTGGAAAAGAGAATGCCAACTATGGTGGAGCCAGGCCAGGGGCGGGCGGGGGCGGGGAATAGAAATAAAGTTGGAAGTCACTTTTTAAATAAAAAACTGATAAGTGGAGACTAGACTCGCTGGTCGCGGGGAGCCCTGAGAAGGCTGGACTGCCGAGCAAGGGCCTCTCTCTTTTTTTCCACTTCTCCTTTTCTTTTCTTTTAATTTTCTTTTATTTAATTTCGCTGCAGCACGTATAATCAATTACAGACTGAATCGGGGATAAAGGGAGGGGAAGCACTTTAATTCATAAATCAATTTTTATACGGTCATCAGTCAGGTTGCGAATGCAAATACCTCTGTCGTTTTAGGTTATTCAGAATTAATTGACTCCCACCAGGCTGGGCTGCAGATGGAGAGGGGCTTTCTCACAGTCTCCTTGGGCCCTGCATGGGAGCCCAGAACTTTTCCCCTCCCCCTCTCTAGCCCTCTGACCAAGTCCTTCTTCTTTCCTCGTGGGCTGCAAGTATGGAGACGATGGGGCGCGCGCGGGCGTGGGGAAGAGCATCGAGCAAAAAGGGGTGGATAAGAATCCAGAAAGACAGTTTGAAGAAGGAAGAGGAAACAATGAAAGATGAAAGGCTCCAGGCGAACTTCAACTCAGGTCCTGCAAAGACACCTTTATACGATTAGAAATGCCTAACTTTCAAGGACCAGCTTTTAAGTTCCCTTGAAGCTTCTTAAGGAAAAAAGAAAAATGAAAGCAAAGAGAAAAGCCAGAGGCTCTGGAAAGAAAACAGAGTCGAAGGGAAACAGCTCGGAATCCACCACGCTGCAGGGGTTAGTGAGTTTGCTCGGGTCTAGCAGCCAAAGAGCAGCCTGGGACAGAAGGACAGCTACTCTGCCTGGAAGAACCCAGGGGAATGAATGGGACTCCCTTGTCTGGGATTTCTTAGTCCAAGAGCCAAAGAGATGGCCTGGCAGTGACCCTTCACACAAGGTGGAGAGAGGGTGAAGCCAGGCCATTATAGGCTGGCCCAAGCTGTGCTAGCTGGCTAACACTTGTTCTCCTATGGTTGTCTACCCACAGTTCTCTCTAATTACGAAAGGACATACACCCATGCATTTGATGTATCCTTACCTCTACGTTTCCTTTTATTATTTTAACCCTTAGCTAAATATACTCTTTACTGGGTTGCTCCTCAGAGCCATCTTCGTAGTGGTTTTCCACATCACCATACCACAGGAAAAGCACCCGGGGAGCCTGTTTTGTTTGCCTATGTTTGTTTTTGCATGCTGATGTCTAGGTTCTTAAGTGGTCTCTAAACGAACCCGGGAAATTGGCGTTTTGGACTAGAGTGAGTACAAGCTAGTCTGACGTTGAACTAGCGTAGGAACCATGTGTCTGAGGACTCTGGTGGGACGATTCTCAAAAATCAGTCTCACTTCCAAAAGCCCCACTCCCTCCTCACAGCTGTCAGAGCTTCCTAAAAGCCTAAAACATAGAATTAATGTCAGAAACAAAACATTGGTCTAAGAAAGAAAGAGGGAACTCAGTTTAAGAACAAGAACATTTTTATGTTTGAGATTCCCTGAATTCTACAAGTGATCTCTTCTAAAATTTCTGGAGAGAAACAAAATAAAACAAAGCAGCAGCAGCAACAACAACAACAACAAAAAACTATCTTATGCAAGCTTCCAGTGAGTGTACCAACCCTTGCAGTGAGAAATCACCTGATCAATATGTTGATTTTATTGAAAATCATACCTTAGCCAGGCAGTGGAGGCACACACCTTTAATCCTAGAACTCAGGAGGCAGAGGCAGGAGAATTTCTGAGTTTAAGACCTGGTCTACAGATTGAGTTCCAGGACAGCCAGGGCTATGCAGAGAAAGCTTGTCTCAAAAAACAAACAGAAAGAAAAGAAAGGAGAGGAAAGGAAAAGAGAGGAGAGGAGAGGAGAAGAGAGGAGAGGAGAGGAGAGGAGAGGAGAGGAGAGGAGAGGAGAGGAGAGGAGAGGAGAGGAGAGGAGAGGAGAGGAGAGGAGAGGAGAGGAGAGGAGAGGAGAGAAAAGAGAAAGCAAACCTTAGGTTGCCTGGAGTGCACTGAATTTTATTCCTACCTATCACTTTGGGTTTCAGCTTTCAAGTCTCTCTTGAGAGACCAAAGCCTGGGTCTGGAAGCCAAGCACTATGAGTCAGGGAGGCAGGATGCTCCCAGTTCTTGTATAATCCAAACACAGGATTGTAACCCTTACCAGAGCCCTAAGAATCAGCTGCAACATTCTTATGTATGGTCAGCCTCTGATCTGAGACAGGGTTGCTTATATGTAGATGAGCCACCACGTTTGTTTGCTTGTGAAGTCTGAGAGGAATTCTTGAATCTGTTCCTTCAGCCATTCATTTGTATTACCGTCCATTATTGGAAGCAATAGGACTGCCTTTCTTTAAACATTTTCAGTCTTCAGGTTTCTTTCCCAAGTCAAACTAGACTTTCTCTGCAAAGGTCTGAAAGTCTTGGTGAATATGAAATGCCTGTTTCCTCTTAAGGTATTTAGCCAGCAGCCAAGAGAAATTAGGGAGTGGTTGATGCAGAAGGAAAGCACACCAGGTTCACAAAATCCAAGGGTCCCAAAGTAGATAATCTGAGGCATGTGTTGGCTGTGGGGACAGAGTGGAGGGCTTTAGCAGTTACTACAGCATGGTAAGGTCATTAAAACCCAAGCTTTGGAGTCAGTGCTGACCAGCTCCACCACTTACATTCAAAGATACAATAAGCTCTGTACCTCATTTTTTCCCCCTTGGAATGAGACTATCAGCAGTGCCTTCATCACAGGGATGTTGTGAAGATCCATGGACTTAAAGCATCTGACAAGCTTAAATGAAACCAAGCCAAGTAAATGGCAGGGTGTGCTTGCAATGAGTCTGAAGCAAGGATGATCAATGACTTGGTCCTTCCATAGCAACCAGCACCCCCTCAGAACTCCAAACATGCAAATCCCCCTCACTCCAGAGTTAGTGAGCCTCTAGACACTAGGCTAGGACTTAGAAGCCTGTATCTTAAAGCCGCTGAGAGGTTCTGAGCCACATAATACCAGTATAGCACCACTGAGGTAGGTGAAGAGCAGGTGACCACACAAGGATCTGCTCGGAATGCAAACGGTTTGTGGCAACCAGAGAGGTTGGACTCGTGCTGTCACAAGAGTGTGAGGTGGGGTCTGGGAAGCAAGGAAATATGAAAGGACAGAATCTGGAGTGCCCAGCAGATGAAGGGCATCTGATAGTAACCATTATATTTCTCACAGACAGCATCTCACTCTACAGCCTAGAACTCAGGGCATCTTCTTTCTTTCCTACCTCTAGCCCTTATCCCCTCACACACCCAGACTCTAAGGCCCAGAAGAACCTCTGATTCTATTTGAACATGAGACTCCAGCCAATTGCATTGCACCCTCTGTCAGCAAAAGCGGAGAATCCGCAGCTCCTCACTTAGGCTTTGTATAGACCGACTCCTTGTCAGAGAAAGCATAGAGAAGAGCAAACCAAGCTGTGCTGCTTTGAGGGAATCTGGCATTTCCCTTCTCTTGCAACAAGGATTTCTAAGGGCCAGAGAAGAGGGAGACCACCTGGAGTTAGTTGGGGCTGGTGACATTGTTCAGTGGTTAGAGCACAAACTGGTCTTTTCTCAGCATGCACAGCAGGAGGCTCGTGGCTGCAGGTAACTCCAGCTCCAGGGGATCTGATGCAGTCTTCTTTCCTTTATGGCCACCTGAACACACATGGCACCCATGCACACAGACACATACATAAAAAATAAAATTTAAAAAAGGCTGAAAATCTCATGTGTAAAAGTAATTTAAAGAGAGCCTGAAGGTATAGTCACTGCCCTGTTTTGCTTTTATGAATTCAATGCCCCACATGGAAGGAAGGAAGGAAGGAAGGAAGGAAGGAAGGAAGGAAGGAAGGAAGGAAGGAAGGAAGGAAGGAAGGAAGGAAGGAAGGAAGAAGGAGGGAGGTGAAGTAAAATCATGGCTGATATTGTATAATATTGTATAATAAAAAGCAGATTGAAAAGAAAAATGTCCAATAAATTGAACGTGGGCATTATGTGCCACAGGTGCTTTCAGAAATGAAGACCTAACACTCGTGGAAAACCATCTGAATATTTATATTTCATGAGTAGCGTGCAGTCCTGTAGGAGTGTGCCTGGATTATGATCTAATGGTTCAAGCTGGGTGACACCAGCCAGGCCTGCTTGCTCAAGTTCTTCTGGTGGCTTCTGGTTCCTATTCCTTTTCTCCACGCACAGAGCAGGTACCTTTCCCATGTAAGTCTTACAGATACATTCAGGAGGGGTAGCTGACAAAAGCCTTTTATGAATCCCTCTCTTGCAGTAAGACAGAAGAAGGCCAGAGAGGAACCTGGTGGTCTTTGTAATTGTCTGTGTATGCTAGCGAACCCTGCAGTACAGTGTCACCTTCAACAAACCTCTTGGGTGCTAGGCACTAGACTAGACTCTGAAGAGGAATAAGTGGGGAGGGAGAGGAGGCAGGGGGAAGAGAGCAGGAGAGATAGACAGAGAGACAGAGAGACAAGACAGAGACCCCAGCTTCAAATGTGTGATTCCCCCCTTTCTTAGCTCTTCACTCAAATTTGAGATTTGGGGTTCAGCAAGCCATTGGAGTATAAATTATTTACTTCCTTTCCTTTGCACACATATATACAGAACTTGTACACACATACACACACACCAGTAAGCGCATCCTAGTCCAACCAGTTGGTGAAGCTTACACCTAGTTGCTGCTAGCCCTGCTAGTACTTCAGTTTTGAGCACACAGGTATTAGAAGTTAATTAAAGAAACAAATCCTTGCAATTTCTGGAGTCTAAGCCAATTCTATTCTAGCCTCCTTTTGGTGAGGTAAGAGGCAAGAAATCTGACTCAAATCCCATTTCCTGTGAAATGCCCAAGGGTGTAGGAGCTGGGAGGGAGGTGAGACTGGACAAAGACACTTGGTGGTCTATCTCACAGGACACAGAAACCCTTTTTGTTCTGCCTATCAAAGCCCCAGTCCCACTTGGACCCACCCACCCTGGGCCTGGCTCTCCATTCTCCATCTGAGTCCACCCTGTAGCCTTCCACCCCGGGAGATAAGTCCCAGCATCTTTGCTGTGGTGTGCTGGCTACAGCTTAGTTCACATGGCTCCCTCCTGTCTGTCCCAGTGCTCATTTCCGCCAGTCGGATGCTCGCATTCCATCTAGATGTCATCTAATTATTGCTAGAGCAGGAGATTCTAGAGGGGGCCATCTGTCACCCTGTCATGTGTCCGGAGACATGCTCACTTGCTCCCTTAGGTGAGCTCTCATCTTCTCAAACCTCTGCTACCATTTTTTTTCTAGCTCAGTTTGAAACAACCAAATGAAGTTTGCAAAAGAATTATCGCTGGCTCATCAGGGCCTAGATAATAATATGAATATTTGAGAAAAAGGAAAAAATCCCAGATCTCCCACGAGTCTTATTTTTTGCAAACATTTCCCTGTTATTCTTTGGTTCTGTACTCAGTCATTTCCCTCAGCCTTTTCTCTCACCCCATCCCCCACCCCAAAGAATAGGCCACGTGTCTACATTCCTGAACAAGGTTGATTGCTCTCTCTTTATAAAGTATGAAACATAAACCTGGCTGCAGCTGGAGGCTGCTGGGATGTGGGGCCCTATGTTAATGCATGGTCCCTTTCATGAAATCTGGGGGCAGTTAATGGACAGGGGGTAGAGGAAAAAGAGGAGGAGGCGTGAACCTTTACACCCCAAGCCGGCTTCAGAAGAATTTACAGCCCTCCTTTCTGGAGACTGTTAAGATTTTATTGCCTCGTACCAGCAATTACAATGCTCCATAGAGATCTGCGCTGAGACAGGCCAAGGATCCCCATTTGCTAAACCTGGAAGAAAGCCAGCCAGGCTGCAGGCTGACTCTGGGTAGAGAAACAACACTAGCTAAGAAGGAACACACACACACACACACACACAGAGCAAAGTAAAGCCTTATAAAGTTACCACTCATGTGCTGCCTTCAAACAGGGGCGGCTTGGGGTGACTTACCATCATTTATTAGCTTATGACATTCAACAAGTGATTTAGTCACACTCCAACGCTTGAATTTGCAACTTGTAATTTGGAGATCGTGATAGCATTCACCTTGTTGGATGGTTTTGAAAAACGATTCTGCAGTGTATGGTTCACAATAAAAAAAAACCCTAAAAGACACAAGTGTATTCTAATGTGATAAAAAGAATGGAGGGAGGCGGCTCTGAACTTCAGCGCATGTATGCAAGAGGACCCTAAAAGGTCCCTTCTCTCGTGAATCTAGTCATCTTGGGCATAAGGAATGAGGAGAGAAAAAGAAAAGGTGAGAGAGAGAGGAGGGAGGGAGGGAAGGGAGAAGAGGGAGGGAAGGAGGGAGGGAGGGAGGGAGGGAGGGAGACAGAGGGAGGGAAGGAGGCAGAGGGAGGGAAGGAGGGAAGGAAAGGGGAGGGAGGGAGGGAGTAAAAATCCAAGGATCCAAGTTGAGAAAGAATTGGAAAAGACCAAAGAAAATTATGTGAGGAACATGGGTAAGGAAATGAAAATGTTAAGAACGGTGTAGTTAGGTACAGACTGAGCAGGACGCAAGGGAGAGGGGCATGAAAGTTTAAAAAAAAGTCCAGAGTTTAGTTTGCTGTCAAACACCTCCTATAGGGAGGTTATGACGCCTAAAAAACATGTCCCAAAAGAACATACAACCACACAGTATACTTTCTGTCAGCCCCAATCCTCCTTCCTCTCACTGAGCCATTGACAAATGGCCCACCCCTGCCTCCTACTGTCTCACACCTGCAGACTTTATGTAACCCTTCAGGTGATCCTCAACACTTGGTGCTGTGCATGCCTCTGTGGAAAGGAGGGAGGAAAATGATGCCAAGCCTGCAGCCTTGGCAAGTGAGCAGGGAATGTTTGCTGAATGAATGGATGAATAACGAGGTCTCTTTGAGGCAAGCCTACATCCAAGCCAACTAGACTGCTAATGAGTATAGTGTTCCTTCTGGGGGAATGAAACGTTCTAGAATTAGACCGTAATGGTGAGTGTCTGGGCTTTGTGAACATACTAGAATTTATTGACCTGTACATTGTAAAATGATCGATTTTTATGAGTTATATTTCAAAAAAAAAACAAATGTGAGAGCACAAACTGTAGCCATGGAGAAACATGCTTGTTCAGCACTTCTGTTTCTATTCTAGTCTTGACCTGGGATCCTCTTAGTTCCTTTTGAGGTTGTTTTTCAAGTTCTTCTTGGGTTTTCCAGTGCTCCAAAAATCTTAGTAAAGGCAAGGATGGTTAGATCGCCTAGAAATGAGGTGTCTTTGTAAGAGTAGCTCAGATCTTTTTGAGCATTTCTCTAAGGACTCTATAAACTTTTCAATCTGCAAAGTGCTAAAAAAAAAAAAAAAAGTCCTTTTGAAAGATGTGGCCCCAGCTACCTGAAGCTCAGGATCAAGGAAAAACTGGGACATCAACTCACTTCATTTTAATATCTGCTAACCTTGCCATACCATTGTGGGACACTATCTTCCCTAAAAGCCCAGGGCATCTAAATGGACAGAAATAGTTTTCCAGATGAATGCAAATAGAAAAGTAATCTAGTAATGCATTCATTCTTCTTCTTCGCTGACTTCTCATCTCTGTCTGAACCTGCTTGTCCGCATAGACCCTCTAGAACAGACAATGTCCCGGGATTGGAAATGATTGTTCTCTACAGATATTTCCATTTTGTGAGAATGTATGATTAGCTTAAACATGGCACAATTCCCACAGAATTTTATAACAAGTTACAAAATTAAACTGTGAGCTGCATTTATGACCTCAGAAACAGGCTGTTAAGACAAACGGGCTTAGACCTGAAGGAATGGTGGTTCATTGGTTAAGAACCAGTACTACCCTCACGGAAGACTTAAGTTTGGTTCCCGGCCCCCATTGCCTAAGTCTCATCAGAAACCACTGAAGGCAGTGTTACTACGTGCCTTCTACTCTTTAATCCACAGTTGCTCAAAGGTAAGCCTTTGTCATCACTGGTTCATGAAAAAGTCTTTGAGCTGTTTGTTTATTCTCTCATATCAGCAAACGTCACTTTCATTTCAGACATATACCATGAGTACTACAGTTAATGTTTATTTAAATATATTCATGTAGTTATATTGTTCTGTGTACATTTATGTTTATGTAAATGGATTCTGAGAAAACATTTTAATTTCTGAGATCAGGTATCTTCAATGTTCTACCACTGTTTAATTAGCAGAGTTGCTTTTTTTTTTTCTTGATAGTTCATAAAACCATTATGTTTAGTCCCATCAATAGTATTTAGATTTGATGGACTCTGGTGTGTACTGCAACCTGTTGCATCCGCCTCGACCAGCAAATAAGACACAACACGGTCGGATCCTTCTCAATCAGCTTTATTTCAGGAAACGAATTTGACTTACAGGGACCCCAAGCAGCAGAAATGAGCTGCTTATATATCCGCCCAGTCGGGCTAGGTGGCTCAGGATAGGTTAAGCTGCCAACACCTCATTAACATAAGTCTGTGTTCTCTCAGGATAGATTAGACTGCCAATACCTCATTAGCATAACTGCCAATTCCTCATTAGCATAAGCCCGTTTGGGAGGGGCTCAAAGCCGATGCATGCGCAATGAACTTGTTTACTCAGAAAGCTGAGCTGGCCTTGGAAAACCGGGGCTGCCTACAGCAACCTATGTTTTAGTTGCTCCTCCTGAAGGACCAGTTTAAGACTATCAATTCTGCTATATATTTATTTAATTCTTTGTTTCCAATCTCTGCTCCAAGGTGAGCCTTTATCAAACTATCCACTTCCAAAGAATGCCAAAATGGACTTTGCTCCCTAACACCACAAGCCATGCTGGAATAAGAATCCCTGTGCTATAGAATATCGTAAGCATCTCCATGTTATAGACGTCTTGGAGAAGAGTTGGTGAGCCGTAAGGTTTATAATATTACTTTAACTAAGTAGGTCTAGATGGCTCTCTGGATAGTTATAGTACCTATGTTCCCACCAGCAACAGGTCCTGTACATCCCCAACTCTGCCAACATTTAGTATTATCCAACTTCCCCATTTTACACATAAGAAAAGAAAAGCTTCTATGGGTACAGTCCACTGCCTTTTTTATCAAGAGTAGATACAGTTAGTGGTACCAAAGTCTGGCTTATACCAAGTTGTCTCTGTGACTTTGCAGCTATCTAATCTACATATCTTTAGTCATTTAGAATCTCTTTGGCATCTCAGAGTATTAGTATTCTTACCTCTTAACTAAAGAAGAAGCTTTTGCTGTATCCAGGCATCTCTTCAATGTCTAATTCTCTAGCTCAGTGGTTCTTAACCGTGAGTCACAACCCCTTTGGGGGTCAAATGACTTTTACATCAGTCACCTAAGACCATCTTTGTATCAGATATTTACATTACTATTCATAACAGAGAAAAAAGTATGAAAATAATTTCATGGTTGGGGGTCACCACAACATGAAGAACTGTATTAAAGGGTCACAGCATTAGGAAGGTTGAGAACCACTGCTCTAGTGAATGACAATGAAGGACTTCCCAACAAGCTTGTTGGCTAGTGCCTTTATCTGAGCTATCTTGCTAGCCTTCTCTATCTTGTTTTTCTGAGAACCACTGCTCTAGCTGTTGTTACTCAGTCAACAACAGTTGTTTTAGATGCATCCAAGTACTTGATGGACTTCAAGATAGTGAAAATGGAGCTGGAAGAATGGCTCAGCAGTTAGGAGCACTGGCTTCTCTTTCAGAGCACCTAGGTTGAATTCTTAGCACCCACATGGCAGCTTGCAACTGTCTGCTACTCCAGACCCAGGGAATCCAAAGCACTCTTTTAGTCTCTCCAGGAACCAAGCAGGAACATTGAGTACAAATTTATATGCAGGCAAAACACCCATACACAAAATCAATCAATCAATCAATCAATCACTTATTTAAAGTTCACCAAAATGGGAAGCTATTCTGTGTATTTTTTTTTTAAATCTAAGTGACAAGAGAGCCTAATGAGTAGCCAAGGGTCATGTTCACATGAGCCTCCCCTTCAGTCTTTAACTCCACATTGAGAAAATGGCTCACAACTAAAGACAAGATATTATATGTTGTGTGGTTCAGCAAAGCAGAAAGCATGCTATCTTGACTCTGTTCCAGTCTGAGGAGTGTTTGGTGAGAGATGAACCATGTCATTTCACCAAGGCAAAGTCAAGATGGAAGTGACCCAGCTCAAGCAAGAACCTGAAGATCTGTTCATGAAGATCAGAAGGAAGCTGAAGTGCGAAGCAGAGAGTCACTCTAGATGAAATGCTAATGTTCCCTTGTCCTTCTCTCTCCTGGATAAATGTTCCTCACTCCTTGGCATACAGCCAGCTGTCAGGACCAGCTGTGTGTTCATGTCTACTGCCCTCGTGAGGATTCATTCACTCCTGACAGTCTTGAGGTTCTCAGGCCTCCCCGCATATGTACATCAGCCCCTTTCTCTGCAAACTTCTTTTCAGATTTTCAAACCTCAGGGACCTGGGGAGGATGTATATTTGGCTGAGTTTCATCTTTGTTTCCCATGAAGAAAAAGATGAAGATGCCAGTGTCTCAGATGCTGGGTTCATGTTCATGGAGCTGATGTCTCTTAGGCCTCTGTTCCCTGGGTTCATACAGTTCTATTTTGAGCACACAGTATACCTCTATGTCAGTATTGTATTAGAATCAGAGGAGTTGTTGTTGAGGGGCCCTTAGGCCGATATTTGTATAACTCCAACATCTCAATATTGCAAGCAAAGGACACTTTGTTCTCTTGGCCTGTACAAGTTGTCCTCGTCAGGCCCCTTTCCTCAACAGTCAAACTGGAAAATTTATTTTTCTCCTCTATAAGTCAACTTTGAGTACTGGGAATAACTGCATAGCTAACTCATATTAACCCTGCTAAGAGCCGAATGGGAACCCACAGTAACAGTACGCATGGAATCTTTGTCCACCTGAGGTGCAAGACAGTGGCTCACTGCTCTAACATGCACAGTAACTTCTAGAATGCATGAGGCCCTGCACCTTTCAACGGGTAGGAGAGTGAAGTGATCTAAGACACTGATTCTCTCTCAAGCTTTCAGGATAAAACTTTCCATAGAAGGAAAGACAGGATGCTCAAGACTCTGTATTGATTACACTAACGAAGTAAATGGGCATTATAGCCAGCCTCCTATCAGTGCAGTCTAAGTGTTTCATCAAAAGTGTTTTGAGTGGAGGGGAAAGGTGTTGTTTGGAGAAATTGCAAAGATTATGAAGTGAATTAATCAAAAAGTCATTTTACAAAAAAAGATGGAAATTCAAACCCATTTGGTCTGATCAACTTCTCTGATGTTCAGTCTCTCACCATCATCAATACTGGTTCGATATAATTTGTTTGAGAGACTGAGACACTGCATTGCAGACCCTGGCAAGAGGTAAGTAAAGAGAAAACTGTACTGGTTTGGATTTGGAATGGTTCGTGCAAATGTATTTGATACATTTATTTGATACATGTGCCTATGTGTGCTCAGGTGCATGTGTGTAGATGGGTGCTGGTGCACATACACATGTGTATGCACACTCATGTAGAGGCCAGAGGACAATCTCAGGTGTTGTTCTTTAGGCACTTGCCACTCCTCTATTTTAAAGATAATGTTTTTCCTGGCTGGAGAGATACCTCTGTATTTAAGAGCACCTGGTACTCTTGCAGGTTGGATCTCCAGTATCCACATGGTGGATTACAGCATTCCAAAACTCCAGTTTCAGGGCATCTGGCATCATCTCCTGACCTCTGTGGGAATCAGACATGCACACAATGTACTTACTTACATGTAAGTGAAACATGGTACACATAAATCAATCTTAAAAACAATCAAGTAGAGATAGAACTTCTCATTGGCCCAGTGCTTGCCAAGTAGGCTAGGCTGACTGTCCTGCAAGTGATAAGAATCCACCTGTCTCTACCTCCCCATGGATGGCACTGTAAATATACAACATTGTACCCAACTTATCTTCTTTCTTTAATAGGAATCCGAGGATTGAACTGAAGTCCTTCCACCTGTGAGGCAAACACTTACCAGACAGAGCTATTTCCCCAGTCCTTGTATTTTGTTTTTGTTTTTTGGTTTGGTTTGGTTTGGTTTTGGTTTTGGTTTTTCGAGACTGTGTTTCTCTGTATAGCCCTGGCTGTCCTGGAACTCACTATGTAGACTGCCTGCCTCTGCCTTCCAAGTGCTGGGATTAAAGTCATGCACCACCACCGCCCGGCTTTTTGTTTTGTTTTATGGTATTGGGAATTGAATGTAGGGCCTTGTGGGAGGCTGGAAAGTGTTCTACCACTGAACTACCACCACAGACTCATGGCCTGTATATTTGAACATTGAGTATCCTGTTTGGTGGTACCATTTGGAAAGGTTGTGGGACCTTTTGGACAAGGGACCGAGCTGGAAGATTTGGGGCTATAAGGCTTGAGAGTTACAGGATGGCTCCCATGCTCTCTGCTTCTCATCCTCAGTGATGTAAGAAAGTTGTGCCACATGTTCCAGTAGCTGGACACCAAGGTGGTCCCAGGTGCCACCTCCCTGACATCATGAACTCTACCATTCCTTAAGCCATGAGCCCAAATAAATGAATCCTCCCTAAAGCTGTTTCTGTGAGGTATTTTGTCCAAATTAGAAGAGAAATCACAAATACACAATGCATCTATTACTTGGAGGGGATAATATCGAAGGAAGCAAGGCCTAGCTAGGAAAAGGAAATGATAGAATGGAGAAATTTAGGACAGTGGAGGAGTGAACACAAAAGGAAAATCCTAACTCAGGAGTGGAGAGGAGCAAGAACAACCAAGTCAGATTGGGAGAGGCAAGGAGCAAGGACCACAGAGTCAGAAGATGAGGAGTTGGGCTTGTGGGATCCAGGGAAGGATGAAGGCTCTAAATAAATTAGGAGTCTTGAGCTCTCACAAGAATAGGGTACATTGCAGATAATGGGTGGACAGGAAGCTCAACCAGCAAAGGCTGAGAGGCAGCACAGGGCCTGCCTGTTGAGTTTGTAAGGAGCCAGTCAGCATGTCTTCCAGTTTTTCTGGAAGAACTATCTGCCTCTTCCTTCTATGTGCACATCTGTACTCCAAGATTTATACTTGGGTGCAAAATTCATATTACACTAAAGTGCCCATACAGAAAATCAAACACACATGTAAATGGCTGTGATTTGGTGTATGCTTTCTCAATGTAGCAAGCACAGGGCTAATGCCTTTGAATCATCATCTTAAAGTCGAACTTCATGAGGCATGCACTACTTCCCCTTGTGTACATGAGGGAACTGAGGCTCAGAGACGAGCAATGGCCAGGTCATACAGCAAGTATGTGTCAGAGCTGGAACCCATCTCTAAGACTGATTGGCTGCAGAAATTGTGCTCCTAACCACTGCAATAGATTTTCTTCCTGCTGGTAACCAAGAAATGGCAGCCATGGGTTCATATGAAAAACCACTATTCTCTTGGATACTGGAAGTGGAAAGCAGCAACTGTGGTGCATGCGTGAGAAGGATATTAAAGCAGCTTCACCATTGTCCCCATATCTACATTCCAGCTCCAGGTCCCAAGACACTAGGCAGGAGCCCACAACCCTGAGGACCTATGAACATCTGAATTCATTCTGCCTATTTTTTTTTTTACAGGAATATCATGTATAACAATTAATTGTAAAAGATAATGTTTAATGCTTTTGGGGAAGGAGGCAGAGCACAGAGGAAAAACCAATATTTGGGAAAGTTCTAACATGATCTTGAATGTTTTCTTAAATAGTCTGGACCTGTCAGGGTGTAATTGCAATCCCTGCATAGGGTAGCCACTTCTTCCATTCACATGCGGAGCAATAAATAGCACTCTAGAAACCCTTAAGATGGAAACATAAGCCTCTCTTGGAAGGCTGTTCTCTTTAGTTAACATAGAAGTAGTTATAATGTATCTAAATACTTATAGATATACTGAAATGAATAGATATTCAAACACAGTAGCTGTACCCCAAGTATTGTGTGGGTAAACTTGTTTATGGGCATGAATTGCAAAGTATCAGGGACAACCCAAAGAACCTCACTGCCTGTGTGAGTGGGTGCATGCAACACACACACACACACACACACACACGAGCCATGTGTGCACCTTTCCCAACAATACAACCAAATAGATAAAGAGCCAGGGTCCACTTACCATCCCATGAACAGCTCATAAGAGGAAAACCTCCAATTCGGAGTCCAGTCTGCAGAAGGTGAGTCATGGGGAAGGGAGAGAGGAGCTGGCCTGAATACAATAAACCTTGTGAGTGGAGTCGATACATTCATTTCTCAAGGTCCCAGGTCGGAGCGCTTGCTAATGATGGCTCAGACTTGCTCCAATTAGCCTCTGCTCCTCCACCCCAAAAAACTCCCAGCTCTGTTTAAGGGGTTCCAGACCGGCACAACTTGATAGAATCATATCTGATCTTTTGTGGCCGGGAGTATTGAGTCAGGACTCGAGAGAAAGGGAGCAGGTAAACTCATTGTAGGCTCCACAGTTAGAGAGAAGTTCAGAAACAGCTCAAAAGCCAGAAGAAAAAGTGGTCTCATTAATTGGACCCTCTTTACCTCCTCACTCTCCCTTCACCCACAGTTCTCCTCCCTCCACAGAATGGACCCAGACAAAACAGTTGAAAGAAGGGGATTAACCACCCTTTTCTTCAAAGCCATTTAAGTTTTGGTTAATTGGGAAGAAGAGCTGAAACGACCCGTAGGCGAAAGGACTTTCAGGAAGGGCTTGTTTAGAATCGGATCCAAAACCCATACTGAGAGAAAATGTGAACTTGTACCTCTCCATGGTACTTCCAATATTTGTGGAAGGAGACTGAAGTGTAATGTTTCCTATTGAAATTTTAGAAGGTAGCCACAGTGTCCCTCGGCTCTCTCTGCAATGATTTTTAATTTTCGAAGCCTAAGGAAATGGGTGTTGTTTTGAGCGAAATAGAATTTGACAGAAAAAGAAACAGAAATCTTGAGTTGTTAGAATTTAGACCTATGTCCCCACAACTGGTAACAGTTCCGCTGCACGTACCTCATGCTGTTTTTTTCTTAAGGCTTTTATTCACAAAAATGAAATGCTAAAAACATTATTTTGATGCATTTCTTTTGCTTAAATCTTTCTTAGAGTAGATTTTATAAGAGTAAAATGTTTGGATTTAATAGTTGAAATACCCTTAAGTCTCTATGTATCATTAAATAGCATTTCAAAGTGCATTGTTAATTTAAATGGTTAAAGTCAACCTAAACATGAGCCTTTTTTCTACTTTTTACTCATTTCTTTTTAACATTCTTTATGATTATTGCTTTATTACTGCTGCTTCTGTTCATCATGCCAGACTGAAGGTCAAAGTTTCCCAGGAATTCCATTGTTGAGAAACCTGGTATTTTCAGGCTGTGAGCTTTCGAGGTTATAATGATCTGTCCTAGCTACTGTCTATTTATACTCCACTAAGAAGATGAAAAAACCTGTTTTGAGAAAGAAAAGAAAGAAGGGATTGGGTTTTAGGGAGTCACAGGGAAGAAGACATATCAGAAAGAGACCAAGAACCCAGAAGGTTCAGCATTCACTTAGCTGGACTGGGAGTCCTTCCCTTCCCATGGTAGCTAAAGTACACTTTTTTCTCTTCAGTGGTGACATACAGAAAGGTAGTTTTTATTTATCCACTCTTTGTATTGTTTGAGTGTTTAGCATGATGTGGGTGGCATCAGAGAGGGATAGATAATGAAACAACACTCTGTGTCCTAAAGAATGAGAAGCAACAAACACGTGTATGACATCAAGAAGTAATGAACGCTACAAACTGTCTCTAAGAAGTATCAGATAGTTCACAGACCTAAGAGCTTGGGTTACAAGTATGAGGTTAGAGGATGGGGGCCAACAGTGTCCTGACTCTTACTAGAAAGTACTCCAGATCTCTTGATGATCCCTGAAAAAGACCCATGATTTCTGTTATCAGATTTTGCATTTCATTTTAATAATGTGAAAAATGTGCCTAGATACAGTGTTACTGCTGCATTGGGGTCAGGAATTACCCCCTCTACATCCAGACACGGTGTCTTATTGCTCTGTGCTGATATGTAGTCTCGGTGCCCTGTGGTTAGAGCCCAGGCTACTGCACAGTGTCTAGATGCAGTGTTATTGTTCGATACCAAAGCAATCAGAGCGCTTGCAGCCTTCCCTCTAAGAAGACTAGAAAGTCCAGTCAAGGTTCACTCTAACCCCTCCAAGATGTGGGCCAGACCTTTTAACTGTTCTGCCCTGGGCCCCAATTAAGTCCAATTAAGTAAAATGCAGAGATTAGACTATAGGAAGAAAGGTCTCCATAGTCCTTTCCAGCTCTAGCCTTCCTTTTCTATCCCAGCTTGCACTTGTGCCTATAAGACTTCCAAGTACACAACAGGATTAACCCATCAGCTCAGCCGCACTGGGAGAGGGAGGGAGGCAGGGGAGGAAGTATCAATGATACTGCACTCCAGTGAGCAATGAAGAGGCTCCATTCACCAGCCAACAAAACCTAGGCCAAGCCTCTGACTTAATCAGCCAGGGAGGCTCCAGCAGGAGGAACAAAGAAAATCAAAGCTTCTCTTGGCAATTCAGGCAAGCTGTTGTGGAGGTCTGAGCTTACTAGGACCCCAGCAGAGGGGAGGCTGTACACACACACACACACACACACACACACACACACACACACTAGACTGTGAAGTCACAGATTTCAGAGGAAAACAGAGAAAGAAGATGTATGACAAAGCACTGAAGAGTTAGAGCTGATACAATCAAAGAAGATCTTTATTTAACAATATTTTATGGGCCAGGTACTTGGTATGTTAATCTTTTTTTTTTTAAATTAATGTCTTTTTCACACTTCTTGTTGAGACAAAATGACTGGTAAATAGTGGTTTAAGGGTGGAAGAGTTTATACTGGCTCTCAGTTTGAGTATAGTCCATCTTGGTGGGAAAGGCATGGTGGTAGCAGTGTAGGGCAGCTAGTCACCTTAAATCCGTAGTCAGAAAGTAGAGAGAGGAATGCTGCCACTCAGCACACTTTCTCTATCGTATTTGATCCAGGATCCCAGCCTAGAGGATGGTGCTGCCCACATTAAGAATAGGTCTTCCCGGTTCAGTTTTTCCCTTTTTGGAAACTTTCAGAGACAAACCTAGGGGTATTTGTCCATGATGATTCTAAATCCAGTCAAGCTGACACTGAAGGTTCATCATCACAATAACCAGAATACTTTGAGGAAAATCAAAATGAAACTCTGGCATGGACTTCTGCATGAAACCTTTTCCAGGTCCGAAGAAACATCAGTATCTCAGTACAGCATAGTCATAGCAGTGCTTGGTGCCATACACTGATACAGCATGTCTAGCCAGGCAGAGTTTATTTTAAATTTTCATATTCTGATATTAATCTTGTAAGTAAACTGAGATGACAGACAAATAACCCTATTTTATAAGGGTGAAAACCAAGACTGTGTTTTCTGTGGATGCTTTTTATCCTTATAGCATAGCACCCAAATAACAGGGTCAGCTTCAGCAGCAGCGTGGTCGATGTCCTTGAGGTGGTAGTGATGGGAGTAAGCTCAAGAAGAGAGACGGAACAACAACATGGAATGACAGAAGCCATGTAATTCATAAGTGACAATAAAACACAAGTCAGAGGATCAACACAGAAAAGAATCATGGCTGAACTCAAGGAAAAGACACATCTCCACGGGCTCCATAGGTTGTAGCCAGAGATTTTATATTTTAAAAGAAGAAACAATGTCTCCCATCTATTGGTCATGACAACTCAACAGCAATCAATTGATTGATTGATTGATTGACTGATTGATTGATTGAGACAGGCTTTTTTTGTGTAGCCCAGGCTGTCCTGGAACTCATTCCATAGGCTGTCCTCAAACTCAGAGATCTGCCTGCCTTTGCCTCCAGAGTGCTAGGACTACAGGTGTAGACCACTACTGCCCAGCTCTGCAAGCTTTTTCTTTCTTCTTTTCTATCTTTTCCTTCGTTTTTTCAAGGCCCACAAGGATGTCTCTGTGCCTGTGCCTTGTTTGTCCTAGAACTTGATTTGTAGACCAGGGTGGCATCGAACTCAGAGATCTGCCTGCCTTTGCCTCCTGAGTGCTGGTCTAAAAGGCATGTACCAGCATACCCACATTTCAATAGTGGTTTTTACCTCTTATTTTAACTATTTCTTGGGAAGACATTAACGGGACACAATGAACTCCTTGCATTATTTGCAGCTCACATCTTGTTTCTTAGACTAGACTTTTCACCTGGAAAGCCAGGCATGGGACGTCCTTCTGTGTGTGAGCGGAGACAGGCTCCGCCTCGTGTGTTTGTCAGATGCTGACGAGATCTGGAAGCGTCAACGAAGACTGGGATGACTCACAAAATTAGATAATGGCTTGTTTTTGTTTTCTTTTGTACTCGCATGTTTTGCTTTGTGTGACCTCGTGCTGCCCTGTGCTAATCATAAACTGCATCTTCCCAAAGGCGAGCCTGTATGAGTTCACACAGAGGAGCATGATATTAGCAGCACTTCAGCTAATGGGGCCCAGTCATAAAAGAAGAGGCTGGAGCTGTCGGCTGTCTTTTGTGAAGCCTTCAAATAAGAAATTTCTAAATAGCCCTGGGGGCAAATAGTTTTGGCTGCGAAGTCTTGTATAAAAACACAAGATGACGTCTGTAAATAAAGCATGCAGTTATTTGTGTTGGGGTAATTTCTCCCCAAGAAATAGGTAAGCGACAGAGCATTTAAAATCATTGTTGAGTTGCCATGACCAGTAGACGGGACACACAGTATTTTCTTTTAAAATATAGTACCTGAGACCACAACACAAAGAAGCCATGGGGATGTGTCTTTATTATGCACTCTGCTGTTCCTTTTCTGTGTTCGTTTTCCAAACTTGTGAAGTGACTTCTGTCATTCCATTCTGTTGTGCTTGACATCTAGCCCTGAGCTCACCACTGACTTGGGAGCTTGGGAATTCAGAGGAGCTTTATACAGCATTCCTCTCATCTTCTTCATGAAAGGTTTGCACATCTAGCCTTCACCAACCCTCCTCCTTGCCATTACAGAGAGAGTAAAGACACTTGGCTAGTCTTGAGAACTGAGCAAAGATGTAGCCACAGCTATGCCACTGATGGAAAATGCTTGGTGAAGAGTAGGCTCCTAGAGGCTCTGCTGTGCCCAGACTGTTTCCTCCCACTCTGTTCCGAGTGTAAATTATCTAGAAAAACTCCAGCCCCTTCCTCGGAACCATGTTCCCTTCCTGTGTGAGCTACTTCACAAGTAAAAACCAAGCTTCTGTAGACTTCAGCCACCACAAGCTGACCCCCTTCTTCTCCAAAAACATGCCCCACTTTAGGCCATCATTCCAGCCAAAGAGACCAGAGATACACACAGTGGGCACAGTGGGCATGTTGGCAGGGTGAACTGACTGCCAAGAAGGGATAGCAGTCTCCTACTAAAAACTCCAACAGAAGATGTCTATTGACTAGAATGGCAATGCTCATGGGGGTGGGGGGTGGAGTCTAAGGCTCAAAGCAGTCTAACAAGTCTGCCTTGTGAGCCTTAAAGGACTGACACTAATCCAATGTAGGGATGGTATAGGGAGATTTCATATGTGGAAAAGAGAATATATCTACCGTGGAGTTCTCTCATAGTCAAAAATATTTGAAAACATGGATAAAGGCATAGATTTAAAAAAAAAAAAAAAAAGAAAGAAAGCAAGGAGTAACCACTGTCTCAAAGCTGTTGCACCTTAGTGAGGACAGCCATCTTAGTTTGTTTTCTATTGCTGTGCTAAAACACCATGGTCAAAGGCAATCTGGGGAGGAAAGAGTTTACTTCATCTTATACCTTTAAGTCCAGGGAAGTCAGGTCAAGAACTCAAGGCAGGAACCTAGAGGCAGGAACAGATAGAGAAGCCATAAAGAAGTGCTGCTTACTGACTTGCTTTTCATGGCTTGCTCAGCCTGCTTTCTTATAGAACCTTGAATCATCAGCCCAGTGGTAGCATCCACAATGAGCCGGGTCCTCCCACATCAATCATCAATCAAGAAAATGCACCACACGCTTGCCCATAGGTTAATCTGGTGGAGGGAATGTGATTGTTTGAATAGAAATGGACCCCCATGGGCTCATATATTTGAATGTTGGTCATTAGGGAGTACTGCTTCTTCACAGGGATTAGGGGTGTGGCCTTGTTGGAGTAGGTGTGGCCTGGTTGGAGTAGGTGTGGCCTTGTTGGATGACAGCTGTCACTGGAGGTGGGCTTTGGGGTTTCAAATGCTCAAGCCAGACCCAGTGTTTCTTCCTGATGTCTTTGGATCCTAATGTAGAGTTCTCAGCTCCTTCTCCAGCACTATGTCTGCCTACACGCCATCCTGCTCCCCACCATGAGGAAAACGGACGAAACCTCTGTAACTGTACACAAGTCCCACTTAAATACGTTCCTTTATAAGAGTTGCTGTGGTCAGAGCAATAGAACACTGACTAAGACAGGGTAATTTCTCAGCTAAGGTCCCCTCTTCTAAGGTGACTCTACCTTGGATCAAGTTGACATAAAACTGACTAGCACAACAGCTTATTCACTGAACAGCACAGAAACCTGTTCAATGTTCAAGGACTCAAGTAAGAGGTGAAAGCAGGTGCATATGAAGGCAAGAGCTGAGAAAGAAGTTAGCCATCTCTGCCTGTAGGTGGACAGCAGGCATAAGGACAATGTCTTCCTCTCTGGATCAGCTTATTAGTTGCAGTGTGCAGAATGGATACAGGTCCTGAAGCATCACTTGTTTACCAAACTCCTGTTGGTAGCCTTGACTGTGCCCCGGCTCCGTGTGTGGGGACGATGTGAATACGATATGGTGCCTGCACACCAGAAACTATCTGGTGATGGCAGGGATGGTGGCTTGCTGGCAAGTGGTACCTGGAGCCATGGAGTAATGCCTAGAAAGAAAGAGAATGGACATTATTGAATTAGCTGGAAAGACATCCAACCTTGCAGTCCTTCCTGCAAACATAGGCTGTTTCTCATGGAGAAAAAACTGACTGGTCTCTTCTAACCTCCTTCTCATTTCCCTCCTACTCCTTCCTCTGGGCTGATGGAGTCTGGCAGGAAGCCCCATCTAAGATCCATGGCCACTGATCTCTGCAAGATGAGTCACTGCCAGCTATCCCACACACAGCAACACACTCCACTCTACCAGGAAAACATGTCTGTAGATTAAGTTCAAGTTTGGGCTGAAATATTTACTTGTTTAAGAGGGGATAAAAGGGGAGGCTCTTATTTGAATATGAATTGCTTCAACACTCTAAGTCATAGGGATTTTATTAATTTTTTGAAAAATGTGTGTATGCTAGTATCCTAAGACACCCTTCCCAACCCCTTAGAAACTTTGACTGGTGAGAAAAAGCAAAGAATTAATCCAGCAACGTTTAGAAAGCTAACTAGAAAAGCCATATTTATTTTGGCTAAACTAAATTCCAGAACTAAATAAAATGTCCCCAGTGTGTATATCTCTAAAGATTTTATTGTTCAGAAAATAATAGGCCAACATATTTAACAATCAACAATATTTAGTGATAGTTGCTTTACTAAGTACTAGTGATACAAAATAACACACTCCTTATTTTCTTTTAAATTTGTAATTGATTTTTATTCTATGTGTTTTGCCTGTGTGTGGGTATGTGCACCATGAGCTTGCAGGGACTCACAGAGGCCAGAAGAGGACATTGGATCCCTAGGAACTCATGTTACAGATGCCAGTGAATTAGCATGAGTGCTGGGATCTCTCTATGTTCTGCAAGTGCTCCTAACCTCTGAGCCATCTCTCCAGCCCTCGAGCAAGACACTTTTCGGCTACCTGCTCCTTTTACCTGGCATGCCTCTTTGATACTACTTCAAAATAGAACAGTTTCCTGCAGGGTTTTTACAGAAGCAAAACTTAGCATCCCCTCCTTCCTCTCTCCGTGGCTTCCTCCTTCTCCCTATCTCCTTTTCTTTCCTAACACTAACCACAAAACATGTTGGAAATCTGTACAGCTTTGACCCATAAAACACTATATGAATGTATCAGTCAGAATAGCCTAGGTAATGCTATAGTAACAAACGACCCCAAACCGAGTGATTTAAAAGAACAAAGATTTGAGCTGAGCCTACTAACACATACCTTTAATACCAGCACTCAGGCAGAAGTAGGCAGATCTCTCTGAGTTCGAGGCCAGCCTGGTCTACATAGTGAGTTCCAGGCCAGCCAAGATTAGATAGAGTCCTTGTCTCAAAAACAAAACAAACAAACAACAACAACAACAAAATTCACTTTTCATTGAAGCCACTCACATATTCACCAGAAGTCAGCAAAATTGATATTTGTTGCAGTCTTTGGGCAGCCCAATCCAATGGAATATATGTCTTGAATGCTACTGGTTATTGTACTGAAGGGAAAATAAGGCCTTGGAAATTCTCGGGCTCCAAGAGGCAACCTGAAAGTGTCACATGTCATTACTTTCTTTCTTTTTTTAAGATTTATTTATTTTATGTATATGACTACACTGTCACTGTTTTCAAACACAGCAGGCATTGGATCCCATTACAGATGCTTGTGAGCCACCATGTGGTTGCTGAGAATTGAACTCAGAACCTCTAGAAGAGCAGCCAGTGCTCTTAACTGCTGAGTCATCTCTCTAGCCCCCATCACATGTCTCTAGCCCCCATCACATGTCATTTCTAAAAAAAAAAAAAAAAAAAAAAAAATCAAATGTCAGGGGAAGTTTGGCTTAGTGGTAGGGAACTTGCACCACCAGTAATAAGTTAATCAAGTAAATTTAAAAAATAGCCAGAGACTTTAGCCACAAGAGTTCATTTCACCCAATCATAGGAATCTAAGACATTCCATAAACCTTATGCTAAGAAGTAAGGAGAAGGAAATAGTTGGCAAATAGGTCCAGTGACTACTGTAAAGATGGTAGGTAGCAGATTTCAAAGTGTGGTCTCCTTTCTAAGGTGCTCCTGGATGGCCTCAACCTCTTCAAAGTGAATTCTCCCTCCTTAGCTTAAAAGAAAGAAAGAGAGAGGAGAGGGGGGGGGGAAGGAGGGAGGGAAGGAGAGAGAGAGAGAGAGGAGAGAGAGAGAGAGAGAGAGAGAGAGAGAGAGAGAGAAGTGTACCATTAGCAACTATCTTTCCAGAACAATCTGACTCTAGAATTTCCTAATTTTCTGTCTATGATCACTGAGACAATCATCATGACCAAAAGCAACTTAGTGAGGAATGGATTTGGTTGGAAAGGGTCCCCGTCTATCACTGGGGACTGAAGGTAGAAACTAAAGTAGAGACCATGGAAGAATACTGTCTACTGGCTTCCCTCCCACAGTTTGTTGTTTGTTTGTTTGTTTGTTTTTAAACAATTATTTTTTTATGTATATGAGTACACTGTCTCTGTCTTCAGACACACTAGAAGAGTGCATTGGATCCCATTACAGATGGTTGTGAGCTACCATGTGAGTGCTGGGAATTGAACTCAGGGCCTCTGGAAGAGTAGTCAGTACTTTTAACCGCTGAGCCATCTTTCTGGCCACTGAGCTTTTTGAAAATACAACTCAGGACCATCTTCCCAGAGGTAGTACTGCCCACAGCAGAAGGATCTGAGCCTTCCTGTATCAACTGTTAATCAAGAAAGTGTCCCCATAGAATTACCTAGAGGCCAATCCAGCAGAGTCAATTACTCAACTGAGGTTCCCTCTTCCCATATGACCCTGGCTTGTATCAACTTGACCAAAGTAAAAATAGTACTAAGCAGCATGCCAAGTAACCCTTCATTCTGTGGGCACAGGTAGCACAGATGAAGAGAGAGTAGGAGGCAAGAGTAAGGCGGTGACTGAGTGCAGACATCAGTAATGGGCCACTTGGGGTCGCCACCCATGGGAACTCCAGTTAGCTCCCACCGTACCAGGAGTCCTGGTCTCCTTCTTTGCAAAGGGGAACTAATAAGGAAGAATTCCTTAGTTTATTGTTGAGCTGTACTGAAATTTTTGCGTGTAAATTCCTTAGCCTAGTATCTACTGACTGACAAGGACTCCATAGACTGTAAACATTACAGTCGGCAGTTTGGTATAAGAAATGTCAGTGCAATTATCCGAAAGACATCATGTAGCAGATTAAAAGATTTTTACTTTTGCAACTTGTTGCCTCTCTTTGAATTTCTCGAAGGAAAAAGAATGGAGGGAAGACATGACCCCATGTGTCTTAGTTAGGGTTTTACTGCTGTGAACGAACACCTTGACCAAGGCAAGTCTTATAAAGGACATCATTTAATTGGGGCTGCCTTACAGGTTCAGAGGTTCAGTCCATTATCGATCAAGGAGGGAGCATGGCAGCATCCAGGCAGGCCGGGTGCAGGCAGAGCTGAGAGTTCTACATCTTCATCTGAAGGCTGCTAGTGGCAGACTGACGTAGTTAGCTAGGATGAGGATCTTTTGTTTGGATTTTCGAGACAGGGTTTCTCTGTGTAGCCCTGGCTGTCCTGGAACTCACTCTGTAGATCAGACTGGCTTCAAACTCAGAAATCTGCCTGCCCCTGCCTCCCAAGTGCTGGGATTAAAGGTATGCGCCACCACTGTGCGATTTAGGATGAGGGTCTTAAGCCCAAGCCCACACTGACACACATACTCCAACAAGGTCACACCTAATAGTGCCACTCCCTGGGCCAAGCATATACAAACCATCACACCAGGGAATGTGCACAGGAGACAACAAATGCAAGAGCAACTGGAACACATGCCTTTAGGGGTAATGTGTATGTGTGTAAATTAATTAATATCACTGTGATTTATTTATTGGGCCCTGAACAACTACTGGGGGATTACCTCAATCTAATTCTCTAACACCAGGCTGGCTATTTCTCCAACAATGCTCCCCAAATTCTTGCTGTTTGAATCTTCCCGGGTTATTTCTGCTCCAGGAACCCGATGTCCTGGGGAAGCATTTCACTCTGGCATGCACTGCATGCCCATCATGGCTGATGGAGACCTCCTGTTCTGAGTTTCTTCTCTTTCTCTTCTCTCCTTCCCTTTTCACCCCTACCTGCAATCCCCAGCAGGTAACTGAAAATCTACCTCTACTCCTCCAGTAATTGGCTATAGCTATTTTATTTAACCAATAGTTTTACATTGAGGACCAAGGTTTACCCCAAAATGCTGGTGTATATGAGAATTAGTTTATCTTGGGACAATCAAATCTTGGGACATAGAATTTAGCATTTGAATACATAACAGCACCAGACTCCAGCATAAGTGTACCTCTATAACCTCCCATAGTAGTATCCTCCTAGTACTTGAACATGGCAGTACCTGCTTGTAATTCTAGCCCTTGGAGGCTGAGTCAGAACAACTGTGAGTCTAAGGTCAGCCTGGGCTATATAACAAACCATGTGTCATAAAATAAGACAAAACAAAACAAAAACAAAAGAAGCCCTCTGAGCTGGAAACCTAGGAATGGCTATTTGACAGCAGGGTGAGAAGAAAGTGCACTCCAGTTCTGAATTGGCTGGGTGAAACTCTCCTCTCCTAGTACATGCCCGCATGACTATAGCTTCCTCACCTGTAAAGTGGCAATAATTACACAATTACACGGCATGGAATTGCTATGCTGTTGAAATAAACACCACATGTAAAATCTTGAGCCTGGATTTGGCATGTCATAAGGGCTCTACAGATGTTAGAATTATCAAACACAAGGAAATCAAGACTCCAGAAACCTAAGTCACTTGCCTCGGGTCACACGGTTAGTAATTAGCAAAATTTAAACTCTAGTCTTTCCAAATCCAAAGCACATGTGTTTTGTTTTTACCACACCATTCCATTATTTACACTCATTTATTGCCCTTAGGACTACATTAATCTCAAATTTGAGTCAAGCAGTTCTCAGGCATAATTGAAGAACAGCAAGAAACCATGCTGCGGCCCACTATGGCAGTGGTGTCCAGTAATTTCTCTAGACCAGTTCCACCAGGATCCTTAAGATATCTCT
Organism: Mastomys natalensis; assembly: GCA_021653895.1. Taxonomy (NCBI): domain Eukaryota; kingdom Metazoa; phylum Chordata; class Mammalia; order Rodentia; family Muridae; genus Mastomys; species Mastomys natalensis. Next base: position 942,315 of record JAJTUV010000035.1, read on the forward strand.
CCTGTGAGGAGTGAGAGATGGTGGGGTATTGATCTGGGAGGCTCTTCAGGGAGGATTCGGTAGCAGGATACTTATCTGCTACATTGTATATGCAGTGGGGCTCGATGATTGGGCAGTAGAAGAGGAGGTGGAGGTGGAACTGGGAGAAGGAAAGAGGAAGGGGAGGAGAAAGGAAGAGAACTAGCAACCACGGAGGAGGATAGATGGGTCGAAAGCAGTCCTGGGTAGCAACTTATTTCAAAGGTTAGATATTCTAATTATGTGGGCATCTTGTTAGTTGAACATTTCTAAATATATAAATCCATTGGATAATCTTTAAGCATTAAAAGTTTCATTCTACCGGGTACCTGGAGTATGGAAGATATTATCAGGGGCTCAGCCAAGCCTTGTGGGGACACTGTGGTATATTGGCAGAGCCAGCCACCAAACTGGCGTCATGGGTCTAGTTGTGGTGGGCATGGCTTTTGGTCCCTTCTAGTGGGGAACATGGCGACTAAACAGAGCTACCCCATCCTATTAGATAGCCAGCTCCATATCAAATCTAAACAGGATTCCCTAAGTTTTGTCACTTTACATTCACACAAACCTTGAGGAAGGGAAATATTAATTATTCCCATTTGATGAGGAGGAAACTAAGATTTGAAGAGCGAGTTTCTAAGTTAGTGTTGCTATTGCAATGAAGAGACACAGACCACAGCAAATCTCATAAAGGAAAGCATTTAATGGGGGTTAGCTTCCATTTCATGGATTTAGTTCATTATTATCATAGTGCGAAGCATGGCAGCAGTGTGCAGGCAGACACGGTGCTGGAGGAGACCTAAGAGTTCCACATCTGGATCAGCAGCCTTAGCAGGAAGAGAGAGCGACACAGGATTAACTTGAGTTTCTGAAACCTCAAATCGCACCTCCAGTGACACATTTCCTCCAACAAGGCCACACATTCAATAATGTCATTCCCTATGAGACTATGCTGGCCATTTTCATTCAAACCACCACAGTGAGTTGTCAAGATCACAGAGGTGGAAGATGGTAGGTCTTCTGAGAGGTAAGTCAAGTGGGAAAGAAGCTTTACACTGAATAGCACAATATCTAAAATATATTCATACATATATACATGGGTACATGTGAGTACACTCATATGTGTACATAAACATGCATATGTATATATGTCACTATAAAAAGATAAACATATATACTTTGGTTCAGATCATGAGAAAAATAGATGCATAATATTTTTTTTAAAAGCTCAAAACAAAGTTGTAAAGGAACAAAGAGAAAAGTTATCCACAGCACTCAGAGGCCAGAGGGGTAAGGTCTCCTAGGACTACAATTACAAGTTGCTATGAGCTCCTTAGTGTGGGTGCTGGGAACCAAACTCAGGTCTTCTGCAAGAGCAGTACATGCTCTTAATCTCTGAGCCATCTCTTCAGCTTCTATAGATACTACTTTAATATATTATTTCTTACAAGAAAAAGGTAAACAAGGGCAAATAAGTTGAGAGATCAAGTTTATTATTTTAATTTAAAAAATTATTTTATGTATATAAATGTTTTGCCTGCATGTACTCTATGAACCCTGTGTGTGAAGTGCCTTTGAGAGGCCTGAAGAGGACACCAGCTGCCCTGGGACTGGAGTTAAAGATGGTTGTGAGTCTACATGTGAATGCTAGGAACCAACAGAACCCGGGTCTTCTGGAAGAGCAGTTGGTGCTCTTAATGACCAGAATCAAATCTGTGTTTACAATAAATCTTGTTTTCATCTGCAGCAAAGTGAAGATGGGTGTCCATGGTAAACTAAAGGATACTGAATGGCATGTCCTTCTTTGGCTTGGACATGGCCAGGCCTGCATTTGAGCATCCTGTGTTATATGGGGCCATGCTGTAGACACAAAACACAGGAAATGAACCAAATCCCCCTAGAGCAGCCTAAGTCATGTTCCACCTCCAGTTTTTGGCCATTTTAGCTGGCTCCACAGAAACTTTATCTATGAAGCTGGGCAGCAGGCCTGGTTTCTCTATGGCTCTCAGAAACTTATTTGACTAGCCATGACTTAGTAGAAGATAGTAGCTGAATTGTCTTTGCCGGAAGAACTCATGCTGAAGGTAGGAAGGGAGAGAAAGGAGAGGGGAGCCTCTCTGACGGGTCAAGTAAACTCTAAACATAGCTTTGGGTTTTCAGAACTTGTGACCCTCATGGGTCCTAAAGAGATGCCAGAGGAGGCTCCAGCTACAGAGACACTAATGCTTGGAAGCTGGCTTTGGGCTTTCCTATTTATATATTTAAAGACCAGGTCTGTGTTTTGACAACTGAACTTGCTAATAGCCAGCCACTGGAGTTGCAGCTTCCAGCTCTGTTTGTTTTAAATAAGGAGATTCCACCAGTAAGTGTGGGAGGAGCTGCAAATGACTTCCTCTGGCTGGGAGCGGCTGCTTATTTTTTCCTACAGCCGGCCAAGCTGATGTACAGACTACACTCAAAGCTTGCGTCTGAGAAGGCAGCCCGAGGGACTCCTTGATCTGTGTATTTATGTAAGATGTGTGGCTAAGTGGGTGTCAAGTATCAAAATACATAGGTAACCATGGGCAAAAGCTCAAATATACCATCTTATACTTTTCTTTATTAAATTATCTGACAAGCCTTTGCTGAGAGCACAGGGAGAAATATGCTATTTCTAAGACCTGCTATGATTCTGGAAAGAGATTCCCCCTTCCTCCCTTTGGTGTGTGTGTGTGTGTGTGTGTGGTGTGTGTATGTGTAAATAACATACAATATACATACATTAAAAACTCCTAATTATTCAAATTACCCACAGTTTTAGATGGTGGATATGCTTAGCGACATGTATTACACCTGCAAAACCACCAAGAGCCAAGTAGAACGAAATTGGCTTGTGTTAAGAATCCCTTAGATCTGTGTGACTTTCAACTTTCCTAATGCTACAACCATATTAATACAGTTCCTCGTGTTGTGGTGACCCTCAACCATAAAATTATCTCTTTCAAAACTGTAATTTTGTTACTCCTATGAATTGTAATGTAAATAGCTTGTGTTTTTCCAATGGTCTTAGGTGACCCCTGTGAAAGGGTCCTTCAACCCTGAAGGGGTCATGACCCGAAAGTTGAAAACCACGATGTAAAGGCTACCAGGAAGAGAACCAATGCTCACATTAGCGCCACTACCTGAAAGAGTTGCATCAGCATGTTTTAAAAAAAAGATGGAGTAGGAGCCACAGGTTTAGAAAGGCTAGAGAGTGAATTATGGGAGGGAGGAAGCAACAGAGAGGCCACAGGTGAAATAACTGAGAGGAGAGAGAGACAGAGACACAGAGACACTATGTTCATCTGGGGAACCAAACACTACACTTTGATTAATATTTTTAAAAATCAACACTCAAAATTGTTCAGTGTTTTTAAAAACCAATCTTTTGCTGCATTGAGGGTGGGCAAGACATCCCATATTTAAATGAATTCCAGGAGATAACCTCTTACCCAGGAGACTGTTCAGCGAACCCCTTGGGATCTACACATCAAGCTGCACCTTTTACTTCTGTGCTAGGGACCCACTAAGGGACATGGCCTGTCCCTCACAGTTTCCCTCCTGCCGAGTTGCCACATGTGGAAATAAGTGCTCACTGCCACATATCACTCTTCTTCTTTACTGAAGCTTGTTTCATTAGAGGCAAGAAAACCAAGAGCTGAATTCACTGAGACATGGGTAAGTTTACCAGTAGGTGGCAATAGAGGTAATTAGGTCTCCCAAAACATCAAACTTGAATTAGTTCCTAAGGCAGATTGTAGAGATGGCAACCTTCAAAACTCAGTCAAGTCTCAAGGTAAACTTTACTTTGTCCAGTTCTCATCCTGCGGATAGAAGTCTTTAAACCAGGATGCTATCTATAGGCAGAAACAAGCTCTTCCCCCAGTTCTATAGTGGGGTTCTGAATGCACAGCACTTCCTTATTCTGAGAAAGGGTCTCACTAAGGTTACCCAGGACAGCCTTAACTTTATAAAGTAGTTGAAGCTGACCTTGAACTTGTGATTCTCCTGCCTTAGTGTTCCATGTAGCAGGGATATAGGCCTGAATCAACAAGGTCCAGCTATGCTTTTGATTTTTAAAAATTATAAAAAACTAAGCTGCCTATCGTGTTTTGTTCTCTAAAATTGGAAGCTCTTAAGTTTGACATTTTGGGTTGAAAAAAAATTGTAAGTATAGTCTTACACCACACGTAGTTCTATGTATTATATGTATATTTATATGTATATATGCATAGGAAAATTATATATAGTTCCTCAAATTAGGTATTGGTGAAAGGAAGGTAAAATAAACTATGCCCCTTGGTTTTCAATGAGTTTGTCAATTGCTTGTAGTCTTTGTTGAGTAATTAGGGATTACTTTTTAATATCTATGATGATACTCATCTGCTTTTCTCCTTAGATCTATTGACAGAGCAAAACAGTGTCATTTTTTTAAAGTATGGGTCTGCCACCCACCCAACATGTTCATCAGCAGCTGCATCTATCTGTATGATCTTTCTTGTTACCCAACTTTACTTCCCCTAGCGCCCTTCCATGAGCAGCGACAAAGATGATCAGGCTGATTTGTTTGTTTTAATTCTCTTGAATTCCTTTTCATATAACTTTATATAGTATCTATCTTCAAAAATATTTTTAAAGATTTATTGACTTATTATTTTCTGTGTATGGGAGTTTTGCCTACATGTATGTATGTGCACCATGTACAAACAGCGCCTTCAAAGGATGAGAAAAAGCAATCAAATCTTCTGGAACTGGAGTTACAAACAGTTGGGAGCTTCCATGTGGGTGCTGGAATCTAACCTAGGTCCTCTGGAAGTACGACCAGTGCAACATCTCTCCAGCCCCCAAATATATGTTCTTTAACTTTAAAAAAAAATGATTATTTGTGAATTTCAATCATGCATCCCATTCCTACTTATCTCCCCATCTCTCCTATTACTCTCTGCCTTTGCAACCTCCCCCCCCCAAAGAAAACAAAAACAATAATTTTATAGTGGAAGTTTCAGTGTGTCATGGTGTGTCACCCAGTGTACCCTTTTGTATAAACAGGTCTTGGAGAGTCAAGCCTTTTGTCTGGTTAGGTTTGGAGGCTTCTTCTTGTGTTTCAATTTTCTAAAGTTCTGCTGAGAATTCCCAGGCTGACTTCCTTCACTGTCCTGATCCCAGCCTTTTCATTTCTCTTCTCTCTCACAATTCCCTTCTTTCTGCTTACACTGCCCATTGCTTTGCCTGTTATCTTCTCTCTAGTGTTTTTCCACTGGAACCCTCAGGGTAGAAACTCTAGCTGCTTTAAACTCCTAGTCTACCAACTCTGACATTCTTGCCATATCTTTAGCTTTTTCTGGTACGTTCTCTGTCTAGTGGAGCTGCACACGCCCCTTGCTTTTTAGCATGCCTTGTAAATTTTTGGTTGAGAGACAAGACGTACTGGGTAAAAGCAACTGCAGTCACAGGCCTTTGGTAATGTGGGGGTAAGCTGTGGAAGGAATTCCTTCCATATGTCTGTGCTGAGACTGTCTTTCCAAGAGGGCCTGCTGACTTCAGCAAAGCTCCTTGCCACTGGCAGGTGGGACAGAGAAGGTCTGCAGTTAGGTATATCCTTTCTTCCAGGTTGATAGAGCTCTGAGAACATTCCTGGAGATTATACATGGAACCGCACGTGTTTTCTGGGAGGGGGGCAGGGGACACTTGTTAAGAACAGAATGTTCTAATTTATTTCAAAATCATTTTTTCCCATCCCAAACTTGGCTGTGAAGAATTTGATATTCCTTCTAAAGGTGAAATTCACTCACACACACACACACACACACACACACACACACTACAAGCACTTCCTTCCTACCCCTCTTGACGATTCCACTGATGTTTGCAGGGTCAACTAGTCCATGCTAAGTCTCCAGAACTCATATGTATAGTTCAGGCTTTGCTATCCTGGCACTGGGTCCTGTAGCAGGAATTTCCCTGCCCAATCTATCTTAAATAGTAGTGCAGCAGGAGGCCTATGATTGGACAGGGAAAAGGGTGGCAGGAGCTAAGAATAGCAGAGAGGGGGACTGAGGGGAGAGAGGTGGAAGGTGAAAATGGAAGTGGACATGAACCCACATGGCTTTAGTAGTCTCAGGTAGTATCATATCAAAAGGTTAGGATAATTAGGATAACTTGTCTAAATTGCATGGGCATCTTGTATATTGAGATTTTATTGATATATAAATCTGACTGGTTAACTATAAGCTTTAAGCTTTGACTTACCGGGTTACTGGGTATTGTGATATCTAACCCGAAGTTGGCAGTGGGCAGAAGCAGAGACCACACCAATGTCTCAGGGGCCCCCTGGCCAGCGGGACTGAGACTGCCAGCTGATGCTGGACTTAGTTCGGGAACATGGCAGCTGAGCCAGAAGCCAGCTGGACATCTTTTTTAATACACCCACTACAGGGTCCCACATACATAGTGTTTGTTCTGTGAAGTTGAGATTTCCCCATATCTTCTCATCTTCTCTTGCATTTGGAGGGAAGTGGTCACCCCAACCATCTCAACTCTCTGCCAGAGTGGAGAAGAGTTGCTGATTTTCCAATCTGATTAAATTTAAAGTGTATAACATAACAGTTTGATATGCGTGTACATAATGAAATGATTATTACAATCAAGTAAATTAGCTTTCTACCACCACCCATTATTATCTACCCTGTACTAGGTGCTGGATGAGTGCTAAAATAGCCAAGATCTACTGACTTGGTTTCTCTTCCTATTGCCATGATAAAAAACACTTGACAAAAGCAACCTCATGAATAAAGGGTTCGTTTTGGTCCACAGGTCAAGGTACAGTCCATCATGGTTAGAAAGTCAAGGCAGGAAGTGCTTGATCGCTGCTCTGTACACATCCACAATCAGGAAGCCTTGAATGAATGCACAGTCAAGATAATCCCCCTTCAAGCATGCCCAGAGATTAAATATGTAGGTGATTCTGAATTTGGTCATGTTCGTACTAACACTAACCATCATGTCTATATTCGGCAAGTTTTCAGTGTAGACTATAACAGTGTACTTGCCTTCCTCATGCTCATCGAGCAATAGCCCTCTAGACTGACCCACATAATGGTAAATTTGTGTCTTGACCTTCCTCTTCTTTTTCTCCCCGTTCCTGTCTCTGATAACTACCATTTAACCTTCCGTGACTTCTTTGAATGGGAGCCTTCTAAGCTCCTCCCGTGTCAGGTTGAAACTCTAAGTTCTATGTTAATTTTTTTATTAGTTTTTATTATAGTTATTATTTTAAAAATAAGTTTAAAGGCAATAATTAGTTCATTCTTACAAAACTTAGGATTGACAAATCAGGATGAGTCTAAAGGGACAGTTGAGAGTCTTCTGACACCTGAAAGTGTTATCCATGTCATTCTTGGCCACATAGCAGTCTAGAAGCTGAGCAGACACTGGATTTGGAAAGCCTGACTCTCATTCACATGTGCAGACCACACTATTATTGTTAGACCACTAACAGCTAAAACAGATAAAGGTGCATGAAAACAGTCACTTGTGACTGCCAAACATGGCCTCTTGTGTATGATCAATTAAGCACAGGATCCAAAACCCAAGCCTCTTGAATATGCATCATCCTGAGAGCCCAGTCTTCAGAGGCTGTATACCAACATGCAATGCTCCAACCATCTTTGGTGGCCGTAAAAGTTATTCTACATTGCATTTGTAAGGCCCTTTCCAGTGTTTGGAACACTTTTATGTGTTTCTCAGATGTGGCTCTTAGGTATAAAAGGAGACTGTAAAATTACTATCTTTTGCATTTTAAAAACTCGGTCCTTCAAGAAATCAGCTACACACTGGGTGCTGACCCTACTTTAATGAGTGTGGGGAAGTGAAGTCTGGTCTCCAAATGAAAACAGGAGGTGATCTTGGTGATCAGAGCCAGGTAGGATACCTAGGATTACCTTGACAAGGGCAAGGGGGAGAAGCAGCTTAGGTAAAGGTCCTGTGTGCCTCCTGGCTACCCATAGAAAGAAAGATCCAGCTTATGATTGCACTCCATTAAGCAAATTCTTAGGTTTATTATTTTTGCCCTGTATCTGGCACTCAGTGTGGTATGTAGAAGGCATCCTGTATATCCTAGGCAAGAATGAATGAATGACTTACTACTACTTCAGAACACTGTAGAAAGTGATCCTGCAATAGGTATGAAATTATGTAATGACTTTCTCTTCTGGAGGTTCCAAATTGGTCCCCAAGAAACTTTAAATTGTCAGACATGAGAATATGCTCTGTTTGAGTTTCTTATGGTTTTAAAGTCTCTGTGAAAAATCTAGTCATTCCCAGAGAATGATTCTGGCTTATTACAGTGGTGCAAAGGAGGACTGGGAAGTGGGCAGCCATATGCCAAGTCAGAGAATGAACTTCTTATTCAAAGTCTATTGCAGGGGAAAGGCAGCAGCTACTACAAAGATAAGCAAGCAAAGATGCCTTCTCATCAGGTTATATAAATTTAGCTGAAGTTTTAGTCAGAATACCTACTGAAAGGATGGATCAAATTGATTATTGCTATAATTTCAATACAGGTTGTTTCCCCTAAAAGGCTGCTATGTCATATGTTTGGTTTGTATAGTAGTTATTTTGAGATGAGCTGGACCTTGAAGAGATTCGATATAATGCAAAATAGCTAGGTCATCACAAGACAGCCCTTAGAAAACATTAAGATAGTGCTCTGATGAGAAAGGGTACTCGTAAAAGAGCAAGACTGGCCCTGTCTTACTTTCTGGCTCTGTGTCACCATATGATCTCCCTCTCTGTCACTGTGACATCTCCTGCCATGAAGAATAAGACTGTCCAATCTTAGGCTTTCAGCCTCTCAACAGCTATGCAATAAATAAACTCTTTTGCTTATGAAATACCCAGCCTCAATTATTTTGTTTTAGCAATGAAAAACAGATTAATACAATTGCCCACTCATAATGATTTAAGAAATCAGTATCTTGTAAGAAGGAAGAAAGGCTTTTATCATACGGATTGTCTATGAAGATTGGACTCAATTAGGCAGTAGGGAAGAAATGCCCAAAGAAGGTAGTATCAGGGCTGGAGTGGCTGGGATGCTGCACAAGTTGAGGGTGAAAAATAGAGTAAGGAAGAGTTTGCCTACTTTGCAATTTATCCTGAAGCCTTGGGATGATGTTGAGAACTTTCTCAGAGCTAGAAGACTTTTTTGTTGCCAACACCCAAACTGGGATGTCAGGACTTGTTTATAAACTGAAAATAGTTTACTGCATCTTAGCACAGGCTTCCCAGTCTAGGCTAGTCTAGACTCTTTGGGTTCAAGTCAAGTCTCCTTATTCCTCTCTCCAGAAGTAGGGAGGCAATAAAAACTCTGTCTGTACTGTCTTCTCCTAAGGTCTTCCTATATCAGCTGGTCATTGCCAACATGTAGAATCATGAGAGTACAGTCACCTACACACAATTAACTCTTTCCTGTCCAATTTGATCCCATAATATAATTCCAGTATGATTCTACAATTTCTCTGTCAGAAGATTCCTATAACAATTCCGCAAATAATGGCAGCTGGCTATCTCCTCAGTATCTACTTCAGTGGTTCTTAACTTTCCTAATGCTGCGACCCTTAATACAGTTCCTCATGTTGTGGTAACTCCCTAACCATAAAATTATTTTTGTTGCCGGGCGGTGGTGGCGCACGCCTTTAATCCCAGCACTTGGGAGGCAGAGGCAGGCGGATTTCTGAGTTTGAGGCCAGCCTGATCTACAGAGTGAGTTCCAGGACAGCCAGGACTACACAGAGAAATCCTGTCTCAAAAAAAAAATTATTTTTGTTGCTACTTTATAATTGTAATTTTGTTATTGTTATGAATCATAATGTAAATATGTTTTATGACCCTCCAAGGGGCTTCAACCCACACAGGTTGAGAACCACTGATCTAGAACGGTAACAAACAGTATCCTAACAGGAAGGCAGGACAGGCACTACCTGCTGTCAGGTGAGCTAGAGGATTATGATGACCTCAAGTCAAGAAAGGCATCACAAAGAAGGGGACAAAGCTCGAAGAAAGACTAGAACCCAATTACCCAATGAGACAGCAAGGGACCTTTAAGCTGGATAAAGGAATATTCAAGAGCATGGGGAAGCCAATGTGTGGAAAAGCCAGTCTAGATAAATTTGTTGAGAAAGACAACCTTCCACAGCTCTCTATCTGCATCCCTCATTCCAGTCCTGCCCATGACTGTGAGTCTCCAGACAGGGGTAACTATTCCATGGTTAGGCTAGTACATTAGAATATGTGTGCATTGATAAGGCTCAGCTGCCAAGTATGTGACATAGCCTCCCGTGAGTGTTCAGACCTAATGGAGAGAAGCTGCCTGGATTAACTAAATAGTTAACTGGTTCAATCACTGTACAAAAATTATACTTATCTCTAGCCCCCAAATCTACAACTGTTCATGGTTTTCCACATCTGAGGGACAGTGAGATCATGGTTCTTTAAATCATCCTACATGCAGATTAGAGTAGCCCTGGAGTTCCCTGTGCTGTGGTGGGTTGTCTTGGCAGTCAAGCCTCTTCAGGGCCTATGTTAGTACCAGGAAAACAAAACAAAGCAAAACAAAACCACAACAAAATAAAAATAAACAACAACAAATCACATAAATGTAAGGCACAGTCCTTTATGATCCATATAAGTATTTTGGACCTTCAAATTTTCTAATTCTAGAATTTTGACAACTTTTGCTCAGATTGATAGAATCTGTGAACCTTTCTCCATTTGCTACGCATCTGTAAGGGATGGTTCTGACGCTTTGATCGGGAATCTGTGTGTGAACACTGAAGGTCCTATTCCCCAACTGGTTCTTGATCAATCAATAAAAATGCTAGCGGCCAATGACTGGGCAGAAGAGGCAGTACTTTCAGGTTCCCACAGGTAAGATAGTAGATGCAGGATTGAGGAAAAAGAGTCACTATGCTTCAGAGAGAGAGAGTTACCAGCCATGTGAGATCTCAGGTGGAGTAGCCATTGGCCACTTCCCCAACTGGGCCCAAAGGTAACTGAGCAACCAAACTGAGAGCAGAATTAGAGGTGTTAAACAGGGAGTGAAGGTAAGGGCATGTTAGCCACAGGAGGTCTAGAAGTGCCCAGCCATTGAGCTAAAAAGCATATTAAAAATAAATGTGTGTGTGTGTGTGTGTGTGTGTGTGTGTGTGTGTGTCTTTCATCCACGTGTCCAGGGAACCAGGACAGAGGCTGGTAGCTCAGTCTGCCTGGAGCTTAAAGCAGGGTAGTAAAACCTACATGCTACACCCATCAGTGGATGTTCCCTGGGCAGTTAGGAGAAAAACAACTAATAACCAAAGTCTACATTCAAATCCTCAATGTTTCTTACACACACTAGTCATAATGGGCAGTAAAGATTCCAGACAGTAGTTAAGGTAAAAACAAAAAATACTTATACACAGAAAATACCTTTTTAATCTAACAAATATTTTTTTAAGAACCTGTAAAGGCTGAAGAAAATTATTTTTCTTCTGCTATACCTTCTTTCAACAAAAGTGGCATTGCTTATTGGGTGTTTTCCTTTAGCTTAGTAGGAGACAAGGTTACAGATTTTTACTAGAAGGACCATGCTTCTAAAGTAAATGGCGATTTATTTAAACAGAAATCGTCTCAACAATGAGGCTTTCCTGGAAACCAAAGCCAAAGGGGACAAACAGGAGGACAGAGTCACATCCTGAACTAAGCTCAGCCAATATCACTTCTCACTGAGCAGAAAGACGGGCAAGCCAGCTGGTGTGTGCTCTTTCTCTCTCCATCAGTCTCTCAATCTCTTAATTTCTCTCTCTCAAAATTTCTCTCCTCCCTCCCTCCCCCTTCCTCCTTCCCTCCCTCTGTCCCTCCTTCCCTCCCTCCCTCCAAACGGATAACATGGCTTTCACACCAGTTAGTTGTATAAGGGACTTGACTCCAGGTTTCACTGGTGTGTTCCCTCCAACTCACACAAGTTCCTAGGCCAAGAACTAGAAATGCCAGCTGGGACTGGACACCCCGAAGACTTCAACCCCAGGACAATTCTGCCTCCAGAAATCGCCTGGTTTTTGCCTTTTGGCTTTCTAAATGTCTGCTCCTGCTTCCAGCCCTAATCATCATACTTTTTCCACTTTTGAACCTCGTCCTGACTTTAGTGTTCTTTACACAATTCTTGGATGAAGCTTTTGGTCTGGAGACCTTGAACCGAAGAAAGCACAGATTTATGGGAAAGGGTCATGGAAAATCTCGCGTACACACATCTTCACAGCAGCCAGTGGACCTGTGGGAGAGAAAGCGCCCTGCCCCCTAAGGATCAGCCCTGAGTTTGTTCCAGCTCCAGGCTCTCAGCCACTCCCTCCTCTCCACTTGGCCAACATTTTCATCTTTCCATCTCCAGCCCTCCCTCCCTCATCAACCCCTGTTTATTCACCTTTTCCATTCCCTTGTCTCATTTTCTCGTTCTTTGTGATTGCCCCACTCCCTCACGCTCATATCCCCTCACGGATCGGCTTTCTGTTGGAGCCTGTTCTGATGGCCTCTTTCCAAGAGCAGCAGGTTTGAATCAGCTCCAGTTTGAAAGGAAGGCAGGAGGTGGGGGCGGAGCAAGGCTGCCGGGAGAGCAGAAATCTCATGCCTAATGTCCAGGGAGCACAGCCCTCCCCTGCCTCCAGTAGGGCTCCAGGACACACGAATTTTTTTCTCTCCCTATCTTTTCCTTCCAGACATACACATGAAAAGACCTTAAAAAAAAAAAAAATCTCCCGCAAACAAACAAACAAAATTTCCCACCCCCAACCAAGCATCTGGTTCCCATTAGATGTTACAAGCCCTATAAATATTCTTTTTTTTTTTCTCACTTATCTCTTATTATTTTTCCTTTCCCTTTCTCGTGTTCCTGCCTCAGGATCCCCTCCTGGGAGGAAGCCTAAATTAAGAAGGTAGGGACTGCCAAAGTTTGAATGTAGCATCCTTTCGTGGCCCCAGGATTCTGGCAGAGCAGAACCTAGGAATGATGGTGTTGGGTTTGTCCAGTTGTAGCGCTGCATACCCGAAGGCTGAACCCCACCACCACCACCCCCCTTCCCGCTAGGACAACTGCAGAGCTGAGCCTGGCCTGAGTTCCCTTCTAAGTCTGCCTGGTCTTAATGTTGTGCTGAGCACTGGATGTTGTGTGGTGTGTTCAGGATGAGAGTTGTCCTCCTAGGGTTCGGGTCACAGCTCCTTTGTACAATGTCAACCTGACATCAGACGAGTTACACAACCTCCCTCGTTAGAACAACTGTGCTGATATCACCCTCCTCAAATGATGGTTGGGCCTGTGAAAACGAGGCAAGGGATAGAAACAAAAACACGAAAACACTTGGCTTGAGGCCTGAAAATGGCATGTAGCCACCTCTGCTCTCACCACTACTTGTAGGATTTACCATAGAGGAACCCAGCCCTCTTGCTGCAGGCCCTTAGATACCATCTAAGCCGTTAACTGAGCAATCTGGGGTGAGGCCTGAGTACCCAAAGTCTGAGTCAAGAAGTGATTGCTTCTTATTCTTCCCTCTAGCCCACTTTAGGATGGAGATGAGGAAAGAATGAAGATAAAAATCCCTGAATTAGAACACTGTTTACAATAGTCAAACGTTCTTATAAACCCAGCAGCAAGAAGCTATGTCATTTGAGCCAGTGACCCCAGAGCTATAGAGTTCTAAGCGTATCAGGCTAAGTCCTAGTGTCTAAGCCGCTGTGCTCAGACTGTCTGGGGCTCCACAGTCCTGCTTCTCCTCGTCCTAGCCATGGGGAAGAGCTGACTTCATGAGCTTCCTTGCCTCTCCTCTGAGGACAGCAATGGTGCTGACTGCATAGGGTTGTTATAAGGACTGATTGAACTCAGGTAGTTTGCTTGACAATCCCTGGCACAGGAACTGTGCAGTAAGTATAGCACAGGTATGTGTTAGCTGCCCTCATTTCTCCATGTGGGCCTTGTCCAAACAGGTATAGACAACAATCCAGCCACAACTGGCTCAAGAAGTCTGGCCACTTTGGTGGCTCATTAAAGAACCTGGAAATACCTCGACTGGTCTTCCCATAGGGATGATCATTTAGGAGACAGTGCATAAGAGTTGCTGAGTTGTTCTCCCTGAGGCTCAGCCATCCCCAAACTCCAACACCTTCCCTTTGCTGTGACTGGAGTCTTCCTTTTGAAGTGCAGCCCAGACAAGCAACATCAGTGACTACCACAAATACAGCCAGTCTCCTGGGTTCCTGGAGAGGACTGTGCTCATTCAACCATCTTTTGGGCTGAGAGTTTGAGTAGTCTTTGGCCCCCTAACACAAAGGAACATATAGTGCCCAATCCCAAAACCTAAGCTCCACATGACTGGACTCCCTGAATTCTACACAGAGGCTCATCTTAACCAGGAGCGCTAGATAAAGTGACTCCTCATCCCCCAGTATTTGCTTTTCATTTCTTTGTCCTATGAGTCAGCTTTACATTACTGTAGAGCCAGCCAGAACTGGTTCAGTCACGTCCCAGATGTGTGACGACATCAGGCAAGTTTCTTAACTTCTCTGAATTGCCACTCACTGCTCTATAAAATGGGGCTAACAGCTTTACAGCCTTGTATACACGTCACATCTCTCTCAATAGAGTTTAGCAGTGGCAACTCACTTTTATGACTGCTTATTCTCTCGTTTGCTACAATCTAATTTCGCTCCCTTTTGTTCTGTCCTTAGGGCCGTCAGAAAGCAGCTGGTCACCATCATTGCTGTGTGGAACTGCCTTCCCACGACCTGAAAACAGTTAATAACTCACTCTTCAGCTTAAACTGAAGTAACATCGGCTTTCATCTTCCTCCCAAGGTTCTCTCTGAGAATCGTGATGCTTTGCACTCTCTCTGAAGCCTGACAGGTTTCAGTGCCCAAGCATAACTAAAGTTTTTATGCATACCAGGGCAGCGGATTCTGCCGTTTAACTCATCTAATACATGCTCTACTCAGGTGCCCACTAGCGTCCGCCTTGGTTGGTTGGTTGGTTGGTTGGTTGGTTGGTTGGTTTTAAATCAACCTAATTTTATTGGCTTTTACATATCATGTTACATATTTAAAATATAAAATAGTGAAGAAAGGCCAGTGTTGGTTGGTTGCTATACAAAAAAAAAAAAAAAAACAACCTTGAAATTTAATGGGCAAGCTTTGGCCCATTTGCTGGGCAGGAGAATGAAGACCAAACTAACAGAAGGGAAATTTCTGGAGAAAAATTATAAAGAGAAAATTTTTCAAGGGATGCTTTCTGCAATCTGCACCTTCCCTGCTCTGTTCCAGTCTCTGGTGGTGACAGTGCCCTTAATGTCCGTCTGTGCTTTGCGAGGCTCCTGCTGAGTAGAGCTGGGGTAGGACAGGAAATCGCCACTCAGAAAATAAATGACCTGTCTCAGAGTCTTTTGTTAATGAGTCCAGGGCATAATAAATCAAGGTGACCCAGGCTCAAGAAACACACGCCTGCTTAAAAAAAAGTCTGAAACCTCAAAGCCCAGAGGTGAGGAGGAGGAGGGGAGGAGGGGAGAGGAGTTACAGGGAGATCTTATAAATCACACCCAGGCAAAGCCAGGGCAGATGTGATCCAGCTTCAAGAGGCAGAAGATATACGTCTGGAGCTGTGAATGGAAAAGGGTGTCTAAGCCAGAGGAAGACAGGAGACTGGGGCTGGGGGCTCAATGGACATAGCCTATCCTCTCATGCAGTGACCTGGGCTGCAGGCTCCATGTCCCACCAGTATCACCATGTCTCTCTGGGTCTACCTGTTAGCTTAGCCAAAGTCACAAATACCATATCTCTTGGGACTGCCGGAAAGAAGGTAAACACTCTTTTACCATAGAGAAGGAACAGCTTCTCCAGGCCCCACAAACAACCTGCTTTGTGTCTGAGAAAATACCTTCTTCTTCTTCTTCTTCTTCCTTTAGGGCACTGCACTGCCAGTGTGTGGGACACGGAGCACCCTGTGAAGGTTAGAACTGCTGGGGCAGATCAGGTCAGCAACAGAGCTGCCAAGGCAGGGCTCTGCTTTTTCTGTTTCCTCTCCTTGCTCTTGGCCGTTTTGGGATTTGGTCCAGCTCTGTTCATCCCAAAGCTTTCATACTCAGATGCTAACTTTTAGCTGGATGCCAGAAGAAAGACCTCCCAAGGATATAGGCTTTCCAATGAATTCCGACATATTAATCTTCTATTATAAAAGTCATCCATCCTTTTAATAAACACCCATGGATTTCTCCTAAGCACTAGTGTCTGTGTTAAGTATGAAGAAGGTTGAGGCTAGACTGTCTTTGCTTGAACTGATCTAGATACCTTAGGCAAGACCCTCCCCCTTAGACTATTCCTGACTGTAAAGTGAAATTGTAGCTTGGTTAGCTTCTAGAACTTTCCTACCCTGCTGTTGTGCAGGGTACCAGCATCTGTGTTGATGGAGCATCCTAGGGGCAGCATCTGAGGAAATGGTAGCGTCCTCTTCATTTACTAGTGCCGTGAACTAGAAAAAGAGGTAGAAGTAGAAACATTCCTGTTCAATATCATCAATCAGATTCTATGAGGTAAGAGCAAGAGTTGATACAGAATCTTTCACCTCTGTTGTGCAGGTCAGGCTAGGGAGATAGCTCAGTAGGTAAAGCGTCTGCTTCACTAGCATAAAGACCTGAGTTCAGATTCCCACACCCATGTTAAAAAAACAAACAAAACCAAAAACTGGGCACAGTGATACATGCTTATAATCACAGTACTTGGAGGTAGACAAGAAGATCTCAGAGCCTTGCTAGCTAGCCAGTCTAGCCCATTCATGAGAGAGTGAAATACCCTGTCTCAATAATACATACATGCATGCATACATACATACATACACACACACACACACACACACACACACATACACACATAACATACATACATTGTAAAAAAGCAATGGAGAAACTGGGTGGTGGTGGTGCACTCCTTTACTCCCAGCACTCGAGGCAGAGCAGGCAGAGGCAGAGGCAGAGGCAGAGGCAGAGGCAGAGGCAGAGGCAGAGGCAGAGGCAGAGGCAGAGGCAGAGGCAGAGGCAGAGGCAGAGAGAGGCAGGTGCACCTCAGAGTTCAAGGCCAGCCTGGTTACAGAAAACCTTCCAGAACAGCCAGGGCTTCACAGAGAACCCTGTCTTAGAAAAGGAAAGGAAAGGAAAGGAAAAGAAAAGAAAGGAAAAGGAAATTACTGGAAGATTACCTGGCATTTACCTCTGGTCTACATTATCACACATATGGACACACATATGTATGCATACACAACACATTCAAAAATGGAAAACAATCTATTATATGTGTCATAAGACAATTCTCAAATGTATGCGTTGCTTCATGTTCTTTTTGTCACATATTTCATATACTATGATCAATTCTTGTACAGTATCTTCCATTCTTCATGCATTTTGTATAACTCAATAATGCAATATCTCTCTCTCTATCTATCTCTCTCTCTCTCTCTCTCTCTCTCTCTCTCTCTCTCTCTCTTCTCTTCTCATGGATAAAAGCATTCCACACTCTCATCCCACAGTTTACTTACCTACTCCCAAATAATAGGACACAGACTTCAATGTTTTATATGTAATTAACAGTACTGGCGTAACCTTTCCCCTAAATCCTTCCCTTTGATCTCTCATGGATCAGCGATGTGAGTGGGAAACTCAGGTGACTCCCACCATGTAATAAAGTTGCATTTTCAGAAGAACCAACAAAGTCAGAACGTTGACATATCAGCACTTCATGACCATTTCTGCCTCCCTTCAATTCCTTTCTTTTTGCACCATAATAATTTTTATTTTGCTTTGGTAAGTTAAAAATAGTATAGTTTTTCTACTACTGTGAAGTTTTTATATTTTTGTTTATTTCATCAAGATTGGGCTGCTATCTACATGCTGAGTAATCTGTATTTTCTCCCTTGTAAATAACTTACTCATCCCTCTTGATGTAGTATTTAATGATTTTCCCAAAATATATGAAAGCTTTTATATTCTAAATTCTTAGGCACTGCTGACAGATAGGACTCAGTAGCTTCTTAATCTACCTGTTTTATCTTTGGATACATTTTTAAAGTTCTGGAGAAACTGATCCCTACCCACGGCTGGTTGACTTTCCTTCAGCAACATGTTTGGGCAGCTCATAAATATTAGAAATAGTTTTAATATCTAACCTTTTCAGCAATCATGTATTAAGCATTCACTATGGGTTTCTCATCTCATATGCTTAGAGCATTTAATAAAAGAGTCCTTATCTTCCGGTGGTAAATGCTTCTTCACATTCAGACCCTAACTGTCAGCAGTCTCCGGTATTGATGTTTGACTGCATGTTCTCAATCCTCTCCAGTGCTGTGTGAACTGCCTGGCTAACTCCAGTATTAGCACAATGTGCCAAAAACCAACTAAACAAACAAACACACAAAAAAAACACCTTTATTTTCAGTGTAGGTTTTGCCTACACGTATATCTGTAGATCACCTCATGCCCTGTGCCCTCAGAGTCCAGAAGAAGTCAGATCCACTAGAACTGGAGTTAAAGAGAGTTGTGAACCATCATGTGGACGCTGGGAATAGAACCCAGGTCCTTAGGGAAAGACGCCAATGCTCTTAACCACTGAGGCATTTCTCCAGCCCCAGCATAATGTGAGTTTAACTCAAGCAGTGCTCATTTGCTCAGCTCTTACTGGTCTCTGCGGGTACTGTAGCGGCCGTCATGTTCACTAACAGGTACTGGGCACAGTCCGCATGTGTGCCCACAATGGAACACTGTAAGACAACAGAATGACCTACTGACCCACTGATGTGCACAATACTGTGAGCGAATCTCAGGAAAACTCATGGCAAGTGAAAAAAGTAAAATAGACAGAAACATAGACAGTAAGTTTCCACATGTGTGAAATGCAGAGGCAAGTCTGAAGAGACACGTCTAGCTTTGTGGTAAATGTCCCAAAGAGAGAAAGAGATCAGTGGCTGCCTGGGGCATGGGGGAAGGGGGTGACTGTGCAGGCATAAGGATCACTTTGGGCAGAATCAAGCTACACTGTGATGAGCGGTGTGTAACTGTGCAAATTTAAAGAGAAAACATTGACTTGCCCTCTTAAAATAAGTCGATTTTATGTAGTGTAAATCAGACTTCTATAAAGTTAGTTTAAAAAATAATTTTTTTTTAAAAGTGGCTACTGAGTTCCACGTTCTCTTAAACAGAGTAAGTGTTTAAAACATGGGTGATAGTGACCATAGGGTGAGTCCAAGATCCTATGAAACACCCCACACCTAACCCAAACCTGAGACTCAGGGAAACATTTCCCAGAGAAGGAGAATTTCAGGCTGAGAAAGCAGAAGACGAAAGCACGTGAGAGGCAGTGTGCTCTGCTGATGCCCTCTTGGCTGAGCAGAGTGGGTTTCAGATGAAGTGAAGCACTGGAAAGCACTTTACAGTTACTCACTGTGGTCTACTGAGCACTTTGCTTTGCATTTAGGACAACAATGATCCTGCGGGACAGAATTACAGATGGAACCACGAAGGCCAAGAAAAGCTTGGGTACTTGTCGTGTCACACTCCTAGCAGAGCTGAGTTCCTACAAACCCTGACTCTGAGGCGCATGCTATTTCTATCACACTCGATGCGTTTCCCACTCAACAGGCGTGTACCTCTTATGGGGCTGGGATTCATTAATGAACTAATATTGGAAAGGATACAGATTTTGTTGCTCTTCTCTAAAAAAAAAAAAATCATAAAAATCTAAAATTACAAAGAGTTTTCCAAATGCTCTTTGACAAGGCCTCGGAGCCACAGCCGTTGTAATCTATCACTGTCTTGGCACCCTGCTCTATAGAAGCAAGCAGGCGTTTGAGATGTGCTGTTCTGTTTAGCTTTGGATGTGCGAGGAAAGACTTCTCTGGGCTCAAGAGAAATGAAAGGATGACTTTTCTGAAGCTTTAAAAAAATTTGAAAGGTTGCAGAAATCCTTTCCATAATACAAAACTCTACCTACAAATCATCACTAACCATTTTCCAATAGTGATTTTAAAAAGTGTCGCGAAACATTTGAGATGATATGACCCCACCAGGATCACGATGTCCTTAACAACTGCACTCTTTCTCTTGGCTTTCCTGAGACTGGGTTCCTTCCCCTACTTTGGGCCAAGTCTATCTGCCCTTTATGGGAAATTGTGAGTTGGCTTGGGTGAGGCAAAAGTACACATTCTTCCCTTGGAAGAACAGACTTGCATTCCTGGGAGTAAAATAAATTAAGCCTAGTTTCTCTGTCCATTAATTATGTGCAATAAACAACCTTCTTCTTGTCTCAGAGAAACACTGGAGACCAGCGAAAACTTCCTTCCAGACCCTGGGTGGGGGTTGGGAGGGGATCCCTTGCCCATCCAAGAGAACGCCTTTGGTCTGGGTGGACTCGGAGGACTGTGAGGAGCCAAGCTCCACTGCCAGGTGTCTGTAAGAAATCCACTAACGGAGACAGTTCTGTGATAGATCTGCCCGCCACACTGGGAGTGGGAGGCTGGCATTGCAGAAGAGCAACCATGCAAAGAAAGCCCAGTGTTAGCATGAGTCTTAGGTTATGCCAGCACCGTTTCTTTAGTGGACATGGAGTAGGAGAAAAGCAGCACCTGGTTCTGATGGTCTCAGTTGAACCAAACTTTCTGAGCTGTGCTCTGTCACCTCTCTGAGACCCAAAGGACAAAGGTATAAAGCAGAAAACTTTCAGCATGGAAATGCTCCTCCGAAGGCCTTATATGCTCGATTCTCGCTGGATGTTCGCTATTTCATTATTCTCTTCTACGTCACTGAGACAACGTGTATATTTTTATGATCTACAGTAGAGAACTCATTTGAACCGTTTCCAAGAAGCCATTGCACCTTAGGAGAAACCTACATGATTCACTTACAGCCAGTGACAAACCAATGGGGACTCCGCCCTGGGGGTTGTTAAATCACACTGCGCCTGCCTTTTCCCACAACTTTTCTTAGCCCCCAACTTTCGACTTTGAGAACAAAAAGCTACATTATTCTAGAGAGCAGAAATACAGCGTCAGCCCAGATCCTAGATGGGTCCCAGACAACGTTGCCCGGCACTAACTCTGGCTGCTGCCCCTGTAATTCATTTGTTTCTTTGTTTGTTTTTCTCTCTAGTGTTGGGGGATTAAAGCAAGGGTCTAGGGCTAGGCAAACACTATCACTGAGCTGTATCTGTATCGCCACTACATCTTGTTTAAGCCATGCCTTGTTGGGTCTTTGCTAACCCTTTACTGATAACAAACAGCCTGAGTTCAGTTCGACAGTGATCACTTAGGATGTGCCAGGAGTATGCCTGGGCTTGGGACACAAAGATGAGAGTTATAACCCTTATCTTCAAAAGGGTCACAGTGCATTTTTAAAAAGCTAACAAAAGCAAACCATTATTGTGTAATTCATATGCTCTTTTAAAAACATTTATATTTTATGCATTTATTAGGAGGGGTGTGCATGTGGTACTGCATGCAGATAACTTTAGGGGGGCCTGTTCTAGGAATCAAACTCAGGTCATCAAGTTTGGCAATACTTGCCTTTATCCAGCTTGTGTTTTCATGTGAAGATTTTGTTTTAAAATATATTGGGAGCACCAGATATGCTGGTTTCCACCTGGAATTCCAGTCCTCAGAAGGATCAGTAGTTCAAAGTGGAGGCTATAGTGAAACCCTGTCTTCAAAAAGCAATATGAGGGCTTGAGGTGTAGCTCAGTTGCTAGGCTGCTTCTTGCCTAGCATCCAGTCCCCAGCAGGGCATAAACCAGCTGTGTGGCGATGCATGCCTGTAATCCCAGAGTTCAAATGGTGGAGGCAGGAGAATCACAATTCTGGTCGTTCTCAATTATATACAGAGTTCAAGGTCAGCCTACGATGCATGAGACTGTTTAATAAAAGAGGTGTATTGGGAGCCAATATTCACAAGGAAGCAAAGATAAAGCTTAGATGGAATTTATCTCAACAAGATTCTCACACCTCCCAACACATGCTGTACCTATGTGGGCATGGCTTCTACTAACTCAGTATCCTGTGTACACATTATTGATAAAATATGCCAAGCCATGAAAATCACAGTTATTTTACCCTCCCCTAAGTGCTACTTTACACTTGTTTATTTTCTCTGGTGGGGTCAAAAGACCTCCGTGTTTCCTAAGTAAATTTCTCAAACTTTTGTCAATGTCTAATACACAGGAGAAACCCCAAGAAATCCATGGAAAAATAAACTCCATCGTGGAGTGCCATAGCAGCAAAGGACAGTTTGGTTTAAAGCACATCCAGATAGATGCTCAAGTACAAAATGGCTTTTTATTCCACTGCAGTGCTGCCTCTGCCAGGCTCCCTCTTTTCTGCGTCTCTTTTTCTGTCTCTGTCTCTGTTTCTGTCTTTGTCTCTCTCTGTGTCTCTGTGTCTTTGTGTCTCAGTCTCTCTGTCTCTATTTCTGTCTTTGTCTCTCTCTGTGTCTCTGTGTCTTTGTGTCTCAGTCTCCCTCTCTCCCTCTCTCCCTCTCTCCCTCTCTACCCCTGCCTCTTCATCACTAGTTTCCTGGGTACTTACTAGTGCTAGAGTTTTCTCACCCTTTATCTCCTTTTCCCGTATCCAATATGAATGAGGAGTATGGAATTAGAGCTGGGATGATGGCTTAGTGGGTAGATTATTTGAGGTGCTACCAAGAGGATCTGAGTGCAAAGCCCAGGCACCCACAGAAAAGCCATATCTAGAATCCCTCATTGCTGATGCTGTCTTAAAGCTCTCACACATTTGCAGCTATTAATGCATTCCTTTCTGTTAACTGTCCCTTATTCTTCCTGTGGAATTGGTAGGTCTTTTAATTCCTATTTCATGCTCCTTATGTATTATGGAGATGAATGGTTTGCCTACGGTTTAAGATGTATAAGGGCTGGAGAGATGAATCCGTGGGTGAGAGCACTTGCTGCTCTTCCGCAAGACCTAACCACGTTCAGTGCTGAGTATCCATATCAGTGGCTCGGCTCACAATCTCCTGCAGCTCCAGATCTGGGGAACTCACACCCTTTTCTGGTCGCCTTGGGTGCCTGAACTCACATACGCATATCCACAGAGGCCCACATGCAGACACAGCCATATATACATAACTCTAAGTAAAAATAAATCATTAAAAAAGAAGCACTTTCTCACACGTCATATATCCTTCACTCTGTATAGCGAGAGCTTACCTCGCAAAGATACTAGTTTCTGAATAATCAGATTTATTCCTCTTTCCACTACTGGTTGCTAGGTTCAGCTTCCTACTTGGAAAGGACATCTGATAGAACAGAAAAATGTATGTATCTTCTTGACCAGATTGTATTGATTTTCATTCAATACAATTGTTTTTTCTTATATGAGTAGTAAAGTTTAAGAACTAAGAGGATTCAAAATCAGTACAAAAGTGGGCATGATGGCCCATCCCAACAATCCCAGCACTTGGGAGGTAGAGGCAGTAGAATCAGAAGGGAATCTTGGCTAAATTGCCAGTTCTAGGCCAGCCTGAGCTCAAAACGGGGGGGGGGGGAAGAATCAATGCTAATGATGATTAGGTATGGTATGGGAAGCAATAAGAATCTAAATTCGGGCTGGAGCGATGACTCAGCGTCTAAGAGCACTGATTGCTCTTCCAGAGGTCCTGGGTTTAATCCCCAGCAACCACATGGTGGCTCACAACCATTTGAGATCCAATGTCCTCTTCTGGTGTGACTGACAGCTACAATGCTACAGTGTACTCATATAAATAAAATAAATAAATCTTAAAAAAAATAATCTAAATTCAAACACTTTCCATTTCAGGTTAGCTTGCTGGACAGGAGCCCTGGGATTTTTCTACCACTGTCTATAGGATTCCAATGGCCAATGAGCATTCTCAAAGTACTACAAGTAGGAGACTGAAATGCAAGGGCTACAATGCTTTAACGGCGTGTACATGAATGCTTGCCTTTCTCTACCTGGGCATACCACAATATCGTGGCCCAACACGTGTCAGTAGAAGGAAAGTTATCAGTCACTAGGCAAAGTCCTAAGCCGGGCATGGTGGAGCTCGACTTTAATCCCAGCACTGGGGAGGCAGAGGCAGGTGGATCTCTGAGTTCAAGACCAGCCTGGTCTACAGAGTGAGTTTCAGGGCATTCAGGGCTACACAGAGAAACCCTGTCTCAAAAAACAAACAAAAAACAAAATCAAAACAAACAAGCAAAAAAAAAACCCATGAAATTCCTTGACTGGGCTTGAGAGTGAGAGAATGAACCAGTTTAGACACATAGAAGACAACTAAACTAGTTACTGAACTAGAGTCACTTGCCTCTCCTGTGACTCCGCTTCCTACTCAGCATAGCCTTTGGGTGTCATGAAGCCCAGTCCCCTCCTTCAAATGAGACAATGCTTCAGAGAGGCATCTCCAGTAGGATGAGCTGCCATCCTATGTGATCATAAAGCTTCTACCAGGCAGTAAGGGAAGACCGCAAGATGGCCGCGTCTGAGTGTTCAGAATCATTAGTACCCCATACAGAGTCCTCACATCTCCAAAAAAGCAGGAAAGTTGGTTAGCCCAAACTCCTCCAGAGTTGCTTGGCTTTCTTCCAAGAAGCCCCATTCAGGCTAATCTAATGCTTTGTTCTTTGATTTTCCTCCTTCTTAAGACATGTTGAGGCAATTTTGGAGTAGGAGTTAGAACGTTGGAGTAGAGGTAAAAGAGGGACTGAAATCGAGGTATTGCTTGTTTGTCATGGTAACAGGTAAGATGTTAGGGGTCTGTCTGTGTTCCTTTACTGGCTCCCTACACAGGCATTTAACAGATCAGGCATTGGTTGCTTACACAGGTGAGAGGCGACTAGCCTTGCTTGTTTTAAGAGAGTACCATCTACTTCTAATTTGGGTAGAGAAAAGAAGGGGCTCATAAGAATCAAAAGACTCAGAAGACTTTATCAGTAGCCCGAATAAAGATGAATTTATACCTAGGAAACTTCTATAGTTACATGTCTCTGACACGCTCAAGTTCAAGTATATGAGGCCATTTTTCTACCTGCAACTATGGCTATACGGTCAAATTACTAAAGCCTGTGACTTGAGGATTTTCTTTTGGTCAAAAGAAGAAACTACAGCCATGAGAGAAATGGCTGCTTATCACAGACTGAAAGACAAAGGTGATTCCCCGCAGGAACAGAACGGCTGCTCATTTTCTTGACTAATGTCCACCCATCCCCTGCATGTCAGAAAGCTGTGCAAGGTGCCAGAAATATAGCAGGGAACAAAACAAAGTCTCTGCTCTCAGGATAGCTACATTCAACTGTCAGAGACAGATGATAAATAAATAAGATTAAATATAAAATCTCTTATCATTATAACAAAATGATAAACTAGTTAGGTATAGCAGGGGTGTGGTAAGAATAATGGAGATAGGGGACATGGAGCCTTTCAGAAGACAGAAAGTTGTTAGGTCTCAAACCCAGGACAGGTCTCACTCAGTACCTGTGGCTTCTCTTAGCTCCTCTCACCCCTCCCCATCCCCTAACCTTCTTCTTCCCAGGGACTGATCCCTGTTAACTCGGCCATTTTGGCTACTCAGGTCTCCTGGCCTGGCTGCCTTTCATGGTCAGCAGCTCCTCTCTTGCTCTCCCTCCCCTTCGCTCCACTCGCGGTCCAGTTTAGTCTACCAGCCGTGTTCAGCCTGGACTCTTCCCTCTGCCTGCTTTCTCCCTTAGATCTACAATAAAAATCTTCTCTGTGCTTTCGGAGTGGTCATGTTCTCCTTTTATTTCCTTTTTGGGGCATATATTCTGAGCAGAGGGAGAGGCGACCAGAGGATCACATGCTCATCAGGTTGCTGAGGACCCAGAAGATGTCCTCTAACTGCATCAGTGACTCTCCAGGATGGTAATTTCTTTCTGCCCTGTGAAAAGACCGTATGTCCCCAACCTCCAATCCAGTAAACCAGTTGTCTTGTTTCCACCAAAGCTATACAGTTTAAGAGAGGAGTTGAACAAAGTTGTAAATCTCAAATCAGTTGAGAAAAACTTTCCTCACCTAGATAGTGGGAACCACAACTGTAGATTGTAGGTGAACGCTATTTTGGCCCCTTTCCTGAAGTGTATCATATGTACCAGTGTATAACTGTTGCCTGAACATTCAGAAACTGCTGTATGCTTCCTTTCCCCCAAATTCTTCATTCCAACATCTCAACAAGAAGTCTAAAGGAAGACACCTGCTATGCCCATTTTCTTCCATCTGGGACAAAGTACAGGCAAGCCTTCACAAGTTTCTTCCTTATGTAGGAAGTGAGACCCCCATGCCTTCTACCCTGATCCCCACACAGCTAAAGAAAAGTTAAAGGTTCAGTCTGCAGAAACTCTCACAAGACTCAAATGCATTAGCAGATTCGCACACAGAAGGAAGCCAGACATCAGGGGCTGATCTCTTTCACAGGTGTTCTTCTTGAAGCCTTAGGAAGTGCAGATGGTTTTATTGCTGTTTGCGTTTTAGCATAATGTTCTTAAACCTGCACATAGCAAAACTGTAATGCTGTAAGAGACTAGTTCCTTAGGAAATCATGAGATCACGTGCTCATATGAGTGTGTGTGTGTGTGTGTGTGTGTGTGTGTGTGTGTTGTGTCTGTGTTCAAAGTATATCAAAGTATATGTAAATATTTGGAGATCCCTCAAAGAGGTAGGATTATAGGTGAATTTTATTCTTAGTTTTTTTATGTATGTATCTTAAATTTTAAGTTATTTTTTAAGCAGGTTGAAAAGGTAGCTCAGCAGTTAAGAGCACCGACTGCTCTTCCAGAAGTCCTGAGTCCAATTCCCAGCAACCACATAGTGGCTCATGACCATCTGTAATAGGATCCAATGCCCTTCTCTGGTATGTCCAAGGAGAACCACAATGTACTCACATACACAGAGTAAATAAATCTTAAGAGGGGGAGAAAGCAAGCAGAACAAATCTTTACATACCAACTAGTTAAACATGTCAGAAATTTTAGTCAGTATATAACTACTCAACAAGATGGGGCCTCATGCGCCCTTCCAGCAAATGTCTTTGAAAAAGAGCATGTAAGCAGAGGAGTGGTGGTGCATGCCTTTAATTCCAGTACTCAGAGGCAAGTGGATCTCTGAATTCAATACCTACTTGGTCTACAGAACAAGTTCCAGGACACACAGGGCTACACAGAGAAACTCTATCTTAAAAAAAAAAAAAAAAAATAAATAAATAAATAATGAATGAATAAATAAATAAATAAATAAATAATAAATATTTAGAGCACATGTGCATAGTGAATATTCATCTACTAAACCCCCCTGACCTACTGACCAGTTTTCTTGTTTTAAGTACCTGCACATGGCTTAGAATGGTTTATATACAAGAACTCAGAATTGGAACAGATTTTAGAAATGGGCTTGCTCAGATGCTGGCTCAATACCCTGGCTCTCTTCATCATTCTTCTAGCTGGGGCCTATATAGCATCTGCTAAAGTCCCCAAGATGGGGAACCTAGGGAGTAAGACCAGCCATTTGCAAACTATAGCTTTCAAAAGAAGGGTTGCCTCATAGTATGGAAGTGTCTGACTCCACACTAACTCCAACAGCAGATCTTAGCCTCAGATCTGTGGTGCATTTAAAACTTAGCTCTGAGATGGGGAGGAGTAGCTCAGTGGTTACAAGCATCCCTTCCTTTTCCAACAGAACCGTGCTCAGTTCTCAGTACCCACATCTGGTGGCTCACAACCACCTGTAACTCTAGCTCCTCAGGAATCTGACATCTTTTTCAGGCTTCTCAGGACACACACACACATAAACACACACACACATGCCTACTCATTTTTTTAAAAGTATCACTTTTAAAAAGTAGCCTTGGGCCAGTGAGATGGCTCAGTAGGTTAAGGGGTCTACTGCCAAGTCAAAGAACATGAATTCAATCCTTGGAACATACATGGTGGAAGGAAAACAACCACCTGACCCTTGCAACTTGTCCTCTGACCTTAACAAGCATGTGATCCATGCTCTGCTCCACCCCACTTAAGCTGATAAACGTAAGCAAAAAAAAAAAAACAAAAAAAAAAACAGAAATCCACTCATTGCAGTAGGCATTGTAATACCCATCTATAATCCCAAGCATTTCACAGCTATCCATGGCTACATAGCAAGTTTGAGGCCATCTTGGGCTACATGAGTTCCCGACTCAAAAACAATTAAACAAATAAAGAGTCCCTCATCTAACAGGGAATAAAAGAGGAGGTGAGCTGAGGCAGAGAATTTACAGAGTACTTTTCATTTTGTTTTAAGTATCTTTAGATTCTCCTCAGTCTTATTTTTTCTTCTTACTGTGTCTAAGGCTCTGTCATGAATCTCTTCTCCTCACTTCTTGGCCACATTTAACAGAATGCCCCTGGCTTTTAACATCCTACCGTACAGATGGCTTTTCCACATCTCTTTTCCATCACTCTTTTCTTTATTCTTCAGAATTTCTTACCCACCCTCTTTCCCTTTTAGGGTCTCTTTAACATCATCAACCCTCAGAATATGAGTCAAAACTATTTTAGCATCGCCTGCCATATGTGTACACAAAAAAGTAGTTCCTAACTATAGACCAGTTTTTCCAGATAGTCAGTGTTTATTCCAATCATTTTCCTTACTGTAGAAAATTACATAGATCATGAAACTTACCATTTGAAAGTATATGACTCAGTGGCATTACATATGCTCATAACACGATGCCACCAACGCCTATCCCTAGCTTCGAGAATTTCCCATCATGTCAAAAGGAAGCCGGGTGGTGGTGGGCACGCCTTTAATCCCAGCACTTGGGAGGCAGAGGCAGGCAGATTTCTGAGTTCGAGGCCAGCCTGGTCTACAGAGTGAGTTCCAGAACAGCCAGGGCTACACAGAGAAACCCTGTCTCGAAAAAAAAAAAAAAAAAAAAAGGAAGCCGCATACTCATTTAGCAAT
The DNA here is from genome assembly GCA_021653895.1 of Mastomys natalensis. NCBI lineage: Eukaryota > Metazoa > Chordata > Mammalia > Rodentia > Muridae > Mastomys > Mastomys natalensis. The sequence continues at coordinate 971,371 of JAJTUV010000035.1, forward strand.
TTCTTTGCTATCTCTCTTCCCAGGCTCCTGGCAACTGTTCTGTCACTGTAGATTAGCTATTTCTGGGTATTTCTGATAAACCAAAATCAGACAGAATGTGACATCTGGGGCCTGGCTTATTTCACATGGCACACTGTTTTCAAGGCTGATTTCTGTTGTTGTGTGTGTCATTATTTTACTCCTTCCTGTGGGTGAATAATATCTCACCATATGGATTTAGCATGATTTGTTTATTCATCACTTGATGGACATTTGGGTTGCTTCCATTTTTTTTTTTTTTTTTTTTTTTTTTTTGGCTATTGTGAGTAGTGCTGCTATGAATAGTTGTGTACAAATTTCTGTTTGAACATGAATGCTGCTTTTGAAGTATTAATTTTTCTTCCAAAACACAGGCTTGTTTACTTGTGGGGCGGGAGTGGGTCTGCCACTACTTTGCTGACGTCCCAAGCATGGCTTAGCCTACCATGGCAAACTCATCCATCCGTTGGTTCCTTCTTCCTCTTTCTCTGCATAAGAATTCACAGACGTGGGTTTTCTCACCTTGAACAATTTGGAATTGGTATCAACAAGTGGATTTCTTCTCTCTTAGTAGAAGAAATCTTCTCTTTCCCCTCTTTTTTTTTTTTTTTTTAATATAATAAGTACACTGAATGTGTCCAATTCAAAAAAAAAAAAAAAAAAAACCCTTGGGCTTCAGTTCTCAGCTTCCCCTAACAAGGCCCCTTTCCAGCCCAGTTCCAGGAAAGCCGGCTGCAGGAGCTCAAGCCAGGAGAGGCCGCCTCTGGCCTCAGCTCATAAAGCCAAGGTGTGTCTGAGCCCCTCAGCCTGTCAGACTTGGAGCCTGAGCCCTCACTCCCTGGCTGCTGTCAGAGTTCTCTGCTTCCTGCCAAAAAGCCTAGGCTGCAGAGCGAGAGGTGTCAGATTTCTGTCTGCAGAAGGGACAGGGGCTCCTAAGTCCCACATCTTCCCTATAGAAAGCACCCTCATTGCTGACTATCACTGTTGCATCCAGGATACTCTCTTGCTCCCTTCTTCCTTGCCTCATGTCATAGCTTCAGACACCAACGATCCTTTCTCTGCAACTTCTTCCCCTTTGTCCCAGTCGCCACTGTCCCGCTTGTACTCCTCTGCTTTTCAGGTTGGTCTTCTCTGTTCCTGCCCACTTCCTGAATCCCCAGCTCCTCCCCACCCCACCCCATCCCACCCAGGGCTCTCTAGTTCTCTCATGTCCCTCATTCCCTGCCCCCTCCTTTCATTCCCCCACCCCAATTTTTTTCTATGGACTCCCTGTCTCTCTCTGCCTCTCCTCCGAGTTCCTTTCGGGTCGGTTTCCTTTGACACTGCTCCCAGGCCTGATGCCAAGTTTCAGACCCATTAGCGAGGTGCCTTGCTGACTGAAACACAAATCAAGACTGATCCGGGTACAATTAGCAGCTGCTCACACCTCATCTGGAAAGCATTAGGCAGCCTGGGAGTGGACGGGGAGACGGGGAAATATTGATGCCAAACAGAATAGATCTCTTATTTGGAACATGAAAGAAACCTGACCCTGTAGATATATAGCTGACAAGAAGATGTGAATAGACAAGGCGAGTGGAAAGGTCCAGTATCTTACCTTGGGTATCCTTCAGCATCTATGCACACGACAGAGGTTTCTTTGTGCTTCCTTCAAGCTTATAACTGTCATGAAAGAAAAGGGGGGTTTTGCACTTAAAGTAGAAATCCTGTGCTTTCTTGCAGGGCACTTTTGTCTTGGCTCTGCTTCTAGAAATGAAAAAAAAAAAATGCTAAAGAATCACAGGGCACTGAGTTTTAAGTGTGAATTTTAATTCACCAGGAGTGGAGAGAATCTCAGACTCTGCATTTAATCAGGCTGATAGGTGCAACACATTGTAGCAAAGAGCCTGATGCAGTCTAATTTGCTCAAGTTTTCCGCTAAAGCCTTCTTCCAGCAATCTGTTCTTCTCCCCTTTTAGCCCTGACAGTTGCAAATAAGGATAGATGATGTAATCTCTATTCTTCCGCTCAGAAACCTGCCAGGGGCGGGGCAAGTTGAGGGAGGTAAAGAGTAGATGCATCTGACTCTTTTCCGAATTATCAGTACTAGTGTTGCATATAGTAGGTGTTCAATAAACACTTCACTAATGTGCCCCTCCCCCAGCAATACTGAGGATTGAACCCAGAGCCTCAAGCTTACTAGGCAAATGCTCAACCACCCAACTACAGTCCAGCTCTACAGATGCATTTTTCACATCATAATGGACTAGCTCAATCCTCAAGGCCCATCACAAATTGCTCTTGGGGCCAGCTTTTCCCCAAGCCTGATGATCTGAGTTTGAACCCCAGAGCCTACCTGGTGAAAGGAGAAAACTGATGCCCACAGGTTGTCCTATGACTTTCCAAGAACTATAGCACACATGCCACCACTACCCATATCCACACATACTAAATAAATATTAAAAATATATTTTAAAAGAATCACTCATTTTCCAATGAGCCTCACTAGTCTAACACTCTATCTGATGGCGGTACCCTTGGGTACTTTCCAATGTGACTGGACCTCACCACATTAATAGTTATTTGAAGCTTGGCTTATTGGGTCTCCCCATTTTCTGAGTTTCTGAACATTTTTGATGCCCATTTCCTTTTCCAGTTTCATCTTCAGGTATTCTCTTGTTCCAACGGGCATTTAATGCTAGTTGACTGATTGAGAGACCTTAGGATGGCCGAGGTCGACTTAGACCTCAACTGGGTCTAAGTCAAGGGAGTGACTGGATTTGGGCTTCAATAAAAGCCAAGCATTTTTTTCTATTTTATTTTTTATTGGATATTTTATTTATTTACATTTCAGATGTCATCCCCTTTCCCCATTCGCTCCCTAAAACCCCCTATCCCATCCTCCCTCCTCCTTTTTGCTTTTATGCCATTTTAATTACATGTAAGTATTAAGGTCAGTTCTAGGTTGAGGAACTAGCAATACACTAGATGCAAATAGTCAAGGAACAAGCAAGAAAATAAATACAAATAGTCAAAGAAGAAGCAAGGCAATAAACAAAGTTCCATGAATACTTCTGTGATCAGTGTTTCTAAGGGCTTATCAAGATGACCAAAAATATCTGAGCCAAATTCTCTGTTCTAGCCCAAAGTCATTTTCATGTCTGAAGCCTACTTCTTTGTTCTCGTCTAAGATTTATATCCCTGCCTGAAATTACTTCTTTATTCTAGCCTAAGATTTAGATCCCTGCCTGAAATTACTTCTTTGTTTAAGCCTAATGTCAGATTCCTGCTTGAAGCCCATTTCCTTGTCCTGTCCCAGTGGCAAACCTTTCATAGCACCTAACACATTTAGGAGAAAGGAGGCAGAGACACTGTATGGGTACAAACTCAAGGGCTATGCTATTGTAAGGCTTCCAAAGCGGGTGTGACTCACATCGCTCCAGAGTGCTCACTCTGGGTGATGGCCAGTACCTCATTCCCCGCCCCCTTTTTTTTTTAACTGAGTAGCATGGTCCACAGTGCCAGGCTTTCTCCACCATGGGGCAGGGACAGTTGCTTCACAAAACTAAGTGGATCAATCCTCTTGAAAATGCAGAAAACCTGCTCACAGTATTCTGCCAAAGACAGAAGAACTTGATCTTCTATAAAATTCACCTAATGCCTCAATTGTTTCTCCAACACTTGGGACTGCCTGAAACCCAAAACAGCCTCTTCAAGTACTTTCTCTCCATCATCTTAAACACTTGGCTATTTTAAGGATATTTAATCCATATGCTTTCCATTTACTTGCCCTTAAATCATCAAAATATTATTATGAAATTCTCATTTGATGTCTAGGAAACTTTATGAGTATTATTTGGAAATTTTGAAACCTTGCTTTCAAGCAAGGCGGGGAAACCAGGAAATTGGGTGTTTCCAAGCGTTTGTTGCCTTTAACACAAAAAATTTGACAGTTTTTCCAAATCTTCGTGTCACAGGGTTTGAGGAGTCCAGAGCCAGTGGCCTAAGACTCCTTGTCTCTTCTGTAACTTGTAAATAGAGGTCTCAAGCATATGAGGCTGGGATTAATCTAATTAGAATCTGTGACACTTAATATAGAACAATGAGAGAGTTTTCATATCTGCAGGATCCCAAGTGTATTTTACAAGCCATAGCCCAGAATTGGATTGCATTCCATGTGAAAATGTCTAGCTATAGCCTCGATATCTTCTCAAGTACATAAGAAAATCAATTTAACAGGATTGGAGAAAAACATTAGAAGTTTGGGAGAACCTAGCAAAGAAAATCCGCATGACTAGAATGTGAAGACACAGTTCTCTGGGACAGACTTGTGATGATTTAGTTGATCTAGAGGGAGGGTCAAAAGGCAGGAGACACAGACTGCCCTATACTGCCTATTAAAGCCCTGTCCCCAAGTAGGAATTCTGATTTATATACAAGTAAAATCAAGAGATAGGTGAAGTTTCAATCCAATGTTGATGTACACATGCACTCACATGCACCATTTTTGTAAACAGATGTCGATATTCAAACAATGAGTCCAAAGTGGGTGCGTGATAAGGATGAAAGAAAGTCTGAAGTTCTAGGGAACCAAGCTCGATGCACAGTCTTGGAACTTCAGGTGGCATGTGACAGGAATTTGCATCTATGGATCCTAATCCCAGATAATAGGTCCCCAGTTCCAAACACGGGGATGAAGAGTGGGTCAGAGGAAAGAAGAGGGTGGGTGTGGGCAGGTAGCAGTGGCCTGAGCCACTGGAAAGCAGCCGCATATGCAGGTCAGCATTCCCAGGCTAGCAGGCCTGCCTCCCATCCTTCCATCATCTCCTCTGGTGTGCCACCTTGGAGCTCAGCCTAAAAGGAACAGAACCCAGCACTGGAATGAAGCTCTCGGGAATGACAGTAGGTATACATTCACTGAGGGCCTGCCATCTGTCAGGCACGCCTCAGCCACAATCTCAGAGCACAGTGATGGATTTTCTTTTTGTCCCCATCCTCAGAGAACACATTCTGACACCTTAGTTTCTGCCTGCAGTGGTACAAATGGAAACAAAAGAAGGAACTACAGAGAAGAGAAGAAACAGAAAGCCTTCAGTCCTACCTACCCATAAAGGGAACAAGGAATAGCAATATCCGGGGCAGACAGAAGGGACACTTGAAAATAAGAAGTTAGGACGAAAGCAATCCAGTGAAGATACTACAGTCAGTTTGGAACTAATCTGCTAAGTTTGATAGGACATTCACAGAAGAGGACAAGAGGATAGCCTTTCTAACAAGAAAAAAATGGCTGCCTAGAAAATTCATACATTAATATTTTGTTTCTGCCCCCACCACAGGGGACTGAGGTGCATTTTTTACATTTCGAAGCAAACTTGGCCTCCAGGTTCTTCCAGCATCCCTCAGTCCCCTGGCATACCCTGCCTCCAACCTTGAACTTTGCACCTCAGGGGCTGCCCTTCCCCAGAAGCTCCTATATAATCCAGACATTTCAGGCTCCCTCCTCCTCCCACTTCCCCTCTCCCCTCTCTCTTCTCCCTTTCCCCTCTCTCTCTTCTTCTCTCTCTGCACACCTTTGCCCTTTCTTTCTCTCCCCATCCACATCTTCCCATGATGACTCCCCTGACCTCAATCAGGCCGGTGAACTTGCCTGAGAACAGCATCGCAATAAACCTGCTTTTAATATATTCTAATCTGGCTTGAATTAGCTCATTTCACCTGCAGCAAAGAAATACCTATCAATTAGCAGCAAAGAGGTGTAGAGAATGGAGTATGAGCCCTGAGAACTATTCCCAAAGGGCTTATTTTGGGCCAAGAGGACAAAAAACTGAGCTCTCCTGGCTTGAAGAGGCTTCAGTCCAAAGCAGCACATTGCTGTCTCACTTCTGGCCATGGCAAGGGCTTAAATATGAAAGAAAAGAGTAGCCTCATAGACCAGTACACTGGATCAGATGTGAGTGCTTCAGCGGATACTGGTGAATCCACACATGGAAACTTCAGAAATGCCTGCCTTCAGCACTTATAACTCGTGGTGCACACGGGGGTGGCGGGGGGTGGGGGGGGGATCTAGAAGACAGCCAAAGCTACAAGGAGTCCACTCACGCTGGCAGGGATGGCGTCCTGATGCACTTCAGATGTGGAAGAGAGCTATGGTGAGGAGTCCTCTCCAAGGGTCAAGAATACATGCTGTTCTAGGCGCTTTAAGTTGACTAATCCTGCCATGTTCTGAAGGGAAATTGTGGACTACTGTGTCTGGCCGTCTGTAATGTTCCAGAATACTGAAGGAGCTTGGAGGAGCTAAGTATTATTTTCGCAGGTCTGAGAAGGCTAGGATGATTCCATGACTTCAAATTGGCAGTTAAGAAGTCTAGGCCTAAGAACTGGGCAAGTCCAGGCCAGCCTAGGCAAGCCAATTACGAGTAGAAAAACAAAAACAAACAAACAAAGCCCAGGCTCCATGGTTCCGGAATGCCTAGAGATAGAGTAAGATAAAGTTTCTCTACCCCTGAACTCCAAAGTGCTTTAAAGGGAGCCTGCGAGCTCACTTGGCTGTCTCTCTATCCTGGTAATGGGAGACCCCAGCATGCTGGACTTCTACAGAATAAAACACTCTTGCATTTACATACTATTTGAGTCCAGGGTATCATTCTTCAGTGAATCATGGACCCTTACAGGTCAAGTATTCCTTCTTTCAGTGACAAAACATTACTTCTTTTAATGATTTTTTTTAAAAAATAAAGTCTCTCTCAAAGGGATAAAGTTTTTCTTGGTTTCTTAAATTGTGGATTTAATTTCTCTTATAAACTGTGGACTACAAATTATGCTATAATAAGAGAAATTCTAGATTAAAAGTTTCATGAGCAATGAATGTGTGCAAAACTGGTAAAACCCACATAAGATGGATCGATAGTCTAGTTAATAGTGTGCACTGATGTGTTTTCCCCTGACCTGATCATAGGTCATTATTTTATGTGAGACGACAGGATGAGGGAAAGTCTGAGAAGGATGTCTGAGGATTCTGTCAGCAGCTTTGCTTGTGTATGTGTGTACATGCTTGTGTGCATGCATGTATGTATATGTGTATGTTATGCATTATATGTATGTGTGTACGTGCATGTATGTGTGTCTATGTTGATGTGTTTTATGCATGTGTGCAAAAGGGTCAGAGCATGACTTCAAGTGTCCCTTTTTCCACCTTAATCCTTTGAGACAGGATCTCTCACTGAACCTGGAGCAAGATTGGTCACCAGCAAGCTACAATGATCCTCCTGTCTCCAACCCCCAAAAGCACTGGAGTTAAAACCCTCTGCAGGTACATGTGGCCTTCTATGTGGTTCTGGGGATCCAGATGTGAGTCCTCCTACTTGGGCAGCAAGTATTGTCACCACCAAGCCAACTCCCCAGCCACACAGTTTCCTATAAGCCGAAAATTATTTAAAGTAAGCAGCTAAGGAGTTGCTAGGGAGATAGCAGAGCCAGTAACATGTTTAGCTTATAAGCATGAGGATATGACTTTGATCCTCAGAACCTACAATTACAGAGGCAGGTACACACCACGATCGCAGTCCTGGAGGCAGATTCCCCAGGGCCAATAGTCGGCCAACCTAGCCCACTTGGTGAGTCCCAGACAGTGATAGACCTGTCTCAAATAACAACCTGAAGAACCCGCCATGGTGGCTTATGCCTTTAATCCCAGCACTTGGGAAGCAGAGGTAGGCAGAGCTCAGTGAGTTCAAGGCTGACTTGGTCTATGTATCTATGTAGCAAGTTGTAGGCCAAGCACAATAAATGACTGAAGCCACACACACACACACACACAGAGAGAGGGGGGGGGGGGGGAGGGAGGGGGAGGAGAGAGATTGTTTTAGTTATCATGTATAAGAAAAAAGAGGGAAGAATAAAGTAAAGGGAGGAAGAGAAGAGTGGAGAAAGAAATCTTGTAGCTCGTGAAGGTTTTGAATCCAGCAGACTCTTAAGAGACTCTTGAGTCAAATCCTCTTCCTAGTTTTATGACTTCCTTAAACTCCAAGTTTCTGTTAACATATGTAATTAGCAGGAGTTGAAAATATACTGCAGAGGACTACTGTGTGGATTAAATTGAGCATTATGCCCAATATACCTAATAAAGTATGTATCACCCAGTACACGTTCGTAAATTGCCCTGTTCTGAATGCTTTTGGGTAATATAGGTTGAAATTCATTCATCTTCCTTTTTTTTTTTTCGAGACAGGGTTTCTCTTTGTAGCCCTGGCTGTCCTGGAACTCACTCTGTAGACCAGGCTGACCTCGAACTCAGAAATTCCGCCTGCCTCCCAAGCGCAGAGATTAAAGGCGTGCGCCACCACTGCCCGCTCATCTTCCTTTTAAAGTTCAGTTACCAACCATCACGAGGGGTCTTTCCTTGGAATGCTGTTGGCATGATCCCTGCCAGATGAGCTGCTTTTCCTCTGCCTTGGACTTGATATAGTTCCCTTTCTTTTTTTTTTTTTTTTTTTTTTTTTTGGTTTTTTCGAGACAGGGTTTCTCTGTGTAGCCCGGGCTGTCCTGGAACTCACTCTGTAGACCAGGCTGGCCTCGAACTCAGAAATCCGCCTGCCTCTGCCTCCCAAGTGCTGGGATTAAAGGCGTGCGCCACCACTGCCCGGCAATAGTTCCCTTTCTAACATTAATTAAACTCTAAAAGAGGATCCCATCTGTGAATGAAGTATTTTTGCTTTAGCTGCCCCCCCACACACACACACCAATTTTAGCCCCTTAAAATACTTTTTCCTTTTGGCTTACTTTCTAGCTTTTGGCTTAGTCCCAGAGATATAAAGAACAACTTAGGTAAGTTCTGATTAGATAAGGCAATGATATTAACAAAATTAGTAGTAGTCTACTGGGTCTGGCATGGCCTTGGTAGGGACAGAATGATGTAGCTCCTGCCCCTGGGACAGGCCAGCAGGTGTGGGCCTCCATGAGTGTTCATGGCTGCTGTGAGCATAGGGCTTGTTTGTATAGCAATGAACATAATTTACATTCCTCCTTTAAGGAATGTCCTCCCTATTAAAGTTATGACTCCATGATAATCAGAGACAGTACGAGACCGGGAGGCAACAGGATGGCTAATGTCTTAGCAAAATGGTAGACACTGGGACCTTTAGGACAGCCCTTATCTTAAGGCTGTGGAAAAAGACTCTAAAAACATGAGTTTGAAAATATATAATTTCTCAACTATGCAAAAATATAAAAATGTAATATGAATTATATAAGGAGCTTCACAGGTCTAAAGGAACAGAGGCAGCTACACTATGAGCCAGCGTGTCAGAAAGATACAAAGACAGGCAGATACCAATGCAGGTAGATACCTGAGTTCAAGGTCAGCTTGAGACAAAGATAATTTAGATACAGGTGTGGTAGAAACAGTAATTTCAGGACAGGGGCCCCACCCAGCTAGCTTATTGTCTGTGCTTAAGAGAGGCAGGCAGATCTCTGAATTCTTTTGCAATGTTAAAAGGAAATGTGTGCTTGCTGTAGCCTAAGAATAAAGGTTGGGGTCATGGGCTGCTGAGTCATAGCATAATCGAAGGGAACCTGGAGTGAAGGACTGGATTGATATGTAAAATGAAAAACTGGGTTTATGATCTGCAAAAAATGAACTATCCAGAGAATTTTTTAGAATAGCAAGAGAGAAATGCTTGGAGAGTTGTCATGAGCAGAAAAGAGAGAGGGAGAGCCGTCTGGAGACCTCCAGGGAAAGCAGATCAAAAGGAAAGAAAACAGAGCAGAGAGAAAGCTAGCTGGAAGGTAGAGCATAGGTTGCCCACTTCACCCCATGATTTGACTTTGAGTTGTTTGTTTTGCTGCTCCCAGACATCCCTTCCTCCGAACCCCTCTCCAAGCCAAGGCTGGTCCTTGGCAGGTAACCATGCTCCATATTCTATACATATTGCCTCACTCCATTTTCTCTGTGTTGGATAATGATTTAAATCTCCGTTTTCCTGCCCAAGGTCCCGAAACTAATTATCTATAAAGCTAGCAACACCAGGCTGGAAGACCCCAGAGTCCAAGCTTCTAGCTTGTAGAATACTGTGATAGCTTTCTGTTTCTTCCATGTAATCAAAGGGCTTTGAAATGGCTTCAGGCTTTGGGAAAGGAGTTAAGTTCTTTTGATAAAGTAGGTTAAGAGGAGGCAAGAAGAAAAGAAAAGGAGAATAAGAAAGCTATAATTGAGGGAGATCAAAATATCCCACCCGGGGCAAAGGAGGGGGTGGAGGAGAGGGATGCTTGGAAAAGCCATATGGAAAGCTACTATTTTATAAGCTTTCTAAGTATATATTTTATGTTTTTAAGCTACCTACATGCATATTCATATAAAGGACTTTAAATGGAGTTATACAGGAATGATGCTCCTCCCAGAATATATAAGATGCCAAATAAAAGCCCAATGCCAGGTGTGGAATAGCTCCTTTAGAGTTCTTAGTTGGAAATCTCAGAAACCTTAAAAATAATACAGAATGCGTTTCTGCTGGTTACCCACCAGTATCTGATGATTGACCCTATTATTGAAGACATCACTCATCTTGCTCACAAGGACATGGGAAAATCAAGTTGGTAGGAACTAGGGAGCTTCCTCCCTGCTGGCTAGATTTCATAGTTCTGGAAATTACTATGCAAGTTGCTGGGAGACAAGAGTCACTACCAGCCTTACCTAGCTATGAACCCTGTAAACTCTGACCATAACTGGTATGGCAAGGTGTGTCCATGGTGCAATAGTGGAATGAATGTTACAGAGGTAACCAACCATTTTCTAATTGAATTTAAAGTCTGCTCTATAGGAGGAAATGGCTGCCTGATATTGTAAATCTACCCAACAGCCTATGGTTGAATATGGGACCCATAGGTGCATCTACTACTCTAATTTGGCTAAATGTACACAGTATCAAACTGTCTTCTAAATTCATGTCTCTATTCCCATAAATTAGTGCAGCTATCATCCACATCAGAGGAAGTGTCTTTATGTAGTGTATGTAGCCACTGCAGGAACTCACAACTGATCAGTGCAGAAAGTAAGTATCTACCAGGGTGCGTCCACAAATGATTGCAAGAGTCAGAGGTTGGGGAGGATCTGACAAAACAATGTCTTCTGGGCATGTGAACTCTAAAACATATGCCGTCATCTCCAGGTAGGGCTCGCCTTGATCACCTAGAAGCTTTAACATAATGGTCTTCCTAAGGGTATGGTCCCTGATAGATCAACTAAATACATTCCAATGAATGGCTCCATACCCATGGACTTGGTGAGTTAGAAGGGAAGAGACAAGATAAAGTTGAGTGAGAATAGGGGCTGGAAGTGCACTTGGGAGGAATTGTTGGTAGGAGTGTGGGGTAAATATGATCAAAATATATTGTATACATGTATGAAATTTCAAAGACTTAATAAAATATATTTTAAATGTACCCCAAATATAGTTTGATGTTTTCAAGTTGGATATCTAGAGAAACTGTTCAGAGACAAAGACAGAGACAGAAACAGAAACAAGGGACAGAAACAAAGACAGACTTCTTTCAACATAGGAAAGACATTTTCACAGGATGAAGAAGATGGAGGTCCGCCATCTGCTCAGACACTGATAAGCAGATGTCCCCCAAGGACAAGTAGCTGTCCCCCAGGGGACTTCATCTGCCTGAGATGATCCCTGCTGGTGTGCATACTCTCCTCTAACCTTCTCCAGCCTGGGCCCCTTCTTTCTTCCAGACACCAAGCCCCCTCTGCTAAGCTCTAAGGCTCAGCTTCTTCCTCCTGCTATTCAAGTCTCACCTCACGCAGGCTCCTCTGACAGTGCTTATGGATAGATTTTAGGCTTTATATTTTTCTTAAATCCCCATTATTCTGTATATTGTAGCTGCATTTCCTGGACTAAAATTAATGATCTTTTCAAGAGGAAAAGAGTAAATTTAGATTTTCCTTACACAGTCAAGAATTCCAGTTCTTTAAAAACCCAAAGAAGACAGCAGTTGTGCAAATAGCATTGATTTACACTGTTCGATCCTTAATAAATGTCCTCTGAAGGCTCATCCATGACAGAACCAACCGGGAAACATCTCTGAACACACAGCACCCTCATTGATTTGTATCCTTTCTTGTTTTAGACAATCTCCTGGAATTATCATCAACTTTGCTCTCTGAAGAATTCCTACCTTTGGAAAGACAACAGCCTGATAAATGCTGCAGTGTTCACTGCTCAGACATATAAGCCTACAAAAGGGACCATGTGCCCAGACACAGAAGGAAAGGGTGTCCTACTTTCCAAGTAGCAGAGAATCTAGTCTGAGAGACTGGGAGATCTGCTGATTCTAGAAGGCAGCAGAAGCAAGGGACCAGCAAGGTTGTAGACCTAACCCAGCTGTGAAAGCCACAGGAGACTGAACAGAAAAGACTGTTGAGCCTTGGCATGTGTGTTGCAACGGGTTGTGGTGTGAGGGATGTTTGTGGCAGCTGTAAACAGGAACTGTTATGTCCTTATTAGGAATAATCATTCCTCTGGGCAAAGCAGGGACCCTTGAGGCATTTAAACACAGACTGTTTGTGAATTCCTTTCTTTGCCGTGGACCTAGCCTGGCTTTTCCAGTCCTTCAAGAAGAACTCATTGAAGGTCAGTTCTATGGTTGGTTTTTGAGACTGCTGTTTGGCAGGGCCCAAGAAAAGAAAAAGTCAGGGACCCATGGATCTGAACCCACCTTGATTCCAGCTGCCCACAAGAGCTGTTTATTCTTCAACACAGAGCCTGTGTAGCCCTTCTCCGTCTAGGGTGGCCTTAAGAGTTGTCCAACAGGCCTGGCAAATTTTTTGTGACAGCAGAACACTGGGCAGAAATTCAAGGGGGATGGGGTGGAGATGGATGCTCTGCAGCCTGTATTTGGAGAACTAAGCATTCAGCAGAAAGTGGGGGCCATGGAAAGAACAGAGGGGTGTTTCAGGCCTGGGGCCACTTTGATCTGCCTCACCTGTAGTTGGCTGATTGAACATAAACTATGATTCAGGTAGAATGGTTGAAATTCTTTCTTTGCCTCTTCCTATATATGTCTTCTTAAGTAAGAGAGTAAGAGCCACCAAGTACAGTCATGCAGGCTTAATGATAGGCACCCATTTTGAGAAAAGCATCGTTAAGTGATTTCCTCACCATGTCAGCATCTCAGAGGTGCTCACAGAAGTCTAGATAATATGACCTACTACACACCTAGGCTGTGTAGCGAGGGGTAAGGAGCTGAGAGCTAGAGTCACAGTGGACTTTAGGGACGAAGGAGACTCAGGAGGCTCAGGTAGATGTTTAGAGCGAGGGGATGGTAGTGTGTCAGGTGTGTGCAGAAGAGTGTCAAGGCAAGGGCTACCAGGATGGAGAAAACAAGAGGCTTGGCAATGGGTACCACTCCATGCTTTGTTGTTGTATGGTATTCTTAACTACATAGTCAGACAGATATCCCTAGAGACGTCCCAAAGCACCAACTGAGGCCCTGGAGCCTACAAGTTACAGCAGTAGGAACTGAAGCACAGAGCCTTCTGTCTTTAGATCACTTTCCCTACCTGACCCATAGCTCCTATTCACCATTCCAGGGTCCACTCACATATAACCCCAATGAGTTCTCACCCCACTCTTGATTGGGTCAGATAGCCTTTTGCCGTGAATCCATATTTCTTCGTGTAATTTTATGCCCCGATTGCGTATCTGTAGGTTTACAAGCTAAAGCAAAAGTGACTGTGTCTTATATATTTCCAGTACCGGGCACCGTTATTGAGCCAGAATGGGCTCAGTGTAAGCTTATGGAATGTATTCATACATTTCAAAACAATATACTGGTCTCAGAGATATATTAATCCAGGTCTCTGTGATGTTTGGACTTATAATTCTTTTAAATGTTTTTGCATGGAAGGGAGAGTAATTATTTATAAAATAAATGAAAGTCAGTGTGGCAGAGATTAGTGGAAGGGCGGCAAGAGATGCTCAGAGAGGAATTAGGGAACTGGGTGAGCCCAAATGGCTAGGAGTGGCTTGAGTAAGCGGTATAATGTATACCCAATGTGCCTTGATTGAATTTGGTCCTTAATTGTAAGCTCCAGGGTCACTAGATAAAACTCTAGTTGCCCTCTGAAGAAATCCTGTCTCTATTGCTGCAACGCCCCAACCCCAGACTTGAATAGAATCTTGAGTCTTCCATCCTCAAAAGCCAGGTGTGCCTGCTCAGTCTTGTTTGTTTTCCACTCTCCACATCAGGTTTCCTCTCAGCCTCAACTACTCCAAACTACCCAGTTCCTCACACACGTCTATCCCTCATCCCCAAGCTCCGCCCCATGCCCAGATGAAGCAGCTTCTTGGTTTCCCAGCCGAGGAAAAGCCTGTTTTCAGTTAAAGCTTTGGTCACACACAGATGCCTTTTCCGTTACTCTTGTTTTCCTTCTTGAAGTGTAACATTTCCAATTCACTCTCCACAGGGGAGCCAGCCCTGCTGAAGAGTTGAGGAGAGCATGCGGACAGAGAAAGGGGGCAGCGTCCTTGGAGGCCTGCCCTGGACAGCCTGCAACTGACCCCTGCGAAGGCTGTAACAGGAGCTTCCTTCCTTTGGGTTAAAGAAGGTGACCCTGTGGCCAGTTTCAGCACATGTCACAGGTCAGCCCTGCTATCTCTATGACTGAAGTCTGTGAAACCAACTGTCCCCTAATCCCCTTTATTAATCCTCTAACTCCAACTGCCAAGAGAGAGGTGCTAAACAAAACTGCGGGCTGTGGCAGGTGGGTAGGAACGACTTCCGGGGCGGGGGGGGGGGGTGCCAATTTTCCTTATCAGTGGCCTTTGAAGTTTCCTGGCCCTGTTGCTATCAGGACAACCAAGCTGGGTTCTGGGGAGAAGGGCTGCACTTTCTTCAGTGTCTCCTGTATTGTCTATCTTTTTAAAGTCTTCTTCAGGCTCTATGAACCTGGAATGTATCTTGCTCATAGAATCCTACCTGAACAGTTTAAAAACAAAGACCGTTGGCATCTACCTCTCATAGATCTCCAGTTCTGAGTACATCTCTGCAGTGTCTCTGCCCACAGATTCCAGGCAGGATGGAAATGAAAACATACCTAGGGTTTCTCTCTGTCCTGATCCAAGGAGTTGCCTGTGGGAGAGAACTGCTTAGCATTTAAGGTGCTGAGAGACGGAGTTAACTCAGTCAATAGTACACACACACACACACAACACAACACACGCAGCATGAACACACAAGCACACACACAAGACCCAAAACCACCAGAGCCCTTCAGACAGGAAATTCAAACTTACTCCCTAAGAAAAAATATTTTCATGAATCCTGAAGG
The DNA here is from genome assembly GCA_021653895.1 of Mastomys natalensis. NCBI lineage: Eukaryota > Metazoa > Chordata > Mammalia > Rodentia > Muridae > Mastomys > Mastomys natalensis. The sequence continues at coordinate 986,699 of JAJTUV010000035.1, forward strand.
CTGGCCCAAACTTGTCAAACCAGCAAGTGTCTGAGTTGTGAATGTCAAGTGCTGCTGTGTAAGAGTCCTTGGTGTGATCAGTTTTTTTAAAAAACCATGAACTACTATAAGGCAGGCATTGTGCTAGGAGCCAGGCTAGCACTTGGAGGTTTTCAGGGATTGACTGCCACAAAGCAACCCCAGCCTGCCATGTAAGTGGGCTGGGCTCCATCTCTGCCCATTTGGAGCGCCCTTCAGGACTCCTTGACCCTAGGTTTCATGGCTCCAGAATCATCTGATTGGTTCAGGGAAGGCAAAGGGGATTGAAAAAGTCTCCTTCTTGCAGGAGGAACAAAAGCGATGGGGAATGGTCTGTGGGGAACAGTAGGAGGTCAAGAGCTCTTTGCTTTGAAGGGAAAAATTGGAGATTCCTGTCAGATTGGAGGTCCAGAGCAATCCAAGAAGTAAAGAACACAGACTGCTTATAACCATATACAAAACAGGCTTGATTACACCTTAAAGCTCCTAGGCCCGGCCCCCAGGCACCTGGGTGCAATTATCAGAGTCTCTTCCACCTAGAAGAGCGCTTGGCTCTAGTTCCCAGCCTGATTCTGCTCCACGGCTTGATCCCTTTTGTGAAGTGGACGTAAAGGAGCCAGGTGGAAGAGGGAAGCTGCCTGAGAACCCTGGAAATGCATCATTGTCTCCTTACTGTATATATTTCTTACCTTCGCCATCAACAACTTACTGATTCCTCTGCATAGTTCATCATAGTAAGTTAGATTTAAATCTTTAGAAATGTTCAAAGAAGCTATTGCTAATATATAAGAAATCTTCATTTTTGTACTTGATTGGTCTAAATTATTCAAACCTTATTTTACTACTTTTTTTTAAAAAAATAAATAATTATATTATCTTTGAAAATAAAAAAAAATTTAAAAAATCCTTAGAAACACAGAAAGGTCTGAGGGATGATATTAATGTAATTAGTAATATTCACTGCACAGTCCTTGCATGTAGAGGTAACAGTGAGAACCTCAGAAAGTAAAAAAACATGGTCTCGCCTTCTAGGAGCAAACCTGCTCTGCTATGATTTTTTCCCTCTCCAACGCTCATGTTTAAATTTCACCCCCAGTACAACAGTATTGGGAGAAAAAGACATAATCTGAGATGGTAGTCATTAAGGCTCTGCCCTTGTGAATGAATCCAGACTGTTTAAGCAAGCTTTCAGGACTGGGTTTTTTTCCCCTCCCGTTCTTTAAGACTGTGTTTGTAGCACAGAGATAAGCCCTCCCTAACAGATGACAAACCTAGAAGCTCATCGACCAGTAGCTTCCCAGTCTTAAGAGAGGTAACAAACACACTATCCAGCCTTGACATTTATAGCAGAATAAAATGTACCAAGGGGCCTTCCAAGTGGAGTGGTAGAACCCACCCAAAGGATTATGAAATGTTTCTGTATGGAGGACAGTCAGGTGGAAGATCTCCATGGGCTTTGAATGAGAAAAACTTCTCTGAAATGATGCATTTAAGAGAAGAGATGAGAAATGAACAGGATCCAGGCTCACAAAGAACAGGAAGCAGTTCTATACAGAGGGAAAAAGTAGAGTACGCAGAGTTCTATTGGCTTCAAGGTTGTATTTTATGGACTAGAGAACACATTTCCACACTGATCTTAGCCAAAAGGCCGAGAAGCGATGAAACACTTTCCATGCTATTTTTTTCTTAAATAGTTTTAGCTGTAAAGTATCCCATTGTTCTAGTTTGCTTTCTATTGTTGTGATAAAGCATGAACCAAAACAACCTGGGGCGGAAAGGCTTGGTTCAGTCTTACACTTTACAGTCCACAAGGGAAATCAGAAGAAGAGCTCAGGGCAGGAACCTGGAAGCAGGACCGGAATCTAAGATCTAGACCTAGCTCCAACTGGCTTGCTCAGGTACCTTTATCATAACACAGTCCAGGTCTACCTGCCCAGGGACAGAAACGTCCAGAGTGAGACCAGACATCCTACATCAATTAACAACCCAGAAAGCCACACATAGACTCGTGGACAGGCTAATTTGATAGAGACAATTTCTAAACTGAAATTTTCTCTTCCTAAATATGTCTAAGTTTGTGTTAAGTTGACAAAAGAAAGCCAGTATCTCTATTCTCTAAGTGCAAGTCACTTTGTAGGCAATATCTTCCAAAACAGTTGCTAACTTTTTGCTTTTACAAACAATGGTAGTATAGTTTTATTCACAAATACATGGTGTGTGTGTGGGGGGGTGGGTGTGATATGAAACAAACATAGATGATTTCTCTGAAATTCTTTCAGGAAAACTTTGAGGAATGAAGCTACTACTTTGGTTTTCAAATGAAATCACTCTCCACAAAGCTCAGCTATACTACTTGTTTATAACTAAATAAGAAATCCATTCAAGAAGCAGTGGTCTTTCAAGCAGCGTTGTTAAAATGTAAAGTATTAAATAAATTCATGATGTAGAAAACAACTGGTGTGAAAATTAAAAGAAATAAGCAGTGTTAGGCTAGAAAGAAATTGCTCCAAGATATTTTGTGTCAAATACATTTAAGAAAGAGTACAAAAGTACTCCTCAAGTCAGTTTATAACTTGGAGAACATTGTTTGGGAAAACTTGAAATTATCTTCTTACCTTGTATCATATACTGAGTATGTTCTTAATGGATTAAAAAGCTAAACTAAAACAGACACTAGCAAAACAGAACAAACCCTGTACTCTAAAAAACTGTGTTCACTTAAATTGTTGAGGAAAAACACATAAAAGACAAGAAAGAAGATGTAAAGGAAAAGATCTATGAATTTACTATGCATCAACTCAGATGCTTCTATTTCAGAAGCCCTATAAATGTAAGCTCATTCCCCAAAAACAAATAGATGCCATGAATGATTTCATGATAGCGACACCTAACACGTTAAATACTTACCAGGCATTCTGGAAAATGCATAATTTATTTGCTTTTCTTTCTTTCTCTCTCTTTCTCTCTCTCTCTCCTTTCTATTTTTGTACTTTATCTACTCTTCACAAGAATCTTATAATTCTATTACTGCTCTTTATTCAAGTCTTTATAATTACATGATGACCATTCTGTTCTAATTAGTGGGAATTGTTATTAAAAGAGAAAACAACAACAAATATAGTTTAGTATATCTTAATTAGCTTTCATTTGAGAGTCTAGAACCAGGTAGCAATCTATACCAAGCACAAGTCAGAATGTGCCTCTCTACTGTACGCACAGGTTATATGCACAGACAGAGGAAAGAAAGTGACACATCGAAAGCAAAAGTGAGGTACACAGATGGATGGATTGGTTACAGTTTTGTGTTCACCTTAGTTCATCTGAGTGAGTAGTTAGCTGTGTGTGCTGGAGCTAAGCTGCTGTGACTTTGCTACCTGTCATAAGAGTAGGTTACAGTCTCCACATCAGGTTGAATTATATACTGTACTCCATGTATGGAGAAATATTGTTTACTATTTATTTTTCTATTATTATTTTTAGCTCTCTCTCTGTGTATGTGTGTTGTGTGTGTGTGTGTGTGGTGTGTGATAAACAAAGAGTTTGTCTTCTGAACCTGCCTTCCGGAGCTTATCCATGAGCTGCCCATATCTGAGCTCAGCTATTTTCCAGTTGGAAACAGCACTCTCTGTTATCCTTTTATGTGCATAGAGGGCCTGGTATAGATTTAGTCAGGACTGGACCCTGAAAGCTTGCATTTTCCCCCTATCTGTAGGAAGGACCCAGGTGCAGAACTTTTGGTAGAGACTTTTCTCTTTTATCCAGGGAGCAGCCAGCCTGGTTTACCCTTGGTTAGAACTGTCTCTGCCATCTTCCTGGACCATGATAAATATCTTTCAAATACCCATCTCAGTCCCTGAAACCCACTCCAGAAACACCTCAGTCTTTCTCCTTTACTGTCTCCACCAGCCCAAGAGAAGGCACCAAGGAACCAGGAACAGAAATATTATTAGAGCTTAAGTAATAATTCCAGGAACTTTCTCCACGGAGCTCAGACAGAAGATTGATATGTTTATCAAGAAAGATAACACTTGTCAGCAAAGAGCCCTTTTCAAGCCCTTGGATAAACAGAGGGTGTCTCTGGATTGCCCTCTGGCTTGGTGCCTAGACAGGGCCTCTGTCCTCCTCCAGAGAGAATAGCCCATTGACTGCATCCAGCTTCCAGTCCTTCCTCAAAGCAGGTCCCAGCTCTCGGCCACAGACTGCTTCTTCCACCATGTTTTTTTATGATAAGATAACACTCAAGGATGACTAAGAATGTACAAGGAAATAATTTCCTCAGAAAAGATTTAAAAGGCTGAACATGTATAATATGGTTAAACAATGACCAACACTGGCCCATTTAGTCCCTTGCCCATTCCTTTGGGCCACGGATTGTTTAGACTAGCTTTTGAGGGTCAAAGGCAAGGGATGGCTCATCCTCAAGTGGCCCTCACTGGTCTGACATCTCACTACCATTTACTTGTGGAAGAAGCATGGACCAAGATCTAGTTCAGACTCAGAATCTATAGTGTGTTTTAGTGACATGGTCTTTGACAGAATCTGCAACCTAACATAACCTTTTAGTTTCATTACTGGTTAAGCAAATATATTTTCAAGTCTTTTTTTTTTTTTTTTTTTTGGTTTTTTCGAGACAGGGTTGTTCTGTATAGCCCTGGCTGTCCTGGAACTCACTCTGTAGACCAGGCTGGCCTCGAACTCAGAAATCCGCCTGCCTCTGCCTCCCAAGTGCTGGGATTAAAGGCGTGCGCCACCACCGCCAGGCTATTTTCCAGTCTTTAAAGGAGTAGTTCTCAACCTGTGGGTCACAACCCCTTTGGGCGAGTCTCCTATTAAATATCCTGTATATCAGATATTTCCATTAGGATTCATAACAGTAGAAAATTACAGTTATGAAATAGTAACCCAGATAGTTTTATGATTGAGCCTCACCACAGCATGAGGAACTGTACAAAAGGTTCGCAGCATCAGGAGGCTGAGGACCACTGCCACAGAAGCAGTCTGGTGATTGATGAGAGGAATTCAATAAATGCTACAGCCATTTTTTTAGAATTATACTTCTTATTTCCTCACCACCATTTTTCCTGATTCCCTTTTTTTGTCCTTCCCTTTTCTAAATATAAAAGAAGAGTCCCAGTAATAAATGTGTGGGTTTTTTAAAAGAGATTACCAAGGGAGCGATACAAAAGCACGGTGCAGTCGTTTACCCTTCCCAAACCTAGCCTCACTGGACCAAATAAACTAATTTTTTTTTTTAACATTTCCTTCTGGTGGTTGTCCTATTTTTCTGTTCACATGCTTATGTCATATTTTTCTTCTTTTAGATAAAGTGGATGTGACAGAAATAAAAATTCAAAAGTGTTAAGAAAACCATCTGTCACTGTTGTGAACAGTGTTGTTCGGGTCTTCTGATGCTGCAGTCTGAAATCTCTCCCCACAGGATCCTGGGAGTAGAGGGTGTATGGGATACAGAGGAAGGCTTATTCCCAGATCAGGAGGTCCCTGGAAGGGCAACCTTGCCCGTCTGCTTGGGGACCCATCCTTTAGATGACCTCATCTGACATCTCCTTGCCATCCTTCTTTCTTGGTTTCAGTAATGTGGCCACATATAATGAATTTGGAAGTATCCTTCATGCTTCAATCCTATGAAAGAGTCTGAGAAGAATTAGTATCAATTCTTGTTTAAAAATTCAGGAAAATACAGCAGTGAAGCGTAGTTTGAACTTCTCTTGGTTAGGAAGCTTTTTATTACTTATTCGGTTTCATTACTTGTTCTTGGTTTACATTAGTTTCTATGTCTTCGTGGTTTATTTTTGGTAAATAGTATTTGCCCATATATAAACATATTTTCATTTCTTAGATTTAGGAATGGTGGCCTATGCCTCTAACCCCAGCATTCAGAAAGTGGAGGCAGGAGATTCGAGATGTTGAGTTCCATTTGAGCTTACACCATGATACCTTATTTCAAAAACAAAACAAACAAAAGCCTCAAGGACTAAGGATATAATTTAGTACCATACACTGGCTTAGTGTATATACAAGGGTTTGAGCCTTACCTTTGCAATAAGTTCATTTTTAATTTCCTAGCACACAGTGTTTGTACCTAGCAAATCTTTGTATTCTATAGGTATCAGTTGTGATATCTCCATTTTCTTTTTCTTCTTTTTTTTCTTTCTTCCTTTCTTCCTCCCTTTCTTTTTATGATTTTAAGACAAGATTTCTCTGTGTAGCCCTGGCTGTCCTGGAACTTGTTTTGTAGACCAGGCTGACCTCAAATTCAGAGATCATCTTGTTTCTGCCTCCTGAGTGCTTGGACTAATGGCATGCGGCCCCACCACACCCAACTGCAATTCTCCATTTTTACTTCTGGTTTTACTGGGTTTTGCCTGTGTTTTCTTGGTTATTCTAACTACAGTATCTTTATTTCACATGCTAATGTTTTGTTCTGTTAATCTTTCATACATTTTTTTCTACTTTGTTAACTTCTGCTTTGACATTTGTATCTCCTTCCTCTAACTTTAGGTTTGATTTGCTTTTGTTTCTTCTAAAGCTTTGAGATGCACCATTTGGTTATTTATTTAAAATCTACATTTGGGAGTCATGGGAGTTCAGTTGGTAAAGTGCTTGCTAAACATACATGAAGTCCTGGATTCCATACCTAGCACCATATAAACTAAACTAAATGCCTATAATCTCTGTTCTTGGTGGGCAGAAGCAGGAAAACCAGCAGTTCAAGTTCATCCTTAGCTGCAGAGCAAGTTTGGGTTTGAGGATATCACAAGATACAGGAGGCCCTGTTTCAAAATAACAATACTAGCCTACTTTTTAAAAATCTAATCCCTTGCTGCTCTAAACTTCCCTTTAGATTAAGTGTGGCAATACGTCCCTCTTGGCTAGATGTGGCAGTATATATTTGTAATCCCAATATTCTGAAGGCTGAAGTAGGAAGACCACAAATTTGAGGCCAGCCTTGGCTCTGTTGTGATGTTCTCTCTTGTAGTAATAAATTTTAATAAATCAACTAGGGGTTACTACTCACCTTAATGATTTGTGTTCCTGAACAAAACACACACACACAAATGTTTATATTTTAATGTGTCTTAAACAGCACACTAGATGGGCAACTGCCTAATCTCCATGCTGTTAGAATCTACATCCCACAGATAATTCCGAGTTACTATTTACTAATTTCTGTGTTCCGTCTTGGCTGCTCTTAGCCCAGTTGAGCAGCTCTCTGGGCCTCGTTCGCGTGGCCCCTTTACATGATGGTTCTGCTTCTCTGTCCCACTCCTAAGGCATGATGTCTCTCTTCCTGTTTCCTCTTTCCTCACAGTCTCAAGTCTGGGAACCCTAAATTCTGCCTCTTTCTTCTCCCCAACTACTAGCTGCTGGCATCTTTATTTACCAATAATAGTCAACTGGGAGTAGGTTCCCAGAAGCTACAAGTAGACCCTCTCATGCAAACTAATCTGGATGACCCAATTAGCACTAGAATGCAAGCACTACACTCTCTTTAAAACAAAAACAAAAAACAAAAAACAAAACCAAACAAACAGACAAAAAACAAGATATAGTTCTTGTTTGTTGATGACAAACTAGGAAGGCAAATTATGTAACTACCTCCATTTTTTAGAAAAGAAGCTACTATAATAATCTCATTTTGATGTTGTTTTGTTTTACTTTGCTTTATTTTTGAGACAGGGGTTTTTTATATAGTCCCACCTGTCCTAGAGTTCACAGTGTAATCCAGCCTGGCAGCAAATTCATAGAGATTCTCCTGCCTCTCTGCCTTTTGCCAGAACTAAGTTAAGCAAGCTGGGACTGAGTCAGAGACACTCTTCTTCTGTCTGGCTTTCAACCTGCCATATGTTCTGTGTGGGCTTCAGGTGGAAAAAGATCACCAATGGTCTTGCCCAACTGTGAGCCTATAAACCACAAAATCAACCTACTGGGCAAGATGTGCCTACTTGTGAAATAGTGGCATGACTGTTGGAGGGGTAACCAACCTTCCCTCTGGATTGGAGGCTTGCTTCTCTGAACTGGAAACTTCTGGTTTCTTTGGAAAGTCAGTTATGCATGAAGGTGAAAGGATGTTCTGTTAAGGCAGACACATGAAAGGACAAATGATGTTAAGGAATATGAATATAACCCAACAGACAGTGGACGACGCTGGATGCTATTGGTATGCTTTGCCATTCCTAACTAGTCATTGTCATGACTTCATAAAAAGAAATGCACCAAAAACTTGTGGTGGTGTTCTGGCAGCTTCTTGCCACTTCCAGGAACTCAGGCTGATTGGCAGAATGAAGTAGAAGGTTCTGGATATGTTAGCTGATACAGACTCACAAGGAGTTTTGCTAAGACAGACTCATGTGGTGTTTTGCTGAGGCAAGAACCGTGGGAGAACATGAAATGTTTGGAGGGAACATAAATAGGACTCAACAGACAGAGACAGGGGTTGCATAGTTAGCTTTGCAATGCTTCCTTGGTCTCCCATATTTACTGATCTTCACTTCATTGAGAGAGACATGACGAAGAACTTCTCCTGGTGTCCCTGATGGTCCTGGTTGCTGCTGCTGACTTGTGCCGATTCAGTGGAGGCCTGGCTGTTTTTGCTGGGTCCTGCGATCTCTGCTGATTCATGTTTGCTATCCTACACTACTGAACTAGACTGCTGATATCCTGACAATGCAGATTGGATTGGTTCCAAAGAACTATTTCTAAATAGGCCCACTTTCCCCAAATCCTGATAAGCTTTCTTTTCCACTACCTCTGGTGGGCAGTGGGCTAGGAGGGAGGTTAAAGCATTTAAGAACCCTTATTTAAAGTAGGTTTTGAAAAAACATCAAAGCCTACACTTCTCAGGAGAGAATTCATACCTGATACCATAGTTCTGGCTAACAGTCCATCCATGGGCAACTTATTACTGCAGTTTAACTTGACACAGTACCAAACTGCCTTCTAAATAGGTTCATTCATGCTCATAGACAAAATACGTCTCCCTGTGTTAACTAAAGAAGCCTCGATTTTCAGTGAATGATAGTGAATACAGAGACCTAAAATGTTGAGAGTAAGCACAACTTAGGGATGAGCACTAAACAAGACATTTATACCACCCTCTAAGGTTCAGAGAGAGCAGAAAGTACGTAAGAGTCAGAGATAGGGTAAAGGGCTTCAAATGCCAGCCTATAGATTATACACACTGTTGTAATCACGAACTCACAAGGCTGGCCCTGTTGACCATCGGTGAGGGTAGGTGAGGAGATGATGAGTCACTACTCCTGTAGAACTATTGGCTATTGATAGATGCTGTGAGACAGGGAGTCATTGTCTTCCACTGTATGTCTAATGCTGAGCCCACCAGGCTCCCAGGAGAACTTGAAACCCATGGTTGGACAGACCTGGTTAAATGCAATGAATCACCAAATAAAACTAATAGACACGAATATGAGAAAGAGATTTGCAAGAAAGAGGCAGGCAAACAAGGGTAGTAGGGAGATGGAAGAAAATGGGGGTGGAGTGGTCAGTATAGACTATGTACATATGAGAAATTGTCAAAGAATACATCTAATTAATGTTTTAAATGGGGGGGGTTACCTCAAGTCATAGAAGATACACTGAATGATCGAACATGTTGGGCTTACTAGACTACAGGGACTTTGGGTGTTGGACTAGGAGCATTTTGGCTATGACCCTCTCCAGGCCAGGGACAGCAGGTAGTGATCAGATAGTGGTACAACTTTAGGAGGTTTGTTGGGCCTAGCTGGAGGAAGCAGTCACCAGGGGCAGACCCTAAGCCTGCTCTGCTTCTTGCCTGAGATCTCAGCTTCCTGGTCAGTACCATATATCAAGCTGCATTACAAGCTATTGCTACCAAAGACCTGGCAGCCTTCCTCATCAGAATCAACCGTAGCTCCAAATAAATCCTTCGTCTTGCAAGTTATTTCTGCCAAGGCGTTCTGTTACAACAATGAGAAAAGTAACTCACAGGGCACCATTGAGATACGAGCACCTCTGGGACCAGTTATCTCTACCACTTTTATGTACCTTTTTAGTAAACAATTTTCTTCTAAAGATGTGTTCTGGGGTGTTGTTATGTATGCAATGTTAGCTTTACTTACCATAGTCTAGCCTCCCTGTAGCTTCTTGGACACTAACATTGACCATGAGCACAATACATATAAAGTGACAAAGTCCAAGAGACTCTCTTTCTTAGCCATGGAAGAGTAGGGGTTCTCCCAGAGTTTGGGAAACCTAGGGTAACACTGTATGGCTATTCTTGCAATGGAAGAGGAAGTCTCTACTGGGTGATAGAGCGTCCTCAACATACTGATGCTAATTTGCTACTAACACAGACATTTATCACTAATAGCCACAATGGTTGCAATGGGCCTGACGCATTTGTCCTTTGGCCTGGTGGTAGTGCCAACCCACAAACTGAATTGTAAAGGAGGTGCCAGGTACCACATCATCCCCACGTGTCACTCTTGTCCTGACAGCAATACATGGTCACACAAGGTCTAGGACCCTGAAATTGTCAGAACTCTAGAAGTAGAGTGGCACTGGGAACTCTCCAGAGGTAGTGTATACTGAAGAATGGTTCTGAGGCTGTGCCAGACAATGCTGCTCTCAGCACCTAGACTGTGTGCACCTGTGGGCAGAGACATGACAGGAAATGAGGCTTCCCCTCCCTCACATGCACATGGGGTCAGGGTGAAAGCCACAGCTAGAGAGTTGCCCAAGGCTGCTTTAATACATCCTGGTAAGTGGGACAGCACACGGGATCATGGTATTCTCTCCTGACTTGTCAGTGATAGGCCTGCTACTGACAGAACAGGGAGGGGACACCATGGTAAAAGACCTCATGTAACTGGGAGAAGTACCCTGCTTTCCTGTTCCTCGAGGGTGGCACCTTCCCTATGTTCTTCTCTACATGGCAGCACCCTTCTCCTACAGTGCAGGACACTTCATGAAGCCCCTGTCATTGATCATTTTGTTGCGAATAGAGTAGGATGAGACTCACTCTTCTCAAAATCTGAAGAAAGCACTCCATTGTTCCACTGTGCCGTGATTCCTGTGGGATGTATTGCTAATGCTTGTCTAATTCTCAGATTTTTTTTAAAGAACAATTTATTTTTATTTAATGTGCAGGAGTGTTTGCCTGTGTACCACATGTGCCTTGTGACCACAGAGGCCAGAAAAGAGCATCAGATTTTCTGGACTATGTAAATCACATGTGATTGTGAGCCATGATGTGGGTGCTGGGAATGAACCCAGGTTATCTGCAAGAGCAGCAGGTACGCTGAACTACCAAGTTTCTCTGCAGCCTTTGATTCTCGATTCTTAACTTTTTAAATCACATCGTCATTATTATTATTGTCATTATCATCATTAACATTATTGATATGGTTTTTTGAGACAGGGTTTCTTTGTGTAGCCCTGGCTGCCCTAAAATTCTATAGATCAGTCTGGCCTCAAACCCAGAGATCTGCCTGCCTTTGCTTCCCAACTGCTGGATTAAAGGTGTGCGCCATCTTTAACTTTTTGTTTTAAAAATTAGAAGTTTTTATTTTTAACCATTCCCTTTTTGCTTCTTGGGAGCTTTGGTGGTTCTCCATTTCATCTTCTGATGTTCCTCAATTTCATAATAGGTTCATGGGTGAGTACTTTTATTCCTCCACCATAGTAAGTCCACAGAACTCCAAACTCTGGGCACCGAAACATGAAGGAGCACCTCTCAAAGCATCACTGAGAGGCCGTTTGTGCTCTCCAGAGAAGGGACCTACCCTCTCATCCTGTGTCTCCATAACAAACACTGAAGCTGTCATACATGTGGCTTTTCTGGCTTTGGAGAGGTAGCCTTCTATGGCTTTCTATGCACCTCCTGGCACCTGGTGATCTCTTTATCTCCTCAACATCAGCTAGCAAATCTTACTTATTTGACTAATTAGGTCAAACTAGTATAATTCTGTGGTAGTCAATAGGTCTAATTAACTATGAAAAACTCCAGTAACATACCTTGTCCTACATTCATACAGACTTCATGAGTTCAGCATGTCTTTGTTAGTTGGATGTACCTGGAAGGGAAATAGAAGCTACATGTGTGTGTGTGTGCATATTTAGTCACATCTGTGTGCATTCTCATACACTCTGGATATTGTCTTGCAGGGCTCTAAAAGGATCTTTTTACTTTTAGCTAATCTTCTCTTAGTAAGCCAGGAGGTCATGAAATTCTCCCAAGATGCCTTGCAGCATTCTTCCACCAACCTCAAGCTTCCGTGCACTTTGGTGGAAGCTCACATTTTGTACCTAAGGTCTTCCAGGTAAACAGCTGGGAACTTGGGCTTGGGGATGTCTCTTGTGTACAGTGACAGTAGAAGAAGGAAACTTTTAGTTTCATCTCTCTCTTTTTTTTTAATCTCTTGGTTTTCTAGGTGTGATTCCATTGTGGGCCGGGAGCCAAGAGAGGGTTAGTAAATGTTTCCCTTCAGTGTCTCTGAGGTTCCTGACCAAGCCAGAGAGCTGCCTGCTATCGCTGTTGTCTGCATGCCTTAGTGCATCTGTCCCTGCTGGATTAATCCTGCCTGCATTCATACTCAGGATGTGGGTCACTGGGAGGGAGGTGGCAGGGAGGAAGCTGAGCAGAGGAAAAATATAAGGGTGAGAAGAGAAAGGAAGGAGGAGGAGGAGGAGGAAGAAAAGGAGTGGGAGGAGGAGAAAGAGAAGGAAGAAGAAGAGGAGGAAGAAGAAGAGAGGGAGGAGGAGGAAGAGGAAGAAAAACACTGAAAATAGTAAATGATATGCTAGGAAAAATACAGGAAGCTAATTTACAAAACTAAGGAAAATACAACTAAACACATTGAAACAAAACCACCAAAAAATTAATAATAATAATTCTGAAATGACCAGTGAAAGGGGCCCATGATAAGGACCTAGAATGTGAGGTGCATTCCATATCAAAGGAGAGACTCTAAGATGCTAACATAAGATGCTAAGGAGGTTAATTATTTTTTAATTTTTATGTTTACAAGTTTTCACTGGATACACACGTGTAGAGGGCCTAGCACAAACCCTTCCCTTGCTAGAACCAACTGGAAAGAGTAATGGTTCCGGTTCTGTCCTCAGTTTCCTCTAAGATGATCTAGGCCACTGCAAGGATTTTTCAGACTCAACAGTTCCTAGGTTTTCTATCCTTACAAATCACGGGTCCATGTGGAACCCAGTGCAAAAGCACAGCTTGTCCCTGTTTGATTTCAGACCGGGACAAGAGGCTGAGGTGCGTATTTTACATATACAAAGCAGATCAGGCCTCCAGATTCTCCCAGCATCCCTCAGTCCCTAACTGGCATTCCTTGCTCCCAACCTAGAACTTTCAAGCCCCAGGGGCTGGGCTGCCCTATATAATCCAGACATTTTGCCCTCTACTCCTTCTTTCTCTGCTCGCTTCTTTCTCTTCCTCACCCCCCACCCCCACAGCGACTCCCCTGGCCTCAATCCTTGGGGCCAATGAGAGCAGCTTCCTAATAAACCTGCCTTTAATATAATGTAATTTAGCCTGAATTGGATCATTTCACCGACGTCAGAGAAATAACTATCAGTCTCTCCATGGGAGACGACAGGACAGATTCCAGTTCTAAAGGTGCAATAGAAAGTTCGGGCCATAGACAGTCTCCATGTGAACTGGCAACATCTCCGTAGGCCCCCCAGCTGTCAAAGTCTGTCTTTTGAGAGGTAGAGACAGAGCCACCTACGCGAGCGTCTTGGGGACAAAAATAGGCATCCAGTTCATGTCTACGGTCTCTCTGCAAGCTGCTCCTGATACTTCCAAGATGTCAGTCAATTTCATTGATCAAGAAAGATCAGAGGAGGCACAAGAAAAACCACACAAATAAGAGCCGTACTCAGTAAAGGAGTGGCCGAGAAACAAAACTCTTTCAGTGTGGTGAGGTCGGTGTTCCCCTTTCACACAGGGCCCTGGGGTCTCTACAGGCGGACATTCTGACACTGGCTCCAGAGGCTGGGCTGGAGCAAGGGCATCTGCATTTTGTACAACTCTGCCCATCCGTTTTGCGCAGGTAGTCTGCAGACCACGTGTTCAGAAACATCGGCAGGCTAGAGATCTGGGGTGGGGGGGGATGGGGGTGGAGTGTCGAGCAGACAGAGTTTGTGGAAAAAGAAACCCTAGTTGGCTCAAAAGGATTTGGAGTCTTTCCAGGAACGGGGCCCTGCAAGGTTTCTAAGCAGGGAAATGTGACAAGGCTCGGGATGTGATGGAAAGAACTGTTCTCACCGAAGCTCGGGTCATTTTCTCTTTGCTTCTGCCCCATTAGATATTATTGCTTCAAGGGCCCTGAACAAATAGCATTCCACGAAAGCCTGCAGGTTCTGTAGGAGTCAGCCTTCCAGTTCCCAGGAGAATGTGTGGCTCACCGGCTGCGTTCAATCTCGCAAGGAGAGGATTAATTAGGTAAAAAAAGCAGTTGCACACATAAGTGGGCGCCCATACCCGGGGCTGGCCTGGTGTTTTGCTACACTCATTCAGTCATACAATACTCTCTTCAGTTCTAAGCGCCACCTCTTGAAACAAGTTAAAAAGCAAGTTCCAAGTGAGATGCCCAAGTGTTGTGTTTTACACAGACTAATGATCAACTGCCTTCTGTGTGTTTATGGCAGCCAGACTGGGCTCACATTGCTAAGGACACTATAGAAAAGAAACATACGTCTAACATCTGACAGAACAGTTAAATACATAAAAATATGGCTTTTTAAAAAAAAAAAAAAAAAAAAAAAAGAAAAGAAAGAAAGAAAGAAAAAGTGTGAGGGATTGCTTTACTGAAATTATTTCTGGAAATTCATGCTTGGTGAGGTTTATTTTCTTTTTCTTAACATTAAAAATGCTGTATGTTTAATTGTACTAGGGCAGGGAAATTAAAATTAGCATCTGCAATGTGTTTCATTCTTTAAAGAATACTTCACATCAGAAAACCAGAAAACAAATTGTATTCTGTTTGTTTGCTTGCTTTGTTTTGTTTTTTTCGAGACGGGGTCTGTGTGTGTGTGTATGTGTGTGTGTGTGTGTGTGTGTGTGGCCTCAAATTGACAGAGATGTCTCTGCCTCCTGAGTGCTGAGAATAAAGTTGTGCACCACTACCACCAGGCTCAAACTGTGTTCTTACTGACTCATTCCAAGATGGGAACTGAAGAGTCTCTGGTCAGTGGGAATATGTTTATCATCAGTTATCAACTGCATACTCAATAGGATCCCCAAGTGCAGCTCTAGAGCTGTCGGCCTTGGCAAATATTTTGTTCATGCCAAATGTCAAGAGGTAGGTGAGTCCAGGGTGAGACCAGCACACATCCGAATCCAGCTAGATTGCATAGTTCATGATGGCATGTCTACCTTGTTAGAGATGTCAGTTCAACACTTTGAACTTAAAGTGGCTCTCTAAAAACTTAGAAACAATATAATATTATTCTTGAGAATTCAACTCTATTAATGCTAATGGGCATTGTCATGATATGTTTTGTTTTCCCTCAGAGAATTTCAAACATGCCTTTCTTCTTCTTTCTTGCCTGTCTCCATCTCCTCTTTTATTTACATGGCTCTATTTGTTTTGTCAACTTTGATTTCTCAGTTTTAAACTTACAGAAATTTTGCAAATATAGTACAAAGAGTTCTGACATATTCTTCACCCAGGTCCCTTTATTTTTATCTTCCTTAGCAACTAAGTCCAACAATCAAAATTATACATACATATATATATATATATATATATATATATATATATATATATATATATATCCAAAGATAAAGGAAAGACCAACGGAGGAAGACACCATTTGTCAACCTCTGACCTCCCTCCACACACATGCACACACATGTATGTGCATTCTTATACGGCACACATACACACATATGAGCTATAAACACCCACCAACATTACACTGCTAATAAGTAAAGTGTGAACTTTCTTTGGGTTCATCAACTTTTTAGTTGTTTCCTACTTTAAGATTCAATCCATGAAGCCGGGCAGTCGTGGCGCATGCCTTTAATCCCAGCACTTGAGAGGCAGAGACATCTCTGTCAATTTGAGGCCAGTCTAGTCTAGTGAGCAAGTTTCAGAGTTTCATGACAGCTAAGGTTACACACAAAAAAAAACCCTGTCTCGAAAAACCAAAACCAAACCAAAACAAAAAAGATTCAATCCATGGTGCTATATTGTATTCAGTCACCACCAGAGTCTTTCTCTTTTTGTCTACATGATGCTTTCTATTGGAGAACATGACAGCTATGGAAATAATGTTCCTAGTATGTCACACCCAGGGGACCTCACACCTGTGTGTGTGTGTGTGTGTGTGTGTGTGTGTGTGTGTGTTTACTAGTGATGTTTTAACATTGATCACTTGTTCAAGTGATTTCCTTGAATTTTAGCACATGAAAGGGATTTAGAAAAAAATTGTGTGGCTAGAGGCATAACATAGGTCTAGCACTTCTCTGCTGCTTATAGGCCCTGGGTTTGACAGTAGATAAAAATAATAATAAAGTCTTAGAATCAATGTACTACCTTGTGGAGGGGGCTGGGGAGATGATTTGGTTGTTCTAAGCACACACTGCTTCCAGGGAGGACTGGAGTTCTGCTCCCAGCACTCATGCTGGGTATATAACCTCCAGTTGCAGGGAATTTGATACTTTTAACCTCTTCTAGCACCGGCACTCAGGTACACAAACCCACATACACACAATTAAAATAAAATATAAATCTTTAAAAGATATCTTGGGGAAATGATATTTTGAGACTATTTAAATATTTTGTATCTTCACTATCCACAAACATCCACATGAATGTTAGCCTTTGTCATTGGATCTTGACCTGACATTTCTAGATTCTTCTACCGTTTCTGTGTGTGTGTGTGTGTGTCTGTGTCTGTGTATGTGTGTATGTTTATGTATGTATGTGTGTGCATCTGTGTGTATATGAGTTTACCGGAGACAAAACCATAGGCCTTGTGCATGCTAAGCAGAGTACTCTAGCCCTGACATTGATGTAGAATGTCATTGCTATGGAATTCTAATAACTGTCTCTATTTCTCTAATTTCTTCCACATTTGTTATTTGACTTTATCTCATTTGTTAATTTGATCATTCATTTATATCAGAGGGACTTGTGAATATCTATTGTGAATATCTATTGTGTTTCAAGGGTTATAAACCCAAGCTGGGCATGGTGATGCATGCCTTTAATACAGCAATTTGGAGACAAAGGCAGGTGCAGCCTATTCTACAGAGTGAGTTTCAGGACAGCCAGGACTACACAGAGAAATTATGTCTCAAATATATATTTTTCCTTCATGAATTCCCACTGATATCCCAGACTCTATTGCAATATCCAAATTTAATTTCTTTGTCTAGTCCCAGTATGCACATAAACACCCATGTGAGAAGTGATTGGCTAACTGCAGTATACTATTGGTGTGCACTTTTTATGTTGTGTCCCAGTATCCTTCAGATAGCTTTCTCACATGGTTCATGTCAGTTCTTTTCTTCTCTACACGTCTGTTATGGTTCTGTTATTCATTTGAGATACAGTTATATCCAATTTTACATTTTTAATTCCATCTTGAGTTTCCCCATTATCCTGGTTGATTTTGAACAATTTTAACATACAATGGAAGTCCCTCTTTGTGGAGTACAGTTCTATGGATTTCTTTTTCTTGAGATAGAATCTCACCATGCAGCCCAGGCTGGTCTTGAACTCACAATCATCTGTCCTGTGTATGCTTCCATGCCCAACTCCTTTCTATAGATTTTAACAAACGCACATTATGCAACTTGAGGTTGTTTTTCCATGTTCACAAAACTTGAATTTTTTACTTGTTGTACATCTCTAGACACCTCTGTGTATTTTCACAGTGCCTTACAATAATGTTATGAACTGCTTGCTCCCAAGGGAGTAAAGTGTCAGGGTCTTCATGTAATTGGTCTCAAAGCTGAGGGCCAGCTGCATCTATATAACGCCACCACATGAATTTGATCAGACTATTTCTTCATCATCTAAACAACCCATGCCTCCATGGTCAGTTAGACTGGCTCTTCTGACAATCCATGTGGACACTTAAGACTTCAAGTAGCCAATGGGGGTGGATGAGTTAGTTCACAGCTGGAGGGAAAGAATTATTACAAGCTGGCAGCTGATCAGTTCCTTTCTTTCCTTCCTTCAGCAAACACCTGGACATGACCTATCTTGTTCCAAAAATCTATCCAAGTTTTTAGGACTACAGGGGTATTAACTAGGCCTGACTCTCGTGTACTTGAACCAAGTACAGATAATGCAGATAGACCATGAATGAATGGGATAACTTCCAGTTGTGAAATGTAGGGGCCTGAAATAATTAGGGAACAGTGCAATAAAAGATTTGATAAGAGTAAATGCCAGATGGCCCCAAGTAATAGGCACCTATGACATCCTGGATGAGTGCGGTGGGCAAGGAGTGCCAATGGGACTAAGAATTAAGCTAAATTTTATGTGCCCAGTATTAGTGTGTTGAAGTCAGTAGAGGCTTATCAAACAGAGTACCATACATCCTAAGCACTGGTTACATGAAAGGTCCTAGGACATTTTGCAGAAATTGACAGGCAACAGGAATGGATGGAGAATGACTGGGGACCACATTTGGTGGAATATTTGGGACCAGTGTGAAGGATTTAGCGTGCTTTTGTTAAAGATGTTGGTTTGAAAGCGGATGCTGAGGTCACTGAGCTAAGGTATATGGTACAGTTAAATCTGTCACTTCCTTTTAATTGTTTGTTTAATCTTCTTGCTCCTCTTTCATCTCCCTCTCCCCTTCCTCCTTCCAGTCTCTGCATTGCTGGGGATTAAAACTGATCTCTTCAGAGGTGTCTCCAACAGGAGTGTGGAAAGTAGAGAAGTGCTGGGGGTGGGGGTGGGGCAGACAGGAGATGAGAAGATAAATCCATAAGCTTTTGTGATATCCCAAGCAGGAGTGATGAAGGTCTGCACTGGGGAAGTAGTAAAGGGAGCAAGTGCCAGGATTTGGACAGTGGTAGAGTAGGGGTTAGTGACCACCTAGTGTCAATTGTAAAAGAGAGCTAGGCAGCTGTGGGGGTAAGACTACTTTTAAAAAGTGTGTGTGTGTGTGTGTGAGTGAGAGAGAGAGAGAGAAGAGAGGAGAGAGAGAGAGAGACAATACATGTATATGTGTGAAGATGCCAGAGGAGAGTTCTGGACACACACACAGACACACAGACACACACCACACACACACCTCATATATACATACCTATTTCTTTGAGGCAGAGGCTCTTCCTGAATCTGGAGCTCACTGTTTTTCTGACTAAACTGACAGCTCTAGGAATCCTCCTGCCTCTTACCACCAATTCCCAGGGCTGGGGATGCAGATGCACATGGCCATGGGCAACTTCAAAACAGAGTCATTAAAGTTCAATGTAGTCCCACTTATCTGTTGTTTATTTGGTTGTCTGTGTCATGACCAGGAAATTGCCAAACTCAGTATCCTGGAGGCTTTCTTCTATGGTTTCTTCTCTAACTAATTCAAGTTAACTTTTCTAATATGGTAGATAACTAGTTCTCTCACTGCTCTTTGTTGAATGGCGATTGCTAAGTGAAATTATTTTTTCTCCTCTTTGGTGTCGACACTCTTGACAAGGATCATTGGGCTATATGTGCAAAGATTTGCTTTGCAGCTTCCTACACACAGATTTGTCTAATCGTCACTACACCTATAAGCTTTCTGAAAGCTTCCAGAAAAGTAGGGGGTCTAAGAAAATGTTTAAAAATTTAGGAAGATGTTTTGAGGTTGGTATATTCAAGTTCTGAAGGAAGTATCTTTTTGTAAACTTAAAACGATTCTTGTAAATTTCAGGGAATCTACTCTAATCCATCTCTCACAGGTCAAATGGACTCAAGATAAGCACTGTCAGCTAACAGCCTGTTTCTCTTCCCACCACCTATTCCTGAAGGTGGATCTATTTCCCTTTCCCTGGTCCTGGGATCACCCACCCCTCCTCCAACTCCCAAGAGTTTCAAATGCACACCCAAGAAAAAAATTTTCTCCCTAAATTCCTTAACTTTCTTCTGCTCTTAACATCCAGATGTTCCCTCAAAATCTGCATGTAGGACAGTTCCAGAGAAGCTGCCCACAGGTGCTCCCATCTAACCTCACATATGCTTCTGCTGAGTCTGAGCTTTCCTAGCCACAGATGGTCCCATAGATCCTTGACAGAAGTGAAATAGCCAGCTCATCCCGGACTTGGCCAACATTCCAGCCTTTTGGCCACTCTCCCCCCAAAATGGTCCCCCAATGTCGGCAGGAAGTAGTCATAGACAATTACTGAAGTCCCTTAGTTATTTATAATCAACAAAAGGCTGGGACAAGAGACTGAGGTGCACAATTTACATATCAAATCAGACCTAGCTTCCAAATTCTCCCAGAATTCCTCAGTCTTGGCGTACCCTGCCCCCAACATTGCCTGGGCTTCCCTTCCCCGTGAGGCTCCTCCCTATGTAATCCAGATAATTTGCGCCCTCTCCCTCCCCTCCCCCTCCCCCTCCCCCTCCCCTCCCCTCTCCCCTCCCCCTTCTTCTCTTTTCTCTCTGCATTTGTCCTTTTTCTCTGCCCCCCCCCCCCGCTTCCTCCCCCCCCACTTCTCCCCATGGCCACTCCCCTGGTCTCAATCTTTGGGGCCAGTGAACCTGAGAGGAAGTTCCCAATAAACTTATCTTTAATATAATCTAATCTGGTTTGAAGCTCGTTTTACCAGCAGAGAAATAACCTATCAATACCACTCTAAAAATGCCTTAATTACTATTGCTTTGTAGAATGCTTTGAAATCAGAGAGTGTGGCTTGAGGCTTTGTTTTTTTCTCAAGATAATTTGGGCTAGTCAGGGTATCTGAGTTTATATGGCTTTTAGAACAGTTCTCTCTATTTCTGTTAAGATTTTGAATTCATTGAAGCTGTAGACCCAAATATTTTTTAAAGCATACAACTACTGACTAAGTAAAACATGGAATCCTGGCAAAATCTGAACACAGTTAATGATGATATCATATTTATTCATTAAGATACTGTACCATAGTTTGAGAAGCAATTTTGCTGTTGTTTGGGGGGGGGAAAAAAGCATTTAGGATACTTGAGTGTCTTTATTTCTACAATTTATGTTATTTATAATTATTTCAAAAAGTTTTTTTTAAGACCATAGAGCTAAAAGTCATTTCAAACATACCATTCATATCTGAAACAAAACATGATGGTCATACAACTTTACATCTAAGACAAACAAGTCTTGACTTGCCTTAGGTAAGAGATTATATTTTGCTTTTCAAGTTATGATTCCACCCGAAGCCCAAGTTATTGGAATTCTTTCAACATTCCAGCCCACACAGGTGCACTAGGATTCAAGAGCTATGACAGGAAATGTGGCTTTATTCCATCTTCAGTCCTTCATCCATTTGACTTACGATACATTGTTCAGATGTTGTGTTGAACATTAGAGGCACAAATATGAAACACTAGGGATCGATTTTGGGCTTAAAGAAATTCTAGCCTAGAAGATAGACAGAACCCCTTCCTCTCCCACACTGGCTATTATAATTACAATGCTCATAACAGATTCAAGATAGAGGCAAGGAGAGTTCCCTGTACAGTGGGGGCTGGGATGGGGGCAGCTGGGAATGGAGGCTTCCTAGAGGAGGCAATGCTACAAAAAAGTCTTGAAGGTAACTTAGATGGTAGAGAAGAGAAGTAAAGGTTTAAGTCTAGGTAGGAAGTGGGCCATCTAGGAAGAAAAGACAGTGCAGTTGGTGCTTAGAGAAATCTCAAGGAGACAGGAGAGGACAAGATACAATAGGTGGATGACTTGGGGAATCAGCTTAGAGAGTTGATTGAGCTGAATCACATGGGTGCTTGCCCACTGTCTCAGAAAACCTGGGAGAGAAGAACATGACTGACTCCACTGTTATCTCTCTCAGATAAATCATAGGAACAAGGTTTGATGAGTTTAATGAATTTGAGAAGGAGAAATTGATATTTTCTAATACTTAAAAACAAAAAAGAAGGAACAATGACATTGTTGGATTTTGTGGTTCGTTCTCTTAATCCTTCCTTACTTATCCTAAGAAGAACATGCTTCTTAAATTGGGAGCACCAAACCTGAAGCAGCTTCACTTCCTCGCTGGAAAATTCAACCAGCATAAGGTAAACAAGAAGGAATGATTTTTTTTTCATTCCGAGGGAGAGATACACGCTTTTCTCCCTTCCTTGTAGCTCTGACAGGAATTACAGAGACCTTTTAATCACTGTCCAAAGAGACTGCCCAGCTTGCCTTATGCCCAGGAGAGCGAGTGGCAGTGCTCAATATTTATTAAATTTTGCCTGTGTGTACAGGGGTGGAAAAGTAAGAGAGAGTAAAGGTCTATGGTGCTTGGTTGGTTTTCTGTTGCTATGGCCCGATGTTCCAATGGCTCCCCAGTGTCTTATGAAGGAGAAAGAAATTATATGCTTGGAGCAAAACAAGCAAACACTCTACCTGTCTCCAAGTTTGCAACAGTGGCTTTGGCGTCAGATTTCCCGTTGCTCAGTCCCGAGAATATTGATTCTCTCCATGGAAGCGTTCCCTTGCTACAAACCCTTAAGGGGTGTGTGAGAAACTTCTTCCCTGGTGAATGGCTGACTGAACAAATTTAACGGAGGTTGTTACCCACTGAGCTTGGTATCAATGCTCCGAGGTCCGGTTCTCTTTGAGTTTTGCTTTCATCTGGAATCTCTCGCCTCTGCCCTCTTTACTGTTGCTGCCACACAATATCAAACAGCTGGAGTCTGGGCAGCTCCAGAATCCAAGTTTCTCAGCCTCACACATGAGGGTGGGGGTGGGGGGAGAACAGATGGAGGCTATTGGGGAAGGTGGGGGTTTCATGTGGACTCAGTGGGGGCTGTGTTTGCTTCAGAGAATCAGATATCTTGGAAAAGTGGGACTGGGGTTAACAGACAGATTTTGTTCGTGTGGGGCTTAACATGTGCACAAAATCAAGCATGCAGGGATGGATTGCAGAAACGGCTTTCATGAACCACCTTTTTTTCCATTTGTCTAGCCCAGGCTCAAATTTCCAATGATACACCAGCTCTCTGTAAAGTGGCAACTAAAGGTTTTGATTAAATATAGTGTTACAGTGGGCATTATGTAAGAACTCAATAGTAAGAATAAGCACTAGCCATAAACAGCTATACTGGTTGACTCATTTAGAGTTATATCCTGACAGATACTAATCTGTATTATGAGTATATGAATACATATGTGTACATACGGAGAGATACTCCATATGTATTATTTCTAACCTTCACAGAAGATACGGGGATTCAAAGAGACGATTTGTCTTTGCTCACAAGTATTACTACAGATGAAATTCAAATCTAAATTTGTTTTGAGTCTGTGACATTCCCATTTTACTGTAGGGTACACTTGTTCATAGGCAGCCTTAGGGGAATCTGATGGATTAGTCCCTTAAAGTCAACAGAACACATGGCCATAGGATCCCTGAGTTGACAGCCTAGGGCTAGAGAAGTCAGGCTTAGTCAGTTCAACTTGTATGAGGATTTGGTGGCACTGTGCCAGACTCACCTGTAATTTCTCCTGAACCATGCAATTTACCTTCTAATTACATGCTGTTGTGCATTGGTTGCTAATTGTTGCATAGGTCAACTTACACGTTCATTCATCATTCTGTATTTTGTTAGACAACCAGCACATAGCTTGTCCATCGGGGCCATTCTTCCCATTGTGGAGAGGAAGCCGATTCAAATAGCTGATAAAGGGTCTGCGAACGAGGAACTGAAAGCTGAATTTTAAACTCCAAAATCATGGCCTAAGTTACGCATTTTTAAATTTTTATGTACATTGGTGTTTTTTGCCTGCATGTCTGTGAGAGGATTGGATCCACTGTAACTTGAGATACAGACAACTGTGAGCTGCCATGTGGGTAATTGAACTCTAGTCCTCTGGAAGAGCATCAGTGCCCTTAATTGCTGAACCACCTCTCCAGCCCCCAAGTTAGGCATTTATTTTGAAATGTATTTAAGTGATGCCTTAACAAATAAAAGGAATAAAAAATAAACAAAAAAAAATACTATTTACCAACCAGTAGCCAGAATTTTTAACTAGAGATGAATTCAGGAGTAGTTCATCTCTGACATCTCATACCAAGGCAAAGCGTTTTTCAGATGTTAGCTTTGAGAACACAAATGTACACACAACCAGCTTACTAGTTACTGTTAGAAATGAACTCAGCTCAAGCATTAGGACGTCGTCTCTTGTGGTATGTGACTCCTAGACTTGTTTGTTGCTGTTGTTGTTTGCTTTCTTGTGTTTCTTCTCTTTTTAATGATTTGCTTACAGCATTGGTGTTTTGACTTCGTGTATGTGTTAGTGTCAGATCTCCTAGAACTGGAGTTACAGACAACTGTGAGCTGCTATGTCGGTGCTGGGAATTGAACCCAGGTCCTCAGAAAGGGCAGCCAGTGCTCTTATCCACTGAGCCATGACACCAACCCCAACTCTCAGACTTAAGTTATTTATACTTAGTAGATTGCTTTCATTCTCTAAATGTACTGTGATGCACCTCTTTGGAAAGCCCATTAAAGATTCCTTAATGGCTTGCCAAATTTCAGACATTGTTAAAGGTGCTTTTCTTTTTGAACATGGTCTCACCAGGTAGGCTAGTTTGGGTCTAGAACTTTTAATCCCCCTGCCTCAGTCTCCAGAGTGCTGGAATTATAGGCAAAAGCACTACACCTAAGTTTACCATTCTTTTAAAATATATTTATTAAATCTATTTATCTTTATTCTATGTAAGTGTTTTGCCTACATGTATGTCTATGAGCACAGTGTCCATGGAGGCCAGAGTAGGAGTATATAGAATCCCTTGGAGCTGGAGGTACAGATGGTTGAATGCTGCCATGTGAGTAGGTTGTGAGCTAGCTGTCCTGTGTGTCCTAGAAACCAAACCTGGGTCCTCTGGAAGAGAAGCCAATGCTCTTAACCATCTCTCCAGCCCCAAATGTACCATTCTTATTCCAAGAAGCAGTAGCCAGCCTATGACTCCCTAAAGAGCAGTGAGAAAATACAGCGAGATGCACAGTTTGGAATGAGAACCACCACTTTGTTGTTGGAGATCATAGGCAAATTACATGATTTTCCTTCTCTGTAAAATGGAGGTCTGTTCTACACAGAACGTTGTTACGGAGATTCTGAACAAACACAAAATCCATCACAGAGACCAGGAGAGGAAAGCGTTCAGGGGTTGTTAGCATATTTCTTAGAAGGATGCTGAAAGGTTAAACAAGATAATCAACATAACTAGGTTTCACTTAGTAAGCAAGCATTGCTCAGCTCTCACACTTGAACATTGTCTTTGCTACATATGCTTGACAGCTGTTTTCCTTATCTGGTGAGTGCGATCCTCCGAAACTGGGTAATTTACTCAAGTCTCCACTTGGGGCTTTCTGTTTAATGATGTCATTGGTTTGTTTGTTTGTTTGTTTGTTTTATTTCAAATAACCAGAGTGTTGGAAACGGATACTGACCTCATGGAATTCAATGTTTTAATACTAACAAAAGCATTTAGAAGGTGTATCCTAGCAAATGATCCAAAATTCCTTCATCTAGAAATCCATGTTTAGAAAATAATCAGAATCATACAGATTTACAGTAAGATGTTTAGTCAAGTGCAATGCAGGATGACAATGTAAATGAAGCCACTGAGATGTGTAAAAATAGAATGACTGAAAATAAAATAGCCTTTTTTGATGCAACAGCACTGTTGAAATTAAACTTTGAAGATGACTCATGAGGAAATTAATCATGGTCGATTGTTAATCTTAAAAAGCAACAGACTCAATTTGGGAAGATCTTCAGCTATAGATAAATCATTGAAGGACCTGGATTCTGCCTGAATGATCAAGTGTATAAGAAAAAAAGGAATACAAATTTTGAATGAATGCTTCTGGCTTATATTTCCCTTTAAATAAATTCTGATTATTTTTACTCAATGAAAATCATATACTCAGTGTGCAATACATATTGATGAGAAACAAAACAGGAAAGAATGAAAATGACTAAAGCCACAACCACTCTACTGCGTTAACAGCATTGTCCTTAGGTGGTAGATCTCCTGTGATGTCGCACTCGCTGGGGTTTTCTGCAGTCTGAATGATCTTCAGTGCGCATAGTCTGTAATCAAGAACGCAGACTCATATGAAAACAAAGGGAGTAAATAGTCAACTCCCTGTTGCTTTTTGTCTATTCCATAGTTGTTCTCTCTGCAGAACAGAGACAACTGTGGGAGAATCCACAGTTACTCTTTGTAACTAAGTAGTCCTCAGGTTGTATGACACTTAGGTGTGTGTGCCTGTAGCTCACCAAAAGGAGAGTAGTGTTTTCCACTGCACTCCGACCTAATGACAGTGACAAGATGTAGACCTGCAGTCCTTGACTGCCCTTCCACTTCCCAGTAGAATAACTTAATAATTTATTTTAAAATAATACTAAATTCTTCTTTCATAGTGCTCACAAAGTCTCTTCAAAGCAGGATGCCAGAGGTAAATTGCCTTTAACAGAATGTATAGCCGAGTTCCTTATTCAGCTCATAGTTCATCTAACTGTTTCAAGATGGCTGGTGTGCTAAGGTGGGGCAGTGTGAGTCAAGAAACTGGTGATGGTGGTGGTGGTGTGCGTATTTAATCTCAGCGCTCAGGAGACAGGGACAGGGGCAGAGGCAAAGGCAGAGGCATCTGTGATTTCAAGACTAGCCTGGTGTACAGAGAGAATTCCAGACAGTGAGGACTACATAGAAAAACCTTGTCCCAAAAGGTAGAAGAGAGAGAGAGAGAGAGAGAGAGAGAGAGAGAGAGAGAGAGAGAGAGAGAAAACTAGCAGTTAAAGGGCAAGAAATATACTGCAGGCAGAAGGGAGTGAGGGGATACAGTAGCTATAAAAATAAACACAGCCATACTAATACAAAGAGCCACAAAAACAATAAACACATCTGAGGTGCTAACAGTGAGCCTGAAGCTGCAGGTCTATGTTCTGCCTAAATCGTAGTACGGGCAAGTAAGTGGGCATGGTGATCAGCCTGCCCGAGGGAGGGGCAAGGTCATAGGAGGGGCAAGGCCGTAGGTCCCTCTCCTGGCTAAACACATGTGAGCAAGAATAAATGCTTTGACCAGAACGCAAAAACTGTGTAGATCTAAAGTCCAAAGTGGGAGGAATGGCGAGTCCTAAGAGAAGAGTAAGTTGAGCAGGTAGCAGAAGACATCTCTGAGATGCTAAGCTGTGTATCATATGTGTAAAGATACGGAAACCTAAGAACTTCAAGTGCCTTGTTGTTACTGGATCTAACACCATCACCAGTGAGAGTGGTATTTGGAAAGTATTTTTGAAAAGCAGAAAGCTGGGCTGGAGACATAGCTCAGTGGTTAAGAGCACTGGCTGCTCTTCCTGAGGATTCAGATTTAATTCCCAGCAACCACATGACAATTTACAACTCTCTGTAACACCAGTTCCAGGAGATTCCATGCCCTCTTCTGGCCTCCACAGGCACCAGACATGTGTGTAGTATACAGACAGACACACAGGCAAAACACCCACACACATAAGAAAATAAAATTAATTTTAAAACCTTAAAAATTTAAACAATAAAAATAATTAAATTTTGAAAAAAAAAAAAAACAGAAAAGAAAAGCAGACTGTTACCTGCTTGGGGCTCTAGGGAAAGGTAGTGTTCACACAATAGCAAACTGTCAGCTTTCATTTTCTCTGGGAATTACAAGTTCTTGTTCCCAAGGTGGTTCTCAGGTCCCACTGTCCTCTGTTGTGCCACAGAGGGACAGTGAGATGGCAGAAGCTAACATCATCACTGAACAGGGGGAGAGAAACAGGTCTTAGAGATTCTTCAAACTGATGGAAATGAAAAGGGAGGGAAGTGTATTGGGTACAGGTGGGAGGCTCAAAGAGGGATTACAAGAGCCTTTTCACTGTCTTATTAAAAATATGGCATCCCTTGATCCATTTGGCCACAGGGATATGCCCAGCCATCTAGGCATGTAGATAGAGCCTGAAATGCCAGATAAACCAATGCAGACACTGGCTCCTGCTCTAATGAACAAACACGGGCGCGGGGGTGAAGATTGCTGTAAAATGTAGAATCTTTCCCTTCCTCCTCCTGCTTCAATTGGAATCATGTGCTGAGCATGAATTTCATGGGGTTTTGGTTGGTTGGTTGGTTGGTTGGTTGGTTTTTTACTGAGGACAACCAAAAACAAAATAAAAGGAAAATAAAATCATGACCTAAAAAAATTTAAGCGATTTCTTTTCTGTCATGTAGTGGCTGAGTTCCAACATCACTGTTCTGCCATTCGGGGAAGACAGCACCTCTCTTCACCCTGCTCTTCCCTGGATGACCCACTCCAAGGACCATCTCCTCTCCACCTTGAACGAGGCTTTGACAAATGACTTAACTCCTATAACATAAGGGATAAGGAACTCTCACAGGGTCTGCTGCATTCTTAGAAAATCCAGCGTTGTTAAGTTAAATTCTACATTAACTTAGCATTGGATTTGTGTATAAAAGTACGCTTTGGTTTTTTTGTTTTTTTAATGTGGACCTGGGCTAGCAGTTTCAGATCACCTGAAAATTAAAGAAATTCTTTCTTAGCACAGACTTACTGAATCAGAAGCTGGAGGTGGAGCCCTTCTATCTACGTTGTAACAATTTGTCCAAAGAAGTTCCGCCACAATGGGTATGAAAATTACTGTTGTGGATGTTTTCTGTCCAACCAACACGGAGGTAATGAACTAACTCTCCGTGACATCAACCCCCCACCCCCACCCTTCTCCTAGGATAATGAATGGAGGTCAAGCCAAGGACCTGGCAAACCCTTCCCAGCCAACCGAGTGTCTGGGAAGGCTGGTTTATGGTTTTGCCATGATGAGTTTTCTTATCATTTTCCTAATTGCCCCTGCCCTGCTTCGCTTTTTTTGGGGGGGGGGGGAAGGTGGTGGTGGTTGGGGGATTGCCCTGCTTTTATTAACGGTAACTTGTTTTTACTGCTTTATTTAGTAGGTTTTGTTTGTTTGTCTGTTTGTATTTTCAGAATGATAGAGACATTGAGAAGTGGTGCCAGAAAAAGGCTCAGGGAGAAGTGACTAGCCACGGGAAGGAGAGGTAGTGCCGGCCAAAGGAAGGGTCCAAGGTGAAGCTAAGCAGGGTGGACCCGCGCCCCGCGAGTAAGAGGAAGGCACTTTTGGTGTGGTCAATGAAGATAAATTGGAAGGACTGAGTGAATCTAACGCAGAGCAAAGAAAGTAGGCGTTAAGGGTAAAATTGTTCTAAAATTTAGGGGACTGTGTGGTTTTTTCCCCCCCAGTCTCCTTTTCAAGACTTTTTCTTTGCTCCCTTTCGCTCCTCCCCCTCCTCCCCGCCTCCTCGGCTCCCCTCCCCTCCTCGAGCGGTAATGGGAGGCTCCTAGGCAGGAGAAGCAAAAGAAGGAATTGTTTGCAAGTTCAGTCATCCAAAAAAGCGTCTTCCATATGGAGGGAGTGGGTGCGCTGGGCGCGGCGTTCCCTGCCTTGCCCGCCTGCTGCCGCCGCTGCCACCACGGCTCCGGCTTCCTGCAGTGGGGACCCTGAGCTGGGCTCGCTGGTGTCAGCTCCGGCCGCACTCACTCACTTTCGCACCCCATACCCGCCGCGGCTAGACAAGACCTTCCTCCTCCGGCCGCAACTTCTGAGTCCTGGGGCTCCTTTGTTGCTCTGGCTGCGGCCACTCTCCCGTGGTGTGTGTCCCCGTGTGTCATCGCGCCGTGCGTTGTGTGTCGGTGTGCGTGGGGCCGTGTGGCCCTTTCCTCTCCACCACGCGGAACCCGGAGCCCCGGCCCCCTCTTCCCAGGCTCCCGCTGCAGGAGAGGTGAGTCATGTTGCTGAAGTTTGTTTTCTTTTCATAAAAAGTTGTGTTTATTTGTTGGTTTGGGGATAGGAGGCGTGTGGGAGGCGGCCGCCCGTCCTGTGATGCCGACGGCTTCCGCGAGCCGTGCGCGGGGCGCGGGCTCCCAGCGCTGGGCTGGGGGCTCCGACTGGAGCTCCTCCGGGAGCTGGGCTAGGACCGGGGCTGGGGCTCCTAGTGCATGACTGGGGTTCGAGCTGGAGGCTCACTTCGGGGCTCAGGGTGTTCTGCTGGGGTTCAGACAGGGTTGGATCCCCGGGCTGAAGCTCGAGCACTGGGCTGGGGCTCAGACTGGGGCTTTGAACGCTGAGCTGGGCTCGGGCTTAGCTCCGATCTCTGAGCTTGGGCTCTTGCTGGGGATCCCAGCGCTTGACTGGCTCTGACTAGAGTCAGGGCCTGAAGGCGCACGAAGTTCCCGGGGCCGCCACTGCTTGTGCTCCACCGCCCGGCCGAGGGCCGCCGCGC
The DNA here is from genome assembly GCA_021653895.1 of Mastomys natalensis. Classification (NCBI taxonomy): domain Eukaryota; kingdom Metazoa; phylum Chordata; class Mammalia; order Rodentia; family Muridae; genus Mastomys; species Mastomys natalensis. Next base: position 1,017,210 of record JAJTUV010000035.1, read on the forward strand.
CTCCTTCTCTAACCGAGTCTGGCTCGTTTAGCTCCCGAGGTTCCCGGAAGCTGCTCCGGTGGTAGGAAGATACGGACATCTTCCCGAACTCACCCCAAAGGGCTGACAGGGTGCCCCGGCTGCACAGCCAGGCGGTGGAGACAAGTCCACACTCAACACTGATTTGCCTCTTTAGGGGAAGAAGTTATCACTGGCGCTTTTAAAGGAAAATCCCAAGTAAGGGACCAAGGGAAAACCAAAAGCTAAACAGCTCTTAAAGAATTCCTTGGCTGGACGGCTGATGGGAGGCACTGAATTAACAGGCATCTGAAGGTGTCTGTGAGAATGAAGTATCAGCAAGAGGGGTGTGTGTGTGTGTGTGTGTGTGTGTGTGTGTGTGTGTGTGTGTGTATGTGTGTGTAGTATGAGAGAAGGCTGTGGAAGGGAAGGGAAAAGCAGGAAGAACCTTCTGCTGGGATTATGAAGGGTCTGTTAGTTTTCCAGTTGGAAAAGAACTGAGAGGTGGGAGACAGGCTGATCTGGGAGGCCTAAAGGAGCCTTGGAGGTGGTTCTGTTGACTTTTGGAGATGGGTTGAGCCATGCCCAGTCCCTTAAAACAAGAGTTGTCCTCTAGAGATGTGGCAATTTCATCTAAGAATACCCAAACCACATACCAGCAATCCCAAACAGGCACTTTCTGGGTGTGGTGAGGTGTTGTGAGCTCCCCTAGTTCTTCCCAGAAAGCTCCGTTGCAATAAGTTTTTGAACTGGCGTTACCTCTCACAGGATTAAGTGTTCTGTGTCAGGCTCTGTGCCTGAAATGTCCTGGACCAGCACATTTGTCACCTAGCTCTTTGTTGTTCAGAATTTTGAAAAGCACAGACCATTTAATGAATGTAGCATTAAGAATTCTTGAATATGTAAACACTTCTGATTTATTCTACCACTGGCTTCTAATTCTAAGCAAGTAGCCTAGCTCCATGATGTTTTTCTTCCTCCCCCTCCCTCCCTCCTTCCCTCTTTCTGTCCCTTTCTCCTTCCTTCCTTTCTTTAACTCTTTGCAACTTTTTGGCTTGGCCAATAAGTTGGCCTTCCTTTTCTCAAGAATAGTGTGGAAAACATTAAAAAGGTCTTGTTGGATCAACGTGAGGGGCTTGGATGTCCATATATCTGGATGTCCTATTTTCTGAGCTTTGCTTAAAGTGACTCTGAGGCACGAGGTTGGCCACTTTGAGGTGTGGAACAGGCTTCCCAGGAGCACTCTGAGGTCTTATAATTGGCCCTTCTTAATGGTCTAATAATTGAGACCCAGGAGGTTCCCACAATGATCTTGAAGTACTCTGGGGTCAGCGGGACAGAGTTGGGGTGGAAACAGCAGTAGAGTTATGACTTCCCAACTAGATGACTTTTCAGAGAGAATTTATGCAAAGGGGCAAAAACAATAAAATAAGCTAAAGTTCTCTCTGCCTATGCCTATTGGCTGATGCTGCCAGCTCCTGTCTGAGTCTGGAGACTCAGAATTTGTCCCATCAGGATGAGGCTGCCTATACCTAAGCAATCCAAGGACTGAGACACTGGCCCTTTGACTCACTTTTGTGATATCTCAGAAACAAAGCACTGCAGGAGACTTTCACTCAGGAGAAGAGGCCAAATCATGGGCAGTTGGAAGTGAAAGTTAACAGAGTCCAGGATGGCCAAGTTCTTTGACCACAGCTGCGGAGGAAGAATCTAGGGGACAACCTTAAGAGGACCCTGCTTAGCTGCCAACTGGCTGTCCAATTCATGATAAAGACTGTAATTTATGTCCCTGTCCATCCTCCAAATGGGTCCAAAGGTTTTATTGTCTTTGAAGTGTTTTTTCAGTGGCATGAGATCCCTGCTCTCTTCCAGGCCTCTCTGTGGTTTCCATGGCCTGATGGTGAATAGGAGATTTTATTCATGAAGTAATTCTGTTCACTTCCCCACAGGCTCCTGGGGTTTAAGAAAAGAAGGCAAGAAGTACTATAGTGCTCCAAGGGCCCTGGGGGGTCTGGGTTCAAATTTCAGTAGTCACTGATATGCCTAATGACTTAAGGGTTATCTTTGTGTCTTTCCAACAATAGCTGAAGATCCAGTTGCACTTGGTAATTACTGTCTCATACTTTCTGGTCTCTGAATAAGAAAGAGCTAACCAGGTTTCAGAAGAAACATTGGGAATTTGCTTTCTTTCCTCCACTCTCTAAGCTCCCTAATTTTGCAGGAAGGGGATGGAAATGGGAGAGGAAAGAGTGATATGTTTCCATTTAAAAAAAAAAAAAAAAACCACTTTTACTTTAACATATATAATTTCTTGTTACTTCTACATGCAACAAATATTTACAGTGCATCAGACACCAGGATGGGAGCTCCCTGGTGAGTGAATGCTCTTCATCAAAGACTAGTTCCCCTCAGTTTTTTTTTTTTTTATTATATAAACGTCCTACTGCTACTCAAAAACTGGTTTTATAGTTACACATAATCCCCCCCTATAATTCTTCTTACATTTCATTTGTATATATGTACTTTTTGTAGCTGTGATGGAAGTATAGACCATTGTCATCAGACATCTCTGAAGTATCTTTATCATTTGACCAAAGACACACACACACACACACACACACACACACACACTATTACATTGCTGTTGGTGGGAATAAATCAAGTCTTGAGTATGCTCTTCTGCAAGACCCTAACATGCAATATTTTTTTACAATTTGTGAGTCTAAATCAGCTGTTTGGAGTAGGGGAGTTGGTAGAACATGTCTGCTTTGAATCTAGAAACTTATGCTTAGAAAAGTGTTCCAAGGGAAGCACTTGGCCTCTTTGGTCCCTTAGGGCTGGCTTGAGTCAGGATAGAATACAGGAAAGAAGCTGTAAGGATGGCTCGGTGGCAGTGTGAGCATGAGCCCTGAACTCCATATGCACTGCTTCTCTGCTGCCTCTGCCTCCTTCACAGTCATCCTCCTTCTTCATGACTGTCAGGCCTTCCTTGATCGTTCTTCTGTTATCCACCTTCCTTTCCTTTTCACTGTGGCCACACTGAGAGTCCCCAGTGCCCACCTGCAGCCACCTCACAATTACCCAGAGTCTATGCATCACATGGTACAGCCCCATGACCAGTTTGCCACTCAGCTTTAAAATCCACATTTCTCATCTTTTATATGTGCTCCATCCCACTTAGCGGTGCCAATACCCTCTGCTATGGGTTGACCGAAGAGTAACTGACCATTGATTTCTGACAAGTTTATTCCTTGTCTACTACCCTGGGCCAGTGCCCTGTCCTTATTAAGTATCCGGCCCACTTATGCATCTTTAAGAAGTATTTTGTGAATGTTAATGAAAGCGTTCTGCTGGAGGCAAAGATGATGGTTTTGTAAAAATATAGCCATTGTTCTTTATTGCTCGTCAGTTCTAGCAAGGAGGTAGGTAAGTGGAAAAGTGAAGGGCCTGTGACCTTAGAAAAAAATGTTTTTCTTCTCGTTTTACTTATTCATAAAATAGATTAATAAGGGATTACTACAATTTATAGCACCACATCTTATAAACAGCAAGGACTCCAAAACTCTTATTTTCATTGTGTACAAGATGAAACAGCTCTATTTCTTCAGCGGCCTTAAAACAGGCTTCATGGACTCTATGACCGTGAAGTCTTGTGAATGTTCACCTGAGGGTAGCAGTGAAGACGTTGAAGATGTAGGTGAGCTTTTCTGTCCTTGGTCTTCTCTCTCGGGCCTGCTGAGTCAGCTCTTTGTTCCCGGTCTGTGTTACCGCTATGACAGTGTTTCTTATCGGTGCTGGAAGAGTCCAGAAAGGAATGTAGATTAGGTTCTAGTTGTTCATTCACTCCTATAGGCTGAACTTGGGGTGGCCATGTGAACCCCTTCTCCCAAGGAAAACCCTGTCAGATATGTTGGAGACAGATCATTAAGTGATTTGGCATCTAAGCTTGCTGTGGAAAGATCCTGCATAGGTTTGGGTGAGGAACACCAAGTGTTTATGTCTCTGTCAGTGGTATCACAGTGAATGCCTTGTGGTCTGATGTACCAGGCATTGTTTATCTCACAAAAAGCAGAGGGATTCTGCTTCTTACTGTCCTCTAAAATAGAGCTAGGGAATAATTTCTCTTTTCCTAATGACGAATTTGGCCTTATCTTCAAAGAAGGCCTTTGATGTTTGGGACAAGATTATTGAGCAGAAAGAAGAAATCATAGCAGTAAGGCACAATGAATTCGCTCCAGTTGCCAGAGGACATATTGAGAAAGTAACCAGAGAGTGAGGGGTAAGCTGACTGGAGAAAAATAACCCCAAAGAAGCCAGGCAATGGAAATAGGCCAGAAGGGCATTCTTCTTCTCAGAAATGAGTTTGGACGATGTTAGGTAAGACCACGGTGAGGAAATGTGGCAGACTAGAGCCTTCATCTTTTCATCAGCCTTTTCCTGCATATGTGCTGTGTCCCTGGCATCCTGGCACGACCCTTTCCAGCTTTCCTCAACAGTCCATTTCTAACCTTTGCTGGGCGAGTCCATGACATCCAGCAGTCCATGGCTGGCAGGAAAGGAAATGGAGAGCAAACCCTAAAGTTGACCGGTGAGCTGAACCAGGGAAAATAAGAGTTCAGGCAGAGTCAAAGCCAAGATGATGCCAGAGGGCTAGCGTGCCACAAAGCTTTTTTTACATCTGCTTATATGAGTTGTTAATTTCTCCCTGAAAATTCATATTTCCTCTGTAGGTGACTAAGCATGCTGGAGATTCCAAAGTCAGAGTATTTCTGTTTGTGTTGTTGTTGTTGTTGCTGTTGTTGTTTTGTTTCTTTTTTGAGTTTCTGAGTTGAATGCAGAATCTATTGAGCCTGAATCATGGACATGCTTCTAAGATCAATCACTGAATAGTTTTCACAGGGAAAAGGAGAGACTTTGTTTCTCTCAACTCCATCTCTCTTGAGGATTAGAGAAACACCCGGTGTGATGGCACATGCCTTTAGTCCCAGCACTTGGGAGGCAGAGACAAGATTGCTGTGAGTTTGAGGCCAGCCAAGACTACAAAGAGAGACCCTATCTCAAGAGAGAGAGGAAAAAGACAGAGACAGAGAGAGACAGAGACACAGATACAGAGACAGACAGGGGCAGAGAGAAACAGAGACACAGATACAGAGAGACAGACAGAGACAGGGACAAACAGACAATTAGAGAAACATGTGATTGAATTTAACATCTTGCTTGTCTGTTGCATTTGCTCCCAGATAATACAAATTTCTGCGATAGGTTTAGAGGACTCTGAAGTCAGCCTCAGAGTGACAGGTGAAGGGAGACTTTTTATTTTAGGGCCAACCAAATCACTAAGCTTCCCAGTCGCCCCCAAGCCTCCTGGGCTTCCAAGAGATGGCCATCACACAGCATGGAAGGTAAAGATGGCTGTAGACAGCTGGTCTTCAGAGGACCCCACCCAGAAAAGGCTAAAACTAGACTCCCAAAGAAAGCTCCCCACCACTTTCCCTGGCTCTGCCAATATTTTTCCGGTTTAGACTTAGCCAAGAGCCTTTACTAGTCTGCTCTTACCTAACATTACCATCCCAGCAGGTTTATTAGGTATAGGTCATATTTAATTGAAGAGGAAAATTGGGGGGTTCTGGGTTTATTGGTTTTCCATGAAAGGAGAGACTGCCTTAATCATTTCACAAATCACCTCTCCCACATGATTCTCCTTCCAAAGCCACTGTCATCTTACAGTAGTTATTGTAGCTTACTTTTTTCCACAGCTGTACTCAAAGGAAGGCAAGTTGTTAACCTGTCAGGTAGCACACAGTACCTCCTTTTGTAAACGCAATTCCACAAAGTCACTCTACCTCTGTGCTTCTGAAAGGATATTTTGTAGCGGGCAACTCTTTGTTGCCCTACAGATGGGAGTTAGATTCCCGAGTATCACCCCACAGGCAGGCCTCTGCAACTCTTCCTTCAGACCCTGAGATCTCTCTGGTGGTCTGCCATCTGTGAAGGCAGAGTCACCCCCAGGTGACAGCCCTGTCAGGTGATTTTTTTTCCTTCTATAGGCTTCCTTCTGTTCAGTGGTAGAGGCTGGGATAGCAGCCCGGCTCTAGCCCTGCTGGACTGTGGCAAGTTGCCAGCTATTTCCAGTGGGTGGTCTTTGACAATAAAAGATGGGGGGCTGGGGGAGCTTAGCTCTCCTCCCCAAAGGGAAACAACAAGGTGGCTTTCTATAGGTGGGCTTTATATAGGCGGCCAATCCCCTTGTCACAGACACACCACTCAGGTCTTGAATGTAGGGGGAAAAGAATTGAGAAGCTTGTCTGAAGGTGGTTATTGTATGGTGTTAATTTTTGTTCCCCTGATTTTTACAAACGAAGCCTTGTGTTTGGGTACAAATGTGTGAGCACACAGGAGCAGCAGGTACCCTTCATTCTACAAGGGAAAGATTGCACACTCACTTCTCACAGAAGCACACCCCGCACAGTTCCACCACTCAGGGGAGGCAGCCAGTCTCAGTGCAGAGACTGCCTTTTCCAGAAATGGAGAGAGTTACCATTGTTTACAGAGCACCTACTGTGTGCCAGGCTTCGAGCCAAGCACTGCTTTCTCCCTGCAACCCTCCAGCAGTCCTGTGAGGACGGATTTCATCATTGTACTCTGCAGATAAGGGAGCTGAAACCTAAATAAGTGCAGGAACTTGTTTTGGTCTCAGAGCTGGTAAGTGGCAGAGCCAAGATTTTATTACCGTCTGCTAACTCCAAAACTCTCATTTTTAAAACAAACAAGAAAGGAGGAGGAAAAAAGCAATTTCTTTTCCAAAGCAAAAGCCCCTTGACTTGGGAAAACTGTTTCTTTTGTAACTAACTGCAAATAAGGGGGCAGGTGGGATTGCTTATTAGCCCTGCCTTAAATCCCATTATTATAAAACAAGAGCATTGGAGGGTCAGACTGCACCAGATGCCAAGCTGTGTGGCACAGCCAGTGTTGCCTTTGTAGGTGATGGTGAGGGTCACCTCCACATTGGGTTTCACAGAGCATGTTTCTTGAGACTTTCCCTTCCCCTGGGACACTGAATCGCAGGAATCTCTGCTTCACTGTGGCTGCCAGATGAATCCATTTGCACATAGGATCTTTGCAAGTCTAATCAAGCAGGCCCTCCATTCCCTCAGTGCAGTGAGTGGGGAGAGCTGCTTGGCTGAGGAGACACTTTGACTAGTCAGGAGACTCCACGGCTTGTATAGAAACATACCCTGGGGAAGGAAGTAGCAGCTTTGACAGACAGGTAACTAACTGGCTGGGAGATGCTTCCTTGCAGGCAAATATTCAGAAGGCAGCCAGCAGAAAGGATTGGGTAGGCAGTTACCTGCACGACGGCTAAGCACCCTGTTCCCTACACGCTTAGCATTGTGCTGGAGGTTTTGGTGCTAGAATGTGTGGGGGTTGTGAGATATATGTGTGTATGGATATGGGTATCTGTGAGGATGTGGACAGTTGTGTGTCATGGTATGAGTGGGGAGGTCAGAGGATGGCAGCCTTGGGGTTGGTGTTTGCCTTCCACCTTGTTCGTTTTAGGGTCTCTGTTCTCTGCTATGTATACCAAGCTTTACCTGGGTTTTTATAATCCTAATTCCAGACTTCATACTGTGTGACAAGCAGTTTACTTAATGAGCTATCTCCTTAATCACGTTGGTTGCTTATGTTCCTTATTTTTCTCAAACAAATGCAGGAAGCCTGAGGCCATGATGTTCTGGATGTGGAGAGATATCGGGTACCTGGGTTTACAATGTAGCGATGTGATGTGTTTGCCACCACAAGCTGCCTCTTCTCCATACTTATGTAGGCAGTGAACTGGCACAGGAGACACATTGAAAACGTTCCGCTGGCAGCTGACAAACCCAAGCTGTCACATCTGTGCTCACTCACCTTGAGTTCAAAGATAAGAAATTCCAGGGAATTAGCCAGAGGTCGGCTGGGCTCAAGGGATCTGCCTCTGTGGGTGTGCTTGTTTTCCTTTGCAAGATTCTGAATAGAAGGCCATTTGATCAACATCAGAAACTCTCCTGGATTCTTCCAGACCTACATTCTTTCCCTCCCTCTGGGAAAAGGCAGCCGAGGGTCTCAGGGTCCTATAGGAATTGGACAGGAAAAGGACCCTTGCAACAGAATTCTAGGTAGCACCCTTCTTTGCAAAAGAATATCTAGAATATTTATGGGAAGACTTCTGAGCAGGCAGGTCTGCAGGGAATCACATTAGAAGGTGGCATGCTGGGGGGAAATATTTTGCAGGAGGGTCAGTGTTCCTGGAATTATTCCAGGTGTAAGATGTCTCAACTATAGGGAACCAATCTGGGTTCACCTTGACTTTGCCAGTCTCTGGGGTGTGACCCTGTCCAAGTTACTGAAACATCGGGATCCCGATTTCTTAAGGAGGTTAAAGGGAAGGCGAGGGGCTACACATAAAGCCCCTGAATGCACTGTGAGCTATTAGTATGCAGCGGCTTGTGAGTAAAGAGAAAGAGTGAAAGGAATATTTCTGGAGGTGAGGAGGATGCTCAGAAGAGAGGCTTTGCTGGTGGACTCCGCCATTGGCTCCAGGCCTCCTGAGGATGGAGGAGAGAGAGCAAGAGAAGCCCAGTATGTCGGGGCCAGGCTTGGTTGCTGGCTGGATACCCCCTTGCCAGCCTTAGCTCTGCTGCTTCTCCAATGCAGCACATCTCAGCCTACCCATTAAGCCAGAAATCCTGGCACCGTCTTCGACTCTGCACTTTATCTCCTCCTCCACCTTGTTATTTACTTCTTATCTCTGTGCAGGGCTGGGGATAGAACCTAGAGCCTCCCACATCTTGGCAAGCACACCACCATTAAGCCACACCATCAGCCCTGATATCCTACTCTAAGCTGACAGGTTTAAGGCTGTACTTGCAAATGTTTGCAGAATTCTTGATGCTTTACCACCCTAGTCTTCTATGTGCATTACTGAACGGCACTGTGGAGATCATTTCTTTCGTTCTTTCTTTTCTTTTTTTTTTTTTTTTCCAAAACCTGTCTGTTGCTCCTGTTTCTCCAAATACCATTGGCTCCACCGTTTCCTGGTCTCCCTCACCTGGCCTGCTTGGCCCCCCACAGCACAAGCGACACAGACCTCCTTGTCTCCTCAACCTGGCTGGGCAGCCTTCCTGCTCAGGGCTTTTGCCCTGTCTTGGTCTTCTGTCTGGAAGGCTCTTCCCCATGTCCTTCCCTCATGTCACAAAGCTCCCCTGTTGCCTCAGCCTGGTACCCTCTATCAAGCAACACTCCCACCATCCATCTCTCTCTTCAAACTAATCATAGTTCCCCAGGCCGTCACCTCCTGGCATATACTTATTTGTTCATTTGCCCATCACCTCCTTCTCCGAAACATGAGGTCAAGACTGTTTTGTTCATCAAAGCCTGCAGGACCCTTTCAACCTTAAAACCTCATATAATAGGAGTTTCCAACAATGAGCTGAGTGGTGGTGGTGCACACCTTTAGTCCCAGCACTTGGGAGGCAGAGGCAGGCAGATCTCTGAGTTGGAGGCCAGCCTGGTGTACATCCAGGACATCCAGGACTACAGAAAGAAATTCTGTCTTGGAGAGAGAAAAAGAGAGGGGAGAGAAAGAGAGAGTGTGAGTTTCTATCAATGAAATATAGTTATCCCTGGTAGCCACAGGGTCCATAACTGTGGATTCAATCAATATCGGATTGAAAATTTTATTTAATTGCCTCAGTAGTACCACATGTACCATCTTTTCTTGTTATTTTCCCCCAAACAATCCAATATATTTACTGTTTACAGAACATTTATAGTGTGTCTTAGTTAGGGTTTTCATTTCTGTGAAGAGACACCATAACCATGGCAACTCTTATAAAGGACAACATTTAATTAGGGATAGCTTACAGGTTCAGAGGTTTAGTCCATTATCACCAAGATGGGAAACATGGCAGCATCCAGGCAGGCATGGCGCTGGAGAAGGAGCTGAGAGTTCTACATCTTGTTCCAAAGGGAACCAGCAGAAGACTGTCTTCTAGGCATCTAGGAGGAGGCTCTCCAAGCCCACCCCCAAAGTGACACACCTCCTCCAACAAGGCCACACCTCCTCATAGTGCCACTCCCTGGCCCAAGCATATTCAAACTACCACACAATGTATTATAGTAAGTGATCTAGAAATAGCCTGTATGTATATGTGAGAATTAAGCTAGATGCAAATATTACGCACACTATTTTATGTGAAGGACTTGAACATCTACAGATTTGGGCTGATCTTAGATAGATCCTGGGGCTGGTCCCTATATCAAAAGACAACTATAGTTATCCATAGACTAATACAGGCAATGCATTCTGAGATATGTGTATATGGGAGCATGTAGAGGGGAGGTGTCATAGTGTCCCTGTTTTAAAAAGCCTGAAAGGGGTGCATAAGACCACCATACAGTGGCCACTTCTCTAGGTGGCAGGTTTCAGGAACGTTCATAGAGTGAGCCATCTTTCCCTCCTGATGTCCTCTCTGTCCTTCTTCACACATTTCAGCAGAGTTTATCGAGCATCTACTTTTTGCACTGCACAGCCACCTGGGAGGTACAGAGAAGCTTTATGGTGTATTAGACAAATACAAGATGCCCTGTGTCTTCATTACAGAATCACACAGACTCATCGCTCCACTGCCTAGAAAGACTTCCTCTGCACCTGCTCTTCTCTCCCTCCTTCCTTCAGGTGCCCAGCGATACTGATCCTGTCACTGTCCGTACTGTTACCCAGCAGGTAGCTGGGATCACCCAGGTGGGCAGTCTTTCACATGTCAGCGTTCTGTCTCAAACTCGGCTCTCTCTCCTTGTACTTCACGTGAATATTAAGCTGGGGAGGTAGATGCTGGCAAAGCAAGGCTTTTGCTTGCTCCCACTTGACCTGTGGTTCCACGGTGTGGCCCCTTATCATCTTCACTGGCCTTGCCTGGCCGTGGTGCTACTGTCAGGAGCTAACTGTCTATGTTTGGGTTCCACATCTGGAAGTATCAGCTGGGCGGATCTTCCTGTCCAGTTTGTAAACACACAGGCAGGAGGAGCACATGGGGCTGTTTGTTTTACTTAATAGTGTGGAAGTGTAAGTCCCCCAGGCAGGTAGTGCCTCTGCACACCAGCATCCGGTGGCAGACCACAGGACCCTCAGCCTCAGAAGTCATGGCTCCCAGACCCGCCCGGGTTCCAGTGGTGTCTGTGTTCAGCCTTTAGAGTGATGGAGCCTTGGGGCTTGTTTTGTGGTCATTAAAGTGGAAGCCCAACCAAGGCACAAAAGGATCCAAAGAAACGGAGAAACAGTTTCCTGCCAAAAGGTACTTACTTGCTTCTCGGCAGCAATGAAGACTGGGATTCCCGAGGAATTCAGGAGCAGAATTCCCAGTATTGAAAGTACTAAGCACTCACTGCAAATGTCTGGGCTCTCTGGGGAAAAGGCAATGGAAATGGATTTGACACTGAGAGCAGAAGGAAGGCGCTCCTCCATCTGCACTCTAGCTCTGGACCACATTTAAGGGAAAGAAAAGGCCTGTGAACGAGAGATCATCTCAAGCAATCGGACAAGTTTAAAGGCTGAGGAGGTAGACTCAGTAAAGTGAGTTCCAAGGCTGGAAACAAGAATTGAAATTTAGACCCCAGCTTCTATTCAGGCTTGGACTGAACAGAGAGCTGAAAGGAGGTGGTACCTTCTCACATTGAAAGATGCTAGCCAGACATGTCAGGTTCAGCACAGAGGAGGAATAAAACTGATCCGATGGCCCCGGAAGTCAGTTTTTACACAGGAAGTTCCATGCCAATGATCCAAATCCATCACTTCTTCACTGTCTTTTCTTCCAGCTCAATCTCCAATCTGTAACCTGACCGGTGAATACTTTGGTTGCCAGTGAACGGCTTTGGGCTGCCACTATGTTGCTGTGATTCTCATGAAATGCACATTGATGATATACTCGCCCCTGAGACTGTAGGAACGAATACAATGCAATGTGTGGACAACGCTCTATAGTCAAGCTGCCCTTGCTGTAATTGTACCCTCTGAGTGCAGCCTCCTGGTTTGTCTTTGGTGTCTGTAGCTTGTAAGGCTGTCACACTGACTACTGACCATCCAGAAGTCCTAGCCCTTCCTCAGTTAGCCTGGGAAGCAGCCGATGAAGGTGGGACCCATGTTCTTTACAGAATGCAGCCTCCAGTCCCCAGTCACTCTGTCCACAGTCTTTATCTCTTCTCCCAAGAGACTAGACAGTGAGAATCCTGAACAAGAACTTGGGGTAGCTTTGATAGTTATGCCAAGTGGTATATGACTAAGGGACTGCCTTTCTGAGCCAAATAAAAAGAGAAAGATATGGTTATTTAATTTTTATTCTGATATTAGTAGGTTGGGAGTTTCTCAGAAAATCTGGTTATAAATATCCTATGCTGGCTCTTTTTAAAATTGCCTTTAGCCTAAGGCACAATGGGGCAGTACCAGACCTCTCTATGGTCCCCCTGTGGTCAGGGGTGCAAGGAAGTACAGGGTGAATCTTGCTTCATGTAGGGGTGTTGGTGAAAAGAGAGCTCTGGTGTGGTCTGGGTCTTCTCCAATATGTTGTCTCCAGTGCAATTGTAGAATTGGGGGTAAGCTCCCAGTTTTACATCCCTACCCCCCTCCTCTCCAGAAAAAGTGAGCCTCCAGGGCAAGTGGAACAGGGAGGCTCCTTAATAATTAAGTCCTGCATGCTTTGAGAGTCAGGAAGTGAAAAGGACATGCGTGGCCAATTGAAACAGAATCCTAGGCAGGCAGAACTAATCTTTCCCACACTTGAAATTAACCAAATGCCTGTGCTAATGTCCCTGGAATGGGCGGGAAAGGCAGAGACTCCTTGATCTCTGTATTTCAGCCAAGAAGAAGCATGTGTCCCTGTAGGACTCGAGGTGGGGGTCTTGGACCTGGCTTCCTCCCGTGGAGAATGTCACGCACTAAAACTTATGACGCTCACTGCGGCCTCACTCCATAGTAACTTGGGGTTTCACACTGAGCCATGACCACTTACCCTCGTGTCCCAGAAGACTTCCTACAGCACAGACATGCCTCCTTAAGCAGTCACCACAGTAGCCAGCAGAGCAGCCTTCCACTTGGTCAGATATTTATTGAGCACCATGAAGAGATCCTCATATCTCTTCAGAAAACCATTGGACTTTTTTTCAAGACTGTGACAAAATAACTGAGGTAATCACTTTAAAGGGAAGAAAGTGGGAGGGGGTATTTGGTTGTTGCTTTTTTTTGTTGTTTTTGTTTGTTTGCTTATAGGTTCCTAGATTTTAGATTGTGATCAAATGTCTCCATCACTTTGGGCCTGTCATGAGACAGAGAGCATCATGTTAGGGAGCACATTATGGGCCAACTCTACTCATTCATGGTAGCCAAGAGAAAAAAGAGACGGGAAGAGCTGTGGGTCTCAATATTCACTTTAGGGAAATGTGTCTAATGATCTAATGTTCTTCTATGAGGCCCCATCTTCCAAGGTTCCACCACCTTCCAGTACCTCCATGGACTGTCAACTAACTACCCCTTTAACAAATGGACCAATGCAGGGCATGGGGTGTAAGATACAAAGCTAAACAGTTACTTAGATGGCCAGTGTTGTCATCATCATTATATTATTAATACTTGGAACCTGGCATAATTTGCTGATTTTAAATAATCTGCCAAGAGCTCATTTTTTGAAACATTGGACTGTTCAGAGAGTTTTGTTAATTGACAGTTGGAATTACACCAAACTAAAATAGCAAAGGAAACAACCAACAAAATGAAGAGACAGCCTACAGAATGGGAGGAAATTCTACTGCTGGTCACAGTAGCTAAGAAAGGGGATCAGCCTAGGTGCTTGTTAACAGATGAAAGGATAAAGGGATATGGAACACATATAGGAGAGAGTATTACTGTAAAGAATACAACCCTACCAGTTGCAGCAATAGCAAATGAAGGTCTGGCCTGCCTATTGGACTGAGAGATCCAGAAGGTTCCAAGGCTACACACCTCCTCTATCCAGACCTGAGAACCTCATGAAACCAGCTTGACAGAGCTGTTTGTCTTAATGAATAGGACTTTGGGTGGATAAGAGTTCCTTGAAGTTGGTAATGGGTTGAAAGTATCTTATCATAGCTATCCTATTGTTATTGTTGTTTTCTAATCTAAAACCCCAAACAAACATAAAGGCAGAAAAATAGTATCACAAACCGTATGCACTTACAGCAGCAGTTCTCAACCTGTCGGTTAAGCAACCCCGTCACTGGGGTTGAATATCAGATATCCTACACAGCAGATATCTACATTACAATTCATAGCAGTAGCAAAATTTCAGTTATAAAGTAGCAACAAAAACAATTTGTGGTTGGTGTCTTCATAACATAAGGAGCTGCATTAAAGAGTCTTAGCATTACAAAGGTTGGGAATCACTGACTTATGGGGGGTATTTTACGTTTATTTTTCCCTCTACAGATTTAATAACTGTCATCCGTGAAACTAATGAGCAATGGTCAGAAGCTTGAATAAGAACAAGTGGATTTCATTATGTGCCTCAAAGACCTGGAGATGAGGCTCACTGAGGAGGAGATGGCTGCTGAACTTAGGCAGAGCTTAATAAAGGCAGAGACGGGTCGGGTCTGGCTGTTGGATGGAGGAGGTAGCCCAAGCAGTGAGCGGTGGGGATGGATATGTATTTGGACAGAGAACATCTCATGCAGATGCATCTCCTAGCTCACAGCTGCTTGTGCTCATTTCTGCCTGAGCAGATACTAGCCTCCCTACCCCCTCCAGCTAGCTACCCAGCTCCTTGTGGGAAGCTCCTGGTTTCAGGTATCAGGCAATAAAGAAGCCTTGCCTACATCTGGTTACTATGCAAACAGATGAGCATTTCTTTTTTACAGAAGGGCAGCTCTTCACATGGTTGTGCATACCTGTAATCCCAGTTCTCCTCAGAGGCAGAGGCAGGATGGTCAGCAATTCCAAACCATCCTAGACTACAGAGCAAAACAAAAGCAAGAGCAAAACAGAAATCAGGAGTGCTTTTTGGAGGCATTTGTGTGTCTGCAGTTCTGTAGTTCTCTGAGTACCTGCTCTATTGTAGACTTGGTATTTTACTCTCTGAATATTCTTCGCCTGGAGTCAGTGATTATCAAGGTGAAAGTTTTGTTTGTTTGTTCACATTTTACCCTGCTGACATGTATGATGCTCTGGGAGAGTGGGTCAGAGGTGGATGCTACAAGGCTTCTTACTCCGGGGAAGGCTGTGATTGTCTTGTCACCTCAGATCAGTGGTGGGGCACTCAGGCTGAATTTGCCATTGGTTTGTGCTGTTCTATGTTGTTTGTGTCCCTTTTCCAGAAGTGGACTCTTGCTTCCTAACTTGAATGCCATCTTTGAAGGGCCCAGGATTTACCAGGTGTTCTCTGCTGAGTGACTTGGGAGACAATTCCAGGAGATGGTGTGACTCCTCTGGGTACCTCTAAGCAGGGTGCGTCCTCAGCTCTCCATGTTTTGGGGAAGGGGTAGAAAATGGTAATAGAGACATGAGATTAGGCCGTTATCCCAACTCTAGGGAACACCGAGAAGGAGTCCCCAGAGTTAAGCATCTGGCTTCAGGTCCTGGAAAAGATAAAGCAGAATCCTAAGGAGGAGGGTCCATCTCCTACCTCTTTTGTGGTACAGCCACAGGTAGCTTGCAAGCTGTCTGTACTCCCCCAGAGCCATGTACCATTCTAATACCATTTTATTCGTTTTGGAATTGCTGAGAGAGGGCAAGCAAGAAGCAGTGTTCTTCCAAGTGTTAGGGACAAGGATCTGCTTCCAGCATGCAGCAAGACCACTCTGAGCTGCTCGGGCAGTTAAAGTCAATGCAATTGGGTGAGGAGAGACAGAAGAAGTCACACTTCCGAATTCTCCCCTCAGATCCGACCCTGACATCTACATAGCAGGCAGAGACTTCAGGAAGGGTGTGCTGGCTCCGGGAGCAGCCTTGGGCCCTGACTTCCAGCAGCTGGCCTGCACCTCCCCTCTCTGCTTACTTTTTCAGTTTAAAGTCCCAGCCTGATTCCTCCCTCCCATGCATGCATGATGTGTGTGTATGTGTTTAAATTTTAGTCTTGGCAGAAGTTAAGACACAAAATGGATTTGGAAACAGATGAAACCAGTCTGGGTATAAGTTGGGCAGCAGGCAGCTTCATTCTTGGAGTGGGAGGGCCAAGGCAGCAGGCCATGGACTCTAATGTGGGGGTGGAAGTTGCCTCCTCCTCCTCCTCCGTGGGGACCAGGAAGGCCTGGGGCTGAAGGCTGAGGCTCTTAACCCTTTGGGTTGTCAAACAGTGTTCCAGTGGTGCCCAAGTCCTCTGGTCTTATCTGGTGTTTAGTGGAAGTGGGGCCCTCAGATGCACCTCCTTGGGATCTATGAATCCCTGGATTTCTCCTTTTTGCCTTCGTTTAAGGAATGCCTCTGCCTTCTTGGACTTCGTAGTACAAGCATTCAAATTTACAGATGCTTTGAAAACTTCTTCCCTGTTAGCATCTTCCCATCTTCCTGGGTGCCAAGCCTCCACTCCCCCAGCAGTAAGCAGAGAGTCCCATTAGTCCATGAGTCAGGGACTAACTTGAGGGTCTCATCTTGATCCCCAACAGAGGTCATTTTTGCAGTGATGGCATCTTCTTGGATTCTCTTCCTCCTCCTCCTCTTCCTCCTCCTCTTCCTCCTCCTCCTCTCTTCCTCCTCCTCTTCCTCCTCTTCCTCCTCCTCCTCCTCTTCCTCCCTCCTCCTTCTCCTCCTCCTTCTCCTCCTCCTCTTCCTCCTCCTCCTTCTCCTCCTCCTCTTCTTCCTCCTCCTCCTCCTCCTCCTCTTCCTCCTCCTCCTTCTCCTCCTCCTTCTCCCTCCTCCTCTTCTTCCTCCTCCTCCTCCTCCTCTTCCTCCTCCTCCTTTTCCTCCTCCTCTTCCTCCTCCACTCCTCCTCATCTTCCTCTTCCTCTCCTCCTCATCTTCCTGCTCCTGCTCCTCCTCCTTCTGGATATTTCTTTCTTTGTGATGAAAAGGAATGAGGATTGATCTGGGGGAAACTGATAACAGCAGCACAAGCTTGAGGCCCTGGGTTCAATGCTCAGAACCCAGGTAACAGTGCCAGGCCTTGTGGTGTGTGTTGCTTGCAAGCTTGCCTGCTCTTCTGTCTAGGCTAATTGGTGAGCTCTAGGCTGGTGCAAGACCCTGTTTGTCTTAGCAGGAGGTGGTATTTAAGGATGACACAAGGTTGTCCTCTGGTCCCCACATGGACATGTGTACCCAAACACACATGCTCTTTCATAAAGAAATTCAACTAGGGACTGGAAGGCTAGGTGATTCGCTAGTTAAGACCACTTCCTCTTCCACAGAACCAGAGTCCCATCCCAACCCGCATGTCAAGTGGTCCTCAACCAACCTCCTGCAATTCCAGCTCCAGGGGACCCAGCACCTTCTTCTGGCCTCTACTGGCACCCACACATATGTGCATGGACACACATACACATAAAAGTAAAATACATAAACAAGTCAATGTACACGGTGGGGAAACTTAGTTTTAAAATTGTAAAACTTTTCTTAAAACATTATAGTAAGGTCTTTGCTCAAAACGCCTTATTCTGGGCATTGCATCTCATGCCAGAAGCTTTGCTTGAAGTCATTCTTTCTGAAATGATGTGGCTGTCTGTGTCGGAGACATCTGCACAGGATGCTCAAAGCAGGCAGAACAGTGCAATGGGCAGAGTATGAAAACCTGACAGTTAGTCTCTTCCCATTCCCAATCTTTGCCTAAGGTACTGCCTGGCATTGTTTTAGCTCCCCCAGAGGATTGGCTGGGAGTCCTCCACCTGAGCAAGCTTAGCATCTCCAAATGTCACTTCTCAGCCTGTAACATGGGGCTGAGAAGACTGCTGATGCCCAGAATTGTTTAGAGGTCAAACAAGGTCACATGCATATTTGAGATGGTTGCCTTATTTATCAGCTCAATCAATGGGGTTAAATGATTGTCTTGGTTGTGTGTTAAGATTGATTTCTTTTCAACCTAAATATGTGCCTTAATCATATACTGCTTACCATGAAAACCTGGTTTCTAATTATATACCCACTAAATCTCAGTGACAGTTACAAATCAGTAGGAAATTGGTGATTTGCAGCGAAAAGGCAGCAGCTTGCTTTATTTTTGGAAACGGGGTGTCTCATAGCCCAGAGAGGCCTTGAATTCCCCGTGTAGGTAAAAACGGCCTTGATCTTATGACCTTCCTGCCTCCTGTCAGTTTATCAAATTCTATATGTATTGTATATATCTAACACAATTTCCCAAATACTATATCTTCTAATAATCAGGAAGCTTAAGTTTTAATTTCTATTGTATACAAAATGTGAATGCATACAATGATGTAAGCATCTCAGATACATTACATAACCAATGGTTGCTGGTGGGAGACTGTGGCAGTTTTAAGGGGAGTCATATACTCCTTTGTATAATTATGCAATTAAGTGAGCTAACTTGGTGATATGAGTTTTGTTTTAGATTGTATGTACCATTTTGAAGCATTAGTAGCATTAAAAATATCAGACATTAAAATGCAAGGTTTTATTAGAGGTTTTATTATTGTTTAAGCTATACTCTACTGCATGCGTGCATGTAGTATTGTGGATCAAACTTAGGGCTTCATGCAGGCCAACCACACATTCTGCCAAATGATCAATGTTCTTAGGCCAAAACACAGTTTCTAAGTGCTAGTTTACTCAACAAAACAGTTTCAGCAAAGTATACATGCTATATTTTATACAACTTACTAAAGAAAGCAAAGTTGTTAGGAAAAGGGGTCTCTAAAAGGTCACGAATGAAAATAAGTCCATTTTCCCTTTTCGCAAAGTCCATGTCTGTGTAGTGAGAAAGCAGCAGAATCCTGGAGTCAGGGAAGATGATGCTTACGACAGGTTATGAGGACCTGATCTTCGAACCCAACACAGCAAACCATGATTTGACAGTGAGACAAATAACATGTGGGGGTCCAAGGAATTATTGGGAAATGAGACCAGCAGGCGTACAGGAAAAATGCAAGCTTAATGATGTCCCAGTAGTAGTTTGGGATGGGCTTTTCATTTTATTTTATTTTTTAGTTTTTCAATTTGTCTTTTTAATGATGAAAGTGACAATACAAACCGACCTTAACAATTTCTGGTGTTTTAAGTGAAAAATACAAATCTCTTAATCCTCAGACATAATTGATATTAAAATATTCTCCTGACGCTTCTCTATGACACCCCAAACAACCACATGCCACACATTGAAATGTTATTTTTTTTCTTTTGCTTTTAATTTCAAAACTGAATCTCCAAGAACCTCTTAAATTAGATCAGCATGTCCAAAAGTGTGTTTGGCAAAAATCCTCATCACTAATGGTACTCCAAGAAAAAAAAATGACACTCTCAAATAATCCCCAGGCAAGGGGTCATGTAAGTCCAAGGTTGTGGTTACAGGACTCAGTGCCTACTCTATCTTGGTGATTCATGCTGTATAACAGAAAATTAAAGGTTCTGAAAGGTCTGCAGCAAAGAAAAATCTGACTGGATTTTTATGTATAGCATTTCTCTAAATTATCTGTGGTGTGAATCTGGAACATCTTTTATCGTTTGGTAGGGTTTTGGAATGTCTTAGGCTGTACTCGCCAATCACCATCCTCCACTACCCACACTGTAACCTTGTGACCCAGGGAGGAAACCAGTTCATCTGTCTGTGTAATTAACAAATAGCCACTGTGCCCCTGTCAGGAGCCATGGACTGTGGTGGCTGCTGGTGTCTTACAACAGGCAAGATGGCAGGGTGTCTGGTTCCAGGACTGACATGGTTGCAGCAACATGCATTGTATCACAATGCTTGCTGTCCTGCCCTGTACCTGGGAATGGCAGACCCTCTGCAGGGCATCCTCCTTGAGGTGGTGGGAGCCTGGAGCTGGAGACTAGAATTGCCTGCCCACTCTTCTCGTCCCATCACCACCTGGCTGCAGTTCCTCACACTTGCTCCTGCATAAACAGCGGCCCTGGGCCAGCTGCAAGACTCCATGTGTTTGTTTACCCTGTATGTGCCAGCCTTGCACTAAGGCCTCAGTGCTTCACGAGTTGAAGAGAGCTGGCCGGGGTGAGGTGAGGGCTTCCAGCCTAAGGCAGGGACTGACTTACTGACAGATGGACTGCAGCCTGCTTCACATTCCCACAGTGGTATTTATTTAAATTATAGGTGTTTTAAAAGAGCTTGGTAATTGAGAAAGGAAAGGCTGGAGGTGGGACAAGGGACTCCGTGTGTATGCTTTCGGGGTCAGGGAGGGGGTGAAGAAAGTGAGTTTGAATAAGGTCAGATGGGCAAGTAAACTGTCATGATCCCGAAGCATAGCTACCAGCCAGAGCTGCAGCTCTGCTCAGTATGAGTGAGTGTCTGTCTGTGTGTGTATGTGTATCTGTGTGTGTGTGTCTGTGCCTATGTGTCTGTGTGTGTGTGTCTGTCTGTGTATGTGTATCTGTGTGTGTGTGTCTGTGCCTATGTGTCTGTGTGTGTATGTATATCTGTTTGTGTGTGTCTGTGTCTCTGTGTCTGTCTGTGTACGTATGTATATCTGTGTGTATGTGTCTGTGCCTATGTGTCTGTGTGTGTGTGTCTCTGTGTGTCTGTGTGTATGTGTATGTGCATGTGTATGTGTGCATGTCTGTGTGCCTATGTGTGTGTATGTGCATGTGTGCATGTGTGCATGTGTACCTGTGTCTGTGTGTGTTTGTGTATGTGTGTGTGCATGTGTATGTCTGTGTATGTCTCTGTGTGCGTATATGTGTGTGTGTGTTTGTGTATGTATGCGTGTCTTTGTCTGTGTGTGTATGTGTGTCTATATATGTCTGTGTGTATATCTATGCATGTGTGCATATGTGTGTCTGTGTGTGTATGTTTGTATGTGTCTGTGTGCTTGTGTATCTGTGTGTGTATATCTGTGTATGTCTGTTATCTGTGTATGTGTCCATATGTGTGTGTTTGTGTGTGTCTATGTGTGCTTGTATGGTGTGTGTGTGTGTATGTCTGTGTGTCTGTCTTTGAGGCAGATGGTGCACATAATTAGAATATTGGGAATGGGTGGGAAGGCTCCAATGAAAATAATCCAATTGTAACTTTAAGTCACTTCATTATTGACTTTGTACTTCCTTTATTCAAGAAGCTTTATTAGTACAATCTGTATTTCCTCCCCCATCTCAGTATGGCATAGATTTCTAGGTCTCCAAACCGGTTCCGAGGGAGAGGTACACCATCCCCTGCTCAGTGTGCTCTTAAGACTTGGTGTCTTCATAGCTTGGCCAGTTCACCCGTAGACTTAGTTCTTCATTTGATTCCCTCAGATGTCCTCCAGGCATGCAGAGACTTGTGAGAATTGGGGTGAGAGGATTGGGGCTGCTTTTGCCTGGCACTTGCCTGACTCAGTCCCAGAACCACACAGGACTGATCTTTCTTCAGTCTGGGTCACAGAACCTGAGAGCTTTTCGAGTCACATGAAAGGTCTCCGTGTGAGCCTTATGCTTTGGTTCTTAATCATTGTGAGGGAAGGACAGCGAGAATGACTTAAGTCATTATTGGCTGATTCAACAGGTGTTTTCTACATACCTAGATATATGTGTTATGGCTACAGATGCCCTTGTGGGTAAGAGCATCACCATTGTCCAGCCTTTGCTTTAGCAGGCAAGAGAATATAAAGAATTAATTGTGAAGGCTTTCACAGGAAAGAAGAGCCAAGTGTCTAGCCGCAGCTGGAGGACACCTCACATGCCTATAGAATGAAAACAAGCTTCCTCAAGTACCTACAGCCTTCTGGTCCTCTCCCACGGTCCTCCCCCACGTCCTCTCTCACAAGCCCACTCCACCCAGCCCAAGCTTGCTGGGAACAGTGGGAAGGCTTGGGTACACTATCTGACTTCATCTCTGGAAAAGGGCCACAGGGAGCTAAATGCCTAGGGTGACGAATGCTGCCTTCATCATTCCCTTATCTTGTGCTAGCAGAGAACCTCTGTAGGGAGTTTACCAGGCCTAGGAGAGGCTGGGATACGAGATTTGCACAGCTTAGCAGACGTTGTCTTAACGCATGCTTCTTATGTGTCAAGGAAGCAAACCAGCTGTGTATGTGATAAAAGGAAAACCCAGGAGGCCTTGCCACACTGACATCTGTTGGGTCCCAGATTTTGTCCTGGGACCATCAGACTTTGACTCTCTTGGGACTGGGTAAGAGATGAATATGGATGATAGAAGGAAGGTTTCATTTGGGCTTTATAAAAAGGACAATGTTTGAGAGCTGACTCTCGGGCACATGAATGTGTGCCCAATCACACATGCGCACAAACAGTAAAAACATGTGTTCACATTTCTTTCACCATCCCTCTGATGCCTGCACTTAGAGATTAGTGAAGTCAGTCCACCATGCGACTCATCTTTCTTGAGGCCATTCTTGCTGGATTTTAATTTGGGTCTAACCAAAAAGATGTCAGAGAAGCTGGCCTTGGTTTTAGCCCTGTGGACAGTGCATGCAGCTTCTTGTAGGTTGACTGAACTACAGTCAGTCCATCCCCAGGGCCCGACTGTTCTCTACGGGAGTGACTTGTAGTTACCAGCGGTTCATCTATCTCCTTTCCTTAGTGTGATCACTAAACAGGATGGATGCCCTTGCATCTTACTCCGCTTTTGGTCTGAGTCCTGTTGTCCTTCTGCATGGTTTGGAGGAAGCACCTTCCCAAGGTCTTGCATATGGCTGAGTACTGACGTGCTCCTAGGAGAATTTCCTTTGATAATAGCACCCTGTTTTCAGGGCCTCTTGTTTTCATTGGAAACTTACAAATAGACACTGTGTTGGACTTGCTCTGAGCCTAAGTGTGACAGTGGGGTTTATGCTTAACGCATTGATTCCTTTTCCCTGAGAGATGACTTCAAGCTTTTAAAGTCTGCTTTAAATATATGTCCTGGGAAGGGATTAATTTCACCTTTAAAAAAAAATCTATCTATCCAGGCTATAAAATACTAGCTTTTTCTCTGCTGATTTGTCCACGTTAAGCATCAGGAGATTTAGAAGTACATATACCTGTTCCCTCTCCAGCAACCACAGTGTTTGAATCGACTCAGTGATGAGTTGTAGAGGATAGGTCTCGCCACCCCCAGTATTTAAAAGCATGTAGATGGGAAAGATTAAGTATTTTCTTTTGTGACAATGCACCTTTTCCTGTGGCTTGTGTGCATTCCCTAAGTGAGGTCAGGGGCAAGAGCCTTTCTGGAGCTGCGAGTACATACTGGAGAACAGCTCTGGTTATGTTTTCCCTCTGTAAACACGACCTCGGAATTTCTGGTGCCAAATGACCTGCTGTTGGGTGGGGATATCTCTCCCATTCTCTCTGAACAAGTAGAGACACTCTATGGAGAAATTATGATCATTAATGTCATTATCATCATCAAGAGTGCAGAAAGGGCATATGCGGAAGGGGGGAAGTTATTAGCTTATGTTATAGTGGATGTTGGGGAGACCTGGGTGGAGACTGAACACTAGAAACTGATGAGAACTTGTTCAGGGATTCTCCCCTCTCTTCTTTACACACACATACACACACACACACACACAAACTCGCATACTCATGCATGCACAGGCACATGCAGAGAGAGAGAGAGAGAGAGGGAGAGGGAGAGACAGAGAGAGAGAGAAAGAGAGAGAGAGAGCTTTTGGGAGGTTCTGTAAATCATATAAAATGTATTGCTGTTTGCATACCATTCCTTGACCTTCAGATGCACACGTGAATGTCAGTCATGGCGTCCCTTGCATAGCTATATACAGCCCACAAAGGAAGAGCAAAGGCCACACATCTTATGTGTCTGGAGCTGTGGAAAACACAACATGTCTTTGGTCTGAAATGACATTAGTTGAAAGGCTCACCAGGTGACAATGCCAGTGCAAGAAATCAGATCTCCAGTGACTGACTTCAGCAGAAAGGTCATGACCCCTGCTCTCCAAATGGACTGTGTGACTGTTGTACCAGGCAGCTTTTGCACATTATCTCATTAATGGTTTTAAGGAGCCCATCAAAGTACTCAGTCTCATTTTCGCAGAGGGTAATCCAGGGCGCGAAGAGATTAAATAACCTAAGATTATCTTATAGGGCACTTCAAAGGTAGGAACAGTAATGCCCATACCTGATCCTCACGTGGAACATTCTTTAGTGCTTGACCCTAAGTTCCAACACTGTCACAAGTAGAGGAGTTTGTGTCTGCAATACAAATTTAAGATGAGCCCTAAAGTCCTTATGCTGTAAACTATCATGAAGAGCTTGGATAAGGCATCCACATGGGGACAGCAGCATCCCCGGGTGCGGAAGATGAAATTGATCATGGGTGTGAAGGACCAGGCACTGGGCTGAGCACATCCTGGGAGCTCGGTTCATTTAGTTGACTCTCCCAGGTCTCTGTTCTAATCTGTCTTTCCCTCCCCATGCTCTTTTCTTGAACTCCTCAGGCCTGGACCTGTCTTTCTCTTTCTGACTCAACAGCTTCCCCCCACCCCTCCTTCTCCCTTCCCTCTCTGCCAGCCTCTTTCAGCTTGAAGTGAGGGCTCACTTACAGTATCATAGGCAGGTACTCTCCTGGATCTGAGTACGCCCAGTACTACGGCAAGCCTGAAAAGATGCGACGGGCAGTAGCTGAAGCTCATTGAAGGGTACAAGCCCCAGGAGAATCTGCTTCGGTGCTGCCTCGTTCTTAGGGGCACACGGGCTCCATGACACTTGGCTGAGGCCACACTGGTTGGGACCCTTTGATGTTTCTTTTTAAAAAGACTGCTCAGTCCTCAAATCATTCCTTTCCATATTCCTCTTCCACCTCTAGCTCCTACCTGGACCAAACCATTCCATTCAGCAAACATTGAGTTTGGCCGTGGGATACTAAGATGCATTTGTACACTCTGGTCTCAAGGATTCTGTCGTCTACATCAGGGGCTATATTATAGACACACTCATCCAAACTTACAAATCACCATGATGTGTATCAGGTGTGCAGAGCGTTCCAGAAGATAGCATGAAGGACAGTTGGAGGAGGGTTTATGAAGGAAGAGGCTCTCAAGGCTGGGTTGCTCCTCCAGGATGAAGTGAAAGGAAGACACGGGTTCAGGTAGAAGGATCAGAAGGTGAAGTACAATTTGCTGAGATTAGAGCGAGTGGGAGGAAGTCACGGGAAAGGTTGACTGCAGGCCAAGTGTAAAGACCCTGGGAGGCTGTGTACAGTCTTTGAACCTCAGCTAATCGCTCTCACTTGGGGAGCTATCAAAGTGGCTGTGTGCGCCCATTTCCTTTTTCCTTTCTTTCTTTTTGAAACTGAACTCAAAGGGTTAAAAACATCACTCCTAATTCTTCATATTCAAGTCACTTGATTTCCTAGGTGCCATCCCCGCCTCCCCCAGATGCTCACTTTCCTTTTATAAAGCGGGCTCTACATTATTTTCTCCTCTGAGGAACAATTATCTTCATGTGGCTACTTGATCTTCGTAATTATTCTATTAACTGCTAAATCCACACCAAAATCGCCTGGGTTATTAAGCCTCAACTCCTTACAAGAAGCTTCAGAAGAATAAGAGGGACCAAGGGTTCAAGCTCCCTGACTCTGAGGTTTACCTTGTGTGTGTGATCATGGACAAGATAGTTAATCAGCACCAAATAAATCCTCACCACGCTGGTCACACACCCACCTCGCAAGACATTGTGGAGCGTCAAAGGAACCTAATTATGGGTGCTGGAAGACACTTGTGTATTAAACAGTAGCTGCCCTGTTACTGTAATCTTTGGGTTTGTTTTTGGAGATAGGGTCTCACTCTCCAGCTTTGGCTGTCCTAGAACTCACTGTGTAGATCAGGTTGTCATCAAATTCACACAGATCTGCCTGCCTCTGCCTCCCAAGAGAAGACATCAGAGGAATGCACCACCATCCA
The DNA here is from genome assembly GCA_021653895.1 of Mastomys natalensis. Lineage (NCBI taxonomy): Eukaryota > Metazoa > Chordata > Mammalia > Rodentia > Muridae > Mastomys > Mastomys natalensis. Next base: position 1,043,220 of record JAJTUV010000035.1, read on the forward strand.
AGGCCGGTACAGTAATCTTTACCCGTTTGGTTGAGCTTGATAGTCTAGAAGGTGAGGGGAAGACAGTGCAAAGAGTTGTGGTAGCATGTGCTTGTAATCTTAGCACCCAAGAGGCTGAGGCAGGAGGACCACTCGGTTGGAACCAGCTTCGACTGGATAATGAAATGCTGGTTAATAAAGAAAAGATGCTGAGAAGAATGAACCAGGGACCATTCCAATGCATTGGCCAGATGTCAATACAGATAAGCACCCTGTATTGAAATGATAATATTTTGGATATATTGTTAAGCAGCCTTGTTAAAATTATTTTTCACCTGCATTTTTAATACCATAAATAAATAAATAAATAAATAAATAAATAATAAATAAATAAATAAATAAAAAAAAGCACTGCTTATGGTAGTTAATCATAACTTCCAACGTAGCTTACTGGGAGATCAGTGGAGCACACTCGACCCTCCTGCCTTTCAGCCCCCACCCCTTTATCTCTTGGAGCTCTAGGCTATTGTAGTGGATTCACCCGTGCCAAGGGCCGCCCACTCCCTCAGGGAGAAGACCTGTTGGGCCTTGACAGTTCAGGACTATTACCACCACCTGACCAGAGGAGGAAGTGGACCAACCAGGGCAGACTGGTGGGACTTCTCTCTCAGCAAGGAATTCATTCTTAAGGGGCCTCTGACCCTTCCCACCTGAGCCTTTCAAGGGAACTCTGACTAGGACCTGGCACCTTGGAGAAATGGTGCCATTGGTTTTAATGAATATAGTTGACCCTGAGATGGCCAGGAGTTAGGGGAAGGAATGATGGGATTACATAGGTAGGGTGTCAGAGTAAATCCTAAATCCTACCCACTCACCGGCCCGTCCTGTCCTTCCTGGGTGCTTAGGTAACATGTGCTCTCCTGCGCTGCGCCTCTTCCCTGCCCCCTACCCCACCCCCCGCGCCCCCGCATCATCCTCTTCCTCACTCCTAACCTTAGGTCCAGCCTTTCCAGCAGCCCAGGACTCTCCAAATTAGAGCTCTCTGGGGACCAGGCCTTTTTTTTTTTTTTTTGAAAGGAAGAAAGGAAGAAAAAGGGAAGAAAACCAGAAAGAAAGAGAGAAACAGAAGAATGAAAGCAGCGAAGGGGCATCGGCGCCTTGAGCTACCTCACTGCATCACAATGAATATGGACTCTATTAAGCTCCGTTCTGCCTGTTAGTGTCTCCCGGGGCAACACAGCCCCCATATGGCAAGCATGCAGCAGATTAGGGTAGGCCCCCAGGCCGCATGGAAGGCCAGGGCTTGACTGGCAGTTGAACCCCCCTCCCTTCCCCCGCTTCTCCTCACACTTGACACTGCCTGTGTTTATCTAAAGCAAGGAGGGTGGGGGGGACTTGGAAGGTTTTTGTCCCGGCTCTGAGAGAAGGGGAGGAGGCTGGAGCAGTGTGGGGAGAGAGGTAGGAGTGTGGAGGTGGGGCTGTAAGGAGTGGGGCTAGAGGGAAGGCTTCATAAATATTCAGAAGGAGCGCTGAATGGAGAGAGAGAAATAAAGCAGATGGAATTCCTGTTAAAGAGCGGCACAATCACCCTGTTTTGAGCCCTCCAAAAAACAAAAGAGAGAAAGAAAAAGTAAGAGAAAAGAAAAGCGAACAGCCTCCTAGGAGGATAGGAGTTCTTATCCAATTAGCAGGGTTGTCAAATGGAATTTATGTGGAATAAGGGTGAGGGAACCGAGATGGGAGTGTGGAAGGAAAAGTGGTTTTCCTTCACTCGTTCTCCAGTCTAGCTAGCGAGAAAGCAGTGACTGTCTACACACACACACACACACACACACACACACACACACGCAGAGAGAGAGAGAGAGACAGAGAGAGAGAGACAGAGAGAGAGAGACAGACACAGACAAGGAGACAGAGAGGAGAGACCCTCTGTGAACTCTTAGTGTCCTCTCTCTCTCCTCTCTCTCTCTCTCTCTCTCTCTCTCTCTTCTCTCCTCTCTCTCTCTGGAATTCTCCCTAGGGCAGTCCCAGGTGCCTTTGCCTTGAAGGTAAGGATTTTCCACCTGCCTGAGGGGGAAACACCCTCCCCCCTTAAGGTTTGTTGTAATGGATTCAGAACGTGGAGCCCAGATGTCACAGGTTATGAATTCCCTCTGTCTTTGTGTTCACTTCAGACTTTTTCCCTGGTCTTCACAGCATGGCTCTGTCCCAGCATCCCATCTGTCACCTTTTCTGCTTAGTCTCCAAAGTAGGATACCAGCTCCCGAAGGTGACTCTGAACAATTCCACTGTGCCCCCCCCCCAAAAGAAAGTAGCAATTTCCTAAGCATGTATTCCTGTATAAAACAGAAGAAGGGCATGAGTGGGACACTAATATTTGATCCAGAAACTGACCATGATGCATCTGGCCAGCTGAACAGTGTCACAAGTCCCACAGTATCCAAGATATCTCTTGGGTAGAGAGGGCTTTTGGGGGGGGGGGACCTAAACCACTCATTCATTCTCTCCTCAGCTTTCTTGTTCTCCCTTAAGTGGATTTTCAGATTATATTATTTAGTTTTAATTAAATTAACTCTCACAAAAGAGTAAGTGGCTTAAAGAGATGGCTGCAAAGAAACTATGTTGAAGAGAGAGCTGATAATCTGCTGCATGCAAACAGAGGGAAACCGGCAGAGCTGACCCTTCTATGGCCACAGAGGAGGGAAAGCTTTGGCAATGGAATCGCATCTGATGCGAAGTCAACAAAATAGTTAGTGTCCATGCTGACTAAAGAGATTACAACTGTGCTCTTACCCACAAACTGACTTGTGTCTGTAAGTATTAGCTAATGATTATAAATCGGTCAGGATTAAGGAGTCATTCAAATAAGATTAGACTTTTACCTACTTAACTTGTTTTTAGTTCTTCCCTATATGTATTTAACTGATGAGAGAGGCATGTATTCGGGATCGTTACTCACAGAATCACAAGGGAATACATTGGGAAATGGTGGGAGACCACACTATTGCAGAAAGATCTTTCCGATGCCTGATCGCTTGGTGCGGCAGCCTGCACATGGAATGCCCCTTTCCTACGTGCTCAGCATCACCTTTTGATATAGATGTCCTTCTCTCCCTTCTGTGGACATCGCCCCCCCCCGCGCACCCCCCCCCCCCGCTCAATCTAAGCACCATCACATGCAGAAAGCTTTTCCTGACAATGCTCTCCTTTATCCCTGACTCCATCATGACTGACTCCACTAGGAGCCAAGCTCTGAGGATAAAGGTTAAGGTTGGCCCACGAGACTATTTCCAGACCTTGAGTGGTTTGGAGCAAGGCTGGATTATCCCTTCTAATATCACAGGTTGAGCTGCTTTCTTCCATCTTGTAGCTTTGACACATGACCTACGGTCACCACACCTGGAGAGACAGGCCTGGCTCCCTAGCTCATGACTAGCTTAGCCCAGTAGCATATGGCATCTTCACATTTTTATTGGCCATTGCTCGTCCCATGACCTTCAACTAGCAGAGGAGTATGGGAAATGGAGACGAGCTCAAGTATATTAGCTGGGTACTAGTAAATTTCTATCCCACGTTATAGGTTTCTAAGAAATAAAACCACACATTACTGTTAACAGTGTCTCTGTACTGTGTATATGTGGTAGATTATAGCAGTATTTTTCCCCAGTATAAATCATATCTCACATACTGAGAGTAGAAGACCGTTGCTCCTCTCAGGGGCTGCTGGTCGGCCAGGCAAGCTTATAAGGGGTTTTCAGGCTGGGAAGAGACTGCCAAAAAAAAAAGTAGATGGCATTTGAAGAACAAATCTAAGGCTTCTACATACATATGAACACACATGCACACACAACCACACACACAGATGTACTCCATTAATATACAAAAGGGAAACGACAATGAAGGGAGGGTGGGAGAGAGAAAGAGGGATGGAAAGGAGGACCAGAGAGGTCTAGGTAGATGTTTCAGATCTTAATCTTGAACACTGCTGGCCAGTGGAACTGTCACCAGCCCTAGATGTGACTTGCTTGTGATCCTGAAAGCACACCTGAAGTCTAGATTCGTTGTTAATTACCCAAGTGGCAAAACTTGATGGGCAGCCAGTTGTTCCCTGTTGTTTAGGATAATACAGACTTGACCATTCCTGTCATCTTACAGTTTGTATCATAGAGGGTTTGAGAGGTGAGCTTTAGATTTGTATGTTTATGATAAGAATGATGAATATTACCTTTTAGAAAGTTGCAGTGGGGTTAGAGAGATGGTTCCATCCCTAATGTGCTTGTCACACAAGCACGAAGAGTCCAGATCTCCAGAACCCATGTACAAAAGATAGGCTTGGGGAGGGGGTACACTCCTGTAACCCTAGCACTGAGGAAATAGGTGGAACCCTGAAGCTCACTGACCCGTCAGCCTAGTGGATTCGAAGAGCCTCTTGCTCACTGAGAGACCCTGTTTCAAAAACAGGAAAGATGGATAAAGCTGATGCCACCCTCTGGCCTCTTCCTGCACACATGGGCACACACTGCTAAGATGTACATACACACATCAAATACACAGATGACACACACACCGTCACTGAGACAGATGCTGATACAGGCAACATTATCTTTATGCTTAAGGAACTACGTTCAGAAACTGTTCTGAAATCCTGTAGGGGCTGTTGCCCTAGTCTCCTGGCTTAATTAATTGGGAGAGCCAGTTGCCTGGAAACACACTAGATGTTATTCTAAACCATATTGCATTTTTCTTGAGGTCCTTCCAATTTTAAAATGTTTCCTTTTAATTAGGTCTGTGGGTAAAGTATAACGTTTTAAGTAAAAATAAACATTTTTTTTTTACCATGTATTTTCAAGGGTGTATACACCCTTGAATATACACGGTGTTTTGGTAGCCTCTTAGAAATTCCATCTCCTAAATCTCTCTAAACCCTTATCTTCTCCCTCTGAGAAATAAATGCTTGTGATTTCCTAATGCCTCCTTCAGTGTGATGTTTTGTATAAAAGCCTGCTCTTTTAAGACCTGGGGCTACCAACACTTGCAGTCACCTACTTCTTGTCTCCAGTCAGGGGACAAGAGACTTAACTCTGCCTTCACAGAGTTCTGGGAAAGGGGATCTTACTCCACGAAGCTGGAACCCTGTCACAACATGCACCCGGCAGATACACTTAATTGTTTAGCCTTTCACAGCCAGCGGAACAAAAGGCTCTGTCAGATCTCTTTCTTGCCAGTCAACTGTTCCTGAGGAGTCTCCTATGTCTGCTTGATTACCCTTTCCTGTCATTGGTGCAGGCCCTGCAGAGGACGTGCTTCTGAGCCTGTGAGGCAGAATGAGAGCTGGCCCACGTGGAAGTTCACGCTCTTCCATGGGCTCAACCAGCCTTGTGAGGAGGAGTGGAATAGGCTGCCTCCTATGATAAGCTCTCGGTTGTTTGTGATTTTCTTAAAACATTAAAAATAAATAAATATCCGACGGCCACAGCTCCTCATGCGTGGCCTCAACCCCAGAAAGGTGTATTTTGCTGTTGATTTTACACTGTCTCAGAAATGGCTGCTGGGAGGCCAAGTATTTCAGAGGGGAACATCTACGTCAGGAGTGAAGCTTCTTAGACAAAGTTTATGTGCAAATTACCCTTAAAAATGGCGAGTCACAAAAAAAAATAAAAATAAAAATAAATGGCGAGTCACTAGTCCTTGTAGACTAGAATTTATGGCAAGCAATCATTTTCCCATCTGTGTATTTTAGATATTTTGATAATTTCTTCTCTTTTTCTGAGAAAAATGCATAAGAAAATAAGGTGGATCCAGACATATTTTTATATTGCCAAGGAAAATAACATGCTTTACTGGTTGGTGTCTTCTTCCAACTTGGAAAATGCCTGGCTTATTTCACCAGGAGGCAATGTCACATTGCAGTTGGGTTCTTCATCTGAAGCTTTGCATATAAATATACATAGCTATACATAGATTATAAACACACATATACATCTTAAGGAATTGTAAGACTGCTGGTCTTTTAACACCTAAGAATCATAAATAATGCCATACTAGATTCTAGGTGTGTGTGTGTGTGTGTGTGTGTGTGTGTGTAGTGTGTAAAATCAGAAGTCCATATGGGGGAATGGCATCCAAACCCACATATGCCCCATCTCTTTCCTCAGATTTGAATACATTCAGATTTTGTGGGGCCTGAGCATACTTTTAAAAAGATTCTTAGGAGACATCTCTGCCTTAGAATCAAATCAGACAGTGCATTATTATTCATTAATGCTGCTAAATAGACCCCCTCCTTGGCAGCCTCTTGGTTCTTATGACTCACTCCTGGAGTTAACTGAGACCCCGGGGGCACATATATATATATGAATATTCATATATGATAGGTAGATAGATGATAGATCTGTGATAGATAAGTGATAGATGATAGAAGATAAATAGATGGATGTATATAGACATGCATAGATATGTGTTTTAAATAAGATTCTCTAAAATTCACACCTTTAGAATTGTTATGTGATCAAGCAGTAGGCAGCGTGGTCTAGGAAGTGTCTGAAGTGCCCACAATATAAAATACATCAGGTTCTCGGCTCAGTCACCAGCACATCTCAAAACAAACAGTTGAAAATAAAGTAAGTATTTAAGGACAATAATTCCATGGTAGAGTGTGCCTGTCATGTGCCAGACCCTGGGTTCAATCCCTAGTACTGTAAATTAAAAATAAAAAAAAACCAAAGTAAAATGAATCTAAGCCTGATGTGGTTGAATCATACCTAGGAAACCCTGTAAAGTGTTGAGCAGTCGAGGCAGAGCAGCTGCTCTGAGTTCAAGACTAGCCTGAGCTACATAGTGAGCTGCAGGCCAACCTGAGCTACAGTGTGAGACCCTGTCTCAAATGATTAACTCAGAACTCAGTTTCTCTAGCCAATCAGAAAAAAACCTTCAGGGCCACACAACTGTTGTTGTTTGGCTTTTTCTCTAGTCACAATTCTACTTTTACAAAATGAGACCCCAGAATCTCTCCTTGGGGTCAGCTCCCTCCCGCTTCCTCTTCCCTCTTTCACTCCCTTACCACATCGGGCCTTTTTTTCTTTGTTGCCTTTAAAAAAAGAAAAATCAGGATGATGGCTGGCAGCAGTAGTGAGAACAGTTTCTATTGTGAGCTGTGTAAATTACCAAGGGTGCTGGAGTATTGGGAATTGTTTGGCCTTCACTCTTAAAGCAGTAGGGGCTTGGGCCGAGTTTCTTCAGTAAAACCTTTGTCCATTTTACAACCCAAACACCTCTGTGTGCACTAGCAGCAGCCCGTGGCCAGCCTTGTCTGCCTGTCCCACTTTGCTACTTACTGCTTCAAGTTCTTATTCCCTCTCTCTTTGTAGCCCTCTCTCCCCATCTGTCTTTCCTAGACTGGGAAGAAAGTTGGTGCCAGTCTCCTTAAGGGGATGGAGAAACTGGGGCATGTCATGAATCCCTGTAACTAGGAACTCATGCGGGGCACTATTTTAATACATCATCTCATTGGGGGGAAACATCAGTTAAGAATTTTAAAAATGGGGCTTAGCAGTTAAGAGCACTGACTGCTCATCCAGAGGTCCTGAGTTCAATTCCCGGCAACTACATGATGGCTCACAACCATCTGTAATGGGATCTGATGCTCTCTTCTGATGTGTCTGAAGACAGCGACAGTGTACTCATAAACATAAATGAATAAAATCTTAAAAGGAACAATGATCTGGAAAGTTGAAATGATACAGGAAGGTATTTTTTTGGTAAGGTGTTTCCTCTAGGAATCACTGTCTGGTCATAGTCTTATTTCAAATCTGTTTTAAAAGAAAAATAAAAAGCAATGGTACAGAGTTCTGATAGGAAAGGTAGGAAAGCTGCTTCAGTAGCAGGAAGCGCAGGCCTCCGGAGGCAGCCCACGTGCCACATGCTCCATCCCAGGCATACAGGTTCACAACCATGCACTGTTAAGTTTCTGGTTCTCAGTTTCTTCAGCTGTGAGATTCTGGCCCCCTACCTCACGGTGCTGACGTCCATGAGAGCCTGCCTCGCCTTGTGTGAGGTGTAGCTGTCTCTGCAGCAGGAGCAGGTGCCCTCTCACCCCCTGCCGTCTCCAGTAGCACTCATCCTGTGCATGAACTAGCTTTACCTCATGAGTAACAACCCCTGGGTTTATTAAATTATCATAACGGGAGCAGAAGTTTGCATAGTGTGTCAAAGTTCTCAGCTCAGTCTTTTAAACAAAGATAAGAATGTTAAAGACAAATTATGCTCAAGGCCTAAGCTTACGTGACTTTTCCAGTTTAACCGTATTACTCTCGCAGCTGTAATGCTTAACATTTTGAGAATCTCAAGAATAAGATTATGAACCCATTTTTAGTCAGATCATTTCCTGGGCTGGGGAGATGGCTCTGTGGATAAAGTGGACTTCAGACCCCATCGACCACATAATAAAGGCACATGGCTGTCATAGCCTGTCTGTTATCCCAATGCACAGGACGTAGAGATGGGATCCCAGGGCAAACTGGCTAACTAGTTCCGTAGACTTGCCAAATTGGTGAGCTCTGGATTCAGCGACAGATCTTGCCTTGGTAAACACACACACAGAGAGAGAGAGACAGAGACAGAGACAAGAGACAGACAGAGAAACAGAGATGCACTCACCTATGCATGTACATGTGCACCCCGCAGTACACTCAAGGAAAAAATATATAGATATCTTAACTCTTTTGTGACCTACTGTCATTAGGGTTCCTTCCATCTTTGTGACCCATAGTCTTATCAGCCTCAGAAACTACCCTATAATTTCATCAATAAAAGACTAAAAAGAAGTTTCTTAGAAACTCTTTGACTGGGTGTAGTGATACATGTTAATTGTAGCACTTGAGAGGCAGAGGCAGGTGGATCTCTGTGAGTTTTAGGTTAGTCCGGTCTCCATAGCAAGTCCCACCACATCTGACTACTTAATAGAGAAACCTTGTCTTAAAACAAAACAAAGTAAAACACAGGGGGGAAGGAGAAGGAAGGAAGGAAAGAGGGAGGAGGAGGAGGGAGGAGGGAGGGAGGGAGGAGGGAGGGAGGGAGGAAGTTTTTGAACAGTGCAACATCAGAAGCCACAAAAATTTTATAAATGACTTGGTAATATGTTTGAACGCCTTTCTCTCTTGAGAGGCCCATACTCCTGTATTGAGTAATGTTTTTTTTCTCCAAACAGAAATCTTCTAATATTACTGTCGAATATTACTTTTATTATTATTCTAGTATTAATATTATTCTAATATTACTTTTCTAGCAAGCAGTAACATTCTAATGCTCATGCTGAAATATGTGTCAAAACCTTTCTTATAAGCCACAGGGAATGGTGCTGGAGAGGAGCGTCCAGTCAGTGAAATACTTGCTGCTACACAAGCATGAAGACCTGAGTTCGGATCCCCAGAAGCCACACAGAAATTTGGCACAGCAGTGTGTGCCTTCTACCACACAGTGTTGGGGAGGCAGAGACAGGAGGATCCTCAGGACTTGTTGTCAGTGGCTTTACCCTATTAGTGAGCTCTAGAGAGATTGATTGATTGATAGGGTTTCTCTGTGTAGCCCTGTCCTGAAATTAACTCTGTAGATCAAACTCAGAGATTCACCTACCTCTCTCTGCCTTCCAAGTGCTGGAATTAAAGGTGTATGCCACCAACACCTGGCTGAGATTTAGGTTAAATAAGAGACCTTGTCTGAAAGAAAATAAGATAGAGAGAGACCAAGGACATTTGATGTTGACTTCTAGCCTCTACTTGTATGTGTGCATGTTCCCTAAAGTGACTACACAAATAATAAGTAAATAAATGCTCCAATTCTACTTTACATATTCGCAAATATTGCCACACGCACGCAATGGCTTAGTGTTCAACCACTGTCTGGTCATTGGAACATTGCCTGTTTGTTCCTGGACTTCATTTTGATGTCTTTGTTTTATAAAGGCGTTGATCCATCTTCCTTATTTGGTAATGCTACAGATCCCATCAGCCAAAAGCAGAGTGATGCCTTGGTTTGGACAGTATCAGAAGAGTGTATAAGGACATGTAGTTGACTTTGTGGTTTTGAGGAATCTTTTAAAGAACCACAGCTACAGGAATAGCTGTGGAAGAGGAGAACGGGGGATTTTAGGCAGGTATTAAAGCGTGGCTGCTAGTGTGTTAGGTAACTGGAAGGGCAGTGCAGTCAGAATTGTAAGGGGACAAAGATGCAGCCCTGTGAATCGTGGAGGTAGAAACCCCCGAATTCCAGCACCAGTGTCAGAGAGAAGTGGAATCTGGAAGGCAATGCTAAAACAAAGCTCTACCCAGTCCTGGCTGACATGGCACCTTTGTCTGTGTTTGTGCTTGGGCCAATAGATGCTGTTGAAGAGCTTAAGAAGGCAGGTTTATTTTGAGAATAAAAATTCCTAAGGACATAGGTGAGATTTTGGGGAGTATGGGAGGAAGTAAAGCTTTCAGGAATCATTGCGATGCTAGGATTCATTAATGAGGAACGCCCCCCAAAGAGGAACTCAGTTTACATCTAACATCGTTGTCCAACAATGTTCTACACTACAACATGGAATGCCACATAGCCATGGATATGGAACTTCTGACTGTGAACGAGAAGGATGGTTTTGTCTGTTCCCCGTGCTTGCACTCACCAACATAGATACTCATTGCCCCTCTGTGGCCTTTCCATAGTTCTCAGCACCCCCCATACCTTGGGCTCCCTGTCCTTGCTGTCAGACCCTAGACAAAGCTCTAGAATAGTTTCCATGATGAAATTACCTCCTGATTCAGGAAGAATCCTGATAAGATGCGTCCTTCAGATGAGGATACGTCCTCCCGTTGGTCCTCCGACAGCACGGTCACTTTGAATGCTTCCTCCAAGCATGATGGAGTGAGGCTGAGGGGTGGATCAAGTTCATGTAGCCATTCTCCCAATTTCTCTCACAACAGGATTGCAGGGGACAGCAGTATCTCTACGCGTGTCACACGTGGCTTATGGGACTTTGGCTTGGAACCCTCTGTGACACGCCATACTTCGTGGGAAGATGACAACGTGCCAAGGAGAGCGGCCTATGCTTACACTGCTGTGGCTTCTCTTGGCCACAGCAGGCTGCCTTGCTGATTTGAGTGAGTGTTTTCCTTCCGTTCTCAGCCTGCCCCCACCCCCACCCCACAGAAAAGCACTTTGTCCTAATGTCAGATGAAAGCATGAAGCAGCTTAGAATACTTAGGAATTCAACTTCTCTACTGATCTTCAGGCTATACCACACTCAAGTACCCCAGATGAAAAGTGACCAGGACAATACCATATTGGTTATAGTTTTGTATTTTAGTAATGTCAAATATGTACTAGTAGAAGAGGAGAAGTATTAAAAATACTTGCCTGTAGTGTTCATTTATTGTATGAGCAAAGGGTATTCATTTGCATATTCTGTAAGCATTATAAAATGCTTTGAGCCGGGCAGTGGTGGCGCACACCTTTAATCCCAGCACTTGGGAGGCAGAGGCAGGCGGATTCTGAGTTCGAGGCCAGCCTGGTCTACTGAGTGAATTCCAGGACAGCCAGAGCTACACAGAGAAACCCTGTCTCGAAAAAACAACAACAACAACAACAAAAAAACCAACCAAACAAACAAACAAACAAAAAAGAATGCTTTGAGTCAGGCATTACTAGCCTCAGTTTACAGAAAGGCCAGAATTACACAGTTAAGAGACAGAGGCACTGGATTCAGTCCAGGTCTGTCCAACACCAAAGCCTGAGCTCTTGCTTTTATACTGCATTACCACATATGTAGCAAGGGGACCTTCTGAAAACAGATAGGGTGGGGAATGGGCACAGGTAGCTAGGTTACTAGGGGAGGAGCGGCTTGCCTGGGTGCCATTTAGAGCTTCTCAAAATGTGGTGGTGGCAGTGGCGGTGGCAGTGCAGTTTCTTGGGGGCCTCAGCTCATTGCTGTATTGATGTCCCTTTTCCAGATGAGATTCCTCAGGTCACTGTCCAGCCCATGTCCACTGTCCAGAAGCTCGGAGGAACTGTGATCCTGGGCTGTGTGGTGGAGCCACCATGGGTGAATGTGACCTGGCTCTTCAACGGGAAGGAGCTAAATGGCTCGGATGACGCTCTGGGTGTCCTCATCACCCGTGGGACCCTTGTCATTGCTGCCCTCAACAACCGCACTGTGGGACGGTACCAGTGTGTGGCTCGGATGCCTGCGGGAGCTGTGGCCAGTGTGCCAGCCACGGTGACACTAGCCAGTGAGTGTACTTCTTTGCCACTCTGTGTGGTATGGTCTCATCTTCTCCCACTCTCTCCTCTTCTATCCCTACCCCATGCAGTTAGTCATAGAATTAAAGGGGTCCCAACTGCTGATATTTTTCAGGGTAACATGGTGGCTGCTCAACACTCTTGGGGGCTCTGGTGTCCTGGAGAAGTTCTCCTAAGAGTAGGGTGATATGTAGAACATCTGCATGGAGTGAACTGTTCTGGGGGTCTAGAATTGGCACCACCTCTCCACTTGGTCAGTTGTATTAGTAAGATACGACACCCACTTCCTGAGCACCCCTTACCTCTTCCCTCATCATTAGAGTGATTTCAGTTAAGATTTTATAAGCAGGGCTATGGAAAGAGCCTGTGCACTCCAAACTTGGCCTCAGCATATTCCTAATTCCTGGAATATGTTATTTAATTTTTCATTATAGTGTGTGTGTGTGTGTGTGTGTGAAGGGGGGGGGCAACTACACCCAGGTGAAGGCTGAAGGATAATTTGTAGGAGTCAGTTCTCTTCTTCCACTTTGTGGGTCCTAGGGGATTGAACACAGGCATCAGGCTCAGTACTACATGGGTTTACCCACTGAGCCACCTCACCAGACACTAAATATAAATTTCTGAACACATGTAAAGTTCTAACAAAGGAGAAGAGATATAAGGAAGAGAGAATGCTCACTCAAAACCTACACTCTGCCTTTTTCTCTATTTTCTTCTTTTTTCGGAGTCTCTTTTCTTACATTGCTGCTCTCTGTGTAAGATAGTTGATTGACATCATTGTCTGTTGACGTTCTGCTTGTGATGTTGAATTAAGGTTTGCTCATCTCTATTTTCTGTGATTATTACATTAAGAAAACATACGTCCTCAGGCCAATATATGGAAGCCAAGAGCTAAATGGCCTACAGCCTCCCTCCCACCCACTCCACATACCCAAAGATAATTCTGGTTGACTCAGTTTTCTTGTACTTCTTGCCACAAGGTCTTAAGTGGGACATAATTTGTATAAACAATTTAAGTATATATTATGAGGATCCAATAAAAAAAAGTGAGGGTCAAGTGTCTTGATAGTCACAGTTGGATGAGAAGCTTCACCAGGACAGGTAATGAATGCTAGTTCATAACCTACTCATGTTGTTATGGTAGGCCATATGGTATGGGACAGTATGACACACTACCTTCATATGTGATTGACACTTGATGTACAATGTCCTATGTACAGGGTGTTTATTATCTGATTTCCAGGCCTTCATTCATGAGTCCTTCATGACAATTACTGTTTTCCTTAACCCAGCAGAGCAGCCTTGGTACTCATTCTTGTATGCTTAGTTTCTAGCCAGAAAACAAAGAATTGCTTCCATCTTGGCCCTTTTCCACATGAAGTATAGAATGCAGGGAAACTTGTCAAGACTTTACGCATTTGGATATAAGCTTTGAGATTCCTAGGGCTTATTTTCTCATAACTTAATAGTGTCCACTTATCCTTGATAAGCTTGCTTTGGCTTCTGTGTCGTCATCACCATTGGGCTTATGGGTGATGGGTTCTAGGAAATGAGCTCCCCCACACCACAGAGCCAAGGGAGAATACTTACTTCTGCCATCTGGGTCTATTGAAGTCACCTGAGATCATTGGGGTATGTGAGTCGTAAGCCCCAGAAAAAGAGTGTCAAGGAATTAGGGAGCAGAAGAGCAAGGGCAAAAGGCTCCGCCCTGCCTCTGGTTCCAGATCCCTAAGACAAAATCAGTGTGGGAGAGTGAAGCAGGGCTGCTGGTGGCATTCCCAGTTTCTCAGGAAATATCAAGTTCTTCCTCTTTCTACAGGGCACAGGCAAAGAGTGTCTCCCTGAGGGACCAGCTTGATCTTGAGACATATTTCTCCCCACCCCACATGGAGCTAGTCTCCTTGGCAAAAAGAGTGCCCTTGGCTCTGAGTGACAGGTCTCTGGGAGCAGGCTAAGTGCTGGGCAAAGTCTAGCTAGGTGCTTTCCTTTGGCTGTGCTTATAGGGGGAGTAGGGCATGTTGGAAGACTTAGAGGAAGACAGTAGAGATTGGTAAGAATCATTGCATCATATCAAGAGTGGCGGAGATCAGAATCACACTTCTTGGCATCAGACATGTCCTACTTCCTGTTACCAATTTTAAAATTATAATTGTACTATAGGGAGTTTAGAATGTGTAAAAAGCAATATGAGTCTAAGCCATCTTCACACAACCTTGACTGTCATTTTAACATATACTCTTCCAGTTCTTATCCATACCCACATATCTATGTTGTTGAATGTAGAGAGAATCTCTTATGAGCACCACCTGTCAATAAAAAGCCATTGGCCAATGAGCTGAGGCAGGAAATAGGAGGTGGGACACTGGCAGAAGAGAGGATTCTGGGAAATAGAGAGAGAATAAAAGGAGCTGCAGGGAGAGACTGAAGATGACAGACTGAGGAGACAGACGAAAACCAGCAGGTAGGTGATCTCAGGGAGACACAGAGGAGATGAGAAGGAAGAAGCCAACCAGGACCGAAGGAGGGGTAACTAACCAAATGTAGACACAGGATAATTTAAATAGGTTAAATAACTTATAAGCCAGTTAGGGAATGATCCAAAGCTTATGGCCTAGGCAGTTAATAATAAATAATTATTTTCAGAGTCATTGCTGCTGAGAACTAAGTGACTGGAAGGAAAAATGGATACAGTTTCTATCCCTATCTTTCCCGTTTTGCCCTGTATGATATGCATTTTCCTTTGGCCATGTGATAGATATAGTTTACCTCCCTGCTTCAAAGAGTATAAAATGCAAACAGGAAAGCGAAAAACTGGATTCTAAGTGGACGACCAGTGAGCCTCTGCATATGTGTTTAACGTATAATATCTGTACCCATCACGCTCACCCACCCCACCGCGTCCTTAGCTAGCTTACTTACCTCCTCTCTACATAATTCTTCCATAATGGACTGAAGTATTTCCTGTCACTGGGCAATTTTTTCCCAGTTGTTCCTTATTCCAAATAAGATGTACCTTTCAACATTTGTGCCTTAAAGGAGTCCCTAGAAGAGAGATTCTATCTGCAAATGATCAGCGTGTGTCACCAGACTCTAAAGAGGCTCGCTAATTGTCTACCCAGCCTAATGAGGAGCCAGTCTGAACCTTTTAGTGTTTGGAGAAAGGGGAGTTAGAGAAGAGGTGGTTTAGTTTGGACCTGTCTGATTCAAAATTTATCTGTATGTGAGGAGATTCAATTTACCATTTTTATTAAAAAAAAAAAAAAAAAAAATTCCTGGCTCCTGCTTTCTCTGGTGCTTGAAGGGATGTGTTGTTGGCAGAGAGGGCGTGTGTTGAAGTGGACCTGGTCTCATTTGAAAGCCAAGAACTTGTCATTCAGATATGAATCCGAAGTGAAATGTTTGAGTCTGACTAGAAAGGAGAACTTGGGGAAAGGGTAAGCAGGTGGGATGGGTGCCCTGATGAGGACAGATTTGAGGAGGGGTGGAGCAGCCTCCCAGGATTGAAGGAGGGAGCCTTAGGCTGCTAGGAAGGCTAGTGGGGGCCAGAAAACGGGATGCTGTCTTTGGGTTAATGCCACTGGAAGGTCTGGTCCCAACTCAGCAGTTAGATTAAGTTTCATAGAACACATTCCTGAGCATAATGGATCTGTGTTTTGTTGATTGGCTGGTATACAAGGAGACTGGTCTCTATAGATGAGATTGCCAATGGCACCTTCTGCATTTAGAGGCAGGCAGGGCAGGAGAGCATGTTTAAGGCCTCCTTGGGGACCTTCCTTCATATGTTCATCTTTGCACAAAGCAATGCTGTGTGGCCTATCTGGCAACGTGCCTCATCTTAGCGTCCATCTAGAGACTACTGACAGCCTTATAGGGGAAAGTCAAGGATCTGGCTCGAGAATTCAAGGATAGAGAGGCTCCTGAAGAACTTTCCTGGCCCAGGCCTCTGGTTTTCCTGTGTCGATGCTGGGAGGTAGACTTCATCCTGACCAGGTAGCATCAGCTTCTAGATTTTGGTAAAGAAGTCCCGGATTCCTTGAAGAGTTTCACCCGTGTCTTCCCCACCTCCCTGCCATGTGGGTAAGAACCATTTACTTTTACTGTGCCCTGTGGAGAATTTTCTTTCTTGTTTGACTCAACAGTTCTCAGCCTGTGTGAGTGACAACCCTCTCACAGGGGTCACCTTAAGGCCATTAGAAAACACAGATATTTTCATTATGATACATAACAGCAGCAAAATTACAGTTATAAAGTAGCAACAAAAGTCATTTTTTATAGTTGGGAGTCACCACAACATGAAGAACTGCATGAACGTGTTGAAGCATTAGGAAGGTTGAGAACCAGTGGTTTAACCTAACCTTGCTTTTGGTAATGTCCTCTCACCACTGAAGCCTTAGGCCAGGTCTCCTGGTCAGCCTAACACTTAATATTTAAAATGTCTTTGATTCTGAGTTCCTTCCTTCCTTCCTTCCTTCCTTCCTTCCTTCCTTCCTTCCTTCCTTCCTTCTATCCATCCATTCATTTTTTTCTTTCTTTCTTTTCTTTTCCAAAACCATTTTACTACATGGCTACAACTCCATGTGGCTCAACCAATAACTTCCTCTCTGCTCCAGAATCAACAGCAGATAACTGAGGGACTCCAGACTTCTTACTGTCCCCCAGTTTCTCCTGTGAGATTCTCAGCACTGCACTTTGGGTAGGCACAATGGCTCTGAAAGGAAGGTCCAAGAATCTAGTAGTTGTTCAGTCCATGAGGCTGGATATCTTAGCTAGTCTTTAGGTATAAGCCAAAATCCTCAAGAAGTAGGCTCTAATGCCTGCGAGAAAGAATGAAAGCAAGCAGACAAAGACACAGCAAGCATTCTTCTTCTGTACCCTTTATGTAGATTGCCAGCAGAAGGTGTGGTCCAGATTAAAGGTGGATCTTCCCACTTCAAAGATCCGGATTAGAAGTGGGTCTTCCCACTTCAAATGATTTAATTAAGACAAAGAAAAGAAAGAAAAAGTCCCTCACAGGTGTACCCAGCCATTTGGGTTTTAGTTAATTCCAGATGTAGTCAAGTTGACAACCAAGAATATCCATCACATACATAGAGGATAAAGGCACTAGCTTCATGCAGCCTTCTTGGCTTGGTACCTGTAGGTTGTCAGGAGTTGCTTTGGACACATTCAACAATTTCACTAAGGCCTTTGTGTTGTGAAGTTTAGTTTGTTGATATTTTATTTGCAACATATACCTATATTGTGTCTTGATTTTTACTTTGAATTCAATTTAACACTTTTGCTATATTTACTAGCTTCTTTAATCCCCCTCCCCATTCTTTTAGAACAGAGAGGTAGAGAGGTTAAAAGAAAAGAAAGTATGCAAGATAACCAATGATCTCAAGAGCTTTCTCTCCAGCCATCACTATGATAATCTTCCTAGAACATATTCTACTGACTTGATTCATTATCTAGCCCCCTTTAATTTAGCTTCTCCCTCAGATACTCACTGCCTAACAAATGTATTCTATCCTTAAAGACATTATTCAGTAAAGCAGAATGAAAACCAGTGAGTCCATCTTGGGAAGCTTCAAATCATGACTCTGTCAGTGCTGACTTCTCTGTTTGGACATTTTGAAGGCTGGTGTCTTAACTGGGATGTGTTTAGAATTTCCAGTATATCCCAGAAAGATCTGGTCTCAGTTATTGAGGATCTCTCTGTCTCATGAAGAAAACAACCTTCCATTTGGTCCTCTAAGTTGTCTGACAGAGATGTGCACAGGTTTTAATGGAGGCTGAGTGATTAGCAATGATTTAGTTCAATTTGGGAGGTAGGATTACTGGAAAAGACTCAGGAATTGAGTCTTAAAGAACATGTGTGGCTCTGCTTTTCTCTTTAATGTTTTAAATCTCTACATGCCATGCTCAAGCTTTAACAATTGAATTCAGCCGTCCACATGTTGGACAGACCTAGGGACCATGTCTGGAAGGACGAAGATTCTTCCATTGTGAATACTACCAAGTTTTTTATTTTTATATGTATGAGTGTTTGGCCTGCATGTACATCTGCATGCCATGTGCATGCCTGCTGCCCAAGGAGACCAGAAGAGGCACAGGTTCCCCTGGAACTAGAATTACAGATGGTTGTGTGGATGCTTGGAACCAAACCTGGGTCCTCTGGAAGAGCAGGTACAGCCCTTAACCACTAAGCTAGCTCTCCAGCTCCCCACTCCCTCACCATCCTGTCACTACCAACAACGTAGCGATCCAGTTTCTGTTATTCTAGGCCATTCTCCATGCTGTCTTTGACTCACTGTCTTGTCTTTTTACCTTTGAGGAATGTACATGCTGTGCTTCAGAAGGGAGTTCTAAGGTTAGGGTTTTTTCCCCCTGTAGTAGCATCCCCAACCCGCAACACACACCAGTCTGGCACTGTCTGGGTGTGACTCCCAGGGAAAACAAGAAGTAGTCAGTTGCTACAAATTGAAAAAAAAAAATGTGGAAGCGCTTGGCGGACTCGTGGACTCCTGTATAAGCCCTTTGCTTTGGGATGAAGGGATATCGGAGGAAAGAAGAGTTGGGGGAGAAAAGAAAACACAGGTGGGCCGGGCGGTGGTGGCGCACGCCTTTAATCCCAGCACTTGGGAGGCAGAGGCAGGAGGATTTCTGAGTTCGAGGCCAGCCTGGTCTACAGAGTGAGTTCCAGGACAGCCAGGACTACACAGAGAAACCCTGTCTCAAAAAAAAAAAAAAAAAAAGAAAGAAAAAAGAAAACACAGGTGGGTTTCTGAGCTGCCCCAGGAGGGGAGGGCAGTCTGCAGCTGAAACCAGGGCCAGGACAGCTCCATGGTAGCCAAGACTTGGTGAGGGACAGACTTAGTTTGATTTATTGCTTTTAGTGGTAAATGATGTGTTTGACTTGGCCAGGTGAGGAAAAAAAAAATCATCCAAAAATCCTCAGACCCAGAAGGCCCTAAGCAGCTGAATATGTTAATAAAAAAAAAAAAAAATCCCTGTAGCTCTAGGCAGGAGGCATAGCTAATTTCTTCTCGTTTTAGGTAAATAAGGCATAAATTATCTTCTAAGAATTCTTCCTGATATCCCTGGTAGAATCTTCAAATGGCATCAGCAACAGTAATCTTATGTGGTCTGATACAAGCACCTCGACAAACCTGTCCTACAAACTCTGCACAGAGCATCTTACTCAGGAGCAGATATCTGCCTGAGGCAACCAGGAGTCCAATTTGATAGTAGGCACTGTCTACCAAACTGACCTCAAGTCTATGGTACTTTTACCAAGAATACATTTAAAGACTCATGGCGCTCTCTCTCTCTCTCCTCTCTCTCTCTCTCTCTCACACACACACACACACACACACACACACACACACACACCAATTCTTTGTGTACTCAGCTACCTATTTACACACTTACACAAAATCATAGGTCCATTGGCTAAGCTAAGAGCAAAGGAGAGGGCTATAAGAAACTCATTGCCCTGAAGATGGGTGGAGCATTGATTCATCTGTCTTGAAACCACCGGATCACTGGGTGGAAGGATGCAAGATGACTCCTATAAGATGAAAAGAGACAGTTTATTGAGTTGATGATAAGTACCTTCATTCCCCATTTTGGTCTATGTGAGAAAGTTTAGTGATTTCTACTTGGACCTTACTTTTAGACTTCCAACCATCTTGGAATGTGGGGAGCAGTTCAAGAACTAGAGAGTATATCTGAATCAAAGTGTCATCACTTAGCAGTGACAAAAATGTAAGCAAAAACCAAACAAGCGAGCCACACAAGCAACAGACAAATCGACCAACAAACAGCCCACTATTTTTATCTATAAAGAAAATGGTGCTAAGCTTGGTGGTGGTGGTAGTGCACAAATTTAATTCCTTGGAGGTAGAGGCAGGCAGATCTCTGAGTTCAAGGCCAACCTGGTAACAGATAAAGTTTCAGGGTAGCCAAGGCTACACAGAGAAACTCTGTCTCGAAAGAAAGAGAGAGAGAGAGAGAGAGAGAGAGAGAGAGAGAGAGAGAGAGAGAGAGAGAAGGAAAGAGAGAGAAGGAAGGAGGGAGGGAGGGAGAGAGGGAGGGAGGGAGGAGAAAGAAAGAAGATGGTGCTTTAATTTCAGTGACTGATTCTCTGTGCTTAAAAATACGCAGTGACTTCAGGGATCACAGGGTACAGCTCAAGCCCCACCCAGCATAGCCCTGCCTCTGTCTTGTAGTCTTCTTTCCATTCTCATCCCACCCCTTCAGCTTGCTCATTCTGTGTTCAAGACTCCCTAGGAATCTCTGTCACCACTCCCACCTTCTTAAGGCATGGTGCAGGCAGAGCTGAGAGCTCTATATCTTCATCTGAAGGCTGCTAGTGGAAGACTGACTTCCAGCCAGCTAGGATGAGGGTCTCAAAGCCCACGCCCACAGTGACACACCTATTCCAACAAGGCCACCCCTCTAAATAAATAGTGACAGTCCCTGGGCCAAGCATATTCAAACCATGACAACACACTCTCAGTTAACCAAGTGAACTGGCTCTTTAGGAAAGCAACAACAGAAACTAGTTAGTACACTTTACTACAACATGAGCTAAGACCTGATCGTGGAGCTGTTTTCCCTTTGAGGTGTTTTTTACGTGTGAGGTGAACAATCCATTCTTTTTGCAGTTTTGTCCCGATGACATTGCTTCCTATGACTTCCTGTTTTGTCCGTGTTTAAAGCTGAATCTTCCTGTGTTTTCTGTGCTTCCCCTCAAATGGGATGGACACATTTGTGCTAATTTTGGCTAATCCTAATTTTACAATGTGTGTGTGTGGGGGGGGGGTGAGTGAGTGACATAAATAAAAAGAGTGAAGAAGGAATTTGTAAAAACAGGTTGATAATACAGAAGAACTGTTAGAAAAAAAACTGATGGAAGTCAAAATATTAGAAATATTAAACAAAACAGAGGGCTGGCAAGATGGCTCAGTGGACAGTCTCCCTTGCATGCAGGCCTAGCACTTGTATTCAACCACCAGATCCTACAAGCTGGTGGAAGTTGACTTCTGAGAGCTGTCACTGTGTGGCATCGTGTGCATGCATGTGTCCCCACAAATGTGTCGGAAGAAAGAAGGGACACATGAACTCCTCTGTCCCCAGGATAGTGGTCCTGTCTCTCCAACCTGGAATTCTGTTGACAAGGGCCGTGCTCAAGATCTCTGTTCCCTTTGGAGCTGCTTGGCTCCTGTTTTCTTCTCTCTCTCTCTCTCTCTCTCTCTCTCTCTCTCTCTCTCCCTCCCTGTGCTGGCTACCAGCCCTGTCAAAGACCGTGCTGGGATCCAGCTTTGCCTCTGATGAGTCCAGACCACCAGGATGTACATGAATTTTCCCATTGCTGAGTTTGTATTTATATTTATATTTGGATGATCAGAGAAGTATGTGTGATGTGGGTTGTTGGCAAGTAAATCTTTTCTCCTCTTTCTTCAATGTATTTTTTTCCAACTCTCATCGGGTCCAAAAGAAACTGCAGCTCTGTGTGCCGCACTACCTCACAGAGACACTGCAGCCAGACAAATGAGCATGGCTGCAGACATCGCTCCATGCATCTGGTTGCCAGACTCGTGGAGACGTGGCTCCATCTTTGACTCATCTTTGAGGACTAATCACATTTCATGTTCTCTTATGTCTTTTAAAAATATTTTTTAATTGGTTCAAGCAAAAAAAAAAAAAAAATTCCTCAAGCCTTAAGCCAGTTTGTTGCAAATCACTTAATAACATTGCAAAATAGATTCTTTTTTTTTCTTTCCTTCCCCTCACATGCCTGCCTCTTTATGCCTTCTCTCTTCTCAGCCACAAGTTTCTCTCTTAACTAATGGTTTTTCTTTTTCTGCCTTTACTTCCTGCCCTCCGGCCTCTTTCATCTCTCCTCATTCTTAGCCTTTCTACCTTTCAAATGTGGGAAACCACACCTCAACTGAGAGGGAAAATCAAAAAGAACAACAACAAAAAAGATTTGACAACTAATCTGTTTGGCAGATGCAAAATCTTCCCCCCACCCATAGAAACTGGTTTTTATTTAAATAAAAGACACCATAGCATGCCGTGCTTTCATCAGAAAGTGTGTTTAAGAAATTTCATGTCGTCCATGGCTGTCAGGAAAGAGTTTTGTTTGGAGCCAAAATTATTTGTACAATTGGATTGGCAGGGGGAAAAAAAAAATCCCAAAGAGAGCAACCGTATTTATCCACTGTCCTGGCCTGCCAAGCAAGACACAAAGCTGGCATCTACAGTTCCCTCCTCAAATTGTAAGCAGCTTGTGGCAGCCTGCCTCAGACTGTCGGTGGAGGAGCTGAGGACCGTGCTGGGGACACCACTCTGGTGCAGGACTGTCTTCTACCTCATGTTGACCTTACCAATCTCATCTGTTAGATCAGAAGCCCCCACTGTCCGGGACCTATCTTATTTCCTTTGCATTTTCTGCGGGACCTGGTGTAACTCTGAGTACCAGAATAATGAGTGGAGGCACCCCTGAGGCTTGAAGGGATGGAACTGTACTAAATGTCCGCCTTAGAAAACACTGGTTTGGGCCAGCCCTGTGAGTTACAGTGGAGTTTGGCTTTAGTGGTCTGTGTGCCCTGGCTACCCACTGGTAAGCACTTAGTCATTTCCTCAGATGCTCAGCTTCTGAGAGGGCTGCCCAAGCCATAGCCCCAGTCCCTCTCCAGGCGCCAGGCTCCCTGAGCTCAGGATCACTATCAGCTGAAGCTTTACTTGCTCCCCTGTCCTTAGCAGGTGGCTTCTGTGGTTTATCATTTGCAAGATACTTTTCTTCAAGGATAATTCATGGGTGTAGCTAAGCTATTGTATGTATCTTAGATGACTGGAGGATTGAGTGAATGTGCGACTCTCTGTCCGTAGAAGGAACAGTTTAGAGCTCAGGAAAGCACAATACTTCCCAAGGCCACTTACAGAGACAATGCCATGGCCCTTCTGCCTTCTTCGCTGTGCACCTAAGTCCTTTTATGAAGCTGTGAATCAGGGCTTCAGCCAGAGAAAGCATTCAGTATTTCTACTTCCTTGTCCATGGGCCATCCTCCAAAGTGACTGAGGTACAGAAAAAGACCATGGGGTCATTGCGTCACTGAATAGTGGCACCATCAGCACAGGCTCTTCCCAAGCTCTGCAACCTCAGCGTAGACACAACAAGCCACCACAGGGGCAAGTTGAGGCTCGGAGGCCATGAGAATTGGGGAATAGAATTGACAACAGTAAGCCCAGAAATTTGCCCATGGCTCTGGGGCTGCTCAGCAGCCCAGCAGCTTTGCCAAGTGAGCCTCATGCAGTGCCCACAATCTGGTGGATCCCAGCCAAACCTCAGCAGATAAGTGCAGGCTTGTCCCTGATCTCTGAGAGCACAGGGGGAGCATGGGACGAGACTGTGTGTGATAGACCCTGCATGGAGATGGGGGTGTCAGTGACTCCTACAGCATCCAGCAAAGGTACCATCTTTCCTGCCTGAACAGAAGAGCTTTCTTTGATTTACAACCTGGGAGAAGGCTGAGTGAAAAATCCTTTGAAAAGTGGGGGTTTGGGTTATGCTAGGAACTTGGATCTGAGACCCTAGACACACTCTGTAACTGGACATGTTACAGAGTAAGTTTTCAGGAAGAAGCAAGTCTTCAGTTCGGATTTGAAAGTTTGTATTGAGAGTACATAGGCATATTCCTCCAAATATTGTAATTTGATTCACAATTCTAATTGTTGTTATTATAATAATAATGATAATATTTTGGTTTTGCAAGAGAGGGTTTTTCTGTGTAGCCCTGGCTGTCCTGGAGATTGCTCTGTAGACAAGGCTAGGCCTTGAACTCACAGAGATCTCCTGCCTTTGCCTCTGCCCCCTAAGTGCTGGGATTAAAGGCATATGCCACCACCACCTGGTTTGTTTTACTTCTTATTAAGAGCTTCTGACTAAGGGCAGAATGAGGAGGACTAGAAAGTAGTTGAAAAGTTCAAATAAACTCAAGATCAACTGTGCCTGTATGTGTTTTCTCATATGCTAGGTAGGAAGTGCTTATTAATATCTCTCATATGTTTTCTGGTTTTCCCATGGCCAAGAGAATTTGGGTCTGACCTTCCTTTAAGTGGAAAAAGGAAGTATAGAACGCATCGCACAGTGAGCATTTGGAGACATGTCTGTAGACAGTGCATCTAACCATCTTACAGAATTAACACGTTGGAATATGTAGCTTCCCATTGGAATCTGGGCTTTTCAGGGGAAGCTACTAGACAGGACTCTGGATAGAGCTCAAAATACGATAGGCTTTCTCAGAAAGTACTGTGACAGTAAGGCATGCTAGTAACCTCAGATGTGACCTCAAAGACCAAGGCTTTGGACCTAGGGAGACCTGGGGAATGAATGGGTCTACTGGGCAATGTAATGAAGTAGCTGGAAGAATCAGCCAAGAGAGAGAATACAGAAGGAGGAGGCAAGGGAAGGTAAGAGATTAAAGCTGAAAAAACATTCCTGCAACACATTTCTCAAGCACAGACAACAGGCAAGGACAGGTGTGTGTCCTATCAAGCCATTTCCCATGAAACTTGAGACGCCCTTCCGCCAACAGAGGCCTGTTAACCCCATTTGGAACTGAAGGCCTGCCCTTCTTTCCAGTGAGGCCTTGTTGAAGGTCAGGAAACTTCTCTGCAGAACCTTGGCCTGAGAACAGGCTGCTTGCTCTGCTTCGTATAAGGCATGCCTCTGCATCTGTCTGCTGATAATAGACTGTTGTGTTAATGATCACAGAGTCTCTTCCATCTCTGGCCTCCTTCCTGGCCAGAAACACAAGGAAAAGGGGCCCTGATTTTTACATCATCACTTCATGACTCCACCTTTGATCCCTTAGTGAATTCTTACTGCAGCCGCCAAACTGGGAGGGATGCAAATGGCAGCTATGACTTAAGTTTAGGAGGCACATGGAGGGGACAGCAGCAAAGACCAAACTGCTGCTTATTTGTTTTGAAGCCAAGAAGCTTTGCCTGCCAGTCAGCCCTTGTGAGGAGTGGGGCACCCAGATGGGGTGTCCAGGGTCCTGCCCATACTGGCTGTTGTGCACATGTTGGCATCAGAACAAAAGGAGAGTTGAGTTGCATGGCTGACCAGTGTCCAGCTTCATGCCTCCCTGAATGCTCAGCCTACTGTTTCTGCTCTAGCAGTTGTCAGAGGGTGTAGTGAGAGCCAGGAGGGGCGTAAGGAGGACCCAGTGTTTTAGCACTTAGGGGTGAGGTAGGTGCCTGATGGAGCACATACTTCGTGTCTGGATGAGCCTTCCGTTGTAGTGGGCAGGAGCCTGGGGACATTATGATGGAGGTGGCTTTCTGGTGCCAAGCTCCTTTCAGTTGTTCACATCTTTCTTCAAAATGATCTGCTAGGTTTAAGTATATTGTTGCTTGGGGCAGTTTTCCTTGGAATGATGTAAAGAAAGAAGACGTGGGTGTTGGGGGGGGGAAGACTCTTGGTGGGTAGCTTTAGATTTATTAGACCATGGAGGAAAATGGTTCTCAGTGCCTGAGGAATTTTCCAGATGCTTCTTAAGTGCAGTTGCTCATAGCTCACTTTGTGAGGAGCTTCCTGACTTGGCAGGTACAAGGTGCCCTACCCTGAAGGAGGATTAGGGCCCTTGCATATTTTCAGTGAAATGTTTTTTAAAGGAGTGGCATTACCTGTGTTCAGCTGGAACATGGGCCCAGGCACCACCTTTCCTAGAGTTCTTCTTCTTCCTCTCAGAGAAAAACTCAATCATTGTCCTAACTAAGAGGCTCAGCCAGATCAGGGCTACATAATTTACAGGCCCCAGCACAAAATGAAAATGTAGGATCCTTTATTTACGTATTGCTAAGGATTTAAGATGGCTCAGCAGTTAAGAGTGATGGCTGTTTTTCCAGAGGACCTGGGTTCAATTCCCAGCACCCGTATAACCTGCAAAACAGCTCACAATTGTCTGTAACTCCAGTTCAAGGGGATAGGATGCCATTTTCTGACCTCCCATTCTTTTTTCAAAATAACTGCCTTGGTCATGCTTTAGTTAAATGTTCATGAAACACTTGTGTTAGGACCTTGCCCTTGAGCTCACAACATAAGCCAAACTTTTTAAGAAAATTTGGGTTCATAGGCCATGTAAATGGGTATCCAACTTGTGAAGCTTAGTTCTCATGATATTAAGTCATTTAACATCTACTGTCATTGTGGGCCAAGATCCAAGATAGTCTTAGAGGATACATATGAACAAGTCTTGGCCCTGTCCTTAGTAAGTCAACAGTTTAACACTGAAATGAAAGGGACAATGATCTTTTCATGAAAAGCAGTGGGCTTTCTTCTCTACCATGGCCTGACTTACAACTTCTAGAAGGTTCCATTAAGTAGAAAGCTTCCTTGACCTTGCTTGGTGACTTGACTACCAGGTTCCCTGTGATGATTCTAGTTTATTTTGGGTAGTTATTTCTCATATTTTGTGAGAAACCTTATTTCTGCCTACTCTGCTTACCTTTTCTGAGTGGCCCATGGAAACAACATTGCAGGCAGATAGAATCTTGCAGTGAAATTGCAGGAAGTCCAAGGCTTGGAGACTAAGCAATGCTTGGAATGGTCTGCACTTTGGGAGTGCTCTAGATAGGTCTCCATCCTCTCCCTTTTAGACCTAGTTATCCCACAAAGCTGACACAGAAGAAACATCTGCAGGATGCCAGAGGATGCTGAAGCCTGTGTCTAGACCCTCAACTCCTTTCAGACTTCACAGTGAGGTAGCAACTGGGATGTCCTTGGAGATCCCTTGTCACCTAGGAAAATCATTAGGTATCCACATGCCAAGGACAAGCTTTGGCTTAGAGATGGGTTCTGAGACAAGAGGTGTTTGTGAGTGGCATAATGTATGACTGGAAGGCAAATCATGGGTTCAAGCTGACAGCCTATGTTCTGCTTGAGACAGCTTTCAGATTTTCCCTCTTTGTTCTGCTTTCTCTGGAGATCTCCAGGGAGCTCTGTGCTCGAGACAGCTTTCTCTTGCTGTTCTAAAAACTCTCTTGATAGCTCATCTCTTGCAGACAAGTCTTTTATTTAACATATCGGTTCAGTATTTACCCCAGGTTCCTTTTTGATTATTTCATGTATCAGCTTTCCATGACCCCAGCCCCTTGATTCTTAGAAAAAAACAGCAAGCACAAGCACAGACAATAAGATAGTTGGGTGGGACCCAACTCTGAAATTACCATTCTGACCACTCCTGGACCTAAATTAGCTCTGTCCCAGGCTGATCTTGAACTCATGAATCTATCAGCTTTTGTAAGCACAAACAATAAACTTAGCTGGATGGGATCTTGCCTGTAATCACCACTCCTTAAATCTCTTTATCTTCTTCCTTAGTATCTTTCTGACAAGCTGAATCATAGCACAGCTGCCTCTGTTCCTTTAGATCTATGAAGCTCCTTATACAATTAATATTGCATCCTTATATTTTGCATAGTTGAGAAATTATATATTTTGAACTCACATTTTCAGTGTTCTTTTCCACAGTCTTAAGGGCTGTCCTGAAGGTCACAGCATTCTACTGAGAGTTGAGACAGGCCTTCACCTCCCAGACTCGTGCTGTCTCTGATTATTGTAGAGTCATTAACCTTGGCAGAGGGGACATTCCTTGGAGGAAGAACGTGAAAATATGTAGACTGTTAGACAAACAAGCCTTATGTCCACAGCAGCCATCAACATCATGGAGGCTCGTGCCCTGCTGGCTCTGTTCCAGAGTCAGGAAACCATGTCATACTGTCCCTTACATGGACATGCCAGACTTCGCATCCACAGAGTCCCACCTATCACCCAAAGGGAGGAGTAGTTATTAGAGACAGTAGGCCCTGGGCAGCATTGTCTTGGCTACGATCAAGGTTGGTAACCGAGTCACTTTTCACTTTCTGTGGATGTATGAGAAGAACCTGGGAGGCTGTTCTTGATGGAACTGGAGAAAAACATGAGCATTTCTTTTCATCTTTCTTTTCAGTCTCCATTTATAGAACCTTCTGACAACTGTGCTTGGACCTTTGTGCCCTGACTATGACATGTATGTAGTACAGCCGTTTTGGACCATCTCACTCTTAGGGCTCAATGTCCCAGAAGAAACTGTTCTGGACACCTTCTAGCAGGGTTCTCTATGTCTCCCCAAACTTATGTCTACAAACACCTCAAGTTGAACTACATCTGGTGATGAGGACGGTGCAGATCATCCTTATAAACCTGTCTATATCTCCAGAGACCGAGAACTGTCTCAGCATTCTCTTATGACCCAGAGCAAATGCTGAAGCCGTTTATTGTGACTCCCAACAGGAACCCACTTGGGATACCACACTGACATTCTCCATCTAGGTCTAAGAGGAACCTTCCTTTCTCTTCATAGATCTCCAGGACTTTAAGTTAGATGTACAGCATGTGATTGAAGTAGACGAGGGAAACACAGCTGTCATTGCCTGCCACCTGCCTGAGAGCCACCCAAAAGCCCAGGTCCGATACAGTGTCAAACAGGAGTGGCTGGAGGCCTCTAGAGGTAAGGAATGGACAGGAAGCCCAGGAGAGCTGGCTTCTGACTGCTTTCATTTGTGTCAGCTGTTGCTACCTCCCTGAATCCTCATGATAATGTTGACAGCCCCAACCTCAGGCTAGCCAGCTGTCCTTTACTCTGACATTTGGCTCTCAAAGATCCTAAGGGGGCAGTTTCCATGATGGAGTTCCTCCGTCCTGTCACGGAGACTTAACTCATCTTGTGGGGCCCTGGAGGGTGTCGCCAAATGCTCAGCACATGACTGGTTCCTGGTGCTCCCTGGTCGAGCCCCCGTCACAGGGCATGTAGAGAAAGACTGCCTGACAAGCCCAGAGACCCCAGAGCTTCTGCCTTCCCTGGTGAGAAAGGATCTTCTACCACACGGCAAAGCAGTCTTTTGTTGAGACTGCGCAGCTCCTCCATTTCCTGGGTACTGTGGTAATCTCAGCTCTCACAGCTTCCTGCTCAGACCATAGTGGGCATGATGGCTGGCCTAGGAGAGGCCACAGTGGTTCACAGTGCCAACAAGGAGGCGTATGTCCATTAAAATGAAGTCAGCTCACCTCACAACAAACTTATACATAAGGCTAAGTGAACCTAACTTGCCCTGGCCTTGTAACTCAAAATGTATACTTTCCATAGTATAGATGCTGGTTTTTTGTTTTGTTTTGTTTTGTTTTCTGTGCCTATGAAAAGAATATATTTCATGATTGAAATCTTAGGGGATGGGGAAGAAACTCAGAAAAGACAGAAAGCTGCTTTTGAAATGTAAGCACCCTGGTCCAACCACTCAGAAATATCAGAGAAGAGATAAGAGAGGACAGGAACTCTCATCCTTGCCTGGCAGAGGCTTGGCAGCAGCCGGGCCAACACTCTCTCCATCTGGCAGTTGTCTAAGAAGCTCACACCTGGGTGGCCCAGCAGCAGGCAGGCACCAAGCTTGGTGACACCCTGAGTCCCAGGAGGGACCACCAGGACAGAGCTCAGAGCTGACTGGAGGCCAGTGCCCTGCCTGCCAGGAAACTGAGGGCCACCCCTGTGGCTGGGCTGTCCAGAAGTTGCGAGTCTGCCTCCTGCCAAACAAACCTGAACACATGCGTCAGCCCCACCCACCTACCCACAACACTCTTGGACTAGGAGCAGACAAAGCCTGCCAGGCCAGCGATGAACAATATGGTGTTTCAGTGGCTGTCACAGAAAGGGCAATGGCTAGGAGTCAGAATACTCCTCTTCAGTAGAAGGATTTCACTAGTAAGGTGGCTTAGACTGGGAACTGTTAAGCAGATAGGTAGGAAACGCTAAGTCAGTTAGATAAACTCATCTCCTCCCCATTTGTATGACACAAGGCTCATTTTTTTTGTTATTAATTCTTTATTCATTTTATGTATATGAGTACACTGTAGCTGTCTTCAGACACACCAAAAGAGGGCATCAGATGCCATTACAAATGATTGTGAGCCACCATGTGGTTGCTGGGAATTGAACTCGGGGCCTCTGGAAGAGCAGTCAGTGCTCTTAACCGCTGAGCCACCTCTCCAGCCCTCAGAGGCTCAATCTTAATTGCATCTTAGCAGCAAACGTTCTGCCTTTTTATAAATGGATCTAAGGGGCTGATTAACGTCTCAGGATCGTGCCTTATCCTGTAGACCTAGAGCTCAAGCCCACGTTGACCCTAAGCCCTGCATCCTTTCTACCTAGCTCCCTTGAGAGTGAGATGAGCCTCAGACAAGCACTAACTCAGAGGCAGTCAGCCAACTCAGCCAGGAGCCTGTAGTTAGTCACTTCCTTACTCTGGCGCTTTGTCCACACGGTACTAAGTTTTCTGTGGAGAACAGCATTTCAGGCTTTCTTTGGTTCTCTCTTGGACCCCTGATCTCTAGAGGCGTTTCAGACTGTAAAATTCTGGGCCCAAACTCACTTCATCTTGTTTCTCCCCTACCGTCTCCACAGACAACTATCTGATCATGCCATCGGGAATCTCCAAATTGTCAATGCCAGCCAGGAGGATGAGGGCATGTACAAGTGTGCCGCCTACAACCCAGTGACCCAGGAAGTGAAAACCTCCGGCTCCAGTGACAGGCTGCGCGTGCGCCGTAAGGACCGGGCTCACTTGTCGATTATGGGGTATTTATTGTGGATAAGGTCCAGCAAAGCTGGAAAATGAGAGGAAGATCTGGGGACACGGGGTCCATGAGTCTAGAGGTAGAGTGGGGACAGCATCGTGGCCTTGCTTGCCACCACAGCTCATCACTGTGGAGGGCAACTTCTTTTGCCTGTTGCTCCATGATACTTTGCAAGAGGGACAAAGTGGATCATGAGGCAGGCTCTGTGGGGACCCTGGGATGGCAGCACGCTGGACAGAGTAACTGCCTGTCAGCCGTTCTATGCACTTTCTGCCCAGCTGTGAGAAAGATAACCGGAAAGAACGACTGATTTGTGTTTGGGGACTTTGTAAGAAATGTATAACTTTTCCACAGTGGCTCCTGCTTAGCTTAGTGGGTTCCTCACCCTGTAAGGGACACACTCCCTGGGATGCTGAAGTAGGGGCCTAGCGGATCCTGCTGTCTCACTTTGACCTCAGGCTCAGGGTGCCCTGCCTGAAGTTAAGCAGGAAATACTGCCCGCGCCATTCAGACACTTCTCTCTCAGCACCCTCATCTCCCTGTAAGCATTTGTAACGAAAAGACTTAAGTTACCGTCTGTGCGGGAGGAAGACCTTGCTCCTGACAAGCGCCATTGCGTTGCCTATGCTGTGAGCTCAGAGGGATTGCTTCTTCTCAAGTCCATGTTCTCTGGAACCCTTCTGGAGCTGGGCCATCAGCGACTGGCTGGAAGAAGTCCACATCTTACTCTGTGTGTCCCTCGTCCCCATTCCAGGGTCCACTGCCGAGGCTGCCCGCATCATCTACCCACTGGAAGCCCAGACTGTCATTGTCACTAAAGGCCAGAGTCTCATACTGGAGTGTGTGGCCAGTGGAATCCCACCACCTCGAGTCACTGGGCCAAGGATGGGTCCAGCATTGCTGCCTACAACAAGACTCGCTTCCTGCTGAGTAACTTGCTTATTGACACTACGAGCGAGGAGGACTCGGGCACCTACCATTGTATGGCCAGCAATGGGGTTGGGGATCCTGGGGCAGCTGTCATCCTCTACAATGTCCAGGTGTTTGGTGAGTATCGCTATGGGCCTCCTCCTCTTTAACCTCCCCACTGATCTTCCTGGCCCTTCTAGAAACATATAATCTAGCTCAGAGAGGGTTATACGTGATAGTCCATGTTAGCTGATAAATAAGGATGTCCTGGATCTTGGTGTAGTCTTGGTCACCTAGACATCCACTCCCCGACTCTTCCCATAGGAAAAACCCAACAGCCAGAGAGGAGGAAGCCAATCTGGGGCAGCGTCTCATCTAGCCTGTGTGATCTAGAGACAGAGAAATGCAGCCTTCCTCATTCTGATCTGTTTTCTCCACAGAACCCCCTGAGGTCACCATGGAGCTGTCCCAGCTGGTGATCCCATGGGGCCAGAGTGCAAAGCTCACCTGTGAGGTTCGAGGAAACCCCCCACCCTCTGTACTATGGCTTAGGAATGCCGTGCCCCTCACCTCCAGCCAGCGCCTCCGGCTGTCTCGCAGAGCCCTTCGGGTGGTCAGTGTCGGGCCTGAGGACGAAGGCGTGTACCAGTGCATGGCTGAGAATGCAGTCGGCAGTGCCCACGCTGTGGTCCAACTGAAGACCGCCCGGCCAGGTGAGTGCAAGTAGCCCAGAGGTCAGAAATTCCAGCTGAGTAGGTATACAGTCCTTTTCTTAAAATAAAGTCAAACATAGTGACTTTAGTTGTAAGTTCAAAATTACACTGACTTATTAATAAATCAACTGTGCAAATTTTCATTAATGAATGTAACCTATTGGATGAGATTTTTTTAAAAAAAAGAATTTAAAAAAAATTCCATTAAAAAAATGAATAATTTTTCCAACTCTGTGGGCTTCCATGATTATGAAGAATCATACTTAACAACCAGGGCTTCGAAACAAGGATGAGTAAGGCCTTTCTCTTTAGCTTGAGCCATTTCAATTGACACTTGCACCTTCTAGGACCTACTGTGTGCTCCGCATGCATCAGGTGAGGTAGAGAATACAAAACATGAGAAAGACCCTTTCTACTGAGATGGGTCCTCCTATAAAGAAGATGAAACCATGGAAGGAATTTGAGAGGAAAACTACAATGGACAAGACTGTTTAGTGCCCTCATTATCAGATGCCAGTGTCCTATTTTGAGGGAGGTCGGTAAGGCTGAGGCTGGAAAAGTCCGTGGATGGAATGTTACCATGCTGTTCTTGGCTTCCAGATTCTCAGAGAGCAGTCCCCATTGAATTCATGTCTCTAGTCACCTCAGTGGAGAAGGGAAAGACTCACTGTGTGTCAGTGTTAAGGTTTCAAGGTAAAAGTACATGTCTTCATCTCAAGTCCACCCTTTGTCAACTGGAGGACCGGAGTTCAGTTACCAGAACCAACATCAGGTGGCTGACAACTGCCTATAACTCTAGTTCAAGGGCTCTGACTCCAACTTCTGGACTCCAAAGGCTATGGTACTAAAAAAAAAAATGAGCATAAATCCATACATATACATGCACACAATTTTTTTTTAAATCTTAAGGAACTTAAAGAAGTCCAAATTCAGAGTCTCCTCTGAGACTCAAGGCAAACTCTTTCCTATGAGCCACTACAAAATAAAAAATCAGTTATTGTATGTTTTCATACAATAGCACAGAGTAAATATACCCATTCCAACAAGATAGAATGGCATAGAAATGAGAGACAAGAAGAAGGCAAGACCAAAACCCAGCAGGACAAACAAGCCCTAAGTCATGTAGCATCATTTCTAGTATCTAGGGCAACACAGATGTGGGCCTCAGTAGTCATGGCAGCCTGACCATGCAGTCTCACTGGTTGCAGCCCATGTGGCCTCTCTCTTGGGTAGCCTCCATACACTGCTTGTTGCTTTGTTTTGCAAGCATTCTGTGTTTGAGGGTATCGCTAAACATCTCGGGACTCCACTGTACCCACAGCTGCATGCTTGGCTGTCTTAAGGGCTCTCCGTAGGGACTGTGATCCTGCTATGCATTGCTCAGCCTCTTGGGCTTTCCGTTCAAATCTGGGACCTCACAGCTCTTGAATTCTGCATGGCTACACAGCTGGTGCCTTGTGGGTGCCACAGAAGTCCTTTCTTTGCCCGAGCCTATCCCATTTGGATCACACCTACTACCCAGTGTCCCATGAATGCCCAGATGGCTGCATGAAGGAGAAACATTTCCCCAAGTGACCCTGTGTGAACAGGTTGTCCTAGAGGTCTCGTCCGAAAGCAAAGTCTTTCAAATGATTTAAAACCTTTACACCCTTAAGGCTGGCCCAAGTGAGGTCCAACCATTTCCTGACAAGTCCTCAAGACATATTTCGTACTGTCTCTGTGCAAAGTATGTGGCTTCTTATTAATGACTCTGATGACTTTAACAAACCTCTTTGGCCCATGCATATTTTTCAAATTGTTTTCCTATTCCTCCTTGTTCCTAATTCTCTCTACAGGCCTTGTAAAATCAGCTGGCGTTAATCATGCAGTGGCCTCCGTGCTAGATGACCTTGAGATAGTTAGTCCACCACTTTCAAATATAGCTTTCCACAGTCTTTGTCCCAGTGTCACTTGTGTGACTTCCAGTCCAATTCCTAGCAGGGTTTCTGTTCTTCCATAAGTCCCAAGTATATCCTCCCTGTCATGCCCATCAGCATTCTGTTCTTCTGAGCTCCCCTGAACCTCATCATGTTCTGCCGGACAGTACTCTGCAGATCCCTTAGCACTCAAATCCATTCTAAACCAGCCCCTCCTATAAATCAGCCCCGAAGGCAGCAGAACCGCTGGCAGATTTACTTACAGCATCCGTCACACTTCCCTGGTGCCAATTTTCTGGCGTCGTCACTTTTTCCAGCACAAATAAAATAACTTCAAAGGAGAAAACAGCTTAAAGGGAAGGAATCTTACTTTGGTTCTTGAATTCAGAGGATTCAGGGCCGAGCTGTAGCTCCACTGAGTCTGGGCCCATAGTGAGGAGAATTTCATGGTAGTTTCTGTGACAGGAACTATATAGCAGATAGTAAATGGGGAGGAGGGGACCGAAGGGAAAGATAACCTTCAAAACTATGCCCCTGTGGCCCTTACTGGGGACCAATCAGGGGACAATGCCTGGAGGGGACATTTGGTTTTTAAACCATCACATCAGTGCTAATGAGATGCTTCAGCAGGTAAAAGTGCTTCCTGCTGTGCCCCAGGACACCCACACTCACACTGTGGAAGACACACACACACTGAATAAAATGCAATAAAAATTTAAATATAAACCTCAGCATCATGCAAAGACCTCCTTTCCCTTCTGGCAGGACGAGGGCACCAGCCTTCTCTTCTTCAGAGCCTGGTTGTGTGTCACAGATTGGGCTCATGGTGGTCTCAGGTCTTCTCTGATTTTATTCTGTTTTCTCCCTGGCAGGTGATCAGGGCCACTAACACCTTCCCCCTTCCCTTCTCTTTCCTGCTTGGTCCTCAGACACAACCCTGAGACCCGGGAGGGACACTAAGCCGGTTGCTGCCACACCTCCCATGCTACCCTCCAGACCCAGCAGCCCTGACCAGATGCTTCGGGAACAACCGGGGCTTGTTAAGCCGCCCACGTCAGTACAGCCTACTTCCCTGACGTGCCCGGGAGAGGAGCAGGGAGCCCCTGCTGAGGCGCCTATCATACTCAGCTCACCCCGGACCTCCAAGACGGATTCCTACGAGCTGGTGTGGCGGCCTCGCCATGAGGGCAGCAGCAGGGCACCCATCCTGTACTACGTAGTGAAGCATCGTAAGGTATGACCGTGGCACTGTGCCTCTCCCTCCCTGCAAGCTTCTTCTTAGTGAAGCAGAAACGAGTCGCTCTGTCTGCTTGCCTGAAGCCAGGGCCCAGTGTGCTCCACAGCCATGACCTTCCTTTCCTCAAATGCCCATCCCTACCACTGCCTGGAAAGCTAGCGGTAATACGGACAGGTGACGGATCTCTCACAGGCACAGGCAGAGGCTCTGCATGGGCCCTCAGGTGTAACCTTTGTGTAGTCTTACCTGGATGTTTGTGCCAACTCACAGTCCAGAGATAACTCACCCGCCTCCATTACTATGGCTACTCTCTCCACTCCCCCGTCATATTTTGGTGACGCTATTTGAATTTGTTTTCCAACCAAAGCAAGCTCTCTCTTAAGCCCTGTGAGAACTTTAGCAGGGCAAACAGGTCTCTCCAGCCAGGAAAAAAATATTTAGGGAACAAGTGTTCTCCCTGTGGGCTGTAAAATGCTCTCCGAGTCTCAGATGCTGTGGTAGCTCCTGTTTAACCAGGCGTTAGAGCTCCTGTTGAGAGACCCTAGCTATTTTTCCCTCAACAGAGGGACCCTGTCCAGGGTTGTAGGAGCTATCAGGAGAGCCTTTTAGACTGTGACAGGATGCAGACACAGAGATGTGCCTGTCCCATGGTCCTGGCCACTGTTTGGTGTTCCGTCTGCCACTCTCCTCAAAGCTGCACAAGAAAGATGAGATGAGATTCCTCACAAAACATTTTTGTTCACCACAATTTGTGCTGTTTCTTTCCAATACCACCAGATAGTAGAAAAGTCCTGGTCTTAAGTGGATTAAAAAAAAATTAATACCAGCAACCTATTCTAAATGCTGTGCTTGTGTGTGTTTGCATTACTTTTGCTTATAAAAATGCTTTGTGCACTTGGTAGAAAATATGGAAATATGAAATGGAACTAAAAATATTTACCCACCTTTTCCTACTCCAAAAGCAAACAAGAAAACAGGACTCCTCTCACACAGTGGAATGTTCTAGCTCTGCACAAGCCAGGTCCCTGCTGCAAACACCACTGGCCTCTCATAGTCTGGCCTTTTCTGTGTCTTGCTCTTTCGGAAGACCTGGGAACCAAAGAAGTTCCCAGAGACCTCAGGTGGTCAGAAAGTACCAGAGGCTGAGCAGCATCCTGTATCCTCATATAGTTTCCGTGTAGGCATGGGGAGACCGCAGTTCCCTCCCCCCACCCCACCCCCAGGACCAGCTAAAGGTGTGATTGGCTTTCTGAAAAGAAACAGCCTTGGTTTTAGCCTGTGTTCCAGGGCAGGGCTGGTCCCAATCCTTATTTTCCTGTGTAACTAGACACTTCCCTGTGAGTTGTAGACAAAGATCAGGGAAGGCCAAATATGGTACCCAAGAGACAGAAACCAGTGTGATAGTAAGAATAATATTTTTCAGGCCAATAGGTGGCCCTGAAGCTACCTCCTACTATAGGCAAGCAGGCAAAGACCGCACTGGGGTAATCCGGAAATGCCAATCTGATGTTGCGTTCCCCCTCCCAGTGTGTGTGACAGTGACTAATTACCCTTGCATTTCTTATTTTCATTTCTGGGTCCCAGTGGAAGTCTGAGCCCGGTGCTGGGAGGGCAGAGGAAGGAGGAGGTACAGGAAAATGACAGTCAGTACGGGGCCTGCCGAGTCTGGCTTCCATTAGGCATTGCCCTGTGGAACAGTTGGAGCTTTTAAGTGAATGTTGCCAAGACAGAAAATATGTCTTGAAAGCTGTTCTTGCTCACGGAACTAACATAGCTTAATGGTCGTCACCAAGAAAAAAGGTTGGAATCAGAAATCAGCATTGGGTTGTGGGTTTTCTTTTCTTTCTTTCTTCTTTTTTTTTTTTTTTTTTCACGCTCTGTCTTTTGCAGGGCATTGGGAATTAGTCAGGCTGATATTCACGTGCACAAAGCAAGTTTCATCTAGTCCACTGTAGACCCAGGCTACTGTGTTTGGGTTTCCAGCATCACTGGGGATTCTCAGCTTGTGAAAACCTTTCCCCTTGGAACAAGTCCTGGAAGCCCTACATTAATGAGCTCAGACCATCCCCTTGCCTTGAATGGGAGGTTTTGTTCTACTTGGGAATACTTTGCTTAGGGATAAGAGCTTTCCCCAGCAGCTGGTCGCTTTCTTAATCAAACCTCAGCTCTCCATTCTGGCAGGCTTTCTGAGATGCACAGAGCTGGCCACAAAGTCCTTCTTAAAAGATGGTGGGTGGGAGGAAATAATCTCTCACCATTGCCTTTGGGTGCCTGGAGCCCTCCCATAAATATTTTTTTTAGAGAGCTAACCATTAAAAGTTAATTTATAATCCTTCATGCACACCCTGTTTTTAAGCTTCAAAAACAAGGACAGGGAGCAGAAACAAGGAAAGAATTTTAAAGTGAGAAATCTCACAGGGTGAAGGGTGCCAAGAGCGTCAGGAGACAAGCCAGGCATTCATTTGTTGGGAACCTCACCTGTGCCAAGTCATCTAATTTGACTTCAGAGTAACCCAAGGCATTGTATTTCGCCCTATCTTAGAAATGAATGGCTCAGGGCTCACCAGTGTGGGAGTTTCTTGGGGTTATATAGTCAGAACTTGAACTCAGGGTTTTCCATTCTCAGATTACTCTGTCTAGAACAGGTAACACGCTAAGCATGCTCTTTGGACTCAAGTGAAGGTTTCTGTGCTCACTAGCTCTGCAGCCATGGACAAATTCCTCAGCTCTCCGGCTAAGGCTCTGCTTGTGAATACTGACTGCTGAGACTGGGGACAGGCAGTGTCACTGAGAGTGAGCATTCTATGGCCATCTTTCCATTGCTTCAGTTTTTGTCATCATTCTTGTCACTGTCTCTCATTAGGATATAGACTGAAGGACTTGAGTTTGGCTCCGTATGCAAACAGAGAGAACATTAGATGGGCAGGTTGCAGGAGATGAGGGGACTTGCCAGCAGTATCAGTCTGGCTTTCTAGCTATCTTTGCAAATTTCCCTTGATGGGATCATTACCTTAGAGACCAGGAGAACCAGTCTGAACTTTGCAGCCCCACCAGCCCTCAGCCTAGCCCATGGTACTTTTTCTCTCTTTCTGCCATCTTGGGCTCAGACTGAAAGCCTTCTGGACACTACAACAGAGGCAGGTCCTTACCCTAGTCACCTTCTTCAGCAGGTCACGAACTCCTCTGATGACTGGACCATTTCTGGCATTCCCGCCAACCAGCACCGCCTCACCCTGACCAGGCTTGACCCTGGGAGCTTATACGAAGTGGAGATGGCAGCCTACAACTGTGCTGGCGAGGGCCAGACGGCCATGGTCACCTTCCGAACAGGTGAAGTCAAATGTTTTGCCTAGCTCAGAGTTCCAAAGGCCTGAACAAGTTATAGTGAGGCCAGGTGCCAAGTCCTGTTCACTTTCCTTCACCTCTGTCCTTCTCCAGTGTCGTCTCTGTGGACTTACGTGCCTGGGCTAAAGTTCTACCTTTCTTCATAAAAGTGATGAACTTCTGTGGCATTTTCCTCTCCCTGCTAAACACAGGGACCAATAGCAACACAATAGTAGAGTTGGCCAACACTGGGATTTACACCACACTTTCAGTATTCTGAAATCTTATTTGTATCACCTTGCTGCCACCCTTGTCAGATTCTTAGGTGAAACAGGATTTTGGTAAGGGAGGGCTCATATGTTCTCTCTCTTGTTCTCAATCCTTCTCACCCAGGACGGCGGCCCAAACCTGAGATCGTGGCCAGCAAGGAGCAGCAGATCCAAAGAGATGACCCTGGTGCCAGTCTCCAGAGCAGCAGCCAGCCTGACCACGGCCGCCTCTCCCGTAAGCTCAGCAGCAGTGAGGGACAGGCAGTGAGCAGTCAGGACAAACTGTCACAGAGGGCTTGTTGCTGCAGGTTAAATGAGGTTAGGGTTCTGAGGTCCAAGAGTCCCAGTGACATATTCTGCATCTCTTTAGTGAACCACAATGAAAATATACACATTGGAGCCTTTGGAGAAAATACTGGAATTACTGAGTCTGTGGGTCCAGACAGAGAGCAGTGATTCTCTACCCTCTAATTTTGCGAAGAGTAGAAAGGAAGTTTTAGCTCCAGGGATTCTCCCATGCAATGGGAGAATATTTATATTTACATTATATATATATTTATATTATATTATATATATATATATATATATTATATATTATATATATATTATATATATGTATAATATATATATTTGGTAAATATATCAGTGGGCAGAGGGCTATGGGAAGGAACAGGCCCTGTCAGGCTCAGGTTGGTCCACAGCATCATCTCATGGCGTCCTTGTTTGTCTATCTCTTTCCTCTGTGCATGATCATTCCAGCCCCAGAAGCTCCAGACAGACCCACCATCTCCACAGCTTCTGAGACCTCAGTGTATGTAACCTGGATTCCCCGAGGAAACGGCGGCTTCCCAATTCAGTCTTTCCGAGTAGAGTACAAGAAGCTAAAAAAAGTGGGAGATTGGATACTAGCCACCAGTGCCATACCTCCCTCGAGGCTCTCTGTAGAGATCACAGGCCTGGAGAAAGGTAGGAGCCTCGTCCTCTTCCTGGTCCTTTCTGCCCTGGGACTACATGGAGAAGGAGGAACAGTGGAAGGTCTTCTTTAATTCAGTCCTCCCTTCATTTCCCACAAGTACTCATGAGTATGGAATTTGT
The DNA here is from genome assembly GCA_021653895.1 of Mastomys natalensis. Lineage (NCBI taxonomy): Eukaryota > Metazoa > Chordata > Mammalia > Rodentia > Muridae > Mastomys > Mastomys natalensis. The sequence goes on from JAJTUV010000035.1 coordinate 1,083,599, forward strand.
GGCTCTGCCTCAGCCCCACAGCTCTCCTCCTTCCTCTCTCCAAAGAGGAGTCCAGAGCCACTTCCTGTGTGGCTTGAGGACTATCAGGGTTCTTATGGGTCCTGTGTGGACATCTTTAGGGAAAAGTTGACCAAATATCACTGGCTGGGCCTTTAAGGGCATTGTGGGAAATCAGCTATTTTTCCCAAGCTTAGGAAAAATCTCTCTCACAGGTATTTCTTACAAGTTCCGAGTCCGTGCTTTGAACATGCTAGGAGAGAGTGAGCCCAGTGCTCCCTCACGGCCTTATGTGGTGTCAGGCTACAGTGGCCGTGTGTATGAGAGACCTGTGGCAGGACCTTACATCACCTTCACTGATGCAGTCAATGAGACCACCATTATGCTCAAGTGGATGGTAAGTGGCCTGGCCACCAACAGTGTGGAAATGTTTCTCCTCACACTTGTCTGAGTTTGGCTTCCCACTTAGTGAACCTGACAGCCCCTTTTGGGATCCTGGGAGGGTGATGGTAGCTGGAACTATTGTTGGCTGTGTCTTTTAAACTGGTTCCCACTTTCTGATTGCATCTCACTTTCCTTCCTTCTTTTCACCTGATACCATAGGGAATCTCAACACTTGTCCAGTGTCCCTTCATACTTTTAGAGAGGCTCAGAAGGGATTAAAGTCTTTGAAGAAGTCAATTTGTTTCTTGCTCCTAAAAGCCCAGGGCCCATCAGCAAAATAAAGCAATGCCTATCTCTGCAGCCTTCTTCAGAGAGCCAGAGGACTTATTCAGGAATGTTTGCTGGGTCCTCCATGAAGTTCAAACTCTGGTCTGGGGAGGAGATTCCACAGTGTGGTGGTTTTATTTTGATGATTCCTCTGATGCACTGTGAACATGTCTGTTCTCTATTCCATGTAGTATATCCCTGCCAGCAACAACAACACCCCAATCCATGGCTTCTATATCTACTACCGACCCACAGACAGTGACAATGACAGCGATTACAAGAAGGACATGGTGGAAGGTGAGAAGATGTGTTGATGGGGTTTCCTTCACTGGCAAGAAGGTCTGGGTGTTGGCAAAACCTCATGAATCATAAAATGAAATCTATGTTCAGTGTAGTGAGTCCTTCTGATACATGGAGCTATCCAGCTAAAAGGCTCAACATGCTTCTTAATGACCATGGCACAACAGAAACATGGGTGGCCATGCAGATAATTCCCTCGTGTATCTCTTGTGTTGGGTCAGCAGCACTAGCTTAGATGAACAGGTTTGTCTGACTGTGTTATCAAGGCCAAGCAAACAACATATAGGTCACCATGGTGACTCTCACTCTCCTCCCCAGGGGACAGGTACTGGCACTCCATCAGTCACCTGCAGCCAGAGACTTCCTATGACATCAAGATGCAGTGCTTCAACGAAGGAGGGGAGAGCGAGTTCAGCAATGTCATGATCTGCGAGACCAAAGGTGATTCTTCCAGGGTCCTCTCCTGTCCCAGGAATTCCCACAGACTGGAGAAGAGTCTCCCTCCCACCCACACTAGTATCCCTTCCAAGAAGACCCTTATTTTTCAAAGATCCCTGACTTCATCAATTGCCTCCCTTCTTATTCTCTTGACTGTGTGTTAGTACAAGTAGGTTGCCACCATATTGGCTTCAAGGACTTGAGAACTAATTGACCCATGAACTCATCTTAAGATGGAAGTGTTCTATATACTCTACATTTCTTGGAATTTGGTATCCATATTGGTTGGTTTTATTTAATTTAAGTGTAGCCTGATGATATGGGAAGGAAATCTAAGCCTCAGGAAACTTATTATATCTACACCTTGGCCAAAGTTTTATAGCCAAGATGTGGTAGAAGCTGCTTCAGACAGTTTCCTATAGCTACAAGCCTAACTTCGTTTTCTGCACTAAAGCATATTAAGCACACATATATTCTGCACTGAAGCATATTAAATGCACACATGTGCACTTGTTCATATGTGCACATTGTTCAGGTGAGTGGGCATCATCGTGTCCGGTTTTTAAATACTCAAAATGAGATGGAGTAGTATATTACTAAAGACCTAATCATGGGATCACAAAGGAGTCAGAGGAAACAAACTCCCCTGTGGCTGAGGTAACTGTGTTCTCTCTCCTACTATGCCTTGCCTTCAGTTATTTCACAGAGACTCACTGAGCACCTACTGTATACACTTGTCCTCTGTGCCACATCCATAGAAGGGAGGGACAAATGTGCACACAGCCCAAATGCATGTGTCTTCTCAGGTCTTTGGACTAACTCTTTATGCTGGAATGAGGAGGGAGTACCCTGAGGGACATGCTGAGCCTTAAAAAGTGGCTCCAGATGGGAGGAGGAAAAGAGGGCAGTTCAGGGAAGAGGCCAGAAACACTGGCATACTGGGTCACAAGGATGCCAGAGGAGGACCAGGTGCAGTTTGCAGGGACTGTGAGATGGAAGAGGGTCCTTGTTGGGCTTCTTTATAATAATGGCCACAGGCAGGCTGAGGGGAGAGAACCGAAGCTCTGAGATAAAATGAAGAGAATGGTTTTGTCATTGCTTTTGAGGAGGTGCAAGCAGGACCTGGGCCGATTGCATGCTGGGTTGAAGATATAAAGCAAGCTTGAGGTTTTCACTTGAAGCATTGCCCAGGTGACTGCCCTCTATTGTGATGGAGAGGGTGAGAAAAGAAATGGACCATGGGGAATGGGAAGAAAGAAGGACTGGGAGAATTTCCCAGTGGCTGAATCTTTGGGGATGCTGAAAGTGTCTGTTAAAAGCAGACCGTTTCCCGCCTCCACAGTCCTTAGGACATAGAGGGAATCATGGAAGCAGGAGAGATTCCACAGACAGAGAGGAACTGGGACTGTGTCCCAGGATCTGAGGAGGCAGAAGGATGATGAGGGATGGTGGGTCGGGAGGTTGTGACATCAGACAGCTGAGAGAAGGAAGGGCAGAGTCCATGCGGGCTCACCTGCAGTAGCCGACCCCAATGAGGAACACAGGGTTTAACAGTCTACCTTTGATTCGAATTTACCAATTGTCTTCTGTTCCATGGAGTCCCCAGGTGCCCTGCGTTACAGCCCAAGCTGATACCTAGCACTTCAAATCCCTTCATCTACCCAGGAATGACAAAGCTGTGGGAAAGTTCTTCCACCTGAGTTCGTTCACCATTCTCACACATTTCTATTGTTCTTTCAGAAACCATGATTACCTATGTCCACTCTGACTCAGTGTTTGGCTCACAAACTTCTCAACAGCACATTGCACATTAGGTACCAGTGTGTCCCTGATAAGTTATGGACACAATTCAAATAAGGGATATTGAGTCCCCGTCTTCCTATGTCCACAGAATTGAAGAGTTTTGTTTTTCTATTTGTTGTAAAAAGAAAAGAAAGAAATGACAGAAAAATAGATACTAATGTGAGTTTTGTCTTCAATTGCAGCTCGGAAATTTTCTGGTCAGCCTGGAAGACCTCCACCCTTAACTCTCCTCCACCACAGCCTCCACCCCTAGAGACCATGGAGCGGCCAGTGGGCACTGGAGCCATGGTGGCACGGGCCAGCGACCTGCCCTATCTGATCGTCGGGGTTGTTCTGGGCTCTATAGTCCTCATCATTGTCACCTTCATCCCCTTCTGCCTATGGAGGGCCTGGTCTAAGCAGAGTGAGTAACACCTCAGCACAGAGCAGAAGGGGGGAGAGACGTCTCTCAGCCCACCAAGCAGGCCAGAGCCCAGGTAGAGCCAGTTGGTCTAGCCCCACCTCCCTGGGAGCTCAAGCTACCAGGTTCAGGTGGCCCCAAAGGTCCCACAGAAACAGTGAATATCTGAGGCCAGGCTCCTTCCTCCTGCCTCATTCACCTCTCTTGAGAGCAAGAGTCCATTCATACCCCTGGTGCTTGTAATTATCTGCTCCATCTTTTCTAATGTCTGAAGTAGTTTCTCAAACATGTTCATATACAAATTGCTCCTGCCTCACCCCGTTTTCTGCTCTTCTGTCCAGTGGGGGCAGCCTTGATCCTTCCCTTCCTCCTGGGCTAACCTGACTTTCCTGTTAGTTTCTGCTTCAAATAGCAGTATCTGCAGCTGACTCCCTGACTAAACAATGGCCCTTTCACTCATCACCGCTCCCGAAGCCATTGGCCCATTGTCTTTCTACGCTTCTCACTTTAAAGAAGAAATGGGAGATAGGAAGACTTAGAGTATTCTCAGACTATTGGACAGTCACCTTCCTGTCTGTCTCTTTGAGTGTGGGGCCTTATCCACCTATAGAAGGCTAAGTAGACTTGTCTTCTGTTCTTCCAGAACATACAACAGATTTGGGGTTTCCTCGGAGTGCCCTCCTGTCTTCCTCCTGCCAGTACACAATGGTGCCATTGGGGGGACTTCCAGGTCACCAAGCCAATGGGCAGCCCTACCTTGGTGGCATCAGTGGACGGGCCTGTGTCAGCCGACTGCACGGAAGCAGGGGCTGCCCTGCTGCTACAGTGGGCTGCCCAGGCAGGAAGCCTCAGCAGCACTGCCCAGGGGAGCTTGCACAGGTAAAGGGTTTCTGAGTGTGGGCCCCAGGTGCACATACGGAGGAACATGAGCTCCTCTTGGGCATTCTCCCAGTTCATCCAGGGCTGCTGGGCTGAGCTCCCTATAGTCAGCCACAGCTCATCCTGCTCAATGGTGAGCACTGGAAAGTTCCTTGAGCTCTCATCATGACTTTTCATTCTTTCCTTCAAGCAGAGGGAAGACACTAACAGCCTACTGAGGCAGCCCATTGTTAGCAATGGATATGACCTCCAGAACCAGCAGGTTGCCAGGTAACCAGGTCCCTCCCATTTCTGCTTTTATTCCCAAGTCTCCAAACCTCCCATTCCCTTTAGCTCATGTCCAAACTGTGTCACCCAGGGCCAAGCAGCGTCCCATGTAGGGATCCCCAAGTTTGCCATTTGCGCTCGATGGGACAGTTACTCCATGGGCAAGGTGCTATGTGCACAGTTATGATGCTCTTCTGCTTAGGGGCTTCAGTTGTTTCTCAGTATCTGTCACTCACTGGCTCACAAAAAAACCTTCAGGTAGAACCAGCTTTGCCTACAGGCCTCTGAACACCCAGATCACCACCTCCCACAATAAAGCTGAACTGTCACAGGCTGAACTTGGTGTGGCACCTCCCCGATGTTCACAGGGGAACAGTGTGTGCTCTGGGCCTGTTCTGATATCTTTAGATGATAGCTGTCAGATTGTGAAAATGCAGGCCCATTCTGCTTGACCTAACCCACCCCATCTGGTCTTGTACAATGCAGAGGTCCCAAGTCTGGCTCAGAAGACGGCTCTTCTTATACACACTGCCTGATCACTCAACTCACCAGCTGCTCCAACCTCAAGATTGCTGTCACCTCCAGAAGCAACCTGTCACCACATGCCAGACAGCAATGAAGAGGGTACCTGAAGGTCCAGGACTAGAAGCTTCATGGGACCCTCCGTATCATTCAGGTCAGCCAGGGCAGCAGGGAGAACTTGTCTAATGGGATCACCCATAACCCTGCAATGTCTTCAAGGAGAAAGGACAAGGGACTTCATTGAGGGAGTGTTTGGGAGTTGGGGTGAATGGCCACTCATTTGCTGCTAAAGGCCTAGAAGGCCATGAGGCCTTCCCAGGTCAGTCTGACTCCAACACTGTAACTGTGGTGCTCAAAGGCTGAAAAGTAAGGTGTTCTCTATTCCAAAAGAAGAAGCCTGTTTGGTCTTTGCATTTGAGATTCAAGGCCATTCACAGAGTCTTTCTGCCTCTCATCATATGGAGGCCTCTCTAATCCCCTGCTCTGTTGTGTCTTAATTAGGGAGTGGATCTTAGCAGTCATCAGGGAGCCCTGCTTGTACACGTCACCACTGTAACTGTGTACGCCCCGCCCACAGAACTTGTCAAGGGCCACCCCTACCATAGCTCCCTCTCTACCTACGTCAAACAAATCCACAAGGACTTAGTTGGGGCACTTGATACTTCAGAGGATTAGTTGGTGTTTCTTAGCTTCAGGGTATACATGCTCCTGCCATGATGACCTGGACCCTGTCCCTAGGACATGAAATTCTAAAAGACCATCAGCTCCAGAGCCAGATCAATCATGAAAACAAGATTTGGTTGGACAAGGGAATGGATCGTGAGGTAGAACGCTGCCTGGCTAGAGAGAACTGGGCCTCCTTTGTGTTTTATGTGTATATAAGTGATGGCTACAAGCTGAGTGCTTTACAGTCTAAGTTCTTCGGTCCCAACATAGGTGATTAGTAAGGGTCCTGCCCTTCCAGGGCCAATGTGACCAGCTATAGGCAGAGATTAGCTCAGGACTGTTTGGTGAGTCTAGATTTTAATGTCGCCTACTTTTTCCCCTTCACAGGGCCCCGGTGCTGTTTAGGACTTGTACCAGTTGAAGAAGTAGACAGTTCTGACTCCTGCCAAGTGGGTGGAGGAGACTGGTGTTCCCAGCACTCTTCGGGGACCTACACAGGACAGGAACTTGGGATGCGTCTCTCTCCCAGCCCATCAGTTCACGTGTCCTTTGAAACACCACCTCCCACAATTTAGGTTTAAGCCAATATCCCAGAAAGACTATATATTGTTTGTTTGTTTGTCGACAGAGAAAAATTGGTATTTATTTTTCTATTATAGCCATATTTATATATTTATGCACTTGTAAATAAATGTATATGTGTTTCTATAATTCTGGAGAGATATGGAATCCTCCCCTTTCTGGCACAAGCAGAAAACAAGAGGCTGAGTAACGGGAGACCAATAGAAATGAGTATCTTAGATGGTCAGGTTGTGGATGGACCACAGAACCTGCAGCTACCAAGGACCCCAGGAAACCCTCAGGCGAGTTGGCGGAAGGACCCTACGCACACTGTTCTTGAGGAGCACAAAGGATAAAGCAAAGGCCACGGTGCTGCAAACTGGAGCCACCCGGAAGCCACTCAGATTTGGTGGCACAGGACAGGTTTCCAAGATGCCATGAGAAAAGCCCCAGATGTGTACAGCACTCTGAGCATTAACAACCTCCCAGAATCAATAATCGGTGGCAACATATCTCTGTAAAAACAAACACTGTAACTTCTAAATAAATGTTTAGTCTTCCTTGTAACCTTCATCTTAGTCACGCATGAGTCAGCGTTTTCTTTAGACGTTGGGAGTCCTGTCTTTGAGTAGCTGGAGAAAAGAACTGCTCCAGACGATTTCCAATCCATCAAGTGATAAAAATCTGGAAACAGTAGCAGATGTTTTTCATATTTTTTTGTCGTTTTAAACAATGAATGCTGAGTTTGGATTCATGTAACATGACATTACAAACTGTTTACTCCAAGAAGGAATACACAGACAGGACGCAGATTCACTGTTCTCTTGCTGGACTGGAGGTGAGCACCTGCCGTATTGAAGGCATGAAGTTCGTTCTCCTTGTGTAGGTCTGTGAGTTAAAAGACCACATGTTGCCTTCAAAACACCATGTAGCTTAGTGCTGTACTACCTGTTAACATGGGGTCCCAAATACCTTCCCTTCATTCTAAAGTTACATTGCTGAAGGAGTTGAGCCATTTCAAACCAACATTTAGTCTTGTTCCACAAGAAAACCATCCATAGGTGTGTGGAGGGTGTGTGTGTGTGTGTGTGTGTGTGTGTGTGTGTATCCTTAAAACTTTTATGTGTGGCCCTGGACTAAATTGGAAACTGAAATTTCTAATGTAAGTCTTCACACAACGAGCATTCATTGTGTGGGGAGATATTGTGTATTTCAGGAAAAATGAAGAGTTGAAATTCAGCCCGACACATTTAATCTTATTAAGAGTAGTAACAGACTGCTTCTACTCCAAGAATTTGATAAACAGGATCTAAGGCAGACTGGGGGGGCCGCCTTCAGGTTGGCTGGGATGAGTCCACCATCTGCTGGCCTGAAGGAGTAATGCACCTAGCCGTCTGTATTGCATCCATTTTCTACAAAGGCAGCTAATCTGAACAAGAACTGTCCTCAAAATGCAGCATGATATTCAGGAAGGCAGTGCTTTTAAAGTATTTATAGAAATAAGTGTACAGAACGTGGAAGTTATAAGAGTGTGAGGTTTAATCCTGGAAGAGAAGAAGTAAGGTATGTGGTTTCAAATATGGAGATTGAAGCCTTCAGGTGACTTCTAGGAGAGGAATGGGCAGATTAATGTTTGCACTCTTTGATTATGCAGCTCAAATCTGAGCTGTAGTTCACTTGACAGACTGTTAGAAGTTTGTTGGTTTTTTTTTTTTTTTTTAAGCCCAATTTTGCCTTTTATCTCTCCATGATCTAACGTAATTTGTCAAAGTGGGTTTTGGTGAACGCCACTAAAAGCAACATATAGACAACCTGCTTCCTGTACTCTTCTGGAACGGTGAGATGCCGACGGAGTTGCCCAGGATCCCATTTACCAAGTCCGCTCCCAGATCTCTGAGCCCCACAAACCTCTAACCTTGGTGCGATAACGACTTTTTAAAGCTAAGTTTTGAGGCAACTTTTTACGCATTAATGAGCAATGAAGGCTATGATTAGCACCTGTTTGCTTTCATTAATGAAAGGTATGCATAGCTGAGTGTAGAGACCAGGTTACTTCAATCCACTCCATAATGTATGAAGCAAGGGCTAATTGCTTTTTGAGTGCCCTTGCCCTTAATCTGCCCCCGTTTAAAGAGCAGTACAAATCCAGAGGCAGAATCTTCATGCCATGTTTGTGTGCACAGACACTACCACCATGTCCAGCATGAACCATGGTTAGGTTAGGTTATTCTTTCAAGTAAAACAGTACTACCTACCAACTTACCAAAGTAAACAGGGAACATGCAGAAACATGGATGTGTTAGAATTATATCAGGAAAAAAAAAAAAAAAACAGGCCCAAGAACATACTGAATACACTTCAACCCTCAACTGGACACCATAAAAAGAAGGGCATCTAACACTGTGAGGGAACAGCCTTTAGCCAGCCATCTGACCCCAGACAGTGTGCCAGAGATTACTGACATACAAAGCATTCTAGAGTCTTCTACTATGATGCTGCCATTGGTTCATTTGGACCCAGCCCTGAGTCTTGCATCAAAACTCCAGCATTTTTTTGCTGCTAGGGTCAAACTCCAGCATTGCTTCCAGATAGCTAATTGGGCTTGTTCATCTGGGCTTGGCTTCCAACCGGCCGCTATAGGATCCAACCATTTTAAATGACTCTGCATCCATGTCAGCTTCCTTGCTGCCTCTGGTAAGCCTCTCTGAGCTCCGTGGTCTCTAACTTCTTTGCAGTTGTTTGTAGACACAAGTGCTCACAAAGATGGCATTTTACTGTGTGAAATGTTGCCTGAGTTCTAATATTAGTGATCAAGAGTGTTCTCAAAGGCTATAAATACCAATAGCCAGCTGTGGGGGAAATTGAGATTACCCGTAAATTGCAGCCGATAAACCTGATGCGCCTTGTGACTACATTATTGTTCAATACATTCTGACACTGTGTGTGGAAAGGCACAGAAGTGTCTGTCTGCATCGCTGGCAACTGTGTCCTCAGATGTGCAGTACAGAAACTCATAAGAACTCACCAGCACAGCCTCTGACACAGCAGAGGATTCTGGTACCAGTACAAAAAATCTACCTGGGAAGCAAAAGCGTCACTACCGGAAGGACACCAAGTGTCAGGGAGATCAATCTGTGAGGGTACAACCATGAATTTCAATAAACCCTTTCCTGAGCTGGAAAGTACACTCTTGAGTTTAAAATGTCACACATGGTCCAAAGTGACTATTAGAGTTAGTACCTCGGAGAGATGAAAATCTATTTCATCCCTTGTCTGGATCAGAACCAGTAAAGACTCAGGTGAAGCCTGACTGAACATAGAATTCTGATGGAGTCTCAGACAACCTAGCTAGAGTGAAGCTTCTCTGACTGACTTGTTTTGGAAAATGTGAACCGCAGAATTGAGTTTTCAGACACTGGGTAAATCAGGAAGCCGCCTCTGCCAACCCAAGGCAAGCGGTTTCGCTGCATCTGTCTGTATTTCCTCAGTCCCGAGCCCTCAAATAACGGCTTTATGAAGTCAACAATAGCAACGTTCGCATTTGCATTTCTTATTCTAAGTTATTATTGGCAGGATGGTTTCTTTTTTTTTCTCTTATGTCCTTTCACAGACTATTTAACACAAACAGTTTATTTTCTAAAGATCCAAGGACTAAGAAAAGAAAGTTTCCTCATGGGGTGCTGAATAATAGTTTTTCTTGCCAATGGCTACATATTCGGAATACCAGAGAAACGGATTATTTTTCTGAAAGCATATCTAACAGCTGCTTTCTTGCAACTACGAGATTCAGCCTTCTTCATATTCAACTTAGGGTGAAAACATCGAACCTGTCTCAGCACAGTCATCAGTACACGTCAGTGTCACAGTGACTTCTAACCTGGGGAATATTGTTAAGTCACAGGGCAGGATCCTGCTTCTAAGTTCTCACTACGGTTCACTTTAAAGCAAGAGGGTTGTTGTGGGTGACGGGGAGCAGTGAATCTCACTGGACTTCTTGGGTGGAAATGAGAAGACAGCAATCTTAAGTGTCCATGGGCTTCATTTCATTGTCTTGCATGGCTGTGATGGGAGGCAGGATAAGCCCCCCCTTCTTCCGCAAAAGTGCAATCTCTTCCTTTAACGCCGTGATCTTTTCTGACTGGGTTGGAGCAGTTCGGTGACCTTCTGCTTTGCCACTATATCTGCTTTCCGAGGGCCTTGGAAGGCATTTCCCTATTTGGGGAAAATTAAAATTAACAAACAAACAAACCACCTCTCTTACAGCCTATTTAAACAGCAACTGCCTCTTCCAGAGACTTTTTACTCATCCAATGAAGCCTCACACTTGAAACGTGTGCCTTTGAACAACTTTTGAAATTCAACCTTGCTTTGGAAATAGTTTAAATATCTATCCATCCTTCTCAACTTGGAGGCTCATCACTGGGATCCAGGTAAGGTACAAAGACAAGTTAGGGGAACCTAAGATGGTAGAAGAGCCATTCACACTGGAGTCTAGCCAAAGCCTCTCACCAGCTGAGAGTCAAAGATTCTAGCACAATTAAAATCTGCTCTGAAGGTTGCCTGCGTAGAGGCAACATTCCTTTTATAGATATTTCAAGTACAAATGTTAACATAGACATGAGCTCTGCATAAAGTTGATGAACACGGGACCTTAGGGCATAGCCTTTCTTCATTCTAGCTGAAAGCCTGTGACATTTGGTAATCTTTTTTTTTTCCCCCAGGATTGACTGACAGGCAAGGGCGGGAAAAACCAAAAAAAAAAGTCTGACATTTGGTAATCTTATAAATAAGACTGTATAAACTTCACTTACAGTAAAAACCATGCCAGCTCCCATGCGCCACCTTGTGGCCCATGGTTTTCTCTGCCTGTGTTCTTATTTTACATTGAGAATAAGTTCCCAGCCGATTACCAATAAGTTCCAGCTGTTGTTCCTGGGGGACCGTAATTTGAAAACACCTGGTTTGAATTATTTCCAAGATTCTTAAAGGAAATACAAACAGGGGGAGGAGGGCGAGGGACTAAGAAAGACAACTGATGTTTTGCAGACACTAAAAGAAATTACTTGAGAACCCATCACTCTGTAGTGAGTACATTCTCAGGCTCAATTTGGATTCCATAATGATAGTTGAAACCCTCAAAAGAAAAAAAAATAAAATAAACTAGCAAGCATTCGAGGTGCCCACTTCCTGTCAAGTAAAATAAACATTGAAAATGGACCCTGACACCAACCAAAATCAGGGGTGCACTGGTGCCATTACTTGTGCCTGTATACCTTACTCTCCAAGACTGAGTATATTGGTGATTATTCATATGCGCTCGTGGCACACAAGAGGTATTTGATAAAGCTTGTCTCCTCTGAAAGTCGCTCCAATGTGGCTAAGAGTCAGTATCCAGGGACAGATGGCCTGGCAGTGGTCCAAGCTCAAGGTCTGTTTAAATGCCGTGCTTTGCCGGGCTTTGGATTCTGCAGAGGGCCGAGAGGACAGGAACTTACTTGCTGGTTCTGGAGTGTGTTCAACCTGGAGTCAAGTTTCTTCTTCTCCAGGCACAGGTCGTTCATCTGGTGAAGCTTTTTGGTGTGCTCCTTCGTCTTCATCATCAGGTCCCAGCGCACCTGAGCAATCTTTTCCTACCGAGGAGGGAAAGTAGGAAATGGGCTAAGTGAATTTGGAGAGGAAATAAAAAAAAAAAAAAAATGAGCATCCAGTTCAATCAGAACTATCGGGGCGTAGCTCAAAGATAGAATGTTTTCCAAATACATACTAGGTTTTGGGTTCAGTACTGAAAACTAGAGAAAGAAAATTAAATGATGTAGCCAATCATGCAAAGGGAACACTGTGTGTACATGAAAATACAATCCAAAGCCAGTAGAAAATGTAAACGGAAACAATTGTATTGAGTCTTGTTTGACTAACGAAAAACACTTGTTGCTGTGCCTAATGACTTGAGTTCCATCATCAGGACCCACTTGGTAGAAGGTGAGATCCAACACCTGCAAGTTGTCCTCTGACCTCCATGGGTGCATGGTCATGGTGTATGCACATACACAGAACTATATATAATTTATTAATGGTGCTGGGAATCGAACCTGGGACCTTGCATGGGCTGAGCAAGTACTGTCATCATTGACTCTAAGCCCCCAAGCCCTAATGTGTTTTCTAATTTCCAAATTGGTATAGGAGGCCAAAGCTATTATGTAGAGCAATGGGGATTCTCAGAGAACAGTGGTCTCACATTCAAAACCATGGGCGCATATATACTTTAATGCATCACTTGGCCCTTCAAGACAGCCAAGTCTCTCCAGTAAAGAGGTGAGGCAGGCCCGTGGTGCTGTGCAGAAGTCCCACCAGGACTTCATAACTTCCTCCGGATGGCCTCTTCCCTTCGCCTTACCTCCCACATCCGTAACTCCTTTGCATTGGATAGCTCCTTCCGAAGCTTTTTGATCTTCAGTTCTTCAAGGGTTGTGTTAACAGAAAGGGTCTGGAGGGCTTCCAGATCGATCACTCGGCCAAACTTGCTAATCATCAGCTCCCGGACAGTTTCTTCCATTTCTGAAATGACAGTCAGTTTCCGCAATGGCTCCAAGACGATAGTAAATGAACAAAGCTATAACTAGAAGGCACTAAGGGATTGCTTTTGCAGATTTTTTTGTCATTGTTAGCAAGAGATTTCCCTTGCAGATGTTTGCCTGCTACTTTTCTTACTGAAAATGCTGGTTCATAGCCTTTTTCATTTTAAAAACTCGTGTAAAATGGACATGTTTTTCCCTAAGTGGCTTGTAAGCTCTGATCTTCTTCCCTCCTCAACTATTGGCTGTCTCCAACTAAAGTATTAAGTTATCTGATTTTTCTCATTGATATCTATAGAATCTAATATTAAGAATGGAGCAGACACTTTGTAGAACTTCCCATCTGTGGTGGTTGGTATATACTTAGCCCAGGGAGTGGTGCTATTAGAGGTGTGGCCTTGTTGGAGTAGGTGTGTCATGTGGGTGTGGACTTTAATACTCTCTTCCTAGCTGCCTGGAAGCCAGTCTTCTCCTAGCTGCCTTCAGATGAAGAAGTAGAACTCTTAGCTCCTTCTGTACCATGCCTGCCTTGTTCCTGCCTTGATGATAATAGACTGAACCTCTGAACCTGTAAGCCAGTCCAGTTAAATGTTGTCCTTATAAGAGTTGCCTTGGTCTGGGTCTGTTCACAGCAGTAAAACTCTAACTGCGACAACATCTTACTCCAAGCAAACATTACAGTAAGGCCTTGTGGTCCTACTCTGCCCCGCTCCTTTGTCCACTCCCCTTCGTCTCCCATACCTCGTCTTGTTTGCTCCACTCCACACTTAATATTGGAATATAATAGTAAATGAAAGAGTCTTTTCCATTGGCTGCATAGGGTTCCAAAGCAACATAGAACCCAGAGATCTTATATGCATGTGTGCATGAGGAATCATGTATAAAAGTCTCACTAAGACAATGAAGAGTTAAAAATACAAAATGCTCAAGAGGTGACTGTCTAGGCAAATGTGCTAATTTTCATAAAATGGGATACTGCAGTAGCAGCTAAAAAGAATAAATTACTCATGCTGTGTGAAAATACATCAGCGAGTGTGCACCTATACCATGTGACCATCCCTGGAGGAGGGGCATACAGTACTAGAAGGAGGAGGGGCATTGCTGGGTCTCAAGCATGGTGACTGGTACAGCAGAGATGATCATACTATTCTGTATTTTCTCATAGACAAAGAGAGGCAGACTGTGTGTCACATTGTTCCTCTTTAAAGCAGGCAGTGAGAGGTATTTTGTTTCCTCTCTGTAGTGGTGGGTTGGGTTCTGATGCTTGATTGGGAATCTATGTGTCCATATCCGAAGGTCCCTGTCCCCAGTTGGATTCTTGATCAATCAATAACAATGCCAGTGGCCAATGACTGGGCAGAAAGAAAGAGGTGGGACTTCCAGGTTCCCGAAGCTAGGAGAGAGGAAAGGGCAGGAAGAGAGAGTTGAGATACTTGGGGGAAAGAGATGGAACAGACTTGGAGCTGCAGGGAAGATCTTCCAAAATGTAGGTGGAAGGGGAAAGCCGCCCACGAAAGGGCAGCCCAAAAACATTTTGGGCAGCAAGACCATTGGGCTTCACAGAAGGTAATTGGGCAACTAAGCAGAGGGCAGATTTAGAGGTGTTGAGCTAGAAGTAAAGAGATGGACACACTAGCAGCAGAAGGCTTGGAAGAGTCCAGCCACTGAGCCAGTAAGGCAGGTTAAGAATGAGCTAGTGTGTGTGCGCGCACACACACACACACACACTACACACACACACACACACACACACACACACACACACACGGGTGCACACCTGCAACTGGCTGGGACAAAGCGGTGAAGACAAAACTACAGGCAACACTGGGTCTGCAGGCCTTGTTTTCTGAGAACCAGCAGGCTGCTAGTACCTTTTGAACCAATGCACATTACTAATGGTCCTCTGGCTGAGACACTCACTGTTGATGGTTTTCGCCATCTCTCTCTTTTCCCGGATGAGCATCTTTCGCCTCTCCCTGCATTCTTTGTTAAGTTTTTGCTGCTTGGCGTTTTCCTCCTGGAGCTGTACGATTCGTTCTTGCAGCCGATCGAGGGAGTGGTTGGAGAAGACCAAGGTCCCGGAAAGGTCTTCAGGCACCTCCCCACATACCACATACTCTATCTACAGAAACAAAACAAAGCGAATAGAAATCAGAACCAACATAGACAAAGATAGACTGAAGGCAGAGGAGAGAGATCCTTGTTTCTCTGTCCTGTTGCTCAAACCCCCTCACCCTTAGGCTCCACTCTTTCTCACCCCAGTGACAGTGACTGGGTAAACAGAAAGATGTCCTCAGAGAGTAAGCCACATTAGGTCTTTCTGGGAACAGCAAACTTCTAGAACAAGTCTTGCCTGATACCTGCTTCATAGCAATGGGCAGGCATTTCAAGAATGAGTTAACAAACTGTTAACACAATATCAATAAACTGATTTTTGGAGTGTTTCTTGCCCTTTAAGAATGACCTCTTGTCTTAACATGACAAGAGTCTACAGCAAACCTTTCTCTTCTCATGGATACGAAGTGCCACAGCTTAATGTAGATTTGTAATTCAAGTAGACAGTGGAAAGAACAGAGATGGAAAAAATTAAAAAAGAAAAATATGTCTGTCCTGTATGGACCTCCCTTACTACTGACATTAAGATAAGGCTTCCACAAATCGGTGCACGCTGATTAAAGATGGGTGGGAAGTGACCTGTGTGCAAGACCCAACATCTTAACTTCCAGCCATTTCATCCTTCCGACTGCACTGGTGAAGTGACTGTGGCCACCGGGAAGTGTGCGTGTTTTGGTGTTTTCCTTAGTTAAAAGTCTGAATGGATGAGAAGAGTTAGGGATGTGGTTCTATATCCAGAATGGCCCACCAGGGCCGTGGTACCCACTGGTGAGCCACCAGTCTTTCTCTGGGAGGGTTTTGGTGTGACACTGTTTCTCCCTGATCTTGGGGTCACCTGGTGGAGCTTGAGAGGGATGGCGACCAGCAGCTCGTTCAGCCTCTGCTGCTTCTCTCGCTGATAGGCCTCCAGGGCCTCCTCGGCTGCATTCAGATTGGTTGCCACAACTTTTACCTGAGAAAGCCACGGGAGAGGTATTGTCAGGGGTCAGTTAAGGTATACGTGTCCAAGGTGGTAATAATGGAAGGCAGGTGAGAGGAAGCACAATGGGTACAGGATGTGCTCCGGGAGACCGTGACTCGGGTCCTAAGTCTACAAGACAACCCAGAAACATGTATTCTTTTCTGCCTTCCCAGTTAGGATGCATACTACCTATTCAGTCATTCCTGTGTTCTAGAATTGTAAACACTTCCTAAACAAAGGGTCAAAAAAAGAGATCTCTCTTTTATTTTCTATATGAAAATCAGCCCTCAGCATATCTTTATCAGAATGGTAGAAGATTCTGTTGGTGGTGTTGTTGTTACAATGACCCAAAGAAATTTAATTTTTTTAAAAAAGTGTTTTAAAGCACGAAGCTATAGCATCCACAAAGTATGCTCTCCATCGCTTAAAAAATCCAACAGTGGTCCTGAACATTTTCATTACAAAAAAAATTTTTTAACCCACTAAAAGCTAGGTGATGGTGGCACATGACATAAATCCCAGCACTCAGGAAGCAGAGGCAGGTGGATCTCTGAGTTCAAAGCCAGCCTGGTCTATAGAGTTAGTTCCAGGACAGCCAGGGCTACACAGAGAAACTTTGTCTTGAAAAAACAAAACAAACCAAACAAACACAGAACCCAAAAAAACAATCAAATCCACTAAAAAAATTTCTAGTTGTGAATCAAGTTGAATGACGTTGCTCTAAAAAAAGATCTAAACAAGGGTTTCTCTTTTAGAAAGGCAAAAGGGAAAGGAGAGGCCAGGCCAGGCCTAGGAGCTTTGCTTTGTAACACACGGTGCATTAGCCCCACAGGACAGAGTCCAGAGAGAAAACATCAGAGTTTTCTATAAATACTTATCTTCATCTCATTTCTAAGAAGGCTTCCTAACTAACACAATAACCCAGTATTCCTGAGTGTTATGTATACATCCACATGCATTTATTATATAATATACTGCTATGATATCTATTGCTCATAAAATTACACCATCAAAAAAGTTGGGAGACAAATGAGTGGCATAAAGAAAAAGCAGTCATCCAGAGAGCAAAGGCCTGTCACACTACAGAGCTTGTGATCCACAGGGAAAGCTGAGGGGACTCTGGCCAGTTTGGCCAGCTCCAGCCTGGCAAGCATGGCTTTAGCTGGCCTTGCCCTTCTCCCCATCCCCTCTGCTTTGCTAAAACAAACAAACAAACAAACAAAAAAAAAACCACATTAGATTACATTCCTAAAGCTAGCACCCAAGGTCTATTCTCATATTTGCCCACTTTCTTCTCCTAAGGCTGACTACCAAGGCCCAGATATCAAAGTATTCAAGTCCAGCAAAGAAAAGGCCCCTTTGGCTCACCTAATTAACATGTCTGATTAAAATTAAACAACTCATCCAAACACAGGACTTCCCATTTTACTTTTACAAACCATGGTTTTCCTTTGCACCTCTGTCTCCTCTCCAGAGAAGTCCTCTGTCCTGGGGGACCCAAGGGAACAAATACCCTTCCTCCCACTCCTTTGTTCCCTTCTCCTCCTCCCTCATTCACTATCTCCTGTCTTTGTCTCTAAATCCTGTTCCTCTGTCCCTCTAGGCCAAATAAATCTCATTTGTGCTGAGAACTTGGTCTTGGGGTATCCAGAGCTGATACTTTTCCTTTCAATGGCGTGGTAACTTCTCTGAGACGCTCTAGCAGTGTCACACCTATAAAATAGGAGAGTGGGTAGATAGTAGTTAGAAGACAAGTAGGTAGACACCATACCTTTTTGGAGATTGTATCATATTCTTTTTTCAGGTTATCAACAATTTTCTTTTCTTCAACCAAGGCTTCCTCAATGTCCAATCTTTTCTCTCGGAGTTGGAGGGCCAGTTCAAAAAGACTTACATCACAGTCTAAAAAGAGAGCTCAAGTAAGAAGGCAGTCCTGTTTGACAGGGGATGTGGTGGTACAAGAAACGTGGAACTTGGAGATCCACAATCAATATCAGCTATGCACAGACCTACACCAGACTCTGCAAGGGAGAAATTAATTTTCCTTCTTATAAAAACAAAGTGAACATGTGTGTGTGTGTGTGGCGTGTGCGTGTGCGTGTGTGTTGTGTGTGTTGGAGGTCAGAGACCAACCTCAGAGTCATTGTCTGTTGTGTAATAGTTTCCTCCAAGACTGAAACATTGAGCTGGAGTGTAGGCTCAACTGCAACCCAAACTGCAAAGAAGACTGAAGCCAGACCCATTGGTCTGGAAAAAGCAGAAGCCAGTTGAGCCGCCTGGAAGAGGTTAGACCAGAGTCACTTGGAAGAGACACCCTCCAATCTGTTGAGCTGCCTGTCGGCTGCACAGTGTGCTCCAAGTTCCCAGGTTTTGTGAGTTGTCATTCATGCTGTGGTGGGCCTTGGTGCTGGAGCTGTCTTTGAGTCATTTCTTTTCCTGTAAATAACCCCTCACCCATATTCCTGTAAGTAATTCCAATAAAACTCATTGGTTCACCAAATTGGACTATGGTAGTATCAATACTTAGGTAGGGTCCCTATCTGGGGTTAGAAGACATGTGTGCTGCATCTCCACAGGAAAAGTTTTGTCACACAACAATGCCTTCCTCCTTGTTTGCTAGTAAATTCACTAGGCTAACTGGCCTTTGAGTCTCCAGGGTTCTCATGTTTTTGCTACCCTGCCCAGCTTCATGTGGGTTCTGGGGACCCAAACTCAGGTCCTCACACTTCTTTGGCAAGTATTTTAGTCAATGAGCCATCTCTAAGTCCCCAGTTGTCCTTATTTTATAAGACAGTTTATAATGAAGGAGGAAAACTGTCCTTAGGGGAGGTGATAGGGTATACTCTGCATGTGATTCAATGGGCTTTAAGTGGGTGCTTTTATTTGGGCTGTGTTACACTGAGGCCACATGTATACACTGAAGAATAGATAAAAACGTGAAATTAGAATATCGAAGTAGAACTCTGTATAGGTGGCACATGTCTGTAATCCTAGCAACAGGGAGATGGAGGAGGAAGGACAGAAAGTTCAAGGCCAGCCAATGCTACACAGTAAGACTCAGTGTCAAAAACCTAATGTCTGGGAACGTAGCGCAGTGGCACAATGTTAGCCTAGCATGGATAAGAGCTTAAGTTTTACCACCACCCCCAACACAAAATAAGGTAGCCAAGTGGGATTTAGGAGCCCTAGTTTCAGCCAGCTCAGCCATTAGACTGGCTGTGTGATGTTCAAGCCCTTTAATCCCACTATATTGTAACAAGGTGAATTATAAGGTTTTATCCTACTCATAAATACTGTGAATTTTTAAATAAAATTCTTGTCTTTGGGCTGGAGAGATATTTCAGTGGTTAAGAGCTCATAATTGCAGGGGACCCGAATTCAGTCACTCTGTCAGGAAGCTCAAGACCACATGTATTTATAGTTTCTGAGGGCTCCTCTGCCTTTAGCCTCCATGAGCATCTTCATTCACATACTCATACACATACTCATACTCATAATTAAAAAAAATTTGAGGCCTCTTGTCCTCAAAATTAAAGCAACTGATAAACCAAACAGAATGAATTTTCTCCACTGAACTATTGACTTACAAAGATTATAAGCATGTTGGCCTAACAGCTCTGGGATAGTTTTACTAGTTTTTTAAAAATTAACAACAATTTCCAGGAAGCCAATGTGGATTGTCCTTACAGATTTGAAATAAAAATACTGAGTTTGTCTAAAAGAAAATATTGTAGTGTGAGTATGTGGACGTGTCTGTGTATGTATATATATAAAAGTAAAATTTGCCATTTACCTATAAAATTAAAGAATTAAAATTTGCTACATAGTTCATAATATCCCTGGATCAGCAGTTGGTTTCCATAGATTTCTTTTTATTACTAAAACCTGTAACCTGTCCAAAGAACTGGATAATAATGATGATAATTTTCCCAGAAATCCCTCCCAAAGTGCTTGTAGGCTTTACTTCATACATTTAAAACTATTCTCTTCTTAAATTTTATTACTAGAGAGCTCATAAATAGAGGAGGACCATCTCTGTGTTGACAGCTCAGATTCCCACTACACAGAGAACACGTGGCTTTGCCCAACTTACTTGTTGGGCAGATAGAATCATCGAAAACGTCATCTTCAGATCCGGACTCGTCCTCGTCGCTCTCCAGGCTGGACTCCTCTTCACTCGACTCCTCACTCTCTTCATCCTCGTCTAAGGCGAGAAGATGATATTATACAGATCCTACAGCACCAAATACAGGGTTTCCCATCAGTCAACTACTCGGGGACAAGACACAGTGGGAAGGGCTTAAAACTGTTAAAGATGTAGCATTTGTCCTGTCCTCAGCTCGTTGAATCCAGTCATAGCAGGAAAGCTTATCACTCTGGTCTGCCTTTGCTGAACATTCTGTTAGATTTTGGCAAAGCGTTACCCTATTTGTTGGTAATTTCCTATCTAGTGGCCAGTCCCTTGCTCTTCTATTATAGGCTATCATTTGTTCTTGCATCCAGAGTTGAATTCTACCTTCTCCCCACCCCAAAACGTCATTTTAGCAGCCAGTTGGATAGTCTATGTGACTGCTCTTTAGCAAGGGTCGTGAGCAACTTTCCATTATTATGTTGTATATGGCGTTTTTATAAAATATACAGATGTCTGAATATCATTCTCAAGATAAGTGATTACAGACTCCTTTAGCATATCCCATTTTGCTCTTAAAATCTTGGGAATGTCTATATACCACACATCATAAATTTGTGATTCGTGTGTTATGGAACTTCAAATTAAACACAAGAGGCAGACCTTATACTTTTAAGATTTATTTTTTCATTCACTCATTTATTTTTAACTATGGCGTTCCACATGCTAGGGCTTTGCTAAACTGTTCAACAGACCAAACTTGTACCCATTTCAACCAACTGGGTAACCAGGGTTACAGGCCTATATTTCTGTTCCAGCCTTTTTGCACATTCTTAAAATATAAAATCTCTCTGAAAATTAAGTAATTTGCACTACTATATAAAATGGATCAGAAACATTTTAATCTCAGCCTTCCCCTCTATTTCAGTGTAATCCTGGATGTTTGAGCCACAAAGAATGTTTGAGCAGAAATAGGCAATGTGGATACAGACTAGAAGTAAAACAGCTCATGTTTGCAGATGAAATTCCTACCAGAAATTTCCAAAGAATCTACCCAAATCTTCTAGAACTAAAAAGCAAGTCCATGGAACATGAGGCAGACAGGTATATCAAACCAGTTATACTTCTGTATACTAGCTGTAAGCTTGAAGACACCGTGAGCAAAAGTGTGATCCCACATATATTCACTCAAATCAGGAAATTATACGGGCGTAAATCTAATAAAACAGAAGCATGGGCTGTGTGTTGACATAAAACATGCTGATTAATAGGCAAGCATGCAAGGCCCGCCCCGAGACATGCAAAGCCAAGCTGATAAACATGTTTAACACAAATGGTAAAGAGTCCAACAAGATTTCTTTGTAGATATAAACAACATTATTCTAAAATATGGAAAGATTAAGGAGCCTAGAACAGCTAAAGCCATTTTGAGAAAGAAGACTTGAGTGGGAGGAAGTGGTGGTCTACCTTATTTCAGTACTTAGAGTGCAGCCACAATAGCAAAGGGGGTAAGTCACCATAACCGTAACAAAATAGAAAGCCCAGAGCGAGATCCATCACATAGACCCAGACAACTGTGACACAGGATTCAGAAGGTCAAAGACAAGTCAAAGGACCAAGACAACCTCTTCAACAAATGCTGCAGGTACAAAGTTACAGATGGAAAAAAATTGTGAACTACGTAGCATACAAAGGACTAGTCTCCAGAACACAGGGAACTCTCAAAACTTGATACCAAGACAGCAGGTCAAGCTTACCAATCTTACTTAAACACATACAAAAGTTGAGAACAGGCATTTCGCCTAAACTATCCTGTATTAATTCATACCACACATACACACACACTATACACATAGGCACATACACAGACATATATACACACATGCATCCACCACAAACAACACCTCAACTACACATATATACATGCATGCACATGTACACACTCATACATACACATGCATGCACCATGCACAAGCACAAACACTTTAGTACACACATATGTGTGCACACAGGCAAATACACACTACATACACACACACACACACACACACACACACACACACACGCACGCACCACAAATGGACTCACACTCCAGTTCTTCAAACACACCCTATCAGTTTATAGCCCCTGCTCTTTAATCCCTACAATACTTCTACATTGCCTGTGCAGTAGTAGTGAGAACTGCGCCAGACAGAAAGCTCAGTTATGTCTCTTGTTAGTGCTGATGAGAAGAAATGGAGTAGCAAGTGAGGGAGGAACACCAACCAGCGTCTCCTTCAACTTCCTTCTTCTTTGCCCGCTTAATCTTCTTCTTCAGGACCTTCATGAGGAAGTTTGCAAATTTATTGTTTTCTCCCAGGGCTGCCTGGAAGCCAGTGTAGAGCGCCTTTTCCTGATCCTGGAGTTTGGTGATTTCATTCTTTTTCTCTTCCATCTCTTTAAGAGTTTCGTTTATTTTCCACTAAGGGGGGGAAGAGAGGAACATACGACACATAATGTTTCTAACAAGCTGACTTCAGAGTACAACGCCCATTCTAATGCAAATCTGGAGACTAACAGATATTTTTGAGATTCTTAATAGAAATCTATTTCTGATGTTTCTAGAACTGTTTATTTGATTAAATTTACATTCTTTAAAACTATCACTCAAGTTCAGTATCTTTGGAATCTTCACCTTTGTCAAAAAAAAATCTAAAGTAAACAAATTGGAATTTTGGTTTTGTTATTTGTTTGTTTTTTGAGTCAGGGTTTCCTATGTAGCCCTGGGTATCCTGGAACTTGCTCTGTAGACCAGGCTGGTCTTGAACTCACACAGATCCGATTGCCTCTGTCTCCTTAGTAGTGGGATTAAAGGCATGTGTCACCACCACCCAGCCAGATTAGAATTATTTTTACTGACAGTCAGATAAAATGGTGCCTACAGAGAAACATAGTCACAGGTTTGAATCGGTGCATCTAACATGGCACAGGGCCAGCATTTATAGCTGAATTTCTGAACGCCCATCCCAGAAGACTGACCAACATCTCCAACTCAACCATGAAGGACTGATTCATTGCCCACTGATGGGAGCAGTATCTGTGACCAGACATGAGCCTCAAAAAAGACTGCTCAGAGTGACAGTGTTTGAAACCTGACCTCTCCCTGCAGAACCACCTGGGAATAAAGGAGCACCACACCAAGGGCCCTGACAAGCATTTGGAGGCCCCAGAAGGACTGCCAAGGGAGCAGAAGCTGTAGCCAGTAATTCGACTCTGTGTCACATTCATCTCTCTCCTTTCTATGTACTCCCTCCACTTCTGTATCTAATGCTCAGTGCCACTTTAATCTTCTCTCCCTCCTTCCTTCCTCCTTTGTTCTTCCATTATTCATCCCCTGCCCCACTCCCCAACCCACTTTTCCCAAAGAACACAGGTCAGCCTGGTAGGCAGGATTGCACTTCCAGAGGCTTGGGATTCTTAGATGACCCGACGGCCTATTTTTTACCTCTCTTCTTCACCCACAACACTTGTCCCTATAACACCATCAATCTGTTTGTATGTTGCTCAATTAGGATTGAGAACTGTTGTGTATTCTTTATTATATTTTCCACCCATGTCTCATATACTTCTTAGCCTTAGAGTTCTTCTCTCTGTCATCCTTATCCCCTTATCTTTTTCCTTCATGGTTATAACTTCTAGAGATTTAACAATCTCTGAACTCTGAAGACCCTAACAGATTTCTACTTTTCCCTTCCCAGCTGTTTTACCCAAATTGATCTTTCTTTCTTTTCAAGGTAGATAATAGCACGTGTACCCATTCTTACTCCTCAGAAGCAATCTACAGATCAATGCAATCCTAAACAAAACTCTGATGACAATCTTCACAGAAATAGAAACCTTAAAAATCATAGGAAGTATGAACTATCCTGAAAGCCATAGCAATTGTATGCAAAAATAATTCTGCTGGAGGAATCGCCATGCCATATTTCAAGTTAGAATCACAGAAAACAACCACAACAGCAAAACCTGAAACAACAACAACACAGTTTAGTACTGTCAAAAAATTGGACACACCAAGAAGAGCTTGCTGACAGGAGCCTGGTATAGCTGTCCCTGAGAGACTCTGCCAGAGCCTGACAATACAGATGTAGATGCACGCAGGCAAACATTGGACTGAGTGTGGGGACCCCAGTGGAGGATTTAGGGCAAAGGCTGAAGGAGCTAAAGGGGTGTGCAACCCCACAGGAAGAACAACAATATCAACCAATCAGACCTCCCAAAGCTCCCAGGGACTAAACCACCAACCAGAGTACACATGGCTCATGGCTCCAGCTGGATATATAGCTCATGGAGATCATGGCTCCAGCTGGATATATAGCAGAGGATGGTCTTTTCTGGCATCAATGGGAGGAGAGCCCTTGGTCCTGTGGAGGCCCAATGACGCAGGTAAGGGAATGCTGAGTGGGAGTGGGAGGGAGGGGGTAGTAGTAGAGTACCACATTGATAGGAAAGGTAGATTTGGGGTTGAGGAGAGAAAAATGGGAAGGAGATAACATTATATAAATATATCATGCTAGACTATCATCCTTCCAGACTGTGTGTGCCAGCTGGTGCAATAGTGACATGACAATTACAGGTGTGTCCTCCTGCTTTCTGACCACAGTTGAGGTCTGCTCCACAGGAAAGGATCCATCCCTGGCGATATGAACCTGGACAAAAACTGGGGAGAGTATAGACCCTAAAAGGAACCTATTACTGTCATTTCGCTAAATGGGCATATTGTCAAATTGACTTCTAAATATCTGTGATTATATTCATAGAATGGTACTGATCTCTACCTTGGTCAGAGGGAAGCTTGTTTTTGAGGTGGGCAGCTGTTAATGCAGAGACTCTTACCTGAACAAAGGACAAAGGATGGGTGATAGTTGAGAGCCTAAATGGGACAACTATACCACTCCTGCCTCAAGGTTTAGGGGATAATGCAGAAGAGAGGTAAAAGGAATGTAAGACCCAGAGGATCAGAGGAATGCTGTGAAATGCTGTCTGTTAGACATGGCATAGTCATTACACTCACGACCTCACTGTAGCTATGATTACTTGCATAGACCTGGGCAAAATCAAAGCAGTCAACATTCTATCTTGGATGTGGAAGTGCTCATGATGTCTCAAGTCTAGGAAAGGAGTTATGTGAAATGGAAGGATGCTGAGGGAGACAGAGTAATTTTTCTTTGGGTGTGGCCATTGTTAGACTGTCCACTCTCTGATTAGAGGAGGGGGAGGAGGAAAAGGAGGAGGAATAATATTAGTTGGGAGGTCTAGGGGCTGGAAGGAAGGAGCTAAAGGGTGGAAATGGTAAAGATACATTATATGAGTGTGTGAAATTGTCAACAAATAAATAGAAATGTTCTTACAAAAAACAAACTATATCATTTGCAGAAAATGGTTGAAACAGGAGATAATTATATTAACCAAGTGAAGCTAGTGACAGAAAGACAAATATGTTTTATCTCATATGTAGTTTCCAGATTTTGTGTGAGTGTATATGTTCATATGTCTGCAGGGGTACATGATTCATACATATATATAGAAGGTAGAGATGGATGTTGTGTCTTCCTTAATCATCTTCTACTTTATTATTTTTAGATGTTCTCTCTCTCACACATGTGAGTGTATGTATATTTGTGTGTGTTTCTGTGCATGTGTGTGGTGTACATGTGTGTGTGTGTGAGTTGAACCTTGAAAGGCAGCCTGGTTTCCAGTCAAGCACAGGCTAGAAACTACCGGAGACCCCAGGTGATCCTGAGGGGCCCCAGGTGGGAACCAGGTGATGCAAAGGGACAGCAGGGTTTCGCCATGCTCCCAGACTCCAGGATCCTAACAAGGCTGCAGCCCTCCATAGATTTGTGTCTTTCAGTCACATAAGGGCAACGCCCCTACTAGCCCCTCCACAGGTAGAAGGCATGACCACAAGTCACATAGCCTCAAGACAGATCTCCATATTAATGAGGTACCTAAAGGCTAGAAGGGTGTAGCCAATTAAGCATTATTTCCCAGACCCTCCTCCCTGCAAAAGGTATTTAACCTCAGGCCCACCCTGAGAAAATGGGGGTACAGTTTATCATCTACTTTCTGCCATGACAATAAACATCTTAAAACCATGGACTGTTTCTTTTTTTATCAGGATCTAACATGGGGAGCAATGGAGAAGATCTTCACCTACATAGCCACCATCTAATCTCCCACAGAAGGCCTCTCTGTGTTCCCAGCCATGGGACCACCAACTCAAGCAAGCTGACTGCCTGTGACAAGCCAAGGACTTTCCCTGGGGGTGCAGTTGGAGCTTCTCTCCCTTTCTCCCACTTTGACCATGGGCCAACCCAGCCCGTAGGCCCCCACTTCACTCTTGGCTCTTCCGTGGCTTCCAGCGGTGCCTGGGTGCCCAAGAGCCTGAGAACCAGATGATCCCGGCCTTGTCGCAGGCCGGGGACCTTGACCAACTCTGGCAGTCCCTGTGGACCTCAGACTGTGCTTTCCCACCCCCTGAGTGGGGTCCTGTGGCTTCCCATAGCCCGACCCCCACCTGGCACAGGTGTGGGGCGAAAGCACAGTCAAACTTCCTGTGTCATGTCTCCACAAAGAGGCCCTAGCCCCATGGCAGGGTAGACACGGGACACATACATGTGTGTGTATATCTGTACCACAGGGCATGTATGGTCAAGAAAACAACTTTTAAGAATTGGCTCTCTCCATTTAGTGCAGTGGTTCTCAACCTGTGGTCACAACCCCTTTAGCAAACCTTGTCTCCAAAAACATTTCCATTTAATTAATAACAGTGGCACAATTATAGTTATGAATAGCAATAAAAATAAGTTTATGATTGGGGGGTCACTGCAGCACAAACTGTATTAAAGGCTCACAGCATTAGGATGGTTGAGAATCATGGTCTAGTGAAAATTGAAGAGCTGAACTCAGGTCATCAGTCTTGTTGGCAAGCACCTTTCCACAGAGCATCTTGCTAGCCTTCTCTGTCTTGTTTTTCTGAGACAGCATGTCTCATTGAACCTGAAGCTTGCCAACTTGGCTAGATTGACTGACCCGCAAGATCACAGACCCTGGACTTGGATTACAGACATGGGCTGTTGTGCCTAGCTCTTTACACTGTTTCTGGAGAATCAAATTAATCTTCCCAAGGTAAGGAGAACAGTCAACCAGGATCCAGCTTGTTCTTACTTGCATGTCTTGCTCCTCTTTGTCTAAGGAATTAACTCTCTCTTGAAGAATATTTTCCTGTTTTTCAAAATTCTTGAGGAGAAGCATTTCTTGAAATAACGTGACATGGTGTAGGTCCGATAATTTCATCTTAGTATCTAGCTTCAGTTTCCGATGTCTTAGAAGATGGAGTTCTGCATCAAAGGTGACAGTCAGTTCTTTGATCTGAGTTAAAAAGAGATTTGAGGATATGTAAGTTAAAAAGCAAATGTTCCTTTTCAAACTGTCCAATAGTATTAATGTATCTAAAATATTTCTCATTATATATTTTGACTAGAGATATAATTATAAGCTCATAAAAACTCACTTATGAGTGGCATTAAATTTGCATAGCTCAGTGATGGGAATTCTATAATACAGTCCTTTAAGCTACTTCATCACTAATGATTAAGCCATTGCTCAGTGACATCCCATATTTTTATATATGGTTTATTTAAAATTTTGAATATGTAGATAGGTGCTGAGCCCAGTTGTCATCAGAGGGGCATCACCAGCAATGGATGAAAAATGGGAACAGATGCAGAGATTCACAGTCAAACACTAGGCAGAGCCAGAGTGTGGTGGATTGAATAGGTTTGGTCCCCATAGACCATGTGTTTGAATGCTTGGTCCATAAGGAGTGACACTACTAGGAAGTGTGGCCTTGTTGGAGGAAGTGTCACTGTGGGAGTGGGATTTTAGGTCTCTATGCTCAAACTCCACCCAGTGTGGAATTAGAGTCTCCTTCTGGTTGCCTTCCAGATGTAGAACTCTCAGCTATCTCTCCAGCACCATGTCTGCCTGTAGGCTGCTATGTTCCCACCATGATAATGGACTAAACCTCTGAAACTGTCAGCCAGCCCCAATTAAATGTCTTCCTTCATAAGAGTTGCCTTGGTCATGGTGTCTCCTCATAGCAATAGAAACCCTAACTAAAATGCAAGGGAACCCTGAAGAAGATAGGGTCAGGGGTAGGGATGGGAGGTTGGGTGGGACTTTAGGAGGCAGAGGGTCAAGTATACCATGAAAACACACCCACAGAATCAACTAAGTAGGCTCATAGGGGCTCACAGAAACCAAAGTGACAATCATTGACCTTGTATGGTCTGAGCAAGATCCTTTGTGTATACCTCATGGTTGTATAGTTGGTAATCTTGTGGGACTCCAACCAATGTTTGATGGGTATCCCTGGGAATCTGTTCTTGTTTGTTTGTTTGTTTGTTTGTTTTTGAAAGTAAAGAGAAGAGGAGTTGATCTGAGGAAGAAGGGTTGGAGGATGAGGGACTCAGAAGAGTGGAGAGAGGGGAAGCTGTGGTGAGGATGTAATGTGTGATTGAACAATAAAAATTTAAAAAGTGAAGAATGGAAAATATTTTTACATAGGTAAATACAATAATAGAGTCACAAGAAACTATTCAATTATCATATTTTCCAGATGAAGAAAGAAGATTGAGTTGGAGAGGTGGCTCAGATGTTAAGATCACTGACTGCTCTTCCAGAGGTCCTGAGTTCAATTCCCAGCAACCACATGGTGGCTACAACCATCTGTAATGGGAATCTGATACCCTCTTCTGTGTGTATTGAAGACAGCTACAGTGTTTCACATACATGAAATAA
The DNA here is from genome assembly GCA_021653895.1 of Mastomys natalensis. Lineage (NCBI taxonomy): Eukaryota > Metazoa > Chordata > Mammalia > Rodentia > Muridae > Mastomys > Mastomys natalensis. The sequence goes on from JAJTUV010000035.1 coordinate 1,112,764, forward strand.
ATAAATAAATCTTTTAAAAAAAGGAAGGAAGGAAGAAGGTTTGCCCTGTAATCAAGGCTACCTTAATATACAAGGTGGAATAGAAATCCAAGTCCCAACTCCGAAATCCAAGTCCTGACTCCTGGTCTGGACCTTATTCCGATAAGGCCAAGGAGCTGTATATCTTCATGTGAACTCTGATTGGCCACAGCTCTACCTACTCGTCTCAGTGTTAGTGAAAAGCTGAAGAGGGAACCACGACTATTGACGGCCCCAAGGAAGCTTGCACATGGGGGCAGAAAACCATTGGATGTTATTTGTTGGGTTGTACATTATAGGAAGTCTTGACTGTCAAAACTTGGTGTGTGTGAAGTCCCCTACTAGAGGATAATGAACAGTAAGATGTCTTCGGATTTGTGGTGGTCAAACTTCTAGAGAATTTTAGAGTGCTAAAATACAGAAATCAACCCAAAGAAAAGAAATGAAGAAAAAAAAAACAAAAAAAAAACAAACAAACAAGCTTTTAAGTAAGTGTGGTTATAGAGTGCATATTTGGCTTCCTTTTTAGGCTTATTCAATAAGGGCAAATTATTCTTAATTTCTCTGGAGGCAGGAGGACATTTTCTTTTTCAAAAAGCCATTCTGGAAACCGGACCACATGGGATCTGTGGGTCTGTACATGTTATCCCTGTTCTGTTGGCTCTCATAGCAGATAGCTTGCTAGGTTTGTGAGGGTGGCAAGTGTTTTTCTTGAGCACTGCTGTGTTCCCACTACCCGGCAAATAAGTCTCTGCATGTGGCATGGCCAACAGACGTTTGTTACATTAATAAAATCAATAAATTAATGTGATTATAGCAAAGCTTGTGAATGAACATCTACTACGTGCTGCCGTGTCTTATGTATAGACATCATGAGGGAAACAGGGAGAGAAGAGTTGTGGCCCTTCTCTGAAGGACTGTAAACTCTACCCGGTAAGAGAAAGCTAACACACAGGAAACATCACGAAGACAAGTGTAAAGCGTAAAGGTGCTGACTGCAATGGAGTCCGGAAACAAGGAGACAGTGTGTGTGGAAGATGCTGGAGTGGGCTTGGACTGGTCTTGCTCTGAGTGATTCCAGCTCTGAAAGGCAGTCGTCGAAATTACAAGGGGTAAAGGAAAAGGCTCTGATATGAAACTGTGGTAAAAAGACAGCCTGGGAGGCAGGCCTAGGGGGAGAATAGGCCTGGGTGCAGTAGGGCTGATGATGAAGGAGAAGGCTGGGGGGCTACAGGGGGCATTTTTGCAGGGTGAAGCTGAAAAGAACTGAGGAAAGTGCTCCTTGTTTATGTCTGGTCGCAGGGAACTATCTATCCAGGAAAGGTTCTTTCCTTCCATGGTTAAACTGTACCCTGCACTTCTCATCCAAAGCCTGGTTCTGGTTTCCCTGAAAATAGCAACACCTGTCATTTCTGTTCTAGAATAGTTTTGAATCCAGTCACCCCCACAGACCCTTCCTCTTACTGAAGCAACCCATATATTAAAAAAGAAGAGTGGATGGGCCAGCATGGTGTTCACACCTATAATCCAGGTAGCTGAAAGCCTGAGGCAGGAGGATTAGCCACAACTTTGAGGCCAGTTCAGGCTACTTGGTGAATTTTAGGTCAACCTGAGCTACAAAGTGAGACCAGAGAGACAGAAAGACAGAGACAGAGAGACATTCTATTTATCTTCTGAAGTTCCCTTTACCATGACTTAATTGAGTTGCAAGTGTCTTCTGATGTGTTGCCCTGTAGGAAAAAAGGCTGCAAAGCTCCAACATTCTACAGAAAGCCCAAAGCTTATTTAGAAAACCAGTGGGGGCCGGGGGAGGTGGGGCACCGGGAGAGAGAAAGCCAAGCCATCAGTGAGCAATGAGCTGGTCAGCACTTGGGGAAAAGGTTAATGCAGAGAAATCTGAAATCAATCAATCATAAGCCAGACCAAATTCTCTCGCTATTCATACTTTCAGCTTTATATAGAGGGGTGGCGTTGCCTCTTACCCTGTTGCACAAAAACTGTTGCATGTACAAGTGTTTAACCTCGTCTCTCTTCATAATCTCCAGTTCCACGTCACCTGGCTCTGCCTTTTCAAACTCGGTTTGCTTTGGAAGCTCCAGGAGCGCTGATGCCCTGGATGACCGAGACAGGGAGTCTCTCGTTGTCAAGTCTCCCTCTTTTCCCGAGGACAGTTTGAGGAACCCTAGCCCTCCTCCGGTTGAGCCCCCGGATCCCGACTGCTTGCTGCTGCTCTTTTCATCCTGCCGTTTCTTCTGCTTTCTCTTAAATCTCAAGAGTGTTTCCTCGTCATACTGGAATCTCCGTTCTGGGACTTCTTCTGGATATATCTGAGGGACCTGGGGGATGGGCATGTGCTTGGACACTGGAATGGAAGACTGAATGTTCTTCAGTTCTTGTACCAGGCACTGGATTTCCTCAATGACGGCCAACTTGAGATCTCGAAGGGAAAGGATGCACTTGTTCATGTACCTCTTCTTTCCATGGGCCTGAAACAAGAGAGAGGGTGAGAAGCAACATCCACAGCTTTCTTACAGAGAAGTCTGGAATGGTTATTTACACTTTATCTTTGGACTGGCAAGACCAGGGAAAAGTGAACATCTCTGTTCCGACCACTCAGTGATGCTTTCCTCTGGCTTCAGGTGTCACCCATGAAGACTAGAGCCAGCCTGGATCTGACCTCTGGAACCCTTTCTCTTTCTCCCATTGGTCCCTTCTGCTGGTTTGCAAGGTTGGGTTTCCTGTCCTTCAACCTCTTCATGGAAGTCTCTCAGGAGACATGTGTTTAGCTGGACACTCTGCTATGGGAGAGGACGGCATTAACTAGCTCCTCTCCACGATGGAAATTTGGATTTTTTTTTTAGATTCACTTTGGCTGCCCACATAGGACCTAACTATAAATCTCCCTGTTCTCATTCTGTATTTTTGCCACTGTTTACTGTTTACTCCTTTGTGGTCATGATTCTAAACATCAGTATCACACAGCATACCATGACATCCTTCTGTGGTTTTCTTCCCTCTACTTATTTGAGCCAAAGCATGCCTGCACAGTACTGTATACACCCATGGCTTGCTCATTACATACTCTGATATTTCCTAGTGCCTAAAAGCACAACAGCCACTGTATGCAATGAGGCTGAGAACCAGACTAAGCATTATTCCACATGAAATATAGAGGTTTGTTTTTTTTAAAAAACAAAACAAAACAAAACAAAAAAAAACAAATGCACTTTGTCAAGTAGTCCTGTAAAGAAAAGATTAAATGATGACATTCGTTCTAACTGTTTAATGGTCTGCAGCAGCCAGAAAACAATCTACCAAAGATTCCATTAAATTTCAGAAGTTCAAAAACGTACATGAAACAGTATAAGACTTTCCCCATAAAAGTGGCATAGAGCCATATAATCAACATGAAGGGTTGGTTCTGATGTATGAGCTGATAACACTCATAGACAAATCTCTTGCTCTCTCTGGGTCCCTGTCTCATCCTTTATAAGAAGAGGATGTATTCTAGACTCCTACAAAAATCGCCTTCAGCTCTAAATATCTGTGCTTATATGCATGTGTGGATCGGAGAGATAAATGGGGGGGTTGAACAGACTCTACTTAACAACATGATGCTTTTCATGGTCATAGAGTCTGAGCGTTAAGTACCATCGTGTCAAGGAACCCCAGTTCCTCCTCCTTCTTGGCTGCGTTTATTCTCATGTGCTCAGGTATCTTGTAGTCTGGAGCTGTCTTCAGATTGAAATCCCCCATGAATGCTTGGGCTTCTTTGATGGCCTGAACATCTTTGGGATCTTCGTAGTCATCATCAGGCTTGCTCTTGTAACTGTCAGAGAAGTAGCATAGACATGAATGTAACAACGGACTCTACATGTGCACTTGCCCTCCTCCCAGAACTCCATGGAAACAACTTTTGGGAGGTACAGAAAGCAATGCTGAATCATCAGAGAAGCTGAGGATAGGATGGAAAGCTATTAGGAAGCCAGTTATAGTGATACAGATTGGGAATACAAGACAAAAAGATGAAACCATATTAACTAATGAATAAGACTAGAAAAAGCTATGGCCTAAACTGCCTCAGGAGGAGGCTACAAAAATATTTTCTTGGTAGAGCCTAAAGGGAACTGGTGTAGAGAGTGAACTGGAACACTGGATGTATTTTTGGTAACCTTCAGTGATGGGCTGTAAATGGATGCATCTCAGCTTTCCCATCTCCACACAGACAAATTGATAGCAACTTTCATACCAAGACAAAACTTGGAAATTGCTCCTAGCTTAGGGTGCTCTAAGGTATCTTTGAGTATAGCTTACAAGGCCTTTAACTGGGAATTTCCAACAGTCCACACACAATGAACATGAAATCTGCCAGTCAGCACTTTCTCTCCTTTAAGAGAAAAGCCCTCCAGGGACACACAGTATGAACTAGCAGAGGAAGCCCATGTGATTGTGTACTCCTTTATAATTATTCACACATGTAGATCTGCACCCAAAAGAAGGACCGTTGTTTTTAAAGGGTAGAATGGTCACAGGGGTGAAAAGGAAGAGGAGGGGCAGAGAACAGAAAAAAAATGGGGCCTATACCATAACTGTCGTCATGATGTAAGCAACTAGAAAACTGAACCGAAAATATATGAAACAGCTACACTCAGACATGTAAGCATCATCACAAGACACAGAATATAGGAAATAGGAAAACAACTCCTTAGAGAATTAAAGTGATGGAGTCCTAGCTCCCGGTTTTCTGCATGGCAGAGATTACTAGATTGCATAGTAAGTAGGATCAGAATCTTCCTGACCAAAAAATAACCCAGCGAGCTCACTAGTTGAGGAGACAGAGAAACCAAAGTAGCTAGGCCTTTCACAGAAAGAATATAGAGCTAAATGAGATAACACCGTTAGAAATCTATGGGGCTGTCTTCAATGTTGTGGATGAGTACTAATCAAAACACTTGTAATGCAAAATAGGATGCAGCTTGGCAAATAACAGATCATTGGGAACGTACAATTACCAGAGAGCTGCTGCTGAACACTGCTGACAGTTTATGCACATCTAGGAAAAACTCTGCTCCCCAGTTGAATGCCTTTATTGACTACAGGTCATATTAAGAATAACCCTGCCCTAGGAGACCTGAACAACATTATCAACCATCTTGCTCCAGTTTACCCTCACAGAGGACTGTACCTGGCAATGCAAGAAAGCACACTATTTAACAAGCACACAATGAACTTCAAGACAGAATGTAGCACCATAGCCTAGGTTTCAGCAGATCTAAAGTAATTGCTTTCTATCATGATGAGAAATGAAATGAGAAGTCTAACCAAAAATCTAATTTTCAAAATCTCAAACATTTGAAAACCAAACAGCAAACATTTAAATGAAACAGATGTAAGGGGAGAAATCCCCAGGGCTCATCAGAACGTTTTGTACTGAATGACAATAGGCAGATATGAAACATGATTAAGCTCATGCTTAGAAGAAAATTTATACTTTACAGTTTTATTCTAGAAAAGAAGAAAAGTATGGAATCAAAGCTAATGTACTTTACATTGTAAGAAGAAAGAAACACCCAATTAATGCTAAAAACAAGACAAGAAAGGACATCATTTTAAAAATGAAAAAGAAATGAAGGAAGTAGAAAATTATTTTAATATTTTGAGGAAAAGTTAGTTTTTTAAAACGTTAATAAGATTGGTAAATGATATGCTAGAATAGTCAAGAAAAATAAGATATTAATTAGCATCACCCCCGAACTAAAGGCAAGTGACTGAAACAAATCCAAAAGAGCCAGTCCACAATGACAATCTACATAAAAAAAAATATATATCCACCAGCCTTTTGGCTGGGGCAGGCACCTGGCTGGTCTGCTCCCATGAAGATGCTCCCTGAGCCATTCTAGAGGAACCACTGCACTCAGAGCACGGGAGCTCAGGATCACAGGATCACAGAGACATCTGGACTCTGAGGAGTTCTGACTCAAGCAAGATAACTGGAAAGACAGAATCCAGTCAGACACAGTGAGCACAGGTAACACTAGAGCCAACCAGATGGCCAAAGGCAAGCGCAAGAACATAAGCAACAGAAACCAAAGTTACTTGGCATCATCAGAACCCACTTTCTCCTACCATACAAGCCCTGGACACCTCAACACACCAGAAAAGCAGGATTCAGAATTAAAATCACTTCTCATGATGATGATAGAGGACTTTAAGAAGGACATAAATAACTCCCTTAAAGAAGTACAGGCGAACACAGGTAAACAGGTAGAAGCCCTTAAAGAGGAAACACAAAAATCCCTTAAAGAACTGCAAGAAAACACAACTAAACAGGTGAAGGAATTAAACAAAACCATCCAGGATCTAAAACTGGAAGTAGAAACAATAAAGAAATCTCAAAAGGAGACTACCCTGGAGATAGAAAACCTAGGAAGGAAATCAGGAGTCATAGACACAAGCATCACCAACAGAATACAAGAAATAGAAGAGAGAATCTCATGTGCAGAAGATACCATGGAAAACATTGACACAACTGTCAAAGAAAATGCAAACTGCAAAAACCTTCCAACCCAAAACATCCAGGAAATCTAGGACACAATGAGAAGACCAAACCTAAGGATAATAGGTATAGATGAGAGTGAAGATTCCCAACTTAAAGGGCCAGTAAACATCCTCAACAAAATTATAGAGGAAAATTTCCCTAACCATAGAAAGATATGTCCATAAACATACAAGAAGCCTATAGAACGCCAAATAGACTAGACCAGAAAAGAAATTCATCCTGTCACATAATAATCAAAACATCAAATGCATAAAATAAAGAAAAAATATTAAAAACAGTAAGGGAAAAGGGTCAAGTAGCATATAAAGGCAGACCTATCAGAATTACACCAGACTTCTCACAGAGACTATAAAAGCCAGAAGATCCTGGACAGATATCATACAGACCCTAAGAGAACACTAATGCCAGCCCAGACTACTATACCCAGCAAAACTCTCAATTGCCATAGATGGATAAACCAAGATATTCTATGACAAACCCAAATTTACACAATATCTTCCCACAAATCCAGCACTTCAAAGGATAATTGATGGAAAACTCCAACACAAGGAGGGAAACTACAACCTAGAAAAAGCAAGAAAGTAATCTTCCAACAACCCCAAAAGAAGATAGCTACACAAACATAATTCCACCTCTAATAAAAAAATAACAGGAAGCAACAATCATTTTTCCTTAGTATCTCTTAACATCAATGGACTCAATTCCCCAAGACATAGACTATTAGACTGGATACATAAACAGACCAAGAATTTTGCTGCATACAGGAAATGCACCTCAGTGACAAAGACAGACACTACCTCAGAGTAAAAGGATGGAAAACAATTTTCCAAGCAAATGGTCCCAAGAAACAAGCTGGAGTAGCCATTCTAATATCAAATAAAATAGACTTTCAACCAAAAGTAATCAAAAAAGACAAGGAAGGACACTTCATACTTATCAATGGTAAAACCTATCAAGGTGAACTCTCAATCTGAACATCTACGCTCCAAATGCAAGGGCCCCCACATACATAAAAGAAACTTTACTAAAGCTCAAAGCACACATTCGCACCTCACACAATAATAGTGGGGGATTTCAACACCCCACTCTCATCAATGGACAGATCATGAAAATAGAAACTAAACAGAGACCCAATGAAATTAACAGAAGTTATGAACCAATGGATTTAACAGATATCTATAGAACATTTCATCCTAAAGAAAAAAAATATACCTTTTTCTCAGCACCTCATGGTACCTTCTCCAAAATAGACCATATAATTGGTCACAAAACAGTCCTCGACAGATACAAAAAGATGGAAATAATCCCTTGCATCCTATCAGATCACCACGGACTAAGGCTGGTCTTCAATAATGACAAAAACAATGGAAAGCCCACATACATGTGGAAACTGAACAATGCTCTACTCAATGATGACTTGGTCAAGGAAGAAATAAAGAAAGAAATTAAAGACTTTTTAGAACTTAATGAAAATGAGGACACAGCATACCAAAACTTGTGGGACTCCATGAAAGCCGTGCTAAGAGGAAAACTCATAGCTCTACATGCCTACAAAAAGAAACTGGAGAAAGCATACACTAACAACTTGACAGCATACCTGAAAGCTCTAGAGCAAAAAGAAGCAAATACATCCAAGAGGAATAGACAGCAGGAAATAATCAAACTCAAGGCTGAAATCAACCAAGTAGAAACAGAAAGAGCTATACAAAATATCAACAAAACCAGGAGCTGGTTCTTTCAGAAAATCAACAAGATATATAACCCTTAGCCAAACTAACCAGAGGGCACAGAGATGGTATCCAAATAATAAAATCAGAACTGAAAAGAGAGACATAACAACAGAAACAGAAGAAATTCAAAAAATCATCAGATCCTACTACAAAAGCCTATACTCAACAAAACTGGAAAATCTGGATGAAATGGACAACTTTCTAGACAGATACCAGGTACCAAAGTTAAATCAGGAGCAGATAAACCATCTAAACAGTCCCATAACCCCTAAAGAAATAGCAGCAGTCATTAAAAGTCTCCCCACCAAAAAAAGCCCAGGACCAGATGGTTTTAGTGGAGAATCCTATCAGACCTTCAAGGAAGACCTAATACCAATTCTCTTCAAACTATTCCACAAAATAGAAACAGAAGGAACACCACCCAATTTGTTCTATGAAGCCACAATCACGCTCATATCTAAACCTCACAAAGACCCAACAAAGAAAGAGAATTCCAGACCAATCTCCCTTATGAATATCGATGTAAAAATACTCAATAAAATTCTTGCAAACCGAATCCAAGAACACATCAAAACAATCATCCATCATGATCAAGTGGGCTTTATCCCAGGAGTGCAGGGATGGTTCAATATTCAGAAATCCATCAACATAATCCACTATATAAACAAACTCAAAGAAAAAAAACCACATGATCGTCTCACTAGATGCTGAGAAAGCATTTGACAAAATTCAACATCCCTTCATGGTAAAAATCTTGGAAAGATCAGGAATTCAAGGCCCATACCTAAACATAGTAAAAGCAATATACAGCAAACCAGTAGCCAACATCAAACTAAACTTGAGGCAATCCCACTAAAATCAGGCACTAGACAAGGCTGCCCATTCTCTCCCTACTTATTCAATATAGTACTGGAAGTCCTAGCCAGAACAATCAGACAACAAAAGGAAGTCAAATGGATACAAATAGGAAAGGAAGAAGTCAAAATTTCACTATTTGCAGATGATATGATAGTATACTAAAGCGATGCTAAAACTTTCACCAGAGAACTCCTAAGCCTGATAAACAACTTCAGCAAAGTAGCTGGATATAAAATCAACTCAAACAAATCAGTAGCCTTCCTCTACTCAAAGGATAAACAGGCTGAGAAAGAAATTAGGGAAATGACACCCTTCACAATAGTCACAAATAATATAAAATTCCTTGGTGTGAATCTAACCAAGCAAGTGAAAGATCTATATAACAAGAACTTTAAGTCTCTGAAGAAAGAAATTGAAGAAGACCTCAGAAGATGGAAAGATCTCCCATGCTCGTGGATTGGCAGGATTAATATAGTAAAAATGGCCATCTTGCCAAAAGCAATCTACAGATTCAATGCAATCCCTATCAAAATTCCAAATCAATTCTTCCTAGAGATAGAAAGAGCAATTTGCAAATTCATTTGGAATAATAAAAAACCCAGGATAGCGAAAACTATTTTCAACAATAAAAGAACTTCTGGGGGAATCACCATCCCTGACCTCAAGCTGTACTACAGAAAAATAGTGATTAAAAACTGCATGGTATTGGTACAGAGACAGGCAGGAAGATCAATGGAATAGAATTGAAGATCCAGAAATGAACCCACACACCTATGGTCACTTGATCTTTGTCAAAGGATCTAAAACCATTCAGTGGAAAAAGGACAGCATTTTCAACAAATGGTGCTGGTTCAACTGGAGGTCAGCATGTAGAAGAATGCAAATCAATCTATTCTTATCTCCTTGTACAAAGCTCAATCCAAGTGGATAAAGGACCTTCACATAAAACCAGATACACTGAAGCTAATAGAAGAGAAGGTAGGGAAGAGCCTCGAATACCTAGACACAGGGGTAAAGTTCCTGAACAGAACACCAATGGCCTATGCTCTAAGATCAAGAAATGACAAATGGGACCTCATAAAATTGCAAAGCTTCTATAAGGCAAAGGACATTGTCAATAGAATAAAAAGGCAACCAACAGATTGGGAAAAGATCTTTACCAATCCTATATCTGATAGAGGGCTAATATCCAATATATACAAAGAACTCAAGAAATTAGACTCTAGACAACCAAATAACTCTATTAAAAAATGGGGTACCAAGCTAAACAAAGAATTCTCAATTGAGGAAACTCGAATGGCCAAGAAGCACCTAAAGAAATGTTCAATATCCTTAATCATCAGGGAAATGCAAATCAAAACAACTCTGAGATTCCACCTCACACCAGCCAGAATGGCCACGATCAAAAACTCAGGTGATGCTGGTGAGGATGTGGAGAAAGAAGAACACTCCTCCATTGTTGGTGGGATTGCAAGCTGGTACAACCACTCTGGAAATCAGTCTGGCAGTTCCTCAGAAAATTGGACATAGCATTACCTGAGGACCTAGCTATACCACTCCTGGGCATATACCCAGAAGATGCTCCAACATATAGCAAGGACACATGTTCCACTATGTTCATAGCAGCCTTATTTACAATAGCCAGAAGCTGGAAAGAACCCAGATGTCCTTCAACAGAGGAATGGATACAAAAAATGTGGTACATTTACACAATGGAATATTACTCAGCTATTAAGAACAATGAATTGGAGAAATTCTTGGGTAAATAGATGGAACTAGAAAATATCATCCTGAGTGAGGTAACCCAATCACAAAAGAACACACATGGTATGCACTCACTGATAATTGGATATTAGCCCAAAAGCTTGAAATAGCCAAGATTCAACTCAAGACCACATGAAGCTCATGAAGAAGGAAGACCAAGTGTGGGTGCTTTGGTCCTTCTTAGAACACAGGGGGAAAAAATCCACAGGTCAAAACTCTCGGTAATATAGACATAAAAGTTGCCAAAATATTATTATTAAATACACTAATATCAAAGGCTTTAGCTAAGTAAGAATTCTACTTTAACATTCAGAATCAATCAATTCAATTGAAATATGACCAAACAAAAGAGAAAAGGATATTATCATCTCAATATACATATTAAAATTAATTTGACTGATAGTAGAATTATTATGGTATTTTAATTTCCACACAAGTACACTTTTTCTACTTAAAACAAAACAAAAACATTTTACTGGGCTACAGGCTTAGTGGGTAAACGTACTTGTCATGGCAGACCCGCACTGGCATTAGGAAATAAAGCCCTGTAATCTCCACATGTGCACTGTGTCACATCCCTCAGACAGGAAACAAGCAAACATAAAAAGAAAAAAACCGACACTTTATAAAAGTCAGTATCCATTCTTGATCTTTAAAGCTAAGAACAAGACAGGCTTGATGGCTCCAGCCTGTAATTCTAACCCCAAGATAAAGGGATGTTATGAGTAAGACCAGCCTGGGTTACGTAGTGAAACACTATAAGAATAAATGAATGAATACAAAAGCTCGGAATAAAAGAGAATTTATTCTACTTAATAAAAAATGAATTTAAAATTATAAAAAGGATGAAGTGACTCTCCCTAACACTGGAGATAAACAAGAATGTCTAGTCTCATTATTTTCAGCAAACATAGCATGTCCCAGACAATAAGATAAAGAAAAATAAGAAATAAAAGGCAAAAGGATTGCTGTGCAGTGGTGGCACACACCTTTAATCCCAGCACTTGGGAGGCAGAGGCAGGTGGATTTCTGAGTTTGAGGCCAGCCTGGTCTACAGAGTGAGTTCCAGGACAGCCGGGCTACACAGAGAAACCCTGTCTCGAAAAAACAACAACAACAACAAAAAAAAAACCCAACAGGCAAAAGGATTAGTAAGGCAGAATCAATCTTTAATGCAAAGTGAGGTCAGCAAGATGAAAAACTACAATGGAAAAAGAATAGAAGAAAAGTACAGAAAAGTTCTTGGCTTCGAACACAGTGCAAATACTGTTCAGTTTCTCTCTGTGTGAAACCCTTCAGATAGTCCACGGTTCCTGCAGGACAGGAGATGAAAACTGGTGTCACTGAAGAGAAGATGGTCACTGAGGAGCACTCCCCAGAATCAGCCTCCAGCACTCCAGAATCCAGTGGCTGAGATCCCCACTTTCAGCTCTTTCTAGGTTAGGGAATGGAGGACTCGTCTGCTTTGCTAAAGGGAATTGGAAGAGGACTGCTCTCTCTGAGTCCTAAGACTTTGGTGGGGCTAAACTGTACAGCCTGAGCTGCCAGAGAAGAGTGAAGATGGGAAACACATACTCAAAAGGTAAAAAAAATTCCAGCGCGCGCGTGCGCGCGCGCGCACACACACACACACACACACTTAAATAAACAAAACTTGAAAGCAGATTTTCATACACAGTTGAACTTAACTTGTTTATGATATTAAAATAGACCCAATTAGCCAGTTTGGAAATGGACAAGAAGCTGAAGAGGCTCTTTTTCTATGAAGATACACAAATGCCCAGTGGGCGTGTTTAAAAAAGAAAAGAAGCTACCAGGTGGCTTAATCCTGGCATTCAGGGGACAGAGGCAAGTGGACCTCTGTGAGTTTGAGGCCACGCTGGTCTACACAGTGAGTTCCGAAACAAGGAGGGCTATGTCGAGAGACTGTCTCAAAAAACAACAAAACAAAGCAAAACACAAAACGTTCAGTATCACTAGCCACCAGGAATGTCATTTCACACTTTTCAGGGTGACTGGCATCAAACCCCTAAGGGCAGGAAGCATTGAAGACATGCGAAGGAGTGAGACTTCTTGTGCATTGCTAGTTGAATAAAAGAATGGTAGCTATTATAGAACACAGATGAGAAGTCCCTCAAGAACTGGAAACACAACTACCATAGAACCCGCCTACCATAGGACCCGCCTACCGTAGGACCCGCCTACCGTAGGACCTGCCAATCTTACACTGAGACATTTATTCAAACAACTGACATCATGTTATCTACGATATTGTGACAGAAAAGAGTTTCTTACTCCTTAAAAAGCATTCTGACTACATTATCAAATACAATTTTTGAAGTAGAAACTAAAGATTCTAGAAGATTCTAGAAATGTCAAGAAGAAGCACAACTGCTTTTGAGTGTTGCTGACTCTGCCCCTTCACAATTCCATTCTGTTTGGATTTTTTATTTTTAACTTCTTCATGTAAGTAACAATCACATCAGGCAAATACAACATTTACAAAGTTATTTTGGGTCACATATTAAGGGTGTAAGACTATAGGTCACACGTGACTCACAGCTCCTCCCATTCCTTTTTGCGCTGCAGAATCTTAAGTTGAGCCCGCTCAGCTTGTTGGATGAGTTTCTTTGTTTTCTCAATTTGGTTTTCTACCATAATTTCACTTAAAGTTCGAGGCCGAAATTTCTTCCCTTTCTCCAATACTGATTCTTCTTGTAGGCTAACACTTCCACCTATACAAAGAATTACTTTTCAATACTTCTAAAACAGAAAAATAACTCTCAAATACTGTTTTCCACCTTTGCACACATGCGTGTACACACACACACATACAAGATCAAGATAAAATATGGAAGTAACTACCATGACTTACTTCAACCCCCAAACCACAGCTGTACCTTGACCTTTTGATCTAGGGTCACATCCTGATAGACCCACTGTAAATTGAAAGTGGCTAATTTTAAAATGTATTTATGATATCTAGCCCATACAATAGCACATCTGAGCATACCATGCTGAGCATACCATGCTCAGAATATCTACATTAGCCTACCCAACACTCAAAACCTACTTTACAATAAGATGTTGAATATCTTATGCAATTTTTAAAATACTGTGCTTACCGTGGAAAATCGAAAAGCCGGGTGGGTACGTTTATACACCCTTACAGAGTTACAAAAATGTATGTTGAAAAATCATTAAGTTGTCTACTATTTCTAGAGTGCGGAATCAGAGGAGAAATCTAAGGCACAATTATTGTTGTTAATCATTTTCTATTTAAAACGTTGGCAAAATACCAGTCCGGCTCCCACACCTGAGGAGGCTTAGGAAACATTGCAGAAGAACAACAGAAAACCAGAGTATCAGAGAGTTTGCTGTGAGGCTGTTTCTCCTAAGAATGTCAGGAGCTATATCCATAAAGCCTCAACAACATGACTACCTGAGCATAAAATGAACAAGGACCACAACAACAGACACTCCAAAGTGGATGGGGAAAGGCTGCAAGTCCCCAGTTTTATATAAAGAACCACAGGCAACTAAGAACTGATGAGAGTGGGAGAAATAGTCTTCCCCAGGGAAGAGCACAGCAATTGGTTATCCAATACCAAATGATCAGTCCTAGAGGCATACATATACATATATATACATACATGCATACATACATACACATACATATACATACATGTAAGGAATATCAGACAGATTGAGAGGTTTATATTTATGTATGTGTGTGCATGTACATATACATACATATATTGTTCCATACATATACACATATATGTGCACACATACATATATATGTATGGAACAATGAGAAAAAGAGGTCATGAATTTGAATGGGAACAAGGAGGGGTAGGTGGGAGGGTTTTAAGAGAGGAAAGGGGAGGGGCAAATGACATGATTATATGGTCTCAAACAGTAAACAAAATTTAAAAATGCAAACAACTGCAATAAAATAGCCTCTGATTTTAATTTTTAAAAAGGATAAATGTTCTGCCATGGCATCTACCGAGTAAGCTTTATAGTCAAATATAAAGAAAGTTGGCAAAAATAAAACTTAATATCAGCTCCTTACGAAATAGCTTAAATAATGTTGGAGCGTTGGCAGACCGAGGCACTTGAAAAGTGTGTTTGCAGTGCTGCCTTAGGACGGGATTAAGTCGTAATCTGACATAGGGTTTAAACTGACACTTCATATACTATGTGAAATTGGCTGTGGCCACTTAAAAAAAACAAAAACAACAAAACCCTTTTTGGGAGGACGTGGCCACTGTACGATTCCCGTGCACTAGTGGATGGCTCCATAGCCAAATATATATTGCCAGCACTAATGGGACTTAGTAGGTCCTTTTTTTTTTTTTTAAAGACACAACTGGATGAGGAATAATATTTTATCGTATTTTTTAATGAAATTCTCAAGAACAAAAGAAAAAAATGTCAAAATTAGTCAGAAGCACCTCACATGCAAACTACAGTTTTAAAACAATTGGTTTTTTACCAGTGAGCATGTGTCTGTTGAGGGGTGACTCCTCACGTTCAGTGTATACAAAGATACACATTTACACATACACTAAAATCAATAATAAACTAGGTGTGATGCACACATCTATAATCCTTGGAAGGAAGAGGCAGAAGGATCAGATGTTGAAGGCCAGCCTCTGCTCCTAGTGAGTTTGAGGCTAGCCAGAGCTATAAAAGGCCCTGTCTCAAAAAAAAAAGTAGAGATCAAAACAAAATGTGCCACAAAATACACAACTGAATTTTATTCAGCTATAAAGAAGGATGAGATTATTCTGTTTGGGAAAAAAAAAAAAAAAGATGCAATTAGAGGTGATCGTGTTCCATGAATTAAGTCAGTGTCGGACAGACAAACATCGCATTTTCCTCCCCCGAACCTGTCTTCCTTTGGCACTCTCTTGCTAGCCTTCTGCAGAAAACAGGCTGCCAGGCTGGGGGAAGGGGCTTGGGGAGGAGGTTAAGGACTATTTTCACACCTGCATTCTGTTTGTACAGTTCTGGAAAACAGTTTGAAATACAGTGTTTTAGCTTTATGTTCTTCGGGGTGGGAACCAGGAATATGGAGAACAGAGCTTGGGGAATAGACTACTTGGGTATGGGGGAGAGGAAAGCTGCACCATTCTGTGTTCTCATCCATGGTCTGGGTTTGCTTCAAACAATAAGCACACATCCAATAAGAAAACAGGTACTGTGCGTTTGGTGGAGCGTGTCTGCATCTAGTCTTAGCCATACCACATAACTCTGATTTGCAAGATTACCTCTTCCAAGGGAGAAGATCATGAAGGGGGGAGACAAATTGAGCTCCAGATACCAAGGCAGAGTCAAAAGTCCTTTTCTACGAAAAGTCAAATCTGTCGGGAAATCTTATCGATAAGGGCTTAAAACCTCCTGTCGTCTGGACGCCCACCTGTATCTCTTTGGCTGTCCTTCCTGCCCGTCCCTTCCTTTTCAAACCTCTCCATTTTGCTAGGTCTTCTCTCAGACTGACTTGGACGCTTTAGCTTGGAATACTTAGAGGGCTTCACCAGCCTATAGGAGGCTATTTGGTGGTCACTCTGGATGGCGTAAACCACAACGGTGTCACTCTCCAGTGGTTCACGAAACCTGAAAAAAAAATAGAATAGATATTTGCAATAGTTAATATTTTGATCCTTTGATCATTTTGCAATGATCACATATTATGCCAATATGTTTATGCATTGCTCAAAATATAACTATACCTATGCCATGGGAGTACCATGAAAGTTGGGCTGGACTTGATTGAAAGGTAATAAAAAATTAATTTTAGTGAAACTAGTAAACATTCCATTATTAATCAATGCACCATCAAATTTTGCTAAGATGTGCTAAGTGACAATTTATAGTTAGAATCCAGTTTGATGGAAAACAAATCATAACAAACTCTGAATATGTATACTCTACTGCCCTATGCATTATAGACAATAAGTTATATGCATTGTGTAAGAATTAATTGAATATAAATTAGATAAAAATATAGCTATCTGTGTATAAATACGGGATTCCTAGGCTAAAAAGATGGGAAAAAATTAACATTTATTTACCAAAGACTTAAGAAATTTTACTTTACTAGGATATTTAAAACACATTTTATTAAACTCTATGGTGTGTGTGAATGTGTGTACGTTTATGTGTTTATAAACATGTGCTAATGAGATTTGTTTTGTATGTGGCCACTATGAAGTGAGCAGTCTTTGGGAGGCTGAATAAGGGTAATTCTCAAATGCTTCTCTGTAAAAGGACTGGATTTTGAGGCTGGAGAAATGAACTCAGTGGCTAAGAATACTTGCAGAGAACTGGGACTGAGTTCTTAGCACTTTCAAACTCTCATAACTACCAACTTCCTAGGCTCCAGTGCCCTCTTCTTCTGGTCTCCATGAACACACACACACACACACACACACACACACACATAATTAGAAATAAAACAAATCTATTAGAAGAAGAAAAACACCTGAATGATCATTATAAACAATCTTAGACATATGTGAGAGAAGCTAGATGCAAAGAGAAAACATTATTCAGCAGTGCATTTATATGAAGTTTATAGACAAAAATAATCTATAGCAATAATGACTCCATATCAGAGTAAAGGTATTACCTGGAAGGAGCCATGAGGGACCTGGCATGATAAAAAGTTCTCCATCTTAATGGGAATCATACATACATGAACTGATGGGCGTTAATGAAAGTATTGATTGGCCATTCTATGAAGATGTGCACACTCCACTGTCTATAAATCAAACCTCCATAAAAAACAAAAAGGCATTTCTCTTGGGAAGACAGACAGGCATGTGAACGTGATTAGGCAGGAGTGTGCTATCTTTTACTATGCACCTTCTAACCATGTTCGATTTGGGGTTTTTAAAACATGGAAGCCTTCATAGACATGTTTTAATTTGTCATAAAACAAATAGTTTGTCAAAATGGAAACCCAATAGGCATTGTAAATTTTAAAAATGGTCACCCAAATTCCCAACATATAACTAGAAGGGATGAGTCAACAGCACAGGAAGACACCATCGGCAGGAGGGTTGCTTGAGGTGTCAACTCCATCCCTGGGTACTTCACAAGATGGCTCATCTGGCCACGTTGTGGACATCACAACACACAACTTTATTCAAAAGTGTGCTTTCAGACATCCGAATGTGCAGGACAGACGCACCTGTCCTGGAGCTTCTTCAGGCCGAGTTCATATTTCTGTTTTTCCCAAGCTAGTTCCTTTTCCACTTGTTCCATTTTTAAACTTGTTTTCTTATGGATCTCAGCGTGAATTTTGGCATCAATATTGAAATCCTGCAGGTAAGTAGGTTTCTTTATCAAAAAGGTTTTATTTTGTTTTTAAATTACAGTGTGTGTGTGTGTGTGTGTGTGTGTGTGTGTGTGTGTGTGTGTGTGTATGTTGTGTGCAGGTGTAAGCCAGGTGTCAATGCACAAAAGCCAACCACTTTTTTTCTTGAGACAGTCTCTCACTGGGACCTGGTGCTTGCCAGTTAGGCCAAGCTGGCTGGTTTACAAGCCCCAGGAATATTTGTCTCTGTCTCCCCAGTGCTGGCATTATAAGCACACTCCACCATGACTGCTTCTTATGAGACTACTGGGGCTTGAACTAAAATTCTCATAACGACAAGCCATCTCCTTAGACCCTCTATTAGACTTTTAACAGTCGTTCTGTTTAGGAAATAGTTGAAAATGAAATAAAAAGGCTGGAGAGATGGCTCCATGGTTAAGAGTATTTGCTGCTTTTTCAGAGAACGTGGATTTGGTTCCCTGCATTCACATCTTGAATTAAAATCATCTGTAACCCCAGTTTCAGGGAATCGAAACCCTCTTCTGGCCTCCATGAACATTAGACACACACATGATGCACATATACACATGCAGGTAAACACTCATGTACATAAAATAAAACTTTTGAAAGATGAAAGAAAAAAATGACTAGCCCAATTATTAGCAGAAATATTTAGTTTTACAGTAAAATCACAAAAGAAATAATATAAAAATTGGCTTAAATACTTTTGTGATTGTCCTCATAACTACAGCTATACTGTCATCTTTTAGAAGCTTTATGATTCATCCCTGGCATGATTTTTCCAGAAATATAATGGATTAGTTAAAATGTTACAACAGAGAGTCAAACTATTCATGTGCCCTCCCAACAGATAAGCCAGATTTCAATTCTTGTTTTTATTTCTTTTACTGAATACAGAAAAAGCACATCATAGATGTAGCCAAGTCCAGGGGTCAACTTTGTGTTGTGTAGGCTCATTGGCTTCCGGCCCAACTGTGTCAAGTTTTATAGCCCTTGAGGTGATGCAAATACATTGTAGGTAAAAGAAGATTTAATGATGCGTCCTAGTTTGCTTTCCTGTTGCTTTCACAAATGCCACAACCAAAAGCAACTTGGGGGAGAATCTGGATTATTTAGCATACACTTTCAGGTTATGGATCATTAAGGATAGATAGTTGACAGGGCAGGCACTCAAGCAGGAAGGAAAGCCAGAAGCACAGGGGAATGTTGCTTACTGCTGGCCCTCTCCCTCATACTCATCCAGTTTTCTTGTATCTCCTAAGACCACCTGTTTAGGGATGGTGGTGTCTGCCCACAGTGGGCTGGGGTGTCTTTCTTCATTCGACATCAAGACAATACCCCAACAGATGTGGCACTGGCCAGTCTGGGTCTGGGAAATCCCTCAGCTGAAACTCCATCAGATGCTCTAGGCTGTGAAAAGTTGACAACGGAAGCTAACCAGGACATACGATCTTCCCATATCGTGGTTGGCAAATAGTAGTCCCAATCCAGAAATAATATGTTAAAATAAAAGTCCTTCATTTAGACTCACCGTCCGTTGGAACTGCATATGTGCTGGTAACTCTTTATTTAGAGCTAACAGCTTCCAAAACTCATTCCTCAAAATTTTGATTTGTTCTCTCTTATGAGCTTTTATTTCCTCTACTTTCTTCATTAACTTATCATGCTCTCTTTTTCTCCTGGCATTCTCAATACTGAAAGCAGACACATAAAACAGCCATCATTCCAGGTACAGAAATGGCATGAGAGAAAATTAGCATTCAATAACTTCAAATTCGCTTGGCTTGCTCATCGTCTGCAAAGAGTCAGTTTGTTTGGTAAAATTCTCGGGCCTGATCAATAGGATGGTGATTTTTCATACCTGTAGGCTTTGGGATCTTCGATGTCTTCTGGAGCTGCCTCTGATTCAATCCCAAACTGTAGAAAGAGGAAAAACATCTGCTTTCAGCAACTGTGGTCAGTTTACCTACACAAAACCTGCACAAGACCAAGCCAGTCAAAATTCCTTCATGGATGGAGGGGGAAACCCTGAGGCCTTGCCCTCAGCAGAGGAGCTACTGGCAATTTCTGTGGACTTGGTGGGTGGCATGGTGCCTATGTCCTACTGGATGCCTTACATCCTTGTGCATATGGGCAGTACTGACTGGACTTAAGGTTCTATTAGTAACAATAATAAACAGAGGATATGATGTTGACAGGGAAATTGGGTAGGGAACAATGAAGGCGTTTCAGGGAGGTAGTGGTGAATTGATATAATCAAAACACATTATATAACTACATAGAACTGCAGAGAACAAATTTAAATTTTTAAAAGAGAAACCATGATATATTCTAGTTGTGTGAGTAAACAGGAAGTAAAATGGCCTTCTCAGGAAGTAAAGCATGATTGCAAATCATATCATATTACTGACTGGATTTAAAGTGGTTTATGCTTGCTACCTGCTTTCTAGAAGCAAAGAGAAATCTTTAGGATGTAGTAGTAACACACCAAGAATCAGGGTAACTCTCAAGTTTTTTACATAAAATGTCTAGGGCTCAACAAAAAATTAACTAGGCATGCAAGGAGGACAAGATTTGATAGAAAAAAATCAGGAGACAGATCAATGAGACAAGCCTTATCAACAGGCAAGTTCTTAAGATGTATGTCAGAACAACTTTAATTAACATGTTAAAGGAAGTTGGAGGCCCTGTAGAAAACTTTAGAAGTCTATTGGAGTATATTAACACGTAAATAATGGCAAAACATAGATCTGAAAAATACTGCCCATTTTGAAGAAGAAAAAGAAACTTTGTCTAAGAGAGTGATTGATAAAGAAATCTTGATGCAGTCTTTTTAAAGGTAAAGAGCTGTGTAACCTAAATAAAAAGAAGAGTTCAATGCCATTAATATTTGATACAGAAGCTTTAGAAAGTCAAATTTATAATATCATAAGAAAACTAGATTGTAAGTTATAGGTTACGGATATTATGGATTATAATAAGACTACATTACGAGGGTAATATATATAACTTAGTCTCAATATTGAAAGTCTTTAACAGTACTTCATCACTTTATTTTAAAATAAAGTCCCTATTATTATTAGTTAATTAATTGGCTGATTGCTTACACACCCTGGGAGACGGCACTTTGGCTCTGGTTTCTTTGTAGATAAGAAACTCAGAAAAAATGTCGAAAGCAAAGATATTCCCATCTTCCCAGCAGTCAACAAGTACTGGTCATCAAAACTAGAAGAGATACTTTTAATAGATCCATAATTATTGTCATGCACATTGAAATGCCAGTAGTCCTTCAAACTGACCAGGAAGGGGTCATTATCACTTAGGACATACACTCGAATCGCTCCATTTCTCATTCCGCAGAACATCAAAGTCCGTCATTACTATGAGACATAAAGAGTAAAATATTATTCTCATAGTCTGTGAAATAATGTTTAATTTTTTTCTTTTTTGTGTAGTGGGTGAAGGAATTCCAGAATGAGTGAGATTCTGAGTGAGCATGTATTTTGACATGAGTATGGTTTTTTGAAGACTACAAGGCCAAATGACCTGGGAAGTTGGCAAAGTTCTTATCTACACTGGCCAGGCTTGAGATGAGAACTTACAAGGGACTGATCAATGGATGCAAAAACCTGGAACTGTGCCTTTCTCATTGAGGTGGTCATAGCCTGAGTAGTGGTAGCATTAGAGAACCCCACCTGATCCCCTCTTCACTGTATGAGTATCTGTGTATCTGTCCTTTCTGCACTCCCTCACCATCCCCCGTCAGGGTTCTAAGACCCAAGCTAGGCAGGACATGGCTTATTTATTTATTTAGCTGGTTTTGAGGATCAGAGGACAACTAGTAGGGGTTGGTTTTCCTTTTTCAAAGTGTGTGTCTGTGGGACTGAACTCTGGTAATCAAGCTTGGCCACAGGTACCTTTACCCACTGAAACATCTCTCAGCCAAATAATGTTTAATTGTAAATAACAATGATGTTAAGAACTAAGTTGCATATTACCAAAATGCATATGCTCAAGTCTTACACGCAATACTCTGGAGTGTAACTATATTGCAAGTTAAGGACTTGTAAAGAGGTAAGTAAGCTAAAAATGAGAGCATAAGGAGAAATCTTAATCCAGTCTGGCTGGTACCCTTGTAAAAGAAGACAATTAAGCCATAGAGAAACATTAGGGATAGCTTGCACATAGAAACAGTCAAGAGAAGGCTTGACGCTAACACCACAGAAAGACTACCTGAGAAACCGCATTTGTCAACGCCACACACTTGGAGCTCTGGTCTTCAGATCATGAGAATATAAGTTCTGCTGTTTAAGCCACACTTCATGGCATGTTTTTGTCACGATGGTAGCTTTAGTAAACTAACACAAAAGAGATAAGAGCTGCTTTGGAAGTCTGCGCTCCAGGCCTCAGAAATAGGACTGGCATTTGTGCTCGGTTCTCACTTAGTAAATGGATATTGGCTCGCTTTATCACATTTTCAGAGTCACTTTAAGCCTCGTCCTTGGTTAGCTTATCTTGAAATCACATCTTTGTATGTAAATGAAGACAGATTTATGTGATAAACAGAAACTGACATACAACAACCCCTGACACAAAACCTGAAGGGTTTAAATAAAATTTCAAGACTAGGTCTAACTTTAATTTTATTTGCTCATTTGAATGAATTGAAAGTGTTTCCTTTCACTTGACTAGATCTTTAAAAAGTAACAATCCCAGTTATGACAGTTACTCTTGTCAGCTTGAAAGAGTCTAGTATCTCCAGGGAGACAGCCTTCTGGGAATGCCTGTAAAGGATTATCTCAATTGCTTTAATGAATAAGGAAATACCCAGCTTAATTGTGGGTGGGACCATTCCCAGAGCAGGGGATTCTGGTGTTTATAAAAGACAAAAACCAGGCTGAACACTCATTTGTACTAATAGCTCTCCCCCTTCTGACTTTAGATATAGTGTCGTCCTGCTGCCTTGACGGACTGAACTGAGCTAAAATAAACCCTTTCTTTCTTTGGGTGTTTTTGTCAGGATGCTTTATTACAGCAAGGGGAAAAGAGGTAAGGCATTCAGGATGCATAGAAACACAGACGACACTGAGATCCTTGGTAAAGTTCTCTTCACCTGAAAGTGATTGCTCTGATGGGGTTGTCCTCTGTATCGTTAAGAACACGGAAATCGAATGGTTCGTTTTCCTGGTTTTGGAAATCACGGTTATTGAGATATGACGGAAACTGACAGTGATACAGAAAACCAGCATCATAGCTGCCTGGAAGATAAAAAGCACAAAAGGTGATTTGTGAACACAGTAGCACCTCATTCCTCCAGAGTTTTTGTTTCTTGTTTTTTTTTTTTAAATTTGATGGTAGATATATTATTTATTATAAAGCATCTCCACTACTTATTACTATGCAATTATGTAATTATAATGATGATTAGGTTCTACTTCAGAAGTCAGCACAAGAGAAATTTTGCCTCTGAGAATCAAATTCATGGTATTTTATGGTTTTAAGTGATATTCTGCATAAACAGTATCTTAAAACAATAGGCTTTGTCAGTCATTGTTTTCACAATTACTTTTCAGTTTGGGGTAACCTTAAACACTATTATTGTTTCAGGAAAGGCAATTTAGGGGGGGAAAGTAACGACACAGCAAGGAGGTATTAATCATTTGTAGCAGCCATACTGTTTTAACTTGTTTTCTTTCTCTGTATGGATGGGACTGTAAATAAAGGAAGTGGATTGTCTAGACATCTACACATGAAAACAGATGAGTAAATAACTAACATGGAGAAAGTAAGAAAATGATCAGCCTGGAATTAGAAGACAAAGTTTTCACTGTGGGCAATGGCAGACTGGATTGTGTGAGTTAAACCTGCCCACTAGGGATAATCAGGAAAAATCTAACACAACTCTTGTTGAAAGCTTCAGGAGTCACCCAAACAGGGAGAGCTAGGGAGAGTGAAAACCAGGAGTAAGCCTGGCACCCAGTGCTGCGGTCCTCCCTGAAGCAGATGAAGTGGGGATAGGTACAGAGCAGAGAAGCTGAGCAAGTCTACCTGCTGCTCCTTGTACTTACGGCAAGGCCAACTCTCCACTCCAAAGAGGAGCGAGAGGACATTATACGTAGACTTTCCACTGGACTCTATTAAAATCCTAGAGTACCATTTCAAAGGAGATGATAGGGATGATGTGGGGAGAAAACTGCTGTTAATTTTGCTGCATGGTCAAGTTGTTAAGACTGCTTCTAGATATGTGTGAATACCAGAGACTTGAGTGACTTTGTACTTGGTCAGAGAACTCTTTTTACAGTGGGCAGTGGCTAGTTAATATGCTCAAATAGTTATCTGTGTTCAGCTGTGGACAAGACATCTATATCAGCCTTCTCCACCCCATCCAAGGCTCTGGGAACACTGTGGATGAAGGGGCAGAGAGAGTGTGGCAGGTAGCAGATAGGAAGGAGAGCCAAGAAATACTGACTCTCGGACAAAGCATAGCTGTTGCCCATATCAGCTCAAAGCAACAGTGGTCAGGTTACCTACACAAAACCTGCACAAGACTAAGCCAGTCAAAATTCCATCATAGATGGAAGAGGGGCCCCGAGGCCTTGCCCTCAGCAGAGGAGCTACTGGCAATTTCTAGCTGCTGAAGGAGGGAGAGTGACTTTCCTCCTCTGTGGACTTGGTGGGTGGCATGGTACCTTTGTCTCAGTGGATGTCCTTACATCCTTGTGCATATGGGCAGTACTGACTGGACTTAAGGTTCTATTAATAACAATAATAAACAGAGGATATGATGTTGACAGGGAAATTGGGTAGGGAACAATGAAGGCGTTTCAGGGAGGTAGTGGTGAATGATATAATCAAAACACATTATATAACTACATAGAACTGCAGAGAACAAATTTAAATTTTTAAAAGAGAAACCATGGTATATTCTAGCTGTGTGAGTAAACCGGAAGTAAAATGGCCTTCTCAGGAAGTAAAGCATGATTGCAAATCATATCATATTACTGACTGGATTAAAGTGGTTTATGCTTGCTACCTGCTTTCTAGAAGCAAAGAGAAATCTTAGGACTAGTAGTAACACACCAAGAATCAGGTAACTCTCAAGTTTTTCATATTATAAAATGTCTAGCTCAATAAAAAAAATAACTAGGCACGCTAAGAGGACAAGATTTAAAAACCAGAAAAGACAGATCAATGAGACAGAATGACAAGCCTTATCAACAGGCAAGTTCTTAATGTAGTCAAAAATTGCATTCAACAGTTAAAATTACTGTAGAAAACTTATAAAAATGTCTTTCAGGTATAAAAAATAAGTCAATAAAAAGAAATACAAATTGAAATAGTGAAAATTAAAACTCAGGTCTGAAACATGCTTAAGGTATTGGACAAGTATTATATTCTAAAAGCAGATAAGACAGTTCATGAGCCAACCAGAAGTTGGAGTATGAAAACCCATGTAATCAACAGCTATGTGTAGATTAATCCACTGTATGTCTCAGAATTCACACACGTGGATCTTATACTCTTGTCAAAGACCAACAGTTGGATGTCTATGTACTAGAAAACTTAAAAAGTTCTATGGAGTATAATAACGAGATAAATGTTAATAGAAAAGTGGAATACCAGAATGAAGATAGAATGGTAGAATTAAACCTAGGTCTAAAGATGCTTAGCAGGTAGACCTGGAAGCTTAATCAACTTTTCTAAAGCATAAAGTTTGATTCGCCAACGCCAATATGGTTAGTTGATGAAAACAATGTAATCAATCCTTTGGGAGATCTGAATCCCACTTCTGAGCCCCTCCAGACTTACACACTGGGCTTATACCTTACAACACACCCACACATAATGAACAATATATACTAAAAACAAATATTAGGAAAAAAATAAAAAAATATAATAAATGGTTTCACAGATAACTAAATACAAATGAGAATTAAAGGCTAATAACAACCCAAACCTAACCAAACCCAACTTAACTAACACTAACCTAACCCACCAACCATACCATGCACCTACATAACCTAACCTCAACCATAACCATAACCCTAACACTAACCACTAACCCAACCTAACACTAGCCTAACCCTAACCAACCCTAACCTAAACATAACCAACTAACTACCTAACCATAACCACATAACCTACCACCATACCTACATACCTAACACCAACCATAACCATAACTTACCTTCCCAACGTAACCTACACTAGGAAGATTGAGTAGACTGTTCTCAGTGAAGCAATCAAGTCAAGTCAGGAACAGATATCTGCCCAGTCAAACGTCCGACACATCCACGTCACACAGTCACACAGTCAACACAGTCAAAGCACACACACGGGAATGCAAGTCGAGCAAGGGCGCATGTACATGATTGGTGATACGCAAATAAAATAGCATCTAGTAAGAAGTAGAGAAATGATAACCTTTTTGTACTCTTGGTGTTCGTGTGAAATGGTGTGCCTGCTGTAGAAAACTGGATAGTTCTGAAATAAATAGAGTAGAATTATCATATGGTCCAGTAATTCTCCTGTTTCAATGCCTGAAGGAATCTGAAGCAGAGTCTCAAAGAGATATTTGAAACCCCGTCTGTGCAAAGCATTATTCCTATCAGCCAAAGGGTAGGCATGATCTACGTGTTTGCCAGTGGTTGAATGGATAAGCAAAAATGTAGTTAAGAACTTACAGCCGGGCAGTGGTGGCGCACGCCTTTAATCCCAGCACTTGGGAGGCAGAAGCAGGTGGATTTCTGAGTTCGAGGCCAGCCTGGTCTACAGAGTGAGTTCCAGGACATCCAGGGCTACACAGAGAAACCCTGTCTCGAAAAACAAAACAAAAAACAACTTACAATCCAGTAACATCAAGCTTTGAACGAGTATTCTGATGTCTGTGGAATGGATGAACCCGAGAACGGATGTTCTGGCTACAGAGGTCATGACATGTGAAAGAAGCAAAAGTCCATAGAGACAGAGAGTAGACTGATGGATGTCAGAGGTTGGAGGAAAAGAAGACGTGGAAAACTACTGGCTGATGGGAATTAAATATCTGTGTTACACCAAGCTCCCACTACTAATCAAGAAGCTATCTCCAAATGACATCCACTCACAAAGGAAAAATCGTTTCTCCAATGGAGTCCCACTTGGTATACAAACCACACTTAAAGGTAGTCACCATGCCCAGCAGTAGATGACCAATACAAATGAACCCAAGAGTATTATAGAGACTTCATTTCATATTTCATTGTTTGGCATGTTTTAGCTTTCCTGATATTTTCCTTGTGTACTATGGTTTCTAATCTTGTGTTTTTATAGTGTATGTGTGTGCGTGTGTGCATGTGTGCATGCGTGTGCACTCATGGGAGCGCACTCATTTCTTGTACTTTTTCTTTGTTGTTTGTTGTTTTTTTATTCTTGTTTGTTTGTTTGTTTAATTTGATTATTTTCTTAAGAGAGAGAAAGAAGGTACGGAGCTGAGAGAGTCTGGGAGGAGATAAGGAGGGGAAACCTGTGATAAGAATATATTGAATTGAAAATTTTTATTTTCAACAAAAGATTTTCTATGTTACAAGTATAAAGAGATTATAGAGATGGGTGACAGTAATTACTGTGTGACATTGCAAACATATTTATTATCATTTTAACTGCATATTTAAAATGGTTAAGACAGTGAATTTATATATTTTGCCACATTTTTAAAATTGAAGCTCCAGTGGCTTTACATAGATGCAGAAGGAGAGAGAGAGTGAGTGAGTGAGCAAGAGAGACAGACAGACAGACAGAGAAAGACAGAGAGACAGAGACAAAGAGAAACAGAGAGAGAGACAGTGATAGGGTATTGGCTGAGTGGAAGGCAAATATGATTTTGAAAAAACGTATCATTAAAGCTTTGTGGGAGGGGAAGGCAAAGAGAGTTTAAATGGAAGTGAGGGAGAGAGGGTGGAGGAAAGGAGAGAGAGAGAGAATTTATCGTCAGCAAATCTATTCTTTAAAAATTATGTTAAAACTACTTTTTCAAACAAAAGATGTAGACATGAATTATAACAAGAGGAAAAAAAAACAAAGTAATATTGGCAATTGAAACATAAATTATTTTCTGGGAATAGAAACATATATAAATATGTTGGGGACCCTGGACCACCATCCTAGCTTATAAAAATTGTAAACTGCTTTTATGAGGAACTGCCTCCTCTGGGAAAAAACCTGACCTTTGACTAAAGAAGATTCTCTTGCTCTGTCAAGAGATAAGCCCAGGGAGCTACCCATTGTTCCAAGAGAACCTCAGAGAGTCTCCTGCAGTTAATCAGTAGCAGGTTAGAAAGATAGGCTCCCTCAGTTCTCAGGTCTCAGTAAACTTAAAGAAGTAACTTTAAGTAATTAACTCAGTAAACTTAAAGTCTGGCATTTCCTGGGAGCTGGAGAGATGGCTCAGCTATTAACAACATGAACTGCTCTTCCAGAAGACCTTTCCCCTTGCCTCCCTTCCCCTTCTTCCCCTTCCCCAAGTCTATATATTGAAAATCGCCCTTGCATTAAAGGAGACTTGACAAAATTCCTGCAGGGTCTGCGTCTTCTCTCTGGGCCCATGTTTCCTTTCAGGTGAAGGTCCACTCTGACAACCCACGAATAACCAAGGCCCGGGGTCGGGTCATAAATAAAAGACACAAGCTGGCAAGATGGCTCATAATGGCCTAATTAGCCTTGGCTTGAGTCCAATCCCCAAAATGCATAAAAACCAGTTGTGATAGCTCACATCTGCATTCCTAGCACTTGTACAGGGAGGAAGACACAAGAGAGTCAACTCAGGTCACTTAGCCTAGAATCTAAGGGGATGGTAAAAACAAGAGAGATGCTGCCTCGACAAAGTAGAAGGGCAGAACTGACACCCAAAAGTTGTCCTCTCATCTCCATCAGCACTGTGGTACATGTAGAGCCACACCCATTCACACATCATGAATACAACGGAAGACAGATGGGCAGGCAGATAGTGATATGTGGGAGATGGATAGATAGATAGATAGATAGATAGATAGATAGATAGAAAAGAGAAAGTTATCTCTGCTATATCTGATGTTAAAGCTTTCTAAGACTTTTTTAACTCTGTGATTAGTCAAATGATAGATTTATACAAAATTACATTAATCAAATGTATATTGTGATCCTTAGGAATAGCAAAAGAAGGTACACATAATTACCATACAGTAAAGAAAAAAGGAATATAGAATTGACATAAAGAAAAGAAATAATTAGTAAGGTGAGAGATATAAGCTGAAATATGTCACTAATTATATTAAGTGTAAATGTACATAAACTTTTTACTAAAGTCAAAAGTTATCCTCCAGGATTTAAATAAATCCTAACGTGTGCTGGTCGTTTATGAAGACCTACTTTTGCTAAAGGTATCAAAAGATCAAGAAAGTGGAAGAATCCTTGGTAACTCTTGGAGTTTGTCCTTGTAAGTGAATGGACAGTTGACTTCATTATTGTTATGGAAGTGTACCAGGTTTACTTGTTTTAAATGTAGTTTAAAAGTCGTGGGTTTTTGGACCTGTGGATATAGCTCAGTGAGAGAGCATCTGTTTAAAATGTATAAAGTCCTGGGTCCAATTCTCAGCACTAGAAACAAGTTTTGGTGGGGCATGTTCATTTTGCTGTGCTAAATACAGTTGGCAAAGAGAATATACAGGTTTGATGTTGAAGAGAGAATTTAGTAAGAGATAAATACTTGACACATGTGAGTAGATAAATAATATTTAAAGTTGTTAGATAAAATTAGCTTAGTTAAAGTGGGGAGGGGCTAGGTCATACTCTGGAGTCCTCTGAATTACAATGTCTATTTTACAATTTTTTTATTTAAAAAAAAAAAAAGATAGCATCAAAAGGAGCTGGAAAAGAATGTGGTTGTGTGTGTGTGTGTGTGTGTGTGTGTGTGTGACATTCTGGAGGCCAAGAGGAGGTGAGAATGCAGTTTGGTGGTAGAGTGTATGCCTAGCATGCACGAGACCCCGGGTTCAAGACCTAGCACCACAAAACAACCATGATGGTCATGATGATGTATTGGAAGCCAGGAGAAAAAGGGGGAAAGGTCAACAGGCCAAATGCACAGCAAAGCAACCACTAAGGCCAGCAGTATAATAATCACTGAAGAAATGGAGAGGTGAACATAAAACCGCAACTGGAGATGATGGGGTGGTGTGTGTGTACCTCTGTGTGTGTGTGCCTCTGTGTGTGTGTGTGTGTGGTGTATACCTCTGTGGTGTGTGTGTGTGTGTGTGTGTGTGTGTGTGGTGTTGGGGGGATTGTCAGAAATCCAGGAAATTTCATGTGCTGATGGTAAGAATTGGATTTGAAAAGACAAGAATTGATGATATACATTAAGTTGTGTGTTTCAGGGGCAAAATTACAGGAAGAGTGTAAAGGAGAAGGAATAGACCTAAGAGGCTTTCTGGAACACTGCCCTGGGCAAGTTGCTAAGCAACATCCACCAGTTATAACAACAGGCAAAGCAGAGCCCAGTTCTGCAGGGTGCTAGAGATGAGAAAAGATTGGGAAATTCCATCTGACTTCCCTCTGTGAAATATGAGTGTCTGGAGAGACAGGAAAGTTACAAAATGTTTGTGGGGAGAAGTTGCACAAATAATAGTTTGGAAAGTAAATGCTTCCGGTGGGAGAACTGACCAACAGTGTGAGTCCTGATTTCAAGCCCTGGAGTCATGACTTCAAAATGAAGCCGGCTTTTCTAGTGTAGGCATGTGGCTGTCTTTTTTTTTTTTTTCAAGACAGGGTTTCTCTGTGTAGCCCTGGCTGTCCTGGAACTCACTCTGTAGACCAGGCTGGCCTTGAACTCAGAAATCCGCCTGCCTCTGCCTCCCAAGTGGGCACATGGCTGTCTTAAGCAAGGACAGCAGTTCCTCTGTGATCTGTGCTTTACCTTATGATGGGGCTTAGTGCCTAAGAGCATGGGCTATGGACCCAGTGCTGTCAGAGAACATACCTTACTTCCACGTCATTGAAGATGTCACTTAAGAGCTCCACACCTGGTTTCAACAGACTAGGGCCAAGTATGAATTTAGTAGTAATAGTCTTTCCATATAATTTTAAGCCGGTTACTTGGGGAAGGTGTGTGTGTGTGTGTGTGTGTGTGTGTGTGTGTGTTCATGTGCACACATTCAGAAGTGAAAACTATAACATCTATAATGAAGAAGCTCTTGCTTTGCAATATATTGAGAAAATGTTTTGTGAGAAGACCATATGGTGTATAAGTGGAAGACATATAACCTGCCACACACATTGTGACACTTCCTCTTTTTGTATCAGTCTTTTTAAGGTCTATTTGCTCGTCTTCCTTATTTGCTATGTCCGGATATTGACTGGGGTAGAATGAGGAAAACATGTAGATTCCTAGCCTCCCATATGCCACATAGCCTGATTGTAAGCAGATTGTAACTGTACAGTTCTGCCACAAAAAACTGTTGCTTTCAAACTTAAAAGAACAACAAACAAACAAACAAAAAGCAGACTCAGGTGAAGAGGACTTGTTTGACCTTTTACCCTCTACTCGAGGTTTGTCCCCAGCTTGGTCTTCCTGAACAGGTGAGTTTGGCCTCGAATGACAACAGACACGAAAGCCAGACATATTTAATAGAGATGTTATGATGATGTACAAAAAAAGTGAACATATTAAAACGTACAGCTACATCACTAGTCTAAAATTAAATTCTCAATGTATGCATATAAATGAATGGAATGAAAAAAAAAAAAAAAACAGCGACCATAACCTGAACTGGATATGGGATCGTTACTCACCATTGACACCCAGAACTTCCCTGGCGCTGAGTAAAAGCCGCACAGGACAGGAGAGGGTGTTGGTGGCATGAAGATCTCAGGCAGCGGCTCCTCCTCCTCCTCTTCCTCTTCCTCACTGACCCTCCTCCTCCTCCTCCGGTATTTCCTCTTCCCCAAAGGCTTCCCTCTCTTTTGCTAGCTTCCTCCTCCTTTCTTCCCTTTCCTTCTCCTTCAACATCTTTTCATTTTCTCTCCTTTGTGCTTCCATAAATCTCTTTTTCAAAAAAAAAAAAAAGATAATATATAGACATTTTTAAAATGCGTTATTTTGTGTGTGAGCACGACAGATTGTGGAAAGAAGACGGGTTCTAGAAACCTCACAATTCCTATATTTTCGTAAATTATCCTTTGGAATACATTTTATCATTAAAATTCAAATATTTGTGATGAGCGTCATTTCCGTTTAATCCCCTGATACCCATTTCATTGAAATCATTTGACCATTCTTTGCTGCAAGAGACGGGAAGTGTAGATTTTCCCTCAGAGCCTGCCACTGTCAACCTAGGAACCACGTGGTCTAAAATAGCCAATGGGGAAGCTTGTTTCTGGCTCCCATAACCCTGTGATGTAGGCACTAGATTATCACCGGCAGTCCATTGTAGAAGTCCCCAACACTGGTAGCCCCTTCTCTTATTCACCCCTGAGAACTACCTTCTCTGAGTTGTATGATCTCTTCACACCATCCTCTGTTCACGAAAGATCACAGTGGCTCAAACTGATGTGGCTTGGCCAGCTTCTAAAGAGACCTTCACTATGGTCCTGTCGCATCTCCTACGAACTGCATGCTGTGATTTCAAGCAGCCATTCTTCTTCGTGAAAACACCAAGAACTGTTGAAACAGTGGCCGCCCTAGGGCTATTCTCCCAGCATCACTACCTCTCTCTTCCTCTCATTCTCTAAGACATCTTCCCATCTTCTGAGTATAAATCTTTGTTTCCAGGTCGCCATTTTTTTATCCCCCTCATCCCTCCAGCAGCAACATCACTCCCTGAGGTTTCTTGTACCTGGATTGTAGTTACCTATCCACTACTGCCTTCAGCTTACCAGTGTATAAGCTCCTGCGGGCCAGGATCTGTTTTATTTTATTTTATTATTCTCCAAGAATCTTTTATAGGATATTGCATCTCCAAATGGAAGTAAGGAAAGGAAATAAGATTCAAGAAGATCTCATACCAAAATCTTAGACTTGACACTCGTGAAATGGAAGCATCTGAGTAATATGTCTGGGATTGCAAACGTGGTAACATTCTGATCATCTACGTCTTTAATGGTTGGGCATAGACATTCAAGAATATAGCCATTTTCACAGATGATCAATAAAGTGCTTTCAGGCTGGAAAAAAAGAAAGAAAGAAAGAAAGAAAGAAAGAGAAAGAAAGAAGAAGAAAGAAAGAAAGAAAGAAAGAAAGAGAAAAAAAGATGCATTATGCATATCATTTACATGTAGGCAATTTTTACAAGTTCAAAGCCAGCGAGAATATCGCAATCATTTTAAAAGGCAATACCCCACAGACCTAGTCACAAATGATTATTGTGTCGATAGCATTAGTTATCCTCATGTAATTATTCATTGTTAACCTGATGGCTAATGTTAGATTTTCATTTGTTTCCTTTAAAGATACTATGAATTATATCCATAGCCAAATACGTGGTTGTGAAATCTCTTGGCCCAAAGGGCAATATCTTCTAGCTAAAGACGCTGAGGAAAATTTGTGGTGTGAAGGTCTGCTCAGCTCGGTCACCTGTGACAACCCATCCTGTCTTCCTAAGTTTAAATTTCAATGTGATGCTTCAAGGACTTTCTCTTCTTCCCTCTTCTCTCCATAACTGTGCTTCAAGAAGTCTTAAGCTTCTCGACTTCCACTCAAATACAGCAGGTCCCAGACAGCTTTTGTCCAGTGCAGAACTCTCTTTTGCACGAAAACCACATCTGGGAAATCACCTTCTCTACTGTGTACTCAGCATTTTGCTACATGCTAGAGATGGAGCTGTAAGAAGAGCCACTATCCTCACTCTTGTTATGGACTTTGCCTCCGAAAGGAGAGCTTGTCAGTTATCAGTTCACACAGATAAATACAAATTGCAATTGTGAAAGTCCTGCCAAGAGACTGCAAGAATTGCCTGATTGTGCATAATTTCCAGAGAAAGTACTATCTAGCTTGAAGGCGGAGGACGAATACAATTTAAAGCGAGCTGGGGAGAGGGTAATGTGCTGTAAAGAGGAGACACCAGGACAAGTGTCCCGTAGCACATTGGAGCTTATAGGAAAACTGTGGGCTTAGAAAGCATTGCTTAGAGCCATAGAACAGGAGGAAAGAGAACAGGGCCGGGCACTGAGGGATTTAACACCCAGTGACGGGGGAGAGCCTTGGCCAGGTGCAAGAACGGCGGCCTCATTAAAGGGAGAAGATATTTTAAACAGGAAGGAAAGTTCAGTGGGGTCAAACAATGCTACAATATCAAGAAGATAAGATTCACATATTAGGTGGGTATCAGCGATGCCTTGAGAAGAGCTACACAGTAGAATAGGGAGCCAGAAGGCAGGCAGAAGCTGCGGAAGGATGGAGCAGTCAGCCCTGAGAGCTGTTGAGAGGGAAGACAGGAAGCCATAATGTACAATGCAAAGTGAGCCTGTTTACTTTCTGTAAGGGGGAGAGACTATCGTGGGAAATTACCCAGGGAGCAGCAGGAAAGGCTAACTTACATGCCCCAAGAAAGAGAGTCATGATGTAAACTATTGCAGATGAGAATGAGGGAGTCTAATCCAAAGTACCAGAGGCAGAATGGGCAATAAGTAGGAAGGACAGCTCCTCTGTTGTAAAAGAAAGAAGAGGGACACAGAGGTCATGAGGGGATGCGACGGGTCCTCACCTCTCCGGGAAAGGATGCTGAAGGCATGGCAGGGAGGCATAAAGCTTTGAGGTTTCAAGGTGGCCACCTTGTGTGAGAGAAGGCATTGATAAGAGCTGTCCCAAGGGATGTGTGGAACTCATTTAAATCACTGTATTTGTGGGACCTAATAATCTTCCTTGACATATGATTGTCTCCTGCAATCTTTGGCTGACACTAGTGACAAATTAGGCAAAGTAGTCGGGGCAACTCTGGAATGGATTTTTTGCCAAATAGCAATGAGGAAAATGTAGCCCAAAGAGAGGGAACCCCTGTAACTATGAGACACTTCAATTTAATCTTGAGGACAAATGCTAATGACTTACATGATTGACTGGAGACCACATCAGCTGGCAGATAGGACCAGGAGTGTTAAAAAAACCAATTGGCTTGTATTCCTTCTCCACATCAAAAAAGAAAACAGTCTTGTCCACACTCTAGAAAAAAAAGAGACACACTCACCATATATATATATATTACTATGGCAATAAGGTTATTCAACATTCTGTTAAATACCATAGAGTCTATCTAATTTATGTTTATAGACACAACAGTCATGCATTCTAGATTAATCTGAAATATAAATAAGGTTTCAAATGTTTGACTCATTTTCCCAAGTGCTTCAGTTCATGGTCAAGAAATGTGACTACCATATATGTGTTTATACACACGTTTATGTATATATAACTAATTTCTAAAATAATTCCACAATACATCTGTTCACTCTTACTTGCTATAGAATATAGAGTTATTTCCTTTATCTGAGGCAGGTTTTTGTTTTGGTTTGCATTTAGAGGATATCAAAGATCGAAGCAGAGCCGGCTACATGCTAGGCAAGAGCTCTCCCACTGAGCTATATAAACCTCATCTATGGCAGCCCTCCTTAAGAACACATGTATGTTATAAACTAATGGTTATAAGAAATTCATCCAGCATGATTTCCATCTGAAATTTTTTGTTCATTTAAAATAAGCATTAAAACTTAACTTATAAGACAGTTCTTAAATATCATACATAGACTGTGCTGAAAAACTAAGAAAACAAAATGTAGGTTAATTTTGGAAGACAGGGAACAATAGAGTAGCTGCAGTTAGGAAGGAAGGTAAGTGTGGAGTTTCAGTAGAAAATGAGAGGGAATCTCACACTTACCCCAGTGGCTAAGATCTCACCATCACGTTCATACGCTAAAGCCGTAACTTCCCCAGTATGGGGTTTGAAGACATATTTCAAACATAACTCAGCATCTAAGATTTTCTTCCGCCCCGCAAAAACTGTAAGTCCTTTTGGATCAAAAAGTTCAAGAACTCGGACGACACCATCTTGGAATCCTACTACAATCTGGGATGCAGAAATGCTTACCTGGGAAAACAACAAACACATGAGACCCGCGCGCTTAGTTAAGTAACTGAAGTACACACAAAAATCACTCCAGCTCTTGTTTCAATTCAGGTGACTTAGTGTCGGCTGCCCTTTTCATCCCTGGGTTCAATGTTATGGCAGTCCCCATCAATTCTAGGCCATTTACCTATTATGACCACAAGCAGGGTAATCTACAATAACTCAAGCTTCCAACGAGCAAACACGGATGGCACGCCTGCCTCCTGTGTAGAAGGCACCTGCCACCAGCAGTTTGGGGTGAACACAAATAGACTGAGTATCACCTACTAACATGTAGATAAGTATAAAATATGATTAACATGGGTCCATAGGAAAGAAACACACAGCAAAGAAAGCTAGCTATGCTTGAGGACTCCCCTAAGGCTGAGATCAGAAGGGTACTTGGTCAAGAACTAGGTACAAGAAGGTGAACAAGAACTGGATAGTATGGAGAAGAAATGCTACCACAAGAACTGGAGGTAGAGACTGGCGGATACCAGGATGCAGAATATCTTACACAGTACATTGAGGGTAGTCTTTATCCAAACAATGGGAAACCAGGCCAGAGGCCTACCTGAACCACGTCCTCTGTGATTTCATCCCTTTATTCTTATTGTTAATAAGAATTAATACTCCCATGGTGATTAATAGTCCCATGATGTTTAAAAAACATGGTTGCATAGACAGAAGATGACTCAAATTCAGTTGCGTGGTTAGTTCACAAGACAGAGCCTATGCCACAGGTAGCACAAAAACAGATTTTCACTAAGCAAAACATAATAGTAATATGAAATGATTTCTGCAATATTTTAGGTAAAATAAATGACTTGGAATATTTATATTTCTAAAATTCTGAGCCAGAAAATAACTACAAGACATCATAGATTCCGTATATTTCTCAGGGTCTCTGATTAAAACAACAAACTTACTGTTCGGGGTGCCCAGATGAGGGATGTGCCTCCTTGTTTGAATCTCATCTGAACCAAAGGGCTTTTACTAGCAAAGTCATAGACTCGGACAGAGCCTACAGAAAAGAAGAGAAAAGTGTTAAACAGATTATAAATGTGTTACTTCTTAAAAAAAAAAAATCTCAGCTCACTTTTATAGGAGAAAATTCAGTGACTCAGATCAATTGATAGCCTAACAGCCTTTTAAATCTGTATTTATTTTTTCTTTTTAGTTATTTTTAGATCAGCATGCAAGGTAACAAATTTCCTTGTGGCATGTTCATACATGCTAGGTTTTAGTTGAGTCTGCCCACACGCAAACACTGCCGGCCTGCCTCCATCTCCTACCTCTGTCCTCCCTGTATCTGTCCCCAGGATTCCTCTTTCTACTTCCACATGTTCTGGG
Source organism: Mastomys natalensis (assembly GCA_021653895.1). Taxonomy (NCBI): domain Eukaryota; kingdom Metazoa; phylum Chordata; class Mammalia; order Rodentia; family Muridae; genus Mastomys; species Mastomys natalensis. The sequence goes on from JAJTUV010000035.1 coordinate 1,150,501, forward strand.
CTCTCTCCTCCCTCAGAGCCTCCTTCTGCCTATCTCAAGGGCCCTTTGCCAGCTTGATGAGAGGCATGAGTTGTGACTGACTGACAGAACACGTTCCTTTGCGGTCTACAAGGTTAAAAATACTGGAAGTTGAGAGGAGAGCACGGTGATGCAGATAGAGAGGCATGCATGCTGCTAACAAAGTGAACAGTGCTTTCCTAAATAATTTACAATTAGGTCTTCATTCTAATCTCCAGCCATGTCTGCTGCAGGCCGTGCACTTCCTGCTTCAAAACCTGTCTTGCCTATTACATTCCACAGATTTCTCTTTTGGAAGAACATTCAAATACTTTTAATAGCACACGTTTTCAATTAGCATACAAACACGGCCAGACACATTCCTACTAAGAGTTCCAACTTAAGGCTAGAGAGATGGCTCAGACAGGGAAGTGCCTGCTATGCAGACATGAGGACTTGAGTGTGAATCCCCAGCATCCGGGAAAAAGCCAAGCCTGGTGAAGTATCCCTGAATCCCAGAGCTGGGAAGGCAGAGACAGGAAGATCCCTGGAGCTCTTGGCTATCTAGTCTATTTGGTGAACTCAAGTCTCGGTGAGAGACCCTGTCTCAAAAATTAGGTTGAGAAGCAATAGAGGAAGATTCCTGATGTTACACACACAGAGAACACTGTACATATACATGAACATGCATGCATTCACAACATAACATACATGTGCGTGCACACACACACATACCAGAATACATGTACACTTACATGAACATGCATACATGCAAGGCCCAACACACACACACCAGAACACATGTACATTTACATAAATACGAGGGCACGCACAACCCAACACACACAGACACAGATACCTGCATGCATGCATGTATGCACATGCACATGCAGTTTGGGCAGTGATTTACACTTACAGTCCAAGGCAGTTGTGGCCATGAGATACGTGAGGGGAGAAACAGCCAAGGCTGCAATGGGTCCAGAGTGGAAAGAGAAGAGGCATTCTGGGTCCTGGGTCTGAGAACAGACAAAGAGCACACCAGATCTCTAAAGACAGAGTAATATATCATTAAAGGCAACTTTAAAGATGCAGAAATAAAATCCTGTAACACAGTGCCATTTTACTCAAAGAGAGGAAAGTATGATAACTTCAGAGCTCTGGATTGGAGAATTAGGAAAACCAGATGGAGTCCTGGCTCTGAAGTTAGTGACTGATTTTACACGGATCTCATCAGATCCCCCAGGCCCAGCTCTTCCTGCCTGCTCAGTAGAGCAGCTGAAAGGATCACGTTAGGTGATATAAATGAAGACCCCATGTGTTTAGTATAATGACAGAGTTCTGTTTTTAACTTGATGGAAACAAAAGAAAGATGAACCAGCTTTTAAAGACTATCAAAGAATTTTTTCTATAGCAGTTAGGAGAAAATATGGAAAATGGGCACTTACAATATTTGAAAAGCTAAGATCAAGTTTCCATATGGCTCCATTGGCATCCTAAAAAAAATTTAACAGCTGATAATGTTTTATCATTTTTAATGTTCATCAAATTAAAATCATTTATTCTGTAATTTGGTTAAAATGAGGGCCAGCAACAACACCTAGTGTTTACATATATTGTAAGGTATAATTGGAATATATTAAGAATATCTTCTATATATTTAAGACTAAAAATGAATAATAAGCCAAGCAATCCCATAAGGCTGTAACATGGGGCATTCTGGTCCAAACAATCAACTGTATTTCTATTTTCATTTTATGTCTTGGTACAGTTAGAAAGCCCAGACAGAAGACTGCAGCATACCTGAGCCAGCCAAAAGTTATTTCCAACTTCATGCATTTTGATCATTGAGAAGAGGTTGACACTCTTGTCTACGTGAAGTTCATTAATAGGTTCTATCTCCAACAACCCAGTATCATCTATAACATCAGCGGTGTCGATTGTCTCAAAGTCCCATATCTTACAAAATCAACAAGAAAATTATTTTATAACACAACGACCATGACCCTACTAGACACCAGAAGCTACCAAGTACAAGGCCCCGGTATGAGTTACTTCTTTTGGAGTTGTTGCTCAGTTGAGGTCCCATAGACCCTCCAGCATGACAGGTTATTGCCACTGCTCTTGACTGAACTTCAGAATTTGACAGCGAGACCCTGTTGCTGATGGTACCGCATGTTTGTGTCACAGAACATGACAAAATCACGTTGGTGCAGACCTGGAAGCGTCTTCCCTATTAGTTAGCTTTTATAGTGCTGGGAAGTACTACCCATGCTACTGGAGGAGAAAAGTGATCATCAATCATATCTCACGGCTGTAGAACACCCCTGGGACGCTTATAGGAAAACGACTTGGCTTGGGGTGGGAAAGGGGTGTGCCTCAAAAAGCTGGTGTGTAGGTAGAAGTGGTACAAATGTCATGGGTAACCAATCAGTTTCAGATTAGACTTAAGTTCCACTCAACAAGTGAAACCCATACATGACACCATTACCTGGCTAAGAATCTATGGCTGGACAGGTTATAGGCTTTAAGATAGAACCTACTATCATACAGTAAATGAACACAGTATTAGACTCCCGATGACTTATTCTTATACTCATAGACCAGCGCATCTCTCAACCCTCATTTGGAAAGCTTCTATTTATTTCTTGTGACCTACAGCTGGTCAAGGTACAGAGTGTAAAAGGCTATACAGTGCTCAGCCCTAAATAGAACATATTATACCCGTATCCCCCCAAAAGTTTCAGGAACCACTGCAGAAGATGAGGGAGAAGGAGAGTAAGAGCTTAGGATGGTGGAGGACTATGAGGAAATATCTTCAGGACAGAGGGGCAACCGCATGTATGAACTCACAAGCAGTTATGACAACAGGTACAAAACCCACGCAAGCCCAGGCCAGACTAAATCCCAATATGGAGATGGGAGTTGAGTACATAATTCAACCCCAAGTCATGGAGCTATTGGCAGTTGTAAGCTTCTGGGAGACAGACAATTTTCACTGAGATTATAGCCTATGGCAAGTTGGTCATTCTCCTGTGACTGCCCATACGTTCAAGAATATGGACGTGCCTAGTCTTACGGCAACTTGATATGCCATCTTTGGCTGTATCCATGAGAGGCCTTTTTTTCAGAAGAGATACAGAGGAGGAGTAGATGGGGAGAGGAGGGGTTGGGAGGAGAGGAGAGAGGGGAAACTGCAGTTGGGATATTAAAAAAAAGAAAGAAAATAAATGTGTATATATACATATGTATACATATACACATATACACATACACGCACATACACATACATATACATATGAAGAATATTCAGAAAGCACAAAGTGGTCTTGGGGAACTTAATAGCTAGAGGCCCCGGACTATGCAACCACGAAGATTACAAGACAAATCAGAAGACTGTAGGTTTGCTAGTGTTTACAGAAGGTACCATACAGGGTAAATGGGAAACAGGGAAAAACAGCAACTCAGGAGATTTAGTTTCTAAAGCAGTGTTCCAGCTTCCCCCAGGCTTTAGGCAAGACAGTGTGCACAGTGAAATCACTGAGCTCTCCAGCACAAGGACTGGGGAAAGGGTGGTACATAGCAAGTCCCACCACACACCTCGGAGAGATACTAATTCCACTCGGCATTTCCACCACCAACCTGGTGGTCATTCACACCTTTAATCCCACATCTCAGGAGGCCGAGGCAGGTAGGTCTCTTGTGAGTTCGAGGCCAGCCTGGTTTACATAGTGGGTTCCAGGCTAGTAAAGGCCACATAGTGAGACGTTCTTAAAAAAAAAAAAAAAAAAAAAGAAAAAAAAAAGTTCAGAATTTTCAATCTTTAGAAAATGCCCACCCACAGGCACCGTAAAAGGATGTGTGCCCACTGGTGTTACTATGGGCTTTCATTTTCTGAAGCCCCTATGCCAATACCTGAAGCACAAGAACAAAAGCTCCTTCAGAACATTTCAATTAATTTTGACAAGGATGTAAATATTTAACACATGAGAAGCATTATTTAAAATAAATTGATCTTGAAAATAAGTAGCCACAGACCCCCTTTCGAAAGCACCTTATAAGACAAAACCACCTAGGTGATCTCAAGTCTTAGATAGAGTACGGTGCCCTTACCCTAACACTGCCATCTGACCCGGCAGTGATAACTTCCCCTCATCCAGCATTATCTGGTTAATGGAACCGGTGTGACAAGACTTCGAGCCAGTCCGACAGAGTTCCACCTTGATGAGGCTGCCTTCCCAAAGCAGCAGGTTGCCCCACTCTGACCCTGAGAGAACCTGGAAGGTGGGAAGAAAGAAAGCATACAGATTAAATACCTCAGACATGTGAAAGTTAACTTCTAGATTCTTTTTCTTGACTGTGAAAATCATAGCTTGGTAGGGTATAGAAGGAAAGAAAATGAAAAAACAAAAAACCCACCACCACAGATACAACCTCCGATTACACTTTTAGCACTATGCTGCCTAACACCCCACAACTAGGCTGTGTGTTAGTGGTGATTTCTTTATGAATGCTCGTCGTAAATTTCTTTATACATCTTTTAAGGGCGGGACTCGGGGGTGGAATGACAGGATTGAAACTGGGCATTTAAAGTCTTCCAAAGATAAGATTCCATTTCTAAGTGTAGAGCCGTCTGCTACATTGTTAAGACCACTACTGAGTTGAGCAGCTTACAACTCAAGTTTCTTTTTTTTTTGTTTTTTTGTTTTTTTTTTTTTTTTTTTTTCGAGACAGGGTTTCTCTGTGTAGCCCGGGCTGTCCTGGAACTCACTCTGTAGACCAGGCTGGCCTCGAACTCAGAAATCCGCCTGCCTCTGCCTCCCAAGTGCTGGGATTAAAGGCGTGCGCCACCACCGCCCGGCACAACTCAAGTTTCAAACAAGGTAAGTATTTGGGACTGCCCCCAAATTAATGTCTAGTTCAACAGCTCAAAGTGCACACCATTAAACACTGGCTCTTAGAGTCCTTAATGAGCGCTATAATAAGTAATATTTGTGGTGTATGCCTGAATGATTATTAACGTTGGTGTTTAACACCCAAACGCGCTAACCACATGTGCTAGGTACTCTTCTCAGCAGCGCCATATGCAGTTGTGCCAGCGGGGGCTCTGTTTTCTAACTCCAGCTTTGTTCTCACTCAGAGAAAACTGAAGCACCAACAATTAAATAACTTACCCCCAAATTCTCCAGAGGAGCCAAGATTCTTGTTTAAGTGCTCTTACTCAAAAGTCCCTGATCTGACCACACTGTCTCAGAAGCAAGAGGCCAAAGAAACTGGAAAGTATACTTCTTTTCTCTGGGATCCACGGGCATCTTTGACTGAGAAAGTTTTATTTCCACTGGCCCTCAGCGTGGACTGATCCACAGAGGGGAACGCTTTCCTTCTCATCGTCAGAGACTGACGATTTTAGCTCAGTCTTAACCTTGCATGCCTAGATGACCTGCTACTGGGCCTCAGCTCACTTTAGTAGAGTCTTCAACTTGATTGTTATATATATATAAGTGTTTTCACTGATAAATACTAATTGTGCACATTTATGAGGTGCAGTGTTATAACTTGATATATGTGTACGATGTATGATGGATAAATCAGGTTATTAGCATTTCCTTCTCCTTAGACATCCATCATGTTTGTGTTGGGAAGCTTTGGACACTGTCTCCAGTTCCTCATTACAAAGTCAAGACATGGTGGTGAACCAGACACCCACTGTGCTAGAAAACATTATAGAACATAGTCCTTTTGTGTAACTGTTCTTACACAGAACATCCACTGTCCAGTCCGTCTGTCCCCCTTCACTTTGCTAGCCTCCAGACACCACAGAGGCTTGTCCATCTGTTCATATGAAATTAACTGCTCAATGATTAAAGCCACCAATGCTTATAAAACTTATAAGGCCTTCCTTTCTGAAATGTCAGTTACACTCAGCTTTCTTTGCCATTGTCCTCAGAGCAGGTCGCTGTCCCCACATCCGCTCTTTTATTCAGATGATTGTAATAACTACTTACCTTACCAGTTCATCAGTTTGATTCCAGATTTCCCTCCGCCACTCTTCCTGAAATTTTATGACCAAATGGATCTACTGGTTTTTTTTCCATTTATGACATTATTCTTGCAGCACACAATAATTCTACCTGGCTGTTAGACTCCTCATACACACCAGGAGCCAAAATCAACTCAAAGTGTCCCTCTTTCCCAACATATCTTAATCTGATTCACCCTCTAAATACCTGATATTCATTCATTCCTAACTGAAAAAACCTTTCCTTTCTGTGGTTTTATCATTTAAAATCACCAATTCCCCCTACATATACACGAACTCTTCTGAGCTTTCAGAGACATAGTTCATACCATGCTTTAAAAGAAGGTTATGATAATGTTTACCTTAACATATTCTTCAGAATTTGAAGAATTTGAAGACTTGTCTAAGGACATTGTATAGATTTTTAAAATACAACCAATACCTGAGGCTTTTTGTTGGGGGGATGGAGGGAAGTGGTATACGTATATGTAGGTGCCTGTGTGCAGTCAGAGGTTAATGTCAGCATCTTCCTTCAAAGTCTTATTATTACTGTTGTGATTTTGTCAAGACTCCCTCACTGGACCTGAAGCTCATTAATTCTGCTAGACAGGCTAGTCCAGACATTTTTTTATTTCCTCCTATACACCATACTTTTAATTGAAACTATGCCATCATTTTAATGAACAGATAATTTGGTTTATTAAAGTGATATTTGTGTGCTTAAATTTTCTTTTAAGAGACATGATCACAAGTAACACAGTATAACTTATTCTATATAATAGGAGACCCAGTAAGACAGTAAAGGGGAGAGGATCCTGGTTAATTGTCATTTTAAGAAAAAAAAAAGCCTGTAAAATCTGTAAGAGCAAGAGAAAAATGAACTAGTAATGTCAGAAAATCAACTGACAAATTATTCTAGTGTTGTAGATACAGTTATGAAATGACCTCGTGATGACCTGACACCAAATCAAGACACAAGCTTGATTAAAGCCCTGACTATATGAGACCCTTGGAACATCATGACACAAAAGGGAAAGACAATATAAATCATTATAATTCCATGACATCGTTAAAGGTAACCTGCATGCCACTGTGTTAATAGAGGAGAATATTTTCATATCTCATGTACATATAATATGTAGCAAAACCAGGAAATGGTTTATACATGTGGATTATGAAAACTTTAGGGAAATGTTTTCATTTCAATTGATAGTCTGTACAAGGAAAATGAGGTGTTCGTGACACTCAGAATTACAGTAGCTGTTCTCCTTGACAGTCCTTGACCATGAGGTTGATTTCAGGTAGGCATGCTTTCATCTGTGCACAGTCCAATGACTGAGGAGCCGCAAGCATGCTCACCTTCCCATCTGGAAGCTCTGCATAGCCCTCTATGTCACTAGTAGAAGTTTTGCCAAATCTCCCAGTGATCCTTGCAGCTTGAGACCAGTGAATGTATAAGCCATCTCCCAGAACCTGAAAACAAGAGAGAAAGAGGTCAGATACATCAATCAGTGTGGTTTCTTTATATGTCCATCTGCCCCATGTGTATTTCATAAGCACATGTTAGGAACTTCATTGATTCATCTGACTAACACATACTGTCTACTACTCCCTGTCAGACAACATAGATTCAACACTGGAAGGAAAAGTTCCCTGTCTTTGTGAGTCTTGAATTTTGAGTTATGCTGTCTGCTGCAGCAGTTACCAGCCATAAGCGAAAATTTCAATTGGATTGAAAGTAATTGATTGCGGGGGGGGGGGGGGAGGGGGTCGCATGCCTTTAATCCCAGCACTTGGGAGGCAGAGGCAGGTGATTTCTGAGTTCGAGGCCAGCCTGGCCTTACAGAGTGAGTTCCAGGACAGCCAGGGCTACACAGAGAAACCCTGTCTCGAAAAAGCCAAAAAAAAAAAAAAAAAAAAAAGAAAGAAAGTAATTGATGTTAAATAAAAGTAACAAATAAGAAAGATAACAGAGGGTCTACATAATTCCATTCTGGAAGCAGATCAAGGTGGACATGGAACCTGGAGCCACAGACTTGAGATCAGGAGGAGACAACGCATCAGGAATGGCTGTGAGAAATCTTGTGCCACTGTTAAGACTGGGGTACCATTACACGTAAGAAACAAGAAACTTCACAGTGGTCCAAAAGTTCACCATGACTTTGTAAACGCCTAAAATGAGCTACTGAGATGCTATGAAAACTGCTTCAAGTGGAGCCTATGAGAAGGCTGCGTTCAACTTAAAAGCCCTTCTTTTATCTATACTGTTTTTGGAGATCATTCCCCTATATCAAAATTTAAAAGGCACACTAAGAGAAAGGGGGAGGGAGGGCAAATTGGGTGGGGGGAGAAAAGGTGAACTACAGGTTAAACTTGAAAAAAACACATGCAGAGCTGGAGAGGTGGCTCAGCAGTTAACAGCATTCCCACTCTCTGCTTTCTAGAAGACCTGGGTTTGGTTCCTAGCACACGGGCACACACACACATACACATACACACACACACACACACACACACACACACCCACGCACGCACCTTACAGCCATCAGTAACCCCAGTTCCAGGGAATTCAAAGTCCTCTCTGGCATCCACACGCACAACGTGCATGTATTACGCATGTATGCATACAGACAAAACATTCATAAATATAAAATAAAGTATTTTTTTAAAACTATCTGAAATCTTCCTAATTTTGAAAAAAATTCTAATTTTAACGATAGCAAAAACTACCTCCACATCTTTGGTCCTTTTAGAAATGTCCCTTAAAATATCTTAGTTTCTTTGTTGGGTACCAGACTTACTTGATGTGGCCAGATCCTGATGTAGTTAACTGCTCATCATTATCAGGATTGAAAGTGACCTTAAAGACATCCTGAGAAAATGCTTTTGTCCTCAGTATGGGCTGCTCTCCTTTCCAGTCCCAGATGGTTATCGTGTAATCAGGATGACAGCCAACAGAGGCCAGCAAGTCCCCCTCATTGTTAAAGTCTACATAAGCATAGGCCTTCTCTGTCCCATCTGTAAGGATGAATAAACAAGATAGAAGCTCAGCCCAGAGGGGAAGAACCTGTCACCTCAGCACAGGAAGGCTGTGAATGGAAAACAAGATCAAGCCCAGCCAGTGCTGTAAATCTTATGTCCCAAAACAAAAACAGAGAAGGAAGATGGTGGAGGAGGAGGAAGAGGAGGAGGAAAAGAAGGAGGAAGAGGACAGTGATCTGTGTTAATGTAAAAATGCCAAGAATCTAAGAGAGGGCTGGGGAAACGGCCCAACAGATAGCACCCCCAGTGTACAAGCACCCAGGGTCAGATGTTATTCTAATGCTATAGAGGCACAGAGACAGGTGGATCCCAAGGGCTTCCTCCTGGCCAACCAGCGTAGCTGAAATGGCAAGTTCCAACTGCAGTGAAAGGCTCTACATCATATAACAAGGTGGAGAGCAATAGAGGAAATGCTTGACATCAAACTCTGGCCTCCACAAACAATGTCCAGGCAAATGCCCCTCACACCTATTGCATGGGTGGGAATGTGCATGCATAGCATACGTACGGAAATCTCCCAAAAGAGTAATCCCAAAATCTTTCATCACTCTTGGTTTTAGAATGGATTATACGTTTAGAAAGGGAGGATGAAGAAATCATAATCATGTCCCCCCCCAAAAAAAAAAAACCCAAAAAAACAAAACAAAAAACCCATGCTGCATATATTCCATATTGTGGAAGAAAGGGAGCCACCCACAGAGAGCAGATAAAACTCGTTCTGCAAATTTAAATTTGTCACTGAAAACCTCCCAGAGTTAAAAATTGACTCCCCAAATCAGCTACCCAGACTGCAGAACTGGAAGACAATGGAGATGGTTGATGCAACAGACTAATCAGTTGTCTTTAAGGATTGTATCCTTGAGAGGCAGGTTTTATCCAATCAGCTGTAAGGTCTTAGAAGTCAAACTGATTCTAAGAAAGAAGTATGATTCCCTGAAGAAGTAACATTGCTAGGAGAATACCTATGAGCCCCTTCTCTGGAGTCTCCAGCCTGAGGGGCTGATGCACAACTTTTAGACTACTAGCCTAGGCAAGCGTAAGCCAATTTCATGAAATAAATTTCCTTTCTATCCCTTACTTTTGTTTCTCTGCTGAATCTTGGTTAATTCTGTAATCTCAGTCACCTTCAGGACTCAGGACGTCGCTTTGAACACGGACTACTCTAAAGATCCCACTGGACTCACCTCGCAAGATTCTGTAGGGCTTCAGAGATGGATATTCATAGATGATAATCTTTGGGAAACTTCCTTTTTCAGCAACTGCGAAGTAAGTTTTATTTGGATGGACCTAGAAAAATAGAATCTCACTAAAATATTTAAAGAAAATTTTCACTTCGATATTCTTATCCATGCAGTACTTGATGATTGTTACTGTGTAATTGGTTAATTAGACTGCACTTCAATCTAAAATTCAAAAAAACTGTGCACATGATAACCACTTGACATGGATATGATTTGAACTAAAAACTAAAAGAAATGTTTAAAAATTAAGGCTTAGCTGTATTAAGAAAATCATTTTGATGCTATGAGTATTCAATTCACCGTGAGAATGAAGGCTTTAGCCTTTAGTGTGTGTCAGAAAGGTTCATCCAAACACAGATCTCAAGCCCCAATCCCAGTGTTTCTGAATTCACATTTACATTTTTAACAAACGTTATGCTTCTGCTGGCCTAGATGGTTGTGGAAGAACAGCTAAGTAAGACAAGATGCCAACTCCTGTGTAAGTCACTCTAAATGGTAGAAACATTCACAAAACGTGTTTCCGTTCACTTTCTCCCCGAAAGACTGGGTTGCTTATGACAGACAAATTTATTTGCCTAGCTGTTCTGAAGAGTTGGAGATCGAAAACTGTGGAACAACATCTACCAAGGGGTTTTGTGGGCACCATCCCATGATAGAAGCTGACAGGCTAACTTCCTGCTGATGTTGCCTTTTATCCCGTACTGACACATCCTTATGAAAATATCTCTTTCTAAGAGACTGAAATTTTTGCTGGACCTCGCAGCCTAGTTAATTACATAGCTTAAGATCATTTAAGACTGAATATTTTCCTGTGTAGTTGGTGCATTTGTTTAACCTTCAGGATAACAACTCAACAACTAACCTTACTACCTCGGATTTCCTATATTATCAGCTTTTATAACTACACTGATGCACAGCTGTAATCTTGATTTATGTACAGAGATAGATGTTGGATGATGGGTGATGGATGGGATGGATGGGTGGATGGATAGATAGATAGATAGATAGATAGATAGATAGATAGATAGATAGACAGTATTTCCTCTCTGTTCAAGCAGCTAAGGCAGGAGGACCCAGGTTTAAGGCCAACCTGGGCTCTGTGCTGACTTTAAGGCTAGCTTGAGCTACATGAAAAAGAAATAAAGAACCCTTTAAAGAAAGAGAAAGAAAAACAGAAAAGGCCTTAGAACAAAGATGGCTGTGCATCTCATATGACCCTGCATGCCACTGGTCCCTAACTGCCACTGTGGCATCCACAGAAAAACAGAAATAGAGATTCCCTGCCCGCAGGTCACTAAATGTTGGCATACCCCAATGGCACCAATCCCTTGACCACTGCTACTCTGCAGGTATATTTGTGCCTTGGTTTTAAAATCCAGCAGGACCATTTGGTTCCCAGCAATGTACAGCACAGTGTTGCTGTCCAGAAGTTGTAGGTTGGCTCGCTTTCTGCAGTCGTAACCATAAGAATGGCTGGGGCAAGGCTGCTAAGGAAAACAATGGGACAGAACAGCCAATAGGGATAGGATGCATGACTAAAACAACCGAGCCTATTTTTAAAACTGACTACTCTGTTTAACTAACAACCTGAAATCAATAAAGCCGAACTTTACCCTGGAACTCAGAATTTTTCTATGATAACAAACACAGTTTTATTTTTAAAGTAGGTGAAAATCCTCATACAGAGACTTGAGTTTTTCTACTTGAATTTTTGGGAAGAAATTCCGAGATTTAGGGATAAGCAGATAGATAGTGTTAGCCTTTCTAAATGGGTACCATTATCCTCTGTATCCTGAAAACAGAACTATATACCACATGGGGGAAAAGTCCATGTCTTCACCTTCATATTTGTTGGTCAAGTTTGTTGAAATCATAGTACATTTATTACTGTTTATATGGAGTGTGTATATGTGTGTGCATGAGCACGTGCGTGGGTGGCATGTGCGTGTGTGTTGTGGTGTGTGTGTGTGGTGTGTGATTTCTCTTCCTCCATCTTGGACCTCAGAGATTCATGTCAGGTCATCAGGCTTCTGTGGCGAGTGTCTTTAACTCAGTGACCCACCCTCTAAAAATATTTCTAAGCCTCTTCCTTGACATGAAAGACATTTAAAATTCTGGGAAGACAAGACAGCTAGCTGGTTCACTGGGTAAAGGCACTTGCTGCCAAGACTGATAACTTGGGTTTCATCCCTAGAACTAAGTTACTGGGAGAAAAAAGGACAGACTCCTGAAAGCTGTCCTCTGACAGGCCCTGACACTTGGGAACACACACATATACATGTGCATACACAATAAATGTAAAAAGCAAATTTAAAGAAAACCTGACATTTGTGGAAATTAATACAAAATTTTATAACATGCCTATCGTATTAAGTTCTAATTAAAACTTAATTAATATAAACAGATTATTTAAATCAACTAATACATGACACATAAAAATATACAAATTTTTCCAAGGCTTTTTTTCCTTACATTTCTGTATAAACAAATATATGTATTTATGTTTATAGGTATGCATGATGTATGTATGTATGTATGTAGAAGTTTCAAGATCTAGGTTACATAAGATCTTACTGGTACAGTTCAACTCAAATTAAGAAAACACAAGGCATAAAATAACAATCTAAATGAGAGCAACCTATGGAAACTTTAAGCATCTCAGTGCTGCTTCAGCGGACAGATTCTTTACAAGAACATGTTGAACATCAAAGTTTAAGGATGAATCTATTCATCCTTGGGTGGGGGGAGAACTATGATTTTGGAGGATCTACTTATTTGTAAGAAAATTTCAGAGGCAGGGGATTTCTGAGTTCGAGGCCAGCCTGGTCTACAGAGTGAGTTCCAGGACAGCCAGGGCTACACAGAGAAACCCTGTCTCGAAAAACCAAAAAAAAAAACAAAAAAAGAAAAAAAAAAAAAAAAGAAAGAAAATTTCTTGTGTCCTGAAAGACAGAAAAGAAAAATTAAGAGGAGGAAATTCCAGATGAGAAAGTAATTTGGGGCAAGCTAGCTTAGTCACACCTAGGTTTTAAACGGAGTTCAAAGCTGAATTAAGAAAGAATGCACCCTTATCCTCAAACTACACCTTTCCAAAGGGGCCAGGTGCGGTGTGGGCTGACAACAGCCACTATTCACAGACAGCTTCACAGACAGCAAGCCGAGCCTGTCACGGAGACTGTCCTCTAATTACCCTCTCACAGACCCAACATGCTGACAGCAAACATAAGCACTCTCTTAGGTCAGCCCTACTTTTGCCTGTCTTCACAAACCAATAAAAACTTGCTGTGGTGTGAACTCTCTTCTCAGAGTCACCTCAGGTAACTCCTCAGGTGCATGATGGGAAAGTATCAGCCTTGACAATGGCACCATCAGTGCCTGGAAAAGGAAAGCAATGAGTCACTAGACAGGCATTGACAAAGGGAGGCCAGCCTGAGACACGAAGAAAATGTCAGTAAGAAGCTTTCCAGACTCTTGCGAAGACTATATCTCAATGAACTATAGCCTGGTCCACCTGTGAAAAGGGGATCCCCAAAGAATCATTTTCTTCCTACGGTGGCATCGAACAAAAGCTTAGTTTAAATTAGGATCGGCGGCCCCACCGCATTTCTTACAATTTTCCTAAGACATTTCTTACAATTTCCTAAGACAAAGGTTGGTAAACTTTTTCTTTGTAAGGCAAGAGGTAAATACCTTAGGTCAGCAGTTCTCAACCACTCGAGTTGAGACCCTGCGTGGGGCAGGGGAGTCACATAACAGATATTTACATGATTCATAGCAGCGGCAAAATAACAGTTATGAAGTAACAACAAAATAACTCTGTGGTTGGGAGTCACCACAACATGAGGAACTGTATTAAAGGGTTAAAGCATTAGGAAGGTTCAGAATCGCTGCCTTAGGCTTTCTAGACAAAAAAAAAAAAAGGTCTCAATCGCAACTACTGAAGCAGCCATAGTCAGAATGTAATGAGCGGTGTCTGTGCTGCAATAAAACTTTATTTTCACAAACAGGCTAGCGGCCACATTTGCTTCAGGGGCTGTAGTTTGCCAACCCCTGACCTAGGAAATGAAACCATCCCATATTATAAATGTATAGCTGGAGTGGATACTTGAGGGTGAGAAAATAAAGCGGGATGTTGGCTTCTGAAGACACATGTGGTGTGTTAATTAGCTCCAGGTAATCGTAATAGAAGGTGTCCGAGAGCGTCTTCTTCACGTCTTCTTCTGGCTCTTCCTTAACTTCAACAGGAAGCTCCTGGGAAACTAAAACATGAAAACACTTGATCTAAGAAGTGTACGCTTTGAACCCTAAAATCATATTTCACAAAGAGAGGAAGACCGTGCAGTGCCAGTGTAAGAACAACCACTGCCCTAACCCCGTGTTCCATGCTGCTAAACTCAGGAGGAAGAGCTTAGGATGTGCTGGTCGGAGGAGTGTGCTGGCCATGCTTCCATCAGGGGACTTGGAGAAATCCTAACTAAACTGAGGCATGGCCGACCCCTGGATCAGTTTATCCCCAGATCAAATACAAGACTTCTCGATATGGTCCTCAGAAACAGAATGTAGAACCCCTGAGGGCAGCTACTTTCTGTACACAACCAGGGTCCACATCTTGCAGATTTTCCATTTCCTCGATCTATAAATAACAATTTAACTTGTCCGAGCAAGTCGCCTTTAAAACAGTGACAATTACTGAGGAAGAGTTAATCACGCTCACCTACAGGAGCCTGAAAGTCCTCTTGAGAGGAATGTGAGCTTTCATCCATATCTTCCAAATCCATGTCATCTTCCAAATATGACTCTTCCTCATCAGTATAGAGGTCATCTGTGATATCTTCTGAAATTTCATGGATAGATATTAAAGAGCATTTTTTTTTTTTAGTTTAAAATATCACAAGAGTTTAGTTAATTTTTTTTTTCATTCCGGAACAACTGAAACTTCTTTCTTGTTTATGCTTTAAATGTAAATGCTTTATATTCAAACTTTCCTAGAACATGCTTTTTTTGATCAGTCTTAAAGTTTTACAAAAATGAAAAGGCCTTCTCTGTGAGTTCATCTCTGTTTTCATTTCATTTCTAGTCTATTTCTCTTATAACATATTAACAAGAAAGGATAAACAAGACGCCAGCATGAATGTTAGTGTACTGCAATCACAATGCCAACTAATATTTGATAGGTTATGCTGAAGATCCGCAATGCTATTTAAGAGTAACACTCTCTGAGTATGATTTCTCTCAAAGTAAAATCAATGGAGTAAGTTAAAATATTGGCTTCAGAGAAAACTAATGGGGAATCGAGAAAAGAGAAGACTTGAGGAATAAGGCAATATTCAGTTCAAGTCCAACCATGGACATGCTTAAAATCCAGTGTCAATCACATGAGAGACTGGACTGGGGCCCTTTCAGAAGAACAAGGAGAAACAGCAAGTACACCCAGAAGTGCCGAGTAAGTCTGAGATGCAGCTGAAAGGCTTGAGGCAGAGCCCAAGAGTATTGTAAATGAGAGCATAAGACTGGGCCAAGTCAATTAGCAGGGTCACAGACACAATTCCATAGGATGCGTGCATTTGGATGGAAAGAAGGTACATGAACAGGCCAAAGACTCAGCTCTGCTTAGGGAGGCTCTGGAGAACCACTCTCTAGGCATACCTGGGCTCTTTCTTGTGGTCTAGAAGGAGCTGATGGTTTGGCACTTGAGAACACTGGCTGTTCTTCTGGAGGACCGGGTTTTTATTCCCAGTACCCACATAGTAACTAACAACTTTCCGTAACTCCAGTTCCACAGGCACTGTACATATTGTACAGTGGTGCAGACATACGTGTAGGAAAATACACATATACAATAAAAATAAGTAAGTAGGTAAATAAGTGAGACTCGAAAATGTAAAATTTTTTTTTCCCTACAAGATCAAGCACCTCCAAGTGGTGGACTCAGGATTAAAGCCAAACTCTACCTTTTTCCATTCTATTATATCCAATAGTCCACCAAAGACAGAGATCTTGCAGGGGAAATGAAGAGCAAGATATGCATGCAGGTTGCTATCAGCACAGACAGCTGACATTTCTTTTGTTGTTTTGACAAACGGTCTAATGTAGCCCAGTGGGTATAAAGACGACAACTAGCTAAGGCTGAGAATGAGCCTGGAATCCTGGCCCTCCAGCTCCCACCTCTGGACTGGCTGGGATTACACTTCCTCTTTAAACAGTGCCAGGGATTGAACCCAAGACCTCTGGTACTCTAGGCCAGCTCTCTATCCACTGAGCTAAATCCAGAGAGATGCACTCAGAGCTGGAGGTAAAAATGTAAGGCATAGATGCTACTTTTAGGGAACAGTTTGTAAGAGAGTATGTAAACAGGCAAACCATTTCTGTCTATAAATCCAGGTGGTACTCTTTTAAAACGATCTTACCCAAACCTGATAACAAAGATGCGTGCATGCTATTACCCCCTATTTACCATTCAAAGTGGACCTAGGAGTCTGCTTTCCATCACTCCTTGATGCTGATTTTCTCCCATCAGTGTCTTGGTCATCTGGCTCCTTCATATCTTCTATAACTACAAAATGAGAGAGAAAGCATAAGGCCGGAACACAGAAATTAACGGATCCCTCTCCATCATGAATTCCACAAGCACCAAAGGTCATATGTGCTGACACTCTTGTGCCTGCACTGTATCCACGACGATGTACAGTGGGAGGCTGTGAGTGACATCATGTACTTCCGTGAAAGTGGGGACTAGGATCACAAGTTTCCTTCTCCGGGCACAACTGCCATTCTGGTGCACTCTGATTTTCCCAAGATCCATACTAAAACACGACATCCAAGCCCATCTTTCTTCCAAACGCATCCCCACTAAAACGAAACGTCTGCCACCCTTCTTTTGGTCAGTCCAGGGTCTTTTCCTCATCCCATTGTCAATTCCCATGGAGTTACTGATAAGCGTCGTTGTTGAAGATTAGTTCTGAAGCTTTGATTCGATCCGGAATCTGAGTGTACAAATGCTAACGGTCCTTGTCCCCAGTTGGTTTTTGATCAATCAATAAAGATGCCAATGGCCGATGGTTGGGCATGGGGCGGGACCTTTAGAATTGTACATCTAGGATGCAGAGAGGAAGAGACATAGGTTCACCAGGATGTAAGGATAGACAGATGGTCAGGGGAGCTGTAGGAGAAAGAGCCAACCAGCCTGTGTGTGGTGTGTGTGTGTGTCTGTGTGTTGTGTGTGTGTGTGTGTGTGTGTGTGTGTGTGTGTGTGTGTTTCATTCTCGGATCCAAAGAGCTGCTGGGCGGGTGAGTGGAAGCTCGCAACCCGTCAGGAGCATAAGGGGAGCACAAGCGGAGTAGCCAAAACTCACACTGCATTTCATTTCAAATATATTTTTTGAGCACAGCTTCTATGTCTCAAGTCTTACAGAGGCACTATATTACCAGGGTGCAGGGGATAAAAAAAGCAAGGGGGACAGCCTTGAACTTCCGGGAGCTTATTGTTTAGGAATACGGGCATTCAACAAATAATGGAAATGTGAGTACTACAGGAAATGAAAATGGGAGAGCGGGGTACTGTGGACGTGTGTAACAAGAAAGTTAAACTAAGTTTGAGGCTTAGGGAAGTGGTGTTTGAGGCAGAAATGATGACTTGGTACAGGCTGGAGAAAAACCATGTTAGGCAGAGAATACCTCTGAATGGTTGAATTTAGCCTACTGATTAGCACAGGAGCCATGCACTGGTTTACACGTGGGTAGGACAAAATACCCAGCAAATGCAAGTTAAGGAATGATGGCTTTATTCTGGCTCACTGTGGAGAGCTTTTGGGGGCCGCTTGGCAGGAATCTGACATTGACCAAGGACAAGGAAATGGGCTTCAGACAGGAATTTGACGTTGGGCCACGATGAGGACGTAAGTTCAGGCTGGAATCTAATCTTAGGATAAAACAGGGAAGTAATTTCAGTCAGGAATCTAAATCTTAGGCTAGAACAAAGAAGTAGGCTTCAGGCATGAATAGGACTGTGGGCTAAGACAGGGAAGTAGGCTCAGATATTTGGGTCCTGACAAGCCCTTAGAAACATTGATCCCAGGAATGATCACAGGACTTTGTTTATTGCCTTGCTGTTCTTTGACTATTTGTGTTTGTTGTCTTGCTTGTTCCCTGACTATTTGCATCTATTGTATTGCTAGTTCCTCAACCTAGAACTGACTTTAATACTTGCAATAATTAAAATGGCATAAAAGCAGATTGGGAAACAATAAACCCGCCTCAGCCTCAGAACCGGCTGGGGTCATGTTACAACGTTGTCTAATGTTTTTTTTTTTTTAATCCTCACTCCTGCACTGGAGAACCTGTTGACTGGGCTGGCCTAGTCAGCTCACGCTTTGAGGGTACAGTTCACCATGACTGCAGGAGCTGGGAACAGCTGATCACACTGCATCCATTGCCAGGGCTTGAATTCTTTTTACTTAGGTTATAACCCTATCCCACGGAGTGACGTCCTCCTTGTTGAGGGTGGGTCTTCCCATCTCAGTTAACCTACTAAAGGAAATCCATCGCAGACGTGTCCAGAAGCTTGTTTCCTGGAGATTCTAAATGCTGTCAAGCTGATGGTCAAGATTAACCACCACAAGAGGGGATGAATGTGAAGAGGAGACAGATTGCCAAGTCACATGGCAGTCTCAAGGGGGAAGTTCATACTGTTCTCTCCGATGGCTTCTGATGGACCACATGTACACCGCCCCCTTTCTCCACGCTCTTAACAGCTTTTTTGTTTGTTTTGTTTTGTTTCTAACAATCTTTCTAGCTGGGGAAAGATAGTGATAAATAATTTCTTTTAAAAAAAATCGATATTCAAGGTATCAGAAGGAAAGTGAACCTACTCTTTAGGTTATACATTACAGGTCCTAGACTAGTGAAACCAGATGATTGGCTTCCAGGGGCCACTTGCCTGCCTGAGCCCACGGCTTTCTTGAAATCCAGGAGTCGGGCAGCGCAAGTATCTCCCAGTGACTTGAAGCCCAGCTTCCTGTTCTGCTTTCCACTATCTGAAAGGTTCATGAGGTCTAGTTTCTGATGGGTTATTTCTCCACCGTTGGTGAAATGAGCCAATTTAAACCAGATTAGGTTATATTAAAGGCAGGTTTATTGGGACGTTGTTGCTCTTGGGTGGGTGAGTCCACTGGCCCCAAATACCAAGGTCAAGGAAGTCACCATGGGGAAAGGTGGGGGGTAGGGAAAGGAGAGAGAAAGGGCGTGTGGGGAGAGAAGAGGAAGAGGAGAGGAGAGTGTGGAAAAAGTCTGGATTATATAGGAAGGAGCCTCCTGGGGAAGGGCAGGCAGCCCAGCCCCAGGGCTGGAAAGTTCAGGGTTGTGGGCAGGGTATGCCAGGTAGGGCCTGGGGGATGCTGGGAGAACCTGGAGGTCAGGTCTGCTTTGGGATGTAAAATATGCACCTCAGTCCTTTGTCCTGGGGTCTGAAACCAAACATTTTCTACCTGCTGCCTTTCTTTTCCTACATATATTTTTAATACGCTGTAACCAAGTAATTCTCACCCTTCCTAATGCTGCGACCCTTTAATACAGTTCCTCATGTTGAGGGGACCCACACCATGAAATTCTTTTCATTACTGATTCATAACTGTAATTTTGCTACTGTTGTGAACCGTGATGCAGATGTCTGTGTTTTCCCGGATGGACATAGCCATTGCGTGTAAAGGGATCATTCGACTCCCCGAGAAGGCTCTGGCCCACGGGTTGAGAACCACTGATAATGAGAAGGCTAGGCTGATTCCATGACAGGTTTCAAATTGGCAGTTCAAGACTGGGCTAGTCCAGGCCTCAGAAGCTGCCCCACCACCTGGCCTGAGGCAAGGCCGTTGGGTCAGCTGCAGTTTGCAGACTTCCTCAGCAACAGTTTTCTGCTCCAACACTGGGAAATGGAATGTCCCTAGAGATGGAGTAAGATAATGGTCACCTACCCAGGAATCCCCTAATGAATTTTAAGTGAGCTCACTTGGTTGTCTCTCTATCTTGGTATTAGGAGACCCCCAGCATGCTGGGCTTCTGGAGAATAAAATAATTTGTGTTTATATACTGTTTGAGTCCAGGGTATCATTCTTTGGCAAATCATGGACCCTTACAATATAACTGAATATAAACTAGATGCATATATTTTTTAAAAAATTAGGCCCATAGGTCTAATACATTTACTCATAATTATTCTTTAGAAAACCAACCACTGATGTCAAGTGGGATACTCTGCAAACAAACTTGACCCACAACCAAAGATAAACAGATACAGGGACAAAAGCATCAGGTTGCTTTCTGGGCTGTCACGAAGGTTGTAATCCTCACATGGCCAGGGCTGCCATCAAATAAAGCTTAGTATCACAAAGCCAGCCAATGTCAGGTTGTGTTGAGTATGGAAGAAAACTCTAGAATCCAGAGACTTCACTCAGTAATCTGAACTAGCAATAGTGGCCTATTAACACAAAAATCAAAGCAGAGCAAAACAAAGCAGAACACTGGGCTCGTTCTTACCTCCCCTGGGAAGTACAGAGGAATGGGAGATTTGTGAGACTCATGTGAATGGTCCAGGTATGAGAGACTCCTGGGATCCATGGACAAGACTGCTCTCATGGAGCTAAGTGGTTTTTAGGGCTTTTGCTTGTTTGTTTTGCTGTTTGTTGTTGTTGTTTAAAGCAAACAGGGAAATTACACTGTAACCTTGACAGGTTTTGAAGCCAAAGACTACTGGGATCACACCCAAGCTTGGGCAACTAGTAGGTGTTTGGTTTCAGATCCAAGGAAGAGGAACTGAGGTGCATATTTTACATATCAAAGCAGACCTGGCCTCTTGGTTCTCCCAGAATCCCTCAGTCCCTAGCTGGCATTCCCTACCTCCAACCTTGAACTTTCCAGCCTAAGGTCTTGGCTGCCTTTCCCCCCAGAGGCTCTTCCCTATTTAATCCAGACATCATTTTCTCTCTCTCTCTCTCATTTCTCCTCTCCGCTCTCTCTCCCTTCCCATGATAACTCCCCCTGGCCTCTGTCAGTGAACTTGCCTGAAAGGAGCATCCCAGTAAACCTGCATGTAATATAATCTAATCTGGCTTGAATGGCTCATTTCACCTAACTTATCAGCAGGATCCTTGATTTTTCTGTCTTTGTATATGTACATGTATATGAATAATGTCTATAGCCGAGCAGTGGTGGCAAACACCTTTAATCCAGCACTTGAGAGGCACAGTCAGGTGGATTTCTGAGTTCGAGGCCAGCCTGGTCTACAGAGTGAGTTCCAGGACAGCCAGGGCTACACAGAGAAACCCTGTCTCGAAAATAAAAAATCAAAAAAAAAGGAATAATGTCTATAGTTACTATTTGTGTGTATGTGTATGGACAAACATATATATGTGTGTGTGTGTGTGTGTGTGTGTGTGTGTGTGTCCGTGTGTGCGTGATGAATAATGTCTATAGTTCTCAACTCTGGCTGCTTCAGAATTACTTGGAAAAAACCACAGAATTAACAGTCTCATTTGCCAAGCAAACCTTTATGAATCCAGGCGTAAGAACGAATGAAGAACCAGGGGTTTGTATGAACTACATAGCTTTCTCATATATGATAGATGCTTTCATTCGCAATACTACAGCTCTTCGTTAACACATGTGAAACTCAATAATTATGATCTGGATCTAGGCATGCTTCCATGCACCATCAGTCCCAGCTGTCCAAGAGGCTGAGGGGAGAAATATTTTCTGAACCCAAGAATTCAAGGCCAGCCTCTGCAACACAGCGAGAACAATCTCTAAATAATAGAATCAAAATACAAATAAACGTAGGCAGTTCTCATACCTTTTGGGTTACCGGGATGGAACCCAGGTCATCTGGCTTGCATTGTCCATCTGGTGGCAAGTGCCATTGACTGCCGAGCCATCTCACTGGTCCAGAAATAAGTCTTACCTAGTGCAGCATCCTTCCCAGTAAAGGGTACACATTCACAACATCTGGTCCAGCAATGTTAGAAAAGTCGCCTAAGGTATTGACCAGGCTGGGAATGTTGGCCTCTGATTCAGTCTAATTGGGTTTAAGTTGGGAAATGTTAAGTATTTAATAGCTCCTGTACTCATATTCTCATCTTAGAAATGTGGTGCCTACTTTATAGACCTGAGATCAGTACAGAACACGTAGGGAGTCAAAGCAGTAAATCTGAGAATGGGGTGTGGCGCCAACTGAAGGCCGCATAGCTAAGAGTGTACCGATGGTGCCAACTGGACTCAGAGGCCTAAAAATTAAGTAAGAAAAGAACACAAGGATGGGTGAGAAGGGAGGTAGAGCTGGATCTGGGGAGAGTTGGGGGAGGGGTAAATGTTAGCATTCTGTTAAACTCCACCTCCACAGTAACCTAGCAACAGCTAGGTATACCCCTTCCCAAAGCTACCTGGGAACGGCCAGGTAGTCCTGCCCACTATTATAAGAGGGGCTGTCTGGCCCCTCCTCTCTCTCTTGCGCTCTTGCCCTCTTGCTCTCTTGCGCCTGCAGGTCGTATCCCCCTCTCCCTCCCCCCTTCACGTGGTCATGGCCGGCCACCACCTCCACCTTTCTCTGCTCTCCCCTCTGCCCTAAATAAACTTCTCCTCCTGGAACCCTCTGCCCCCGCCGTTTTTCTTTTTTTAAACAACAGTAAAGATGATCCAAATACATTGTATGAAATTCTGAAGAATAAAGAGAGAGAGGGAAGCGGCACACAGCCATGGGATATGTAAATAGCTGAGATTATTAATATTAGATACGGTCTCAAATAAGTGAAGGTGGGGCATTTTAAGACATGGCCAACCATCTTCCATTCCATCCGTTCATCAAAGAGTGTGGCATATTCCGTTCGTGTTCTGCTCTACATATTTTAATTTAAACTCAAACCTCTCTCTCCTGCTTGGATCATTTGGCTTTTCTTCTATCTTTTGAGAACACAAAGAACACAGGCTGAAGCCATTCAAATAATTACAGCTTGCTCTGCCTTTCCCTCAGATATCCTTTCTTGGATGCAACACTCTAGTTCTTTCAATTAGTCCTCCATGACATAATTTGAACTTTTTTCAAACTTATAATAGTTAAACAAATTGCCAATCCATTAGATAGCTTCTCAAAATTTTACCTTCTTAGATTTTTTTTTTAAAACCTTTTCTGCACAAGTGCCAGAAGTGAGGGACCTTCAGTTTACCTCATCTCCTCACTGACTGGAGACATTCACTGCATTCCTCTAAGACAGGCTAAGGTTTCATCTTTGGAGGGGACAGACAGAATAACGGTACATTGACTCGTCTAAATCATTATATAACAATGAGAATGAGAACTCTTTGTTTGTGTGTTCTCTACTGCATCCGTCTTAATAGACAACCAGTATAGACTAACTAGGTTTGGGAATCTATTTGCAGAATGATTGTTAAATCTCTCTTTATGAGATTCAAGCTTATTGATTTAGCCTATAGCCAATTGTTTCAACCAACTCACTAATTAGATCGTCCAGTTTTGAGTTAACCCTAAGAAAATGTACAGAGTAAAAGTTCTCAACAGTGCAGAGGACTGTGTCCTAAGGGATTGGCTGGAAGCCAGACACAGGACTCCACAGGGGGGCGTTGCTCAGATTTAGTCACCAGCGTCTAGGGACTGATCTCTGCAGTGTGCTGGAGCCGGTCATAGTTAGTAACCAGTAACCAGTAACTGATGTAGGAAAACCAACTCAAGTTTGACTTTACTTTGTGAAATATAGTAGTAGAAAAAAAAAAATCATAGCTTGTGGTGGGGTCTTTTGTTTGCTTACTTGTTTGCTTGCTTGATTTATTGTTTGCTTGACTGATTGTTTTGGTTCTTATGTGATGCCAAACACAGTTCTAAAACTTTCTGCACACATTATCACACTTGTTTTTAAAACACAAGGCAGATGCTAATATCATAACTTTGCAAGTGAGAAAGAAAAACAGACATTGAGTCGTCTCCCGTCACCCACCTCATGCAATCCATTTCTAAGACCCGATACCAGGTGGCCAGCTATGAAAACTTTTGAATTCACCCTTGTCCCTACCTCTTCAACTACCAAGCTCACTGTCCCTGTCACTGTAGATAGCTCTGTTCCTACAATCCATTTTATCTTTAAATTTTCTTGTCATGGGAGTTGGAGAGGAAAGATGCCCCAGCAGTTAAGAGCACTGGCTGTTATTCCAGAATACCAGGGTTCAGTTCCCAGCACTCCCATGACAACTTAATCCGTTTTCTGTCTTGCCCTTTGTATTCCTGAAAAAGCTACCAGAATGCCACACTTGTTTACAGCGTTGAGTGACTCAGTGTTGCCATCACAGGAGAATGCAATACAAACCCTCATCATGGCATGAAAGCCCTTCGTGGTGGGGTTGTAGATCACTGCAGCATCTCACACCCCGCTCTTTGTTCCTACTCCTCTTTAGCGCCTTTCTCTAGTGTCTTACTAAGTAGGCAAATAAGACCACCCATGACTAACCGAATACAATGTGCACTCACTTCCTACCGCCTTTGCCTATTACCAGCATTCGGCTGCACTCCCGAGACACCTGGCCTGCATTCGAATCCTAACAAGAGCCCCAGGAGGCAAACACAGCCATTTTTTTAGGGATAAGGAAAATAAGCTGGGTAGTGGTGGCACACGCCTTTAATCCCAGCACTTGGGAGGCAGAGGCAGAAAGATTTCTGAGTTCGAGGCCAGCCTGGTCTACAGAGTGAGTTCCAGGACAGCCAGGGCTATATAGAGAAACCTGGTCTCGAAAAACAAGAAGAAGAGAGAGAGAGAGAGAGAGAGAGAGAGAGAGAGAGAGAGAGAGGAGAGAGAGAGAGAGAGAGAGAGGAGGAGAGAGGAAAAATAGTGTAGAAGGGCCCACTTGTCAAGACTCACAGCAAAGGGTGGGCAGGGTGGCTTTGTTGACCCAGGCACATTTCCAGCAGACTTTCCTCTTCCCTCTGTGGTGACCTAACTTCTCTGGCTACCTGGCTGCTTCTTAACCGGCATCACCAGTTCCTTGCAGGCAGGAGCTGTGCACATCTCTAACCCTCACTGGTTGCTTCAAATGTTTGTGTTGAAACGAGTACCAGGAAAGTGCTCCAGGGAAACGGAACCACACTAGTTCACTGCTCTCTGGGTCGCTACCAGATTTAAGGGAGATGCGGACAGCCCAGCCTAGGCTAAGAGCCCACTTACCAGAGGTGTTCACTACAGCAGCTGGTTTCTAGTCACACCTGCCCAAGGACTCCGTTTACTACCGTTGCCACAGCAACGCCACTCCGCCTGCTAGTAGTGATGTGGGGGAGGGGAACTACAGGCTCTTTAGCGCATGCGCAGCACGCCCCAAGGCTCTGGTGTTGCCATAGAGTCCTCTGCTCTGGACAAGAGGCTATTGCGACCCACCTTCCCCTAGAAAGCAGAAGCCCAGCTTTCAACAGTTCATGAACCGAATGACTGAGCAAAGTAAAACCGAATGACTGAAAAAGTAAAAAGACTGATCAAATCCAAGGACTAGGAGTAACAAGAGAAGGTACATGTTGTTAGTGAGAGTGTAAAAGGGGGTGTCAGAAAACCACTTAATTTCTTAAAATTCAACCATGCATTCTCATGTAAGGCAACAATTCATTTCTAGTTTCGTATCTAAGACAAATAAAACCCCCTTCATAGTAGGTTTGTTTGTAACAGATTAAAGCTGGAAACAAGTCCAGGCATTTGGTATCAGGATGCTAACTATGAAATTATGACACAGTCGTAGGATCAAATACGAATACGGAATATAAAGGTTTATCTATTGACACACATAACATGGATTAATCTCAAAATCATGTTGAATGTGAAAAGCCAAAATGAAGATATTGTTGTTAATCCTGAGATTTAACAGAGAAAAATACAATTCCACCATTTTAGGCCAAATTTGAAGCAAGCTTTATTAAATATTAAATACTGACCAAGAGATAGACTTTGGTCAGGACCACTCCTTGGAACTTCCCAGCTGAGTGGCTCCGAGACGTGTCTTGCAGAGGTTTATAAAGACAAACCTATAGGCCACTGTACTTTGTCATGAGGTTTTTGTTATATTCCAGAACCACAACTCCCAGCATTCCAGGAAGTTACCTGGTCCTGGGCAGGTAGGGCTTACAGGTTAATTTTGAGCATTACTGTATGTTCCAAATGACTCCATTTATATGAAGTTCTAAAATAACCTTTGGGGATAGAAACCACATTTATACTGTTTTCTGCTGGTATATAGTGGTAGGACTAACAGAGATGGACATATAAGGTCAACGGGATTGGTACTTTATACACATCCTAAAACATTGGTAAATTAAGGTCTAAGCATTCAACTGTACATAAATTTTACATTAACTAGAGCATTTAAAGGGTAGAGGTGACCCACATAATTTTAAAAGCCAGATACAGTTTTCAAATAAATAATACTAATTTCAACACTAAGGCTGAAGAGGTATAAGAATAACTATTAATTCACGAGGAAGGAGTATCAGGGTTTTAAACTGGGCGACTTTTATTTTAACACACACTCTTTGGACATCTTTTGATAAGACATTAACTGCATGGCCTCTAGTTAAGAGCAAATATTATCCTCTATTATCTTCCCCTTTGACACAGAGACAATGCTCTGGGGTCAGACATATCTTCCCTACAGCCATAAATCTCCCCAATTACCCAGAACAGGAATCTCCAATTTATGTCCAGTTCATAGAACATGAAGCCACAGAGCCAGCTACAATTCCACATGTACCAGTTCAGAAGGTCTGACCCCAGAGGGTGCACATCCCTCAGCAGGGTGCCTTCTTCAAGCTCATATCCCACCATGCTCAGCTGTGCAGGAAGCCTCACTTGCTTCCATGTAGGAACGTTTCCCATCAGTGACTCATTGTCTTTCTCAGTCATCATCTACCTCATTGAGAGATCCGTTGATTCTCCTTTGTTCTCGTTCGTAGGATTCCAGTTTTACTAAACCACCCACACCCCACCCCCTATTTCCTTACAGTTTGGAGACTTCTAGAGAAGGTTTTTCTTCACTGATGGAAAGGAAATAGGCACTGCTGACACTACTCTATTTCCAAAGTGGATGAGACCTTTGTTGCTGTCTGAGCTAGACTGCAACCAGGAGACAAAGAGCCAAGAAGGCTAAAACTGTGGAGAGTCTAGCAGACTGGGCTCTTAACAACATGGCTAAGGTGCTGTACCACATTTGGACAGTTTATTTCCTGAATTTTTGTTCTCATAAATAGAAATACTAGTTAGGAGCATTCCAGGGCACAGCAAGCATCAAGGGAGGACCTAGGTGCATAGAAATGATTGTCCTCAGAGCATATAGGAAAGTATAAAAAAAGAAGTGGGTAACTCCAGAAATTAACTCTGTTCTAAGCCGGGTCCTATGTATAAGTCCAGCTCAAAGGATTAGATGAAAGCAGAGGTCTAAAGTATTGACAGAATTAACATTGTTTTGTGATTTAACTTGTTAAAGCATTCTCTCCATTCAAGTGTGTGTGTGTGTGTGTGTGTGTGTGTGTGTGCAGACATGGTGCTGGAGAAGAAGCTGAGAGTTCTCCATCTTGATCCGAAGGCAGGCAGAGGGAGACTCTCTTCCGCATTGGGTGGAGCCTGAGAGACCTCAAACCTCACTTACACAGTGACACACTTCCTTCAACAAGGCCACATCTCCTCCAATAAGGCTACACCTTCTAATAATGCTGTTCCCTATGGCCATTGAAACACCTGAATCTATGGGGGCCATACCTATTCAAACCACCAGAACGTCTTTATCAAACAACTTACAAAATGTACAGAACGAGTGGAAGAAGTCTGCAAGAAATAAAACAAATATAGACTCCACACAAATTCACCAGGGTCAGAAGAAAACAATTTTACTTTTTGCTATAATTTAGAAGCCCAGGGCACTTCATAGAATGTGGTTCTCAACTGCAGAGAGAGGGAAGGGGAGGTCTGAGTCAGGGGGACCTTCAGTGTGGTCCTTTCCCCCTCCCAACTCACGAAAGTTAAAACTCACTATCATAGCATGGCAGCCATCACTGAAACAAACTGGAAATAGAAGGCAACACCTGAGAAGCAGTCAGCACATGAAAGAAAGCCCATTTTAGGTGGTTTAGGGAAAAGAAATGACTAACAGTTTTTTGTATTTCTTTTTCTAACATAATCATGAACTGCATGATTATCAGTGTACTGCATTTAGACATTTGGACATAATGGTCATTACCATTGTTGAGGCCTGCCCCACTCCCGGCAGAGCTGTAGCCATTTTGTTCCATGCCTGCCAACTATTACATATTGTTGCTGTAATAGGCTTGCCAGTGATTGACACAGAAAAATAATTGACTCAGAGCAGGGTCACGCTGACCACTGGGCAGCACTTTCTGCACCTGCCTATGAGCTCACTGTGGTTTTTACAATTTTAGCCTTTATAAGCTGACAGAGAAATATGTTCAGGGTTGTAGCCTCAGCCCTGAACTCTAAGCTATGGCCTTGATCGATCAATTTTAGGGTGTGCATTCAATAAAGCATCCCTGTCTGACTGAGAGCAGCGTTTGTGTGACACCCCTGGACCCCAACAATCATTACTTATTAGATGTACATTATCATTTTGAAATTTTCACACTTAAAAACTACATAAGATTTTTATTAATACATAACTACTTTTACTTGCTTAAGGAAAACACACATTCCTATGCCCACTTCACGTTTTTTTGTTGAGACAGGGTTCTCTACATAGCTCAGGCCGGCGTGGAACTAATTAGATACGAGACAGCCTCCTGCCTCAGGCTTCTGAACCAACATTCAGATTATAGGTGCACACCACAGCCTCAGCCTTTCCTTTTCTTAAGGCTGTACTTTCAATGTGAAATGACAGATAATTGAAAAGAAAAGTATCACACTTTTCTGAAAGGCAGAACAATTTTATTTTAAGTTATATATAAAGCAAATTAGTTCTTCTGGGAAGTTGATCCACATTTAAGATGCACTAAATAACAACAACAACAACAACAAAAACCTTCAACAGCGCCGGGCGGTGGTGGCGCACGCCTTTAATCCCAGCACTTGGGAGGCAGAGGCAGGCGGATTTCTGAGTTCGAGGCCAGCCTGGTCTACCGAGCGAGTTCCAGGACAGCCCGGACTACACCGAGAAACCCTGTCTCGAAAAACCAAAAAAAAAAACCTTCAACAGCAATGACAAGAGTAACAATGTATTACTAAAAAGTTTAGCAAGGTTAAACAAATATAAACCTTTAATTCTCCCACAGAGTTTTATTCACAGAGAACTATAGATTAGATGCTTTGTTGAAAAATCCATTTGAAAAGGTAAAATATTAAAATAATTGTTCTTTGTTTCCATAAATACAGGATACCTTTGCAGGTTTTATCTGAAGAAAAATGACTTGAAAAAAGAGTCCCTGAAGTGGGAAGGAAAGGCCAGGATAAGTCACTGAGGACACTCTCTGCTTGAGCTTCTCCTATGGTATGTGGGCAGAAAGAGCAAACCAGCCTTCTTCATTTTGCTTCTCAGTCTGTTGAACAAAGACACGGAGAGGAGTTAGACATGAACCCACTAGAGGCTCGCTCACTGACATTCAGATCAAGTACATTCAACAAAGTCCCACGAGTGTTACATGGCACTAAAGTGTCAGCTCTCCTGGCAAAGCTCCTGCCCACAGAGAAACCAAGCAGCTGGCTGCCTGCTCAGTAGGTGTCCTAGTAAAACCCTAACTTTTAAAAGAAGAAATCCAACATTTATTCAAACTGTAGATAAAATCTGAAACATAAAGTTATTGGATCTTGGCAAATTAAGTGATACTAAGTTCCATGAACCATGGGTAACTGTGTCAAAGAGATAACTTTAAGCTTTTCAGAATGTAAAACTCAGAAAGGACAGAATTTAAAGCCAGGGTAGCTAACTTAGGCAGCTGGTGCATTCTAGCTGTGTCTCTCCTCCATAATCTCATGCCTTCCGGTATCTGTTACCAGTTTACTTCTGGAAAAACAACTTTTACAATTCTAAAGATATTTTTACAATTCTCTATGATAAACACTGAAGTTTTCAACATTATCAAAACGAAAATGCCTCCCGTGAAAAACCTAAATAAATTGTAAATGTTTAGCTTCCAAACAGTCTGAACCAAACCAGAACGTATGAGAACATACAAAGCATTCGTTTACTGCTTGTGTTATCACTCATCTAACAAAGGTCCCCTCAGCTGTGTACACTGGTGTACAGCACCCAGACCCAGGACTCTGGCAATCCCAACTCTACTTAGTCACACCAACAATGGCAGGAGCAGTACCTCAAATCTATGACCCACTAAAGACCATGGTTCTTGGGAATCAAGTCTGAAACCAGTAATTCCTAGTCTCTAATGGAAGACACTAGGAATCCTACCAAATTCTAGCTTATTTCTTAGTTACCATAGAAGACAAAACAAACGTATGACTTACTGTTTTTCAAGTAAAGATACATTACAGTGTTTCTTTTCCTTGCACAATTTTCTATCATGTTAAAGATACTAAGAATAGTAACTAAGAATGATGTTAGTCCTCTTCCACCAGCATACTCTCCACTCTACACAGTACACTGACTATATTTTATAACATACCTTTGTTCTTGGATTAACTGGTGTGAACCTCCCACTTCCCGAGGTGGCATTTAGTGGAGAACAGGAATTGCTGATCGCCCTGACGATCTATCCATGAGAAAGAAGCAGGCAGTCAGAAGGTGAGATCTACCACTAGCCATCATGATTGTGCAACTGCTCTCTGTCCTGGGAAGAGCTTTAAAGGGTTTGGCCAACAGGTCCAAACAACAGGTCGGAACACTTTACCAACACAAAATTTAAAGTGAATAGTTTACTCTTATAGTTTAGCTTTACAGAAAGAGCAGATGTTCAGCATCTCGTGTGCCTCCATCTCTAATACAGCTTCTCTTTTAACATCTGGAAGTAACACATTACCACTGACCACCCAACCTGACTCACTATTAACAAAGTCCAGTTTCCATCGGGGCTCTCTCTGTATGACATGCAGATTTTGACAGGGAACTGCACATGCCTTCCATATATAATACCATACAGGTAAGATTTTTAAGGGCTGTGCAGTAGTGGGAAGGTGGTCAGGGTAGCCTGGGAGCGATGAGAACTGGAGCGGAACAGGAGAAAAACCAGGGAAACGCCTTCCTGACCCGCCTACCAATCACGTGGCTTATCTAGGCCAATCAGCTTTGTGCTCACGTATTGCAAGAGATGAAAGTCAATGTATCTACCCTGGGATATAGCACCTCCAAATTTTGTAGTCACAAATGCATAAAGATTTCCCCATTTTTGTGTTATGCAGGCAGCCCTACTTGGTTAAACTTATTTCTCCCTTTATTTTCTAGCAGTGAGTCTGTCTGACCTTAAGTTAAAAAGATACCGAGCGCAGAGAGAAAGGCACACAGACACTTGATGCTTAAGTTCCAGCAGCCCTGTGGCCCTACCTTCTTGAACTGACCCCACTGACAGGAGACACAGTATTGCACTTTGAACTCTCTGAAGCCTCCACTCCTGGAACAGATACCTCGATGGTTCGCTTTCCTTCTTCTAAAATATAAAAGTAAAATTTCATTTTCTTACTTAGTAACATTTTTGCTCAATTTCAATATTATCAGAAATTATACATTGCAAATTGAGGTGTTTATATATTTTTATCATGATGGCTCACAGAAACTCTTGAGAGATGCTTCTTTAAAATGATCTGTTAAGACAAGAAACTTTAGCTATTTGTCAATTTGGCAGCATGCCAGTTCACAGAATGCCAGAATCTTCCAACAAGTGGTATCACATCAGAGCAAGAAGTGAAAAACAGTGGGCCCTAAAGATATATTGAGGAAGAGGAGTAGGTGAAGGGAAGGAATGTAGGGGGGTGAATAATATGGTTAAAATACATGTATTTGCAAAATTGTCAAAGAATAAAAAAAGTTAAAAATTAAAAGAGGCTAGCCTTAAAGTTCAATTTTTCAATGTGATAAAATTAAATAGGGTTTCATTTACTCTTACAGCTATGAAATCTGATCTGAAGAATGACTGGCAGGATCCTCTATGACTATGATGGATATAAAGTATTTCACTAATAAGTGTCTGTTGATTGCTTATCTACTTAGGAAACCTTGAAAATTTACATAATTAGACTTTGCTTTGGCCATATGAGAGTCCATGTCTGGTGCTATAAATCTGATCAAAACCACATGGCAGCGAAGGTCATAGGTCCTGAGTAGAAGAGATTTACTACTGCTGTCTGGCTAAATTGTTATGTCAAGCTGCCTTCTAAGTATCTCTATTTACAGCCACAGAAAAAATGCTACTCTCAGCTTTATTCAGAGCAGCATGGCTTGTAGGACACAGTGGTGAATGCAGACCCCTGGCTGCTCACAGAGCTGATGATAAGAGCCAGCAAAGTACCCGACTCTCAAAGGACGTCTACTGCTCCTCCTCCAAGGCTCAGGGAAGATCATGGAAGACGGCAGAACAAATCTAACTGCTGGAAGACAGGGAGCAGGACTGTGTCTGGAGGAACCTGGCCACTGACATCAAGACAGCACAGTGCCTGTGGTGCCTGCACTGGGCCTGAGCAATAGTGGAGTAGGGGGTTCGTGGAACCCCACCCCTCTATATTGAACTATTGGCTGATGCTGGACTCTGGGAGGTGGGACTGTCACTGTCTTTAGTTAGGTAATACTGGGAAGCCCGCCAGGCTCTGTGGGGTAGTTCTATATCAATGGTCATTCAAACTATTCTTAAAATCAGTGGGTTACAAAACAACTTACGGACATGAGAAAGGGACTAGTAGACGGGGGCTGGCAGGGGCGTAAGAGAAAAGGGACGAGCAGAGGGTGAGGAGAACCAGAACATATTATGTTCACGTATAAAATTGTCAAAGAACAAAGCTGACTAATTTTTTTAAAATTCCCCCACTTATCCTATAAAACCATGATACTGTTTACTCTAATTTTATTATACCCCCCCAGAGGTTATTATAAAATCAAGAATTCTATTTTGGGCATGTTGCATACTAGATGAGACAACAGTAACAAAGGTAAATTTCAAGCTTACAGAACTCAATGAGAGGCAATGCCACATTCAGTCACAGATCACGCCTTAGGCTGTTTTGTTTTACGCTCCCCCACTAGTCTCAGAACCAGCTGACATTTTCTCCTGCACTTATTGTTAGCTGGGCGGTCCCCAGTTTGGTGCTGGGATACTTAAGACCACACATGGCAGTCACCTTGCAAAGTTCATATGTATTTCAACAGTTTACGCATTTGAGCCAGAATTTGCCTCCAGCCTTCATGACTATGAAGAACTGAAGAAGACAGCTAGTGGTCAACTGAGGAAACCTAGAATAATCACAAAGGAAAGGCTTTGCATTACCTGTTACTTTCTAGTAATTCCCAAGAGTCTGCTTTCTTGTTCAAAATTTCAAAAAATAAATAATTTCCAACAGAGATGAAAATTCTTAGTGGGAACACAAGGGTAACAGACTTCAGCCAGCCATGCGGGATGCTCGGTCCCTGAAAGCGCCACAGCCTAGCATCTCAGTGGCTTTACCACCGATAGAGCCTTTCAGTTCTTTACAATCTGCCTCAGACTGGACTCCAATCAATACATTGATGTAGCACCACCCTTGAGGGCTAAATGCATTTCTGGCTAAAAGCCACTTTGACCTACTTCATTTAATCAGCACTCTTTGAACAGGACTTCTATGAAAACAAATTTTTAAGCTATAATTCAATCTTTTTAATATTGTTTATATATTATTAAATGTAACAAAATAATGTAAAAACTAAATTGAGTGGAAATGCTCCTAGTTTTAAGAGAGCAATTATTTATAATCTAATATGATAACATTTATAGATAGTCTAATTTTGATGCTTATACTTTATGCAGCATATTTTCTAAGCGAGTCAAATACTATAATGAATATTTCACGTGGATGGGGTCTCCTGGATGCCAAAGACTGGCTATAGAACAAGAG
Source organism: Mastomys natalensis (assembly GCA_021653895.1). Classification (NCBI taxonomy): domain Eukaryota; kingdom Metazoa; phylum Chordata; class Mammalia; order Rodentia; family Muridae; genus Mastomys; species Mastomys natalensis. The sequence continues at coordinate 1,184,850 of JAJTUV010000035.1, forward strand.
ACAGCTTTCTAAACTATTTCTGCCACTTACTCTCTGACCCAAGCCAGCTTCTTCTGGTACAACATTGGGGTACTAGGACACAGTACGCCCTGAGGTTCTTCTGACTCAATAGAAGCTTGCACAACAGAGAGAGTGAAACCATACTTCTAAGTTTCTTAGTCATGAATCAATCTGTCACCCACCAGCCCAAGCTCTAAGAGGTGACTCAACGGGTGACACTGGTGAAGAGGAAAGGCTCAAGCCAACCAGTTTCTGCTGCTCTATCAGCTGGAGTAGTTTGCTGCGAGCCTCCATGCTCTGTCGGTTCAACTCTGCAATCCGCTCCTCCATGCTACTTGGTGTTAGAGACTGGACTGCTGGGAAATTCTTCAGGGGGAAAAGATACAATAAATTCATCGTTAAAACCCATCCAATTCTGACTTTTCTACTAAGTACCAGCAATTTGGTATTCATGAGCCTTGATATAAACATAAATGAATGATGGGGTAAAATAGTTTACAAATTATTTAACTGAAGAATGAGGGCTAAAGCAAAGGTGTACACAAATTCTTCCACAGCTGCATGAGCAGTCCAATGGGCCAAAGCTGCCCTGGGCCTACATCTCCTACTACTTGCCTCAGCTGAACTGAGAGAGAGTGAGATAGACAGACAGACAGACAGACACACAAACAGGGACACTATGAATCACAAGAGCAAAGACATGTCTGCCAGCGAGGTAAGTGTCCTGTTGATGACAGAGCAGAACGAGGACAGACTACACAGGAATATCTCTGAGTCTGAAAAAAATGTTTTTAAAACTTTAATCTTTAAACAAGGTTCATTAATTATCTTGCAAAGACTTGTAAAAATACTATTCCTTTGCTTTTAACCTCAGAGATCTGATTCAAGAATATCTGTGATTAGAAAGGAGGGTAAGACAGTAAAATAGTCTACATAGAGAGTAAAAGCCCAAACAATACAAAACAAAAAAATTACTCTGGAGATACAATCTAAGTTTAATTTGAGAAGCCCAAGAAAAATCTACTTTCACAATTCATAATAATTTTATTTAGTTACATTAGAAATGACTAATTTGAACTGATTGTTTTGCTTTTTGTCTATTTATTTTTTTAAAAGATAAGTAAACTAATAAGAGTCAATTTATATTTCCAATTAAAATAGAGAAGGTATAGTAAAGGCAGCAGTGTCGGACCTCCCTCTCCAGGCTAGTATTTGTAGTATTTAGAAAGGGCAAAGGCTCAACATTTAACTGTGTTATCTTTTTAAAAGGGACAGTGATCTGTTTCAAATGATCCTTAAAACTCTATAAACATAGAATGTAATATGCAAACAAACATGCCTGTACATGGCTGCTGCCCACTGCCTGCTTCTTCCTGGCTTGCACTCTTGAGCCAACGATAACAGAGGCGGCTCCTACTTCCAGCTCCCACTTTCCTCACCAAAGCACTCAGTCATGATTGGAAAGCTGTTGGGAATGTGGCTACCTCAGAGACCCCTTATCCCCAGGCTGCCCACACCTTCCGACAGCAGGAGCAGTGTCAGATCCTGACAGGAGTCACCTTTGTTCACAAGGGTCAAATAAAGGACCCTCCCTCTGTGACCAGGATGTGTCATGGACACTCCCATCTGGGACTCAGATTCACAGTTCTCCCCACAAACAATGAAAGAAAGGTTTAACTGATGAGATTAGTCGACAGCCTTCACTTATAAAATGTCTTCATTGACAGAAAGACAAATCCACGTGCTCTTACTCATGTAGAGTTTGCAAAAGCTGACCTCACAGAAGCTAGGAGCAGAAAAGTGGTTACCAGAGCTGGGAAACAGTAACAAGGAGCAGGGAGGCTTATGCAGTGGGGACTAAGAACAATTAGGGTTTTTTTTGTTTGTTTTTCTGTCTTTTTAATTTATTTGTTTTTAAAAGACACATGTCATAGTACAGCCCAGAATGGTCTGGCACTCACTAAAGCAACCCTGGTTGGCCTCAAACCCAGTCAACCCTGCTTCGTTCTCTTGAGGATTACTGAGCCAACACGCCTGGCACTAGTTACACAGGAAAAGAAACCCTGCTCTATATGTAAGATTGTTGCTCCTCAGAATGTGAGCAGACCAGCAGCTCTGGCATCACCGCAGGGCGCATTACAAAGGAACTGGCCAAATCCCAGACCTGCTCAGTCAGGCACTACATCATTTAGCAAGATCCTCAGACTGTCCAGATGCACATTAAAGTCTAACTAATTCTTTAAATGTAATTTCTATAGGAAAATCCATTCTGTGCCCTAGAAAAAGTTATTCAAGAGTTAAGGGCCAACTACTCTTTCACAGGCCACGGTAAGAGTAAAGTACTTTAATTAAATCCCGTTGTGCAGCAAGCACTCTAGGCCCTCCTCATTCAGTATCATTCATCCCTAGCTTATCCTCAGCCCTCTCACACATTTTCCTTACTCTATTTTCTACATTCATGTATTTTTTTCTTTTATGTTGCAAAACAAACTAACAGGTAGGTAGGTTTTATCTCTCTTGTTAGGAAGATATATTAAAGCTACAGAGTCACTGCTGAAAAGAAACCTCTTGGATGTCTGTTATAGCTTGAGTATGAAATGTATCGATTCATATGCTGGGGCCTTGCTTGCCAGCTCATGGGCTTTGGGGAGTGACTGGCTCCTGAGGGCTTTATGAAAAACTGATCCTCTGAAGGATCTAGAACATGATAGTACTATGGTACTATGGGTAAGTGATGACAGGGAGGAGGCAGAGCTTAGCTAGAAGAATTATATGACCTGGACACATCTTAAAGAGATATACCTTACCCTCTGACCCTCTGGGCCTCTACCATGTGTTCCAGCCACCATGAGAGTCTGCCTGTCTAACCTAAGGGCCAGAGCAATAGATTCTGCCTCAGGGAATAACCCCTCTGAAACCATGAGCAAAACCAAATCTTTAGTCCCTAGCAGTCCCTTTAGACTGCAGTGACAAATCTATCAGTGTTCCCAGACAGTCTCAGCTGATACTTACAGCAGGCACTTCACTGGCACTTCCCTGTTTGCTTGGCTCCCGAAGTCCATCACCTTGCTCTCCCCCTGAGCTGGTAATATTGTTCAGGTGAGCCTTGATGGCTGAGTTCTGTAGTGTCAGCTCAGCAATCCGGGCCATTATGTCCTTCTTTTGCACCAGTACCTCAGCTGTTCTAAGCTGCTGCCCATCTCCAAGCACTGGGGCTCCTCTGAGAACACGAGGTTTCTCGATGGCTGAGTGCTGGGAAGGGAACTGCAAGGGGGCTGTGACAGGCTAACAAATGGTGGCTGACCTCTGTTCTCCAGGTCTTCGCCCATGTGAGAGACTCTCCACCTCTGAGTGAAGAGACGGTTTTCCTCACTTGAGTTCTGAATGTCTGGAACAATAGGCAGGGTCTTCTTTTCCCAGTTCTGCTCCTTCTCTATGACTTCCACAGTGGGAGGAATTCGTGGAGCCGGACGAGTCTGAACAGTTCTCCTCAATACTGTATGTAAGAATTTTAAAACAGTCGTAAGCATCTTAATTTTCAATCAATCAGTGCTATAATCACAGTATCATGCTGTCATAGTAGTTAAGGAAGTATGTAAAAGAAGGGTTTAGCTTCTGAATGCCTAAAGTATTCTCATAAAGGAATATGTGCAATCACATGCAGAAACTTTCATATTCCTGAGACCACTGATTAGCACTCTTGTGAAAAAAAATGTGTCACAATAGTTTTTAATGTACTTTGACATATGTACCTCCTACTCAGAAACAGTGATGCATGCCTGCAATCACAAATGAGAAGGAATGATCATGAGTTTAAGGCCAGCTACATAGTGAGACACTGGTGTGTGTGGGGTGGGGTGGGGAGTGGTAGAATTGAATAATTATTGTAAGGAATAAAAATCTAACATAAACAAACATCACAACTCAAAGCTTACTTTCTTATTCTAGACATAATTAATAACTCCCCAGAACCCTAAGAAATAGTAAACTACCGAGTTAGAAAGCTGGAAGAAACATTAAAGTAAAAAATTCCCACATGCTAGAATAAGAAAGCTGGGGTCCAGAAGAGGTGTCTTAGTGAATAAGGAGTGGGCACTTGGCTTCAGCCCAGCACCGTCTCCATTTCCACCATGCTGACCTGACAATGACCTATTTGCCGTAAAAACAGTAAAGTACAATTCTAGTAACAAGGACTTGCCACTTTCTTTAACCTCTGAAACCTCTTCAGTTCCTTTACTGAAAACACATCAACGTACAGAAAATCTGAAGAACTTAAGAGTCCCAATGACAGACTTTAGCTTCTACTGTTCTGCAAGAAAACATTAGTAATTTTTAAAGAAATAAAAATCTATGCAAAATATGTACAATCATGAGAAAAAGAGAAGGAACTGAAAAAGTACACTCTTCAAAGACACATCAGTGCTGACAACTTGCAAAAAAATCGTTGAAAAAAAAGGGAGCTAGAAAGCTGTCTCAGCAGAAGTCTAGCACACAGGCTGGAGTTCCAGTCTGATATCCCAGAGATAACTGACTCCCCAGAGTTGTCCTCTGACCTCTATATACAAGCCGTGGCATCCACACGCCAATTTCCCTCTCTCAAAGCCAATTAATCAAATTTTAAAAGGTGGAGAGTGGTAAAGGAATATAGTTAATGTTGTCGACTGCTGGCCTCCACACAGGCTCACATGGGTGAGGGAAACCCCCCAACACACACACAAATAAACAAACAAAAATAATTAAAAATATTTTTCAAGTACCAGTGACACACAGTTCAGTGGGTTAAAGTCCTTGTCACCAAACCTGATGACCTGAATTTGATACCTAGAAACCACGTGGTGGAAGGTAAGAACCCACTACCACAAGTTTCCTCTGACCTCCATATGTGTCATGGACATTTGCATGCACAAACACACACAGACAGAGAGACAGACACAGATACAGACAGACAGACACAGACAGACAGACACAGACACAGACACAGACACAACACAACACACACACACACACACACACACACACACACACACACGTTGGTCAGCAGCGGCATATCTTTGAAGAGCACTTTTTCAGATCCTTCTCATTCTCTGTCTCGGCTGCCATGAGGTGAGAGGCTTTCCTCTGCCATGCCTTGTTCTACCAGCATTCAGAAAGAACAGAGATAGCTGACCACAGACACTGAACCCAGGAAACAAATGCAAGTCCTTCCTCCTTCAAGTTATCCTGTGATTTTCAGAGTGATGGCTGGGTGTAGGGGAGCTACCCTAAAAATACATGTGCATTAATGTGTGTGCATTTATGTATGCATGTGTGTGTATTCACATATACGTACAACACACATATACACACAAACACACTTATCATATAAATGAAGGGAAAAAAATCACAGCTTCCATATAAATATAGAAGAAGCATGCTTACCATCCTGCAGAGGAGAGAATTCTGAGTTGCTCTTCTGTCTGGGTGGTGTTAGCATCACAGCTGGCTCGAAAATATGTGCTGGGAAATTATTGGTCAGATTCAAGTTTTCTGTGCAAGTTGGCCCCTGAGAGAGTTTAACAGGCAACTCTTCCTGTGGGAATTCAACCATTTCTTCCCCTCTGAACATCAATGGCATGGAGACATTACTGCTTACAACAGGACCCTCTGAAAAAGATAAGAGGACACTAACATGAGAGGAACAAAAAGGAAGCATGGGCACACACTTACCAACTCCCCAGAGCCCTGGGAATATTAAACTACTGAGTCAAAAAGCTAGAAGAGACATGAAAGTAAAAATCCAGTGTTTATTCTATTTAATTTTTTATGTGTCTCTCTCTGTGTGTGTGAGTGCATGAGCGTGCGTGCACACGCATGTGTGTACTGCATGCTTTCAGAAGCTCACAAAGGCCAGAAGAGGGCTTCAGGTGACCTGAAACTGGAGTTATGGGCAGGAGTTATGAGCTACCGCAGGGGTACTGAACCTGCGTCTTATGCAAGAGTCATAAGTGTTCTTAACCATGAAGCCATCTCTGCAACCTCAGGTATTTGATTTATTCTTAAATGCATTTAAGTAGTATGAAAATCCCCAGAGTCCTCACTCTCGCAACCATATCCTCCTTTGCCAGAAACTTAAGACAGGCTCTGTTTCAGTAGGAAAAGCTGTGAAAGACACAAAGCTATCTTAAGAAAGCCACTCACAGACCCAGCACCGACTGCAGGACCATTAGCTTCCTAATGGTCATGACAAATGAGGCAAGAATGAACCTTGAATATACTGACTTCTGTGTACAAACACTGGTCCAAACAGGATAACTTGGTAAGTTATGTGTCAACAGTGTGGTGTGTCCTGTGCTATTCTAACAGGGTTGGAAGGCTGAGACTTAGGAAGATGTGAACCAGACCTTACCTGGATAACATTTCTGACTTTCCCCCAGGCAATTCCTGGGGGAAATTCCCCATAACAACTGTGAAGTATCATAACCCCTGGGTTTCCCTTGAGTCACTAAAGGTTTCTTAGTAGCAAAGTTAACTCACCAACGTTACAGTAATGAGATATTAATAGCAAAGCCCACCAGAAGAGAGTGGCCTCATATAAGTTATATTTCAGTCTGCCCCTTTTTCTAATCCAAAGCTCTACCTTCTTTATTACTGCTTTAAGGATATTAGGTAATTTAATAACAGTCTGGGAATAATAAGACTCCACCTACCTACATTATCCACAAGTCTTCTACCCACAGTTGCCCTTTCTGATGCTTGACTTTCTTGTCTGGAGTTATTTATCACAGGACAATTCTTAATGGCATGTGTGAGCGATATAAGCTGCTCATCTGTAGTAACCATGTACTGCTGAAGTCTCGCCTAAAGAAAACCACACATCACTGGCATAACAGACATCAGTCATTATATAAAGAGCAAGCCATACAGAGATGTGAGTGTGTGTGTGTGTGTGTGTGTGTGTGTATGGTATTATTTTAAATACCTACCCTAAAGCAATGTTATTCATAATTATAAATGCTCTAAAGGAATCATGATGATGAAATGATTAAATAAATAACTAATTACTATTACTAAGTACTCTACTATCAAAATTAAGTCTTTTTATAGAGCTTTTAATTTACAAAATCTTTTCATATAGATTATCTCTATGACTAGCCACAATAAGTGAGTGATACACTAGGTGGGGGAACTCAATGGAGCATTCATGGGCACTGAAGTGGATAAACTGTCATAAAAACATATTATGTACGTGCAACAATGTTAAGAGCAAAAGAAAAGCACAGCATTCTATATGTAGTCTAATTAAAGCTTTCTATGAAAGGTAACTGTATTTAATGTATACTCATATTTGTCTATGCATGTGTACATACCTACTAATGTTACATAATTTCTAATTTAAAAGAAATAAAACATCTAACCAACTGGTTAGATGTATTATCTGTCACATAGCTGAACATGTTTGGAATTCTATTCTTACATTAAAGATCAACTTCATTGTTTAGAAGTTCAGATGGATTGGTTCTTTTCTTTATCTTCTCCATATTGTAGATGTAAATAGGTAATGTAAAATCAACAAGTCTGACTACAACCACAAAATGCAGGCCTTTCATAAATATTGGCATATGGCTCTTAGAGGCACAGATGATGGAAGGGAAGAGGGAAGAAAGAGGAGCTGTATGACCTGCCAAGACCTTACAGCAAAGACCAGAGAAACCAGTGAGACAGCTATGACACGTCATAAGTGCTGATAAATGCAGACAACTAATAAAAGTAGGTGTAGTACCCGTAGTGTGTTATCAATGAATAGAGCATATGAAACAACTTTCTCCCCAATTTCACTCATATATTCAGTGGTCTTTTAAGTTCATCTAGGACTCAATAGACTTTTCAAACTCAATATATATAAAGCAAAGCTCCTCTCGACTCCTTCTACAACATACACGGCAGCTTCATCTTTTAAATCGAATCCCAAACTACACAATCACCTTTGGATTTCCCTTCTCACACTCTTTCCTTCGCTCTATTTCCAATGGGTTTTTAGACCTTTAAAATACACTCTGAATTTGCTGAGTCTTCACCCCATGTTCCACTTCTGTTCTAGACCTCACTGCTATGCCCCATCTGAATCAATCTCACAACGCCGAGATGCAATGCCCTGGTACCTTACCTAGGTCTATCCTCAAACTGTACTCTGAGACAACAGAGTGATTTCACAGGGGCACCAGAGAACAGCTTCAATTCTCAAGAGAAACCAGTAAAGATACCTTCTATGCAGCATTAGTCAACAATTACCTGGAGGCAGTTCTGTCTGAAAATGAGATTTCATTATATTCTTTTTGGTAGTATCAATTCTTCTTAGGCAAGCATGGCAGGCAGCACATGCCTGCAACTCTAGCATGCTAGAAGTTGAGACAGGAGGATCACAAAGCCAAGGCCATATTAAGCTACATAATGAGACCCACTCTCAAACAGTAACAAGAGAGACAACCAAAAAATCATCAAATCTTCTGATGGCTGGTTTTCTGGAAGCAGCTATGTTTAGAAATATGTTTTGGGTAGAAAGACACTGTGGAGTAAGAAATAAGGACAATAATACCCAATATAAGCAGCTCCAAGTTTAGGATAGTTACACAGAATCAGAAAAGTACATATATCTCACTCATAAATAACTGTAGTCATTTAAGAACAAAATAAATGTATGTTTCTTTATTTCTACACATATATGAAAGATTTATAAGTACTAATTAAGTATATTATTGTTCAAGCAGCTCCTAAGTGGTTAGTACCAGAGTCAGGGGACACTAGTGACCCAACAAAGGCAGCCCTCTCTGCTATAGTCCAAGCAGCACAGTGCAGTGAAATATTTGTCTTCGGGCGGTAATTAGCACAGCAGAGCACAGTGCATGCTTAGTAGCCCAGATGACTCGCCTAAGACTTAAGTCATACCATGCCTCTTCTCTTCAGTGGTTCTCCATTTCATTAGCTAATTCTTTAAACTTAGCATGCAAAGAGCTGTATGTGAGGTCCTTATCTGATCTTACCTCTGACTGTTCTCTCTACTTCACTTCCTCCACCCTGGATCCTGCAGGACTGTGAAGCCCCCATTATACCTCTGCGCCTTAATTTTCCTCTGCCTGTCCTGCTCTTGTAGCAGTCTGCAAGTACCCACACCAACAAAACGATGACTAAGACTATGCTCTCAAGCATGATGAGGGCTCATCATGTTTTCAGTGATGAGGACTGACGTAGTCTAACGTAAGTGGGTAAACTCAATGATACAACAATCAAACACATCAAAAGTATGCAAAGGAAGACTGCTCAGTCAGTAAAGTGCCTGCCACCAAATATAAGGACCTGAGTTCAAATCCCCAGCTCCAATGTAAAATGCCAGGTACAGCAGCACATGTTTATAATGCAAGCGCGGGGGCACAGAGACAGGTAGATCCTTGGAGCTCATTGGCCAGAGTCTAGTCAAACTGGTGAGCTCCACATTCACGGAGGAACCTTACCTCAAAAAATAAAATGAAGAGACTGAGGCTGATACCAATATCAACCTCTGTCCTCCACAGACTTGTACACACACATGAATACATATAGTCACATAATGCATACAAAGAGAATACTTAAGGAACCACGCAAGCAGTTAGTGTTCTAGAAAAATTATATGCATTTTTATAGTCACTGAAAACAACCACAAATAGCATCTAATATCACTGCAGGAGAGTCCAAAGGCTCTGCTATCCTTTCCTCTAAAATGACAACTGGCTTCCAGAACACTTCACACTCTATAAATGAGCATGGTATTAGTGGCTACTGAAATGGAGACCCTGTTATTCCCACGCCACAGCATATTTCTTAGAAGCAGCAAACACATCCTAAGTATTGTATGCAGCTTAAGTTTTGACTCTAGAACCCTGGCATCACAACTGTTCATTACCACTCACTGCTGCTGCTGAGCATGACTGGTAGTCACATGGGGCAGCTAAGCCATCCACAGCTCCAGGAGAACCTGGCATGCATGTAGACATGCTCACTATCAAACATGGAGCATGTGTTTGGGAGGGCACGTGAATACCTGCATGGTACTATTTTCTTCTCTGAGGAAAAGAATCTCAGCTGTCAGGGCATCGAGGAGCTCTCGGTGATCTCCTAACATCTGTTCCAGCTGCTGCCTTGTCTCTACTTCCTTCCGAAGCTGGATTTCACTCTGCAAAAGACAAGAAGAAAAGTAAACTCTCACCAGTAGGATCATACACTGACAACTACACTTCTACAAAGACAAGATAGCAAAGACACTTAGAAGCAAGAACCACGACAATGAGGAGACTTAAAACTTTCATTAGCAGGCTACATTTAATTCATAAAAACACACTTTTTTTGTCCTAGTCTCATCTTTCTTTTGTTTTCATTTAAAAAGTTAAGGGCTGTGCACAAATAGAGTTTGAATACAAAGCTCATCTCTAGAAAGACACATTGATATCTGACCATGACAGTAAGCTACATGGAAACAAACAGGTTAGCTACAAGTTAGGAATGAGACTTAGGTTTTTCACTCTACGCTCTTCTATGCCTCCATTTCATGCTGTGTGATACACTGCCAATCAAAAACTGATTGTTAAAATATAATTTAAAACAAGTACTATATTGACTATTTCTATGAAATATCATAACCTTGAAGGTAAGTGAGCAGTTACAAAGCACACGTTACTAGGCCTGCTACACTTTCTAAGCATTAGCACACTTTCAAGGACCACAGACTAATGGGAAAGAATCTTGGGAGTGGGAGGGAGATAGGAGAGAATAGAGTGACAGTAATCAGAATATACCGTGTGTGGTGTGTGTGTGTGTGTGTGTGTGTGTGTGTGTGTGTGTGTAAAACTGTCAAAGAACACGCTGAATATAAGATAAAAGGGGAGAAGAAACCTACTAGCTATGATACTGTTCATAGCATAGAAGGCACATGAACAGTACTGTGAAGGGAAAAAATGAAATAATCACAGAATAGGGGTCTACTGAAGAGACTTTCACATGTCTGGCAGTACACAAACCTTTCATTATAAGGCAGTTTGACGAAAACACCCCCAGATGACATGTCAATCACAGCGATAGAGCTACTACTTAAAGTAAACGTTTCTTAACATTTTTGTCATATTTGTTCAACAGATTTAAGTACACAGTAAGTAAACTGTATGTAGATTTTTAATCTGTGCATGTACATGTGTGTGAGGATATGCATGCATGTAAACCTCAAGTGCCATTCTCAGAAATAAAGACAAGGTCTCTCACTGACCTGGAGTGGAGCTTACCGATCAGGCTAGACTGGCTGGCTCGTGAGCCCCAAGGATACCGCCATCTTCACTTTCCCCGAATGTTTACTTTGGGGATTAAACTCAAGTACACATGTGTTCAAAGCAAACACTTTGGCAACTGAGCTTAACAGATCCTTAAGTAGACTTTATAGAAAATTAATTCTATACCACCTAAGGACTGATTATTATTTATAAGCAAATAATTCTTTATCCTATAAATTATTTTCAGAATAATCAGACAACTCCCATTCTAGAGACCACAGTTTTCCTGCTTATGAAATTTACAGATTACAGGCAAACCAACTCTCCCAACAGAGCTGATATAGGAGCAGCAGCCAGCAGAGGAAAGCAACATAACAAAGCTATAGTTAACAATGCTATTTAAACCAAAATATCCAATCTGTAATACTTGCAACTGGCATAAGATATTACTTTACTCACAGCAGATTTATTTTACTAATTACATTTTTCCAAAATTGACAGTAACATCAGAAATATTTACCTAGGCATATATCTAATGACAGAGGGGGACTACAAGCATAAATTTTATTAGATATACTAAAACTGAGTAAAATACAACTATTCAAATTTGACTGTTCTTACTTAGAGGTTGCAATAAATTAAGCAAGGAGAAAGCAGTCCACATTTATTTATGCCTGAAGAGAAGATTCCCATCACCTGGACCCTTACCTCTTTAAGGTACCGAACCAGACGGCAGAGAGAGCTCACCAGGGACAAGGTGAAGCCTGTGAGTCCCTGACCACCCTGTGGTCCCTTGACCTCACGCCCTGTCCACCGCTCGTACTCTTCCATTTCATGCTCCACTTCATGGATCATGTGTTTGAGGACATCCAGGCTGGAATTATTGCTACTTGGTACGTCTGCAGAGGTTGTGCTGGAGGATAACAAGTTTTTCTTCTGCTTGGAGGGAGCTCGCATATCTTGTTTTCTTTTCACTGAGAACAACAAAAGTCATTCTAGTTCAAAACCGGTGAAATCACAACTACAAACTTACCACAAAAAGTTTTGATTGTTCACCTTTTTTTTTTTTTTTTTTTTTTTTTTTTAGGTTTTTCGAGACAGGGTTTCTCTGTGTAGCCCTGGCTGTCCTAGAACTCACTCTGTAAACCAGGCTGGCCTCGAACTCAGAAATCTGCCTGCCTCTGCCTCCCAAGTACTGGGATTAAAGGCGTGCGCCACCACGCCCGGCTGATTGTTCACCATTTTTAAAAAGAAGTTACCACAATCTTTATAATACAAACCTACAAATTTGACACAAGGTTTACATCTCTATAGCTAACATATGATAACACTCTGTGACACACAGTGTGGAACAGAAAGGGTTTCTTAGCTTCCCCTCAACAAACTCATACTTAAATACATCCAGTTGGACAAGCTCTGAGAAGACATGTCTAACAACTCATCTGTGTAAAGTGGGAAAGCTTGCACCTTTACTTGGCAGCTGCTTTTGCTTCCTTGTGTTTAGCACCTGTCCCACGTAGCTGGAGTCTACAGGCTCAGCAGAGTCCTCAGGCTGAAGCCCAGCCTGGATTCTCTTGACAGCATCCGTTGCATTCAGAGCAGCTGAAAATGAAGAACACAGCAGAAAGCATTTAAAGAGAATAAGCTTTCTCTAAAAACAGTTCCACTAATAGAGTCATCAGGATTTTGGTCCATGTACAAAGACTCCAAAAGTTAAGTAGCATTTGAAAACTACTGTGTTCAAAACAAACAGACAAACAAGCCAACCTAAGAAAGTATGCTACTAGAAATACTGCAAAGGATCAACTAGCCTTTCTGATCCTCTGCTGAAAGCTCTGAGGACGGAGATCCTGGAGGAGTTCTTTGTGACTGGGTAGCAATTTTCTGCTGAATATCAGTCCACAGTTGATTGATTAACTCAGAATTCTCTTCCTTTAGCTGGTGAAGAAACCTATAAATTACGGGACAATTAGAATTAATAGGTGCTATTATTCAAACTGTCCAACTGCTCATGTGTTTGATTTACAAGTTTTCAGTAATTCACAATTAAAAAAAAAAGTTACTGACTTTATCTGACAAGACAATGTGGTGACTGAATGAGAAATGTCCCCCACCTAGGTGTATACATTCACATTTTGGTCCCCCGCTAGTGGAGCTGTTTGGGGAAGACTGTGGAACCTCTATGAAAGGTGACTTTGCAGGAGTAAGCCTGTCAGTAGGGAGTAAGCCTTGAGAGTAAGCCCTGCTCCACTTCCTCCTCCTCCTTTGTGTTTCTAGACTGCCAATGCAGTGTGACAGGCTGGCCTCCTGCCCCTGCTCCTGCGTCATGCCTGCACCATGCCTGCGCCATGCCTTCCCTGCCACAACGGACTGTATCCCCTCGGCAACTTTAAGCCAAAATAAACTCATTCTTCCTTTAGGCTGCTTTGTTGGAGTATTTTATCATAGCAACAGAATGATGCTAATACAGACAGGTAAGACAACAAAAGGCCCATCATCTTAGGGAAGAAAGCAGTCCATTTGCCTTCCAGTTTCTATGTCCCATGGTCCCTTACACAGTAGTGTTGGCCTTTGTTTGTGTGTGTGTGTGTGTGTGTGTGTGTGTGTGTGTGTGTGTATTCTCATCCTTCTTCCTCTCTCTCTAAAGTAATTATTTATATGTGGTTCTGCCCTTGTGCTTTCTCTTCCCTTCAGGAGAGCCAGTTTGCTCATATTAAAGAAAATGTTTTACACCAGAAATGGGGCATGAGTCAGTAGAGGAGGAGCCTAGGGACTTAGTATGTGGAAGCCCTTTCGTGACAGAGCTTAGCCTTATCTACAGATGTCACTGTCACTGACAATGCTCATATTTAATTTCTCACTTAAATTGAGACTTAAGAAGTAAGAAGACAGAAAATAGAAACAAATGTCTACTGTCTAATGAATGAATATGTAAATGTGGTGTGGCTATTCAACAAAATATTATTCGGCCAGAGAATGGAATGAAACACTGCTGTGTATTGCAACATGAAAGACAACAGACACAAGAGGTAGCACACTGCATAATCTTTATATGACATGTCTAAATAGGCAAATCTATAGGGCAGAAAATATATCAGTGGTTATTTAGTACTAAAGGGGTTGGATGGAAATGGCGTTTCTTTCTGAGGTAATGAAAATATCCTAAAATTGATTGCAACGGTGACCAAATGTGAATGTATTGAGAAAATACTGAATTATAAATAAACAGGCTGTGTATCTATGAACTATATATAAATCATACTGTTAGAAATTAAATAGGAAGGGAAAAGGACAAGAAAAGATTCTTCGTAAGACAACACCAGCAGCTTTAAGTCCAACCTTTAAGAAAAATATCAGAAGAATGCTCTACAAATTGGAAAAATAAACACCACATTCTTACACTTACACTACCATCTCCAACACTGATGCTTCCAAGAGCCAGGCTACATAGCAGCCACAAATATAATGCAACACCATCACAGTAGGCTAAAAGCTGCCAAAAGACACTCATAACCCAATCCCTAGAGTCTATGAATGCAGTCTTACACACTAAAAGGGGATTATGCAGATGTGGTCAAGTTAAAGGCCATGAGGTAGGGACATGTTCATAAACTACTGAGGAATGTCTTAACTTCAAAATATGTGCATTCACAGGAAGTAAGGGAGAGCTGACCCACATTGTGAAAACATGAAAACAGAGACTGGAGTGTCACAAGTCACGGAAGGACAACAGACCCTACCAAATGCCACCAAAGGAGAAAGGGAAAGCAACAGATTCTCTTCTGGGGCTCTCCCAGAGGGTGCTCTCCCAGAGGGTGGGATGGCTCTAAACACACCTGACTTCAGCCTAGTGAAACATATTCCAGATCTCAAACCTATAGACACAATGAATTTGTATCGTCTTAAACTGGCAAGTTTTTGTTAATTTGTTACAGCATCATCATAAAACTAATATGAACTATGACTTGAATAGAATGCTAGTGTAGATGTAGTGTGCAAGTAAATGGTGTGGGAATAAGCCTAGAAGGGTTTTTAGGTGAATGAACAGAAGCAGCCTACATGCTCTTAAATGCTATTGGTAGAAATGTGGATGTTAGTAATTCCTCTGATGAAGACATCGGAAGAGGTGAGGAGTATTGTAGAGACCCCAAACTGACTTAAGGAATTCCCATATTGTAGTAGAAAGTTGACAGAAATATGACTATCAACATAGCTTCTAGTTGGCACATTCAGGACATTAAGAACATGCTATTAGACTGGAGGCCAGCCAATACTTGGGGTGGTAGAAATCTTAGTGTAGTTGTATACAAAAGTAGAACTTTCTAAGTGACGAACCAAGAGGTTTTGTTGAAGAGATTGCAAAGAGTTTGCTAGTTCTGAAGGGCAAGATATAATTCCTGGAACTCCTGACTGATTTCAGAAGCCAGATCGAAAAAAGAGATTACCCAGGAAAGATTCAAGAGGACCTCTAGTCTATCATGTAAAACACAGACATCCATAAGAACTTTTGAGAGTGTTTTAACAGCAGAAATATCACTGGCTTGGACTGAGAGGATGGAGTAAAGAATTGGTGCCACACTCCCATATTCTACAGAGAGGAGTAGGTTGATAAAGCTACCCAACTATAAACATGAGCTGTCTATCCTAAACCAGAGCTACAGATGTTTGTAGATTTAAATCCACAGGCACAGGGGCCAAAGGGAAAGCCTCAGAAATAATTGGCAGAGCTATGGACCCTGAGGTTGAAGACTCAGGCTGGATATAATTATTGAAATCAGGCCTTTGAAACTTAATGGAATTTGTCTGTCTGGATTTCAAAGTCCCTTGTAACTGCTGACTACTTTCTTCTTTTGATAATTTCTCCCCTTTTAAAACAAGAATGTCTATAACTCTTATCCCAGATATGTTCCATCACTGTATTCTGAAAGCAGATAACATGTTTTCTAATTTCATATAACTACATATAAAAAAAGTTCTGTGGTAGAACAGATCATATCCAGCCTTCTCATACCTTGTTTAATGATGAGATTAGGGACTTCGTCACTAGGACTGACAGAAGGGCATGCTTTTAGACCAAGAAGTGCTCAACTGTATCCACAAAATCCATACATACAATAGTAATATTATGAACAGAAAATTTAAAGTCAAACTGTTCAGTAATCAAGATCCCTCCCCAATAAGGAGGGAGTCAGAATAAAGCTGCAATAACACATAAGATGAAATTAAATGTGAACACGTAAGAATTTGGAGATAGTACACATGTATGTACAAATTGAGCAGCACAAATCTACTGCACAGTAGAAGTTTAAAAAAAAAAAAAAAGGGCATGGGAGCAGTGCATGCTGGCAACCCCAGTACTTGGGACACCAAGACAAAAGGATTACAAACTGGGGATCCATATGGGCTACAGAGTAAAACTGTGTCTCTAAAATTAAATTTTCATAATGAAAATGTTCATAAGGTGCATTGAGACACTTCAAGAAAGCAACAGAAGAATGGCAGTAAGATTAGGGAGAGAACAAATGCTAGGAAACCAAATGTGGCTGGGAAATGGGGTGAGCCTCCTGTCTATAACTCCTCACTGAACAGATAATACCAGCTGAGGACAGGGGGGACAATCTTACAACTTAAAGGGTCAACTATGTCGGATAAGGGGAAACTGACCTGGACCCTAAACTATGGGCCCTGTAAGTGTAAAGGCAGAAAAATAAATGTTGAAGGTGAATGTAATCAAGTTGTTAGACAAAAACACCAAATTTCTTACAAGAGCAAGAAAATTACTATAGCATCAGACTTCATAAAGCAACGTACAAGGCCAACTGAGAGTGAAGAGCACTGCCAAGAAAGCCAGCCAGCACTTCAAATACAAAAGCTATTTCTATTTTCTAATGTCTAAATATTATACAGAGAATGAGAGACCAGATAACGCTCAGACCTAAACAGGATGTCTCCAACAAATCCCTTCTTCAGGCCTCAGGGAACCCTGCAGAAGAGGAGACAGAAAGAGTGTAAGAGCCAGAGGGGACAGAGAACACCAAGAAAACACGACCCCTCAATCCACGTGAACGACGCTTCTATGAACTCACACGACTGAGGGAGCATGCGCGGGCCTGCATGGTTCTATACTAGGTCCTCTGTGTATGTACTATGGCTCCCAGCTTAGTGTTTTATGGGAGTTTTTTAGTGAGTAGGACTGGGTTTCGGATTCTTGTGTCTTTCTTGGGATCCTTTCCTTCTGTTTGTTTTGTCTGACATGTCAGTTTTTTCTTTAAAATCTTATTTTATATAGTATATGTTTTATTTTTAAATTATAGATAATACAGAACATATTGTTTATATTATAATTTATAATAATTGTAGTATCTCTTAGAAGCCTGTTTTCTAAGGAGAGACAGACAGGGAGTGGATCTAGTTGGAAGGGGAGGTAGAGAGGACCTGGGAGGAGTAGAGAGAAGAGAATCCATAATCAGCATACATTATGTGAGGAAAAATATCTATTTTCAATAAAAGGGCAGGGGGGTGTCTAAAGAACTCAAGGAACATTCTATTGATGAGCCCAGCAGCATGGGCTAACTAACCAAGATTCAACTACAAGACAATTATGGAAACAGGGAAGGACTGGATGAGCATTTAATAATTTTTTTCTTGCCTGTAAGATAAAAACAAACAAAACCATAATAGACAGTAAAGCACAGTGTGTAAATGCTTTATGTCTGTCAATTAAAAGCTAGGATGCAACTACAATATGGGGAGAAATGCCGAACAATTAGCTTGAACAGTCAGTGTGCAAAGGAAAACAGAAGAACACACAGCTGTCAGCAAAGATTAAATAAGAACAGTCCTCATTGACTCACAAAAGGCGCATACACAAGGTAGCATCACAAGACAACTACCATCTCCCTAAATATCAAGACTTTTAAAAAACAACAATGAATACACAGAAAAGAGACAGTGTGCAAGCCTATAATCCTAGCATGCACGGGGCTAAGGCCAGAGCTGACAGTTGTAGCCAGCC
Organism: Mastomys natalensis; assembly: GCA_021653895.1. Taxonomy (NCBI): domain Eukaryota; kingdom Metazoa; phylum Chordata; class Mammalia; order Rodentia; family Muridae; genus Mastomys; species Mastomys natalensis. Next base: position 1,203,132 of record JAJTUV010000035.1, read on the forward strand.
AGTTTCACAGTGAAATCAAATCAACCACAGAAAGGAACAACAGTACAAAGAACAGAACCATGAGTGACTAGACAAAGCTGACACTGAACAAAGCTTATCTCACCTATTAGAATTTCCAAATTGACTAGGGAGGCTATATCCACTACACTGCATGCAAGGAACACAAATAATATAAAACAACTGCAAAAGGCTAAATAAATATAAAAGACTATATATAAAAAGCAGAGATAATGCAGACAATCAGAAACAATAAGTAGAGGTTTTATTCCCTATCTCAGGCAAAACAGACTGCACTAAAAGCCACTGAATGTGACAATAGAGATTATGATGCTAAAAGCCATTGATCAAAATAAGATATAGCATTTATAAATAAACATTCTATAAGCACAGCAGTCACTGTACAAGAAAGGACACATTAAACTTCAATTAAGTATATTAAAACAATAAATATGAAGAAAAACAAAAGCACACTAAAACTAGAAGTCTTTAATATGTCACTCTCAGTACACAATATGGCAAAATTAACGAAGGAGACAGAAGAAATAAGACATAGTCAGCAAGGCAGGCGTTATGCTGTGCACACAGAGCAGTATACCTTCAATAGAACCATAGCCTCTGCTCGAGCACACACGGAATACTACAGAAATGATCACAGGCTAGCTCACAAAGAAAGCATCACCAAGTTCCACAAACAGGAAGATGACAGGGCATAGCCTGAACCTAGAGTGGCTAAACTACACAGCACAGGGGCTTCCAGAGCTTTGCTTTGTTTTTATCTTTCCCAGCAAAAAGGGGGAAAAATCAACTGAAATGACCTCATTTCTTAAATAATCCACTTATTTTTATGAACTGAAAAAAAAAAAAAAAAAAGTGCTGCAGTCCTAACTCAAGAAGCTATAAAAACAAAACAAAAGAAAGCACAAGGAAGGGAAAAGAGAAAATTGAGGAGGGAGAAATCAAACTTTAAGCTCAACTTAATAAGCCAGAAGTCCAATTCTTTGAAAAGTTAAGAAACTAGATTATAGGGCTGGAGAGACAGTTCAGTGGTTAAGAGCACTGGCTGTTCTTCCAGAGGTCCTGAGTTCAATTCCCAGCAACCACATGATAGCTCACAACCATCTGTAATGAGATCTGCTGTATCTGAAGACAGTGACAGTGCACTCATATACATAAATAAATAAATCCTTTTTAAAAAAAAAAGAAAAGAAACTAGACTAAGAGAGGATGACTAAAAGAAATGATGGGAAGGGTCTGACACACAAGAACCAACACTCCCCAACACGAAAACAAGCAAACATCTACAAAATAAAGAACCCAACAGAGACACCTGTTACTTCATTATTATTTTATACAGCCCTATAATTAATATACAAAAGAAAATAAATTTGAGGAGGTATAACATGCAGGAACCAAAAATGTCCTTTGTAGATGACATGATGCTAAACCCAGGGACTGGAGAATTGCTGTCAGAGCTAACTTACACAGGATTCAGAGATAAGACAGACACAGGTATGATGATAAGCTGGAAGGCAGAGGGGAAAGGTGTCTGGATGGAGCTCAGGGAAGACTGCTTACCCCCTCCCACTGGACCCCCAAATCCCCAGCCACACAGGGATATAAAAGATTTAGTGGACAAAAAGAAAATCCCATTAAAAGGAGAAACAAATAATATTTAAGGATAAGCTGAGCTAGAAGGAAGTATACTTAATAAAGAAAAATGTCAAAGCATTCCTCATAAACAAAAAGCACACTTTTAAAACAAATGGAAACATTATGTCCTAACAGAAAATATCAATAAGCTTTGATTTATGAAGTTAAACAAGTTGATACTGATTTTCATATAAAAACAGATTAAAATTATTGGGAAAACCCTAAAATTTTAAGAAAAGCTGAAAGGAAGTCAGGTAAGGTGGCACACACCCTTTAATCGCAGTACTTGGGAGGCAGAGGCAGGTGAATCTCTGTGAGTTCAAGGCCAACCTGGTAACATAGCAAGTTCCAGAACAGCCAGGGCTACATAGAGAGACCTTGTCTCAAAACAAACAAAGAAACAAAGAAACAAAAAGAAAAAAGAAAGAAAAGCTATAGGTATCTATAAAGCCTACAAGTCCTCTCTAAACAAAACTCTGTGGCACAAGAATGACTGGAGAAGAGGCCAGCGCCACTAGAAGAGCAAGTCCAGAAATGTGCCCACACTGCGATGGAGACTGTGACAACAGCACAAAAGGGCGGTCTTGACTAATAGTTTAAGGACTATTAACCAGGAAGCCATTAAAAAAAAACATAGGTGTGTATCTCATCCTGTGTACCAAAAACAAACTAACTGGGGGAGACTAAATCCCAAACACAATGACATACCTCCTAGAAAAAAGTACGAGAAGTGTTCTGTACCCTGGGCATGAATTTCAAACTACAGTTCTTCATAAAGTAGAATTCAACAATTCAACAATTTTAAAGCAAAATTGTACAGCGTAAACCTCAAGTTCTCCTTCCAATTGTTCCCAAATATGGACTTCAAGTGATATAGAAGTATGTAAGATACTTATTATAGCGTCTTCGTTATACAAAGAACCAGAAATACTGTAAGTGCCCATGTACCCAGGAGAGTGGCCAGTCAGCTCTGATATACAGCTCAGCTACTTCACTGTGCTGTAAAAACAAAGCAAGGAATCCCGAAAAACTTACAGAAGGCTGGGGGCTGATTTTAGGTCATATCGGGTGATGAATTCAAATACAGCACTGCGATTTTTAATGTATGAAATAAGAGGAAATGAGATATATATTTATATAACTGCTTTATGTATAAAAAGAAGTACAGGAGAAATAAAATCCTTTTTACTACTACGACTTTTAAAACATTTTTGAACAATTTTAAACATTTAGATAAAACTATACACTCAACTGTTTTTTTTTCTTTGCTGGTGTTTTTAAGGAATAATGCAATAAGCACACACTTTGAATACGCTGGGAACCCCGGCTGAGCCTGTGTATTCATGCCACACACATACCTCTCTGTATTCCTGTTGGAGTGTAAGCTGAGGGAGTTAGGCAGTTCACTCTCGCTGTCTTCTGACTGGCTGTGAGCAGTGCTTTCCTCCCCTCCATCGTCGACTTCATTAAGAGCCTACCTCAACAATAAAACCAGCAGCACAAGTGACCATATGCTCACTCATCATAGGACGTTAGTCATAACAGACACGATTCCTCCTAAGGCTGACCACCAAACCCTCTCAGTCTTCCTCTACTAACTGTCCTAATTATATTCAGCTGCTTGCCCCCTTCAGCTATCAGTATTTAAATGTAAGAAAGCCTGTTTCTTCTTACCCTAACATGTGTCCACCTTGACATACTGTTTGTCTTTTGGTTTTTCTTTAGTCCAGGCTAACCAATGTATTATGTAACTAACGCTGGCCCCAAATTCACAACTGCTTCTGTCTCAGCCTTTCTAATGCTAGTACTGCATGCTTGTGCCATCACCACTGGTTCCACCAATCGCTTTAAAGAATCATCTCCAATTCTTCATCTGTAACTTCGCTTGTGTTCTACCACTCCACTCAAGATACTATCTACAAGGTCAAGGTCAGCATGTTTCCTCCTCCACAGACAAGTTGGTCTTTTTGTTCCATTCCTTTACAGCTTAGATAAGGATGGCATATGCATGAGGAGTTCAGCACAATACCCAAAACACAGATGCAATAGTGCCAGGCATGGTGGCACACGCTTTTTCCCCCAGCACTGTGGAGGCAGAAACAGGGCACTTGATCCCTGGGGCTCCTTGCCAGTCAATCTAGGCTTAGTTGGTGAACTCCGGACAAAAGAGACACTCCGTCTCAAAGGAGGCAGACAGGATTCCTGAGGTTGTCCTATGACACAGACACACACACACACCCATATACTAAGGTATATACTCATCCTTCAACTTCATATCTTATCTTCTTGAATGTTCTATTCTTTCTCTAGCTCATCTTACCCAATCTTCTTTGTTAGTTTTCTTTTTCTACTGTCTCTTTATAGTTGACAGGACAATGACTGACATTTATGCTTTTAAAATGTTTTTCATGATGCCCGTATCAAGTTGAACTTCATCTCAGCATGGGCACTTGGTTGTGAGTGCAGTGGAGTACCTGAGGCTCTATGATTGACTCATTAAGGACAGACGGGGTGACAGGGTCTTGATTTATTCCAGTGGGACGCTGCGAGGAATCTGGAGCCATTGTTACATTTGGAAACCCTGCAGAAGAAGCAACACAAGTCATCAGGATTTTATTTCACCTGCTTAAAGAGGTTCTCAAGTCCCGTACTGCCACAGGCTCCCTTCACCTCAGGGAAATTTTAAACAGCAGTTCCACTTGTTTAACACGGTACATATATGGATATGTACCAGCCATATCTAAACTCATTTTTACCTTCACAAAACTCCATGAGATAGGTTTTATTATTTTATAGGCCAGTAAACTGAAACTTGGAAAAATTAAGTAACTAGCCCAGAGTTACGCTAATAAATGCCTGACTCAGGATTCAAACTTCCCACTAAAAACAACCATATGTTTCTAAAAGATTAAACAAGTTATATACTATTATGATTAATAATGCTGAAGCCGAGAACGGTGATACATGCCTTTAATGACAGCACACAGGAGTTAAGAGGAAGGAAGACCAAGAGTTCAAGGCCAGCCTTGGCTACATGGATCGTGAGGGTGGAGGGCAGGGATAATCCTATGTAACTAAAGAAAAGGAAAGTTTCTTTTCGAAAGAAATTGAAATTGTGCCAGGCAGTGGTGGTGCACGCCTTTAATCCCAGCACTTGGGAGGCAGAGGCACGTGGATTTCTGAGTTCGAGGCCAGCCTGGTCTACAGAGTGAGTTCCAGGACAGCCAGGGCTACACAGAGAAACCCTGTCTTGAAAAAGCCAAAAAAAAAAAAAAAAAAAAAAGAAATTAAAATTGCTTTAGATTTTAAACTACGCTTACTCAAACAAAACTAAATGCACATATTTTAATTACGTGGCAACTTAATAAGCTAAAAAATTGAGCCATGTTTTGCAGTTACAAAATGCTGTACTTTACACTATATTTTAGTAGATAGTTCCCTTAACTGAGTAACTTGTAATACTCCTAGTAAACAGCAAGTGAATTATGATTCTTGGCTCTTTATATATGAGCCAGCTAGAAGACGCAACAGGAACGTGACCCCTGATAACAGAGTGAATGCTTCTAATCCCTCATGAGCTGTGTTTCAGAGAGAAACGCAAGTTCTGTGTGGACTGAGTGCTTACCTGTGCGCTTACGAGGAACATCAACAAACAGACCCTTGGCTGCAGCCAGCACATGATCCGACTTTTCTAGCACATCCTGTGTCTGGTACTGATTAGAAAGAATCTACACAAGAGTTAAGAAAAATATTGTTCAGAGAAAAATAGGCTCACTTGTCAAATTATTAAGGAAAAGGACTAAGGGAAGGCACCAAACATGACATTTTAAAAGTTTAATTTTCAATTTCTATTGGTTGTGGTTGCTGAATTTGCTCTTAACCATGGGCTGTGACCATCCTAAAACCCTCCAATGGCAATATTCTTAGATAACAGTAGGCGACACTATTATAGTAATTAGTAGCTTGAAAGAAATACATATTACATTGTGATCTGGTGTGTGGACACACACACAAATACACACATACGTGATCAGGTATACATACACACATACAAATACACACTTTTAAAAAATAAGACTGTAATTTATATAGCCTTGCCATTCTAGTTTTAAGTGATGGTTGTACCCCACTAACTTGATTTCATAACCCATTAATAAATAATAGTATACAGCTGAAAAACACATACTAAAGGTAAGAATCTTTGAGCCATAAACTCATGGTGTTTCCACCACTGAAGAAGTATTCTGATAATCCACTAACAGGCCTATAACTTAGAAAATCAAGATATAGCTTTTAGGATTAAGCAATGCTCTACTTAGGTATTTATAAATATGTTGGTTTTTTATTATGGAGATACTGTTACACAAAACACCATTACAGTCATGCCTCTGATTATGCACTTTCTATTGAAGGACTTTAATGTACAAAAAACAAAGCCATATGCCATATGATGAGTCAACTCTATCTACCACCACCAGGTGGCATTCTTAAGCTGAAAGGAATCTTAAAATCAAGATAGCTCCTTTTCTAACCCTGACTGATGCTGATAAAGCATCTAAAAACAAACACTACGACTGGAATTTCTCTGTAATACAGAAAATCACATCACATGACAATTACTATTTACGATACAGAGAGAAAAGTGAGTAGCATTCTTATTTACCCATTCTACTATGGCCAAGTGGGTCAGCTAGGTCAGTTAATGAGAGTAAGTTCTGCATTTGCTCCTTCCACAGAGTAAATTTTAGAACTGCATAAGGCCAAGAGCACTCACAGAATGCTGGTCTTAGGACCACACTAGAAATAGTAAATAGACTCTAACCACTTTACGTAGTTTCCTGCTGCATCAATGGCACACAGCATGGTTTTTACTTGAGATCTGATTATAAGCGACACCAGGCATCAATGTAGATCGTATTAATGAGATCATTTTTCCACTTTCTGCTTCTGTCAGCTCCATGACTTTATTGTGACAGAGGGTGTAGTGAATTGACTATGCTTTGCCCAGGGAGTGGCATTAGTAGGAGGTGTGGTCTTGTTGGATCAGGTGTGGCCTTGCTGGAAGAAGTGTGTCACTGTAGGGGGTGGGCAATGAGACCCTCCTCCTAACCATGTGGGAGACAGTCTTCTCCTAGTGACCTTCAGATAATGATATAGAATTCTCAGCTCCTCTATGACTACCAAGATGCTGCCATACCCCACTAAATGTCTGAACCAAACCTGCAAGCCAGACCCAATTAAATGTTGTCCCTTGCTCATGGAGTCTTCACAGCAATGAAACCCTAACTAAGACAGGGTAATGCCTTAAAAACAAAAAGTAATAAACTCTTCAAATTACCAATAGGAAATAAGCTGTGTGATTTTTCTAGCATGGTAACCACCATTCCTCTGTATCAGGGATATGCCTATGGTCCTATCACATCCACCAAATGCAGACACCATAAACACAGAAAAACTTAATAACTTAAAAAAATATGTTCATACTCTTTAACCCTTAGTTTTCTTTTCTTTCCCTCCCAGTATTTGAGAATAAACCCTGAAGCATCCTAGGTAAGTGCTCTAACACTGAGCTAAAGCCCCAGCCCTTGAGTTGGTGCTTCTGTTAATAATTAATCCAACAAACAAGCCTGTACCCAAAACCACAATCAAGACTATTCGATGGAGTATTTATTATGCCAAGGTAAGATGTAATCTCTGAGTGGCACACACTACTACTTATCCCTAATACTGCCCTTTAATAGCACACCTCCTAAGTTCCTGTGGTGGTGTGGTTGTGGTGGTTTTTTGACACACGGTTTTTCTGTGTATCAGCCCTGGCTGTCCTAGAACTTGCTTTGTAGACCATGCTGGCCTCAAACTCACAAAGATTCACCTGCCTCTGTCTCCTAGTGATGAACGCTGGGATTAAAGGCCTGGCCCAACTTCACGTTTCAATCAAGGATGCAGCTCAATTTCCTATCCCTCTTTGAATATGGGAACAGCCAAGCAATAATGTCCTGGAGATCAACACGTAGTGCCAAATGGCTGGCATAAGAGGAGTAGCAGACACTGTCTTCCTCCACTTGCTGTTGCCCTGCATACAAATGAAGGACACTGTAACAGCCATCCTGTGTTCAGGATGCTCAAGTCACATGCTGAAGAACTGCAGGGTTCCCTACCAGATACCTCTCAGCTCTTCCATGAGAGAACTAAATCTGTGCTTTATTTAAATTACTATACTGAGTTATTTTATTCTCAGAAGCTTAAACTGGATTCTAATATACAACATAAATGTCCACAAATAAAACAACCAATAATAAATTATGGCAAATCTATAAACAACCTACACATTAAAAAGGTAAATTAATTTCTTTTTTTTTTTTTTTTTTTTTTTTTTTTTGGTTTTTCGAGACAGGGTTTCTCTATGTAGCCCTGGCTGTCCTGGAACTCACTCTGTAGACCAGGCTGGCCTCGAACTCAGAAATCCGCCTGCCTCTGCCTCCCAAGTGCTGGGATTAAAGGCGTGCGCCACCACCGCCCGGCTGGTAAATTAATTTCTAACTATTGACTTTCAAGATACACTGGCATATCAATAGAATCTAAGCACCTCCTCCACCCTACAGGGATGTCATAAGGGTGTGAATGCACTGAAAACCTGTATAAAATAGTGATGCTTCCAGTGTTATTAAAACACAAATTACACTGTCTTATGAACCAAATTTCTATCTTTGGTGAAATATCTTCTAAGTCCATACAATTAAGGGCTTAGGAAATGTAACTTATAATGGATATAATATATAGTAAATCAACATGGCTATGGCTACAATAGAAACTGACAAAGGCAGAAACTAGAGGGATAATCTTACTAATCTGTTGCCACTGGGTATTAATTACAATCAGATCTCAAGTAAAGTCACCACTTTGCCTTCTGCTACTGAATCCCTGTCACATTGAGCAGATTGCTCATGTGGCCAAAGATCACTGTACTAGCCTTACTTAAGTAAGATATGTTGTTAAAAGGAAACATCTAAATCTCATCAAAAGCTACGTCTAACACCTGGCAGAACATAAAAACACTTGGGAAACTGAGGAAGCCTCCCACACCTAGCTTCACTAAATCTGAATCTCAGAGTTCAAGGACAGTGGAGCTCCACCCTCCCTAGCAGCTCAACCATGAAGAGTTCTCATGCGCAGTCAGCACTGTTAACCACCACACTACAGATGCAACCCTTCACCTGAAAAGCTACGAGGGCTGTGGAGATGACTCAGTGGTTATTACAGGTTAAAAATGCTTATGGCAATTATAATAATAATAGTTATAATAATAATGGGGCTGGAGAGATGGCTCAGCAGTTAAGGGCACTGACTGCTCTTCCAGAGGTCCTGAGTTCAATTCCCATCAACCACATAGTGGTTCACAACTATCTACAATGGGATCTGGTGCCCTTTTCTGCTGTGTCTGAAGACAGCTACAGTGTACTCATATGCATAAAATAAATAATTTAAAAAAAAAAAAAAGAATGCTCATGGCTCTTGCAGAGGAAACAGGCTGGAGTCCCAGTACCCATTCAGTGACTCACAATTCTCTATGACTTAGCTCCAAGGAATCTGACAGCCTCTTCTGACCTCCACTGGCACCAGACACAAATACATACACACATGCATACAGGCAAACACCCTTATACAAAAAAATGAAACTGGAGAAAGAAAACCCCCTAAAGAGGTTCTCCAGGTCAGATCTGTGGTTTTAGGCTTTTCAATGAGAATTAACACATGTGCATGACTGGCCCAAGATCGTAACATGAAAAGTCATATTCTCTGAATCCACTGTTCCTTTCTCAAGTCTTACAAACATTTATTTGGGAGATAGTTTTTCTTGATGCGTAAGATTTCTCTAAGAACTCTAAGGAATTTCTCAAAAGGCAGCCTATGACTTGAAGCCACCATGAAAGGTCATGCAGACAGCAAGCACTGTAAGCTTACCCTGAGTAAGGAGTCACATGCACAACACATTCCTTTACTATGATTGCAGCTCAAATCAAAAAGGTTGCTCTACTATAGCTCCTTCTTGCTTCACACACTGTTCACCCTTTGTATCTGATTGCTTCTTCAAACACCCAGGCAGGCCTAAGGTTAAGCCAGAGATAAATGGCTTAAGACCTAGATCAACAGGCACACAAAATTATTTGATTTCATTTTTGCCAGGTAATTCTACTATACTGTTGAACTGAGACATAATTACAGAAGTTTACAGATACAGAGCACTATTTATTTTGCCAAAGACTGTAGTAATCTCTTTAAAAGCATTACGCTAGGACCGGAGAGATGGCTCAGTGGCTAGAGTACTAACAGCTCGTCCAGAGGACCCAGGTTCAATTTTCAGCACCCACATAGCCTGTTCACAATTGTCTGTAACTCCAATTCTAGGGGGTCTGAGACCTTCTTCTGGCATATGCAAATACCAGGCATGCACATGGTACACAGACATACATGAAGGCAAAACATCATACATATGAAATTAAGAAACAATTTAAGTATTATGCCATTAAAATCTCATAACACAGAGTCAAAATTTTAAAATAAAAGGTCAAGCAAATGTAAGAAAAATGATGTTACAAAATCTATAGAAAAATGGATAGAACTGAAAAATACTATATTAAGTTAGGCAACTCAGACAGATGAGAACTGAAGGTGTTTGCTCGTGTGAATCCTGGCTTCTAATTGTTAATTTTGTGTATTTAGGTGGGAGTAAGTGTGTATAGAGGTCAAAACAGTTTCTATGGGACCATGAAACCGGAGAAAGGGTGGTTAGAATACACATGATATGAAGTGAATGCGGACTGCTTGAGATAGCAGATTCAGTGGGACAGGGGTGGGGTAGGGAATGGGGGAGGAGGGGAGGAGACCAACCATCCACAATGAAGTATTACGACAGTGGCAGAAGGAACATGCTATGTTGTATGCTACTTTTTAAAAGCTTAAAAGACAAAAAGAGAAAAAAAATTCCAAGCCAAGGAGTTATATAATCTAAGACTACAGAGCTAATGAGTTATGCAAAGAACATTTAAAGCAGCAAAGTAGACTCCACCCACCCTGCTGCTCTCTCCACAGGCTCCACCCACCCTGCTGCTCTCTGCACTAGGCTCCACCCACCCTGCTGCTCTCTGCATAGGCTTCACCCACCCTGCTGTTCTCTGCATAGGCTCCACCCACCCTGCTGCTCTCTGCACTAGGCTCCACCCACCCTGCTGCTCTCTGCACTAGGCTCCACCCACCCTGCTGCTCTCTGCATAGGCTTCACCCACCCTGCTGTTCTCTGCATAGGCTCCACCCACCCTGCTGCTCTCTGCACTAGGCTCCACCCACCCTGCTACTCTCTGCATAGGCTCCACCCACCCTGCTGCTCTCTGCATAGGCTCCATCCATCCTGCTGCTCTCTGCATAGGCTCCATCTATCCTGCTGCTCTCTGAAGAGCCTCCCAAGTAGCTCACTGTACAAGGTTGAGTCTCTCCATTGAATCCGAGAGAAAAAAAAATGCTAAAGACAATGAATTTTCACACTACCTCCTTCATGATAGATAACTTTCTTTTTTCAAGACTTGAAGTTTCTGGTTTCTGCTTCTTCCATTTTCTCTTCAAAGCTTTTCTTGAAGTTCCCAGTGCACCAATGCTCTATTCTTTGACTTGTGCATCTCATGACGGCGCACCTATACAGAAGGAAAACTGTAAAGAAATGCCTTCAGTAACAAGGATGTTGCCTGCCCCTATGTAAGACCACTTACACTAGTTAACCACTTCTTATTCCTTTCTGGTTCAGCATGTATGTGCATGAGTGTGTGTGCATGTGTGTACATTCAGAGCTAAAACTTTCATAGTCTTCTAAGTTTTCAAGATAATCTAAAAGAAAATATCGAAAACTTGGACATCTATCTTAAAGATACACAAAAATATTAACTTCTACTTCATTTGTACAGATTACCAAAACACCTAGTGTTCTTCAATTCACAGGTTAAAACTCATGGAATGAGTGCTAAAATATCAATTAGCGGTCAACACTGACACTTCAAACATGATGCAAAGGGTACAAAATCCACCGAAGTCATCTTTGGCAAAGCACACCCCTTTCACAATAACTGCATTGCTTCTAAGTCAATGGTGCACTATTTGTATAACTCTGAAGTGACTTCCTGTGGAACTAAGGTCTCAGGTGATGCAGATATCCAGGGAAGGAGAATTCCTGAGGCAGAAGACAGGAGCCAGAGCACCCTAAAGAGTTGGAAGGGAAGATTCCACGGGGGTAAATGAGGAATAAGAGTAGACATTTGTCTTTACAAATACACTAGTGCTAAGAACTGTAAATATGAACAAAACTCAGGTCATCCAATGAAGTTATAATCATGCAAACTATCAAAAAAACTAGCAAGCAAAAATTGTGAGCATGCATATTAGAATCTCAATGAGACAGTACTTTATACCCAACAGGAGAATCAAAATTTAAAAGGGGACAATAATGATGTGTGTAACTGGAAGCTCCACATGTGCTGGTGGAATTTAAGACAGGTGAACAGGTTGGCAGTGATTCATAAAAGCCAATATGAAGATACATGACCTAGCCATCCTATTCCAGATATACACACAACTGCCTACATATGTTCAGAGACTTGTACATGAATGTCCACTATGCTATTACTTCATAATAGAAAAGAAGCAGAAATAAAGCAGATGTACAAACAGATAAATCTGGAATCACCGCTCAATGAAATATTGTCTTACAACAGTATGGAACAAAGCAGAGATACATACTATAACATGGACGAATCTATTAAATATGCTAGAAAAAGAGGCTACATGTAACAGTCCACATCCTGTAGTCCATCTGTAAGAGAAATCAAAGCTAGGCAAATCCACAGAAAGATTAGTCACTGCCTCAGACAGGCTAGCCAGGGCTATCCAGCACAACCTGTCGTGAAAAGAACAGCAATGACAACAACAATGGTACAATGCTGAAGATATGTCCAGACAGAGACTAGAGGTTAATTCTAGATGAGTGACAGGACCAAAACTATAGACCAAAACTCCTGAGTAAAATTCTAACAGTGGCTAATAAGCCTTAGTAAAATCAAACATTCCTTACGATATTATTTTAGGTTTTATACAGATGTGAACAAGATTAAATGACTAAAATTCCAGGGAGTGATGACGGTTTCTGTTCTGAAGATTAAAAACCAGATACCAAATAAAATACAGAATCCAGGACTTAACTTTCAGTGATCAACTTACCAGATCCTCAGGAGTTGCCCGGTGAACTGTTAGATCATTCACAGTATTCTTTGAAAAGAAAAACAGTGAGCCTTTTTAAAGTTTCCTCATAAATTTTTAACAGTTACTCAGCTTCAGTAGTTGAAAATTGATTCAAAATCCTAAGACCAAAAGTCCTTTTCCCACCAGGAACCAATATGGTCAATATAATGTTAAAACAGATTATTTTGAGTATCTTCTAGAAAATAGGGTATTTTTTTAGGTGCTCTACAGAAAATAAAGCTCTACTATTTTAAAACAAGGAATAAAAACAGGGTACACATTGTGAGTCAACTTAACTGAATCTAGTTTCCAGATACTAGGATTCCATGAGGCAACTGTAAAGCATTTTAACAACGAAAGTCTGATCACACAGCAAGCTGCAGAGGAACTTTTTTGAGCACATAGTTTCAATCTCACTAAACCTCTAACTCTTGGAAAGAACTAGAAGTTATTGCATTTAATACTGTACTCTCAAAAGAGAATGGGACAAATATCCTGTTCTTCCTCCCAAGACAAAAAACATGCCCAGAAACCCACCCGACCCTTCTCCAGCCTGAGCGCTTCCCAGTCTCACTGGACAGGAGCACTAAGGCCATCCTCCAGAACACGCTGCTGCGGTCCCCACACTTACATCCCACTCTTGCCTCGCCACAGCTTTCTTCTTTACTTTCAGAGTTTTTCTTCCACCTCCCCGGGGACCAAAGCGATTCACTCTGATCAATGACATCTAGAAATATTAATGTTTTTTTAAATAAAGGCAAAGAAATAATTATGCATCATGGGCACATCTAGGACAAACAAAACCACTCTCAAACTACCAGGAGAATTCGGTCATGATGAAAGGAATAGGCTCTCCGAATACTTGGCTTTCTCATTTTACAATTAATACTAAAGCGAAGCCAATAACCACAGTAAAAAGGTTTTAAATAACAAAACCTTTGCTTAATAAAGAACTTAATAAATATAGAAATTATGACCTAAAATAGAAATTAAAATACCCTTTGCTGAAAGCAACAAATACAGAGATTAGAGCATCCTTCTAAAATGAATATCCACTTATGAAGACTGGTTGATAAGTAATGGTGTTGGCAGTAGTTAGTTTGTTATGTGGGTCAGTTAGAATCATTTAGAGCTAGTGACTTAATCCCTTGTAAAATCTTTTATAGATTTCTGTAAAGTATACCATTCTTTCTACCACATGATGCCATCTGTGCTGTTCAGGAAATACAGAGCAAAGCCCTTGTTAGGGACAAGCACACAACACACACACATACAGATAATTGCACACAGAGATAATATAGACACTCGGACAGATTCACAAGCAGCCTTTAGACAAGCACAGATTCAGACTCATACAACAGAAAGAGGACGAAGAAACAGGGAGTATGCAGTAGAGAATTCAAATTTGTACTCGCTCTTGGTTAAATGATTCCAAAAGGAAGTGCTTTTAATTCTTTCCTTAATGTGTTCATACATTATCGATAACTCAAAGTCTATCACTAATACATATTATCCACACAACCTACCAAAATAACTACAGAGCTTTCAGGCTAGCCCTCATATTCCTTACTAGCCGACAGTGCCATCTGTCGTCACTGACCTCCACCCACACTGGTCTCTCTTCAATGGAGACCACAGACTCTTGCACATGCTAGGCAAGTATGGTATTCTTAAGCTACCCCTTCCATTAAGTACTTTTAGTAAAATAATTGACTGTGATAAAGATGCCTAAGCTCCAGTGTTCCCTAAAACACTCTTCCCAGCTCTCTATAATGTCTTTTACTCTTTAAACATGTTGTCTAATTTCAGAGCATACAATCCAGCAAAGTAGGTAAGTCACAATGGTTAGAAAATGACTACTTATTATTTCCTGTGGTGCTGAGCTCAGATTGATGCCCAGGTGTAAGCTATGCCAGGCAAGTTCCTTCCCACCGATCTCTATGCGAGACCAACAATTAAGACTTGGCTTCCCACGACTTGGTTTACCTATTTTTATTTCAAGTTTTATTAACATGAGTTTCACATTTTCATATATGTATATGCATACTTTGATTTGATCACACCAATTGTCCTCTCTCCTCTCCCTCCAACTGGTCCCCTTCCTCCTCACAATCAAGTATCTCCCTCCTACTTTCACATCTTTTTCTAAACTCTAGAGAAAGCAAGTAATACTTCTCTCTAAGTCTGGTTTATTTCCACTTAACATAGCTTCTGGTTCTATTTTCCTGCACATAAGATTTCATTCTTTTTGTGGCTGAATAAATACTCCCTATATACATCACATTTCCTTTATCCACTTATCTGATGATGGACATCTTGGCTGCATTCATATTTTGACTATTGAGAAGTGTCATAATAAACATAGATGAGCAAGTATGCATGGTAGCCTTAGACTCCTTTGGGTATATACTCAGGAGTGGTACAACCACAATCATAAGGTGATTCTTTCCGTGTTTTTAGTTTTGAAGAACCTCTATACTGGTTGTACTAATTACATTCCCAACAGCAACATACAGGGGCTCCTCTTCAGCTCCCAATATCCTAATATTTTCTTGACAATAGCCATTCTGGTGAGGGACTCTCAATGTGGCTTTGATTTGCATTTCACTGTTGGCTGAAGATTTCAAACATTTTTTTAAAAAAAGAACTATTTCTCTGTGTGCTCACAGAGGTCAGAGGAGGATGTCAGAACTCTTAAAGCCAGAGTTACGGGTGATCATGAACCACCCAATATAGGTGCTGGGAACCAAACTAAGTCAGTCCTCCAAAAGAATAGTACTGAGCCATTTGCCCAGCTCCTGAACATTTTTCTTGTGTATTTATTGGTCATTTGTACTTGTTTTGAAAACTCTGTTTAGTTCATTTGCCCACTAATTAGTTGATGTCTTCTTTGGTGTTTACTTTTGTTTTTGTTTTTTTTTTTTTTTTAAGTTCTATATTCTGGTTATCAATGCCCTGTCAGATAACTAAAGTACAATAGGGAAATACTTTTACCCATACTCACTCTTTGATTTCCAAGTGTCTAGCTTTTTTAAAGGGCCTAACATCATCGTCAATTCTTTCATGACATGTATTTGCTTATCTCTGGAGGTGAAGAAGGAGCACATGCACAGTGTATGTTTGAGGACCAGAGAACAATTGCAGGACTTGGTTTTTCTCTTTCCACCATTTATACATCAGGGATAAACTTTGGCAGCAAAACCCACCGTGCAGCTCATCAGCCCACTTTTGTCAACAGTCTCATACAGAAAGTCTTTGCCTGTGCCTGACTCTTGACAAGTTCTCCTGGTTTCCTCTAGGAGGTTCACATCACCTTTCATTAAGGTTACTGATCAGTTTCTGAATAGAAGCTTTACAGAGTGAGGAAAATGATATGGTTTCAATTCTACATATGAACACAATATTCTCAGTACCATCTGTCACCAACAATTGAGTCTTACAGTGGTGATACCAGTAACCGCTGTAGTGGAAGTAATGAAGCGTCAGCTAAGGCAGTCTAGGTACCTACTACACGCAGACTGTCCTAAGCTCTTTGCACCTATTAGTTTTTTTAATATAAGAGCTCCATGAAGTGGTTACTACTTTGACTCATTTTATAGATGAAGTAACTAAGGGACAAAGAGTTAACCAACTGTGAAGTTCACTTGTAGTAGAAACATAACCAACATTTAACTGGACACGGAACAGGCAAAAGTCGAAATGAACCATTGTATTTAAAGACAGTTATATTCCAACAAGGCACAAAAAACAACTCATTTCAAAGAGTACTGTTTTCAATATTCCTTTGAAAAATTAAGATTCCTACCTCATACAGGTACAAAAATTAGCTGAATATTAAGTCATATATTAAAATGTTAGAACTAAAACTGTAGGACTATTAGAAGAAAACATGAGCATAAATAGCTGTGGACCTTAGTTCAGGCTGGAGAATAGAATCTAAAGCACAAGAAACCGTGATGTGGGGATGATAGTTTGGTTCATCAAAATTTTTTTTTTTTTTTTTTTTTTTTGGTTTTTCCGAGACAGGGTTTCTCTGTGTAGTCCTGGCTGTCCTGGAACTCACTCTGTAGACCAGGCTGGCCTCGAACTCAGAAATCCGCCTGCCTCTGCCTCCCAAGTGCTGGGATTAAAGGCGTGCGCCACCACCGCCCGGCAAGTTCATCAAAATTTTTAAATATTATACTGAAAGGTACAATCAAAAAAGTGAAAAGATACCTAATGCAGTAGCAAAAGTTATTTACAAATCATTTACCTTGTATCTAGAATATATATAAAAAAATCCTCCTAGCTGGACTATTCAAACAACCAAATTTAAGTGGACATAGGTCTTGAATAGGTATCTCCAAATAAGATACTGCAGATGGTAAATAAGCACATTAAAAAAAGAGAGATTGTCAATTTGGGGGCGGTGAGATGGCTCAGTGGTTAAGAACGCTTGATGTTCTTCCTGAGAACCTGAGTTCAATTCCTACCACATACAGATGGTTCACAACCATCTGTAACTCCAGTTCCAGGGGATCTGACAACATCTTCTATCCACCAAAAGCACCAGGCAGCATGTGGTGAACATACATACATGCAGGCAAAATATTCATGCAATATAAGATAAACCTTTTTGAAAAATGACCAACATAATTAAATGACAGTCAAAACCACTCGAGGGTGACTTTAATAAGAAAAAAAAAATACAAGTACTGACAAGAATATGGAGAAACTGGAATGTTCATATATTTGTTGATTGGAATATAAATTTACATACGCACTTTGGAAGTCCAGTGGGAAGTTACTCAAAAATTTAAACACCATTACCATGTGACCCAGCAATTCCCCTACATACACATTCAAGAGAATTAAAAATATTAGTCCACAGAAAACCTTGTGAATGTCCACAACAATATTCTAGTTAATAGCCAAAAGTGGAAACATCTCAAAATGCCCATTAATTGATGACTATATAAGTATATGTGATATATCTATGCAATTGGGATGAAAGTACTGACATATGCTACACTGTGGATGAAGTTTGAGTATATTAACTATGAGAACCGGGAGCGCAGGGCAGCCCTGTAATCTCAGGGCTCAGGAGGAGAGATAGGCAACCCGCAAACTGGCTAGCTACATGAGCCAAATCAGCGAGTTCTAAATTCAAGGGAGACACCCTATTGCAATACATAAAATAGGGAACCAAGACACCCAATAGCAACCACTGTAACCTACCACACAGACACACACACACACCATGCGTACTTGCAAGAAAAAGTCAAGTGTAAAAAAGGAAAAGACAAGAACTGCATGTATAAAGTACCTGATGTTAATATATATGCATCGCTAATGAAGAGCCTCAGCACTAACCCTGCGACTCTGTAAGACATACACGGTCTTGAGAGACAGCACGGTATGGTGGCTAAGAATACAGCCTGGACTCAAACCCTGTGGACTCACTCTTGAGCTTTGTCGCTAACTCTAAAAGGAAACTAATTAAATATGTAATCTGCTTGGAACCCCTGCCTGATACATACTAAGTCCTATTTAAGTGTTGATGACATCAGTGACAACTATTAATTCTTTTCTCATGAGTTAAATAAGGCTTAGAGAACATAATCACATTGCTCACAGTGACACCGATAGAGAGGAGAGGAAGGAAGTGACACTCAGTGTCACTGACTGTAAAGTACACGCCAGGAAACTACAAACAATGGACTAACTCTCTTGTTAAAGACATGCAACTCTTTAAAAGGGAGGGAGCTTTTTATTTCAAATTATACTTAAAAATATTACTTTTTTTCCGTAAGTTAAAACTCTACCAGCCTGAACCCTGGAAATAGTTCTGAATCTGAAGCATAGAAAAACATATGAGTAGCTAAAAACAGGGGTCAAAGGTCCATGTGCCTGTTTCCCTCTAAAAGGCAGTTGTCAGGAACTTAGGAAAATGAGCATTGTTTTTGAGTCATAACAGAGACTAGAGGTATTTTAAGGACAGTAAATAGTATCACTGTACCCTGCAGAACTGGGGCCTGTGTGGAGAAAATGAAGAATATTAATTGCTTCCTAATGCTAAGAGTACAAACCCTTTCTTATTTCTCAGGCTCTTTCCTGATCCACACACGCACTCACAGGCCTCTTCCATGGCTTCCACAACCCCCTTTTTCCTGCTATTTCATCTATTCTTCAGACTACACTGGACTCTTCTCATGTAAAACTTAACCAAGGACCCTCACCTAGGTCTATCCCTGTCCTGTGTTCGTCTTAGACATATCCCTTCACCCAATACTGGCGAACCCTACTGCATCCCATGAACTGGATGAGCAATGGCAGTAAAACTGCCAATGAAGTCTAATCATGTGCTTGCTTTCTAGACCACCAAGAGGTCCAGCGGCCCCCTCAGTGATCCGGTCGAAACCTCTGAGCAAAGCTATACATATAAGGGGCATGCAGACACACAACTAAACGACCATAACCAAACAGTTAATGTTTCCTAACTGTCCGTAAAACATCAAGCGTTCTTTTCTGTGAATTCACTGCCCCTTCCAAATACCTCAGAGTATAGTAAGATGCAGCTCGTTTTGCACTTCCCTCCCAATCCTCTGGATCTAGATACCTAACAGTTTGACTCAGTAAGTAAGAGAATGGACATCCTTCTTGTTGCTCCTGATTAAGGCTTAAGCATCACCTCTGGTTCCTAATAGTCTCCTTGTCCGCTACATAACACAATCTATAAATCCTTCCTTGAAATATCCCACCTATCTGTCCACTCTTTTCCATTTCTACTAGGAACAATTCTGGACAGCCTGTTATTAACTTTCCTGTAAGGTTTCTTTTCCATTCATTCATCCACTCCACGTTATCAAACGACTTTGAAAGTATTTGCTGAGAACCAGGCACCAATAAAACAAAAGAGAGAAGTAGCCTGTGCCCTCTCAGGTAGGTTTCTCAAAGGACCATAACTAAACGACTTGTTACAAAAGGCAAGCCTAAAAGTCAATACTTTGTGTCAAGGAAGTAACTAATCTTCAATACACATGAAGAAAAGATGCCTTCTCTCCTTAATTTCCTCCACAAAGTCGGGGCGAAAATAAAGAGTAAATAAAAGAAAAACAGAAAGAAAATGATCTACGCAAGGAGGGTGGAGCATTTAAAGAATTTGTTTTCAGTCTGAACAATAACAGTCTAGAAAGCAAACAGAGGGCCACAGCAATTTGAGCGCTATACAAAAGACCATAGGAAGCCCTTGCAGGCTTTTAAGGAGGGATGGTGGAATTCTACCAGATTTACCTTAACTAATATGAAAACTAGAGGACAAGAAAACTGTCCCTGCCATCCATCTCACCCAGCTACAGGGATACAGATCTCAACGTTTTACTTCCTCGTAAGATTTTAATGGAGCCCACTGTAGAGAAAAATCCAACTTCAAGAGCTTCTCTTCGTGCAGCCCGATTGCCTTTTCTTCCCGGTTTTCCCTCCCACACATCCTGAGATCGAGCTCCGACCTTCACAAGCAGTGCCATGCACCATCTGGAGCAATTTCATACTTCTGCCTCCCAAGCTCAAGCCTGCCCCAAACTCTCAAGCAGCCCTTCCTCAGGAACCCAGCCCTAACCGCTCAACTTAAAGGACCGCCCTGTCCCAACACCCTGACTACTTTGCCACTCCCTAGCTGGACAATAAAATCTGGAACACCCAACAGCCTCGAGATTTCTCCCGCCAGCCGGGTGCGGGAACGCGGCGCGCGTGCGCGGGGCCGATGTCCCGCGGGAGCACCAGGCGCTACCCGGAACCGCACTTTCGGGCTCTGCGAGGCGAGCGGCCTGCCCTGTGGTGAGGACGCCCACCCGGGCACCGAGACCGAGGCGGAGACGCCGGTCGCTTCTCCTCGCCCTAAGCGCGGATGTCAGGCCTGCCCCGCTTCACCCAACCTGCCTTGCCGCTGGCCGACAGCCGCCTCCGCCCAGACTAAAACTTCAGCCTCCAGAACCACAGAGCCCGCCACAGGGGGACGCGAAAAGCAGCTTCCGGAACGTTGCCCGGTTACCAGAGCTCCGCCCCCACGCCTTTGCGTACATCCGGCGAGCTATTCAGAGGCGTCCCAGAAGCTGTACCGGGACCAGGATTTTGTTTTCTCTTGTTTTTGTTTTTGTTTGTTTGTTTTAGTTTTTGTTTTTTCCGGAGAGCGCTCCACGTTCTCACCCAAAGGGTTGAACGACGCGCCCGTCAAAAGCCTCGAGAAGTCTTCAAAAAAACGTTGCTCTACCGCACTTACTTGCCTTAACTTTTGTTCATTTACTTAAAAGTATTTCTTGCAACCTACCAGTGAGCCACACACGCTAGGTTCACTGGGAACTAAAACCAGACCCTGCCCTCAGGAAGTTTACGCCCCATACAGCAAGCTACTGATGACAGAAATGTGTACAAAGAAAACAATGGCTAATGCTAAGAAGGAACTGTACAAATAGATAGCGTCCTTACAAGGAATATTTCAATATCTCAGGAGAGCTGAAATGCAAGGAGGAGTAGGTCATTTAAAAAAGAAAGAGCAGTTCTACAGTGGGAAATTCCTGTGCAAGATGTACGTGAAATTGCAATGGAGGAGTAAAAGTTGAGAGAACTTGGTGATTATGCTTGGTGGACTGGAGACAGGATGTGCGTAACTTCACAGATCATGTTAAGGACTTTCATGAACTTCTTACCCTTGATAACTTCCTTTGAAACCCCTGACCTTCAATTGTTGGGGAAAAGCTACACTGTATATACAGTGTCATGTAGAGACTGCCTTCTTAGAGTTTCCACTCTGATCTAATGTGGACATGTTCGTCTACCTAATCATAATCACCCTTTCCTCTCCAACTTGCTGTAGTCACTTGGCAAGTTACCAGCACTGCCTCAGCTGTGCCTGTAAGGCAAATGCCTGTGCTGATTCATGCTCCCTAACTTTTGGTAAGCCCCTACAGTTGATTGAGCGTCTTGTTACAGGTCCCTGCTCCGTTAATTCTCTCACTCCCCTAAGTGACAGTAGTATACTTTCTTATTTATCTCCTCTAACTTCATGCCAGTCTATGGACTTCTCATTTCATAACTCCCTGCCAGACTCCTGACTTGGAACACTGCCACGTTTCTCACATAAAAGAAACGTGACCTGTGGTCACATAGGCTCAAGACAGAGTTCTCCACACTAATGAGGTACTTAGAGGCTGGAAGGGCATAACCAATAAGCTTTCCTTCCCACACATTCCTCCCTGCAAAAGGTATTTAATCTCAGGCCCACCCTGAGAAGTGGGGTATGCTTTTATGCATCCATTTTTTGCCATGACAAACCATGAACCATGGACTAGCTCTTTTCACCAAGATCAGCCGTGGGGAGCCATGAGGAAGGTCTTCGCCTCCAGAACCACAGCCTAATCTCCCATAGAAGGTCTCTCTGTGCTCCCAGCCACAATTGGACCAAGCCTGCCTCCATCAAGCCAAGGACTATCCCCACTGGTACTAATGGGAGCTCCCCTTCCCCTCCCAGGCCCAGTCCCAGGCTAGACTCCATCCCCAGCCCACAGGCCCTGACTCTGCCCTCTGCTCTTCTGCAACATCCAGCAGCACCTGGATGTCCAAGAGTCTGAGACCCCAGGATCCAATCCAGCCTCGTGTGCTTCCCTTGGCCCAGCACACACCCAGCAGCAGTGCAGAATAAGCACAGTCAACTCCCTGTGTTCCACCTCCCGAAGCAGCCGTGCCCAGTGGTGGAGCAGACTCAAGCCCACAACCCTACAATATGCAGATAGATAGATAGATAGATAGATAGATAGATAGATAGATAGATAATAAATTTGTCTAGTTTGATTTCATATATTTTGTACATTTTCCTTAGAAAAATAATTAATGAACTGATTCTGAAATTCTTGTGAAAATACAGAAGAATCTACAAATAGCCCAAACCAAAAGAACAAAATTTGATTTCTAAAAATGCCTGATTTTAAAACATTATAAAGATTATAGTAATCATAATGTCATGATATGGGTAGACAGTCATTCAATGGGTAGACAGTCATCAATGAAGTAAAACAAAACTTGAAATAATCTCATACAAATGTAGAAAATTGTTTCATAAAGATAATTCAGTGGAGAAATGGTAGCTTTTAAAAATGAATCTTGCTGGAATAGTTATATCTCCATATGCAAAATACCGGATCTAAACATTATACTTATCACATTCAAGAAGTTTATTGAAGAGAGATCACAGGACTGGAGATATAGCTCAGCCTGAAAAGTACCTGCTGCAGAAAAAGGAAGACCCAAGAACTCTCCCCAAGCCAGGCATGGTGATGTGCACTTGTAACCTGTGCGGGTTAATTTTTAATACCAACTTGTCCCGACCTGAGAAGAGAGCCACAATTTAGGAACTACATATATCAAATTAGCCTTCTGACTGACTGTCTGTGGGGAATTACCTTGATTATTGATTGAAGTAGAAGAGCCCAGCCCACTCTGGGCAGCGCCATCCTTAGGCAGGCAGGCAGTTCATCCCTGAATTGTATTTAAAAAAGAAAAAGAACAAAAGGATAGATGAGGACAAGCCAGTCTGCAAGAAGTATTCTCAAGTGTGCCTGCTGTGCTCTTTGACTAGAAAAGTGAGTTCCAAGGTCTGAGATTATACTGTGTGGAATAGCAAATATGTTGGCCTTCAAGTTCTTGCCCTGAGTTCCCTAATGATGAACTGTAATCTGGAATTTTAAGCCAAGTGAACCTTTCCCTCCTCTTGTTACTTTTGATCAGGATGTTTTATCAAAGTAAAGGCAAAAGAAACTAGAACATAATCCTAGTGTTTCGAGACAAAGATGTGTGGATCCCTGGAGTCCATCAGCTAGCAGGCCGGTTGAATTGAGCTCTAAGTCCAGTGAAAGATACTGTACCAAAAAAGTAATGTTGAAAATTGTGGATTAATTTGCTTGATATTGACCTCTAACCTTCACATGTGTGCACATACAACACACACACACACACAACTTATTGTAAAACCAAATGTAAAACTACAAAACAGAAAGCACTGAAGAAACTGTGCATTGGGCAAACATAATCCATAAGTATAAAATAAATTTGACTTCATTAAAATTGAATTTTTCCACACTTTCTGTTACCAATTAAGAAAGCCCACAGACCAATAGAAATCTTTCCAAAGTATGTTTCAACTATGGACTTACATCTTAATATATATAAAGATATCTCAAGGTGTCTGGAGCTCACTGTATGACGAAGTTATTCCAACTCTGTATCTTTATCAAAGAGGAAGGAAAATATATAGTCCTACAAAGACTTATACATGAAAGCCTGCAGCAGCTTTATTTGTAATAGCCAAAAGCTATTATCCCAAATAAACACTCATCAACAGATAAATGGGAAAACACATTGTTATATATCTACACAAGGAAACACTGCTCAGTAAGAAATAATAACAAATGATTGCTATAATAGCCTTGATGTATCTCATAGTTACTGTGCTGAATGAAAGAAACCGAACAAATAACATGGTTCCATTTGTATGAAATGTGGGGAAAATGAAAACCACTGAAGAGTGGCAGTAGGTGAGTGGTCACTTGGGAATAGGACAGAGCCAGCTAGAGATAAAAGATATTAATGTGGAGGAAGAAGGAAGCTTTGGAAAAGGATGGAAATGATCCTGTTATGGTGGCTTCACAGTTGTGTGTGAGTGAGTGTGTGTGTGTGTCTTGTGTGTGTGTGTGTGTAAAACAGGTGTTATGTTTTAAAACATTACAATTGTATACTTTAAACTTGTGGAAATTGATGTATGTCATTTGTACTTCAAGAAAGCTTATTTATTTGGGTTTTTTTTTTTTTTTTTGCTCATCCTAATATGCTCCCAAACCATAAAACACCCTGCTGTCCATTCAATCTCTCTTCACCTTCCCAGTGCCAACACCTAACCAGAGAATCCTCAAAGCCTTGTCTTTATTTCACCATAAACCTTTTCTGCTCCCTGGTTTTTCTTTCTTTACTTTAAAAACATTTTCTGTGATTTTTTATTGTTGTTGTGAAAATCAAACTCAGTGTCTTACTTCTGCTAGGCAAGAGCTTTACCAAGTTATAGCTGCCAAGCTTCGAGTCTATACCAAACACAAGGGACAGTGGCTGGATCGCTTGCTACATCAATCTCTGAATCAATGACACCATTGTATTCTCAAATGAGATCAACTGAGAAGTCTTCAGTATTTCCACCACTCTGGCTATGTATGATTTTACTCTATTGTTTTATTCTTATACTAAGAAGATCATCTTAATTATCATTTTAATATATTCTGATTTTTAAAATATGAAGATTTAAACTACAATATAAGTTATATGAATCTCTGGTCAATTCTGGGACAGAAACTACCAGTTGTGGCCAAATCCCGACCCTTAAGAGGAGGATGCTGCAGAAATTGTTTGTCCAATTCTATTGTCGTCTATGGACTACCTGTTAAGCATTTGAACACTCAGTCTCTCAGCTCTACTTTTGCTTTATTCTCTTGCTTGGAAGAGCTTGGCCAATTTAGGGAAGACTAGAAGCAGACATTTTCATCATTAGAAGATTCTCTAGTCTTGTCCATAGTCAACTGTTTTAAAAAACGTAAACTTCCCAGTGTGTTCTCATCATGATATGATGGGCAAGAGCAGCTACACAGGTGCATTTAAAGCTGCCGGTCATGTTATTACATACTACAGATAGCAGACATGATTTAGTGCTTTTGCCTGCTGGGGCTGAATCTTGATTGCTCCCATCTCTCCTTTCCATGCCTGCATTTGGAATAGTAATGGTTATTCTGTGCCATCATATAATGGATGTGTGTAATTTTCTTTCTGATTTTGAAAGGGATCATGTTTAGGATACTTTTGAACAGTGTTGGAACTGTTAAGGTCATGGGGACTCTGCCTTTAATCCCAACACTTGGGAGGCAGAAGCAGTCGGATTTCTGAGTTCGAGCCCAGCCTGGTCTACAGAGTGAGTTCCAGGACAGCCAGAGATACACAGAGAAACCCTGTCTTAAAAAAAAAAAAAAAAAATCATGGGGACTCTTAGAGATGGTATAATACATACATTTTGTAGGGGTTTGTAAGAAGTGTTCCCCACAATGGTTTGTGTATTGGAAGAGTGTCCCCATCTTCGGGAACTATTGAAGACATGACTGGATCCTGAGGACTTGGACATATTTAATGGGCTAATCCCTTGATTGCATTAGAAAATGAGGCATTATTGGGAGATGGGATCCAATTGGAGAAAATTGATCATGGCCAACATGCACTGGAAAGATATGCTACCTCCCATGTTCCTTTATCCCTCTGTGTTCCCTGCCTGCCTTGGTGAGGTACTTGCCACTACATTCTGTCTCATTACAGGCTCAAAGTCTCAGAGCTAGCCTGGTTTGCATTGCAACCTCTTAAAAGTAAGCCAAGTAAATCTTTTCTTCATTTTAATTGTTTCTCTTATGTATGTTAAAGCAACAAAAAAGTCTGACAAACACAGATCTCTATTAGTCTTCTGCAGGTGGCAAATATTTTGATCTATAAATCCTTAAATGCAGTTGAATTCAGATTTAGAGTTATTTCTTGTGCTTTGGTCTTATTGTTTGTTGTAATGCTAAGTGTAGCCCCCAAGACCTGGAGTCTGCAAGAAGACCTGTGACACTGCCCCCAAGTTATTTCTGATTGGTAAATAAAGATGCCAGTGGCCAATAGCTGGGCAGAAAGACACAGGTGGGGTTTAGGTTTCCCAGGCTTGGAGTCGGAGGAAAACCACCAGAAGAAAAAGGCGGTGGCAGAGGAAGAGAAGGCACCATGGGTTAAGAGAACATGGCCCTGAGGGCTGACCACTTGGTGTTAAGAGCAGCCCAGATGAAACATAGTAAGTAATAATTCAGGGTTATGGATAGGAATGTAGATTCTAATAACTTAGAAGGTAGATATCTACCCAGCTCTAGTTCTGATTAAGGATTACTATAAATATAAAGGTTGTGTGTATCTTTTATCCAGGAATTAAATGATCAAGGCAGGGTAGAAATCCTAAGACAAGATTAAAAATTTCTACAACAGTTGAGTACTGATAGTAGATTTTAATAATTGTTTCCCCCTTTTAGGAGAATGTAATTAGCAAAGAGACAAACTCCTGTGTTTGTAACTGACCATGTAGGTGTAAGTATAACTGACCTTGGTTGTAAATCCCAAAGATCTCATTTTGATAGAACTGGAATAATCCACTGGCTTTTATCCTGGAGGCCTGTGAGTTTACTGTTTGGGATAATCTGATAACTGAGCTAGAACAGTATGCTTTAACTTGACAGTTAAAGTAAGGAGCAAGAAAAAAGTGAACGGGGACCATTAATTACAATAACCAATGGCTTGTAATAAATGATTAAAAAATGATCCCCAATAAGCTGGCTACAAACAAAACAGGTAGTAGACCCTGTCTTTGTCCACCAACTTGAATAGCAACTGTTCATCAAGATAGCTCCTTGTTTGAAGGATCTCAGCCTATTTTCAACACTAGACTGCTACTTGAGAATGTTCATGGTGAAGTCTTGGAACAACTCTCTAGTAATGTAGAATTTTTTTCCCTTTAGTGGTTGTGATAGGCTATATTTGAGCGTCACCCAAAGGTCCATGTGTTAAATGGTTGATCTTCAGGATGGCACTACTGGACTGTGGTAGAAATTTAAGTAGAAAGGCATAGTAAGAAGTCCTTGGAGCTGGTGTGGTTGGGTGTGGTGGTCCACAACTTTAACCCCAGCATTTGGGAGACAGATCAGTCAGATCTCTGTGTAGATTGTGTCCATTATCTCTTCCCCCATTTCTTACTGGTCATGAGGTGTGCCATTCACTTTGCTGCATACTTCTCACTATTACTATCTCCTAGGGCCAGCAAAGGTTCAAAATGATGAATCTTCCAGATCTCAAACTGGAGCCTTTAAAACAGTGAGAATATGTATATGTATATGCATATGTATATGTATATATGTATATATGTATGTATATGTACATATATATACACATACATACATACATATGTATACACATACATACATACATATATATATACACATACATACATATACATATACATATACATATACATATACATATACATACATACATACATACATACACACACACACACATATATATATATATATATATATATATATATATATATATATATATATATATACTTGCATGTTTTCTCAGGTATTTCATTAACGAAAGACAAAGCGAACTTGGTCATGAAATATGAAGTCAATAATGGCTTCTGGAGTTTCACTGCTAGATTTCTTTGCATGTTATCTTGGGGATCTCACTAACGAAAGGCAAAACTAATTGCAGTTGTGAAATGAAGTCAATGATGATTTCTGGAGTTTCACTGCTAGACTTCTTGATGACAGTTCTTGTTAGAGTTCTTCCCATGAGGCACAAGAGCAGTCTTGATTGATCAAGAGTTACTTGATTGATGATCATGTAGAGAGAGCCCCTTTAAGGAAATGTGGGAGAGTAGACTTGTTAGTGAAAGGCCTGGGTTTCGTACATGACTCCACTGCAATGATTTACGAAATCTGTATGCAGCAGAGTCTAATATCAGGGGGTAAGTGTCTAAATGCATGGGCATTCTTAATGTAAATTTTTCTGGTTTGTTTGGAGACTCAGTTGTGTCATGTGATATTTTTCTGGAAGCTGTCTTATGAAAGGATGTGTTGCTGAAGCAGACATATGAGAGGGTGTTTTGCTAAGACAGACATTTGAAAGGATGTGTGGTGTTTAGAAAGAGTATAAGAGCCGGGCAATGATGGTGCACGCCTTTAATCCCAGCACTTGGGAGGCAAAGGCAGGCGGATTTCTGAGTTCAAGGCCAGCCTGGTCTACAGAGTGAGTTCCAGGACAGCCAGGGCTACACAGAGAAACCCTGTCTCGAAAAAAAAACAAAAAAAGAGTATAAGTAGAACCCAACAGACAGTGAATGACACCCTTACATTGGTTGACTTGGAGAAGCTTTGCCAATCTTCTCTGATCTTCACTTGTGATTTCATAGAGAGAAATGCACCAAAGAACTTCCTGTGGTATTCTGGCTGCTTCTTGCCGCTTCCTTGAACTTGTGCTGATTCTGAAGTGCCTCATGGTTTCTTATGGATTGAGCTGCTGCAACTAATTCTTATTTGGTGTTTGCTGATTGGACTGGACTTCTGCTACTGATTTGTGTTTGATGTTTTGGACTGGACTGATGATAACCTGACAACAAAGATTGGAATCCCCTTCCCTCAGAGAACTACTTCTAAATAGGTCTACATCCCCCTTGTCCTATTAACCATTTTTTCTCCCCTACCTTTGGTCGGTGGACTAAAAGGGAGATTGAAGGATTAAAGAACCCTAATTAAAGTAGGTTTTGAAAATCTCAGCCTACACATATTGGCTCATAAAAGGATGGCCAGAATATCCCCAAGGGAATGGACCGTTTGACTGTAAGAACCAGCTGTTATGTGAATGGAAGTTTCTGGTTGTGTTATGTGATGCTGACTTGTGGTGGTTTGCTAAGCCAGACTCACATGATGTTTTGCTGAAGCAAGACCTGTGGGACAACACATGATGTTTGGAGAGAGTGTAAGTGAGACTCAGTGGACAGTGACAGGGTGCTTGCATAGCTAGCTATGCAGCTCTTTGTTGGTCTTTCATTGATCTTCACTTTATTGAGAGAGGCACCCAGAAAATTCCTGGCATTCTGACTGGTCCTGGTCACTTCAGTCAAGGAGGCTTGGTGGTTTCTGCTGGATCTTGTCACCCATTGCTGATTTGTGCTTGGTGACTCTTTTAAACTAGACTGTTAGTATCCTGACACTACTGAACTGGACTGCTGGTTTCCTGACAAAGATTGGAATCATTTTAAAGAACTACGTCTAAACAGGTCCACGTCCCCTTGTCCTATTTACCATCTTTTCTCTCCTACCTTTGGACAGTGGGCTAAAAAGGGGAGCAAAGCATTTGAGAACCCTTATTAAAGTAGGTTTTGAAAAATCTAAGCATACAGTTATGGAAGTTTGTAGTCATGCCTACATATATATCAAAAAGGAACTTACAAAGTTCTTTCATGATAGTACTGGTAAATTGTGCTCCTGAATCACTCATACAACAGTCAGTATGCCCCAAAGTCATGCAGCTGGAAAGTTTCAGCCTGGAGTCACTCAACATACACTTCCTAAAAATAGATAAATCCAATCCAAAGGAGGTAAAGAATTCCCCAAGCATCTAACTCTTGACCATACCTCATCTTTACAAGTATTCTAGGATTATTGTATTCACAAGTAATTCACGCCCTAGAAATCATTTTTTAATGTTTTCCCAGCACTGTGTCCAGGAAGCTCACAAATCCCTGTATCCCTACACAGACACCCACACTCATTAGATCATACTCCTCCATGCGCATAAACAATTAAAAATAAAGTAAAATTTTTAATTAAAAAAATTTTAACACATTCATTTCTCTCTGTGTATTTGTGGTTGGTTGGTTCGAGACATAATCTTGTTATCTAGCCCTGGCTGCCCTCAAGATTTTGGTTCTCCCGCTTCAGGCTCTTTGAATTACAGGCGTGAGCCACCACATGCAGCTTCTTGCTTATTTCTGATGGGAGTCCTAGCAGAGGTGAGAAAACCACTTTTTTTTCTCTAGTACTTCAGAAGTAAACTTGCTATCTGCTACATATTTACTCCTTGGTTTTGGGGTGGGGGGAGGTGAGGAGGGGAAGAAAAGAAAAAGAAAAAAACCTAAAAAGTTTGTACTCTGAGCTGGGTTTGCTTCATTTATAAGAACACATTTTAACAGTAGCTTATGTAGTGACAGCATTTTGATAGCTCATCAGTCTCCAACTCAACTTTGTGGTATGATTCATCAGCAAATGATAAAAAGATTCTCAATGGAAGCTACCATGAAATCTGAATAAGGGTTCTTTATAAAACAAAGACATTTGTGAAATTCCCCCTTCTATTGGAAGCTTTCAGAAAACACAAGGTTCCATCACTCTTCAGGGCTATATAGCAGGTGAACACTTAGCTAGAACGTAGTGTAGCTGTCTATCCTTACCCAGGAGTCTTTTCAATAATACAGTTTTTCATGCTCCATCCATGTTATAGGGTTTCCTTAGCAGTGTGGCTTCCAGTCAGTTACCTGAGAGACTTCCTGGTGGTAGAGCTGCCTGTAAGTCACCTGTGCTCTTCTGCATAGTCCCAATCAAAGCCTTCGGTTCCTGTCTTGGTCTATTGATGTCTTCTCTTGTTTGTGGTAAAAAGCCATCTCTTTACATATCCTCAGGGAAAAAAGTCACATCACATCATTGTATATAAAGCACCCATCTGTGAGTCTGAGGCTCTCCTTTGATTTTTAGCTTCAAAGGAGATCAAGGAAGTTTGGATAACAGTCTGATAGGATCTATCTGAACTTTCAAAGATTCTGCTCCTGAACCAAACCCGCAGGGATATGGGCCCCAAACATGGAGGTGTCAAGAGGATGAATTGAGAATAAGAAATGAAAGAGACTAAAGCAATCTCTGGAAGAAAGGTGTCTTTGCATAAGCTGATGACTTATGAAAATCAAATTTATTAAGTGTAGCATCTTATATACTATTTTCAGGGAGTTTGGGGGGGGGGGAATGGTCGATGTTGGCAGAGAGCCATTCTTTCCTATGTAGTGGATGGAGAATCACACTACAGTTTGTCTAAACAGTACAAATGGACTTATAAAGTTTGATGCCTTCTTGCTCAAACAAAGAGCAAAGAATCATCCTTAGCTGATTTGTGCACACTGCACATTCTATACTTGTGTTAATGCAGAAATGTACATTACCTTTAAAAGTGTATGTGCTTCTAGAGCAAAAGGACCAGATACCAATGGAGACAAGACAAGTACTCCAGGTGACCTAACCTCACAGACGGCCTCAATAGCTGTTTCCTCAAAAAGCTGCATCCAGGACAGACATCCTGAAAAAAGCTAGATAAGATGGTCCAGCCTCACAGGCTGTTCCAGCTAGGACTTCAGATCAGCCTTGTACTTTTCCACCACACAGAGGCTGGACAGCAAGGGTACAACTAGCTTCCCTAAAACTTGGCTAATATTCCAATTTTCCTAGGGTCCCCAAAGGATGCAGTCACTCCCAGAAAGCAGGAAGCAATTTTAGGAAAACAATGCCCCCATTTTCAAGAGGATAGTTGGGTGGCTTTTGGTTATTTGGTGGTTATGAATGTTTGTTGTCATTTAAGAGGCTACAAGTTGTTAATAGTTTTGGTCAGAGAGGAAACAAAGTAAAGGAGGTTATATTCACAGATCTCCTTTTCTTTCTTCTATCCTTCTGTCTCTAGTTTAGGTAGAATTAAGCTTTATTTAGCTTCCTATAGATGTTTTCAAATTAAGCAGATAATAAGTAGCTAGAAACAAGCAATGTTTGCCTATTCAGCTATACTTTAGGTAGATAGATGTTCTTCAGACACCTCAGATATTTACAGAATATGGCATTTAAGATGTTTATAAAAATAAAAGTCTTTTTGTGACAGTGAGACATGTCAGCTTCTGTCAGCAACCCCAATCTACTTCAAAAAGGACTATGGCCATCGAAGAACCTCCAATATGGAGATTTTTTTTTTTTTTCAAATGTGACAAAGTGAGCCACTGAGCAAAAATGTCCTTGCCTCAACTGCTGACAGCATGCTGTTCAAACTGTGGACAAACAGGACACAGAGGAAGTCGATTGACAACTTTGCAGAGTCAAGGTAGGACAGGCCTTCAAAAATTCCTGCTTCATAGATAAGTCTGTCAGATATTCTGGGCTAGTGGGCCGAGGATGGATGCCCCAACATTGCTTGACTGACTAGGCAGCTGCAGTCTCTGTCATTTATATAGCGTTGGAAGCTGCTTGCTCTGCACTTCCTGTTTACTCAGGTCTCCAATAGGGTTGAAGACTAGACAGTTATAGTCTCACATATAAGCTTGAGGTTTTTTTAGGATTTAAGAAAATGTTTAAGGTCTAAGAAGATGTTTTTAGGTTGGGACATTATGAATGTAATTCTTACCTGATAGTTCTCCTAATTGTTCTTATTGTATATAGTTTATTGATGTTAGAGAAAGAGTCTCTTAATGGACAAAAAGGGAGACATTGGGATAATCTTCTTTTTCGCTGTGTAAAAGTTATCTTTGTAATTTTTTAATGTTGATTTCTGTACCAGCGTTGTGCTGGGTACTATCTGGACTTTGGTATGCATCACCCGTCTCCATGTTTCATAAGCCTTCTTCTCCATCACCTTCTGATTGGTTTACTACAGAGCTAGCAGCCTATACCAGGACAGGAGAGGAAAGGTGGGACATCCAGGCAGAGATGGGAACTTTAGGAAAGAGCTGAGGCACAGGATTCATTGGCCAGACATGAAAGAAGTCAGATGTATACAGACTGGATGAAAGGTAATAGGCCACATGGCAAATGTGATCTAGAATAAATGGGTTATTAAGTTATACAAACTAGTTGGGAACAAGACTAAGCGATAGTGTCGAAACTTTAATAAATAAATAATCATTCTCTGTGTTGTGATTTGGAAGCTGGCTGGTCGAGGCAGTCCAGCATTCACCATCGGCTTTCCAGGTTAGAGTCCGTGGCTCCTGGGGCACAATATGCCTTCAAGTTTCTGAGTGATGGACCCAGTCCCTCAGGTAGTGAAGTGGTCAGGCTGCTTTGGTTTCTCTCTATGTTCCCTTAGTAGTCAAGGAAGCAGGGAAGTCTGACAGAACGATTGGTCTTAGACACTAATCCTGTGAAACCTGTATGGCCTGCAAACTTCACCGTATCCTGGCAACAGTATTGATCCTGGCAATTGCCATTATATTCTGTTTCTTATAAAGGTATAAAGATTCTGACTGCTCTCAATAAAATTGCCACAGCCTCAGTTGTGCTATGTCCCCTCCAACCAGCCTGATTTCATGCCTTGAGGCTAATTCAGGGGACGTTGGTCTAATAAAGAAGCATTGGTGCTTACCCTGGGAAGGAGAGCACTGCTGTCAAGCCTTGTGGCATGAGCAGCTGCTGGATTCTAACACGATCCCTACATGTATACCAACCAAAACTGTTCACCACTGGGTCTAAGAGATTATAGTCTATTATTTTTTAAGGTACCTCTCAAAAGTTTTTGTCAAAATGCAATCGTCCCTAGGGTGATCATTGAAGGCCCAAATCCTCTTTAATAAAAGTATGACATTTAACAAGGTCGTTACAAGGATTAGGATTGTATAGAATGTGCATATAAGACGGAAGAAAATTAGACTGTGGTGATCTTACAATAACTACAAGAAGATAGTTAAAAGTAAAGTTTGGGCTGAGGATATGGCTCTGCTGTTAAGATCACTTGTCTCTCTTGCAGAGAGACCCGGATTCCATTCCCAGCTACCACTTGGTGACTCACAACCAGGGGGTCTGATGCCTTCTTCTGACCTCTGTGGATACCATGCACAGATGTGAGGCACATACATACACTCACACACATAAAATAAGTCTAAAAGAACTTTTTGAAATGGTGATGTATGCTCGCTTTGCATCTTGGGCCCTGACTGGATACTTAGCTTCTTCCCAGTGAAGGCCAGAAATCTGTGCTTCCAGACAGGTAGAACACCAGAGAGGATGTTCTCTGTGGATCACCGTCAAATTCCAGATGGAAGGATGATTTTGTCTTCTTTGTCCAAATTAATGTGGTGAAGCGGGAGCCACAGCGATCTATGAAGAGGCTGCAGTGAAGGGCTTGTGGAGCCCGCATCTGAGTTCTTCTCTATGGCAACCACAGAACAGAAGGGCAATAAAGAACAAAACAAGAATTAAAAACGATTGGCACGAAACACTAAGCAATGGAAACCAGTAACACAAACCTAGGTACTATGAGAGCCAAATAACGCAAAGACAAATACAGCAGAGTTCAAGAGCAATGCTACAGAACACACATCAGTGCAGCTACAGAGAGCTGAGAGCAGTAACAAGGGGCTTTGGTGAGACCATACCTGGTAGATAACTGGAGCCCACAGTGATGTACAATGCAAACCATATTTCTGTGGGATCTTCAGGAAAACGTGGAAATAAATATATTTTGTTTTCACGAACGAAAGCAGAAGTTGTCCAGAGCTTGCTCTGGCAAGCGACTCATCTACTAAAAATGAAGGCAGAGGTTTAAAGGCAGGTAGGGGAGCTTCCTGAGCTGCTTGCAGCAGGGCTCTTCAGGTTCTATCAGGTTTTGTATATTCTGTCTTTCACTGTGAGATTTTAGCATTTTTTGAAATATTGAAAGTGATGGGGTTGAATAGATGACTCGGAAGTTAAGAGCACTGACTACCATTCCTGGGGACCTGGATTTGGTTCCCAGCACCCACATGACAGCTCATTGCTGTCTGGAACTCCACTCTTAGGGTTTCAGGCACCGGGAAAGCCCATGATGCACATACATACATGCAGGCAAAACAACAAAGTGCAGAAAAGTGAATTAGTAAAAATTAAAGCAACCATTTACTAGGATACATTTTCATAGCTACTGAGCTGGAACTTGTACAATAATATTCATAGAATATTTGTCCATAAACCTCTCAGTTTTTAAATATACTGTTAAGTACATCCTTCTCCCTTATCCCTTGTGACAGCTTGTGATTCTGAGACGATGATTGGCCTAACTCACACGGTGGATTAAGGCTAGACTCAAGATTAGTCATATGTCTTCTATAACTCCATTTTCTGGTATACAGGCCACCTATATTGATTTCAAATAAATCCTTTTTATTTAGTACTAATTTAATACAATGATCAACAGATCTTTTCAGTTGCAGCTGTTCATATAGTTGTTCTCTGCTGATCAACCCCAAATTCCAGACAGAAGAATGATTTTTATCTGGTTTGTCCAAAGGGATATGCTGGAGTGAAGAAACACCAACCTGTAATGGCAGCTCAGGCGAAGGGCTTGTGAGCCCATGTCTATGCTTACTCTGATAAAACAAAAAATATACGTTTTCAATCACATCTAATTGTATAACTGTTCTCAGTGGATCAATGTCAAATTCCAGACGGGTAAAACCTTGAAGGATCCTATGAAAGGTCGTAGATACATACCAACAAAGCCACCGTGTGGAAGAATTAG
This sequence comes from Mastomys natalensis, assembly GCA_021653895.1. Lineage (NCBI taxonomy): Eukaryota > Metazoa > Chordata > Mammalia > Rodentia > Muridae > Mastomys > Mastomys natalensis. Next base: position 1,239,216 of record JAJTUV010000035.1, read on the forward strand.
CTTCATTCCTGTGGCTCTCGAGGGCAAAACTAGTGCAAGCGAGTTGGGGGGGAAGGCAAATTCCAGCCGACAGTATGAATTTATTTCTAATAAGGAGATGCTAGATCCCAAAAGAACACGCGGCCCCATGAAGGAGCTGATCCCCAGGTCTCATAAAGTTTGCGACAGATTTCTAACTCAAAGCCTACTCTAACTGGTTTACTGCAGCAAGCCTCAAAGGCCTTCAGAAATTTCAGGTTTATTCATTTTCACTAAATGTTGGGGAAATTGCATAAATATTCTCAATATTACACTTTAAGGTAGCCCAATTCTGGCTCATAACATTGTAGTATGTCTCCCAAAAAACCTCAGGCTTAGCAGATGGGGTAGCACGCCATTTGTAGTCACAGCTCTTGGAAGATCGAGGGAGAAAGATTTCAAACTCAAGGTCAGTCTGGATTATATAGGAAGACCCTGCCTCAATAAACTAAAATTCAATTAAAATGAACAACAACAACAATAACAACAACAAAGAAAGCAATTTGGGATCCTGAAAATTCTTCCAGAATCCGAAAGAAAATATTGCCGAGTTAAACAGCACAAAAGGCTGGGGTGTCTGCCTAAATGGTATCTGCCTAAATCTGGTCTCTCAAACTTCCGGAAGCAGTCTTCAAGCCGAGCTGGGGACTGTTCTCTTGACCGTATCTATATTTTATAACTGTACATATTTACATACTTGCACATATGGCAAGGGAGCGATGACGTGAGTCTCTCTTTGGAGAGCAAGAGTAAGAAGGAAATAAGCCAGGTGTCTGAGAAGGGCTTCTGTGCGAGCAGGGCAGAGAGCCAGTGAGCGACGTTTCACACCTGCGAGAGTCTTGCTGGAAGCAACTGAAAAATCGAATTGGTGCATCCTCTTGAGAGGTGCACTCTCTTTTGCTTTCTATTCGCTTGCCTGCAGCTAGAGTGCACTTTTCATTTGATGTGCACCTGATTTCCTCCTTGATGGCTGGTCACGCCCGATTCTTCTGGACTAGCAGCTACTTCTCTGAGGGTTTGTCGTTGGTGGTTTGAGGTTGAAGGGGAAGAGATCAGTGAAAATTCTTTCTGGGTGAGCGGAAGGTTTTCAGCGATGAGAAAGGGAAGACTTAAAAGTCGAAGGGAGAAGCAACCTTCCCTGGCCCCCACGCCTCCCGTTGCCCCTACTCCACACGCGTGACCTCCTTTGGAGACCCCAGGTGGCACATCAGTATTTGATCTGCTCCTCTCCAGCCCGCTGCGGGCGTTGGGCGGCGGGGCTGGCCACACATCAGCCAGCTGCTGAAGCCTGCACTCAGCGCCACAGGCAGCTTCGGAAGGACCATCTCCGTGCTCGCCCCCTCCTCGGGCTGCTTGTGTTTCGGGGGCCTCCGGGGCACGGCACACACCATGCTCGACTGCCCGCGACTGGCGCTGCTCTGCGCGCTGCCCTGGCTCCTGCGGGCGGCTGTCCCTGGCCACCGGGCAGAGCCCCTCGCGCAGTCCGCAGAGCTGCGCGGCGATCCGCGCGACCCCGCCAGAGGAGCCGATTTCGATCGCGTCTACAGCGGTGTGGTGAGTCTCAGCACCGAGAACATCTACTCCTTCAACCACACCAGCCATCCTGGCCAGGTAAGAAGCTCGCTCCCTCGGCTGACCCCAACTTCCGTGATCGCCGAGCCCCCCCAGGTACCTCCGGCTGCGCTGAGAATTGACCTCGGGAGACTTCAGGGACTAGGAAACCCACTCCCTGCCTCTCTCCTGTAAGGCAATCGCTGCCTTGCCCCAGCCTTGGCAGCAGCTTTGGGCACCTCTCCGCTTCACCTCGTGCCCACCCCGGCCTGGTCGCTGCCATTTCTGGGCTTTGCAAAGGCGCACGGACCCGCATCCTCTGCGGATTCTGGCTCAAGCTGGGCCTTTCTCCGGGAAGTCTGGATGGCTATGTTCGTGGGAGGAAGGAGGAGGGCGGGGGAGGACAAACCTGTTCCCAGTCTCCTATGGACCCTTCTATTTTATGACACTTCAGGAAGCAGAGGTGCTCAGAAATGGAAAGTGCGTGAGAATGAGCAGGTCTCTGCTACCGTTACCACACTGTGTGCTTGTTTTTAAAAAGCTGAGTCAAAGACGTTGTAACTGCGATGCTCAGGTGATCTGCCCTGCCTCTATAAATGGGGGGGGGGGCGGGGGGGGGAATGTGTGTGAAAGTTCTTTAGACAAGAGTTGTGTTGAGACAAGCAGGCAGGAGATTTATTTTAGCAACTATGCCTCTGGCTTATCTGATTATATAATGTAAGACAGTACATATAATTCACATTTCCCTTCAAATAAGATACCCTTAAGAGGGTTGGCTCTCCAGCTTCTGTCTCTACTACCCGTATAGCTGTGTTTATGCGGCCCTCACTATGCCCTGCACCTTGGGGCATTTCAGAACCAGATGATGAGAATTCCTCTGTACCTTTCCATCCCTGACTCTCATTCAGGGTCACAGTTCAGAAACTTCCTTAAGCATGTTGTTATTCTTTAGTGCCTTTCTGCTTTATGGACTGAGAAAGTGCCCCACGTTCTCCCATCTCCTAGCTTGCATCAAATCCTATGGCGTTGTCTCCATGGCAGCAGAGTCCTCGACCTGCTAGACCTCCTGTAACCTAAGGTAGTGCCCTGTAGCAGCGGAGTTGCTGGGTGCAAAGCCATTCCATCCCATACAGAGGAGAGGGGGCAGTTTTACTTTTCATATCCTACACAAGGGACTCCTGACTGCCCAGTGTAGAATGCCCACTAGCTGGCCGACTATTGCACATAAGACAGATTCCTAACCCTGCGGTTTCCTGGAACTAGATAAGAATCTTGAAAACCCCAGCGTCTCTGGGGTATATTGCCAGCTTCGTCCAAAAATCAAATAGCATAATGCAAAGAAAATCATCACAGGTATTGGTGTTTCTTACAGTTTTGCTGAGAAATAAATGAGTCTTTCTCTCTCTCTCTCTCTCTCTCTCTCTCTCTCTCTCTCTCTCTCTCTCTCTCTCTCTCTCTCTCTCTCTCTCTCTCTCTCTCTCTCCTCCTTTCCTTTAAGGTTTATTTTGTTTTTTATTTTATCTGTATGTATGAATGCCTGCGTGTATGTATGTGTACCACATGCTTGTGTGGTGCCCACAGAGGCCAGAGGCCAGAAGAGGGCGCCAGACCCCCGGAACTGGAGTTACAGGCACTTGTCAGCTGCTATCTGTGTGGTGGGAACCGAATGGCGATCCTTTGAAAGAACCGAATGTGCTTTTAATGGCTGACCCCTCCCCAAGCTTGCTTGTTGAAATAGAGTTTCATTATTTAGACCAAGCTGGACTCAAACATATCATCCTCTTCCTCAGTGCTGAGATTACAGGCATGCACTATCCCTTCTGGAAGACTAACGGCTGGTTTGTTTGTTTGTTGTTTGGTTTGGTTTGGTTTTCCTCCTTAGAACTGTGAAAATTCCTCACTGCACACAGGTCGTTCTGTCTGCAGGTAAGCTCTCCTGTTTGACTGTCCTTGGACACTTGAAATATTGAGGGGAAAAGGCATGGTCATGCTCTTTTTTGTATTTTACAGCGTTATAAATGTTCTCTGCAAAACTAAATGAGAAAACGAGTAAAAGCCTAAAGAGTAGTTAAGATGAAGTTAAATAAGGCAAATACATATTGGAAAAATACTTCCTGATGCCCTTTCTATCTTGCATGTATGTACATCAAAGTGCTCTTTGTTTATGAGACAATGGTAATTAGTTTCAAGACCATTTATACATAGTACAATAAAAAAAGTCAACAACAGGGGGCTAGAGACATGGTTCAGTGGTTAAAAGCACTGATTGGTCTTCCAGAGGTCCTGAGTTCAATTCCTAGCAACCATTTGGTAGCTAGCTTACAACCATCTGTAATAGGGTTAGATGCCCTCTTCTGGTGTGTCTGAAGACAGTGACAGTGTACTCCTACAAATTAAAAAAAAAAAAAAAAAAATTAACACCAGTAAGCAATCCTTAGAATTTTTACTAATATGTTACTAGTCCTGGAAAACAAAGTTGATAAACATGGGCCTGACAGACATACATACGTGTGTGTGTCTTTCTGAGACAACATTTTAATAATTGTATTTTACCTTTTTAGTCTGAGAAATTAACCTCCCCTTCTCCCAGTCACATCACTGTTGCTTTCTCCTGATGAGCATTCTCTCTGTCCATCTGACCAAACTATTACTCTGGGTTCCCATCCATGGCCACCTCCCTTCTGGGTATGTTTTGCTTCAGTAGCTCCTCCTTCTAACGCCATGAACACAATTTGCAGCAGAATTTTACTGAAGGTTTGGAATAGCAGCAAGAGGGATGCTGCACGGCATAAGACAGGAGATGGGCTATACTGCAACACTGTATTAACTAGCAATTCCCCATGGAGGGCAGGAAGGGTTTTGAGGGAGTTGCTCTTTCTTTCCAACTCTGATCTGACCATCTTCTTGGCCACCCCCTCTCCCCACAGTCCCAAATGCTGGCCACCATCAAATTTCGTTATTGTCCCACAGTTTAACCTCCATTTCCAACTCCAAACTGACTGAGAAGCTAAATAGAGATCTGCGGTGTCTAGAGGAGCTTGGGGAATGGTTTTCCCCTAACCCAAGCAGGGTGTTGGTAAGGCAGGGCTCCCTCTAGTTTGGGGTCATTTCCCACTATCCTTCTTCGGTCAAGATTTTGGTTTGGGAAAAAAAAAGTGTCCAGTTTTTGTTTTTGAAGTTTTTATCTTTTGTTCTTCTTTTCAATCCATTCTTGTTTGTTGTTTTTCCTTTATCTTGAAGAAGAAAGTTTGTATTAAATTTGGGCTTTGGGGAGGAGGGAGAGGCAAGAGCCTTTGCCCTGGGCCTTTCAATCGGCCACTGTCTCTCCTTTACCCCATGCAATGGTTTCACCTGGCTATGCTAGCTGAACTCAACACCAGGAAACATCTGATATGCCTTGAGGCAGGGACTCATGTAAATATAAAGTTGACATTTAAAAAAAAAAATCACTCAAAGGATGGACTGACCAGTTTAAAGATAAATAATGGAAACAGTGTTTAAAGGTTCAGGTTCAGCAAGGTAGGATTCATTTCATTTCCCTGGGGTGGACGTTTCCCAAGGCTCCCTTGACTGGAGTTAGCTACACTGAGCAAACAGACCCAAAACCACAGGGCTCAGGCAACCAACAGGAAATCACCTTGCAGGAAAGTGACTAGGGATATAGTGACTGGGACAAGGACACGAGAACACCCTCGTAATCTATGTTCCCACTGGGGCCGGTTCACCGTCAGAAACCCTTATAGAAAACTGTAACTGGTGCACTGCAGGCCGTCTTCGCTGCTGAAGGTTACAGGACAGAATCCCACATTGGCCATAACATTTGAGAACTTTTTTTTTTTTTTTTTTTGGTTTTTCGAAACAGGGTTTCTCTGTATAGCCCTGGCTGTCCTGGAACTCACTCTGTAGACCAGGCTGGCCTCAAACTCAGAAATCTGCCTGCCTCTGCCTCCCAAGTGCTGGATTAAAGACACGCATTACCACTGCCCTGGGAGATCTTTTTCAAAACATCGCTTTTGTTTAGGGATGTTTAGATCCACATCTCCTTTTGTTTACTAAGCTGAAGCTGTATTCTTTTTGTTATCTCTCGCCAGCCACCCCCCTAAACTAGCATACAAGGTAATATGTTTCATTGTGTTGCTTTTCAAACTTAACTTTGGATTGATCCTTCCCCTTGCCATTCCCCCATTTCCTGGCTGAATCCCAACCCTGCCCTCAGACTCTTTAGTCCCCAGTCGTCCTTTTCTACTTCCATGTGGTGTATTCTGTTACCTCTCCGTCCTTAACATCTCTTTTTCTCTTTTATGGTCACAGTCAAAAGAATGAGCCTTGATGAGCAATCTTTTGGAGAGCTGTGAGAGGCTCCAGAAAAAAGAGGCATTGTTCACCGTGGGGCATTCTTTTGATGATGTTCTGACACCATAAAGTTTCATGAACTATACTTATGCCCACATCCACATCAGTACACATGTAAGAACTAAAACCTTGGACACGTGTACGAAAAGATAATGCAACTTTTGTCTTTCTGAGTTACTTTACTTAATGTAATAGTTTCCAGTTCCACCCCTTTTTCTACAAGCTTTATAATTTCATTTTTCCTTACCTCCGAATAAAATTTCATTGTGTACATGTATTACGTGTTCGTTAGTGATTCTTCAGTAGATGAACATCTAGTCCCATTCCATTTCCTTACTGTGAGCAGAGCATCTGTGAGCACCGATGTGCAAGCATCTTTGCCTACGATACAGAGTTTTTTGGATACATGCACGGAGCAGTATAATTGGGCCCTATGATAGTTCTATTTGTATTTTTTTGAGCAGTCTCTGTACTGATCTCCATAATGGCTGCCCAGTTTATAGTCACAGCAACAGCGAATAAGGGTTCCTCTCTCTCCTACTCTTTCCAGCTTTGTTACATTCCTGTTCTTAACAGTAATCATGACTTGAGTGACATGGAATCTCAACCTTTGTTTAGAATTGCATTTCTCTGATGGTTATGGACGTTGAATAATTTATTGGCCATTTTTGTTTCTTCTTTTGAGAAGTGTCTATTGGTTCATAGCCCATTGATTGACTGGCAGGGGTCATTTTGTGTTTAAATTTTAAAACTCTTTGTATGTTCTACATGCTAACACAGCCCTTCCCCAAGCTCAGGTATGGATGCGCAAATATTTCCTTCTATTCTGTGGCTTCCTGCTGCTCTTCTGATAGTTTCCTTTGCTGTACAAAACCTTTTTGATTTAATGCAATCTGGTTTGTTGATTCTTAGGATTATTTTCTGTTACTGAAGTCCCGTTTAAAAAGTTCTTGCCTACACCAATATCTGGAAGTGTTTTCTCTATATCTTCCTTGAGCAGTTTCAGGGTTTGATTTTTGGTGAGTGATGTGAACATAATTTCATTCTTCTGCAGATAGATAGATAATCCAGTTTTTACTAACATTATTTCTTCACTAGCCTGTCATTTTTTTCAATTATGTTTTTAATGCCTTTTCTAATATTAGTGTCCATAAGATGTGTGGGCTCACTTCTGGGTTTCCTATTATGTTCTATTGGTCTACATCCGTCTTCTTGTTTGAATACTATGGCTTTTTTGTCACTATGGCTCTGTAGTATAATTTGAGATCAGGTATTCTGATTTTGGTAATATTGTAATTTTCACAAAGTTATTTCTGCCATTGTAGGAGCATGGACTATCTATCTTATGCCTGGTGTCTCTTCAATTTGTTTTTTCACTTTCTTACTTTCTTGGAGAGGAAGAATTTAGAAATGCTTTATTTTTTTATCTAATTTTTAAATTTCTTTAAAAATTTTATATACAAGTACATAATGTACATAATTTCCAACCCCCCTTTATCCCTAGAACTACTCCCATGCATGCCTCACTCCCCTTCAAATTCATTACTTCTTTATTATTGGTGTGTGTGTGTGTGTGTTTAGGGCTCAACCCTGGAGAAGACTAACTCTCCTTTTCTCAGCAGTCATTAATTTTCTCAGCAGAAGTCTGTAGCACGTAATCTAAAGGGGGCCTTATGAGATTTCCTCTGTAGTACCAAGGAAGTATTCATGAACCCTGAAAGCTCAGTCAAGAGCGAATCATACCAGGGTTTTTATTTGAGCTAGCGCTGGCTTAACTCACCAGTGCCCTGCAGGACAGTTCTGGTGGAGGAAAAGTCCTGAATATTTATTGAGGTTTTATAGAAAGCAGCAAATGAGGGGAGAGTGTTTCTAATCTGGCAAGCATCTAATTGATGTGCTACTGGGGCTTTTTAGCATATTTGGCTGAGGCTGGAGCCAAACTATGAACTTTACTTCTGATTTCTTCCTACTTGGTGGTTGTTAGGCAGAGGGTGAGCTTGTTGAGAGTTAACCCGGAAACTTGTGCTAAACACTGGTTTGTTGGGGGAGATTAACCCGGAGACACAGGTCTTGTTGGGGTTAGCCTAGAAACTGGATCTAGGCTTGGGTTTTTCTGGGAATAACTTGGAAACTGATTCTAGGTACTGGCCTGTTAGTTTATTTGAGTTCAAACTTAGGTCAGGTTCTCTAAAATGGAGTTTGAACCCAAAATTTGGTCTCTTGCCTCCATCCATGTTGTCACTGTGCTGGTCTTATTCAGATGACTGTACTTTAAAGATTCCGTGGGTTCAGCTTCCTTGTCATATAGAGAAGACACTACATCATGGGAGACATCATGATTCTTTGGCTCTTACAATCTTCCTGCCTCCTTTGCCCTGATGCTCCCTGCCCCTTAGGTACGGGGTTGTGTTGTAGACATATCAATTAGTGTTGGGCATCTCATATAGTCAGTTGTTTTGTGCTTTATGACCAGTTGTGGCTTTATGTACTGGCCTTCATCTGCTAAGAAAAAAAGGAGCTTCTTTGACGAGGGGTGAGAACTACATCTATCCACCAGCATAAGGATACGTATTTATAATGCAGTAAGAAATTATACAGGTTTGGGAAAGTGGCAGTAGCGAGTTCTCCTCTAGGGTCCATGATCTCACCAGGCACAGGTAGATGTCTGTGTTTACTGTCTCGAGCATAATTATCTCCTATTGAATGGCCCATAAGTCCCATTAAATTCCATCGATTACCCCAAGGTTTATGTCCTACTACTATACCCTTGGGAACATCTTGTCATACTTGTCGTTATTGTGGTTCATGGGCTTTACAGTCGGGTAGAACTATTAATTACCTTCTATCCTAGCAGCTTGTATAACACCTTCTGATGCCACAGAGCTATTCCATCTCAGGGAGATGGCTTCTAGGTCAGTTCCATCTGGATTCGTCCAAGTCATGTGTCCAAAGTATGTGATATCTTCAGCATTAGGGTCTTACCTTCAGATTCTGGGAGGCAACCAAGGGCAACAGCAATAGCTTATGTTATTTAGGGAGTGTCTTCAAGTCCCCTGACTAACAACTTGAAGGGAAGTTTCCCATGCCAGGCACTGGGATTTTGTTAGATAGTCCATCACTCTTGGGGTAGGGCATTATCAAGTAGCATGACTTTATGAAAACTACATACAGTGCATACATGTATGCATGTGTGTGTGTGTGTAGAGGTCTTTCTTCTTGTTTAGGTTTATTCATGGGTATTTTTAAAGCTGTTGCAAATGGATTTTAGTCCCAATTTTTGCAAGTTTGTTCAGGCATATAGAAAAGCTGCCATTTGATTATTGTTGATTTTCTATCCTTCAGCTTTACTGAAACTGTTCTAAAATCTTTCTCTTTCTAAGTATAAAGCCACACTGCATATCTCTATTGTAAATAGAGATAATTTGACTTTTTTTCTATTTTGTACCTTCTTTGTCTTCCTCTTCTCTAGACAAGACTTCAAGTACTATATTGAATAAGAGGGAAAACAGTGGCCACCCTTTTGTAGATCTATATTTTAAATAAATTTTTCTTAGGTTTTTTCCAGTTTAGTATAACTTTGCCCATTAATTTTTTAGTGATGTATATAGTATAAGCTGTCCTCTGAGTTCCACACAAATGTCATGGTACACATAAACCTCACTCACACAATCTCACATGTGTGCACATACATACACATACAGACATGCACATGCACAAGTTTAAAGAAAAACATTTTTAAAATTCTTAATGTAATTTGGCAATTTTTTTCTTGTCACTATTCCATAAACCATATAACATCACTTTTTACCCAGCATTTGTATCCCATTGGCTAGTATAAGTAATGTGATTTGAAGTATGCATAGGATAACACTATAGGATAACATAGCATAAGCTGCAGGAAACACCATGTGTGTTATATAAGGCACTCAAGCATCTGCAGAATTGGTAACCCTGGGGGTCTCTGTAACAATCTCTAGGATGCTGACCCACAATCACACCACACTTGGAAAGGGACTTAGAAGAGTTAAAAGCTTGGATGCAGAGGCCTCAGCTCTCCCTTTCTTGTAAAGAGCCGGGACATGCCATGCGGGTTCATTGCGTGCTGAGGCCAAGAGGTCTCCTTTGCTGTCCTCTCACGGCTTCCTCCTAAACAGGACCACTGCCTGCTGCGGGGACGGATATCTCATTAGCACCCTATCTGGATGAACAGCCCTGCAGCAGCACATGCACTGGCAGATCTGGTGTCTGGTAAGGGTCTGTTTCCTAGCTTGCAGCTAGCCACTCTCTTGCTGCATCTACAAAGGCTCAAGAGCACAGAGAGAGAGGGGGGAGGCAAGTCTCATTTAAAGCAAGGTTTCAAGGTGTTTTCTTATAAAGGCCCCGATCTCATCCCCATGACCTAGTTACTTCGCAAAGGTCCACTTTCAGACATCATTTGATGAGATTAGGATTCACCTTGTGAAGAATCGGTGAGGTGAGCGACACAAGCATTCAGTCTGTAGAAATCACCTCTGATGCTTCTCTCTTTCACTGTGAAAATGACATCAGTAGGTCATGAGGGTCCTTGAGGGCTGAGATCACTTCGCATACGGAGCTGATATTATGGGAGGGGGAGGGCAGCCTGATTACGTGCTGCGTTGTGGAATGAATTCTGTAAGTTTGTGTAGTTACGCAGAGACGTGGAGCTGGGGTGGCTAATCTGAACTGATATGTAAAGTACACACCAGATTTCAAAGACCAGATAAAAACAATATCAAATGTCTTGCTGATTTTTTTCTATGTGTTTAAATGGTACTGTATTTAAGATTGGGCTGTTTTTAAAATGTATTTTACCTATCGGGTTTTGCCTTATCAGCTTAGCTACTAGTAGATTTTTAAACCAGCATGTAGCTCTTATTTATTCATTCATTCATTCATTCACTTTACATCCCAATCGCAGCCCCCTCTCCTCCTAGTCTTCCCTCGCCCAGCCCCTCCCCCAACCCCTCACGTAGCTCATATTCTACTTCTATTGGCCATCACTGCACCATGAACTACTATGTTTTAGAGAAATCCTACTTACAGTTCAGTTTAGAAACTGAGCTCTAAAGGATCATGATAGATGGACGTGGACAAGAAACCTGATTTCTTTTCTGGCAAGATTCTTTATCATGAGCTGTAGGCCTGTGATAAGCGGTCTCCCCTGGCTGTTTGGTTAGTGCAAGCTGCTGCTTGTAAAGAAAACAGGGAACAAATGCTTCCTTCTTCACTTGCCAAATTCTAAAATAACACATTGATCCCCAGCACCTATAGTGATGCAGTTTCAGTTATTGATTTAAACATTTTCATCCATTTTAGGTCATTATTGCTTTTGTTTTTATTTAAGGACAATAGCCCATTGGGAAGTGAAGGCCAATTTGAGCTGGATTATTTTGGCAGGTCTGTCTGTTCGTTGTTTTGATTTTTTTTTTTTAAGATTTATTTATTTATTTTATTTATATGAGTACACTGTAGCTGTGTTCAGAACATACCAGAAGAGGGCATCAGGTCCCATTACAGATGGTTGCGAGCCACCATGTGGTTCCTGGGAATTGAACTGGGGACCTGTGAAAGATTAGCCAATGCACCTAAACACTTGGCCATCTCTCCAGCCCTGTTGTTTGATTTTTGGAAAGGGGTCTCATGTTACCCCGGCTGGCTTTGAAATCACTAGCCAAAAGTGACCTTGAACAACCAGTCTCCTGCCTCCACCTCCCAAGTGCTGGGATTACAAGCACAAGCCATGACACCTAAATGACCTCTTGCTTACTTTCATGGAAATTACTTTTGCTCTTAACCTGCCCTCGGGCATGTATTCAGGAAGACCAGGTTAGTAAGAGTGAGAAACAAGCAGAGGCCACAGAACAAGAACTACAGTCCCTGGGTATGGCCAATGAAATTTGCCCCTTCCAGTGGGCAGACCTAAGGAATGCTGCATATCTAGGGTCTGTATTGTTATGTCCCATTCAGATCTGCAAAGCAGAGGTTTCACCTGCTCTCACTGATATTCCATCTACACCCCGTCTCTTTCAGGCCCCAAGTCTTGCTTCTCAGCTGGATGAGCTTGGTCTCACATTCGCTCTCTCCCACAATGAAAATGCATCTGCTTTAAATAGTGATGGTAATATTCCCACAAACCATAGGGCTACTAGGAACAGTTTGGCTTGTGCGTGTGGTTCCTTACAAACAAAGCATACTGCATCATACCGCCGAGCCTCTGTGCTTAAGGTAACGTGGCCAGTTCTTCAGGTGAAGCAGTGCTATTAATGTGTTAGGCTCCTTTGTTTTATCGTATTTCTGAATTCAAAGAATTGATTGAGCTTTGTCAGAATTTTCTTTAACCTGCAAAACACACACCCATGCGGGTTTACCCTTAGTCCCTGTCCTCCAAGCACGGTTCCCTCTTCTCCTTCTCTGTTGGGAGCCATGTATAAACTTAGGACCTTCCATGAACTTTTATTTCTTAATTAAAAATTTATTTGGCGAACATCATACATAAGTACTGTTTGTACAACATCTCCAATTCCTCCCATGTCTTCCTACTCCTTTTCAATTTCCTGACCTCTTCTTTAATTATCACACACGTACATGCGCGAGTGCGCCCGCACAAACACACACACACATGTATATACAACCTGTTGAGTCTGTCTATTTGATGTTGCTCGTGTGTATGTGTTAGGGATGACCACGTGGGGTAAGGTAACCTACCAGCTAGATCTTCCCTGGAGAATACCATTTTCCCTTCCTCAGCAGCCTCCAACTGCCTGTAGATCTTCATCCAGAGACAAGGCCTTGTTAGATTTTTCCCAATCATGTTTGCATGTCATCTGGTATTCTCATTATGCTGCTTTTGAGATTTCAGCGACTTTTAAAGAATTACAAAAAAAAGATTTCCATTACCAGTTATTACCAAGACAATCATCTCTGCGTCTCAACCTCCAGGTCAGATATTGAGTCCCAAGTACAAATCTCTAGGGACTGCTTAAGCATGGTAAGCCAACGTTTTGAATGTGCAGTTAAAGGAACAAGCATTTTCCCTTCCCACTATGACACTCTGACAGTCAGACTTGTTCCACTAATCTGACCTCTGACAGCCCAAACTATTTCAGATCCACGGTTTCAACCAGTCAAGCCATGGATTAGTGATCTTTAGATTCTTTTTTTTAAAAAAAATGTCTCTACTAATGGTTTTTGAAATATGATAAACTTCACATTTTCTTTAGGGGATTTTAAGGCACCTACTTGCTTTTATGCATCTTTTAAATATTTCTCAGTGAAAATATTATTTAGTTACGTCTAAGTCAGGACAATAGACAACAAAGTGACCAATAATGGAGGAAATATGAAGACATATGCTTTTATCCTTTTCACTACCTTCAAAAACCCTCGTTGCTTTATAAAATCAAACAAATGCAAAGTTTACTGTTTTCTGACTTTTTTTTCCAATTTGGAAAGTCCACTACTTAGAAGTGGTTTTGTTTCTAACTGCTTCTCTCTCTCTCTCTCTCTCTCTCTCTCTCTCTCTCTCTCTCTCTCTTCTCTGTATGTGTGTGTGTGTGTGTGTGTGTGTGTGCACACCACCTACATATGCCCTGAGCTTGGTTTCCAGTTCTTTGTTCTTTCTAGCTGTCCCTCCTGCTGAGTAGCACATCATAACTCTTGCTATGCTGTGGGTTTGTTTGAGGTTATTCTTGGTGTTATTTTTACGGTTGTGATAGCCTCTTCTGACAGGGCATTTTAAACATCTGAAATAATATGCAAAGTTTTTCCGCTTCTTTCCCCCACTGTGGTCTCAGCTGGCTACTTACAGCATCTCCCCTGTCTTCACTTGCTGTGGATTTTAGTCTAAAAGACCTGAAGGGACGTGCTGCTGGAAGATGCCAGCGTTTCTGTCTCCTTTTCAGAGAGAACTAACCCTCGATGATGGTGTTACGGGTTGCCATGCAGTGCCCCAGAGTATGCTGGCTGTCTCTCTTTTGTTGTTTAACTCTGGAGCTAATAGAAGTTCCATGTCAACGCAGCAGGAATGTGGTACAAATGGTTCCAAGGCATAGCTAATGAGCTATCTGAGTTAAGGTGTCTGCATAGGAAAATATCAAACATCACAAGACTACCAGAACAGAAGATAGACTGAGAGCCATCCAGTCCCCCAGGTTTATAAAAACATTTTTTTAAATCACTGTGATGGTTTGTATATGCTTGGCCCAGGGAGTGGCACTATTAAGAGGTGTGGCCTTGTTGGAGTAGGTGTGTCACTATGGACATGGGCTTTAAAATCCTCATCCTAGTTGCCTGGGAGTGAGTCTTCTCCTAGTTGCCTTCAGATGAAGACGTAGAACTCTCAGTTCCTCCTGCACAATGTTTGCCTGGATGCTACCATGCTCCCACCTTAACGATATTTGACTGAATCTCTGAACCTGTAAGCCAGCCTGAATTAAATATTGTCCTTATAAGAGTTGCCTTGGTCATGGTGTCTATTCACATCAGTAAAACCCTAATTAAGACAATCACCATTACTTTTTTTTTTTTTTAGCTATTTTGAAAATAGAAAATTTTAAATCTTTCCTAAATGAATGAGTTGGCTATTTAGGTCTGTAGGGGAGATGCATGGGATTATAGTTTGCTTAAAAATTAAAGTCAGCAATAAGAATATCACATCCTATTAAATCATCTATTTAGGGTCCTTTGGCTTAAATAAACAGGTTTCTAGAATGTGTATAAAACTCATTTATACAAAAGCAATAGATTTATGTTTTAACAGAAAGTGTTTGGGTACTGGTGAGATGCAGTCCAAGCTTCAGAACCTATGCTCAATTTCAGGGGCCCACATGGTAGAAGAACAAAATCTGCTCCCCAAAGTCATCCTCTGGTTTCCATGAGCATGCCCTCACCCTTAAATAAATAAGCAGACAAGCAAATACATACATGAATACATACATAAATAAATATGTAAATAGATGTGATTAGAAATGGAAAGGTATTTCATTTCTGGGGAAGTAGCAGTTTTACGCAGCATACATAAGTTACTTTTTTAAATGCTAAGTGGCCTCTAACAGCACATATATGTAAACCCAGGACAAAAGCAGGAGGATGCTACAAGTTCAAAGCCTGCCTGAGTTACATTTCATGTTCCAGGCCAGCAAGGCATACATAGCTAGACCCTGTCTCAAAAAACCAATAAAACAACAAATCGTTAATGGTAAAATGAACAAAAAGTATTTACTGAAGTAATTCCTTACTTTGATTTTTTTATTCCTTCGATATATTTGAGTGATAACAGCAGACAAAGACACTGATTCTATTAGGAGGAAGTGCGTGGCGAGTCTGATCTTGTACAACACTGAACAGGACATTTTTAAACTGACTACTTAACTGTGTGAGGCTGGCTTGAAGGTAGCTTGTACTGTACAGCTTGTACTTTGGCTGTCTTTGCTAATAAGAGAGCGACAGTAATTCACTTCCTTGTCCCAACTGCCAGAAACGGGACACTTTCTTTCTCTTTAGACGAAGAGCTCGTAAAGAACTCTCTTTTGCATCCCACTCTCTACAGTTAGCCTCAAGGCTGATGAGAAGTGATAGGGTGTCCTTATGAGTGTCCTAACCACAGCAAAGGGTGAGGAGCCCCTATGGTTTGGAAATATTCCAAGTGTTTAGATAAAACTCTTTATTTCTAAAACTGGTGGCAAATGAAATTATCCAGCACTATCAGGTGAATAAAAGCCTTCTCTGGGAACTTGCAGTTAGTAACCTGGACCTGCAAGAATAAAAATGGAAGTTGACCCTTCTCCCTGTCTGATATACACACATGTTCTTTCTACTTTATTTCTCATTGACATGTACCCTCCGTTTCCACTATTCATAACTTGGGTTGATGAGTTACGTGAATGATGGCCCAGCATTGCTACATGACTGCGTTTGTTGTCGACTGACAGTCCATCACTTACATCAATGTCCCCTCCCATCAGTCTTCTCAATTCCATGGGCCTGAAGAAATGCTGATGTCATGCCTTGTTGCTATGGTAGCATACAGATTTTTTTTTTTTTTTTTTGGTTTTTGTTTTTTCGAGACAGGGTTTCTCTGTGTAGCCCTGGCTGTCCTGGAACTCACTCTGTAGACCAGGCTGGCTTCAAACTCAGAAATCCACCTGCCTCTGCCTCCCAAGTGCTGGGATTATAGGCGTGCGCCACCACTGCCCAGCCAGAATTTTTTTAATCTCCTAAAAATCCCTTGTGTCTTGACAGTTGTTTGAAAAACTGTCCCCAAGCAAAGCAGCCTTCAGTCCTAATCTGCAGCTCTTGCCAAGCTTTCCACACCTGAGGCAGGGCCTGAACTGCCTCAGACACAGCATGCTTCAGTGTTAACACGATCCCTGTGGTGGCTACGCACAGGACTGGTTAAAATCCCGTCAGCCCAATTCAGCTTTGGAAAACTGTATTTTACATTCTTGGGCCACAATGAAAGAAGATATAAAGACCTGGCCTCCTTCCTGCTTCCCTCCTTCCCTCCCTCCCTTCCTTTTCTTTTCTCACACTAGCATCTGTGTGGCTTTGAACAAATTGATATAAAATGTCTGGGTGGACACTTTGTTCAAATATAATGTGATCACTGTGACACCCTGGAGCGTGTCCCTTCCCTGGATAGTGTCACCTTTCCTAGACGGTGCGACACAATGTGCTGGACCTGTAGGACCAAGAGGGGAAGAAGGTAGAGCCACTCTTCCTATGCCCTGGGTTCAGATGGCAGAAGAGCTCTGGGCCGTTCATCAGCCATTATTGACTATCTAACCGCAGTGGAGACAAGCTTACAAGCCCAAATGGCAAAGCAGAGGAAAGCATCTCGGGCAGGATCGTCATTTCCTTTTATGGCTTGGCTTCTAGGAACAGCTCATTCATCTCATTGAAAAGAGCAGTTTATCCCTTGGGGCCTTCATATTTCTTCCACTGTCAGATTCTCAATGTTCTCGATCCAGAGCTTTTGTCTCTAAGAAGAATGCTGTATACACCACGACATGTTAGTTTCATTATGCTATCAATAACCTAGGTATGAAAACGTTTCTATAGGCCTTCATCTTTTGGTTCATTATCAAAATGTTATATTAGAAGTTTCAATTCCAGCATGCACAGGGAGGCTATTGAAGGGATGTGTAATCGTGGGCGGGTCAGGAATACTGAATGACACAGGCAAGCAGGCTGCTTGGGGGTGATCTACGTTCATTCAGTAAATATTTGATTCCTTTCTGTGTGAGGCATTGTTTGGACAGCAGTGTAGATATGGTTACTATCTTTGTAAAGATGGGTGGTTTATATGCAGTGTTAGTTAAACAATCATTCAATTCACTTGGAAGTTTCTGGGGAAGACTAATGAAGAAACTTGGCGAAGAATGTTTTCCTTAAAGCCAAAAATGTAGGGAGAGAGCAGAGCAAGGGAAAAGAATATCCAAATAAAGGGAAAGCCGTTGTGGACAGAGAGGTAACGGGTAAGGAGAGAAAGGGCAGCAAGCATAGTAGAAGAATCGGAGAAAATCCATTTGACTGGAGCTTGAGATGCACACAGGGCTGTGACAGTTGGGATGTGGTCTGTCTTGTTAAGAAGGGTGGGGCATTCACCTGAGAGCAATGGAGAGACTTTGGAAGGTTTCAAATGCCATTGCCCTGCTGCCACCCCACCTCTAGAGAACCACTCTTGGCTCTAAGGCTGCTTTGTAGCATCCTTGATTCCCAAGTGAAAATATGGGAAGGCAGAACTGACTGGCAGTACCCAGAGTGCATGTGCATGCCAAAGGAGCCTGGTGGGAAGTGCTGGCTGTGGGTGGGAGAAATCCAGCACCCATGTTCCACCTGGGTCCACCACAGAGGATCCCCAAGCAAAAAAATGGATGCTGGGTGCAAATGCAGCTAAGATGTTATACACTTGGAACCTCCTCTGCATGCAACACATGTTCTACATGCAACTGTTGCTCTGTAGAGCACACTTGGGAAATGCCGCCTGGGTATTTTCTTAGGAACTGATATCAAAGATATTATGTCTAGAAGATTAAAACTTGTCATGAGCTGCCTGGCCCTCCCATTCCAACAGCTACATTTTTCCATCTCGCTAGGTTTCCTCACAGGTTATACATGAGTTCTTCAATCCCAGTGGCTTCCCTCTGACTTTAGCATCTCCAGGCTCCATTGCTTCAAGAGAGGCACCAGCCTGTGCTGGTTGGACATCTTCTCAACCAGCTAAATTTGTTCATCTGTGCATGGCTTCATTCTCCCCCCAGCTTTATCTGTGCTGTCTCTTTCTCTGCCTTATTCTTATGAGGGGGATAAAGAGGTAAAAATAACTATTTTATGGTTTGAGACCAAACCCAGGGACCCATTCTCTGGAAACTTTTATAAGCTGACTGATTGTATTCCAGAAAAACTCCTTCTAGAGCTATTTGAAGGCTGACTTAAGTGATGCTCTGAAAATGGAACGTGCTAGAAAATTATTGTTATGTTTCTAACAGTTGTGATATGATGGTGCTTATTATCATTTTATTCTAAGTGGAATTGCTAGATGGATGTCATTTACAACTTTCAACAAGTATTTGTGACTGTGAATGTTACTAAGGAGATTGACATCTTTGTAAACAATGTGGAGCTAACCATGTGGTTACAGATGCATGCTGGCACACCCAGCCTTTACGTGGATGCTGGGTATCTGAACTCGGGTCCCCATGTTTACATGGCAGTCACCTTACAGACTGAGCCATTGCCCTAGTCCAGCCCTACTAATAAGCTCTCTGCTGTGCCAGTCAGTTGCTTTTCTTCTTTGTGGTTAAGAATCTTGCTTGAGCCTGTGTCACCCTTTCACCCACATCCATATCCATTACACCTCATTGAGGCTCCTCTGGAACTCTTCTGTCTACAAATCTCTCCAAACCTCTGCACATCTGGACTTCCCTGCTGTTGAACTCTCCTTATCCCCCAACTGCTGCCTTTGTTACCCAAATAAACTCATGCTTCTCTCTTGAAACCTGCAATTCTTCCTCTTCCGTAAAGGTGCAGTGGAAGGAGAGGGAAGACAAACATGGGCTTCTTTTAACAAGTGGTTGACAAAAATAAAATAAAATTGTGACATTCCCATAAAGTGTTCCCAGCCAGGAGGTTAATCAAAATAGCCTTGAGTTAACATTGTCCACACAATAAGCAGTTCATCTATTGATACAGAAACAATAGGCTAGTCCTGTTTGTCATGACTTCTCTTTATAGCTACTCAGTGAGGATCTGGAAATACTAGTTCTTAGGGATAATGTTTATGCTGGAATAACAGGCTGGGTGTCCATGCTTCTGACCGGCCTCACATGCTTTCAGGACAGTAAACCCTGAAGGGATGGTGACAGGCCTTCTATGCTCTATAAGAGGCAGCAGGTCACAGCTGATGCTGGCCATGGGCTTATGAAACACTGATGAAAACCTGCCATTTTCACAGTGTGGCTTACTGCAGGCCCTTCATGTAGAGATAGATACACAGACCGATGGATGTCCAAACAATCCATGTGGGAGAAGAATAACCATAAACCTCCTGTTTCATGTTCCAGTGGATGTAAGGGAATCAGACATAAGGTTTCTAAATTGCATAATGAAGAGATGTGTCTGAAAGTCTGACCATGGTACTGTGAAATTATTTTTGTTTGTTTTGTTGATTGGTTGTTTTTGAAATAGGGTATCTATATGAAGCCCAGAATGGCCTCAGCCACTTGGCCTTCTTTTTTATTATTATTTATTTATTTAATTATTTAAATCAAATCATAATTTTTACTTATTCACACAGGGGTTATAAACACAAAAAGGCAGGATGTGGGGAAGGGATGACACCAGAGTGTAGGTGTTCAGGGGGAGTAGAGATATCTTTCAGAACAGGGTATTGGCTGGGTGAAAGTTCAGGGGACAGGTCACTATGACTCTGCTATGATTCACTTGTCCTTATCTAAGTTGGTACTGTCCACCGAGGCTGCCTACTTGTAAGACCTATGACTACTTGGGCTGGTAAATTTCCACAGAAGCTGCCTGTTTACAATAGCTTATAGCCATCTGTTTCAGTGTTTTTCCACAGAGACCCAAGACTTGGTGTTAACATGTATGTATGTCAGGTGTATTGCTGATTTTAGGCCTATGGCTGATTTTAGGCCTTCAGTGTATAAGCAGGGCTGTCCCTGACATCTCCTCCCTTCTCTAAGAGTAGAAGGGCTGTGGCGATTCTTGCGAAGGTGGGGATAGAGGCCTGACCTCCAATAATTAAAGGGGACTTTGTAGTGGCTCTGGTCCTCCTGTTGTTGTCCAGTGAGGCATGAGGGCCATACCCATCCAAATGTCTTTTTCCTGGAGAGGGGATACTTTTGACATCAACACCTATGCAGTCAGGCTTGTCCCTCAGGGAACCCAGAGAAATATTTTTAACTTTTATTTATATTCCCTTGCAGTGCTTAGCCTTGCAGCCTAAGCAAAAATCAGATAGCCAGTCTGGGTGGCCCTCTCTGCTTTTCAGGGGCGGAAATCCCCCTCTTTTAAGTTGAGTGGAGATGGGTTTTGGGAACACCCCGGATAGAGTAACAACCTCATCTTGAGTCTCTGGTCCTCCATAGCTAACTTATGCTGATGTATCCAAATAGATTTTGCTACCAAATTATCTATCTGTTGTTTCACAAAGTTAGTCAGCCTATTAAGGCCCAGGGACCAAAGAAATAAGCAAAAATAACCCAATTAATGGTCCCAAGATGGAGGAAGTAGGGTTGACAACCATGGAGAGGTTGAAAAACAATTCTTGTACCAGCTCTCATCTTTCTCTTTCTCTCTGTCTTTTCTAGGCTTCTCTGACCTTTTTCATGCTTTCTTTAACCATCCCTGTCTTGTTTATGTAAAGCAACATTCTTCTTTAAGGGTTGTACACACAGTCAAGAGCTGTACACAGTCTTTTCTATTGTAGAAGAGTAAATCAAGTCCAATAAAGTCCTTTGCAATTTTTGGAGATCATTTCAGCCAGTGAAACGAGAGATTTCTTCAGATTAGTGATGTCAGTCTCTAGCTGTTTGATGTCCTTGTCAATGGCCCATCGAAGGTCTGAGTAGTGTAAGTTCAGAGGCCAGCATCAGGATTAGAACTTCTACCAGCAGACATCATGGGTGTTTCATTTTTACTTGAGATACTGCCTGGGTCAGAGCTCCCAGGAGCCCCACTTCCGCCAGGTTTTGTGAGGTTGGGTGCAGAGTTGCCGCCCGGGATCTGTTCCGTGCTCGGACCCAGACCGGAAGTCCTGACACTTGGCCTTCTTACCTGGGTTTTCTGAGTGCTGGGATTCCAGACACAAGCCTGTAAACATGCACATGATTCTGGATAAGAAATCATCACTATTTACCTTGCTTTAGTCTCTTTCCATGTCAAATGGGAAGAGTTTGGATGACTTAAAAGCTCCATGGAGTCCTTAGGGCCAAGCTCCTTTCTTTCGATTTTAAAGGATGATCTCTGTAAGTCTCTTTTAGTAATGGAAAAAGATGAGAGAAAAACTCCAACTGTAAGTCTAATTACATTTCCAAAGGTAAGCAGATCTAACGGACAACCAAGTTGAAGAAAGGAAATAACAGTGCATGAAATCAACACAGACACTTACTGACTGTAAACAAGAAAGGAGGAGGAAAAGAAAGAGGAGGAGAGGGGAGGAGAAGGAGGGGGGAAGAGGAGGAGAGGAAAAAGCCATTTCCCTCATCTATCACGAGTGTTATTGAAGCCCTATCTAAAAGTCTTGCCAATTGAGAGATAGTTCTATAGTTATGGAGATCATTCACCAAGGCTATCAGTCAAGAAGTAAAATCAATGCTTGTCTCCTGGGATGAGAGAGACAGACCTTTCCTTTTTCTGTTTTGTTTTGTTTTGTTTTTTAATAAAGCCTCATCCACTGGAAATCACACCCAGAGAAGAGGAGGCATCGTCATGGCTGACCATGCTTATGAAATATTTGAAGGCCAAGAAGGATGAGGGATATACAGACATAAATCACTCAAGAAAAAGAGACTGGGGAGTGGTGGAGCTCAGAGGTGGCAGCAGCAGGAGAGGAGGCTGAGGGTGGTGAGAAAGACCCCAAGCAGCAAGTGCTGTCTGAGCGTCTTTCAGCATATGGTCATGGGTTTTCAGCAAATGGTGTTGGAGGAACTGGACAATGTAGGGAAGATAATCTAAAGCAGTGATTCTCAACCTTTCTAGTGCTGTGGCCCTTTAATACACCACCTCACAGTGTGGTAACCCCTGACCACAAAATTATTTTTGTTGCTACTTTATAACTGTAATTTTGCTGCTGTTATGAATCGTAATGTAAATACTTGATATGCAGGACATCTGATATGTGACCCCTGTGAAAGGGTCGTTCAGCCTCCCAAAGGGTTGTGACCCACAGGTTGGGAACTGCTGATCTAGACAAAGTTCTTATATATATTTCATAAAAATTAAGTTACTTGGGTCATATATTTAAATGTAAAATGCAAAATTATAAAACTCCTTAAGATAACACAGGAGAAAATCTAGGTGACATTTGCTTTGGTGACAAAAGTATTACCCTCAGCAAAGAGGTTGATAAGTGACACTCCATTAAAATTTGAAATGTATGCCCTGTATATGACAATGTTGAGAACATAAAATGACAAGTCATAAGAAGGGAGAAAATATTGCAAAGCACATATCTATCAAAGGATTGATATCTAACATATACAAAAACAAACAAGCAAACAACAAACAAAACCCTCAAAGCTTAACAACAATGAATTGAAATTTTCAATTTAAGAATAATCAAAAGGTCTAAGCATCACTTCATCAAAGAAGATAACTAGATAGACAGCCTTATGAAACAATGCTCATCAACACACATTCTTGAGAAACTACTGATGAAAATGACACATTGGCACGGCACATGTGGAAAATTCTGGAATTCAAAACACTGTCAATAAGTGCCCAGAAGGAGTGGAGCATCAGGAACTCTTGTTCATCACTGATGGGATCACTGATGGTCACTTTGGAAGCTGATGTTGACAGACCTTACCATCACAGTCCAGATATTTAACAGGATGAGCTGATCATTTGTATCTACACAAATATTTACAATGGCTTTACTCACAATTGGCCCAAACCAGGAGCAACCAATATGCCCTTCAAGGAGACCATAGAGAAGTGGACTGTGGTTTATCTAGACAATAGAGTATGGTTCAGCTCTAGAAAGCCAAGAAAGATGCAGGCAACCTTTAGCAATGCATGCTGCTAATCTGAAAGCCTACTTGTTGTGTGGTTGCAACTGTAGATGCCAAAGTCTACCTTTGACATTTTACTGGCCTGACTCAAGAATTAAATTGACATGATATGGATTAATAGTAGAAAAACATACAGAGTTAATCACATGTTTCGTTATGTGGAAGACCTCATGAATATATGAAGATCTGAAGATACACTTACAGCTGAGCAATTATATCTCTCTTTTCTTCCTTTAAACCACTGGAATAGTGCCTTCTTTTTTCCCAAATATCTCTAAAGTTTGGCCATTCCAGGACATCATTTTTAAAGGAAGCCCATATGCTTCACCTCCAAATATGCTTCTTCAGCATGCTGGCCCTTTCCATTTAGAGCCCCTTGAGAACCTTCATTCTCCTTCTTTAAAAGCAGAAAACGAAATCCCATGGGCAACCTCCTTGTATTAAAAGAATAGTGACTTTATCATCACAGATGACAAGATGAGGCAGAATGAATTGTGTACAAACATTCTCAGACAGACCCTTACCTTTCCACCCACTACTCTGTTGGAGCAACTACCCAGACCCAAGTCTTTGCTTCATCACAATTTCACAGGTTTCCTCATCCACCTCATTCAATATATAATCATACAAATCAGATATGAGTAAACATCTATTATTTAAAGCACCTGGCTTGTAATATTTTGTCATGGTCACCCTAGAAACCCTAACCCAACCATGCAGAATCTAGACTAGCCAATTACTGCTCCATGTACACCTCCCTCATCTGGGGCTCCTGGCCACTCTTCTTTATTCTCTGCTCAGCCAGAAGCAAACCAAAGGCCAGAATGTCAGGCTTGTTTTTTGTTACTACAAAGCATAACAGATTTTTTTAAATGAAAAAAAGAAAACCCAATGTGAGAAACATCTGTGCAGCGACTCGTGAGACATAACGAGGTTTCGTTTATCGTCACCTTTGTTCCTTTCAGTCACCCTCAAGCCCACCACTGTGGGAGACAGTCCTTCATGGGTCTCTTGCAGGAAAGTGTTGGTTAAAACTTTTTTCTATTTTTGTTATTTTAAGGATATTTGCTTTAGGTTTTTTCTATTTTGTTATTTTAAGGGTATTTGCTTTGCAAACCACATTTTAAAGTTCACAATGTCTCCCTCTAGAGCTAAAGGCAAGCAGGTTTCTTGCCTGTCCTAAAATAGGTCCTCTGTTTAGGTCCTCTGGTCTCAGGGTTCCTCTCCTGTAGAATAACTTACTACACATACATAGGCATCTTTCTGGGCCTATTCACGTCACATTCAGGACACCCGGCAAGGGGCAGTGATGCTGACCCTGTGTGCTGTGACACGTTGTTCATCTCCAACTGGGGGGCATTTTGTCATTTCCCCAGCATCATTGAACATGGCAAATGGGATAACATCTCAGATCCTTTCAAGTTTCTGGACTCTAGCATCTCACATTTGATCTCTATTCTTTCTGTGTAGGTATATTTTATTAAGTGTGCACATATAAACCTATAGCATTGCTTTCCTTACTGTCCAAGTTTACCTAAAAGGAACTGAACAGTGTGGATTCCTGGTCATCCTGTTCTCTCTCAGTTGATCTTTGTCCACACAAATCCATATTCCTGTTAATTGCCTTTAACCAGTGTACAGCCTCCTCCTGTCGTGGTTGTATTTTTGGTTGTTCTGCTATATGGCTGTGGTTTTGGTTCTTCTGTGGTATGGCTTTTGTTGTTTGTTTCATTTGCTTTCGGTGAACTTTTTTATTCAAGGTTTCAGGTGTGGGTGTGTGTGTGTTGATGTTCTTGTCTATAAATTTAAGAGTGAAAAGATAATTCATCTTTAATGTTGATTCCTGTCTTCCACTTGCTTCCTAAAGTGGCTGTATGAAATAACACTTTTATCAGCAGCAATCAAGAGATCCTGTCTTACTCTATAGCCTCGCAAGCAGGGTGAGAGTGTACATTTGAGATTTTGTCTTTATGATGAGTCTAAAGTGCTGAGTGTGTTTTCATATGTCTCTAGGTCATTCTTTCCTCTTTAGATGCTGTGGGGATGGGGAAGAGAAGAAGGGAGGGAGAGGGAGAAAGAGAGAGAGAGAGGGGAAGAAAGGAGGTGGAAACTGACTATGCGTGGCTTGAGCATTTGAAACCCCAAAGTGACACACTTCCTCTAAGAAGGCCACATCTTCTAATCTCTGTTAATTAATGTCACTCCCTAATAGCCAAGCATTCAAATATATAAAGCTTATGGGGCCATTTCTATTCAAAGCACCACACATCCTTAGTCCAATTTTCTATTGGTTGGGGTTTATTTTGTGCTTGTTTGTTTATTATGAGTTCTTTATCTATTTAAAATGCCAGTCTGTTGAAGATGTACACATATGTCCTAGCCCGTAGCTTGTCTTGTGTGGCACTATCTTCGTCGTGTATGGTGGCTTCTAAAGCGTCTTGGTTTCCTGGTGGGATAATACAAGATTCATAGTGATGTTTGTTGGAGTCAGTGATTCAAAATGGTGATGATGTTATACTCTGATCAAGCATTGTGGCAGCTGAGTCATGGGAAGCTTGGTTTCTTCCATGCTTCTTGAACCTGAGTATCTTTGGCAAAGTTATAGCACCTCTACATCTCAGCCTACATCTCAGGCTCCTCATCTGTAAGTAGAAAAGTTGAATAGATGATCTCCCTGTCATCTGCCCAGACCGAATGTTTTTATATGTCCCAGGCAGGCAATAGCAGAGCTTATGTGAAAGAGCCAACTTCATTCATTCAAAAGGGACCAGGCAGCTCCATGCAACTTACTTGACTTATCCATAGGGTAGGCATTGTGTGCGCTCACAACACCTGCTCATATCATTACTGACTAGCTAGCAGGTTTTCATTATTAATTTATTTATTCACTTTGCATCCTGATTGCAGACTCCCTCCCTCCCTCCCTCCTCTCCTCTCAATCCCAACCTCATACTCCCTATCCCATTACTCCCTCTCCTTCTCAAAGAAGGGAAAGCCCCCCATGGGTACCAATCCACCCTGGCACATCAAGTCATCAAGTTGCAGCAAGATGACTAACTAAGCTCATCCTCTCCCACTGAGGCCAGACAACTAGGGAAAGGAGATCCAAAGGGAGGCATCAGAATCAGAGATGGCCCCCACTCCTATTGTTTAGGGACCTACATGAAGGCCAAGCTGCACATCTGCTACAAATGTGTAGCCCTAGGTCCAGCCCCTGCATCTTTGTTGGTTTGGTGGTTCAGTCTTTGTGAGCCCTAATGGGCCCAGATTAGTTGACTCTGTAGGTCTTGTAGTGGCATCCTTGACCCCTCTGTCTCCCTCAATTCTCCTTCCCACCCCCAACTCTTCCACAAAATTCCCTGAGCTCTGCCTAATGTTTGGTTGTGGGTCTCTGAATCTGTTTCCATCAGCTGCTGGATGAAGCCTCTCAGGAGACAGCTATGCTAGGTTTCTAGCTGCAAGTGTAGCAGAGTTTCATTGTGTCAGGGGTTGACTCTCTCCCATGGGATGGGTCTCAAGTTGGACCAGTCATTGGTTGGCTGTTCCCTCAATCTCTGCTCCATCTTTATCCCTGTGCATCTTATCCCTCAACCAAAGAATGGATAAAGAAAATGTGATACATTTTTACAATGGAATACTCCTCAGCTATTAAAAACAAAGACATGAAATTTTTAGACAAATGAATGGAACTAGAAAATATCCTGAGTGAGGTAACTCAGACCAGAAAGATACACATGGTATGTATTCACGTGTAAGTGCACATTAGCCATAAAGTACAGGATACCAATGCTACAATCTAAGGACCCAAACAAGCTAAGTAAAAAGGAAGGAAGGCCCAAGGGAAGATGCTTGAATTTCACTCAGAAGGGGAAATAAAATAAACATTGGAGGTGATGGACGGAGGGAACTTGGTGTCAGAGGGAGGTGAGAAGGGGAATGGGGACGTGGATCAGGTGTGGGAAGGCAGGGGAGGAACACAGGACAGGATAGGAGAGGCTCCTGGGACTCTTTATGAATTACCCTAGCTGAGACTCCTAACATCTGGAGATATGGAGACTGAAGTGGTCACCTTCTGCAGCCAGGCAGACTTCCAGTGGAGGGAGGAGGACACCAATCCACCCACAAAACCTTCAGCCCAAAACATGTCCTACCTACAAGATAACATGCCTTCTTTGTGGGAAGGTTCCCTTTGGTGTATCCCCAGCCACTCTCAGAGCTCCTGAGTCAAGGTCTACCCTACTGACTATTGGAACCATGAATGGGAGGACCTGAAAGTCAACAGATAAACATCCGGATCACAAGAGGGTTAGCTAAGCAGTTACACATTAGCAAAGGGACTATCTACAAACACTCAGTAACTGTGTTACTAGTAGAGTGTTTTTCAAGATCAGAAGGACACACACCTGTGTTTAGTAATGGAAGCCAACGGCCTCTGACTGTTCCAACCAGTAGAAGCTGCAGTTTTTAGCAAAAAAGAGTCAACTTAGAGTTAAACTCTTTTTTTATTCTTAATTTGCAAGAACAATGTATCATTTCCAATTTTGATCATGTCCCTGATGACATAAAAATTTTAAAGGGGGGTCTCAAAGCTTTCAAAGCATAATCTGTATATGAACAGAGGCTGAAATACTTGCATAATTCTCTCTTGCCTATGTGATTCCTGCTTGTAGGAAGAAGCTTGTAGGAAGAAGCACTATCTGTGTTTTTTGTTTTTCTTTTTGTTTTTTAAGTTTTGTTTTGTTTTGCCATGGCAATGAGTAGAAGCAACAGGAGAAATTATAAGCCTCGAGAATGATCTATTACAAGTGTCAGAGGCCATTCAGCACGGCAGTGTCCACCCTTCATTACGCTGTGTTTTCACACAGCCTACTTCACTGTGGTAGGCATAATCCAATCTTCTCAGCTGCTCGTTAGCTTCTGGAAAGGCAAAGCAGAGTTTGAGCAGGCCCTCATCCTTTCCTCTGCCTAATAGATTATCTGTTCATCTTGCAAAACTGCCCAATGTCAAACTGCTGCAGGAAATATTAAAAAAAAAAAAATGATCCGCCAGGCTTCTCGCACTACTGTCGTGGCTACTCTCATGGTCCCAGCGTGGTCCCACCACCTTTGTCTCTAGCTCCCGCAGCAACTGGTCATGATTTTCCCAGCTCTGGTTCGCTTATCTCTGGAGCCTCTAGTTCCTTCACAGCCATAACCCCTCTGTGATCAGCGGTCCCACATTCCAATAACCCTTCAGCGGGGTGTTCTCATTTCCGCAGGCTCTCTGTCCCCATCCCCCCACCCCAGATGTCTCCACCCGGCTTGCTAATTTCCCTTGGTGGGGTGGTGCCACACCAGTCCCATGCAATGACCTCCCACCTCACAGTTATTATCACAACACCCAGCAACCCAGTAAAACCAAAACTCTTGAAGCTTATAATTAACCATATATCAACAATTCTCAATTCACAAGATGCCCACACAATAATTTCTGAGCCAATTGATAATGATTCAAGCTGTCCACCTAGAATAGACGAGTTATCCCAATCATTCTATCCCTACATGATATATTCATAAATACCTGAGTCTATTAAAACCACGTGGGATCAGGATCTTCTTCCTGTCTGTCCTCCATCTTGAACCTTCTCCCCTCTCACCTGAGAGGCTCTCTCTCTCCAACTCTTAGCGCCGCCTCCCTTTTCCCTGTCCAATCACAGGCCTCCTGCTGCACTAATATTTTAGTGTAATTGGACAGGGAAAATCCTGCCACATCAAACAACTCTTACTCTAGACTCATTCGTGCAATTTATTATGTCAGGATCTCTGAGTTTGTTTTTATATGGCTGGTAAGATCATTATTAAGTAATAAAAAATGCAAGTGGATTTATGATAACTCAACCAGGAAGATAAAGATGTGGAGATGGATAAGCAGTGGAGGGGCTTAACACCGCCACGATGTATCTTTTCTGCTCCCACATCAGTCCCACCAACACAGCTTCCAGGCTGCTGAAACAGTGCTGAGCTCATGGCTGGGCATCTCGCAGTAATGCGTAGGGTCATCCAGTAGATCGGGAGATAGCTTTAGAATAGTGCTTCCAAAGTTTACACCCCAAACCAGGCACACCAACTGCCCACTAGCGTGTGTTAGAAATGAATAGTTTGAGGCTTGTTCTTCATCAGCTAAATCAGAAATGCACACATACACCAACTGGGGAGGTGGGAATTGCTAATGTTCAGGAATTTCTGCCCTATAACGAAGTGTGGAAAAAAAATGTGAGCAACCCCCTCTGTCACTATGTCCCTAAGAAGGAGCTGGCATCCAAGTGAATTAAAGAGAAGAGGAATCCTGAAGAAGAAACTTTCCCATTTCTGTTTGACTGGGTTCTGACTGCTCTAAGTTTATTTAGAATAGGTTAAACCTCACTGTAAATGCATATGCTGTCTTGCACTGAAATGTTTACACTACAATTTCAAAAGGCAACCTGCTTCTAAGGAAATTTATTCTACTAGGCTCTGGAGAGTCTGAAAACAATGTTGGCAGTTTCCTAGAAGAGCCAGGCAGTGAAACAGCTAAAATACCAGTTAGGCATAAGGGCATGCACCTGCGATTCCAGCACTTGTGAAACAGGAAGGGAGATCGTGAGGCCACCTTGAGCTACTTGAGAAGTCCTGTTTAAAAATCAAAACGGAAACAAAGACATGAAAATAAAATATTGTGCAGTCTACAGTAACATATAGCGTTTTACCCACTAGGATGGCTGGAATAAAGATAGTAGCAAGTATTGGCAAAGAAGGAAAGAAACTAGGAACATTGCTGGATATGTAAATCACTGGAGTGTTTAATGATACAACTCTGAGAAACATTTTGGCAGTTCCTCAAAAAGTTGAATACAGAGGTACTATGTCTTCCAGAAATCTAATCATAGTATAAAGCAAAAAGAAGTGAAAATATATATTCACTCAAAGTTGGTACACAGATATAACAGTATTGTTTGTAAATACTCAAAATGTGTAAGTAACACAAATGTTCATCAACTGAAGGCAGTTGATAATAAAATGTTGTATATTTGTGCAATGGCATATTATTCAACAGTTAAGAAGAATGAAGTATTGTTATCAGACAAGATAAAACAGGTGCAGCATGTGAATCAAATTAATTTGTACCCCATTTTAAAAATAAAACAAAAAAACGAAATTTCTGAGGCAATTGAAAAGCTCCAAATATCATGCAAATATCAGATAAGTTAAAATAGTATTGAGATCATACAGTTTATGTTTTAAGATTTATTATTTTTTACTGTATGTGTATAGATATTTATCTACTTGTATGTGTTCCACATGCATGTCTGGTACCCTTAGAGGATAAAAGAGGGCATTGGGTCCCCAGAACTGGAGTTAAGGACAGTTGTGAGCTACCACATGGAGGCTGTGAACCAAACCTGGGTCCTCTACAAAAGCAGCCAGTACTCTTAACTGCTGAGCCACCTCTCTAACCCCTGTTTATGGATTTTGTTAAGGAAGTCCTATCTCTTAGGGATATACATTGAGCTATTTGATAATTAAGTAATATTTTCTCTCTCTCTCTCTCTCTCTCTCTCTCTCTCTCTCTTCTCTGTGTGTGTGTGTGTGTGTGTGTGTGTGTGTGTGTTTCAGAATACAGTGAAGGAATATGTGGAAATAGAAAGTATGATAAAATGAAATATATGTTAGGAGTTATGAAAGCTGAAAATCCATAACAATTTATTATAGTATTCTTCTTACTTTGGTATAAGACTGAAAATTTTTCTGAACCATTTTAGGTCTCTTAAACAAGGAGTGACAGAAGAAATTGACATCCTAAGAGATGCAGCCCTGAGGGAAGAGACCGAAGAGAGCACTGAGGGACTCAAATCAGCAGAGAAAAGAGGCTATGGAAGAGGGCACTGAGGTGGAGCTTAGCACTGACTAGGAGGGAGGGAGGCATGGGTGAGAACTGTGTGAAGTGGCAGAGGAAGGGACCAGACAGGACCCTCGGGTTTCAGACGTAGATGAATAGCTGCATGCTGGAATCGCTCATGGCAGAAAGTAAAGTCAGAAGTGAAGGAAATGCAAGACTCCATGTAGCCACATTGAATTTGAGAGGCCTGCAGAAATCCCAGTTTAACAAAGAGGTCTGCACTAGAGACAGAATTTGAGCAATTATCAGCTGCAACACAATTTCCATGGAAACACAGTGTAGGCACAGGAAATGCTCCCCCGGGAGCAAGCGTTTCTTATCAAATTAATAAATTACTCTTTGGCTGTGCTAAGACTGAAAACATGAAGCAGTGGCTTGGTCAGGGAGAACGGAGAGAACTGAGTCCTGGGGTACAACGCCCTGGCTGTCTGTTCCCTCTCAGCCTGCATTTGAAATGTGGTGTGTGTGTGTGTGTGTGTGTGTGTGATTGTGTGTGTGATTGTGTGTGTGTGATTGTGTGGGTGAGGTTCATGTGTGCTATGACGTCTCTGTGGAACTCAGAGGACATGCATGTTTGCAAGTGTAGGTGCATATGTACATGTACGTATCTGGAGGGCTGGAGGTAGTGGATGAGAGGTGTCTTTAATAACGTGTCCAGTTTATTCACTGAGGCAGGAACACAGCCAAAGCTGATACAGCTAATTCCCCTCGTCAGTTTGCTCCAGGGGTCATCTGTCTCCACGTCCCAAGGCAGAAAGGCGACTTAGCCCACCCAGAATTTTACTTGGGTTCTGGGGATCTGAACTCTGATTGCACAGCAAATAGTTTAGCCACCGTGCTGGCTGCTGAGCCATTTTACCAACTCCCTAATAAAGAAACTTTCAAGAGATTATAAAGGCAATAGACCCATAAATTAAAATGTCATGTGGAAGATCAAGTTTTAGTTTCTCTTTTACTCTTCTTTATTTTCCTTCATTATTTTCTGTACTTCATATGGTGTTGTAAATTTTTTAAGTATGAAAACCCTGTAGCTCCAGAAGCTGACTTAGCTTGTCATCTTCATCCACGATCTTGCCGTGAGCTGCTGGTGAGGAAGGGTGTGTTAGTGACCTGTTTACCCCTGAGCAGGAAGGACTCAGCCTCCACGGGATGTGCTGCAGGTTGGAGAGGGAGCAATAGACCATCTCTTCTTCTTCTGGAGTTATTCTTGAAGCCTTATGTTGACTGCTCAGCTCAAACTCCTCAGCTTGCAATTCGGAGGCTCAGTAATTTGGCCTCATCCCAGAATAATTGAATCAGAATTTTAAGTAGATTGTATCCAAAGTATCAGTTATTTCCTGAGGCAACTTCAACATGTGGTCGAGGTCGAGATGCACTCTGGATAATAAAAGACAACTGGGGTGTTTGGGGTACCTGTCATGGGAAGAAATGTCAGGAATCAGTGAGCTTGCTTTCACCCACCTCATAGGTGACGGCCGTGCGGGTGCATGTCAACAGTTCCTCTGACAACCTGGACTATCCAGTCCTGGTTGTGGTTCGCCAGCAGAAAGAAGTGTTGTCGTGGCAGGTTCCTCTGCTCTTCCAAGGACTGTAAGTATTCTCTGGCCAGGCAAGTCACTACATTTGACACTCTTCAATGTCCTTAGACTTAGCTGGGTTTTTTGTTTTGTTTTGCCTGTTTTTTCCCCCTTAGCCAGAAGAGAACTCAGGCATGCAAATGCCAGGGTAGTGCATGCCAAATTCAAACAATGGATGCCCCAAGGCTGGTCAGTGGTATACATTTCTATCCTCTCTGAATTTCAGATGAGCATTCTGCCTAGATTTTCAGCACCCAGGAAAATTTACACCATTTGAAAATCTACCATAATATTCTATTCCCTCTTTTGAAAATGGATCATCCCATAGCAAGTCAACATAAGAGCAGCGCCAATCCCGTACTTAAAAATGCCTCTTCTGTGTGCATTCTTCCTCAGTGGCATTTACAGAGCAGAGCCAAGAGGGAGGTTCAGGAAGACGCTATGAAGAACAACAGAACTCTTTGCACTGGCAGAGTACCTGTTGTACAAAGGAGAGTTCATTAAAGCACTGTGGCACTAATCCAAAGCCCAGAAGATGTAGAGAAATAGGCAGCTGAGGAGGTGTTACTGCATGGGTTTTGAAGCTTCTGGAATTTGAGCGCTAAATACTAAGTCCGA
Source organism: Mastomys natalensis (assembly GCA_021653895.1). Lineage (NCBI taxonomy): Eukaryota > Metazoa > Chordata > Mammalia > Rodentia > Muridae > Mastomys > Mastomys natalensis. Next base: position 1,272,521 of record JAJTUV010000035.1, read on the forward strand.
TTGTTTTAACTTGAAATCGGGGAAACTGAAAAAAAGAAAAGACTCTATTGACTGCTTAGTTAGAAGAGTTCCTCCCTCAGATTTTGGCGTTTTTCCTTGAATGATTTGAGAGTCTGACTTAATGCAGTATAGACACTGCTAAGTGTACTGGTCAGGAGATAATAGTCCCTATGTCCCTGTCATACAATGGGTGCCAACAACAGGGCTTCCAGGACTGGTATCAATGGGCCCAACCTGAAATTGAAAGCATAGGACTTAAAGCCAAATTAGAGAGGAGTAGAGTGAGGTAGCGTTCTCCCTGGCTCTGTTCACTGTGTCTCCTTCTCCTTGCTGACATCTACACTCACGGCTACAGATACCAAAGGAGCTACAACTACCAGGAAGTCAGCCGCACTCTGTGTCCTTCAAAAGCAACCAATGAGACCGGCCCTTTGGAACAGCTGATATTTGTAGATGTAGCATCCATGGCTCCCCACGGCGCCCACTACAAGTTGCTGGTCACCAAAATCAAGCACTTCCAGCTCCGGTAAGCAGGTGAACATGGCTCTCGGCTTTCAGCTCTGTTTTGCCTGTGGACACTCAGCTCAGCGACCATCTTTACAGATGAGCAGAGCATTCTTAGAGTTCTACTTGAATCTTCAGGGAAGCCTTGCCTTTACCATTTGTACCTTTGATCCGTTACTGTCACCTGGCGGCAGCTAGTGTGAATTGCAGGGATGAGTTTTCAGTGAGGTAATTTGAATCCTCAGAAAGGAAGCTATGAAACTGAAGTCATTCAGTCCTGTTAACAAATGACATGCAAATCTATTCTGCCACATTGTTTTCTGTTTTCACTTTGTGTAATATGGCTTTGTGGCATCAAACAGACCTTGCAGGCATTAAGAAAAACACAAGCAGGAGGTGGGCTGTATACATTTCTTCCTTTCTCCATTCACCAACTTTGTTGGCGCCCCAGAAATCCAGAGAATGGTAGGCATGGAGTCCAGATGATGGCTGTGGTAAGAACCAGACTCCAAGTATTGAGAATAAGCCCTGACATTGCAGTTTCTGCAATACAGTTAGGAATGACACACTAGATTGCACATGTCCAGAGATTTTTGTTGTTCTTATTTGAGATGGTGTCTACCTATGCTGCCAGTCTAGCCTAGGACGTTTAGGCCCAAGTCATCTATCCTCATATCTCCTAAGAAGCCCTGACAAGAGGGATGCATCACCATGCCCAGCTCTGAGGTCCATAGAGATGCTAGGATCATCTCCAAACTCACAAAGACAGAAAAGGGCAAAAATCAAAGCTGGACTCTGTTTCTGGCTTCCTCTTCTAAGTTCATCTCTTCTTAACACACTGAATCCATTTGAATCCATCATCCCAAATTTACACTTCCCTAAATATGCTTCTCAATCACACAAAGCATCTGTTTACTCTAATTCAGATTAAAATAAGACAGTTGAGCCTTTAAACATCCCTCCTGCTCTTTTCACACACGTGTATGCCATCTTCCCAACAGTTCCCAATAACAATGGGCTATTCTGTGTTATTAGGGTTTGTAGTTGTAGGCAGGGAATGGTGGGGCGTGGCGCATTGTAGAAACAGGCAGCCACTGGATGATAGGAGGGACATAAAGTAGGGGTGGGGGGAAACATAAGGAGGCATTGAGAATACAGCTGTCTATGTTGCACTATTAGTAGTGTGAGGGAGGGTTGAAGGAGAGAGACAGTATTGGATGCAGAGAGGTTAGAAGACTGATACAATGAATGATCAAGGTAGAAAGTGAGGAAGTGTCTTGAAAAATGTAGGAGGCAAAATTCACAAAACTTGAATGAATATGAAGGAAAAAGGGAAATGGGGGGCGGAGAATGGCATCATATTGGTTAGAGGAAATGAAAATTGAACGATGGTGACTGTATGATCAGTCTCAAGCAGGAGTGACTTCATGTAGAACCTGGTCAAGGAAATTCACAGTTAACAACCCCCTTCCCTTGTTTGCTTAGAAGGCACTTGAAGTGTAGAAATTACTAGAACTTTGTTTCGATGAGATACTTTTTGATCTTCAGCTACACTTTTTGCTTTATGGGGAATGTCAGATGCTATGACTTACAACATTACCAACAAGCTGTATCCTTACACCATGAACTTTCGTGTATACACTGGACTCTCAACACTGTGGCCCAACCCTCCAGTATGGAGGCAGTCTCACTGACTGCAAAGCTCTGAGCTGATCTGTTCCTAAGGGTTTTGCCTGGGTTTTGTATATGAAGGAGGGGAGACTCCATCCCAACTAGAGCAGAAGACTGGCTGGCTGGCTTTTAGGCCTTACTCGTGACTGCAGTCTGGGCTCGGTGCTTCCAGATTTGGCCTCTTATTCAAGTACTTGAAATAAAAGCACACAGATTTCAGATTAGAACAAAAAACTATTAAAAATAAAATCAATAGTACAGATCAGAAATTTGTGGTCAAGAGTCACAGACCACACAAGAGTACTCAAAGGCCTAAATTATTATTTGGGGCTCCCTTTCATGGGTTCAAGAACAGGAAGAGTATGGTTGATAAGGGCATATCACATATGTTTCTGTTTTGATTGACAGACATAGATTATGTAAGCCTTTGGTCATTCTGCATGTCCTTTCTCATGATGTATCAGATCTTAATCATGCTATGCTCAACCATGCATAGACCCAAGACAATAAAAGGCAATTCTCCCTACATCTTCACTCAGAAGACACAGTTTGTCTTATTGTGCATGAATCCAAAAGTAGTTCAGACATGACTAGACACCCTTCTATTTATGCTCAGAGATATCTAGAGTAAGATTAAATAAAACTGCCCATTCTTGGTGATCATTAAGGGGAAGGGAAACTTATTCTTTTGTTTGGAGGACAGTGTGCATGCAGCTCAATGCAAGAAGGGGATCGTAATCTAACAGGCTGCTGGGTACATTATTAGGAGAGAGGTGAGTGCAAACCCCAAACCAAGTGGAGTCTCAGGCTGCTAATCTATGTAGCAATAGAGTCTCAGAATAACCAGGGCAAAACAAATGGGAAGCAATCTTCAGCAGGAACATGTGATTTGGTACTGGTACATATTTCTCCATTACCTCTTTCCATCTTGTCCAGCACTAATGGCTATGGCTTTCATCAGGATTATAAATGGAGGTACAGTTTATCCAGCCTGCATCCCTCTTCCTCCTATTGCTTGGGATGTGGTGTTCTCTAAACCCCAGGGTGTGTTGACAAACTCCTCATGAAGGGCCAAAGTAAAGAGTGGACAGCAGGGATCTTCTATGACTAGAAAGCTGACTGAAAGATGACCTGCTGGCCCTTAACAAATTGACCCAAATAAAACAAAAGAGAAATTCTCTACTGGAATTCTAGAGAGCACTGAAAGGGAACAGAGCAAACTAGCAGAGATGAAGAGTCATGGGTGAGAGGAGGGACAGAGGAGCAACTCCCTGAAGAGCATGGGGACTGGGCAGGGCTGGGGAGTCCTCTGCACATGGTTCTTCTAAGGACTAGGGCCTGCTGGCAATGAAAATGAGGGATAGCCAGCTGAATTTAATTAAAGATGATAAAAGAGTCTGAGGAGGAAAGAATGGCAACCAGTGCCAATGATGAGTCTTAGGGTTTTACAGTTATGAAGAGATACCATGACCAAGGCAACTCTTATAAAGGACAACATTTCATTGGCATTGGCTTACAGTTCAGAGGTTCAGTCCATTGTCATCATGCTGGGAAGCGTGACAGCATGCAGGCAGAATTGGTGCTGGAGGGGCCAAGAGTTCTACACCTTGATCCAAAGGTAGCCAGAAGGAGACTGTCTTCTGCAGGTAGCCAAGAGGGGACCTCTTCCACACTGGGTGGAACGTGAGCATTAGGAAACCTCAAAGTTCATTTGCACATTGAAACCCTTCCTCCCACAAGGCCACACCTCCTAATAGTGCCACTTCCTGTGAGCCAAGCATATTCAAACCACCATAGTGAAAATGACCTTATGGGATTTAGTGAACTTATCTAGTAGTTGTAGTAGTAGTAATAGTAATCATATAGATGCTTGTAGATGATCAAAAATTTATTCTATCATAGTAGTACATACCTGTAGTCCTAGCACTTTGAAGATAAAGGCAGGAGGATTAGAAGTTCAGGGTCATCCTCAGCTATGCAGCAAGTTTGAGACCAGCCTGGGCTACATGAGACCCTGTGTCAAACAAATGCACCAGACCCTGTGTCCCAGACATTTCCGTGCATGCTCCTCTCTTCTCCGTATCCTGTCTGTCATGGTCATTATTTCGTATTGCCTTGTCTCAATCCTACTTTCACCACCTTTACGTTTCTAGTAGGTGTCCTTTTTAGGTCTTAACCTGCAATGTTTGTTTGTAATTTCAGCACCTCATAGGGTCGTAGAAGGGTGCGTGCCTAGCATGCATGAAGCCATGAGTTAGCCACCCAGCACTGCCCAAACTGTGGAATCCCATACCTGAATCCCACCACTTAAAGTGGAGGCAGGATGATCATAAGTTCAAGGTTATGCTCAGCTACAAAGCAAAATTGAGGCCAGTCTGGGATACACTGAAGCCTGTTTCAAAATCATACACATACAAAAGAAATTTGGATAGTTCTTTCTAATAACAGTAACAAATTTTACCAGCCATCTCCGAGATAACCTCCTATTGCATAGGGAGTATGCATCTCATCATTTCTTCACAGGCTGGAGAGACAGCTCAGCAATAAGAATATTCACTGCTCTTCCAGAGGGTCAGAGATTGGTTCTCAGCCCCAACATGTTGGCTTCCAACTACCTGTAACTTCAGTCCAGGGATTCTGACACCTTCTTCCGCCTCTGTAGGCACCCACAAATATGGCATACATTCACACATACACACACACACACACACACACACACACACACGCACACACAGGAGGAGTAAGGGAAGAATTTAGTTGGATTGATCTGTTACTTTTTTTAAATGATCAAGACAAATGAAGGAGCAGAAAGGGCAAAGCTGATAAATAAGTGAGTTGATATTTGTAGACGCTGAGTCCCAGAGACAGGAAGAAATAGTGGGATCCAAGTGCAGATCTCCACCCCAGAAGGATGAACCCTGGAGAGCAAGATGAACAGGAGGGCTTGCCGGAAGGGCGGGGGTTGGAAGGGAGCTCACAACAGATGGCAATCAGCAGATAACAGGGAATGACAGTATGAAGTTCGTGGTGCCGAGAAACCATACATCATTTCCTTCAACAAACAAAGTGGGATTTGGAACACTCTCTGCGCCGCGCCAGGAGCTCACTGATATGAGACTTAAGGTCCCATGACTCAAAACTACTGACTCTCCATGCACTCACCTTTTCTTCTGTCTTCTATTTTATTACTCTCCTATAAACACTTCTTCTTACTCCGTCCCTCTGCTCACCCTTCTACCTACTCTTTCCCCATCTTCCTTACAGGCATCTCCTCTCCTGACTCAAGTCTTTCCTTTCCCTTCTTCCCTTACTCTAACAGCCAAAGCAGCTGAACAAAGTCGGGTTTTAATCTCTTGTGTAAGCATTTTGTTTCCTGTGTTTCATTTTGAAACAAACCAGTGGGAATTTTGCTGCCTCTGGCTCTAACACTAAAGGTGCCGGTGAGTTTCCTTAGCTTTGTGCTATTAACTAGTGGGGGCCTATGTTACGATCTGCCTTGCTCACCTCAGTCAGGGCCACACTAGCAAATATTGTTTCACCTCCATGGACATACTGTTGATTTTGTAGCTACTGTTAGCTCAGGAAAAAAAAAAAATAACAGAAGGCTTAAATGTTTGTTTTAAAGACAATAAAACCCAAGGAACCAAAACAAACAAACAAACAAACAAAACAAAGTCTATGTTGATCCAGTATTACAATTGTAATTCAAATCATGAAAGACATTTATAAAAATCAAACTCCTGGTCAAAGTACTCAGATTGCTTCAGGAAATCTCATGCTTTCTGTTGCTAACCTAGAAAGGCAGTGCTCACTTTGTCATTCCTCTGATCTCGAAATGAGAGCATTAAAGGTCCTATGTTGCCCTGCTAACAGCAGATGACACCTCCCAGATTTGAAAGGGCTTGTCCCAGGCCATACACAACACAGCACTCTGGCCTTTACTCTGGCTATGGACTCTAAAGGGGACATACCACTTCATCTGATAGCGATGCTGGCATCTTTAGATGACTTGAGGTCAGAAGTTTACTACAGTGCTCTTGTAGAACCAATCACCTACATGGGTAGCAATGTATGCCCATATATAAAATTATATTATATAAAATTAATATATAAAAATTGTACCCATTTCTGTGAGCTCACTACTGAGACCAGACCAATGACAGTCTAAACAACAGCCATTACCTTTGTAAATGATGCTCAAATTTTATGACTCTTAAGTAATGTCTCTTATTGTATGTACCTTGCCTAAGTGTGTGGACATGCCGTTTCTAAAGAAATTGTTAATTTTTAAACCATTTCATTTTTATAAGAGGAATATTGTCAGTGGAAAGAAATTCTTCAGAGAATCTTGGGGAATGAAGATGGTGAATTGCGCAGAAGTTCAGGTTCAGACTCAGCAATGCAAGGAGGGAGACGCATTGGGAGAGTGGCCCTTTTATCAGTTTTGGAAACTCAGGTGTGGTGGACTCAAGAGTAAGCTACAGAGCTAAGATGAGACCAGAGCCACAAGGAACATGTGCAGAAGGGTGCAGCCCTTGCAGAAAACGAATTTGTTTTAGTATTTCACAGCCTCTTGAAATACTTCACAGATATTCATACCAGAGAGCACTTGATGCTACAAAATCTTATGTCTCTTACAAAATTCTAGCCCTCTCCCTCTCTGTGTGCCTGGATCCTTTGGTCTTAGAATATGATAAAACTATTCACAATAAATTCCATTTAGAGAGCTTTGGGTGGTACTTTTATTTTATAGATGGGCTTTAGAAGACAAACCTAAAGCCAAAGAGGATGACATTTTGGAGAATTCAGCAGGTGTTGCAGGAGACTGGGGAGAAGCTTGGGGTGAGAAGTGCTTAGTGCTACTCCTGACAATTGTCGCACAGTGGCCGTCTGGTCACCCTGTTTTTAAAGCTCTGCTCTTTTGCTGTGGATCCATTAAAGTTATTATGGAGTGGCACCTACATTATTCCAAAGGACTCTCGCCTGCGTTTCCTCTCTTGATACCCACTTCTCATGATCAATCTTGATTGATTATATTACTTGATTGGAATATCTTAAGAGATTCCAAAGGCAAAGGCAACCATAATGACCTAATGGATATTTAAAGATGTAAAAATAATGTCATCATTCTTTATTATTGGAAATACAAAGTCTTCTTGAAGTTTATCAGATTGCAGAACCAAATATTTTTCAAGAAGGGAAGGTCCTGGGTGTCTAGGTTAAGGTGGTTCTCCTTCAAGTAGCTAGTTCTTGTTTGCCAACTCTTTCTTTTCTCTCCCTTTCCCCCCATATTTCTCAGGACGAATGTTGCCTTCTACTTCACTGCCAGCCCTTCTCAACCTCAGGTAAGTAAAAGGTTCCCATAGTTAACAAGAACCCGCCTGCTGGTGTTGCACACTCCATGGGACCGGGAGAGTGATCTCAGCACGTGTTATTATCCTGGATCTTGCATTATGTATTCTTGGTTGTTTCTGAGACCTTGAACGCAGCATTTAATCTTACCACTTTATTGGGATAAAACGGGAAGCATGCTAGTGTTCCTGCATGCGCGCATCATTGAGTAAGGTCACGTGTCTGATATGTCGTAAGGGATGTTGGATAGTCGGTACTAGGTGTGCTAGGAAGGATGAGGAGAAGGTAAGCGCAAACTCTGTGATTATAGACCTGATGATTGAGATGGGCTGGGGAGACAGAGCGTGGAAGGACAGCAAACATACGCAACAGCTGTTCTGAAAATATAAAAATAAGACAGATTTCCATTCCTGCCACAATATTGGCAGATTGGATTTATGTCTCCTGTCAGTAAAAATAATTAGCTATTTTTATGTGTTCCTCAATAAAAAAATAACCTCAAGCAGAACAGATACATGAAACTTTTTTTTTTGAGGTTGTTTTTCTGATGACATTTCTCACTATCTTTTATCCCCCCATGGTTTCTGAAAGAATCTATTCTGTAATAAGTTCAAAATGGATTCTTGGCCCTATACAGTGATTCAAACCATCATCCTAGCACTTTAAACATCAACACCAAGACGAGAGAAATGTGAATTAGAGGCCAGACTGACCTATACAGCAAGTTCCAAGCTTGCCTAGGCTGCATACGAAGACACCATCTTGAAGCAAAAAGAAAAGATTGGTCTATAACCACAGTACTTATCCTATGTTTTTGAAGGCTTTAACATGAGTTTGGCCATAGAGAGTTACCTGGCTTTTGTTTTGAATATGGTAAAACTGGTGATTAAATAGTATGGACTTTTGTAAGTCTATTACAATCATTGATGTGCTTGTAAATATTTAACAACTAGTTTGGGACAGGGAAAAACTTGATTTGTATCTTCTGTCCATTCCTGGGGTATAAATTCCTCCACCGTAGCTTGTGGTGATTCTCCTGCAGGCTTTACAGCAGGCAGGGGAAGACAATCAGAGTAGGGTAAGAATGAAACTCAGCTCAGCCCGATTTAATTGGAACAGGTGCTGGAGCAGGGCTTCTAGAGTCTGGCCCACATCATTTTACATTAGCCATAATCAAGTACAGCATAGTTTTAGATATATTAAAAAAAAAAGATATTCAGGTAACAACTTATTCCCAAGTACACAACAATTTAAAGTATATTTATGTTGAGATTCTTTATAAAGCACATCTGGGTTCTTTCACAAGAATGGGTACTTTTGACTCAGAGATAGTGTCCAAGATTTAAGGTCTAGGGATTTTGACTGAAATAAACATAAAAGCTGTGGGTGTCAGCACTGGCCTGGCCCTAACATAGCAAAAAAGTCACTTAGGTTTGACATCATTCATAATGGATTGGTTTTATGGCCTAAAGGAATGCTCAAGATGTAGGGGAAAGGGTCTGGGATAAATAAAAACAAAAATTCTGGAAGATATGGGCAGAGACTGTCTCATCAGACAGCAAGGGATCACCAGGTTTTAAAACTACATCATTCCTGACATTCCAGGAAGAGCATCTGTGTACCTCATTCCACTGAGGAGGTAAGCCGTGTGTTTGACTTTCCTAGCCTCTCTTATCTATGCTTATCTGTGTGTACAAGGCCTCTTTGTCCTCTGTAATGGTGGATTTCAAATGGCCCACATGTCATTCATCGTGTTGGGAATAGATATACAAAGCAGTAAACCTGTGTAAATGAACGCCCACTTTTGTATGTACATCTGGGGATTGAACCCTGGACCTTGCCTATGCTAAGCAAGTGCTCTACCAGGTAAGCCACACACACAAAAAAAAACTGGCTCTCAACAAAACTGAGATTTAAAGTTTCTTTCTGTGAAAGTCATCCTATGTACATACTGACACCCAATGGCAAGAAAGGCAGCAGATCACAAGTTGTTCTTAATAGTTAGTGACCATTTAAATTCAAGTGATATTTAGGGGACCTAGATAGGTAGGTCAGCAATTATGGGCACTTCGATGGTCTTGTAGATGACCTGGATTTAGCTTCTAGTACCTACATGGTGGTTCATAGCAGCATTTGATTCTAAGTCCAGGAGATATAATGCTTTCTTCTGGCCTCCTGGGGCATTGTATGCATATGGGTACACAGACACAGATGCAAACAAAACATACACATAAAATAAAAGCAGAATCTTTTTTTTTTTCTGATTAAAACATATTTTGAGGCAGGGGTCTAAAACATTTCTTTGGAGTTTGTAGTAATTTAGAGATAAATAAGGCTGATAATAGTTTGACATACTTATAAGTGTTCAAAAATATTGACAGTTAACAAAAAACAGCTAGTAATATATATTCATTGCTCACAGTAATACTCTTGAGTTTTAAAGTATGGCTGCCCTGAGAGCACCCTAGGACCTCCAGACTTCTCCTTGGACTAACACTATTTTGTGTGTATTTGAATCATGCTCCAAAATACAGTCACACACAGCATGGAAAGATTTCTAAATAGGAATGTGAATGGCATTTTTAAATTCTGACATTCTGTTTATATTGAATTAGTTCTCAAAATAGCATTAGTAAAGGCCATATTAGAAGACAAAACTAAATTTTGCCTTTCTTATCTCTTTTTAAAAGTGATGTGTTTACTAGGTCTGTAAGATATTAAAACTGTTTGGGTAGCTTTCTGCAAAACCTAAATCACAAATTTGATGTTTCTTATACAGTTGCCACACTTGGATTATCAGGCTAAATTCTCTACAGACACATCCCTCATTTTTAAATGTGTTTAAAATGTTTAAAAATTAATGTATTTTTCCAATGGATTTGTAACTGAGATAGGTCAATAGTGCCACTCCTTTTTGTTAACAATGCTGCTTATGGGTTAGGAGAGATAGCTCAGAGGTCAAGAGTACACATTGCTCCGGCAAAAGACTGGAGCGTGGTCACCAGCACCCACCTTGGGAGGCTCATGAATGCACATAGTTTGCCTTCGGGTCTTAGTAGGCACCCTCTTGGGCCTTTGCACATGTTGCTCACGTGACACACACACACACACACACAGAGAGAGAGAGAGAGAGGAGAGAGAGAGAGAGAGAGAGAGAGAGAGAGAGAGAGAGATTACTGATACTTGAAAGATACATTTACCCAAAGTCATGAACATATTTCAAGGGCTCAATGTCAAGCTTAACCTTTTGATCTAAGTATCTTCTTAAGAATATCTCAGTCAGGGTAAGGGTTCTTTTCCAAAAGGCTTAGGAAAGACTGACATAAAGCTAATTCTTCCCTCTGACAAGGTCAAAATTCTTGAGTAACAGGAACATCTGCTATTCAAGGTGTGGTATCGGATTTCACAGCGCTACCACACAGTAAGAACTGTTGTCTGAGGTGACATCCTATGTATCTCTGACTTTGGGAGAGGCTGACAGCAGGGTGCCTAAGTAGAAAATGGAATGAAGCCCAGTATAAGCTGGTTGATAAGAAATGTCCATATCATGAAATGGAAAGGCAGCCTTGTGTAAATGGCCACTCGCCTTGGCTGCTGTCTTCCTCATGTCTAGCACCGCACCCTGTGGAGAACAGCTCAATATGTATGAGATGAACAGATGCTTGAAACAGTGGCCAGTCACTGAACTCTGCGTCGGAAATTCACACTTAATGGTAGAGAAATCCCATGCACGTGGGATGATGGTTTGAGTTTCTTTAAACATTTCCTAAGATTAATCACGTCTCTCTTTCTCATTCTCAGTATTTTCTATACAAGTTTCCTGAAGACGTGGACTCTGTTATCATTAAAGTGATGTCTGAGAAGGCTTATCCATGCTCAGTTGTCTCGGTTCAGAACATCATGGTGAGTCCTGATACTGTCATGTCAACCTCCTAGCTTGTAAGATCACAGTGTTCCAGAATAGACAGACTGGGGACTTGTGTCCTCCTCTTACCATTCATCTCCCCCAAATGCCAAATAATAACAATGTACCAAATGATGCCCGTGCACCTGAGTGGGCAGTCATGTTTGCCGACACTGATAAGCAATAAGAAGAAGCTGGCTTCTCACCAATACAAAGAAAAGGAGGCAGAGAAAATAGGCCAGGACAAACAACAAAGAAAACCTAGTTGTGAGTTCAATGGGAAAAATTAGATAAAAACCTACCACCTGTTTTGGTTTAGGTAGTTATCATAACATCAGGTTCTTTATCACAAAACATTAACCAAAAGGGGGAGGGGAGGATGTTATATACTTTAAAGCAATCTTTTTATAGTTCTCTTGAATATAGAGTGACTCTGACATTTTAGGTCAAAGTCCAAGGGTTTTTCTTGGGGTTTTTTTGTTTGTTTGTTTCTTTTGAGTCAGGGTTTCTCTGTGTGGCCCTGGCTGTCCTGGAACTCACTCTGTAGACCAGGCTGGCCTCGAACTCAGAAATCCGCCTGCCTCTGTCTCCCGAGTGCTGGGATTAAAGGCGTGCGCCACTCTGCCATGCAAAGCCCAAGTTTTAAGAGGACCACTTCATGACTGTTCTGCAGAAAAGTTTCCATGGTGTCTAGATTAATTTGATTCCCCCGTCCTGTGATGCAGGTGGCACAGCGCTGACACCTGCCTGTGGAAGAATATTGGGTGACAATGCTGATCCCCTCTCTTTTGTCTCTCATGTGCTTTAGTGTCCAGTGTATGATCTGGACCACAATGTGGAATTCAATGGTGTCTATCAGTCCATGACCAAGCAAGCCGCCATCACGCTGCAGGTGAGACGTTGCTTCTGAGGTCATTAACAGTTATGGGGCCCAACTGATAGTTACTTGCCCACTGGGCCAAAGGAGAAACCTGTTCATTGTGCACTCTTTTCTTTCCGATTGGTTTCAAAATGAGTGGTGATCTGCCTGCAGTCAGTGCCTGGGTAGTGGTGGGCAACGCTACCCTGCCAGGTGTTCTTTTATCCCCTTGGGGGTTCTTGGGACTCTACAGTGCAATAGGACATATATCTGACAGATTACTTATAGGGATAAGGCCAGATGGTTCCAATTTATTCAGTGAGGTGTGGCAATTTAGGGTAAAGTTTATTACAGCCATTTAAAGCAATTGAATGTATTATAGTAATTTCTACCAGTGACACTCCCCAAAAGTTGGAATAGACAGAATAACAGATCCAAAGGCAAGTGGACACTATTTGGGGAGTACTTTGTCCTTTTGGTATTTGTAACCAAACTGATACTTCAGTGGTGTTTTATAGCAAAAAGGTATATACATTATGTCATCATATTTCAAGAGACAGTCTATTCCAGTCTCTGAGTTGATACTTAAGACTGTCCCTGTAGACTAAGGCAACATTGCTTGTTGATTAATACACACTAAAAAAAAAAAAAATGGAGAGAAGCTAGATATAATTTAGATATCAGACCTAAAAATTTCTATCAGTCAAACTTCAGGTTTTGAACATCAAGGATTTAATACCCTTCATGTCTTGCTGTTCATGTTTATTTCTGCCTTAGCATACCAGAATAATGTGACTCCCCAAATTAAAAAAAAAAAGACAAAAACAAACAACAACAGAGTAGGTGTTTATTTGCTCTCTAGTGCTGTATAAAACATCATGACCAAAAGCAACTTGGAGAGGTATCTGGCTTATTCCTCCATATCACGGCTCATCATGCAGGAAGGCAAGGGCAGGAAGGCAAGGCAGGAACCCGGAGGCAGGAAACAAAGCAGAGGCCATGGAGGAACGCTCCTTCCTGCTGTCTCTCCATGCTCCACAGACTTGCCTATAGACCTATCTTAGGAAGACATTTTTCTCAGTTGATCTTCTCTCTTCCCAGGTTAATGAAAGGCAAAGCATAGCCATACCAACAGTGTATTTGGCAGTAAAATATTATTCTTTTTCTGGACTTCTGCTCAATTTTAGACATTTTCTCAGTGAACTAAACACAATATCAGAAATTTGAGCATGTCAAAAATACACAGGTTAAAGAACTATAATGCATGGTTATCTTGTAAACCCCACTTCCGTGAGTGGGGATTAACTCATGAACCGGGACTGAAACAGCACAGGCACAGAAATCAAAGCTAGAGCCACAACCCAGTCCTAACGCAAGAACTTTGACTCGCTGGCCTCCACTACTTATTTAACCATTTACTGCGTGATTTTAGACAAGTTGCTTTTCATTAGATTTTAAAATAAAACTGATAAATTCCTGGATGCGTACCTGTAATGCCAGTGTGCAGGATGCTGAGGCAAGAGGATCAAAAGTTCAAGGCCAATCTGGGTTACATAGCAAGACCATCTCAAATATATGTGTGTGTATATATGGATATACATGTATATACAAATGCCATTTTGATAATCTGGGCAACTGATGTTATGGTTTATTGTGTTTATTATAGTACTGAGTCCTCACATAGCCACAGATGTATCCACGTATATTTATTTCTTGGATGAAGTAATGTTCATGGATGGTCTGGAGCAGAGTGTGAGAATGTGGGAGCCCTTTCTGGGGACTTAGAGAGCGAGGGTGACCTGTCCTTTTCTTCCTTTCCCTTACTGCCCCTCAGCCCCTGGACTGTCTCCTCCTGGCTATTTTTCTTCCCTGTGAATCATGATGTTGTTATGTCTTACACAGAAGAAGGATTTTCCAGATGAGCAGTTCTTCGTGGTGTTTGTGATAAAACCTGAAGATTATGCCTGTGGCGGATCATTCTCCATCCAGGGTAAGAGGCACTGAGGGATACTTGGGAGGGGAGGAAAGGAGGCCAAAAGCTCATCTCTTGTTCTCACTGAGGGGCTAACAGCAGCGACTTGACAAGGCACTCTAGAGACATTTGGATAAAAATTAAAGATAATTCCATATCTAAATGTAGTATGGCTACTACAAAATGTTCCTTCATGTCTTCAGCTTTCTAATTAAATACTTTAACTCCTTGAGCATTTTATACAATGTATTGTAATCATAGTCAATCCTCACTTTTACTCCTAACTCTTCTCAGAACCACCCATCACCGCCCTACTTCCTCCCAATGACATGTCCTCTTTAATATGTATTTTGTTAAATAGCACATAGAGTCCAGTTTGTACTGACTGTTTATTCCTGAGTGTGGGGGTCATCCACTGGATGATGGTCAGTCTATCAGGGGCCACACTTTTTCCCTTGTACGGAAGTCATCAACTGTCAATAGCTCCTCAGTTAGTAGAGGTTCATGAGTTCCTATCCCCTTGATGCTAGAATGTTGAGTGGATTGATTTTGTGCAGCCTTTCAACTTTTTAAAAGTCTATACCAGTCCATATAAAGTGAGGCTACTTAGTAGGCATTTCCTTTGCTTCTGCGATATAAATGCAAAAAGGTCTGTTTCCCAGGCCGGTGGGATGGTGCTTACTGACAAGCCAACTGACCTGAGGTCCATCCCTGGATTCTATGTGGTAAAAAGGGAAACTGAGCTGTAGTAAGTTGTCCTCCATAAACACAGAGAGAGAGAGAGAGAGAGAGAGAGAGAGAAAGAGAGAGAGAGAGAGAGAATAAATGAAATAAAAACATGTTTAAAGTCCATTTCCTAAGATGGAGTCACTTGTATGCCTCAGCAGTCAGCCCTTCCACAAGGATGTACAAGGAAAATCTAGTTTTATCCCAGTTGCCAAAATTGTACTTCACAAGACAATAACAAAGCCAAGTGTGATGACTTATCCCAATAACAAGGGATTATAAAAACTCTGGTGCAAACTCAAATAGTTGCATTGCCCAGAGATTAGACTGTTAATTGAGAACACAGAACCCTGATAATGGGCCATATGTCACCCACACAGAGGGTATTTTCTGTTGAGTGTACTATGGTTTCCTCGGTGTCAGGTGACATTTCTACTTGTGTGTACTTTAATCTCTTAATTATGTAGCTCTATAGGCTTACCAGTGTCGTCTAATGTTCCTGAATAAACTCCAGGGCCTTTGATGACTGTGTAAAGAAAAACATTTTTGCTGGCTAGGAATAATGCAAGCTAAGGAGGATGTAGCTATCTGGTTTGGGCACATTTCTCTTGAGATGTCTGTGGGTGTCAGGAGAAAGGTCAAGTCTTTCACAGTAGAGAACATTTCATTTATGTCAGCTGATGCTATAAAAATGTACCCAAACAAAGGTCAATCTGAGAGTCTTCACTCAACCAAAGGGACATCTGACTTGTTAGATGTTAGATCTTCCTCCAGTTCTTGTACATCGGTCAGAGTAGACTCCGTATACTACATTGTATACAACTGTTCAAAATGGAGATGAGAGTCTAATATCTGACCTCATTGTGTTCTGTGCTTGTTCATCTGTATATTGTTGTTTGGGGGTTTTGTTTGTTTGTTTTTAACCAGAAAATGAAAACCAGACCTGGAATCTACAACGATCAAAGAATCTGAAAGTGACCATTGTCCCATCCATCAAAGGTTGGTCTTGGTTCTGGAGTGTGATAGAGAGAGGCTTGTAGGCAGAGATCTATCATGTCATTAAATGCTGATTCTCCCTTTCAAGGGAGCCATCATAAGAATACTAAGTATATTTAACTTACAGATAGGATTATATCTTCTTAAAGAGAAAGAAAGGCAGGGGTGTGTTTTGGTGTTGGAGTGCTTGCCTAACGTGCATGAGGTCCAACTGCACAGAAAGTAGGGATGGAGGGAATAAAGAAGAGAACTAGAGAGAAGGAAGGGGGAAGAGAAAGAAGAAGAAGGGAGGGGAGGAGAAATCATGGAAAACAGGGATGGAAGCAAGGAGAGGAGGGAAGGGACTCATTCTAGAGTTGTGTCCAGTGATCTTTCCTCCCCACTTCCATTGGCAGTCATCCCTACTAAGCCACTTGTGGCAGTATCCTGGTGGCCTCACACAGTTCTCTGCTCTAGTGAAAATTTATTAGGATTTAAGAATGGAGTGATGGAGACAGATCCTTTAAACAGTGCTGTCTCCGACACAGTCCTTCTTTTTCCAAGGACAAGCTAATCAAAGCTGTTTCTTTCTTCACAGAATCTGTGTATGTGAAATCTAGTCTTTTCAGCGTATTTGTTTTCTTGTCCTTCTACTTGGGATGCCTGCTCGTTGTGCTTGTTCACCATGTGAGGTAGGTCCACATTTTCCTCATCCCCTTTGCCTCTCTGTGTGATGTTCAGAACATGGGCTTTGGAGCACAGTGACTGGCCATTGAGTGTGGTCGTGGGCAAGCTGCTTTTCCTCCTGTATTTGTACTGCAGGTTTCTCTTATGTGGAACGAAAGACTATCTGGCTCACGTGCAGATCTGAAGTCAGTGTTGCACATAACATGCTGGTAGAGTTTTCATTGTGAAACCACAACAGTAAGGCAACTTGTCTGTGTTCATATCTGAGAATACTCGCTGTAAATCCCGCAGACGGAAGGGACTCAGCAGCTTTTTCCAGCAGGAGTCTGGAAACAAACTGAAGTATTCTGTCGAAAAGTAAATCGAGTGCCTAAAATAAATCTTGAGGTATAGTCCATAGCAGGAGTGATGTGCTTTGATCCATATTACCAGGTGCACCAATCTCCCAGTAAAACTTTCTTCGGGGCGGGGGGGGGGGGAGGTAGAGGTAACCATGCTGTAATTAGAGCAAGGAAATTTCCCTGCCTAAGAATTTGGAGTGCCCCCCCCAGGGTTTTAAACATAAATAAATAAATAAAATTTTATAACGCTCTCTGCTTCTCTCTGTGGGGCTGAGCTTTGAGAATTCTGATCTTGTTATGCTTTCTGAGAAACATCTACAAAAGGATGGGAGGAAGGAGGCTTACAGAAAACAAATGGAGTTTTCCCCTCCCATCTTAAACATGAGAAAAAATATACAAAGACATCAGAGAGCTAGGAGAGTGTTAGGTAAGCCACACACCAACTGTGAGAAGCGCTCTTGGTTGCTTCCTTGGCACAGCAAAGGCCCATCTCTCAGTCAGGAAACAATTCTTTTCTATACTCTTGTAAGCGTTGATATACTGCCTTCAAATCCTCCCACTCCCCGCCTGGGGCATGCCTGTAATCCCAACACTCAGGAGGAGGGGTAGGGGGGAGAGATTGGCAAGTTTGGAGTCTACAGGAACTACATAGAGAGTTCAAGGCCAGCCTGAGCTGCAAAGTGCTGAGCTTGTCCCAGAAGACCAAGGGCTGGGGATTGACTCCATGGACAGTGCTTCGCTAGTGTGTGTAAGTCTTGGGTCTGAGCCTCAGCACAACTAAAATAAATAAATAAAAACTGATCTACCACTATCCAAGCCTGGGTGGATTGAAGCACCAAAATAATTGAGAAATATGCATTGTAGGCCATTTGGAAAAATGGAAATATATAAAATGAGTATATCTCCCCCATAGCAGACCAAGAGCTCACTGATAAACACAGAGGAAGTGCTGGGATTGGAAACTCATTTGCAAACATCACAGCTAACACTCGATCAGGTTGAGAATGGTCAGTAGAGCCAGAGAAGGCTGAGGGAAAAGGTTTGAAAGTTCAAGGCCAGCCTGAGATACAGAGTGTTTCAAGTCCAGCCTGGGCAACTTAGGGAGACTGTGCCTCAGAACAAAGTAAACAGTGGACTGAGATATAGCTCAGTGACAGAGCACTTGGCTAGCATATTAAGACCCCAGCAACACATTAAATAAATGGGTATGCAAGCATTAAGTTTGAAGAATTTGATTTTTTTTTTTTTTACTTTGTAGAAATATGGAGGGTAAAATCCATAACAACTTCAAATGACATTCAAATGGCACAAGAAAGTTTACATACATATAGATGAGTACATGCTATAATTAGCATACATGTAGATGAGTGTGCTATAAATTAACATACATGTAAATGACCAAGTGCTATAAATTAACATACATGTAGATGACCAAGTGCTATACATTAACATGTATAGCAATTTGATCAAGGATTCACACCCAATACCTAAAGGAGCTAGGATTTGAAATCGGGCAGCCCAGCTCTAGAGTCTAAAGCCTTCAACAGGCTTGATCAACGTGAGTCTTGAGTGGTAGTGTTGTAGGGTATCCTTCCTACATTTTAGGTTCAGAAAGCACAATGATTTCTCTTTAGTCGCTAATAGGCGCCATCAACACCCAACAGACAAAAACTGAACTAATGTCTAGCTGCTTGTCACCATATCTAAAGCTGTTAATTCTGCAGCTGAGGTGAACAGAGCTTTTGAAATCCATGTTCAGAAAAAAAAAAAAAAAAAAAAAAAAGTAAAAGAAAAAAGAAAGAAAAAAAAAAGAAATACATGCTCAGACTCTGTTGAAAGTTTGTCACCGATGACTTTGCTACAGTCAACTGCCCAAACAGAGACTCTTTCCAAATATAGGCACACTGAAATAGAAACCCAGAGACACAGAACCATTTGGCATTCTAAATAGGGTACTAGACTAAGGGAAAATGCTAATAGGCGGACTTCTCCTTCACTGAACTGAGTGAAACCAAGTTTTCCATACAACTAAATAAATCTCTCTGAGCTTAACGCCATTTGCTATATTTTATTATTGACATGTGTGAGATTTATAGTCTACAATATGAGATCATGATAATAAAAACTTGTGACAGACATGGCCCCAGGTCTTGGGGAGCTAAGAGCTTCATGCTCTCCTGTCATAAAAATGCCATTTCCTTCCCACTTCTACCTCCTATCTCATCATGAATGTATTAATACCCTCCACGACGGATGTTCAGGCCTGGAGCCAAGCACTGAATATGTGTTCTCTTGTTCTTTTCAACAACCCTGCCATTCATTAAGCCTGACTGTTCAATTCTCGTCACTCATATATCTTTGATTCTTTTATCCACTGCTATGTTGTCATTTTTAAAAAATAACCATAGATAGATAGATGAGAGAGAGAGAGAGAGAAGAGAAGAGAAGAGAGAGAGAGAGAAGAGAGAGAGAGGCAGAGAGAGATACACATACACAGTATTCAGTTGTCTCAGAAGACAATGGGCCAGCTAATGGTTCTGTTTTGATTGATATCTCCAAATGATGCATTTAGAAAAACAGCTTCTTTGAGAAGAAAAACACAAACCATCAACTCATTTCTTGAGAATATGCAATTCATGGACTTTCAGAATCATTACAGCTGGACTCAGAAATCTCAGCTGGATGAGGCCACAAGTATAACCTGCTGACAGGTCCAAGAAACTGCAATCCTAGGCTGGCCTCCTGGTCTCTGATACTCCAACAGACCAACCTGAGACTATGGAATCTCAGAGCGAACAAACAAATAAAGCATCAAGTTACAGGCTCAGAGGTCTTCCCCACATCTACCAGAGGATGAGTGAGTCATGAGGCCAGCCCAGTTTGCAGACTGACGGTCAAGGTGCACTAATCACATCCAATCCAGTAAAAGTCTCATCTGCTACGTTTTATATTTGCTAAGTAGGTGATACTGCCTGCCTTGCCTTAGCTGTGGAAATTATTTAACTCCTCTCATGGAAAACTGTAGTGGTTTCACAACCAATTCAAGCATGGGTAAGGCCCATTATGACAAATGCTTTATATTCCTGGAGCTGAGATAATTACTTGCCCATCAGCACCACCAAACTTGACCAGAAACACCTCTCCTACATTGTCCTTCTGGATGAAACAGTCAAGCTGAATCTTAACTGTTCTCCTTAGTGATATGCTTTTGTCACTCAATAAATACTTAGTTGTCATCTCCTGCATGTCCAATCGTAACCCAGAGGCTGATGAACAAGAGTCTGTGTACTCTACTACCACCTTGACTACAAAGCAGAGAAACACACAGGCATATAAGCCGGGGAGGAACAAACTCAATGGTAAAGTTGAGGATGGCTAGAAAGACCCCCATTGGATTGGATTTGATTGACAGAGAGCCATTTGGAAGCACCTCTATCCAGCAGTGTCAGGATCTAGTGGTGACAGTGACTTTGCAGGGAACAAGAGCAAAGGCCCTGGAGCAGGGATAAGTTTGGTGTCCAAGAGAAAAAAAGATGTTTGAAGAGAAGCCCTTTGACAGAAGATGGGTGTTACAACTTGGGGAATAGTCATCTGAAAGTGAATAAGCCCGTGTTAAAGCATGAGCACTTCCGGCCTGCTGAACTTTCTGCCCTCCCTGCCAATCTCACTTATACAAAAAAAGAAAAAAACCTCATTTGAATTCAATTTGAATTTACACAGTAATCTGATTGACAGTGCCAAATGGTACATCTAGGGAAAAAATGGCTTCTTTGAGATACAATTCATAAACCATCAACTGATCCCATCAAAGTACTCGGTTCAGGGGTGTTAATTCATAGCTGCACGACCATCGCCACTAAATCTTGCATTTCAGAATAATCTCATCAAACCAACATGAGACTACATGATACAAGATCAAAACAAATGCAATTTTATTTCCATATGCTAGCAATGAACAGCCTGAAATAAAAACAATTCCATTTACAAAAGCATCTAAAGGAATAAACTACTAAGGAGCACAGTTTAAAAATTAAGTATTAGGGTTATATATGCTGAAAATTGTAAAACATCTCTAATGAATTAGAGAACATTTTCTTTTTTTTTTTTTTTTTTGTCACATGTTCATAGGTTGGCCTACTTGTTGTTAGACAGAGTGGCATACAGATAATGACCATGAAAGAATGTCAGGTTTTAATCCTCAGAATTTGTGAATATATTACTCGGTGTCACCAAGAGTTTGTAGTTATAATAAGGTTGTGAATCTTTGATTATCATCATAGGACTAATATAATCACAAATGTTTAATGGGGAAGCTGGAAAGATGGTTCAGAGGTTAAGAAGGATTCCAGCTCTTCCAGAGGACCTAAGTTTGATTCCCTCCACAGTTTCAGGGGGCTCACAACCACCTGTAACTCCAGCTTCAGGTTAATCTGATGCCCTCTTCTGGCCTTTGTAGGCGTACACTCATGTGCACATACTTGCACACAGACAAACACACATACACATAAACCAATTTTTTTTTTAATTTCATAAAAATGGGTAAAGGACTTAAAATAGACACTTTTCCAGGGAAGATATATGGATTCCCAGTAAGCACATGAACAGATGTTCATCGTTAACCCTTAGAAAAATGCAAATCAAAGCTGCAATGAGTTGTCAAACTCTAAAGATTGGACATAATAAAAAAATTAAATATAAGATGAGAATTGGAAAAGCTGTAGAAAAATTGGAGTCCTCAGACTTGGCTGTGGGAATGTGAAACAGTGCTTGTTCTACAGCCTTTGGAAAGCAGTTTAGAAGAGTAAAACATAGAGTGGCCACATGTCTAGAAGTTCACATCGAGTTATATACCCAACAGACATGAAGATAGCTCTATAGAAAAACATGAACACAAATGGTCACAGCAGTTATTACTATACATCAAAGAGGAACAATAAAAAGTACCCATCAAAAGAAAACAAATAAATGAGATGTTATATACGTACACTGGAATATTATTCAACCATAAAAAATATCGATGGACTAATACATGTTACAATATAGCATTGAAAATAGAATGCTATGTCAAGGAAGCCAGTCAAGAAAGTTCTACGTCCCATAATTTCATTATGAGAACTATCTAGAAGAGGTATATTTATAGACAGCAGGTAGACTGGTGGTTCCCAGGAGCCAGGGGAAAGGAGGGAAAGAGGAGTGATTGCTACAGATATTCAGCTTCTTCAGAGAGGGCCATGAAAATGTTCTAAAATTAGATCCTGGTGACAGATGCACAAGACTTTGGATATATTAAAACACATTGAATTGTGTGCTATAAAAGACACTTATTATGGTGTAAGTTTATATCTGAAAATGAATGAGCATTACTAAATAATGTATGTGCCTGAGAATGGAATTACTGGATCATATGGTCAGTCTGTTTGGCGTTCTGGAGAACGGCCAAATTGTCTTCCGAAGTGGCTATGCTGTTTTAAATTCCTACCAGTAATTTCTCCAAAGAGCCATTTTAAAGATCCTAGAAGACAAATTTTCAACAGAGTATAAAGGAAGATAATACATATGCTGACTCCTAAGAGAATGTGTACGTGTGTGTTATACATATGTATTTGTGTGCATGCTTGCTTGCAGGTTTCAGAGGAAGTCCATTGACGGAAGCTTTGGTTCCAGTGATGGTAAGAGATTCCTTGGTTAATTCCCAATCCTAATGGTGTGCAGCCACATCCTTTTTGGATCTTTTGTCTCTCTTCTTTTTATTCCCTTGATTCCTATCCCAGAGCCCTCTCATCCACAGACCTTCTACAGAAGACAAAACTAGCAAGAAACAATTTATAGTTAGTTGGTAACTATTGAGATATGGATCCCACACAGAGAATCTGTACCCAGAATGCCTTTAATTATTCATAGAACACTTGCAACCATTCATCTTTTCAGAAGTTGTCTCAGCCCTGGGATGGAAACTGCTCACAGATTCTGTTTGTATCTGGGGAGAGAGACTTTTGTATTCCAAAGCTTGGGAATAGCAGTGAGAATGTGTTATGTCAACTTTTATGCAGTGCACTTTTCCAAATTGAGATAAAAGCTTTGTGTGTTTGTTTGTTTGTTTGAGCACATGGAAAAATTTGAGACTAGCAAGCAAATTAAAAAAAAAAAAAGTGGTAATTGAAGAATCCAGAGTAATTAGATATCTAACCTGTTCCTCCTCTCTGAGAGTTCACAAAGGATTTCAATTGTCTGATATTTTTATTAAAACTTAAAGCTTCAAATGTGCTCATTTTGACAAAGCCCAGGTTACCACAGCTTCTTCACTGTTTGGAAGGAGTGAGAATTGAAAATGCAAAGGAGATGGACCTCAGTTGAAGTCAGGTGTAGCCAGTGTTTAGTTCTGTGATTTCCACACTTGAGTCCACAGAATCCTGGAGTGATACCAACTCAGCCTTCACCCAGCAAGTTTTTGTCCCTTTGATGGAAGACTTGATGGTGTTTACATTTGTCTTCCTTAAGAGACAGTTTGTCTATTTTTCCAACTCCCCCACCCCTAAGCACTTTGTTTTAATAAACATTCAATTGCCAATATAAAAGGCTGAAAAAAAAAAACCAACAGAAACTACTACTCTCACTGTTTATAAAATGCTTCAGTTCATTTGCCTGGAGTGCATTTTTTCTACCACACGTCCCAGGTTTTGCATATATATTGAGCCCTTTAGTACTTGGGTCCAAATCCAGTAAGTTAGATTTCATTAAGTGCCCTCTGAATGTATAAATGAGGTAATTTTGTGTTCTATAATCACTAAAGGAATTCCATGTTCAGAAGGAGCCCTTAAACTTCAAAATGTCTATGGACAGGGCTCAGGCTCACAGCAGATCATTGCTGAAAGTCAGGTACACTGAAAAATAGCAAAGAGCTAGAGGCTCCTTCAGATGACAGACAAAACTGAGTGATCATAAGGACTGGAGGTGTATTCATTGTTTCTGTGTGGATCCACAGAGCAGTGGCAATCGCTGCAGGATATGCCTTAGACCCACTTCCAGACCAGAGGCTCCTACATCTGCAAATTGAAGAGGGTAGCCTTCAGAGTAGATGGCATACAATGTACTAGTCTGCTTCTCTGCTGGCCCTGGCACTCTCTATTTTACTCCGATTTTACTCCGAGGGATACTGGAGAGATGGATCAAGGCTCACATCCTCATGGGGCAATGTCAGAGGAAAACCCCCACCCCAAATTTCTTCTCATGTTCTCTTGTAGACTGTATCATATGTCACTATGTGGAAGTAATTTCATGGCTGTGGCTGTTGCTCAGAGCACCATACTAGCTTGCTCCAAGCCCCAGGTTAAATCCTCAGCACCATATGAACCAGTTGAATTGGCACCTGTCATCCTAGCACTTAGAAGGTAGAGGCAGGAGGGTCAGAAGTCTTCTAGATCATCTTCAGGACTATATAGTGAGTTCAAGAACAGCCTGGGATGCATGAGATTCTGTCTTAAAAGGGGAAGCAGGTTAAGTAAATGTACTTTAGAATTAATACTATGTCCTCTCTGTCTAAGACCATATTTTTTCCAACATCAACTTATTGACATTACAAGAGTCATAATTCTTAGTTATTCAGGATTCACCATATTGTGTTGGATTAAAGTTTCCTTGCAACAACTAAAAGTGTCTTGGCCAGACATGGCCAGAGACCTTCTTAGGGTAAAGCTGGAAAAGCACCAATTTCCATGCACCCACTGCAGTAACAGGTTGAGGGTGTGTGAAGAAAACAGGTGTTTTCTTCAGTTCAGGAAGTAGAAAGCAGGTGTGCTTGCCACAAACCACTTTGAAATAGGGCAGAGATAAGGAACCTTTGTACACAGAGAAACTACAGGCTAAGATGGCACCACCTCTGATGTCCCATGACCAAAGAGTGAGCCAAGACCTAACTGACCAAAACAAGAGACCAAAAGAGTAGCAAGCTCCAGCCAGCCTGGGAAGAACGTCCTAGTGACCTTCAGGATTATGGAGCTGAGCCCAGTGAGATCAACCAGAGGAGAGAGCAGAGAGGAGTGTGCTACCATGAGACACTCTCTAGGAGTAGCCTTCAGAGGAAAATGAGGCTGCAGAAACGTTTTTCCTATTAGCAAGACCAAGAGTCTATGAGGAGCAGGAATTCCATGGTGCTCAAAGTAACAGGAACCACTCTGAGGGCTGGGCTCAGAGCAAATGTTAAAACAGCAGGTTCTCAAAGGGCAAGAAATCCCATGAAATTTGACATATGTGCTGTCCACTCACTGGGAAGCTGGACACTTTGCTTGCCCGAGGTCATTATTTTGCTGCAGGTGTTTATACATGTGTGCATGTAATGCATTTCAAATATATACAATAAAAATAAATTTTGCAAAACGAAGGTAAGTTTTAGCAGACAGCAGTACGATGAGTCGCTCTTTCCGTTGTCTGGCTGGCTGGAGAAGCTTCTTGATCTCTCAGCACTTCTATTTTATCATCTTTAAAATGATGACAATAATAGCTCATACCTCTCAGGGCAGCTGAAAAGACAAGTGTGTCTGACACAATTCGTTCTCTTCAGTCTGAGGGAATGGCAGCATCACTCACAGCAATCAAAGCATCAGGAGCGGCGGTGGCTCTGCTCATTGTGGTGCTTTTGGTCAGCAGGACAAGAGCATCAGCCAAAGTCTATGTTATAATGAAGCCAAAACTGTCCCAAGTCACAAGGAGACAGCCAAGCATCTTCACACAACATCCTCTGTGCTCCAAATTTGGTTCTTAATATTTAAGAGTCTAAAGCTAGGCTGAGAACACAGCTCAGTGATAGTGCTTCCCTATCTCCTGCAAGGCCTTGGATTGGATCCCCAAAACATATGTATGCACCCCCCACCCCACACAAGTTGTCTAAAGATAATCTATTTGTCTGCTTTGAACTTGGGTGTAAAGCATGCTCGATGTTGACATCATGTTGTGTACTTAAGGGTTAGTCCAAGGAAGTTCAGAGAGCTGAGCTCTTTAAATAATAAATATGTCAAGCCCGGTAACAACACCAGGGAGTATGCTCTCTGAAGATCAAAGTCCCCATCCTTCGGGCCCTGGGAACAGCCTTGCGTGCCAAGACCACTCCATTAGCTCTAAGTCTCACTGAGCAGCTGAGACAGCTCTTAGCGAATTCGCCAATGGGAGAGAGGAAACTGAGTCGCTTCAGCTTAGGTCTGTCTCCCGTCTGAAACTTTTGAACTTGGCACGTAATTACCTTCTCCTGGAGGGGAAACCAATAGGGACACAATGGGTTTGAAAAATAAAAACACAGACTGGAGCCTGGGGAGTTCAAAACTACGACTTTCTGAGGGTCCATCAGTGGGACAAAGCCTAAGACTGGGATAAGGGAGTTTGCTGTGACCAGGGAGTGTTCAGAACATTTGCGGGTTTTACCTTTGTGATACATTTAGCTTTTACATAACAATGAATTACATTTTCAGCAAAAATTCTGAAATATATTGAGAACAAAGATGTTTCCAAATATTATGAGTTGCCTGGGATGTGGCTGAATGGCAGAGAAATTGCATGCAATACGAAAGGCCATGGATTCAGTTCCCCAAATCATACAGGAACAAGAAAGAGAGAGAGGGAAGGAGGGAGGGAGGAAGGCAGGGAGGGAAGGAAGGAGGGATGGAAGGAGGAATAGAGGGAAAGAGGAAGGGAGGGAAAGAGGGAGGAAGGAGGGAAGAAGAGAGGGAGGCAGAGAGAGAGAGAGAGAGAGAGAGAGAGAGAGAGAGAGAGAGAGAGAGACTGAAAAGGAAAGAAATGAGGTCACACACTATGGTACAGAAAGAGGTGACAGGCTAGATTTGGCCTTGTCACCTATAGTGACAGTACCTGTATTAAAAGTGGAAAGAAAGTCAAATTTAAAGATTGCTGCTTAGCGACTCAGCTACTTCAAGTCAAGTCGTTTGACTTCAGCAGCTGAGGGTAAATCTTCCTTCCCTCTTTCTTGTTGTTTGTTTTGTTTCCCCCACAGGCTCTGGAAATATGGCTGTCTCTCATCCCATCTCTGCCAGTACGCCTGAAGGGAGCAACTATGGGGCAATAGGTACTTCCTACAATGAGTCCTTTGGTAGGACTCTTTCTTTATTCTGCAGAGAGGTCGCTCTTTGACGGAAGAGATGAACTAGTTGGATAATCTGGAAGGTTCCTTCCAGCGTTCTCTGTGCTTCTATTGTTCTGTGTCTTGGATCTGCTAGCTCCCCTCAGGCTGAACTCACTACAGTGGTTGCCATCCACTTCCAATTTGAGACTTGAAACTTTTTTTTTGTTGTTCACTTTGGTCGGGGGGAGCATGTGAATCTTGGTGGCTGGAAGACAACTTGCAGGAGTTGATTCTCTCCTTCCACAGTATGGGTCCCAGAGACTGAACTTAGATCAGCAGGTGTGGCAGCAAGCACATTTTACTCACTGAGCCATCTCCCTAGCCCCTTGGGTACTTAAACATCTTGTCTGCCTGCCTGCCTGCCTGCCTGCCTGTCTGTCTGTCTGTCTATCTTTCTGTTGGTCTGTCTGTTGGTCTGCCTATCTCTATTTATCATCTATCTATCTATCTATCTATCTATCTATCTATCTATCTATCTATCTTTTATTTATTTGTTATTGTGTATGCCATATGTGTGTACAGTGCACCTGTGCTAAGGTCAGGGGACAATTTTTCTAAGCAAATTCTCTCCTACTGCTCTGTGGGATCTGAGGATCAAACTCAAGTTATCAGGTCTGCACACAAAGGCCATCTACCCTCTTTGCTATCTTACCAGCTGCCTTCCCCCAGGGAACTGAATTTACGGCTTGAAAGACTTGGTGCAGCCAGCACTATCAATTGAACAGCCGCCTTCTTGGGTGTCTGTGGAGTTAGAAGATTCAGGGTGTAAGAAGACTAAGGCAGTGCGTCAAGTGAGCATGGCTGTAGCCGAACAGTCCTTCACCCCAGCTAAGGTCACAATGAGCCTGGTCAAGGCCATTAAGTTATTTACTGGGCAAACCTAGTTGTCATTAAACAGCCTGAAAGGGAACCGAGTTCCCTATTCCTGTACGGCAGGAGTGCATCGAGCCCCGTCCCT
Organism: Mastomys natalensis; assembly: GCA_021653895.1. Classification (NCBI taxonomy): domain Eukaryota; kingdom Metazoa; phylum Chordata; class Mammalia; order Rodentia; family Muridae; genus Mastomys; species Mastomys natalensis. The sequence goes on from JAJTUV010000035.1 coordinate 1,300,596, forward strand.
GCCGTAGTGGTTGTGGGCTCGTGAATGGTGCACGTTAAACAATCCGCAGAGAGGGACTGTAACCTTGCTCTGCTATTCTGTAATGTGGAGCATATGGGCTCGTGTAGGCTACTTATTTTTAGTTCTGTAAGAACAGAATTTTTTAAAAAAAAAGAAATCTGAACAGAAGAAATAAATCGGAAGGTAGGCTCAGTTCATGCGCTCAAGCTGCACAGATCCCATCTGCTCTAGAACATTCATGGGAACAGAAGAATCCTTTCTGAGAATACTGTTTTCCTTACATAATGATAGAAATGGCACGTAGGGGAATTCTCTGGATAATTATTCCATGAGAAATGTACAGCAGTTGGATAGGTATGTGTTTACCCACATGTGTAATCAAAGCTATGAATACCTCTGCATGTGTGTAGCTGTACATTGTGTTTGTATTTTAAAATCTGAAACATGAAATACAAGAACAATGTTATTTCTGCATCCAGATAACTACAGAGAAGATTCTATTGTAGTCTGTCTTTACAGTCAGCCCTAAAAACAGACCAATTCAATATAAAATGGAAGAAAAGAAAAATTGATGTTTACTTGAGGAGGCAGCCCAGGTGCATGTCTTATTGGTAAAGACTTAACTTGGACGAACATGGTGTTTTCTAGAATGAGTGAGCACTGCACTTTCTGCAGAGGAATGGGATCTGTGGACCATTCTTGGCTTTTAAAGGCAGAGGAGTTTTCTGTTTCAGATGAGTCGAGTTCCAGTCCTGGAAGGCAGATGTCTTCTTCCGATGGTGGGCAACCATGCCATTCAGACACAGACAGCTCTGTGGAGGAGAGTGACTTCGACACCATGCCAGACATCGAAAGCGACAAAAATGTCATCCGGACCAAGGTACCAACATGCCCTGACTGCCCTCATGAAACAGAAGAAAAGTTTGGTAGTAAAATAAACCTCACCAGCTCGTCCTTATTGTTTTTTTCCTTGAAGGGAAACCAAGTTTTCTGGAGGGTTTAGATGACACATAGCTAGAGCCCAAGATGATAATCTCTTCATTAGAACCTTTCTTTGGGGTTGGGGGATGAAAAAGAACTCAGCGTATCATGTTCTCAGCACCCAAGTGTCTGTGAATAGAAAAGGGACCCAGATGGGAGATGAGATTCACCTCAGGGCAGTTCTGGAAACTTCCCCATTTCTATACATATCATCCATTGAGAGCAAAGCCCATTTCTTGCTGGAATATGCTTAATATAGTGTATTTTGCCTACCAAAAGATCAGAGTATAAATCACACAGTTTCAACCGTATGCAACTCAGGAACTACAAAGTGAGCAGAGCTGAGAGCCGAGCAGTCAGTGCTTGCAAAGTGTGAAACATTCGGTACTTGATAGGGTTCTCGCATCAGCCGAAGAGAATGATAGTGCTTTTATTACAGTGTCCCGAGAAAAGCAAAATTAAAGGAAACACCTTGAGGATCGTTTTCATCCCTGGTGGGGAGTAATTAATGAACTTTCTAAAGTTCTCCATTGTGTCCTACACAAGAGAAGTCAAGCTCAGGTCTGCATTCTCTTCCCATTGATGCCCTAGATGTTCTTGTACCTGTCAGATCTGTCCAGGAAAGACCGGAGGATTGTCAGCAAGAAGTATAAGATTTATTTTTGGTAAGTAGGTGACCAGCAAAGTCATGGTTTCCTAAAAATATTGACTTATTTAAATCTATTTATTTGTATGTACGTGTGTGCTGCAGCGGTGGAGATCAAACCCAGGACTACACACAGGATAAGGGAGGCAAGTCCCTTATCACTGAGTTACACTCTCAGCCCCTAAACTCTTTAAACTTCATCTCTTTTCTTTGTAAAAGCTAAAACCACTTGTATCATAAGGAGTTGGTGTTTAATAAACCATGGGTATGGATGACTATACCTCCAACTTGAAACACAAAAGACCTGTAATATGCCCGTACCCGTGGGCATGTCCTTCCACCCAGTCAAGGGGCTGAGCTGCCTAGCAAGGAGCCTTCTTCTGCTCAGAAAGCTCCAGCCGACTGTGGTCCTCTTGTGAGATGCCCCTCCATTTTTACTTTCTGAAGACTCCCCCCTACTTCTGGATGCAGACATTAGAATGAAGCCAGGAACAAGGGAGCCAATGGAATTCTACAGCTGTACTGTCATTTTGGAATTAAGTTTTATTTAAGAGCCTCATACTCTAAGCACATTTAACCTAACAGTGTGCTAAGGGATAAGATGGTTATATATGAAGTTGAGTTTAGACTGCTTTACAAATGATTGTACAAAGAAGAAAGGAGGAGGAAGAAGAGGAGGAGGAGGAGGAGGAGGAGGAGGAGGAGGAGGAGGAGGAGGACTTCAACTCATTAAGTGTCAATTGGTGAATTTTAAATATATCATTTCAGGTTAGGCACGGTGGCATTGTCTGTAACCAGAGCTCTTGAAATCATCACAGGTTCAAGACCAGCTTTGTCCACATAGCAAGTTCTAAGCCAATCAGGGCTACCTAGCAAGACTCTGTCTCCAATAAATTAAATAAATGAATGACTTAATGATTTTAGTTATCAGTGCAAGGATTCTCTGCTATAACCAAACCAATAGCAGTAACCAAGGTGAGTTTGTTCACCTCCTTCTGTCGCCTCTGTTCAAAATTCTGTCTGCCAAATGTGCAAAGGCACAGGAAAGGGGAGCCAGACTGGAGAAACAGGCGCTATACTATCAGTTCCTAGTTGCTTTTGCAAGCTAACTGTGGAGTTGTAAGGTGGAAATATTCTTTTCTTAAAAGCTGATCAGAGTCCACCGTTATGTTGGAAGTCACTGTTTCTAGTTCCTTCTGTCAGGAACATCATCACCATCGCTGTGTTTTATGCACTGCCTGTGATGCAGCTTGTCATCACCTACCAGACGGTAAGTGCTGCCCTGCCTGATGTCCAACTTCCATCGAGGAAAGCCACCGCTCTGGGTTACAGGGAAGAGTGTAGCTTGGGATCAGCTCCTGTGCATATGAATTGTGTGTGTGTGTGTGTGTGTGTGTGGAGAGAGAGAGAGAGAGAGAGAGAGAGAGAGAGAGAGAGACAGAGAGAGAGAGAGAGAGAGGAGAGAGAGAGAGAGAGGAGAGAGAGACAGCAGAGAGAGAAGAGAGACAGGGAGAGCCTGAAGAGGCTCAAGATATTGAATTTCCTATTCCTCAAACTGAAGTCATAGGCATTTGGGAGTTACTTGCTATGGTGTTGGGCATCAAACTCAAGTCCTTTGAAAGAGTAGTGTGTGCTCTTCACCACTGAGCCATTTCTTCAGTCCCAAGAACTATAGTTTTGGTTGATGGTTCTTTTAGACAGGATCTCTCTGTTTTGTAACTGGTTCTCCTGGAACTGGATATGTAAACCAGACTGACCTCAAACTCACAGAGTTTGCCTCTGACTCCCAAGAGCTGAGATTAAAAGTATGTGCCACCAGCCTCCAAAACATTTTTTGTTTAGTAATCTCCCATTTTGGCACTCATTAGGCTTCTCCATTAACTACTTCATCCCTAGGATTGTTTCCATTTATTTCCCAATTGTTTTACCACAAAGGACCTGGTACCTTATATTGTTTTGTTTACCAACATAAAATCAATCATTCAGCCATAACGTGCAATATTTATCATTCTGAGTATGTGATCATCAGAAGACAATGGACAGAGTAAATAAAGGTCTAGGCTAATGGTCTAGGGCTGTAACTCAGTAGGGAGAGTGTTTGCCTAAAATGCATGAAGCTGTGTTCTACTGCAGCACCTCACAAACGGGTCTAACATGTCCATAATTCCAGCAATAGGAAAATGGAGGCCAGAGGATCAGAAGTTAAAGGTTTTCTCATGTAGAGAGTTCAAGGCCAGTCTAGGCAACATGAAACCGTCTCAAAAAGTAACACAAAATAAAATCTCCAGACTAAACAAAAGAAGCTGGAAGTCTAATTTAGCCTGTACCTCCTCACTGGGGATACTCTGTAAAACTATAAACATCTTCCGAGGGGCTGGAGAGATGGCTCTGCAGCTACAAGCATGTGTTGCTCTTGCAGAGGACCTGGGTTCCCAATGCCTGCGTGGCCACTCACAACTGTTTGTAACTCGAGTTCCAGGGGAATCCAGCACCTTCTTTGGACCTCCATGGGCATCAGGCACTTATGTGGTACACAAACATACATACAAGCGAAACACTCATACACATAAATCTTTTCAGACATTTAAAAACAGTTTTGTGAAACTAACAAAATATTAAGCCAACAACAACAACAAAAAAAAAGATTGATGAATGAATTCATACTAAAACGCCTGGAGAGTGTCCTTTATAGAAACCCTGAATCCCAGTCACTGAAGTAGAAATTTAATCGAGGTCCAGATTTCTAAGTAGAAATTTTCTAAAAATTGTGAGATTTCAGAAGGCCAGTTTAGAATGACATGTGAATAAGCACTTTTTTTTTTTTTTTGCACTGTCCCTTAATTTTTGCTAGGCATTAAAATCACTTGGGGCACTTTCAAAAATCTCGGGGTCCAGAGTGGTACACCACACAAGTAGATCAGGGTCTCAGGAAGGAGAGATATGCACCACTATTGTTTAAATCCTCTCTGATTTCTCTGTATAGCCAAGCTTGTGATGTAAAATACTTAGTCCATTCATACTCATCGCATAATAAAGACGAAGTCTCTAGGAGGTTTGCATCCCACTGTTTCTAATCTAAACATTCTTTACATACATGAACCCTGTCAGAAGCTGCAGTTTGCTATGATTTAGGCAGGTTCTCGAAGGGGAAGGGGAAGGTAAGGAAACCTAGATATTTCCTCACTGACTGCTTGGTGGGGCATCTCCATTTCCTCCTAGTGTTAATCTAGGAAACAGGATATAGCAAGACAGAACCATAGCAATACAGTCAAAAGGCAGGTTCCAATGTTAGCATCCTTTCATAGTCCTTTTATCAAAATAACAAAAGACCCATACGTTGTTGAATTCCATCTTGAGGCTATCCAATAGACAGGATACTTTTATCTAAAGCACAGATGCCACCCAAATAGGGAATATGTATTTGCTGTGTAATGGTGGCAGGTCGTGCCCTACCTCCTGAAGAGGAGGTGGGTTACACTTAAGCTACTGGCAGGACATCCCTGTGAGCCCTTCCTGTTCTTTGTGACTTTGGGCAGACTCATAGGATAGAGAGAAGTCACTTGTCTTCTTCTTTCACTTGACTTTATAGGTGGTAAATGTCACTGGCAACCAGGACATCTGTTACTACAACTTCCTCTGTGCTCACCCCTTGGGCGTCCTGAGGTAAACTCAGCCCTCTGGCTCCTCGTGAAACATTAGAGATTCTTCTAATTTGATTTAAGTTTGCGCGCGCGCACACACACACACACACAAACACACACACAAAACAACAACAACAACTGTGGAAAACTACCCTGGTCAGGGCAAAGAGGAATTGAAGCCTGATGTTGACACAGGATCTGCTCCCCTCCTAGGTAATATTTCTAAGAGTGACCTGTTGAGGATTGGGCAGTGAGGTTTTTAAAAGCCAGATCACCAGCTATAGGTGGCACATGCCCATGAATATGAGTTGGTGGCCAGCTCTCATTTAGTATGTTAAATGACCTCACAGGGTTGGTATTATTAGTACCACAATTTTTAGATAAGGCTTAGATAGGTATGGATTTGCTAAATTCTGGTCCCTTGGTTCTTAGTGATGTCAGAGTTTGTCCAAAACCTGATTGTCCTAAAGCTACCAGAACCCGGTGAAAGAAAGTGTCTTCCTAAGCGATAGGAACATATCTTATTTCTACAGAGCAGAACCAGCTTGATTTCCTGAAAAGGAAGCAATGGTCTGTGGTATATATGTGCTTATACTGAAATCCACAGTTGGAGAGCTGAATATTGACACATTGTGGGTCCGTCTATGAGAGTCACAGGTAGAGCTAAAATGCTCATTTGTCTCTGGGCCAGCTCTTTCTCAGGGCCAGGGCCATGAGGACAAGAGATAATCAAGCAGGTGTTAGGGATGCTAAGCAGACATCCCAGAGAAGACAGATGTGACTTTAGTGAGCGTCTTCAAATCAAGGAGTTAAATCAAAGAGGATTTCTGGGGTCTGCCCAGTGCTGAAGTCCTAGTGTTAGTATAGAAAGACCCAAATACTGAGTTTATCCTCCCACTTTTACATTCATTCTGAGCCCCCATGATGGCTTTCACACTCATTTCTCACTCATCCCTACAGCGCCTTCAATAATATTCTCAGTAACCTGGGCCATGTACTCCTGGGTTTCCTCTTCCTGCTGATAGTGCTGCGCCGGGACCTTCTCCACCGAAGAGCCCTGGAAGCTAAAGACATCTTTGCTATGGTGAGGAGAGAGAGTGGGACAGATCAAAGGCATGAGTGAGAAGGACTGCTTCCACGAAGACCACAAAGGGGGGATGTCTGACTGATGATGAGATGGTGAACTGTGTGGGAGCACTTGAGGCCACCATTTAGGCTTCCTGACTCTGGATGTGTCTCTGACCAGTGTCTTTCTATTAACAATCCTTTCTCTCTTTTTTTCAGGAGTATGGTATTCCCAAACACTTTGGCCTCTTCTACGCTATGGGGATCGCACTAATGATGGAAGGCGTGCTCAGTGCTTGTTACCATGTCTGCCCTAATTACTCCAACTTCCAGTTCGGTAATTAGAACCTGTCTTGGTGACATAGATTTGAGTTACTGGTGTCTTATCCTGGAACCCTTCAAATCATCAAATTCATACTTGCAAGAATTTAAAGGCATTTGGGGTGAGCTGAAACGACCTGAGTGTACCTTGTCACTGAGCAAGTCTTCTGCATGTTATACATTTGTTCTCTTTAACCAACATTGAGTCTGGAAAACACTCTGCACTGCATGCTGATGTCACAGTGAGACGCAGTGTCAGGGGCCAAGCTAAGAAGCATTGCCCTTCAGACTGCTCTCCATGTGACTTAATTACTTAAGCAGTAAGCCTGCTCTGGGGTGAAAGTAATGGTAAACTCAATTAAGAGTGGACTAAATGATAAAACCATCACACTGTCTGACAGCTCGCTGTCTGGAAGGCAGGGGGAGAAATGCCTTTGCAGCTGGCTTACCTCAGCTGACTCTACATCTCTGGGTGACCGTTTCCATGTCCCTAGCCTATGTGTTGGTTTTCTCCTGGAGGTAATTCCTCTCATGCTGGTAAAGGTATCCATAATAGATCTTAGTTTCTCCTTAGGTCTTAGGTCTCCTTCTCCAGGTTCAGAGCAGATTCAAGATGGCCTGGAGGAACTTACAGCAAGAAAAATATCTTCAGAAGAAGCCTCAGGATAATGTCCCCTCATATCTCAGTAGCTCAAACAGTCATAAGTACATTCCTGAACCATTCCCTAGGTGCTGGTTAGCTCCGATCTAGGATGCTACATCTATCAGCAATGAAAATGGATTAATTTTGGACCAATCAGACCTATCCCTTTCAAAAGCAGGGTTAGCTTTCCTGAAGCCAAGAGGCTGGAAGGAAAGTTATAAATTGAAAAGATGGTAGATATAAATTTAGCGTTAAAATGTAGCATAAGAATGAAGAATGGAGCCAGCCAGCGGTGGCGCACCGCTGTCATCTGTCTCACTGAGCTCGGTAGTCCTAGGCCATCTCTCCCGAGTTCGAGTCCATCCTCTGCTGTGAGTCCGTCTCACAGCCCGGAAACAAACAAACAAACAAACTTTGCCGGGCAGTGGTGGCGCACGCCTTTAATCCCAGCACTTGAGAGGCAGAGGCAGGCGGATTTCTGAGTTCAAGGCCTTGTCTACAGAGTGAGTTCCAGGACAGCCAAGGCTCCACAGAGAAACCCTGTCTCAAAAAAACAAAAACAAAAAAGAACAGGAGTGGTGGACTCTACCTATAAACAACACTCTCAGGAAGCTGAGCCAAGAGGATCTCTAGTCTAGACTACAAATAGTGACATCCATCTAAGAGACACAAGAATAAGATAAAAATGAGGAAAACAAGACCTGTACACTGCCACCCACATTCAAAGATAACGATTTCTTTTGATTGGTTTGGTTTTTCAAGGCAGGGTTTCACTATACAGCTCTGGTTGTCCTGGGACTCAGTCTCTAGACCGGGCTGGCCTTGAACTCACAGAAATTTGCCGACCTCTGCCTCCCAACTGCTGGGATTAAAAGTATGCACCTCCATCACACACCTCAGTAGGTCAGATTTAACCACCTGGCTTGTTCACCTTCTGTTTTCTGTTTAACAAGTTTCTCCCCAGAGTGTTCCCACCCTGGGCTAGCTGTGTGAGAGCCTTTATTTCCCACATCAACGGTACTATCAGACATTTAAATGTTTTGCTGAAGTTTTGAATAGTACGAGCATCACACTGTTGTTTTGCTTCCTCTCTCTGGAACGGTAGAACAGCTGGGCTGCATTTAATGGGTAGCTATTTTCCATCAGTAGGCTATTATGCTCTGCATAGAGATACAGCAGTGAATGTGGTTGCATCTCAGAGTGCTGAGAACAGCTTCCACCTGACACTCATCTTATTGTCTCTCTGCCTGAACTATCACCATTAAAGGGTTTTTGTTGTGTTTTGTCCCCATTGTCAAATATAAAGTTTAGAATGTACATACCCTTTACAAGTGAGGCAGCTATTTACTTACCCCATTCGATGTCGATGTTTTCCTTCCGAGAACCAAAATACACTGGTGGATGGGGACGGGTTAGAAATAGAGGATACAGGATCTTCCTAGAGCAGTGGTTCTCCAGCTTCTTAATGCTGCCACCCTTTAATACAGTTTCTCATACCGTGGTGACCCCCAACCATAAAATTATTTCTGTTGATATTCATAACTGTAATTTTGCTGCTGTTATGAATTGTAATGTAAACATCTGTGTTTTCTGACGGTCCTTGGGGGTTGCAACTCATAGGTTGAGAACTACTGCCCTAGAGGATGCTCCTAATAGGACTGCTATGTTAGAGACTTCTACACATCAGCAAACATTCCACTAAGCCACGGTGTAGGTGGAAGCTAAAGAAAAGCCTGGAGTGCCATTGCCAGGTACCCACTGAGCATCTTGACTTGGGTCCCCAGACACTTCCTTCATGTACATGATTGCTGGCCTCTGCATGCTGAAGCTCTATCAGACCCGTCACCCGGACATCAATGCCAGTGCCTACTCTGCCTACGCCTCCTTCGCTGTGGTCATCACACTCACGGTCCTCGGAGTGGTGGGTCCCTCTCCATCTGCCTTCAGTTCAGCCCCTGAAAAGTGTCCCCTTGGGGGAGGGGGCGCTTTTTATTGTGTGTGTCTTTTTGTTGGACCTTGGGAGCATGGGTTCGGGTCTGTTCAAGGTCCTCTGGCTCGATTACTTAGCTGGTTTCTAAGCATGTAATAATCACCTGTAAAACCAGGTGAGGGTGGTTTTTATAATAAAATGAATTCCTAGTCATGCCAAAATTTAGATACATCTAAGTTGCTTGGAGAAACCAACCTCAAAGAGAAATCATTTCTAAACTGCACAGACAGTACTTTCTGGCCGCCTTCAGTTATGTGAAAAGCATCTCTCCCCAGCTCTGGACTGACTACCCCCCATCATTCTTCTACTGCCGGTCCATCTCTTCCTCCTCTCTTTCCATTTGGCTAGATAGCCATTATTTTTTTATTATCCACTGTACAGAAAGATTCATGTGAATTTTGAGGTAAGAAAATATAAAACACACACAGGGCTAAAAGGCTTTTCAAAAACATTTTTATTTATTCTTTGGCAATTTCCTACCTGTACATAATGCATCTCAGACACCCCCAATTTCCTTCTCTCCCCCTCCTCAAGCCACCCCCAATGCCCAACACATCCCCTTGCAAACCTTGATGTCGTCTTCATCTTCCTGTTTTTATAACCTGCTGAGTCTAATTGGTGCTGCAGGCCTGAGAATGGGTGTAAGGCCATCCACCTGAGCATGAACAATCCACCAATAGCAACACACCACCCCCCAAAATGGCTATCAAGTGCCAGTAGCTCCTCAGCTAGGGGTGAGGCCCAGGAGCCCCTCTCCATTTTCACTGGAAGGCTGGGCTGGTTTGACCTTGGACCGGTCGCCACAGCTTCAGTGAGTTCATGAGTACAACCGGTATGTCATGTCCTGAAGACAGGAATTCCCAGCATGCCTTGCTGTTCACCAGCTCTTATATCTTTGCCACCCCCCCCCCACTTCCATCTTGTTCCATGAGCCTTAGGGTGGTTGATATAATGTCCCATTTAGACTGAAGCCACACAGTTCTCAGCATTTTGGACCAGTTATGAGTCTCTTCATTTGCTGCAGCCTGATGGAAAAAAAGACGTATTTCCGGCCATGGTTGAGAACAGGACTCATTTGTGGGTATACGTATAAATATTTAGAAGATGATTTGTCAACATGTCCTTTAGTAATGGCTAGTTTTGGTTTTGCTTTGTTTTGGTTTGTTTTCTATGATCAGTCTCAATAAGAGACAATGATTCTACAGAGTTCTCTGGGGGGGAATCCCAGATCACACTAACCCCATCTTTATCCCTAGGTGTTTGGAAAAAATGATGTGTGGTTCTGGATCCTCTTCTCTGCCATCCACATTCTCGCCTCTCTGGCCCTCAGCACCCAAATCTACTACATGGGCCGTTTCAAGATAGGTGAGTCAACACATACACTGACTTCCCTGGGGGAAGCGAGCCCAGGGCTGTCACTCATCCTCAATGAAAGTGGTATTGATCATACATGGGCTCTGAACTCCCTGCTATGTTTGCATGTCCCTAAGAATATCTTCCTCCTTATGGGATCTATTAGCCACTGTTTCTGTTTTCAGCTGAGAGATGTTATCTTCCCACATCTCAGAGCTGGGGCACACCTGTCCCTGCTGGTTGCAAACACTCTGCAAGCCACCAAAAGTTCAAAGGGCTTTAGGTCAAGCATAGTGGCATGTGACTTTGTTCCCCACACATGGCAGGCAGAGTCAAGCAGAGCTTTGTGAGAACGGTCTGGTCTCCACAAGTTCCAAGACAGTCAAGACCACTTAGAGACATCCTGTGTTAAAAAGAGAAGGTAGGGGTCCCGAGGAGAGCAGCGTGCTCGGTATACCGTAGGCCCTACAGAGGAGAGCAGTGTGCTCGGTATACCACAGGCCCTACAGAGGAGAGCAGCGTGCTCGGTATACCACAGGCCCTACAGAGGAGAGCAGTGTGCTCCGTATACCGCAGGCCCTACAGAGGAGAGCAGCGTGCTCGGTATACCGCAGGCCCTACATAGAGGAATTTTTCTCCATCTGCAGCATTCAAAATGGAGCATTTCTCTAATGCTAAATGGTTGCCAGGCGTGAATCACACACTATTTCTAGATACACGAACAGAAACTTTTGAGACCAGCTTCCCTTACTGTACTACTTCCGAAAGGGTGGACTGGGTGCTATATGGAAAATTAGCTTGTCATCTCCCGTCAGTTAGCCATCATACACTGGAGGAGGTTCAATATGCTTTTGAGTATTTTTAAAATGGTTTTAGCATGTTGGGAGTCCTACTTTTAAAAACTCATTTGTATATTTCAAGATAAATCATAGACCTGCCCCTAATATTGGCAGAGCCCAGGGAAAGAATGCAAATAAAAACTCATCAACAAACTATGTGAACATTTCAAGTTATAAATCAGACACTAAAGGATACTAAAAATAAAATAACAGAGAAAAGAGGAATGGGTGCAAGGTTAGAGAGAAGAATGGGTGGAGAGAGAAGGGAAAGAGGGAGAAACGGGTGAGCTAGGAGGAGAACTCAGTGGTAAAGTGATCTCTAGTGAAGGAAGGAAGGGAGAGAGGGAGGAGGAAGGGAAAAGGAGAAGGGAAGGGAAGGGAAGGGAAGGGAAGGGAAGGGAAGGGAAGGGAAGGGAAGGGAAGGGAAGGGAAGGGAAGGGGAAGGGGAAGAAGAGAAGAGAAGAAAAGAAAAGAAAAGAAAAGAAAAGAAAAGAAAAGAAAAGAAAAGAAAAGAAAAGAAGCTTTCATTATAGCCTAGAAGGATCAGGTTAAAATTTAGAATTCTTGTTCCCTCAGAAGAACAGTATAGAACGTATCTGTCCTTCCTACCTTTGGCTCTGTGGTATGTCCCAAAAGGTCTCAGAGAGTCTTAAGGACAGCCAGCGTCCACTCACATGCCACAGAAACAGCAATAGCTTAGTCATTCTTTGTCCCTAGAAGGATCCACTAATGGAACTCTGACCTCAGGAAAATAAGTGGGGAGGAGGCTCTACAGGCTCTGAGTGCAGGTCCAGGAATATTTGGGGATGGAATTTTGAGGTTCAATAATCCATAATGTAATCTAGTAGTGGAAGTTCCCTTTACTATGTAGATTCCTCACGCACAGGGTAATGAGGACCCTCTAAAATAACAATCCTCTCTTGCCCAAAGCAGTCCAGTGTAAGCAAGTGTCTCAAAGGCTAGAAGATCAACTACAACATATTCTCAATCTGGGCCTGGTGGTGGGTACCTGTTACGTCAGCAATTGAAGGGTCAAAGGAGAAGAATAGTAAGTTGAAGGCCAGCTTGGTAAGGTCCAATAGTAAGGTCCCATTTTAAGTACACACACACACACACACACACACACACACATCGTCATGACTTAACTCTCCCCCTTGGACATAGTAGATCTACCCTTCCTTACATAGTGTACTTCCGAAGAATATTTGATACGTTGTTCTCATGCCCCATATTCCAGACCGAAAGCTGTGAGGTCACACATACTGCCCTAAGGAAACAAACCAGAGCCTTGTTCTGCTCTGTCCCAGATACAGGAACACAGAATTAAGTGACGGGAATGATCCCTGGCACAGTCCTGTAATGCCAATGGCAGTGATGTGCAACATAACACAGACTCACACCGCAATCATCTTATACACAAGGAATTTATATGAGGCTCAGGCAGCCGTTTAAGAAGGCCACCCCAGGAGACAGTTGTTCCCTACAAAGATTGATGAGGATGTATTGATAAAGTGATGATTCACAAGACATACATGCTGAGAGGTGATTAAGGGGACTCTGGGCAACCTGGAAGTTACAGTGATGAAGCCCTTGCCATCTTTAATTCTAGAAGGGCAGGGATAAAATGGTCACTAAAGCCTGTTACAGAGAGGAAGGCCCTCTGCAAGGAACTTTGGTTGATAGGCCAAAGTTCAGACTGATGCAAGCTCACAAGGAGATCCCCTGCAAATAGTGCAGGGTGGGGGGTTTCTTTCAAGTAGGAAGGGCACCTGGAAGATAGAGTTTAGTTTTCAGTTCTGTCCCCAGGGAACTGTCCCCAGGTGGTTATAGATTTAGCAAAATCTGTTAGAAATAAAAGATGGCGGATCTGTTGAAAGGTAGCTAAGGGGGATTGCCCTTCTACCAGCTTTAGTAGGATAATTTCTGCATCATGGCCGCAGGCAGCATAGTGGGACCCTGAAGGGAGAGACAGATCCTTCAGTTATCAAGAGCTACATCAGCAGAGAGTCCTCACTGAGGGGCAAGACGGTATCCTGAAGGGTGATGGCCCTCAGTTCCAGAGAACAAAGTGGGCTTACAGGGTTTGCAGAGAAGGGATGGGAAATCACGACATGGGGTCTAGCTTATGTGTCAGCAATTATCAGCCAGGAAGGCACTAGAGAAAAACAAAGTTCTAAGTTGGACCTAGGTGTCACAGGTGAGGCTGGGTTCGAAAATGCAAGGCAGAAGGAGATTACAGAGCCACAGCAGTCTTGCTTCTGCACTGTCCTGACAGGACATAGGGGAAGGTGACCTGTGCCGTGACTCGGGGATAGTGGGGCAGGACGAGAGGATCTGTCATTTGCCAACATTGTGTTTAAAGTCAGTTTAAAGTCGTATTAGCAGTGTCTTAGTTATCCCCACCCATTTCCCCACACACACCTTTGCTTTCTAACTACATGTTCATTTCTCTGCAGTTCTCAGGAAGCACATAGGTAGGAAGGGCAGTGGTGGCAATACAGAGCATGTTACAAGTGGACAGAAAACCACTGAGCCACTTGTCCCATTTACTACTACGTCCCTTGTCTCAGACCCCACAAATTAGACCTTATGGACTGTTCAGAAGAGCAAATGGGTTTCTGAAAGCAAGGGCTAGATAAATGTAGGATGGAAGAGAAAGGGCCCTCAATTTATTCTTTAGGAAGGAGTGTTCTGAGTGTCTGAGACAGGCAGAGTCCATGTCCTCCATGGGGTGGGGGTGGGGAGCAAATGTCACTTTTACAAATGCTAAGTAAAGCCATCGTTTTAAGAAAAACAAAATAAAGCGAGCGGCAACTTACCTATTTGGTGTCCTTCTTACAGATCATTTCTCTCTCTTATTTCTTCTCTGCTTCCCACTGATTCAGATGTGTCTGACACAGGTAATGTTCTACCACCCTTTGTAGGGGTCTAAACCATTCATAGACCCATCTGGCTGTCTGCCAGTCCTGCCCCATCGTCCCCTTCTAGGTCAGGCAGGCAGCATGGGAGGATGATCTGGAGAAAGGCTTGAAGCCAGTCTGCATCCCAACCCACGCTGGGGTAGGGTGCATCATTACTGGGATCTCACATAGCCAGGCTTCTTGCTCTTTGTTAAGTTCAGCCCCAGGCTAGCCTGGAAGGGCAGAAGAGCCCCCAGAGGAGCTGTGGTTCACTCTCAGCAGTGCTGGCTCTGGGTACACTCAGTCTTACATTTGCGATCAGGACATGAATAGCTCACCGGAAGACAGCCACCTTTGACCTTGACTCTAGGGGAGCAACTAGAACACTCACATGGAATGCCTTCCAAACAAGACTTATGTGGAACTACATTAAAACAAACAAACAAACAAAAAACTCTTTTCTGTTTTTCTCACTTGGTCTTAGCTTCCATTCCTTAATAATTCTTTCTAAACATTCTTAGTACCTCTTGGTTCAGAACTCAGTAACTCATCACTGCATTGAAGATGACATTTCCCATTCCCAGTGTGGTGAACAAGTGTTTTAAGGTAGATTTGAGGGTTCCCTTACATCTCTGCGGACAGGAAACCCCACCAGAGTGACCTGTAAACAAGCTTAGCTGACGGAAGCAGAAGGGTGACAGCTGCTTGCCACTCGTGTCCCTTGGCAGCTTTTCTGCCATATAACACATGCACATGGTACACCCTCCAAAACAACATCGTTTTCTGTATCATATACTTATACTGGAGCTCCTGGTCCCCAGTCTCAGGTCATTTCCTAGTGTATGTATTTTCTCTGTGTGTTTTCATGGTGTGGTTGTGTCAACACAGATCTGGGAATCTTCCGGCGGGCTGCTATGGTGTTCTACACGGACTGCATCCAGCAATGCAGCAGACCTCTGTATATGGTACGTGCATGCTCCTGTGTTCCTTGGCTGTCTCCCATAAAATGGACGGACAGCGGGAGGGCCAGGCTTGGGGCAGTGACTCAAACCTCCAGAACTCCAAAGGACCAGATGGCCTGAGGTGGCTGCCTTCCAGTCAGTGGGGAATCATATTGCTTACTCTTTTAAAAGGGGAAGATTTTTATATAAGTGGTCCTATTTTTATAAATTAAATACTTTCTAGTCTGTAAAGAAGATAAAGGAAATATATATAAACACACACACACACCCGTCATACGTTTTACATGGTATATATGTTTTAGTCTTATTTTCCTTTTTGAAAATTTTGCCGATGGCCACTGTATCTATATTACGCCTGACTCTTCCTCTCCCTTCCCAAACTCATGACCTCTTCAATTATTATTGTTACGTATATATGTATAGCTATATACATTTAATGACAGATTTCAAAGCAACCTAACATCACACAGAACAACCTGGCTAGCCTAACACCTCTTTGTGCCCTGCCTGTTCACTTCTCCTTTTTATGGTCACTGACAACTGATCTGCCTCTACAAGGTTACCATCCTGTTCTGCTTTTCTCAGTGTGTCATGTGACTGGACTCAGGTCACGTGACACTTTCTCAGCCTCATCTCTTTCATTTAGTAATATGTCTCCATGTTGTTCCCCTGACACACTACCATTTATTTATCTGTGAGCCTACAGAAGGATGCTTGTTGCCTCCGGTTTTGGATAATTACAAATAAAGCTAATATAGTAATCATGGGCAGGGTTTTGTTTTGTTTTTTTTTGGACCTACATTTTCAACTAATTGGGATGCATATCATAGAGAGAGATTTCTCGATCACATGGTAAGCAGGTAGTTTTTTGTGAGAAACAAAATAAAACACCAAATTGCCCCCCAAAGTGGCAGAGCCCGTCCATAGTCCTGTACACAGCCTTTTTGGTAAACAAAATGTTCTGGCGGCTTCATAGCCTCGCCAGCATCCGGCAGCAGGGTTTTAGATTCTCACTTAGTCCAGTAAGTGATTCAACTTCTTTCATTGTTTTCCCTGTGTAGTCCTAGCTGACCTGGTACTTGTTATGTAGACAAAGCTGGCCTCAAACTCAGATTCACTTGCCTCTGCTTTGCAAGTGCTGGGATTAAAGAATTTTTTTTAATTGGATGGATCACTTAGGAAAGCAGAGATTTGGTAATATAGGATGATAAAAGTATAATTAAATAGAAGTTTTAAGTAGCAGCAACGGGGCAAGAACAGATGGAGAGTATAACGTTTATTCAGAGTACCCGCCACCATGTGGATGTTTCTCTGCATCTCCCAGCGCCCATTCCTTAGCTTCAGGGGTAAGACTGAGGTAAGGAATGAAAATGAACTCCTACGTTTAGTCCTGACTGTACAGTCGGGGCCACGGGGAGCATAACAGTGAATGCTGGCTACTGAGTCAAGTTGCTCAGCTCCACTGACCCCTGTGGGGACAGCCACAGCCTGCTCTGCTGAGTTACACCTGTTTGTAGTCAGGTCTTGCTGGTCAGCCTGGCTGAGGATTGGAGCAAACCCCAGTCTTTCAGCAAGGCCTCTGTTTTCCCATGGGTGAGGATTTCTCCCCGGGAAAGCAGCCTCTCTCTAATACTCTCCTTTCTCTTTTCCAGGACAGGATGGTGTTGCTCATTGTGGGAAATCTGGTTAACTGGTCCTTGTAAGTGGAATTATGGGAGATAATGTTCTTATCATTATTGATATCTGTAATGTGCAGTTTAACGGGTTTTCTTACTGTCATTTTACAAGGAAATCTGAAATTAAGGAGAAAGCTAAACTGCTTGTCCCAGAGATTTGATAAAAAGGTATCCTTCTTGCCGGACAGTGGTGGTATACGTCTTTAATCCCAGCACTTGGCAGCAGAGGCAGGTGGATTTCTGAGTTCAAGGCCAGCCTGGTCTACAGAGTGAGTTCCAGGACAGCCAGGGCTACACAGAGAAACCCTGTCTTGAAAAACCAAAAACCAAAACAAAACAAAAAAAGTTTCCATGGTTTCTGAAAAGCAAGGTTAAAAGAAGGAAGGAAGGAATTAAGGATGTAGTAACTATTCCAACATTATCTAATAAAATATTCTGGAATTATATAAATGTTCAGTACTGCATAGCCCTAATAGAAACTATAAACATGTGGACATTGTGAAGTTGAAATGCACCCAGTGTGTCTGAGGAACTGACTTCAATTTTTATTTCATTTTAATTAATTTAAATTTAGATAGCCATATGTGTTGCCACTTGAGTTGGCATAGGCTAACCCAATCAGGCAATCAAATAAAGTTTTTAAAAAAAAACTATATTAAAGCATAATAAAATAGAGAGAGGCAAGCACTGATACAAAATTAAAAATATAAACTAGCGAGTCAAAGTGAAAAGGACAGACGCAGATGTATTGGTTACACACTATAAGACACTTTGGATACTAAGGCAGGAGGATCCCAAGTTCAAAACTAGCCTGGACATCTAATCAAGATCCTTTCTCAGAATAAAATATAAACGACTCAATCCCCAGTGCAGTCAAAGAAAATAGAAAGAAAACAACAAAAATCCTGACAAAACACTGTCAATTTAGATTTCATTACAATCAAATTTTATTAACATGTAAATATATATGTGTGTGTGTGTATACATATATATAATATATATATATATACATATATATATATAGTTTAGTGTGACATCTCAATACATGGATACAGCATACACAATCAACCCCACCTTTCTTTCATCCATCCCTCCATTTCCAAATGTCTATTCATCACTATACTTCATTCAGGTTTGATGTTTGCTTCCCTGGTAGCTAGCTAATGACCTCGATGACTCTGTCATATATTTATTGACCGTATATATACAGACTTTTGAAAAGAACCTATTCAGATCATCTGCTGTGTGTGTGCAAATGTATGTATGTGCAAGTGTGTGTGTGTGTGTTTGTGCACAAGCTTAGTATTTTGATGAGACAGCCTGGCCTATGAGGTGCCAGGAACTCCCTGTCTCTGTTCTGGTGTTCATGGTGTGCTCTGCCATGCCTGGGGATTAGAACTCAGGTCCTCATGCTTGTGCAACAAGCACTTTACCCTCAGAGCCAGATCTCCATTCCTCAGCTTCCCAGTTTTAAATTGTATTATTTGGGTTTTGTGTGATTGTTTTGTGAACTCTTTCTATTTTGGATAATGTTTTGTTTTCTTTGCTGTTGATGCAATAAATCCAATGACAAAAAGCAAGGAAGGGTTTCTTTCAGATCACAGTTGTGCATCATGAAGGGAAGGTCATAACAGGAACTAAAGGCAGGAACTGAAGCAGCTGCATGGAGGAGCACTGCTTACTGGCTTACTCAGCCTGCTTTCTTATACAACCCAGGACCATTTGCCTAGGGATGACACCACCCACAGTGGGCTAGGCCCTTACACAAGAACTGATCAATAAAATGCCCTACAGACTTGTCCGCAGGCCAACCAGATGGAATCATTTTTTTCTCAATTGAAGTTCCTCTTCCCAGATGGCCTTATCTTATGTCAAGATGGCAAAAACAAAAAACAACAACAAAAAAACCAAACTATCTAGGACAGATTTTAGCCCAAATTGATCAATCCAGAATTGTTGACAACCATTTCCTCTCCTCTTCACTCTGTGAAGTGTATGCTATGTAGAAACTCTTTAGTTTGATAAAATTCTTCTTGACAATTTTTACTTGTTTCCTAGAGTCAAGATACAGTTGTTTGGTTTTGTGTTATTCTATGTTATTTTTTTTCTTTTTGAGACAGGGTCTTGCTATCTAATCCTGACTTACCTGGTCCTCACTATGTAGCCCAGGATAGACTCAAACTCATGGCAATCCTCCTGCCTCAGCTTCCAAAGTGCTGAGATTACCAGTATGTACCATCCATCACATTGTACGTTTTTAAAGTATATTTATTTTTAAAAAGGAAAAAAAAATCTTTCAAATAAGGAGATAAAGAAGAGTTACAGCCAGGTATGGTGACATGGGCCTTTAATCCCAGCACTTGAGAGGCAGAAGCCAGCCTGGCTACAGAGCAAGTTCTAGGTCAGCCAGGGCTACACAGAGAAACCCTGTCTTGAGGTGGAGGGGTTACAAATATTTTATAATACTAATAGAAATTTGAAACAAACTTAAAATTAACCTTCAGACAGAGTAAACTTTGATGAATTAAATATGGAAAGCTGGCATAAACTTGTAATATCTGTCAAGCCAATTACTGAGGTAATCCTACCTGCAGTTATCTAGTCTAATGAACTAATAATCTTTTTTCCCCCAAAGATTCATTTTCTATTTATTTTATATTTCATATTCATTTATTTTCTATTTGTGAGTACACTGTCGCTGTCTTCAGACACACCAGAAGAGGGCATCCAATCCCACTACAGATGGTTGTGAGTTACCATGTGGTTGCTGGGATTTGAACTCAGAACTTCGGGAAGAGTAGTCGGTACTCTTAACTGCTGAGCCATCTCTCCAGCCCCTGAACTAACAATCTTAAATGTAAACAAATGAAGTACATCCCAGGGATTCACTTATTCCTGACAGTGCTGTTTATAATCATGAAACATGGATTCTGGGAAAACCATTTCATCCAGAGAGGAAAGATGGCTCTTCACAGTGCATTCACCTAAAAGAGCTTTGTGAAGTCACTAAAAATGAATATTCCAGCAAAGCTGAAATGAATTAAAAGTTTTATTATTCATTAAATTGTATAATGGTCACTCAGCATCTAAAGACATTTCAGTTAGCAGAGGACCACATGTGGTCCCAAAAGATGATATGGTCAAACGACATGGTAGTCTTCTTGGCTTGTGTAAATGCATTCTAGATGTTCACACAATGCCAAACACACCTACTGTGCATCGCATGCCTTTGAACTTCCCAGCCGTGGTTAAGGATCCACTCATGGTACCCCCTTTTACCTGATCCCAACACCCTATCCTACATCCACAGTGCCTTCTTTGGATTGATCTACCGGCCGAGGGACTTTGCTTCCTACATGCTGGGCATCTTCATCTGCAACCTACTGCTGTATTTGGCTTTCTACATCATCATGAAGGTGAGCCCATGTGAGGAGCTGGCCGCACCAGGGGGTCTGCCCGCAGCTGAGGCTCCAGCCTCAGTGGTTTGCATCTCTCCATAGCTTCGAAGCTCTGAGAAGGTCCTCCCACTACCAGTCTTCTGCATCGTGGCCACTGCCGTGGTGTGGGCTGCAGCCCTGTACTTTTTCTTCCAGAACCTCAGCAGCTGGGAGGTAAGAGGCCTGTTCATTTATTTCTCCTCCCCCTCCTCCTCTTCCTCCTCTTCTTCTTCCTCCTCCTCCTCTTCTTCTTCCTTCTCCTCCTCCTCGTCCTACTTCTTCTTCTTCTTCAATCTCGATCTCTCTAGCAGTTCTTGCTCTATCATACCCTTTGGACCTTCCTCCCTCTCTTGATTTTTGCTTGTTTTCCCCATTATCTAAATTCACAGCTTCTCCAGAAGAGAGAAGGCTTAACAGGCACACTTAAATAGCAGGCCAGTGACATTACTGAGGTAATACTACATGAACTGGAAAGCCCTGTAGATACTACAAACATGATCTTCATTATTCTCTTACGGTCTGTTTGCAGAAGATATTTAACACTTGATTAGCATATTGTCGAAGTCTTTGTCATCAAAGTTGATATCCATTGAATGCACAGGTGGGGCGGGGCAATGCGGGGTGGGGCGGGGTGAGGCCATGCAGGGCACGGGACTACTATATCTGTTTGTAGACAGGAAAGCTGAGGTCTCAGAAACCAGTGCTGTCTCTGACGTACATGAGTAACGTCTCAGTTCCACCTCAGCACCAGCACATTTGATTTTAGAACATTTGTAGGCCCCCAGAACGAAAACTCTTGAGCAGCCATTTTGTTTCTCCTTGAACTAGTGTACTTTCCAGCCATTAGCCTACCCTCTGTGGCTATAGAGTCTGGACATTTCCTAGAGCAGTGGTTCTCAACCTTCCTAAAGCTACAACCCTTTAATACAGTTCCTCATGATGTGGTGACCCCCAACCATAAAATTACCTTGTTGCTACTTCATAACTGTAATTTTGCTAGTTATGAACTGCGATGTCCATAGCTGGTATGAAGGCTATCTGATATGTAACCCCACCCCCACCCCCAAAAGAGCCTTGACTAACAGGTTAAGAACCATTGTCCTAGAGGTGGGTCCACATACCATGTGCCCTCTGAGTCTGGCTTTATCCGTGCAGTGTACAGCGTAATAGTGTCTAGATCCTCCATGGTGTGGCCTGCATCAGCATGTCCTCTAATTACTGAAACGTTTTCCACTGTGGGGCGCGGTGCGTGCAACAGTCCATTCGTCTCTTGATGGGCATTCGAGTTGTCTGGAGCCATTAGAAACAGCGTTGCTATAAGCTACTGTATATACAATCCTTGAAAGCTGACTTTCTGAGCGCTTAGTAGGATTTTTGTAGCTTCTTCTAAACCAAACCCTGAAATAGTTGAACCATGGGAGGCTTGCCTACATCTGCCCCCACTTTCCCACAGGGAACCCCAGCGGAATCCCGGGAGAAGAACCGAGAATGTGTCCTGCTCGATTTCTTTGATGACCATGACATCTGGCACTTCCTGTCTGCTACTGCCCTGTTTTTCTCATTCCTGGTGAGTCAGCTGTGTCTTCCCCCATCTGAAGGCTCACGGTTCCCCTCTGCTTGTCCTCACACTTCTTTATTCCTTTTGGTTATTCTCCACAGCTCTTCATTGCAAGTCAGTGTACTGAACATCTCCGTGTGTGTGTGTGTGTGTGTGTGTGTGTGTGTGTGTGTGTGTGTTTACTGTAACTTTGTGTGATATCGTAACTTTCATTTTCCTCTACTTTTCAATGTTTGTACACACAGTGACAAGACTATTTTCCTTAGTGCCCTTGGATGGAATTGGTTATTTGGAATTGATTATTTCCACAGTGCCCTTGGATGGAATTGGTTATCGGATTCAAATACTCAGAATCCCCCCCCAGAAACCACTTAGGGCAAATTCACTAATTCTCATCAATAGACTTCCTTCTTCTCATGATAGACTCTCTTCTTTCCCTTTCTCCAGTCTCACTGTGTATTTTGTGAGGATTAAGTTCCTAGAGAAGCTCAGAGAAGCCACCTAATGAGCACATTACAAACCTATGGTCCCTGGGGTTTTTGCTTGTGTCCCTTCTTAGAATCCCTGAGTAGGTATGCTTACATAAGATGACCACCGTCAGCATTTAGTCCTCCCTCTCCTCCAATGAAATGTCTATGGTACCTGAACACAGGCTGGGGTGATAACTGGATTGCCACTGCAGATGGCTTCAAGCCCTCTGAGGCCAGCTCTGTAATCACAAAAGTAGAGCAGGGCTTCCCTCTAGTGGCCAGAGTGGAAAGTACAGCCACTCTCTGACACTTGGACTTTCTTGATGAGGGACAAAAGATAACAAAATGGAGTTAGTGGCTCTGTGAGGGGCAGGAATTGAAGCAGAATAGAGATGGTTCCCCTTCTGTCTCTCTCCTTCTCCTCTTCCTCCTCTTCCTCTTCCTCATCTTCCTCCTACTACTTCTTCTTTTTCCTTACTTCCTTTTTAAAATTTTATTCTTTACATAAATTACATCCCAACTACAGTTCCTCCTTCTCCCACTCCTCCCAATCACATCCATCCTCCCTCCTCCTCTCCCCTAAATTCACCCTTTCTCTATCTCCAACCCCTCAAAAAAGAGCAGGCCTTCCAGGAATATCAACTGAACATGGAATAATAAATTACACAAGACTAGGCACAAACCTTCATATCAAGGTTGGATTATGTGACATGTAGGAGGAAAAGTGTCCAAAGCGCACAAAAGAGTCAGAGATACACACTCTCTTGTTAGTGACCCTACAAGAACTATAACATATATGCCGAGGATCTAGCTCAGGCCCATACAGGGTCTGTCTGTGACTGTCGCTAGTGTCTGTGAGATCCTATGAACCCTACTTAGTTGATTCCATGGGTCATGTTTTTGTGGAGTCCTCAATCCCCATGGCTCCTAAAATCCTTCCTCCTCTTCTTGTACAGTGATTGCTATACTTCATTTCCCTTAGTCACCATCCGAGCAATGACTACCAGGCCACCTTACCAAGCATTTTGCCATTCTCTGCCCCAAGCTCCAATACCTACTTCCTAGTTTAATTTTAACCCTCACACATAAGACTGTAAAATATACTGTATTCTATCTCACATGCCTTCTTCCTGTTTAAGATCCTTTCATGATCCTCTGCTCCAGGGCAGAGGGTGCGTGCCGCTCCCACCCCCAGCCAAGTCTCTGCATCAAGAATAGCATAGGAGAACCCTCTTCATGAGTGTTTAAGTAACTTGATAAATGAACTATACTTTAGTAATGGCAAACCCCAGTTAGAAACAAGGCAGTGAGGATCACTGCCACAAATATGAGACCAACTGAGGAGATATGTCGTTTTCAGTCTGTGGGAGACATGAAGAGAAAACAGGGACTTAGTGTGCCCAGGACTTATGTTCACTTCCCATCTCCAACTCTCTCACTTCAGGTGTTGTTGACTCTGGATGATGACTTGGATGTGGTCCGCAGAGACCAGATCCCTGTCTTCTGAGCCCCCAGCATCACAGGGGGAAGAAGGAGCAACCCACCTTGGTGCTGTTTTGTGGAAAACATGGTGAATGCAGCAGCTTGACCACTGCCAGATGCTCCACCTGCCTCAGGGGAGTCAACGGTGTCTGCATTCACACAGGAAGAGCTTGGGGATGAGCTAAACCCCAAGAAGAATGGTAGAAGGGAAGTCCTGTTGTGCACAGAGACAAAGCCAGGAGGCTCAAAAACCTCTGTTTGCAAGAACCTCTGTTGTCTAGACACAAGCTGCATCAGGCCAGCTTACCTGCCTGGCCCCTCCCATCCTCCCTGAGATTGGCCAGAGAAACCAGCTACTCAGACCTTCCACCTAGAACCTTCAGTGTGGACACTTCCACACCTCTGAGATACCTGCTGCTCTAGAAGGCCAAAGCACCATCTCATTCTCCCCTGGCCCTGAGAGGACCAGATTCCTCAGAATACGGTGCAGAAATGGGACCAAGTTCCCACCCGACTGGGGACAGACATTCTAGTTACTGAAAGCTATGTCACCTTTTAGCTTGAATTCCTAGCACTGCTGGCAATGCTCCGGATGGGACTTTGACATACACACTTCTGAACAGATCACCTTTGTTGGATCCAAGGCCTGGGTGATCACCTATTTCTTCATGTCTTCATCTCACCATTGGATGTTGACTCTGCACTCTGATGCAGCCTTCTTAGAAGGGCCCTCTTTCTCCATAGACTTCTAACAGCTCCAAGATGGACACAAATGGAGAAATGCTTTCTTTCTACAACAGGAGAAATGATGGACGGTGCTTAGTGGCTGAGCATCAGACAGGCAGCATTCACCTTAATGACTCGGGATCCTGGAGCAAATTCAACAAAGCAACCATGCTTGATGGTCCCCAGACACACCTATACAGCCTTTGCGTGGAATAAGTGTTCCCCGGCAGCATTACCCTGGTGTCCTCCACAACTGAGCCTGTCACTTATGTAGGTCAGGTTCCAGACTACCTGTGCGAAGTTCTCAGCAGTAACTTAGGATGGACACATGCTCCTCCCGCCCCCACCTGTTGAGTCACAGAGGTCACGACTAATCCAGTCACCTCTTACTGTATCCCATTCTCACACTGTCCCCAGGAGGATGTAAAAAAGCACAGTGTTCTAGCTTTCTTCTCTCATGTCATCTGGCAAATCCTGTGAGAAGCCCCATTTTGACCAGGCTTCCTGTCCTGGTTGTGTGTGGTATGACGTCATCAGAAAATAGACACACAAGTGTGTGCACACATGCCTACTTGCTTGTGAAACTGAAGTCACTCCTCACCCGTGCTTTCTTGAACATTTAGTAAGGAAATGGATCAGGCATTCCTCTTTTTAAAAAAGCTATCATTCTTTCTCTCAAATATCTGTGTTCAAATGTGTGCTTTGGAAGTCTGAACAGCAAGCTTTTCCTGGTTTTAAAAATGCAAAGATAATTTCCATCAATAATTTTATGCAGTCTTTCTTTCGGAAATGGTCTCATGTTCACAATTTCTGTTATTCTTTGTTATTTCAAAACTTGTTGGCCTCCGTGGGTCATATGAAGGCTATCAATCAGAGGGTTGTCCTAGTCAAACATCGTTTTTAAAAAAGTTCCAAACAAGTGAGGTTTTGTGGTTCACACCCTTAATCCCAACACGGGCAGAGGAGTTGGGTCTATGAGTTCAAGTCCAATCTGGTCTACAAAGTAGCTCCTGGCCAGCCAGGGCTGCACAATGAGACCAGTCTCAAAACAAACAAGTAACAGAAGAAACATTCAAATCTGGTTGCTTATGGCTGACCTGAGGTGATTCTTTCAAAACGGTCCTCCTGGTGTCACATCCTAAATGAACCCAATAAGGAAAATGTGTACAGCGACATCCGTCCACACAGCCCTGTGGCCTGAGCAGATAAATATAAAGATGCACTTGGGGGCAGAGACTCAATGAAAAATGGGAAAATAGAAAGGGCCCCATGGGGAGGGAAGAAGGGAGGGTGACTGTGCCTCTGTGTCCCTGTGCTCTGTTGTGTCCTATGCTGTAATGTCACATGTCCTGGTCATTTCTGTTCTTTGTAGCAAGCTAAAAAACCCCAGACCAAACCTGCTTTTAAAAATAGACCTTCCAAGTCACATGTTGCTGGTTGTTTCTACTGCACAGATCTTGTGGTAGGAGGTCGTTGTGCTTCATCTGGGACATCAGTGTGAGGGCTGGGGTGGAGGAAGGCCGTAGGGAAGGAGCCTCAGGATCCAAAACGATGCCTGTGCTAACTCTGTCAAGTTCATGCCCTTTGGCTCTTAAAAGCTAACTCTGAAGGAAGGTTAAGGGCAGCGGGCTGATAACAGAGAGAGAGAGAGAGAGAGAGAGAGAGAGAGAGAGAGAGAGAGAGAGAGAGAGAGAATATGAATATGAAGACTCTTGGCTGAGGACTCAGAAGTAAAGAGAGATTCTCAGTTGGAGTGGAACAGAGACGCAACACCCAGAGGAACGAGACTGTGCCTGTAAAATACGAGATCTTCTCACCTCTCACCAACCCTGGGGCAGCAGCTGCACCTGTTCACACTGGATGTCTGGGAGATTCGCCTGGTTCTATTTTAGCAGCAAGAGAAGCCAATGGAAAACTGGAGTCTATCTGGGGAAGGGACTTTCCATGACTAAAGGCAATCCCTGAGCCAGCAACTGGGGATGAAAACAGTTGCAGCTGCTTCCCTGGTAACTCCAGGCAGCCTGCAGAATGTTCTTTGGGTTTGCAAAATGCATGTGTCAGCAAATCAAATAATAGCCAAATGTTTCTCCTTCTGAGTGACAGGCACGCTGTCTGAAACCGTGGGGAAAGGCAGCAGCTAAGAGATACCTTTGTGAAAGCCACAGTTAAGTCTAAGAGAGATCACAGAGCAGGCCTTTAGTCTGTGAATGTCAGCCTACTGGCTGTGTGGCCTTGGTTAAGGTGGCAAAGCTCTGATTCTCTGTATAGCTTCACAGCTCATGGTTCACAGAATGATAAGGGCCCAGGAATATGTGTTATCAGCACAGGGCTGGTTCTCAGGTCCCACCTTCTAACACCCACAGGGTTGTGGGACAATAATAAAGCCTTCAAGTAACCCGTTCTCTTCTCTCAGATCCTCCCTGGTAGTCTCCATGTTTCCTGCTCTCATCTATAGGAGACCCTGGGGTTGAGAAGTTGCTTGACCTTCAGAGGCAAGGCCAAGATTATCACCTCTCCAGTTCCTAGGCTCCTTCCTGCCATCTGCCATTGCATTTTTCTCTTGATTCCAACTGAAAATCTTTAATGCTTCCAAAGTTGGGGCTTAGTGCAGAATCTGACTAAAAACAGCATCAGCCATCTCCACTCTGCATCTCAAAGGAGAGAAAGCTCCAGTTTTCTCCTTTAGAGTAGCCGACACCACTGGAATCTGACAACTGCTATGTGTAGTGTACCCTACCTACACTCCTACCCATCAGCCCAGGGCTCCCACTAGCAGGCAAACTGGAGGCTCTGCCTATAGAGAGGGAGCTTCAACCTCTTGGGTACCCAAAAAGGTCCTAGAAGGAAAGACAAGTGTCAGGTCAGCCACTGTGACTCATCTCCTGGCGAAAGGAAGAAACAACACAGAGTGCAGATGGTTTGCTCAGCCTGAAGCTGGCCAAGCCTGGCTCGCCATGATTCCACATGGAAGAGAGGTAGACATATTGCTTCCTTTGCTTTCAGAGGAGACAAGATAAGTACCAGGGCTACGTTTTAATGTCTCTTCCCTATTAAGTCACCATTGTCAACAAGGCTAAGTGTTCTCAGTCGTTAACACATGAATTCCGGCAAACTTAGCAAGCACCCCAGAGCTTCTAGAGTAGAACACTAGAGTGATGGTTTTCGTTTGGATGAGGGTCTACTAATAGAGAAATCTTTAATAGTGTTTTACAAGATTAAGTCACTCATCCCAACTGAGTCAGATAACTAACGAACAAATGCTATCAAGCAATATATAAATGTTGTCTTCAACTTTTATGGTGGGTATTTGTTTTATAAGGCTGTTTTCAGCCTATTTGCAATTCCTAACATTAATTACTCTAATATGCACATACACATGTGTTACTCTGGGTCAGGGACATGGAAGAGTACGGCACATAAGAGTATATACATTAGCTTAGGTTGTAGAAGCTGACTGATTGCATGGAAAAGTCAAGGAAGTGAGGTTGGTTGTCACATTGTTTTCAGAAAGGCAGGAAGGCTAAGTACAAAACAGGATAGACGTATTTAGCTTAAAGTGACTCTCAAGTGTATTATTAGCTCTGGTTATGAGTTCCAGCAAAAGTTCATCTCTTAGAATGTGAGAGATGCTTTTATAACACCCATGCAGGGCAGTTTATATCCATCCAGGGAAATCAGACACCCTCTTTACAGTTCTGTAGGCGGCTGTCTCAGGCACCTCATGGTATACTTCCATACACATACATACACATTCGAAAAGGAAATTCCTCACTTCTATCCTATAACCTTTGGCTTCTGTGAAGTCTCTGTGACCTGAGGCTCATCAGCTTCACTGGATATAAACAATGGTTAACCACATTGGCCTATAAGCAATACTACACTTTAGTCAGGGCTAAACAAAGGATGTGCGGCCCATCTCTAAATACATCACAAAAGGGAAGAGAAATCTGATGTTCAGGTCTACATATCTTGCTCTGGGTCCCTTTATGCTAAATCTTGCTATTCTTTGTAAATAAAACTTTCAGTCCTTTAAACAAAAGATTATCTAAGATGATTCAAAGTATCTTATTTGAAGATAATGAAGTGTTGTCTTCCCAGAAAGACTCCAGAGCGCATTTTGTGGATTTTATTGTATTGCTTATGCAAAGTTTCACAGAGCACCTGGTACCAGGCAGGCCGCATCCATGAAGAGGGTGACCCAGTCTTGTTTACTCTCCTTTTCAAATACAGGACAACTTGTGGACTAGTCTTCTTTTTAGGGGGTGCATTGACCTTTTCTTTCTTCCTACATCTCTATTCACTTCACCCAATCATTGGGAAATATTTGGACTAGGAAGTAGGAAGAACCAGGCCAGGGCATACCAAGGGACAGAAGACAAAGAGACTTTTATATTCTGTGCTCTATAATCCAAAGGAGAAGACAGATCAGAAACAAATTGTTACCATGTGTTTATTTTAAGTAAGCCAAGAGTAAAAGAGCGGCTTCATAGAATTCTTAGCGTTTGTCTCAGTCACTGTTCCGTTGCTGTGAAGAGACATCACGACCAATTCTTAAAAGAGAAAGCATTTAACTGGAGGCTGGTTTACAGCTTCAGAGGTTTAGTCCATTATCATCATGGCAAGCAGCATGGTAGCATGCAGGTAGGTGCTGCAGCAGTAGCTGAAAGCTACAGCTGGCTCCAGAGGCAGAGAATCAGGAAAAGGGAAACAGACCCTGGGCCTGGCAAGTCCACCCCTAATGACATATTTCCTCCAACAAATCCGCACCTCATAATCCTTCTAATCCTTTCAAATTGTGCCAATACATGCTGACTAAGCACTCATCTGAGCCTGAGGGGGCCATCCTTAACTACATGTTGAGATCCTGAAGTGGTGGAGTGGATGGGAGAAGATGAAGGGAGGTTTTAAAGAATGGGGAACCTTAAAGACATAAACTTTGCACTAAAAATGGCTCCAAATATGCCTGAGAAATTTCAAGTGTTAGAATAATATGAAAAACCGTGAATGGAATGCTACAGAGAAGGGAAATAAAATTAGCCATTGAGAGTAAGCAAGTCAAGGCTGGACATGGAGGGAATCTCAATTGCTTTCAGGGTGACAAAATGAAGAGGTAACATACAAGGGAAGAAAATGGTGTAACTTCCTGGACAGCAGTGCACAGTAGTGTTGGTGACCAGTAATGGAGAGCTTGCAGAATGTCATTTAGTGAGAACACTATATAAATGTTAGAAAAGAGTGGCTGGACCAAAGGAAGAGCAAACTATTGGTACTGATGGTTAACTTGTTAGGTAGATCTTTAAAAATTGTTTGCTGTTTTGCCTGAATGTCTGTCTGATTATATGTCTGTGTGAGGGTGTCAAATCCCCTATAACTGTACTTACAGACAGTTGTGAGCTGCTATGTGGGTGCTGGGAATTGAACCTGGGTGCTAGACATTAAACCGGATCCTTTGGAAGAGCAGCCAGTGCTCTCAACTGCTGAGCCATCTCTCCAGGCCCAATTTGTTAGGTAGATTAAAGTAAAAAGAAAGGCAGGACCTCAGGATCCTCTGAGCTAAGTACAGAGACTTGCAGCCTCCAGGTGGTATACCATATGTAAGGCTGGTGATGTAGCTCAGGTATGAGAATGCTTGTTTAGTATGCATGGAGCCCTGGGTTTGAGCCCTGGCACGGCATAAATTGGGCAGGGTTGGTGCATACTATTATCCCAGCATGTGGGAGGTTGAAGGATGGGGACCAAAAGTTCAAAGTTGAAGAGTTATACATTTTAGTTCAGCCATAGAGCACTTGCATAACAATCATTTGACCCAAGGTTCAGGCCACAGCACTGGAAAAAGGGGTTCAAGGTTATACTTGTATATTGGCTGGTTTGTGTGTCAACTTGACACAAGCTAGAGTCAACAGAGAAAAAAAAAGCCTCAGTTGAGGAAATGCCTCCATGAGATCCAGCTGTAAGGCATTTTCTCAACTAATGACCAGTGGAAGAGGGTCCAGCCCATTGTGAGTGGTGCTATCCCTGGACAGGCAGTCCTGGGTTCTATAAGAAAGCAGGCTAAGGAAGCTATGCAAAGCAAGCCAGTAAGCAGCACCCCGCCATTATCTCTGCATCAGCTCCTGCCTCATCCCTGCTAGAGTTCCCGTCTTCACTTTCTCCAGTGCATTGAGTAAAGCTTTTAGAAGGGGTGGGATATTGGGTTGGGAGCATCTTAGTTCATCATCAAATAAACAAAAGCCATGCCTCCTTGACTTGGCTTTTGCCAGGTCCTCTCTTGCTACAGAACAAACATGAGACTGGAGTTTGCTCCAGCACTACTGGATCTAAGCACTGGCAGCTGAGGTCTCCACTCCTGACTCCATCCCAGAGCCAGAATGGCAGCAGAACATATGATTCAGACAGCATCCATTCATTAGGCACCCTGCCGAGAGAGTACATATCACTGGATCAAATCCTGAAACCCTTCCCATTTTCCAGGTTGAGAAACTGATGCTTAGAGCAAACACTGTTCATTAGGTGAAGGACAGCTGCAGAAACCTGAATTTCCAGTCAGAAAAGTGTGACTCAGGTCGCACCAGGCACAAACTGTACCAGGGGGAAGATCCAGCCATTATCTGGGTGTGTTTCTACACACGCAAGACACACAGCCTGGGAGGTGTGTAACTACTGAACATCTGAGCTTATGAACAGGAAGCGTGATGCTCAGAAGACACGTGGTTGTTACAGAAACCCAGGGTACAGTGAACCTACAAAGCCATTCGGATTGTCAGCCAATGAAACTAAAGATTTGGAAATGTTTGGCTCTCCAAACTGGAACAGCAGGACTCACATAAGGATGGCTCCATCTGTTTTAAAGTCTGTATAAATTCACTGTATATATAAATTCAGTGATTACACTTAACAAAGAGATGGAGCTCGAAAGACTCACCTTTTAAATTAAAATGCGCGTGCTATAAAGTTTCAGGTTATCACTGGGAGTCTGCTGGTTCAAAACCAAAACTGAAAATGGAGAGAAAGGAATGATGTAGTGGGTTTTCTGACTTTAAAAAAAAAAAAAATCAAGGGCCTGGAGAAATGGCTTCACCGTTAAGAGCACTGACTGCTCTTCCAGAGGTCCTGAGTTCAGTTCCCAGCAACTACATGGTGGGTCACAACCATCTGTAATGAGATGGGATGCTCTCTTCTGGTGTGTCTGAAGACAGCAACAGTGTACTCACATAAATAAATACATACATACATACATACATACATTCATACATACATACATAAATGCATAAATACATAAATACATAAATCTTTAAAAAGTGTGATATGATATATATTTATATATGATTTATATTTTTATACTAGCATATGTTATGATATTGACACTTTATGTCTATTATCCTATTTGTTCATGTATTGCAGGCTTGGTATTGAGCTGATAGACTCAGTCATAGAGAGTCACTGGAACATGAGGATCCTGACCTGATAATCAGGTGGTTTGCTAGTTGATACAGTCATGATTGATGGCATTATTTAGAGGTAATGGAAAAACTTGAGGCAAGACTTAATTGGAGAAGGAAGGTTAGGTCTTTGGAAGGATTTCTTTCTTTTGAAAATACATTTTGTTTTATTCTTAATTAACCATGTATGTGTACACGTGTGCAGGTGCCCACAGACACCAGAAGTTTTCAGACATTAGTTACTTTTCTGTTATGTGATAAAACGCCATGACCAAAGCCACTTACAGAACAGTTCATTTGGGCTTACAGTTCCAGAGGAATGAGTCATGGCTGGGAGGCATGGCAGCAGGCAGCAGACACAGCAGCAGGAACAGCATACGGAGAGCTCTCTTCCTTTACATCAAGTATGAAGCAAAGAGAGCAGACTGGAAGTAGAGCAGACTTCTTATTCTCAAAGCTTGCCTCCAGTGACAAACTTCCTCCAGCAAAACCTCTCCAAACAGTATCACCAACTAGGGACCAGGCATCGAAATGCCAAAGATGATGGGGGACATCTCATTTCAAACTACCACAGAGTCTTTGGAGCTGGAGTTAGAGCCAATTGTGAGCTGTCCAACATGGCTGCTGGGAACCATACTGGGGTCCTCTGTAAGAGCATCACATGCTTTTAACTGCCAAGTCCAGTGACCCCTGACCCTTTGTGTCTGTCACTCTGCTCTCTACTTCTCGGCTACCATGAAGTGACCAGCTTTGCTGTACCACACTGTTCTGCAACAACAAAGACCCCAAAACAAAGGCTCTAGCTAACTTTAAGAGCGGAACCCGGAACCCATGATCCAAAGTAAAATCCTTTCTCCTTTCCAAATGCTTTCTCAGGTACTTGTCATGGTAACAAAGTCAGCACAGGACAAGACAAAGACTAGATGTGATGGTTAACCTTGTCAACTTGATAAGCTCTGGAATCAGTTAAGAGACACTCCTTTGGCCAGGTCTACTAGAGTATTCCTTAAAATGATTAACTGTGGGGAGAGAGCCCCTCCCACGTAGAAGACACCTTATGATGGGGGCCCAGCCACAAGGAGGTTCTAGGGAAAAGCTGTGGCCTTTCGCCTGCCTGCCTTCACCCTTGCTGGTGAGTGAATCCACCCCATTGCCACCACTGCTTCTGCCAGTCTCTGCTGCCGCTGGAACTCAGCCTCTTGTCGCGTCCACCTTGACCAGCAATTAAGACACGACACGGTCGGATCCTTCTCAGTCAGCTTTATTGCAGGAACAACTCTTGACTTATGGACAGGACCGGGACGGGGACATATAGACGGGGAACGGACGGGATGGGGACCCTCAGCAGCAGAAATGCGCTGCTTATATATCTTCCCAAGGCAGGCTGGGTGACGTGTTATCTCAGGATAGGTTAGACTGCCAATACCTCATTAGCATAAGCCCGCTTGGGAGGGGCACGAGGCCAAGCATGCACAAAGGACTTGTTTACCAGTTTAGCTGAGCTGGCCACGCTGGAAGCCAGCTGCCTACATCATCAGGTGCTAGTCATATGACTTTGTAACTGTCCCAGGTGCTATCTTAAACACGGCTGCCTACAGCCTCTTCTGCTTTCCAACGTGAACTGAAGACCAGTGGCTCTCCAAGAATGGCCTTACAGCACCAGACAGGACTGCTGAGGTCTACAGCCACTTAGACTGAGCAGCTACTGGCTTTTTCAACAGACAGCCCACTGTGTAAGAGTCTAGCAAGACTCATGTAAGCCAATCAAATAAATTCCCCACGTGAGAATTCTGCTCCTCAGAGAATCCTAATACTCCAGGCATAAATGAGTCAACCGCTGAGTGTCTGCTGTCCAACGCAAGGGAACACTTTACTTTTGAAATACTTTTTCCTCGTATGATGCCATGCTGCTTTTTTTCTTTCTTTTTCTTTTCTTTTTTTTTTTTTTTTTTTTTTTGGTTTTTCGAGACAGGGTTTCTCTGAGTAGCCCTGGCTGTCCTGGAACTCACTCTGTAGACCAGACTGGCCTCGAACTCAGAAATCCACCTGCCTCTGCCTCCCAAGTGCTGGGATTAAAGGCGTGCGCCACCACTGCCCAGTGCTGCTTTTTTTCTAAGTATTTTTTATTCTGTATTTGGGGTTGATCATTTTTGCATTGTTTTTACTCCATCTGTAAACAATACGTTGATCCACAGATCCAGGGATCCATAGATAATCAAACTTGGGGCTCTGTACTTCACACATGCACACTTAACACAGAGCTACACCTCAGCCTTAACTTTCTATAATTTTGGCCAGATACCATGGTATGTACTTGTGATCACAACTGGAGAGGCTAAGCAGGATAGTTGGTTCTGGGTCAGTGAAGGCTACACAGTGAGACCCTGTCTAAACAAACAAAAGCCGAACAATATAAAGTTTATGTTGTTTTAGATAATTTTTATACTGTACAATCCAGCTTTCCCTTGTAAATTATGCTTGTAAGTTTTTAAATAAGTTAATACAGTCATAGTAAAATACCCAACTTTTTTTTTTTTTTTTAAAAAACAGGTCTCACTATGTAGCTCTGGCTATCCTCAAATTCAGAGATCTGCCTGCTTCTGTCTCCCAGATGCTGGGATTAAAGGTGTGTGTCACCATTAGTGGTCTTCCAACTTTCTTTAAAAGATTTAACTTTTAATTATGTGTATGTTGGGTATGCATATGGACGGGTACAGCTGCCTGAAGAAGCCAGAAGAGCCGGTTAGATCTTCCTGAAGCTGGAGTCACAGGTGGTGTGAGTCACCTGCCATGGGTTCTCTGCAAGAACTGTATATGCTCTCATCAGCTAAAGCCACCGTTCCAACCCAATACCAACCCTTATCTCAAATGTCTAAGCTTTAGTTTCTTCCACTGTGAACACTCAGTGGAAGACACAGACTGAATCCTCACTGAACACTCTGCCATGTGTGAAATTCTAAGTTTACTTTTTATAGCAAACGTACAGGTGTGCAGCCTCTTTTAACAGTTTAGCCCCCATCATAACTGATTTACTTGAGGTGTAACACTTAGGAACACAAGGCCAATAGCAAAGTGTCATGGGATCTTTTCAGGTAGATGAAACTATGGTAATACACTACTTCAGATGCAACAAGCAGATCTGAAGAGAAATGGGCAGGAAAAGAGAGAATTCACAATGCAAAAACTGCAAAGTTTATTTTCTTAAATAAAATACTATATTCATATCTATACAAATAATTATTACAACCATTAAAATGTTACATTTAACAATAAAAATTTCAAAACTTTAAACAAGAGCATGTTTTGGAATATTCACATCCTAATACAATGCATTTTGTAAAAAGATGTCAAAATAAACAGGGCCCATTCTTATTTACAAGTGTGGGACAATCCTGATCCTATTATACATCTGCTCTGTATTCCATTACAAAACAAATCGGTTTCCATTAGCATTATAAAGCAGGTGATTTACAGTTATAGGACACAGTGCCCAGCAGAATGCTGGCTGGGTCATAGACAACATATTACATGGCCGGAGCACTAAATTCATGTTTCCTGGTGCTTGCCTACAGTAAGCATCACGCCCAGTGTATCTATAAATAATTTGTGAAGGTAATCATGTTCTCCTCAATTTTCAACATTTTTAAAAAGTCAAAATGAACACACACACACACACAACCTGCTGAAAGTGGAAGAATTTTCCTTCACAGTAACACAACTGCAGCATCTTAAGCCATGCTGTCTGGTCCCTTCTTGGAAGCTAACAGTTCAACACCCCACACACTCACCACTCTAGTCAAGCTCTGTGCTCAGAGACCCTGCAGATGAAAATGACTTTAAGATTTCAGGAGCAGGAGGGCAGAGATGTCTCAGAAAACGTGAAGACAAAGTTAAACGGGTCGAACTTTAATTTCCTATTAGATATTGCAGGTACAGCTGTACACACAACTGGGCCCAAAAAGCTTTTTTTTTTTTTTTTTTTTTTTTTAAAAAAAAAAAAAAACAAAAAAACCAAAAACAACCCAACAATGTGTGCTACATTACAAGAGAGGTTTATCCATGTCTTGTGGAATCTAATGGATTACATATTCATCCAAAAGGACTTGCCCAATCTTCTCAACCTAAGTTGACTTGTGTTTTTGAAGCACCTGACAACATATATGTGCCCAAAGGAAAGATTACCAGGTAGAGTTTATGCAAATGTAGAAATGAGGACATTGAAGGACTGCCTGCCACACAAGCTCTGTGTTTACAGGTTCAGCTACACAACTTGCCAGTGACAAGTTTGTCAATGGTGGCTCAGGGGCGCTAAGGCAAGAGTGAGAAGTATTGGCTGTAATTGTCATCTATGGGGGGGGGGGTGTGTGACTGCACGGCAGGAGCTCTGTGTTGCAGCGAAGGCTGGGTGATATGTTCTGGGATCTGGTCTCGGGATCAGAGGCACAGTCTCAGGTAGAGTGCAGTACCAGGGCAGAGGATGTCATCAGATCCAGAAGCTCTGAGTCCATGTCTAGGTGTGGTTTCCCAGCCTGTCTGGACTGGCTCCATCTGAGTGTGGTGAGCCCCACCGGAGCTACTAAAAACAGTTGAGATTTCACTAGAGGAGAATTCGGCACAGTCGTAGAATGCAGAGCACAGCTGAGCAAAAACCAAGTAAACAAAACAAACACAAAACCTTGCTTTTTGGTAGAACTTCGGGGAAGAAAACAAAATGTTAACATTCAGCTCGAAAGGAATCTCTAAAAGAAGATAATTTGCATATACACATTGCAAAATCACCAGAGAGCAAGTCCACACTAGGATCTCTGGTCTTTTGCTAATTGTTGTCCTACATATAACAGCCACAGGCACACTTCCTCTAGGTACTCAGCACCCACATGACAGGACTGCTGTGACCCCCAGGTGGCTGAGGATATGAACTGAAGGCTATTTAATCCATTTTGGTGCCGCCTTTACCTTTCCTTCCACCACAGGGGAAAAATCCACCAAGACAAGGAATGTAGTTATTCCCACATACAAATATCTCTTAAGTCAAGCTTTAAACTAATGACATTTTGAGGAATTGTTGCCCTTTAAGAAAGAGGCATAGGGTTTCCAAAAGGTAAAAACCTGGGCCCCACTACTACCCACAGATCTAACGGGATGGTGCCATCACATTCTAATGCAAGAGGGAACTCTGTCCCAAGGACATGGCCAGGCTTCCTGCCATCTATTTGATGTGGAACAGCTAAAAGAGCTCAAGAGCCTACGTTCCTGTGTGAAGGAAAGGTAAAGCCAAGAGAAGCATAGAAGCAAGTCTCAACCCTTTCTTAGTATTTTATATGTTTCCATTAGAAGGTGCATCTGCATCTTCTGTGGAGCATAAGTTTTAGCCTCTCTCTGAGATGGTTAATACTAGAAGGCCAGAATAAGGCAAAGGAAGCCCATAAAATGTAAAAACAACTGTGTGCTTTAAAAAGGCTGACATAAACAGCTAACCTTCATTGCAGTTCCTCATACTTTTGATCTGTGTCTGCGACTGCAGCAGACATCTCTACCTTTCAACCCAGAGTTCGGATCCCTCAGATTTCTAAAATCACACCACTGTGGAACTCCTGCTCTCCCCTCAGAGAGGAAGTGACATCTGATATCTCAGAGCTGTTCCAGTAAAATCAAACCTATAACATCTGAAGAAATATAAAGCTTGTACAATCCCAGTAACTATTAAAAACATTAAAATGTATTTACTTCATCTGTGATTGACATACTTTGCAAACTCACTGAAGAAGTTTACATTGGGAAATCTAAAAATCTCCACTTCCTTAGAACTTCCTGTGGAATGCTGAGATTCTATGTGATCAATAGTTAGAACAAAATGATCCAATCAATGACTCTCACTTAGGAAGTAGTCATAGTTTTTCCAGAAATTACAAAGCTATCTGTGGAGACACTTTATAGAGTCATGCTAACAAGCTGAGGACAACTTGAAACTTACAAATGAATTTACTGCATTTTCTGCCATTATTTCAACAGAAGTTTTGTCTAGAGATTAACAGAAACTATTTATGTTTCCTCCACAGATCATGAGCTTTAATAATCGACACAGATGATAGGTACCCAGACTTTTAAACCAGGCAGGAGCACAGTGAGAACTCTCACTCATCTGAGCCCATGTATGAATGATCTTCAACACACACATACACTGTCTATTTAGAGCCACATGTGAGCAGGAGCCTAATTATCTGCAGACCTTTACATCTCTCTCCCGATGGTCACAAAAAGCTGAGAACCAGACAGCATCGCAGTACAGTATTCTCCCTGTGAAAGCCCTGGTGCTATCTATCTCAGTGCAGAACTGAGGTGCAGTCAGTCAACCAAACAAAAATAACCCAAAGTAGCAACAGGCTTTAGGACTCATGCTGCAGTCTCAAGTGGCGTTCCTCAGCAGGGTGGCAGAGTGCACCTCTAGTCCCAGCTACGGAGGAGGCTGAGGCCTGCTTATACCCAGAGATTCCAGGCCAGTCTGGACAACATGGCAAGATCCCTGTCTCAGAAACACAACACAAACCTGAACTTTGTCCATGTCATGTTACCTTGGTTCAAACTGAGCAAGTCTGTCCTTCAGAACTCAAGAGCCACCATGGTGTGAGGATACATATGTGAAAGGCAGACAGCCACCAAGAAGAGCAGGGGATGGCTGGCTATACAGAACACTGCCCTTAGTGAAGCTGGCAGATTGGCCCTTTCAAGTTCAAAGGAAATGCTGAATAGTCATGCCTAAGTGCAACCTCTTTCCCT
Organism: Mastomys natalensis; assembly: GCA_021653895.1. NCBI lineage: Eukaryota > Metazoa > Chordata > Mammalia > Rodentia > Muridae > Mastomys > Mastomys natalensis. Next base: position 1,339,502 of record JAJTUV010000035.1, read on the forward strand.
CAGTAACTTTCCCATTGTGGTGTTCACACATTAAGTAACGCACTCCTCAAGTTCTCTCCCCCCAGGAATACAACGCAGGGAAGAAACACAGGCTTGCCTAGTTCACCAGGAGGAGCGATTTTCAAGGGCACCAGAAAGAGAGGGGTTTGGTGAAAACAGGTGACCAGGCACATAGGACCCTTTTGCTGAGCCTTTAGAAAGGCATTCAGTGGTAACTGCTCTGATGGGCCCTGGGCAGCTTTCTTAGTCTAAAAAGAAAGCAAAACAAAACAAAACAAAACAAAACCCAAAAAAACCAAAAATAACAAACCAGCCTTCAAAACTGAAACCTGTGCTGGTCTTTGGGCTTGTTTCCGTCCACAGAGCCAATGGGCCCATTCTGTGCACCTCTCCCTCTATTTAGTTTTTAACAGAGTGTAGCAACAATTGAAAGCTATGAGTGTAAACGATTAAAAAAAATTTCAGTATAATTCTTTCTTAGCTTTAACTTCTCAAGATTCAATATATGTTTAAAATTCATTACTAATTCGTTGGGGTTAAAAAAATATCTACAGCGGGACTCTTTTCTCCTGTTGGGCTGCCTCATCCGGCCTGGATGTGAGGGTGTGTGCCCAATCTTGGTGCAACTTGTCATGCTGTGTTCAGCTCATGGCCCTGGGTGGCCTGCTTTTTTTTTTTTTTTTTTTTTTTTTTAGGAGAATGGAGGCGGACTGATCTGGGGGAGAGGGCAGGTGGGTGGGGCTGGAGAACTGCAGTTGGGATGTAATGTTTAAGAGAATTAAAAAAAATCTACAGTATGTTTTCCTATGCTTTAGAACAAGGGCTTTCAACCTGCGGGTTGTGACCCACTTGGGGGTCAAACGACTCTTTCACAGGGACCACCTAAGACCATCCGAAATCACATATTTACATTACAATTCATAAGAGTAGCAAAATTACAGCTGTGAAGTAGCAATGAAAATAATTTCATGGTTTGAAGTCAGCACAACATGAGGAACCGAGTTAAAGGGTTGCAGTGTTAAGATTGAGAACCAGGGCTTTAAAGTAAGCCTCAACTGCCCATTTGCAGACAGCAGCTCTACGGTCATTTCCAACTAAGACAAGATTATATCAATCTATCATGTGCAACATGATAAATAAATATGCATATATGATACACATCTCCAATAGTGAGGACCAGTCTCTCTACTTTAAAACCATTCCACACCTACTCTCATTCATGAACACAGACATACATAGTGAAGGTATTTTTGTGAAGCACCATTTCATACCTACAAGAAAAATAATGAATTCATTTTCTTATTGTAACTGTTATGAAGGACGATAATGTAATTTACAATGCCATATTTAATATAAATAATCAGCAAATGAAAAGACTGAGACAGCTTAAAACTCATATCTGAAAGGCTCAACTGTATCTTCTAAACACAACATTTACTGAGCAGGTCTAACATTTAAGTGATTGTAAATTAATGTATTTCAAGACCAAATAAATAGAATGAAGAGAGAATACTAAATCAATGCAACTGATGAAGGACTAGTCACTAACTGACACCAGGGAAACACACAATACAACTGCTGTTATTCTTTGGCCTAATGCAAAACCCAAGTACTAAGTGGAAAACATTTCTGAATTTTGTCTTAGCTTTGCATTTTTTAAGGCTCATTGTCTAAGGAAGACTTTTGCTTTGCAGAATCTTGGCACATTAAAGGAGAATGTGGCTCCCTACTCTGAAGAACAAGACATGAAATTTAGGTAGTTTATTAAAAATTATAATTAAGAAAGAAGTCTCTATCAAAGCTCAGGAATGAAGTTTTGATATGATCAAACACTTCATTTTTCTATCTGCCTGATATTTTTACTTACGGGAATTCAACTCATTATCAATTCATGACTTGCCATGGTTCAGAACTGTTAGATGTTGACATCAGCAAGCACCTAAAATGAATCATGATTTCTTTCAAGTTGCTTTTACTTTTGGATTTGCAATTTAACCATCTCGACTATCTATTCTACAACTTCTCAACAACTGAGTTTAAAATCTCGGCTCCCTCCTACCACCCAGCATGTGCCAAGATCCTTCAACTTCAGGTCGATTAGTACTTGGGAATAAAAGACTACAAACCAAGCCTGGAAAGGTAAGTCCCTTAGAGAAAGCATATCACACAGGAATGAAAGACGATTGTTTCGACAACCCCAGTGTATGCATCCTCTCTGACATAGCTTCCCTGTAGTCAGAAGCTAACTGAAAAACGGTTATCCAATACAAAGACACATATCCACATAAGCTCTCTCAATGTACATGTGTATACAGAAGAACAGTTGTCATTTTTACCCAAACCTTTACAGTTAGTCTCTCTGGATTTAAACAGCTGAACTGCAATCATGCCCTAAAATATGGCTTATGTTGTGAGCAGGTCTGTTTGAGGACTGCTTGGAAGAGTCAGAAGCAGAGGAGTTTGCTATGGTAAGCAAAGGTGACATTGCTGAGCCATCAGGAAGAGCCGCTGCTATTTCTGGAAACAATGACGTCATATTAAAATTGGATAGGTGAGAGTTGGCCATGTGCATTGGTGGCATCTCGGGGAGAAGAGGGAAACTTGGCTGAGCAAAGCCGACAGGTCTGGGAGGGGATAAAATTGACCCAAATCGGTTGTTTAAACTTCCACTGTTCACTTTCTCTGTGCTAGGATTAGAGAACATTTGGTTAGAAAAATAAGGGATTGAAATGTCATTGGACAGAGTAGGATGAGCAGGAGAATACGGTGGGTAGAAGGAAGGTAGAGTGTTCTGGGGATCCACTGGGATGAGAGCTGGAGCTCTGGTGGCACTAGGCTGAGTAACCTGTGGAATGAAGGAAGTATTAGTATTTATTGGTGGATTCATGCCACCCTCAGGATAAAAGGAAAACCAAAGTTCTGTGACAGCGAATGCTGGTCAGGACCCGAATTATCATTAGGTACTTGTGGACTATCAGGCATGAAGCGAACAATACTTCCTCTCTTCTCTGCAGCAGGTTGTTGCCGTCCAAGAATCATACTGCCACTAGTAGAGAGAGGAAGATGAGGAAGACTTGGATCAAAGACATTACTGTGTCTTTGATTTCCAGAACGATTCCTCTCAGGCTGGCGGATTTTGGAACCACTGCTATCCTGCAGGGGATGCCTTGATCTCTGGGCAACTGAAGAGTTAGCCTGACGCACAGGAGGCCCTTGATCAGCATTCCCATGAGACACAGATGGGTGTGGCAAAGTTGGCCTTGCAACCCCATGCATGTTGGATGTGACAGGAGGGTTCATGTGGCCCTTGGCCCCATGACTGTCAGTAATCCTCATGGGATTGGACTTCTGTACCGAAACATTGGGACTTGTGTTTCGACCTTGAATATCCCCTGAGGAAGAGGAACTCGAAAAAGGAATATTCAAAGTGCTGTTCCTGGGGTTAATTGCACCTAAAGACATGTCACAACTCTCCCTATTCTGACTTTCACTCTCTCTCCTGATATGAACACTTTCACGAGTTGGTGGACAATTATACTCAATTGTTGAAGACGGACCACATTGTGTATTCCTTGGATGTTCCGAGAGGGATCTTTGACTCCCAATGACCTGATCACCAAGGTGAGGAGCAAGCAGACTCTGCATGAAACTCTGGTGACATGTATTCTCACTGTCCCTTGGTGGGACAGCGTTTCCTGTTGGGATGCTCTGAACTGGTGCGTACGATAATCTCTTTTGTCGGTCTATTGGTGGCGGGCCAGTGTTTTGACTAATTCGAAAAGCCTGGGACTGCATGCTTCTCAGTGATGGCACAGGGTTACCTATTTCATTGTTTCTTGAAGATTGTACTTCAAAATTACTCTGGGGCTGTTGGCTGGTTCCACCTGGTTTGAATGTCTGGCAATCAGAAAGGCGGATATCTGAGGTGACAGTATGATCCATTCGACCCTGCATATTATGGAGCGCCAAGCTCTTATTTCTGGGAACATCAAGATAGCTTCTCATCTCAAGCTGATCTGAAACCCTGGAACCCTGAATGGATATGCCCATTCTCTGTTCTGAAGTAGAAGGTGACTTTCCAATGAGGGCTTCGGCAGAGTAGCTTGACACTCGGTTCCTCTCTGGCCTGTGTGGCGCACAGGTCATGTCTGAAGACCTCGTCACAATACTTGGTTGGGACACCATTTGCTGCTCCAAGCCTCTTGATGGTAAAAGCCTCTGCATTGGATTATGCCCAGATACGTGGTCAGAAGAAACTGCTGGACCCTGCTGTCTGCTCCCGCCATCCTGCTGCTGGTGTAGAGCGTCTTGACTGAGATGGTTCTGGGGGTGGCTATGACCATCCTGTTGCTGGCGTAGGACATCCTGACTGAGATGGTTCTGGGGGTGGCTATGGCGGCCCCGGCTAGCTGAGGGGTTTTCACAGCTCTTCTCAGGCTGGGAACTTGCGAAGTGTTGCTGCAGCTGCTGCTGCAGCTGTTGATGGTGAGGATGTGGCTGGCTACTCTTGGGTCTCGACTGGTCAGTCCCATGGTGTTTCGGTTGTAAGGATAGCTGAGATGTAGGAGTGCCTTGAACGAGATTCCTTTTCTTCTGCATCTGAACTTCCTGCTGTAGAGTTCTCTGTTGGTGCACAATATGGGGCTGGGAGTGGACAGCATTATCTGCATGAGGCACGTGATGCTGCAGCTGATACAAGTGATGCCTCTCTCTTAACTGCCCTGCTTGTTGCTGCTGCTGCTGTTGCTGCTGCTGCTGCTGCTGCTTGATGTACAGATGGTTGGTGTGAAGGTGAGACACTCCTTGCGGTGGTACATGCTGCTGCAGTGCCTGCAGATGTTGGCCTGCCTGGGTTTGCTGCTGTTGCTCAGCAACTGAAGGCTGAGAACTACACTGAACATCTGTCTGCCTCAATGCAGGAACCACAAAGTTGTTACCAGGTGGGAATAGCCGTGTAAGGCCATCTCCATGTGCTGGGTTGCTGACAACTGAGTTTGAGGAGTTGGGGGTGATCTGACTTGCCATCATTTGAGTTTGATCAGGAATGTTGTCTGGAGTCCGGCTCATCAGGGGCATACTTTCAAGTCTGAGAGGGGCTGGCTGACAATGCTTTTGACGTTTGGCTGAAGATAGTAAAAGATCGTCTTGTACAGTGCGCTTTGCAGAATCTTTCCGACTTTCATGACTAGGCTTTGAAAGTGGTTCTTGAACCTGTGGATTTGGTATAGCACTAGTCATGCTGTTCAGTTGTTCCTGGGGATATTCTGTCATCAGAGGTGGCACAGGAGGCTGGCTGCCGTAAGAACTGGATGAAGCAGTCATATTAACGGTCACAGGATTAGAAGTTTGATCTGAGCTCTGTGATAGACCTGTGCAGCTGACCAGAGGACGGCTGATGCTGTTCTGATGGGTAAGACTTGGTGGCTGAGAGGCTGACACCTGTAAGGGGGCATTTGATGCTTTAATTCCCAGAGAACAGCTTGGCTTTTCAAGAGGCCTATCAACTGTCACTTCTACAGAATCCTGAGAGTTAAATTCATTTGGTGTTGGATCTCCTGTCCTGTGCAAGTCTCCTTGTGGATCTGTGGTTTAAAGGGCTGTTCTCCCTCTAAAGAGGTTTCAGAAGGCTTTGGAGTAACCTCCTTCACATCAGCCTGTGTGCCAAGCCTTCCCTTCTCAATGCTCTCCTGGTCCAAGATAGCTCTTGCGGCAAGGGCTACGATGTCAGTTTGCTCTGCAAAGGTGCAACCATCACATGTGTTAGTTGTTGTACTGCTGGTCACATCTTCTCGAGCTGTTTCGGGAAGCATGGATGCAACCGAGAAACTACGACTACTGCCAGAGCTGGTTGACATAGGAGAGTCAGCCTGCCTACTGGTGAGCAAAGAGCCATGAATAACCTCCTGATCAGGGAGGCAGGAGGGGGGCTGTGGCGGATCTCTGTCATCGCTCATCAGTAATAGTTCCTGCTTGGGATGCAAATCAACATTAGAATCACCTATCTTAGAACTTTCTGGAGAAAAGTCAGGATGCTCCATCTGGACCGAGAGAGATGACCTCTGAAGGTCCTTTTCTTTAGCAAGATCAGACAGCAACATAGTTAGTCCTTGCCCCTTTAAAGGCCCTGCTGTTTGCATGGTGTCCAATGAATCCTGCTGAACTGGGCAAGGTTCTGCCACAATTTCTACCTCAGAAATACAGTCAGTGTTTGAAGTGCTTGTAGTGGATGACATACCAGAAACCTGAGAAACCAAACCCTGGGATTCGATGGGAGATGGAGTCAACACATTGGCTGAAGTACAGGATTTTGTAGCATTAGCCAATGCTACAGAACATGGTGGTGTACCCTGAGATGTCTCTTGCAAAATGGGAGTAGAATCTTTGGGTTTTGATGGTGCCAATACAAGTTGTTCATTTGTTTCAGATTCTTGGGAGGATGAGCTACAGTCTTCTGCTGACTTGGATTTGGGATCAGACTCGGGGATTACTGATTCAGAATTCAGAATGTCCAAAGAATGTGAAACAGAAATACTAACATTCTTTGCCTGAGACACAGCAACAGAAGACAGGCTAACAGGGAGGCTGTCCAGCAGTCCATCACTACATGATGGCTCTGCTGAGCTGTCAATTCTGGGGCTGTCTATCTTGCCCACATCTCTGACTGAATTCAGGGGACATGCTGGCTTGTTAGCTGTTAAGTGTTTCTTGGCACCTGGCTTCTTGCTCAGTCTTTTTGACTTCATGGTAGAGGGCAAACAAGTGACGGTATTTGTTGAGGAAGCTGTTGCAAGACTGTAAGTAGTGGATAGTGTGACTGAATTATCTGCTGTCATGGTAGGTGCTACAGTTGTTGCTAATGAAACACAGCTAGCGGGGCTGGTTTGACTGTTTGCAGAAGTCTGGGGATTAGCAGACTGGCTAATAGACAACTGTACACAGCTTTGCCCAGCCATCTGTGATATGCTTTGATTGAGGCTGGCCAAAGCCCCAAATGTGTTCAGGGCAACATTGGTATTTGGATCTTCGCTGGTGGTGGGTTGAATAATTTGCATAGGGCTTTGATTTGTAGTTCCTGATGAGGACATCACAGGCTGCAAAGCAAAGAGCTGTCCATTTAAAGAAATGGTTTGAGGCTGCTGTTGGTTTGACATGGTAACAGAAAAAGTCTGTGTTGAGTTAGATGTGGATAGAGATGAAGGTCTTGGTAATATGTGGACAAGATGCTTTCCTCCAAAAGTCTGTGGGGCTGGCACATTTTGCACTGAATTATGGGACCCTATTATAGCACTGGCTCCATTGACAGGCAGTCGAACAGGACCAGGATGGGGAGCAGAGAGGAGTGGCAATGGGTTCTGATTAGCCGCCTGGATGATGACAATCTGTTGACCTACTGTTTGGTTGGAAACCTCTGCCCTCATCACTGCTGGGCATGGGGTTGTGCTGGGTGGCTGAAGAATGATGACATTTTGATTAGCTGGAGCTGCAGTGACACCTGACCCAACTGGCTGAGCCATCTGAATCACCTGCATTGCTGAATTCAAGGGAAGGATATTTTTGGGAGGCTGAGATTTAACTTGTGGCTGAGTAATTAGTGGTTGCATAGGTAAGGGTGGACATGAAGGCAAAGTCACCACTACTTGCTCAACTGGCTGCCCATCTGCTGGAGGGGAATTATTTAGGGTGATGCCTGTAGCCACATGCTTGTGGTTGCTTGGGGTAGGGCTGGTATCACACTCATTTAATGCTGGAGTCGCAGCAGAAGATGGTGGCTGGCTTAAAGGCTGAATAGTGTTTCCGGCCAGGTGCAATGTAGTCCATGTTGTCTGTGTGTTTCCAGCTGAAGAGATTCGGGTAAGGCTGTTGATGTTCTTTAGTTCTGAAGCACTGACACTTGAAGAAGGCAGAGAACAAGAAAGAGTCCAACTACCCTCCAAAGGATTTGCAGAAAGACTGCTCACTGGGAGGGTACTCTTCGCTACTGCAGCGTGGGCTGGTACCAGCGCTGTTGCTGTACTTGCTGAGTCTGCAGTCGTGCTTCCACTCACTGGAGAAGAGCCACCTGTAGATCTGGGAGGCTGGGAGCACACTGTGGTGGTAACTGACACAAGGGTGTTTTGTGAATCTGCACTGAAGCCTTGCATGCTCCGGCTGGACTTGGTCTCATGGTGCACCTCGGGGACAACTGCTGAATTGCTGGAGGAGGTGCCTGAGACACATGCGACAGCTTTCTTTGATGTTTTGGGGCTCTCCTGTGCACTGCTATTTTCTGAAGCATTTTGATCACTTAGGCATGTATTCAAAGAACGATGTTGGTGAGGGTCAGGGCCAACTGAAACGGTGACCACCGAGCCACCAGTGGCACCGAGCACACTTGATTGGCTTTCAGAAGTAGAAAGTTCAAGAATGTTTTGAGCAGAAATGGCAGCGGGAAGACAAAGAGGAACAGACTGGTTGGCAGCCAGTGCAGACACTGTAGTCTGATGCCACGGCTTGTTTTCAGAAGGGTAAACTCCAGAAATAGACACAGGAGTCACAAGCTTGCAGGTCCTCTGCACTGGCACCACATTGGCTGTTTGCTTTTGCAAGCTGTGACCAACATTAAAGGTTATTCCTTGAACAGCTGTCCCCTGGCTGTTTCCCCCAGGCTGGCTCCCGTTGGAATAAACGATGATGTTTTTCTGGACCTGGTCACTTGGAATAACAACAGACACCTTTGAGGTTTTCAGATTTCCTTTCCAGTGGATTGTGGGGTCATCATACAAGCATATGTCATTTGCTTTCAATAATTCAATATATCGGCCATTTTCTTTTTGGATTTCTTCTAGTTGTTTCCGTAGCTTTTTAATTTCTTCAGCTAAAATATCAGAAATAAAGATGTAAAAATACAGATGAATGTCAGTAATTATAACAACTTAAGGAAAACTATATGTGCTAAGCCACTGAATTCCACTTCTGGCCATCAGATGCAGGAGGACTCCGCTGCTGTAAGGTTTTCTTCTTAGAGTGGTACCTCAAGCCTCCCTTAAATTCCTTTTAAACTCTACACCTTTAAAGGCCAACCACTGAAAATCTCCTATGGTGTACAAGTCTCAGTGTTCTGAATCAAAACCTTATCAGTATCCCAGCTAACAGATAAAACAAGGGAAGACAGACTTATTCCTGGTAACATGCTCTTGATAAGCTAAAAAGCCTCTTTGTTCAGGATTCCAAGTGTAGGGTTGCCACAACTGACAGGCTCTTAACAGCATGACACAGAATGCTGAGGTGTACCCCTGTGAGTTAGTTCTTAACTAGGCCTTGGCTCAAATCCATCAATCTGTGGGACATTTTTCAAAGCAGCCTGACATAGTGGTAGTTCAAAGGTAGCCAAGACATGTTAGATAGATGTCCTCACAGCTACTCATGGAGGACACTCGTGTTATTATCAAGGTTGACTGGTATAATTCTTAATTCTGCTAATGCTCCATCTGACTGACAAGACCAGGTTTAAACCATGCCAAACACTAGCATCCCTTTTGGCAAATGGCTTTGGAATTGGACCTCTAAATTTTCATAGTTATTATACTTATAATCCTAGCGGTGATTATATTTGTCTTGGGCCTTGTGTGCCTACTGTCTCAATTTTTTCTCCTCTTATTTAGTCAATCCATCCTCAGATGGTCCTGCAGCAATCTAACTCCACAGAGCTCAAAGTCAGCAAGAAGAGAAGCCTTAAATCCATCTACACTCACCACAGCCCCAAGCAGTCAGACTATCTAGATGGCGAACACCTAAATGACTTTAGGGTTTCATCTCTTGAGGGGGTAATGTAAAGTAGGTAGGTAGATACTGGCAGGCTTGGAGGTCATGGGGATGAGCCCCTCTCCTAACCAGCAGGTTTTAAACAAAGACCAGAACTTCAGGCTCTGATAACTAGTCAAAGGGATGGGATCTATGGCATATCTGTAGCCCAGGTAAAGACAAGACATTCTGAACTAACTATAAAATCACTACTATAATGGGGTGTGTGGGTGTGTGTGTGTGTGTGTGTGTGTGTGTGTGTGTGTTGTGTGTGTAACTTTGTAAGATTACTATCTGGCTACAAGTTTACCATCTCCCTCATTAGAAGTCTATCAAAATGGGCATGTTAATCTCTTGGACAGGAGTATGTTCTGAAGGGAAAGTTGTCTCTTCTATAGACCTTAGTATAAAGCATGCCTCCAATACAGATTGGAACAGTGGTCTCCTTGACCACTGTCTGCCTTCAGCCTTTGAGAATGTTCTACAGGAATGGTTCCTTTGGCCATTGTTGATCTTGAGAAGGTGCTATCCTCTACTCTATATTAAATAAAACTATCCTCTACCAAAAGAACAACAAACTATTCAGGGATCAGGTAATGGATAGAAAATATGCACAGAAAGAACCCAAGAACCTGTGATCACAACCAAGAGGACAAGAAAACCATTGAAGCTGTTCCATGTTCTGCTCTACCCTGACCTGGCTGCTAGGCCTTTTCCGAACCACATGTGCCTGGTAGTTTGTCATTAGCTTCGTTTTTCACTAAGGTGACTTGCTTGGCCTAGCCTTGTGTTCTCAGGCAAAGGAGCTTTCACTGGAAAAGTCTAAAGATCATTCTAGCCTCAAAGCATCTTGTGGAGGACTTTACAATGTTCCAAATACCAATACATCTAGCCGTCTGATGGAAGCACCCATAAGGGTAATCTGCATCATTAAGAGAGCTGACTTAGGAAAGCAGCTTTTTAACTGAGTGTAAGAAAGAATTCTGAATGCTGCCCTCCTGGAAGGGTTTCCAATACTATTCTTGCCCAGTACAAGCAGTGTGGCACAGCACTGTCCAACATTAGTAAAATATTGTTCCTTTTAAAGTGGTCTACTACTACTTTTAATGTTTGTCACAGGAAACCCTCTGTTCTTTTCAGAGCCATAATAAAGGGCCACGCAACTGGCCTTCCACCCTGAGCTTTACGCTGGTCCGGAGTGTTTCCTTTCACCAATGCTGTTGGGAAACTGAGAACCCACAGCAAAAAAATTACACCTAAAAATCAAGTATATTAAATAAATGACCTGGAAGTTCAATATACACTTTATACTAATACAAACAATTATGAAGTGAATACTTTGGTCTTCTGAGTCAATACATTGTTAAAGCTTGGCCCAGATCTATCCTCTAATCTTGCTTATAAGTTACCATGAACACAGCTCCTCTATGAGCCATCTTCTGAGAGTCTCCTAACTGCAAGATCCAAGTGGAGCAGAGGAGACTTAACACTATTAGTTTCATAACTTAGACAAACATGAAATACACAGAAGTAATCAACATTGAAGTTATGTGTTTGTACAAGATGAAAATCAACCACAGAGGAAGAGGAGTTCAGCTACAATGATCTCATTTGCAATGCTATTCTTGTGCGATGCTTGGAGGCAAGCCTATTCTGATTTGAGGGCTGGGGGAGCTTTCCATGTCCTCAGTGCATGTCACTGCAACACAAACAGGAGACAGCAAGACTCGGCAAGTCTCCACCTTGTTCACTGCTTCCTCCGTTGAGCAGGAGTTCATCATTTTGCCGCTTCAGTTCTGTTATGTACTTAAAGGCTTGGTCCAGGATCATGTTCTTGCTCTGCAAAAGAAAAGTAACAATTTCAACATTTCACTAAAAGGTTAAAACCTGTAAGAATACATGTAAAATGTGATAGCTTTATCTCATGTGATACATAACTTTTTAAAATACAAATTAGATGCAAAGTTCAAAGGGTTCTACTGTTCATATATTTATGAAGCCTCTGACCATTTACTATGCGTCAGGCTCGGTTCTAGGATCTAGGAATATAGGCAAAAGCATGAAGACCTGACTTCAATTAGCTGAAGATAAATTTTAAAAGCAATGCATGGTGGCATGCACTTATAATTCCAGCTCTGGGAATGTGAAGGCAGCTAGCCTAATCCAGTATGTAAGCCTCAAGCCAGTGAGAGATCTTATCTCAAGAAGTAAGGTGGAACGCATGAATGTGGTTGCCCATATCTTTAATTCTACCACTTAGGAGGCAGAAGTAAGCAGCTTTTTCAGTTCAAAGCCAGCCTGTCTACATTGATTCTAGGCCAACCAATCTAAAAAATAAAAAAAAGTAAAGGCATGCCAGAAGGGACAGTACCAGTGTACTCTGGACTTCACATGTACATGCACATACATGTACACCCACATACACATGTATGCCTGCATACACAATACAAATAAAGCCAAAATGCTTTGAAGAATGACATACATGCATATACACACACACCATCAAGATAAAAAATAAAATAAAACAAAGAAAAACAAATCACACACACACAAAATTGTGCGAACAGATTTTTGCATGACACAAGAAACAGTACAAAGGAAATCAAGGAAGCTACGGAAGGAACCTGGCCATGGCAGTGCGTGAACTGATCATTCGTGACGCTCTGCCAGAGTTACATGTACAACTTCTGATCTGAAATGTGCTGGTGTTAGAGCTGAGTCTGAGAGGGCTCTACCCTCCTGAGCAGGATTAAGCACCCTCACAAGAAGAAAGAGATGGAGAGATGGCTCAGCAGCTAACACTGCTGCTCCTGCAGATTAGCACCCTTATATGAAGAGACAGGCTGGAAACGAGAAGTGTGGTTATCTTTCTCTCTGTACATAATTAGGACTAGAACATTTTATTTTTTTAAAAGACCTTATTTTTAATGATCTTTGTGTTTTTGGGTGTTTTGGTTTATGCACATGAGAGCCCAAGGAAGCTGGAGGTGTTGAATCCCAGTGGTCTGGAGTTACAGGAAGTTGCGAGAGGCCTGACAGGGGTGCTGGGAACCAAGCTTAGGTCCTCTGCAAGGGTAGCTCCTACTTAAACTATACAGCCCAAGGGTTGGAATCTTTGTTTCGGACTTCTCAGCTTCACAACTGGCGGGTTAAGGTTTTATGTTGTTATTAAGTCACTGGATCCATGACACTTGTTACTGGAGCCTTGTCCCGAGACACTCTCTTATTGCTTTTGAAGAGGGAGCTTTGGGAGCTCCCAAGTAAAACCAGAAGAGGGCAAAGCATCCCCTGAGGCTATCTAGAGGAAGAGATGCAGATCACAGGCACAGAAAGCAAAGGAACTCAGGTAGGGATGATCTTGGTGTGTGTGAAGACAGGGCAGAAGGATGAGGCATTCTGAAAAGACTAACTGGAAAGGAGGCCGCAGAGGGAGGGCCTTCTCAGTATTACTGCCCTGATAACCACAACCTCAGAGTACCCTAAAAACTGGGCTAAGAAAGAAGTATCACTTGACTGAATTTTAGTGCTATGCTCTCACTATATCCCATTTCTAAACTTTTTTTAAAGGTTACATTTTATTTCAAAGCACTTTTTTATTCTTAACATTTTTGAAGGCTTATTTTATATTTCTATCTATGTACATATGAGTTCTTTTGTGTGGGCAAAAGTACCATGTGTAGGTGCCTACAGAGTTCAGAAGAGGATACTGGATCCCTAGACGCTGGAGTCACAGGTGTTGTGAACCACCTGATCTGGGTGCTGAGAACAGAACTTGGGTGCTCTCCAAGAGCAGCACACCATCTCTCTAGTGACATGGTCCTAATAAACTTTAAGACTAAAAACATAATATGGGGACTGGAAGATGGGTCAGTCCGGAAAGTACTTGCATGCGAGTGTGAGGATCTGAGTTCAGATCACCAGCACTGGGCATGGCAGATCACGTGTATCATCTTACCTCTGGGGAGACAAAGATAGACACATCTCTGGAGCTCACTAGTCAGACAGTTTAGCTGAATCACTGAACTCCAGGTTCAGTGTAAGAGCAAGTTTCAAAAAAATAGAGTGGACTGCAACCAAGGAAGACAGCTAACATGGATCCCTGTCTCTACATGTGTGTACATAGCACAAATGCACACACCACATAAACACATACACACACACACACACACACACACGCACAGAGAGAACAAAAACATGTGCATATGGCAAAAATGTAAATAATGTGAAGGGATAAACACTGAAAAGTAACATTTCTCTCTGCTCTTGCTCTCTAGATCGTGTCCTAGACACAATCATTGTGAAGTTGCATGCATATCCTTCCAGAAATAATCTACACCAATATATGCTTTAAAAACCCAGACAGAGCTGCTGGGGAGTCGGCTTGGTGGGTAAGAGTGCTTTCTGCCCAACCGTGAGGCCCTGAACTTGGATCCCTAGAATCTCCATGTGTGGCTCTGTAACCCCAGTGCTGAGAGTGAAGAGCAAAGAGTACAGGATTGCTGGGGCTTGCTGGTTGCCAGCCTAGCCAAAAACAGAAAACAAAACCCATAAAATAAAATGAAAAACCCTGTGAGCTCCAGGTTCAGGGAGAGATCCCGTCTCAAAGGAATAAGGTGGGTACAATAGAGGGTGCCCAAGGACCTCATCTGGCCTTGACTTTCTAATGACTTTTTTTTACTTGCCACTTTACTACTAAGAAGCATTTTAGCTACCCACTGGTCACTTCTGGTTTCTTTTGACTACTAAGCATGTGGCCGTGAATGACTAATGTCCACTCCAATGTGCATAGTATTAATGTCTCCAGGCCTTTGTTGCTCTCTTACGCAACAATCCACTGCTGTGACTTAGTGATTTGATTCTATAAGCTTCAGTTCTAGGTTCCTTCAACTGCATCACTTCAGAGACCCAATATGCATACCGAGGAAGCTAGAAAAGATTTCTTTTACTTTAAAAAAAAAAAAAAACCACCAGTGTCTGGCGGTGTGGCTCAGTGGTAGAGTGCCAACGTAGTATATATGGCCTCAATTTCAAATCCCGGTACTGCAAAATCAGAAAGAGAAAGCTACTACTGTCCTTCCTTAAAACAAGGATCAGCATAACAGTAGAACCTGACAGTGCTCAGCCACCCGCCCCTACTTGGACAGAGGCAGGGAACACAACCAGCTGCCGGGGCTCTGCTCTGCGGATCAAACACTGACTTCCTCTGCACATACCAGACACTAAAAAGTGAAATGGTTACGATTTCCTTTCTTCATGAACTTACAAGAACCAGGAATGAAAGCCAAGAGTAGGTAGAAGGTAAGATTTTACTAGGCAGCTTCCAACAGGTACTGAGTGGCCAGGCCCCTGCACCCTGCCTCTGGCTCCTGAAAGCGAGGACAGTCTACTTTTAAAAATATGAAACAAAACAAAAACTCAAGCAAACAAAAATCTCAAACATTTATAGAAATGTAATCCACTCAGTAGGGATGAAAAGAAATTGAAGTGTCAAGGAAAGCAATGAGGAAGAGCAAGCTGATCCAGCCAGGCACCCGACAAGTGTCCACACGGAGAAACACCAGCTACCATCCGACTGGAGCTGGAGGAGAGGCGTCAGGAGCAGTGTGGCCAGGCCCCTCCCACACCCATATCCTCAGCCAATGGGATGACTTCTTTCCTGCTCTAACCACACAAAGCAAGTTTATTTTCTCTGAATTTGAACTAGAAAATTTCAACCTCAGGGACGGTTGTTCCAACCAGTCAAGACAAAGCTCCCAAGTCAAGCAAGGCAAAGCAAAACGCTGTGTGTTACAATTCCAGAACCTCGCCGGGCAGTGGTGGCGCACGCCTTTAATCCCAGCACTTGGGAGGCAGAGACAGGCGGATTTCTGAGTTTGAGGCCAGCCTGGTCTACAGAGTGAGTTCCAGGACAGCCAGGGCTACACAGAGAAACCCTGTCTCGAAAAAACCAGAAAACAAAACAAAACAATTCCAGAACCTCTAGCCCTGTTTCTGAAGCAGCCCAGAACTCCAGCAAGCAAGCTCACAGGCTCCTTCACATTTTCTACTCTCAGGGAAAGATTGACAAACACTTTCCAGGGGAAAACAAAATAAAACAGAACAGGGTCAAACTCAGCATATTTGATCAGCTTTTTAAAAAGCTGTTAATTCTTTTATTAGTAAATTCTCTCCTTCCAACCTTTCTCCCTAAATAAGTATCTCCACCCTTATTTGAAGAGGGGTATAAGGTTAGGAATGTGTAGATATCTTAAAGCCAGTTGCCTCAGAAAGCCAGTCTCTTAAAGTTAAGAACAGGTCTCTAACACTCCTAGGCTGAAACCCAGGATGGTTGAATTTTAGTCCATTTGAGTGAGTGAGTGAGACCTGGTGTTGTGTCTGTCCTTCAGGTCAGACAAGCCCCTAGGACTAGAGGGTAGGAAGAGACCCCCTTGCTGTAATTGCTTTGTGTGACCTAGCTTGAGGCTCCCTTTCTATGCTTGAGTCAGAGAGAGGGCAACCAGACACCAAGGAAGCATCTTTGAAGGCTGGGCCCAGTGCCTGGAGTGAATAGTCACCTTCCCCACCCTACCCCCACAAACCCCTCCCCACCTGCCATGTGATTTGAGGAGTGGTTCAGGGTTGTATCTGGAAAGCCAGGCTAGCTCCATAATGAGAGAATTATGAGCAGGCACAGGCTTGGGTGCTGGTCACTGAATCAGCACCCCACCTGGATAGGCCTGTCCACCGGTTTCTTCCATTAGAGGAAACTTTTCTCCTGCAGCACTGCCTCAACAAAGGGCTAGCACCAGGGCCAGGCTCAGAGCTCCCCTTAAGGCAAGAAGGGGTGGGAAATGAGGCAGTACATCCCAGGCAGAGGATGAGGTTGCCTAGGACACTAAGTACAGTCCCTGCACATGCTCAGACCCAGCTCCAAGAGTCAAGAGCCGCTGCTAGAGCTCAGATGGTGCAAAGCACGATGTAGATTTGTTTCCACTTGACAAAGTAGGAAACTGAGGCTTGGAAAGTTGGGGGAACAGCACCAACAAACCAGTCCCGGTCCTGTACCCAATGGATAGTAGGGACTGCTGTCTCAGCCCTAGTCTGACTTGAGTGTCCCCAGGAGGCAGATGGAGGGTCCTTTGCTACTCACCAGGGGAAGCAGTCCAGTGACATCTTTAAGACACCTCCATACACACCCATACATTCCCCACAATGCTCACACTCAGCCTACGAATCTCTCCAGTCATTTTTTGCAAGGTCATCCTGGGGGAAGCATGTAAATTGTGGACAGGAAATAGAACTACAATCCTGGTGGCAGTCACCAGGGCCAGTACTTTCCTGGGCTGAGGGAGGGGCGGATGCATTGAACCACACTGCCACAGGATTCCTCAGTAGCTCCAGTTAAAAAGGCACGGAAACCGACTGGCTTTTGGATGCCTCATTCTCAAGTATGAAGCAAGCAAACAAACAAAAACTCATATGTCACTAAACATTTAAATACAAAGGCTTAACATTATTATTTAGACAAAATACCTAAATGAAAAGGAAAAATAGAGAATGATGGGGGTGGTCCACAGAAAAATTGAAGAAAATTTCCTAGGAAAGCCCATACAACAGTTAGGGGTAAGAATCCATGAAATAAGCATATGCCATGAGGTGGAGTAAACAGAATATGAAAAACTTTATAAAAAGAAGAGACCGACTGGTTAAGACTAAAAACAAAGGACTGAAGGTTCTAGAAGTAAAGTCTCAGATGAAGGAAAAGGCAACAGAGAAGTCATGTGGTTGTCTGATCACCTAGAAAAGTGCATTGAGATTTCACTGAACACGTACAAAGAATTAGAAGTAAGTACACATGACTGAAGAGACGCCCCTCTGGGTAAGAGTTCTTGCTGTGTAAGCATGAAGACCTGAGTTCAAATCCCAGAACCCACCTAAGAAGCCAGGCAAGGCTACCCCGCAGGTAGCCCCAGTATTGTGGGGTGGGAACGGGCGTATCAGAGAGCTGGGTGGTCCTCTGGAACGTAATTAAGGGGGGAGTGAGCTGACCCATGAGTGATCCCACACCCATGAGTGCAGGGACACCACGAACTGGACCCTATGATTTATTAGAAAACACCAAGAGGGCAGGATGTTGGGGGAGGAAGTGGAATGGGGAGCAGTTGGGAAGGAGTTGAGGGTGAATATGATCAAAGTATTGTATACTGAATGAAATTCTCAAAGAATTCATAAAAGTACTAGATTTGTAAAATATGGCAAGTGGTAAAGGAAGACATCCCATGTCCTCCTCTGGCCTTCACATCAGTGTAAACCAGCCGCCCCCCACCCCCAACACACACACAACACACAATTTTTAAGTTTAAAAAGGATACAGAAAACTAAGAAATAAAAACTAAGTATCAAAAGAAAACAGCTGAGAATGGTTGTTTATGAAAGTTGTATTAAGGCTAGAAAGCAGGAAGAATGTTAATGCTTATTGTTTTGGTATTGTTTACTATGTACACTTTTTTTTGTTTTGGTTTGGTTTGGTTTGGTTTGGTTTGATTTTTTGAGACAGGGTTTCTCTGTGTAGCCCTGGCTATCCTGGAACTCACTCTGTAGACCAGGCTGGCCTCAAACTCAGAAATCCGTCTGCCTGTACCTCCCAAGTGCTGGGATTAAAGGCGTGCGCCACCACTGCCTGGCAAAGTTTGTTTTGTTTTCCTTTGAGCAAGCACAGGCTGGATTCGAACTCGGGAGAGACGGCCACCTCAGATTCCAGAGCGCGGCAATGCACCACTGCTGGCCAGCTCAGGTATTTATTTTATATAGATGATTTAATTAAAGTTAGTTTAAAAGTTATTACAAGTTCTTCTATGCCACTGTCAAAGAATCCTATATACCATTAAAGAGAGGCGATCGTGTGAGACACTGATCTGAACCAAGTGTTCAGTATGTGCAACTAGTGAAAGTGAGGAAGCTGGAGGAAGCTGGTTTCCAAACGGAGCTGACACACGCTGGTAAGGCCATGTCTACACAGATGTGTAACACCTTATTAGTGGCCATAACAGAAAGTGAGATATCAATTTCTTCTAGTTTTTCATAATTCCATATAATTTGAATCATTTGTTTTGTGCTCAATGATCCTGTTTTATCCTTGCTTTTTAAAAAACCCAAAATTTACCTTCATTAGGGAAAAGTATCATGCATTAAGCTAAGATTACAAGTACTAATTGTTTTGTGCTCAATGATCCTGTTTTATCCTTGCTTTTTAAAAAACCCAAAATTACCTTCATTAGGGAAAAGTATCATGCATTAAGCTAAGATTTACAAGTACTAATTGGAGTTGACAGACAATGGAGAAGCCAGATGTAGTGATACACACTTGTAATTCCAACAGTGAGGATGCTGAGACAGGAGAATAACGAAGATGAAGCGTGTGTAGAGAGCATGAGGAACAAGTTAACAGACCTAGAAGACTCCAGGTAAGAGTGTTAAAAGCATAAAGAGCATTAATGACTGAAAAGCAATGCTAGGCAATGCAGTAGCTCCTATCACTCTAACCATGGGTCTACCCTAGCAACTCTTTAGAAAGGTATGACAGTCTGGCAATCACATGGTATGTTTGACATATAGAAAACTGTACTAGGAGATTATTAGAAAAACAAAAAAATAATTTAAAGAATAGAGAAAAATGAAACAAATGAAAACTGAGGCTATTAACTTGAATATCACCCCAATAAATGGCAGGAAACAAAATAGTCATTCTAAAAACCAAATATAATTGAATAATTGAGAGCACTGTCTGTTAACAAGCAGCAAAAGGAAATACAGTAGACGCCTACATGTTTCGGGGGTGGGGGTAGACAAAGAACACTGGACTGTTTCAGAGCTGGGGGAGGAGGGAGCACCTACCTGTTTCAGAGCAGGGGAGCATGGGATCAGCTCTCCTATTCTGTTTATCCCAGCATTGATTTTCTTCTTTCTGTGCCTCTCCACTAGACAGAGGAAAAACATACTATCAACTTTTATACTACTAGGCCAACTGTTCAATTTACCTGGGCAAAGGAATTGTTGGTAAAGGAATCACATGTGGAAGAGGCTGGGGGGTCTGTAGCTCAGTGACAGAGCACCTGTCTAGTATGGACACAGGAAAAGAAATTTAATCCTAAACCAATAATCATTATTTACTAATTGTAACTAAAGTTGTACATAAGGTTTTATAGAATGCAGTATTTTAAGTCAAATGTTATGAAAATAAACCTATCACTTTTATAAGCATTGTAAAGAAAATCATAAATAATAACTACATTAAGATGATAAAAAGGACTAGAAAGATGGATTAGTGACTTAGAACATTGGTTGCTCTTCCAAAGGACCAGGGTTTGCTTCCCGTCACCCACACGGCAGCTCACAACCATCTGTCACATCAGTCCAAGGGGATTCACCAACCTCTTCTAGCTTCCCGGGACACTCAGCACATGGCTGGTGCATAGACACACATGCAGGTGAAACACCCATACACATAAAAAAATGATAAAAAGGAACTGTTAACAATGCAGTATTATTAGGCCATCTTTCCATTATAATTCAAATAAGTAGTAAAGATTTATTTATAAACAAATTTAGTTTTTAAATTCATTTTTATATGTATTTATTTGTGTATGTGTGTGTGTGTCTGTGTGTATATACAGCACATACATGGGGGTCAGATGATGTCTTGCTAAAATCAGTTCTTTCTTTCCAACATGTCTGTTCCAGTTATCAAACTCAGGTTTGCCCTGCGTGCTGAGCCATCACAACAGCCCAACAACCAAATTTAAAGAAACCACTAGTAAGTTACCAAAAAGCTGCCTCTGTTTTAGCAAATGTGACCTTTCTTTAAATTTTAAGAACCTTAAACTGTCTACTGTATGATGAGTAGACCTTTATGGAATAGAAGCAGCTGTGGTCATATCTATGGGGAACTGTTTTAACTGGAAATTGATGTATTAAGACCTAGTCCACTGTGGGCGCGACTTCATTCCCTAGGTAGAGACCCTGGATGGTGTAAGAATAGAGAAAGGTAGCTGAAAACAAGCAAGAATGTGTTTATTGTTTCTTTGCTTTTGTGAATTGATGCTTGAGTCCCTGCCTTGAGTTTCCTTCAGCAATATACAGCAAATTGGAATTGTAAGCCAAATAAATCTGTTCCTCCCTATGTTGCTTTTGGTCAGGATATTTTATTACGGCAACAGAAATGAAAACTAGAGTATAAGGCAACTGACAACTTGTCAATTAACTGCCAGAATGCTCCAGACTGACATGCTTAAACTCTAAAACAAGTAAGAATACAAAAAAGTTCATTTAAATAATTTCTATAAGATGTTCAAAGTAAAAACAAGCACACATAATTAAAGATAATAAAAAATTAACACATGCACATATAGTAGTAAATTACTCTTGGTCAACGTCCTCTTTTCTAATAACTGATTGCCAGTCTTAATTTTCTAACAGTGGTGTTCATTGTTATCTGAGTGGATTTCAAAGGTGATAAACTCATCCCATGAGTGTTCAATGTATCTTTGTAGATAAACTCTTCCAGAGATTCTCTCCTTATGCATAGCTATAACCACAGATGTGAGGCTGACTCAAAATAAAATATTATATAATATGCCTAGGTGAAAATGGAGACACAATTAACACTGTACATTTGGCTGGCTATGGCCTGTAATCTAACATTAGTGATAAGATTGTATTTATTTTATACATTTGTTTCTATGGTAGAAGTCTATATAATTTAATATTGTCCACATACACTAGGCATAGTGGCATAAGCCTGTAATGCCAGCACTCAGGAGGCAGAGGCAGGTGGATCTCTGTGAGTTTCAGGCCACATACAGACTTTGTCTCAGAAGGAAGACAGCCACATGCAAACAGCCCACTACTCATGCCTTCCTTCCTCAGGGAGCTGCCCCTCCAGAATGTGTGCAGATATAACCTTCACTGTCCCTGGGTCCTGGGTGAAACCCCTTCCAACACTATATCTATTTCCCCCAATATATTCTAACAAATCCAAATTAGGCTACAAAGCAGATGTTATGAAGTCAGCTCCATGAGGCTCTGGGAATATTCTGTCAATAAAAACAATAAAGTTGCCTTTTCTAAAATGTAACAAATAATTCCATGTTACAACATAAAAACTTGTAATCAACCATGCCATAATTGATTCCAGCAGAGTTCAAGTCACTTCATGTACCTGCATTATGTGTCTCTCGGTTCTTCTTTCTGAAACAGAAAGTACATAAGACAGGTAATAGAAAGATAACTGAAAAGCATTTTTAAATTTTCATAACCCATAAAAACAAATTTTATAAAATTGTGTTTATTACATCAATAAGGAATTACTTAGTGGATATCATGGCATGAAAACCTTAATGCAGATACTTTTGAATACATTTAATAGATATAATTTTGAAAAGTAAGAACAATTCTCTACTGATTCACTTAGAATCATACATTTAGAATAGAATCACTGTTTGAACATGTAATTTCATTGTGGACTGCTGGGGGAGCTTCAGGCAGAGTGAATGGAGGCAGAGCAGTGCAGTGCAGCTCTGCAAGTCCCGATTCCCACCAAGGCAAATGTGGTATGAAGAGCACTTAGGTGCCAACTGTATCCAAGCCATCGTCCCATCTGTGTACTCAGGTTATCTAAACGCTTATATTTACTTAACATTTCTACTAAAGACATTGACTTTGCCTTTTTGCATAATTAACCAACGGATTAGCTTTCACTAATAGCTATTTGGTAAGGAAAGAGACTATAGTACTTTTAATGTTATTAAAAGCAGTAGTCATAGAATTCTAGGCAGACATTGCCTAAAATGCTAGATACTCAGAAGAGGGGCTATAAGAAAATAAAAGTAATGCTATGTATATTATCATTAATGGATTATAATGTTACAAATTAAATATAATCTAAATGTTTCAGGAGCTACAAAAGAAATACAGTCTGCCAGTGAAAATGTCCTTAGAAAGCAAACATGTGACATAGATTTGATACAATGTTTTAATTATTGATGACCATTCTTACTTGTCAGGCTTCTGAGAGAATAAAGACAGGTAAATTTTTGCCATGTGAATCTCTTTTAGTAAATCTATTTTTATCCATCTACACATACTGGGAACTAACTCTGCTTCTTACCTGCCTATGTGATATTATTTGGGGCTGGGTATACACACCTGTGTTGCTTTTTCGTAGGCGTCTCATGCTCTGTCATTTCTGGCATGTTGAGAGAGATAGGAATCTACAAAGGGATAAGAAGATAGATAAACTCCAAGATGTTTAGCCATTCTAAAGTTTGGAGAAATCAAATGGCAATTCTATTTCAATACCAACAAAACAAAAACAGAACAAAACCAACCAAGCAAACAAAACCCACAGAAATATTCTTTACTGAGTGTTGTAGATGAAATAGAATGCGAGCTGGAAATCCCAGCACCAGGAAGGTTGAGACAGGAGGATGATGAGTTGGGGCCAGGCTGGGTGGCATAGCAGGTGCCAGACTGGCTTGAGCTTCAGAGTAAGATGCCACTGGTAAAGCACTTGGCCAGCATGAAGGATAAGAACACCCTGCCTGACCCCTCTCCAGAAACAACAAGGGACAAACTCTATTCTAAGTAGCAGATGCAAACCAGAGTTAGGTTTCCTTCAGCTTCCCTATGGAGACTCAGTAAAATGTGGGCATGAAAACCATATGAAGACAATGGATTTTCCTCTTTCTTCCTTCATTCTTTTTCCTCTTGGCCCTTTCTCTCTTGAGACAGTCTCATTATGTCATCCAGGATGGCCTCAAACTTGTAATCCCCCTGCTTCAGCTTTCTGAATGTTGGGATTATGGGCATATACCACATCTTGGCTAGAAACCGATGTCCCATAGGGAAATCTACACAGAAATGGGAAAAGCCTGGAGGCAGAATATTAATAAATGGAGCACAGCTGTAAAAGGTCAGCAAGACTACTGTGGAGTTCCTTCTCCTCTCTGATTCTCCGGAGTTTGAAAGGGAAAATGTTCTCAGGATACAGAGAACCTTCCAAAAGAGGCCACCAAGCTAGGGTACCTGTTGGGCTACAAAGGAAAAAATATAAATGCAACACTCCCCTGTCCCCCCTTCTGGAAAGGGAAGAGAGTTAATAAGTATACAGGTAAACTCAGCCATTTGGACATGGGAAGACTCTTGGAACTTCAGTTCTACATAACTGGGCTGCTTTGAGAAAGGAATGAAATAACGCCAGGAAGGTACAACACCGTGCGTGGTGCCTGGAAGCAAGAAGGACCCAGGAAATGCACTATTTTACAATAAGCCCCAGGCCTAGAAAGGAGGAGGACAGAAGGATGGGAAGGCAGACAAGAAGCTGACAGGAAACACTGACTGATACGACCTTGGAGAACATGTAGTCACAATTCATCTCCAGGGCTAGCAAGATGGCTTAGTGGGTAAAAGTGTCTCCTATCAATTCTGATGATCTGAGTTCTATGCCAAGACACACACAGAAAGAGGAACCGACTCCTACAAGTTGTTTTCTGACTACACACGCCATGGGGCGCGCACACCACAAAAAAAAAAGTCTTACAATGGTTTTCAAAAACAACTCACTTCTGCAGCCTGTGCCTGTTCCACCTCTCCTTCCAACTGAAGCTGCCTAAGGCCTAGAGAAGCACTGCAGTGGGTAAGCACAGAACTGTAATGTGGGACAAGCCAGCAAGCAAGCACACAAACCATCCATCTCCTTTCTCACCCAGGGGCTTGCAGAGTTTCTTCACTTTAGATTCCTGGCTTCCAACACCTCCTCTTTCTGATTCAAATCTATCATCTTCTCCCAGAAGATGGTCTCTATAGGTTATGTTTTCTTCTTACTACAAAAAAGAAAAACCAATGAGTGTTTATAGGCACCAAGTATCCATGAGATGAAGCTGGCAACTAACAGCATGCAGGCAAGTTTTAGAGGCAAGAAGGATAACCCTGACCATTCCCCACCACTGCAAGTGAATGAGTTACTCTCAAAACGCCTTTCTCCAATGAGTATACCACAAAGGGGGGTTCCTACAGGCACGGGACGGCGTGTGCACATGTTCTCTTCAATTCTGTATGCTCACAGTTCCTTGGGCCCTCACTACCCATGGATCTCCAAAGACTTCCATGTTATGTCTAATATTAAGACCCACCTTCAATTCTAAAATTATCTTTCCTTCCACTTCCTATTTCCCTTATTTAAACTTTCTCCTTCACATGTCTATATATATGGGTGGTGTGTGGTGTGTGTTCACAGTGTGTAGGCACATGTGAGTGTGTGAATGTGCATGCATGAGGAGATCCAAGGTTGATGCCAGTTATGTTAGTTGCCCTCTGCTTTATTCTTTTCTGCGGCAATGACTCTCAACGAGACTCAGTTTCCTGTCAATATGGCTAGTCTCCATAGCTGGCCTGTTCTCGAGACCCTGTCTCCACAGTCAGAGGCCACCATGCCCACCTGGTATGTATGGGTTTTGGGGATTTTAACTCTGGTCTTCTTGCTCCCATAGCGAACACTCCCCAGCTCTCTGCCTAGTCCTTCTTTGTAGGAGTGACTGAGAACTTGCTCAGCACTAGGAAGGTAGGCTAAAGACCTTTGAACAATGGATGGGCAAAGACACACTCCACAGCTCTGAGCCAGACCCACAGGTGAGGGAGGAGTGGAGGGCCTAGGATTCTAAATCTTCCTGGGAGACACCCTTTCTCCTTTCTTCTCTTTCTTTATGCTCAGAAAGTCTGAGAACCTTAGCTCTATTTTAGGGCACTGTTTCCCAGTGCTTTCTGTCTTTGAGTTTCATGTCTATGGGTCCACAGGTGAGAGAGGACACGTGGGATTTATGTTTCTGAGTCTAGGTTACCTTCCTGAAAATAATATTTTTCAGTTCCATTCATTTCCTGCATATTTCCTAACTTAATTTTTCTTTATAACAGAATACAATTCTATGGTGCGTATGTGTTTTACATTATTCATTCATCTGTTGATGGACATCTGGGCTGGTTTTACATCCTTGCTATCATGAAGAGAGTAACAACAAATATGGATGGGCAAGTATCTCTTTAATAGCCAATTCAATCCTTTGGGTATATGCCCAAGAATGGGTCATATATATATGGAAATTCTCTTTTTAGTTAGATTCTTTTTGTGTGTGTTTCTGTGTGTGCACATGCATGCACCCTTATTTGTGTACTGTGTGGTGTATACACGTGAGTATGTAGGGGCACCCACTGTGGAAGCCACACAACTTTCTCTACTGCTCTCCATTTTATTGCTCACTTCAAAGCTTTCTGTCCTGTCATTTCACTCTAGCTAAGACTACATTACATAAAAGTGAAGAAAGTAGACATTCTTCCACTGTTCTTTATTTTAATAAAAATGCTATTCAAGGGAGTATAAACTATGATAGCCACTATGGCAATCAATGTGCAGGCTTCTCAAAAAACCTTAAAACTAGGGTTTGGGGAAGTGGCTCAGTGGGCAAAGGGCTTGCTGTATAAACATAAGGACCCAAGCTCAGAGCCTCAGCACCCACATTAAAAAAAAAAAAAAAAGCTGAGTGAGCAGTACGTGCTTGTAATCCCAGCATGATGGAGATAGATCCCAGAGGCTCACTGGTCAGCAAACTCAACTGAAATAATGAGCTCCAAGTTCAATGAAAGACCTTATCTTAAAAATATAAGGTCAAAGGTGATGGAGGAAAACACTCGAAGCCAACCTCTGATCTTCATATGTATACGTACAGGTAAGTATACATGCTCCCACACATGCACACAAATCCACATACATACATACATACATACGACACATATGTACATATGCTCTCAAAAAGATCTGAAAGGGATATAGATTAGAAAGGAAAAAGTGAAATTATTGCTATTTGTAGACATAATTCTATACTTAAAAACTCCATGGAAATACACACACACACATACACAATCTAGACTTGACAAATAACTTCAGAAAAATAGGAGAATACACGATCTGTTATGGTGGCATATGGATGTGATCAGAGCACTGAGGAAGTTGAGGCAGGAAGATTATGAATTCCAGGTAAGCTACAATTACTTAGTGAGCACCTGTCAGAGAGACAGAAGTGAGGACCTAGGGGTTGATGGACAGACACTGAGACTTAAGGCCACTGGTTTGGCTAGCGGCTGAGTACCAGGGCCCCAGAGATATCCCTGCCTCTCCCCGTCAGCACTGGAATTACAGGTACGTGTCCATGCCTGGCGCTGACGTGGGTGCTAGTGATGCGAACCCTGGTCCCCAGGCTTGCACAGAAAGCACTTTACTGACTGAGCTATCTCTCCACCCAACCAAATTTACATTCCATATGTTAAAAAATAACCAGAATAAAGGACTACATTATCATAAATCTTTGTCTACTTACCAATTAACCTACCAATGAAGACATGGCCTTTCTACTCCTCTTGGCACTGGGGTTAAATAACACAGGGCCTTAGACCCCTGAGTCACACATCTAGCTCATATGGCATTTTAAATACAATATTTACAGGACTAAAGAAACATACTTCTTAAAATAGTTAAAGTGCCATGAATTTTTAAAGACAGCTGCTAAAATATTATATTAATAATCTATGAGTTATTATATCTTCATGGGAGGGAAAATCATTGGGAATCAAGTCAAGGCCAAGCTTGACTCTTACATGGTCCTCAGATCTCCTACATCAAACCACATTTTCTATAACCTTTCCACCTTGAGGTAAAACACACACAAATTGCAGACATCTTAAGTGCACCATTCAGTGAGCTCTAACAGATGCACACATTTCTATGATTCAAACCTCATCAAACTATGATATTACCACCAATTAATTCTTTCTTGGCCTTCCCCAGTCAATCCCTTCCGGTTTCCGAGGTAATTACTTTCCTGTTTCCTCCATTGGACTTTATACAGATGTATTAGCTGAATTCTCTTGTGATAAGCTTACACTCAGTTTAATACAAATGTATACTTTCTTCAAGAGCCAGCTCCTCTTTATGAACACAGGTGTATGAATCTTTAACACTGGCTGTTTTCTATTTTCCTACTGATGACTTGCCATTTTGTCCACTAAGTGCTACTAGCACAAATTACGGACACCACAGGATAGACAGTCACTAGACAGTCAGCTGAGCATTTTGTGCTGGTCACTGGTATCCGGACAGTTTCCTAAATAGCAAATGACATATTAATTGCATGGGGGATTTTTTTCTAAAAGGAGGACCAGGTACACTCTGGTAGGCAGAAGGCTACCTTTGCACAACTTAGTGCATTCAGACCCATCCCTCCTGCCTGACTGGTCCTGGGCTCTTCCTGTCTTGCTGCCTAAGGCAGGTTCCTCTCTCTACGTCACTAAAAATTGCACTTTGTGAAATCCTGGATCTGTTCGTGGTCTTCTTTGGCCTGTCAGCCTCAGCACTTGCTGCCTTTGGTGGCCAGTTCTCAGACACCAGGTTCCCTGAAACAGGTAATGTTTGGAGTTTCTTTTCTGGATGATAAAATGTGCTAAGGTTGACTATGATGATGACTGTGATGTTTAGTCCACTGTGTGCACTAAAACCACTGCAGTGGACACTAAGAGACTGAACATGGTACACAAATACACCCCCTTCATCTTCTTCTTTCCTCCCCCCATCTCTCCTTCCCCCCTCTCTTTCTTTCTGACAGTCTCATCTAGCACAAACTGGCATCAAACTTACTATGCAGCCCAGTCTGGTCCTGATCTGACTGCTCCTGCCTTAGCCTCCCAAGTGCTAGGATTGCAGGGATGAGCTAACACCTCAGGCTAGAAAACTTAGAAAGCAAAAGTGTTGACCCAAAGCCATGTACACACAGAAGCAATCTGATTTAGTTTTTTTCCTTACAAAAAGTATTCAAATCACTTGCTTTAAATGGGTTAGAATGCTAAACTGGAATTCTAGTTTTGACAGTTTAAAAGTAGGAGACTGGGAGGTGAGCAAAGCTTAAGAGAAGATTCAAAGCTCACTACAGAGCTGGAGCAATCAAATGGATGGGCGGGCGGCAGCGTGCAGACTAAAGAAAGCAGTGTCAAGAGCAAACTTTACATGAGACCAACTGATTCTGACAGGAAGCCAGGACCATTTGTGGAGGGAAAGAACACATTTTTTTAAACAAACAAACAAACAAAACAAAATGCTGGGGCACTTGGACATTCATATGTAAAATGAGGGCTGCAGAGTTGGCTCAACAGTTAACAACACTTACTGCTCTAGCAGAGGACCTTAGGTCAGTTCCTAGTACCCAGCACAGGTAGTACATGGGTGTAACTCAAACTCCATGACATGATCTTCTGGCCTCAGTGGGTACTGCATGCATACACATGATTACACACAGATACATACACATATGTGTAATTAAAAATAAGTATTTTTAAAATGTTCAATTCATGTCATGTCTAATACCACAAAAGTGTTAGATATAACAGCAAAACCACAAGCTATAAAAAATATAGTAAACTGAACTTCATTAAAAGTAAGAGCTTTTGTGCTTCGAATGATGCCATAAAGAAAGTGAAATGGATTGGTGAGATGACTCAGTGGGCAAAGGTGCTTGCCTCCATCTTGACAGCATGAGTCCCATCCCCAGAGAAAGAAGAGAAATGACTCCTGCAAGTTATCCTCAGACCTCCACATGCATGCCCCCTAATAACAAAATGCAATTAAAAAGGGAAGAAGGAAAAAAGGAAGGAAAGAATGAAGGAAGAAAGGAAGGAAGGAAGAAAGGAAGGAAGAAAGAAGAGAGTGAGTGGGTGAAACTTGTAGGTGTGGTGGTGCATACCTGTCACTGCAACATTATGGAGGTAGAAGTAGAGGGATCAAGAGTTAGAAGCCAAATGTATGGGTCTATCTTGTCCAAAAAAGAAGAGTGGGGGGGAGGGAGAGGGAGAGATGGCTTAGCAGGTGAAAGTGCACAACACTAAATTGACCACCTGTGTTCTCTCAGTTTGATCCCAGGACCCACACAGTGGAAAGAAAAGACCAGTCTCCCACAAGTTGTCCTCTGACCTCCGTCCACACCCATAGCAGCAGGGTATGCCTCCCAAAAGAAAAAACTGTAAAATACATACATACATACATACATACATACAAATACATAGAAAGGAAAGAAGGGGAGGGGAGGGGAGAAGAAGAGAAGGAAGGACAGTGAAGAGAAAGAACAGGAAGGGAAGGGAGACTGAGCCTATGGTCACACATGCCTATTAGCCAACACTAGAGATGGTGAGACAGAGGAGCGCTGCTTGTCTGACTACTAGCAGCCTGGCTAGTAAACTAAGGCTGAGCTAAGATAAACACTGTCTCACCACCAAAACAAAAACAACAGCTCCAGGCCCTCCTCTAGTCTCTGTGAGTGCCACACACATGGTGCACACTCAGGCAAAACACTCATACACAGAGAATAAAAATAAATCTTTAGAATAAATTAACAAACCGGGTGTGATGGTGCACATTTTTATCCTAGCACTTAGAAGGCAAAGGCAAGTGGATCTCTGTGAGTTCGAGGTCAGCTTGGTCTACATAGCAAGCTCTAGAATAGCCAGGGCTAAGTAGAGAGACCCTGCCTCAAAACAAACAAACAAACAGACAGACAGACAGACAAAAAAGTAGCAAGGTTATAATATCTTACTTAAAAACAATATTTTCAGCCTCTAATACTTAATTCTGGCTTGCTATTATTTAGTGCATTCTAAAATGTTTTATACGTACTTTAAATGTTTTATAGAATGATTACACAGATAGATACACATTGTATTATCTCTCTAAGATTTTATTAGTATATGTTAACTGTATGAAGTAACAGGTTTCATTATGACATTTCACACATGCACATATTAATTCCCCAGTACCCTCTTCTGTGCCTTAGCCTGCCTCCCCTGTCCTCTTACTCTTCCAAAGTATAAACCTCCTCCACCAAAATGTCTTTACCCTACCACATAAGAGTGTGACTCATCAATATTATGCCACAACTAAACTTAAATCTCTGGTTTGGATCAGGTTTTCTGCTCTACATCAAAATGAGCTCTACTTGCTTTGAGCACCTCGCTCTACTAGTTTTTCCTTATACTAAATTTATATATATATATATATATATATATTATATATATATATACACATATACACACACACACATACATACACACACACACACACACACACATCATATGCATGCCTAGGAAACAAAGAAATTCACACTATTCTCTACTGCATCTTTCGACAACAATCACTGTGGATTCTTCCAGAAGTTTTCTTCTTTATGTATCCACTTTTTCCATAATGACAGTCTGTAAGCAACTCTGCATCCTTCTTTATAGTGACCACAAGCATTTCTCCATTTCACCAAGTATTCAAAGCTATGACACCACAGTTCCAGCACTACACAGACACATGCTCTACCTCACCATCCTGCTCAATCCTGTGGCCAACTTTGCTCCCTCTGGTCATTTGCAGCGGTCCTCTCCAGCATTTTCAGTTAGAAAACTCTTTCCCTGGAATGTGCTCTTCTACTTCCACATGGTTTAACTCACTCAACCTAGAATCTCTGGACATAGACTCATGTATTACTTAATGACCAGGACACACTCTGGCCCTAAAATGCTAAAGTGGCTTTGTCATGGGCAAACACCATCTCAAGTATTTCTGGAAACTAAGAGCTCCATCTTCATTAGGCAATATCTCTGGCCAAATTCTGTTATGTAGAGTACAACCTTTATGCCCTTCAGGTGCACAACAGTGGTACTTGTTGTAGCAGAGAAGAATCCTTCCTCTGCATGTGTTTCCAGCAGCTTCTGTCTACATCTCAGAGGGAATAAAAGGACATGTTGGTGTCGGGTTGTTTTCTGCCTCATGTAACTGCTGTCTTTCTGAAGTTCTGACTTTTTTCTGCCCCTAAAGAGATCTTTCATTTTTCAACAACGTCTGTTGACTCCTTCCCTCCTGTTTGGTGCTAATGTCAGAGCTGAGTTGCTAGGACACGTGTTTAAGGAAAGTGAACTCCTGCTCTCAGGCTAGAACTGCATTTCCTGGTGAGTCTCAGCTAATCTGTATGGGGGGAAGGGGACAGGAGGAAATAAGCAAAAACATAATTTCCTCAATACAATTTTGAATTTTATTTTTAAACTATACAAGGCCTTAGCATAAAAATAAATAAATAAAATAAAATAGATAAATAAATAAAAAACCTACTTTCAAATCATAAAGAATGGAGTAAAAAAAAATAAAGTATGGAGTTAAAGAGAAAGTTTCTTTGCTACACTCTTCACGGATAAGCACTGTAAACAGTATGATATACTATATATAGCCTTTGCTCATCTTATCATCGTGAACTACAAATACTCTCATTGCAAAATTTATTTCATAACTAAACTCAAAGAGAACTAACTCAAAGGCTTCTTTAAAAATTCTGTTGCCCAAATACTGTCTGTCTTACAGAAGTGCCAATGTCCCTCTACGTTTAACACCTGGTGGTGTCAATCAGCCATTTCTCCTCGTATGTGCAAACAATTATCTGAGTGCACATTAGTAGCTGTCACACTGAAAGAAGAGGCCACATAGTAATCCTCTTCGGGTCTGGTTGCAGCTCCCTTGATGTAGGTACCAGTCAGTTCCTCGCACTCTGCCCCACTCCACCTCTGGTCTCATAGCACAAGTCTTTCTGCTGACACAGCCTTGCCCTGCCAGGAAAGTTTGCAGATCAGGCCCCAGGCCAGCTCCCTCTTGATCAGCTCCCAAGTGGTCCACAGAAACACATTATCTCCCTTTTGCTGCAATAACTCCAAGAATTTCACCCTACAGGTATATTCATGTATGTACAAAAACACATTTATTCAAGAATATTCACTACAGTGTCATTTGAATTATTTTGAGAAGAAAATGCATGAAAAGACTTATCAAAGGAACATTAATTAAATGCCATAATATTATGTTGAACCATCTGAAACTTTTCTCTAGAGTGCTGGCCATCAAACCCAGGACCTTCCACATGCTAGGTAAGGGATCTACCGCTGAGCGACACCCCTAAGCCCTGTTTCTGCTTTTGTACTGTAGCTTCAGATAGTTCAACCTCGTATTTCCACCACATGACACAGTGACTCTATGCAATAGTATTTATCTGTCTACTGAGAGAGCTAGATTGTGTCCCTTACCCAAGACGTCCTAGAAAGAGATCCCTGCCAAGCATCATGGTACACACCTTTAATCCCAGCATTTATGAGCAAGATGCAGGGGGATCTCTGGAGTGTCAGGTTAGCCAGGGCTATCAAGTTGAGACTGTCTCAAAAAACAAAACAAAACAAAACGAGAAAATGAAGGAAAAAAGAAAGAAAGGGAAGGAGGGAGGGAGCCCTTTAAAAGGTGGTCAGGTTAAAATGGAGTCACAGTGTGCTGTAATCTATCTGGCTGTGCCATTTCATGACATTAGGAAACAGACAATTCGGCAAGGGATGATGCTGTAAAGACAGAAAAAAGCCTAGCCTGCAAGCTAAGCATTAGAAACCCACTCTGCCCACAGACGGACGGTGGCTGCTAGTCTAGAGCTGTGAGAAAAACAGTTCCTGTTATTTAAGTCACATTGGCTATGGTATTTTGTTATAGTAGTCCTAGTTAACTAATATTAGTATATATAACTATATATAAATAACTATATATATATATATATACACACACATACACACACACACATATATATATATATAACTATATATATAAACTTTCAAATTTCATATAAAACACCTATTTGTAGGATGGGAAGAACAAACATGTATGTTTATAAATACACTGAATAGCTTCTGAAGGACAGAATGAGAAGAATTACTGAATATATGTATAAACAATTTTAACTGTTTGAACATGCATGTATTTCCACTGTAAAATACAGATAAATTTCAATGTATTTTCTCAGGGTTCAATTTTGGCCTCAGTCAAATGTAACATCGTCATTGTTAAAGGGAGCTTTAACAATGTAGCTGTGCAGTACACGTTAACATGTACAAGGCCCTGGGTTCACCTAACACAGATAAGTAAAAATAAATAAACAAAATAAAAAGCCTCCAAAAAACCCCACCCCAAAACAAATGTAAAAAATACCCTAATATCTCCTATATTCCTCCCATACCCTAATCTTCTCCCAGAATCAAAGGAGCCACCATTATCAAACACACTGTGTATTCTCCCATTGGACATCAATTTGGCATAGTTTTCTGGGCTTTCTACAGGGTTATCTATATTTAATCAATGGAAATTGTCTTAAGAATGAAACCATGCCATGTTTAACTCTGAAATGGCTTTTACATTGAAATTCATGATGGCCATCGTGCACTTCCAGATGTCATCACACATTTACCATTTTCTTTTAATAGCTAAAAAGTCTTTATTACCCATTATAACTGCATTAATAAATACAATTTTATCCCTCTCCCCCTTTTCTACAGAAAATGATGCTGGAAAAAAAAACAATGCATAAAACCCTTGTGGTGGTATGAATAAAAAAAAATCCCCCATGGGCTCATATGTTTGAACCCTTGGTCTCCAGTTGGTGGCGCTGTTGTGGATGTTGTAATCTTTAGGAAGTGGAGCCTTGCTGGAGGAATCAGTTATTAGCGGTGGGCTTTGAGAGTTCACAGCTTTGCTCCACTTCCAGCTCCCACTCACTGCTTCCTGCATGTGAACAGAAATGTGATCTCCCAGTTTCCTGTTGCTGCCAACTCAGCACCATTATAAATCTCCTCCTGGAATTGTCAGCCAAAATAAACTTTCTTCTTTTTTTTTTTTGTTTTTTTTTTTTTTATTGGAAATTTTATAGCTGGGTGGTGGTGGCGCACGCCTTTAATCCCAGCACTTGGGAGGCAGAGGCAGGCGGATTTCTGAGTTCAAGGCCAGCCTGGTCTACAGAGTGAGTTCCAGGACAGCCAAGGTTATATACAGAAACCCTGTCTCGAAAAACCAAAAAAAAAAAAAAAACATTTCAGATGTTCTTTCCTTACTTCCTTTCCCCCCCTCCCTCCCAGGAACTCACTATCCCTTCCCCCCTCCTCCTGCCTCCATGTTGGTGTACCCCCGCCCACCCTCCCCCCGTACCTCACCTCCCACCCTCGAATATCCACCCCCCACGACGTCCAGCCTTCATGGGACTAAGGATCTCTTCTCCCACTTATATATAGCTCCCTTGCATATATAGCTGGAGCCATGGGTCCCTCCCTAAGTGCTCCCAGGCTGGTGGTTTAGACCCTGGGGGCTCTGGTTGGTTGGGATTGTTGCTTTCCTCATGGTGTCACGAATCCTCACAACTCCTTCAGCCTTCACTCTATCTTCTCCATTGGGAACCTCATGATCAGTTTAATGGTTAGCTGTGAGCATCTGCCTCTGAGTATGTCAGACTCTTGCAGACCTCTAAGGAGACAACAATATCAGGCTCCTGTCAGCATGTACATCCTGACATCCACATCAACCTCTCCTTTGGTGACTGCACATAGGATGGATATCCAGGTGGAATGGTCTGTAGATGGCCCCTCCTTCAGTTTCTGTCCTGCACTGTGTCTCCATATTTGCACCCTTGAATATTTTGTTACTCCTTCTAAGAAGGACTGAAGCCCCCCCCCCACTTGGTCATCATTCTTCATGAGCTTTATGTGGTCTGTGAGTTGAATCTTGGGTATTTCAGGCTTCTGGGCTAAAATCCAATAATCAGTGAGTGAATACCATGTATGTTCGTTCTTCTTTAAGTTGCTTTTGGCCATGATATTGTATCATATAAACAAAAAACAAAACAAATTAACAAACAAAAAACAAAAAACAAAAAAAACCTGATACACACCTTTAAAATGTTTATCAATCCAATTGCAATAAAATGTATTTTAGGACTGTGCTTAGTGATTAGTATGATTGAAAATACATTCACTGGGGCCAGCAAGATGACACAGTAGGTAATACTACTGCTAGAGGCAGAAGCAGGTAAATTTCTGTGAGTTCAATGCCAGCCAGAGCTACACACGCAATGCTGTTTCAATAAACAAACAACAAACAAACAAAACATTTATATTTCTTTTATAATTTCCTTTTTTATAACTTTTCTTTGATTT
Source organism: Mastomys natalensis (assembly GCA_021653895.1). Lineage (NCBI taxonomy): Eukaryota > Metazoa > Chordata > Mammalia > Rodentia > Muridae > Mastomys > Mastomys natalensis. The sequence goes on from JAJTUV010000035.1 coordinate 1,375,388, forward strand.
ACGTATGCTGGGTGGTGGTGCACGCCTTTAATCCCAGCACTGCAGAGGCATAGGCAGGTGCATCTCTAAATTTAAGGTCCGCCTAGCCTACAGAGTGAGTTCCAAGAGAGTCAGGGCTACAAGGAAAAACCTTGTCTTGAAAAGTCAAAAACAGCTTACTTGTTTTTATTTTATTTATAGGAGTGTTTTGCCTTCATGCACCACAGATATGCAGTGCCTGTGGAGGCCAGAAGAGAGTACTGGACTGAAGTTACAGATGTTTGTGAGCAGACATGTATGTGCTGGGAACTGACCTAGATCTTTACAAGATCAACTAGTGCTCTTAACTATCTAGCAATCTCTCTGCATGCCCTACAGTGCAAGCTAAAATAAAATGTTTTCCATGTGAAAACACTTTTCACATTTCATTTTTGGTTCCCTTTTTGTTACTTTTGTTAACCATTTTTTTTTGAAGTATCATAGGTAGGTAAATATGTCTTTTGGAATTTGTGATTTCTTGTAGCCACTGTACATATTTTTGTTACATATGCAATGAAACTCTATTATTAGCTCTGTAGGAATGAAGTCACAGTAAACATTTTAGACATAAAACGTCTGTAGTCTGAAATTGAGCTTTGTGTGGTAACAACATTAGTATGCATTTTCACTCCTCATATGCCTGGCATGTGTATACATGTATTTCATTTCTCACCTTCCTGCACAGCTTTCTGTCTGACTAACCGAGCTAGAGATGTGTCTCTCTATACTGGGAGTGAGAATCTACCAGTCTCATTTACTGCACCTGCTGTTCTCTCACAGACCAGTCCCTCTCCCATCCCACTGTTTTAATGGTATGTATCTAATAAAGTTTTCCTCCATATAGCTTTCTTTGTTATTAAAAAAACGTCCTTACTGCCAGGTGTGGTGGCACACACCTTTAATGCCAGCAGAGGCAGGTGGATCCTTGAGTTCAAGGTCAGAGTGTCCAGGACAGCCAGGGCTGTTACACAGAGAAACACAATCTCAAAAAAACAATTTTAAAAAGTCCTTAATAATTAAAAAATATATCAATTGGAGATCCACTAGCCCTTCTCATCTCTGTTTTATAAAATCCTCCAGGTCTCACCTGGGCATGTATTTCTCTAACGCCTGGCATTTGAGCTCTTTGTACTAGGCTTTGGAGGTCTTGGTAGATGGATTTATTTATTTATTTATTTATTTACAGATACAGCAATAGGGTCTCAGAATTAGAAGTGCTGTATCAATACGTAACTGTCTTGTGTTGTTGGAGATTAATGCTAAAGGTAAGAATCATATTTAATACAGATGAAAGCCGTTTTTCAGAGTACTTTCAATCAGTAGCTAGTCAAATGTACAGGTACAGAATACACAGACATGGAGACCAATCTGAAATCTAAACAGATTTTCCTCCTATTAAAAACTATCAGCCAAGGGCTGGAGAGATGGCTCAGCGGTTAAGAACATGGACTGCTCTTCTAAAAGTTCTCAGTTCAATTCCCAGCGACCACATGGTAGCTCACAATCATCTGTATTGGAATCTGATGCCCTCTTCTGGTGTGTCCAAAGAAAGCGACAGTGTACTCACATACACAAAGTAAGTAAATCTTTAAAAAAAAAAAAAGTCGAAACAAAACCCAGCCAATCATAGTAGTGTACCCTTTAAATTGTAGAACTCAGGAAGCTGAGGCAGAAGGACTGTGAGCTCAAGCACAGCCTGAGTTACAAAAAACTCCCAAGGCAACCCATAATATACAACAGGAACCTGTCTCAGGAGGCTAGAGGGCGGCTTGGAAGTAATCGAACTGCTGCTCTTCCAGAGGACCTTTACTCCCAGCAGCCATATGGTGGCCCACACACAACCCTCTATAGCTCCAGTTCCAGAGGATCTGAAACCCTTTTCTCGGCTCTCCGGGCACTAGGACACATACGTGGTGTGTATATTTCACACACAAACAAAACACCCATACATATAAAATAAATAATAAAATCTTAATTTTTTTTTTAAAAGAACTTGTCTCAAAAAAGAAAACAATGGTGTAGTGAGGACTTCTCCATTAAGAGTATGTACTAGAGGCAGGCGGATTTCTGAGTTCGAGGCCAGCCTGGTCTACCGAGCGAGTTCCAGGACAGCCCGGACTACACAGAGAAACCCTGTCTCGAAAAAAAAAAAAAAAAAAAAGAGTATGTACTACTCTTGCAGACCTAGGTTTGGCTCTCAAAACCATACAATTGTAGCTCCAGATCTGACACCTCCGGCCTTTGTAGGCACCAGAACTCACATGCATATACCCATACAAGAAACACACAGATAAATACATAATTAAAAAATGAATCTTGGGCTGGAGAGATTTTTGGGACAAAAAAAAAACATTCCTTTATGTTATACTCAACTTAATTTCTCTAAGATTAATTTAACTGTTTGGCTTGGTCTTTCTTATTTATATTGTTGCTTTTCCTTAAATATACTATAATTCTTGGTTAAACAAACCAGTGAGTGACTAGTGTTTCCCAGCACAGCTGTTATCAATTACAGCTGTGTGTAAAAAGCATACTTCCCCTGGATATGGTGGAATACAACTATAGTCTCCACACTTGGGAGACTGAGTCAAGAGACAGAATGTCCAAGCAGCCTGGAGCACATAGAGAAACCCTATCTTTAAAAGCTCCCTAGCCAGTGCACCTTGGCTAAGAACTACTTTTTAAAGATTTTGTATTGTATATGTATGTTTGTGTATACTGTGCCACAAGTGTGCAAGTGCCCACAGAGCCAGGAGAAAGTTGAATTCCCTGGAGCTGGAGTTACAGGCAGTTGTGAGCTCTCTGGTGTGGGTGATGGGAACCAAACTCAGATCCTCTTGAAGAATAGCAGCCACTCTTAACCACGGAGCCATCTTTCCAGCCCCAAAACAACTGTTTTAATATATGTGAAAATCACTCCTCTTGCCATGAATGTGCACACTGACTACAGATATTTGAGCTATCAAAAATATCTGTGAGCAGAAGTCAGCTGCCAGGTTTGCCTCTGAAGGAAGAGCCCCACAGTCACAGTGGAATTATAATTCTCTAAGTACGACATATACCTGAGGACCTTAAACTCCCTATCTTCCTGCCCCTGCCTCCCAAATGATGCTCTCCCTGGCTCTACAGAGCCCATTCAGGAAAATGCCTCTAATTTATGTGGGTATGCTGCAGTAGATATTTCATTTCTGTTGTTGTGATAAAATGCCCTAACAATAGCAACATAGGGAACAAAGCTTTAATGGGCTTTCAGTTCTAACAGTCTACCACTGAGGGTAAGTAAGGCAGGAACTTGAAGCAGGTCACATCATCTCTATGACCAGACAATTGTATGCTGGCTTTGACGCTTGCTCTCTTAGCTAACTTCCCCTCCTTGACTATTCAGGACCCTCTGTCTGAAGGATGATATAGCCTACAATGGTCTCCATTTCCCTTCACCAATTAACAATGAAATAGTCTTCCACAGACAGGCTCATAATACAGCATGATCTAAATAATTCATCATATTAAGAGTTTCTCCTGAGGATTCTAGTTTGTGTCAAGTTGACAAAACTAACCAGCATAGTATCCTACCAGGTACAATAACCAGCATAGTATCCTACCCAGTACTGGGACTGCTGCTTTCAAGTCTGGTAGTCCATGATACCTAGGTACTTTCTCACTATCCTGAATTCACTCCCCATTTTTAAAAATGATTTTTTATTTTATGTATGTGAGTACACCTTCGCTGTCCTCAGACACACCAGAAGAGTGCATTTGAACTCACTACAGATGGTTGTGAGCCACCATGTGGTTGCTGTGAATTGAACTTAGGACCTCTGGAAGAGCAGTCAGTGATCTTAACCTCTAAGCCATCTTTCCAGCCCCTCACTCTGAATTTTAATCCAAGTTTTTCTAGAATTGATATGAGAAAACTCAACTTGAAGCATGAATGAGATTTACAAATTTCTCTGCATGGCAAGAATAGCATTAGTTTGAATCCACAAGTGTAATTTTCAGAAATTCCAAACATTTTCAATCTGCAAAAAAAGCCTTCCCAGGGTTTTGAGCTCAAGTTGTATCCCTATCGCTTCATTTTCTGTTTGTTATCTTACTAGCACTTTTTTTATTATACAAATAAATATATATTTATAATAAACTATTCAGATAATACTGTAAGATTTAAGTTATAAAAAATACTATCTTCATTGATTTTCCCCTCAAAATTCCTGAAATACTTCAAGTAATGTTATATTTTTGCTTTCTATGCCCTGCTCAGTGACTGGCTAGGCCAGCTCACACCAGAGGAATTAATTTTTCTCTCTCAGAGAAAAGATTATCTGTCTTAGTTATAATTTTATTGCTGTGAAGGACACCATGACCAAGGCAACTCTTATAAATATGGCAAATCTTAATTAGGGCTGGCTTACAGTTCAGAGGTTTAGTCTATTATCATCATGGTGGGAAGCATGGTAGCAATCAGTAAAACAGGTCTGGAGGAGCCAAGAGTTCAACATCTAGATCCAAAGTCAGCAAGGAGACTGGAATTCCACACTGGGAGCTTAAGCACTTGGGAGCTTGCTCCTCCACAAGGTCACACTCAAAAAAAGGCTACACTTCCTAATAGTGCCACTCCCTGTGGGCCAAGCTTTCAAACACATGAGTCTATAGGGGCCAAACCTATTCAACCACCACACTATCTAAATATATTTTCTAAAATTCTGTAAGAAATGTATTCAACTATTAGTTTTTATCAATATGGGCTCACAGGTATCTTATTTGCTGAGTCACAATTCAATGCTCAATTGCTCAAGCTTTGGCTACTGCACTCTACACACAGAAATCAAGGAACAAATGGCTGGGGGACAGCTCAGCCAATAAAGCCAAAGAGGACTGAGTTCCTTTCCCAGCAACCCGGCTCCCCCCACCCCACCCCCCCCACACAAATAGAGCACATGTAACCTGAGCCCTGGAGAGATAGCAGCAAGAGAGCTTCAGGTTTGGCGAGAGACCCTATCTCAAAAACAAACAAACAAACAGTACAGGAACACAACCAGGATGACACCCCATGTTATTCTTGACCTTTTAGATACACAGACATATATGTGCTCATGTGTGTGCATACAAACACACACAAGAAAAAGAGAAAAAGCAAAACAAAACAAAAACCAGTTCCTAAAATGGTTCTGAGCCATAATCGCTGTATTTACTAATACAACTGCTACCATGTATCCTCAATGTACCCTTTACCCACATCAGTGAGTGATCCTAACGTGCTGTGAAAACAGCCTTTGATGTCAGACTCTGAATTCGGCTTTGAAGTACACATCAGACTCTGAGCATTCTCAGGCTTGAAGTCAGAGAGTATCAGCAGCCCCTGAGAAGGCGCTAGCTGCCATAGTTAGTAGATGCAGCAAAGCACCCACTTCAGCAGGAGCTCAGTAAGTTAGCTACCTTCCTCCACCTCCCACAGCATGAGAAAACAGGTGTGAGCTGGTGCACTGGACAGTTTCCATTCGCATACATCTTTTATCCCTCTAAACTTCCAGAGCTGATTCTTCTCTGTTACCAGCTCTTCTTCATCAGCAATTTATTGCTTCCTCCACATTTGATATTTTGCTTCCAAAATGTACAGAGACTCTTCACATTCAACAAGAAATCTTCTTTTTTTTTTTTTTTTTTTTTTTTGGTTTTTCGAGTCAGGGTTTTCTGTAGCTTGCTGTCCTGAGCAATCTCTCTGTTAACCAGGCTGGCCTCGACTCAGAATTATTGCTTCCTGCACTTCTGCATCATTGCTTCGAATGTACAGAGACGTGCTCACCATCGTCACAGAAATCTTCTTTTTCTGTGTATCTTTTCACTTCGCCACTCCTTTGCTGGTTAATTCTTCCTGGTTCAGGACTGTTTACTATTAGATTGCTCAACCAATGGGAAGACTTCCTTGGTGGCCAGGGACTAATTTCATCAAATCAAAGATCTTCCTGAAATTCCACCCCTTGTGTTGGTCTTATTCTTTTCTTATGTATCTCCTCCCACCCCTGGCCAAATTAGGAATTCTTGCTTCTCATTTGAGTTCCCATTTTCATTACTCTCTTCCCTTTTATGTATTTTTTTCCTGGTTAAAACCATTATATATATATATATTAAAGCTTCCTTTCAAGTTTCATGCTGCTTTGCATCTGCAGATAGGTAAAGTTCTCATTAAAACATTCAGAACAAATAAAGGAGTCTATTTGGAACATACTAAACTTCCTCACCTTGTAAAAGATCTACTTCATCCCAAGTCTTCATTTTATCAATTAATCTGGCTGCAATCTCAAAACAATCAGATCTCCTTACCAATGCTATTATTTTTATCCCATTTATGTTTCTCTTCATCAGCATGTTAGCTTAGGCCTTTTTTACATGTCTGGTCTCAATCCTCTTCCTGTTCTTCATGGGTTTTATACCCACTACATTCCATTGATCTTTTCCTCCAATTCACCAAATTCTGTCATGTTTCTCATGCTCTTGAACTTACAGCAGCATCAGCCCTCTGTATACAGAGTTCTATATCCATGAATTCAGCAAATGTTTTTGTTTTTGTTTTTGTCTTTTTGAGACAGGATTTCTTTGTGTAGCCTTGGCTGTCCTGAAACTTGCTCTATACATCAGGCTCAACTCGAACTCCCAGAGCACTGTCTGCCTCTGACTCCCTAGTGATGGGATTAAAGGCATGTGTCACCACACTGCAAATTCAACCAAAAATACTGGGAGAAATTTTTAGCTATCCTGAGTATCTACAGGTGCTTCCCCTTTCGACGTATTCTAAAGTACAATACAGTATGGGCCTCTGTGGTAATGTGCATAATCTCAGCACACTGAGGCAGGAGCATAAAAATGTGAGGATAGTCTGGGCTATATAGTACGATCCTGTTCACAAAATAAAACCTCAAAAGACATATAGTATTAATAGATATATCCAGGCACTGCAAAATGATATTTACTTACTCACAGCTCACAAATCCAATAGTACTCCCCTAACATTGTAATGGAGTTGAAGAGTCCTATTACCTCATATTTACTGTATCTTTTCTATGCCTTATGTTTATACATATGTTTATACATATAAACAACACCATAATATGATTGTCTATAATATGGATGACAATAATGTGGCAGATAAGTTTGTAGCCTGGAAGAACAGACTGGAGCATAAGACTTACATACCTCTAGGCTCACAAGAATACACTATATGATATCCACATGATAATGAAATTACATTTTCACATTTCTCAGATTGTATCTCAACTTTAGAATGTATGACCTGAATTCATACAGCAGTTAAGTTGTATGATGAATTACAAATAATCTATAAGCAATTTAAAGTATATAGGAGAATGTGAAGCTGGGCAGTGGTGGCGCATACCTTTAATCTCAGCACTTAGGAGGCAGAGGCAGGCAGATTTCTGAGTTTGAGGCTAGCCTGGTCTACAGAGTGAGTTCCAGGACAGCCAGGGCTACACAGAGAAACCCTATCTCGAAAAACCAAAAACCAAACAAACAAACAAACAAACAAAAAGGAGAATTTTTTTTTTTTTTTTTTTCGAGACAGGGTTTCTCTGTGTAGCCCTGGCTGTCCTAGAACTCACTCTGTAGACCAGGCTGGCCTCGAACTCAGAAATCCGCCTGCCTCTGCCTCCCAAGTGCTGGGATTAAAGGCATGGCCACCACCGCCCGGCCAAAAAGGAGAATGTGTAGCAGACATTATGTCATTGTGCCTAGTAACATTTTGAAGATCTATTTAATTTTTAAAAATGATGTGTATGTGTGGCATTGGGTATGCATACCTGACTGCAGGTGCTTCGGAAGGACCGAGGTGTCGGAATTCTTAGAACTGGAGTTACACAAGTGGTTGTGATCTACCAAACTTGGGTCCTCTGCAGAACAGTGTGTGCTCTTCACCACCGAGCCATCTGTCCAGCCCCCTAAAGGGTACTTTTATATTTTAAAGTTTTTTTTACCTGAGGAGGGATCCCAGAAAAAAATTCATTCTACGGAATGCCAAATGACAATCACATCTAAAACCCCGAGTCCTGGCTCCCAGTCTCACCCACCCACATCTACCTGCATAACACGTAGGAGCATGGGTAACTAGCTGGTTTACTGTCCCTCCTAGCTAACTCAGATACCAAGCTCCTTTTGTTCCTACTGGTAAATTCGCTTTTCCTACGTTCTCGATGTTTTCCACTGAAACCATCCTTTGACTTTTCTCTGCTTGTCCAATTCCTACCTAGCCTTCCAAGTCCAAGGCAAGTCCATCCCCCTCACAAGCTTCCTAGCATTTTTTTTTTAAATATTACTTATTTATTTTATTTATATGAGTATACTGTAGCAGTCTTCAGACACACCAGAGGCATCAGATTCCATTACAGATGGTTGTGAGGCACCATGTGGTTGCTGGGAATTGAACTCAGGATCTCTGAAAGAGCAGCCAGTGCTCTTAACCACTGAGCCATCTCTTCAGCCCCGCTTCCTAGCATTTCTAGTAACACAAACTCTCTTCCTATACTCTGGACCTACCATGCTCACTACTTGATCACCAGTTACATCATACTCTTTTCTTTCCTTGATAATTTACTCTCCCCAACCCCATTGGTGCTTTTCCATTATTCATGTTTCTCCATTTGAAAGACTTCAATGATTTCTTTTCTGGCCATTTTTCTGACCATCAGGCTTCTTGGAGGACTAGTTTACATTTACTATTGCCTCTTCCTTATTTTCCATTTACTCTTCAGACAGCTAATGCTGACTTTCATTACAAAAACTGCTTACATCAAGTTCACCAAAGGCTTCCACACCGCCAAATACAGACCATCTGTAGAAAATACCTGCAGCTCTGGCTGTCTGGCAGCAATAGCCTGTGTCTCCTTTGAAGAGCTCCTCCACCCCACTCTTAAATTCAAACAGGACTTCAAACATGGGCTGACATCAGAGGTGTGGCACAGAGCTAACAGCTAAGACTCCCAGCACAAGAAGGAAAGCTGGCTGGGGCTGACCTCTGGACTAGCATTCCTCGCCTTCTCCAGGTTTCTCTCTGAACACTCCTCTAGCTCTGTGATCTTGCCCTCTAGACATCCATGACTCTCCATTTTCTGCTTACACTAGCCCAAGTCAAACTCTGTTGCTAATAACTAAAGAGAATTTGGTCCTGCATGTGGTGCAGACATAGAAATGTCTCAGGACGCCATCTTTCATTTTCTTCTCTATGGCTTCTGCTGCTTAAGAAATTACAGCAGCTAATGTGAGAATTCTTTTACCAGGGATCCTAGGATATCTGGGGTTCCTCAACCAGCCATATAATAGGCAGAAGAAAATAAGGGGTCTTTCCTAGTTTTTCTTCCTTTTCCTCCTCTCCCTCCTCCTCCTCCTCCTCCTCATCTCATAGGTTAATCTTGCAGCCAATGGTGTAGGGAGTCCTTAATTACCTCAGACCTTCCCCAAATTTTCTTATGAGCTGAGTTCACTATTTACTATTTCTATATTCTCTTTAGCACCTATGGTGTTGGGCAAAAGTAAGTACTCAATAAATACTTGATGAACTGAATTAAAAACACAGTATTAGCACATTAATAGGAGCAACTTATCAAGCCCTACTGATCTAATTAAAAGATCTGGCCTTCTGAAGTAGCACAATTGTACCCACATGGAAAATTTAATGAGAAAAAGAAAAATTATCCAATTGAACAGTTAACAGTTTTCCTATTAGTAAGAGTTTCACAAATATTTTATGGATAACAAGCTTAGAGAAAAACGCTTAAGGTGTATGTACATGCATATAGGGAAGATTACACATTTAAGGGATCTAAATCCATAACTAAAGCTAAGACAGTATGTAGTCTTGGCAAGGCCAATTAATGTCAAATCAACTTCTGCTAAAGATATGTTTAATATCCTTTGTATAATAAAGTATGTCGGTCACATTTAACACATTTTTTTTCAATGTCTGTTAGTGACAGATTCAGTATTAGAGGACCTATGGTTGGAGTGTTCTAGCTCTGTAATACTGCAACAGTATCTAGAAATACAATGAAGAGCATGCCCTTGAACATAGAGGTTCTGAAGACTAGCGGTCAGATAAACACATACCTGTGGCTATGTGATAAGTACTAACATATAAATCTAGGGACCACAAAAAAGAAAATAACCAACCTGCTGAAAAAAAAGACAAAACAAAAAAAAAAAAACAAAAAAAAACAAACAAGAAACATAACAACAAAAAAACGGGAATAACAAAAAGGTTTGAAGCAAGGCATAGTGGTATAACTATAAGTCCAGACTTGAAGTAGACACAAGTGGATTTAAAACTGAGACTACTTGCTACAATATTCAATAACTGTCTAGGACAACACTTCAATCACTCAATACTATAGGATCATGCTAAGCAACAATCAAACCCAAACCCATGGTTGTAATGAACTCAAGAGAATTCTAACCCACAGGAACAAAACACTCTTTGCCACTGAATTGTAAAAGAAAAACAAACAAAGCAAGTATATGTGTTGAATGAACTCACACTATTAGTACAAAGAGAGTCTTTTAAACACGTGTAGTTTTGAAAGTTCAAAGAAATCTTATCACAAAAATACAAAGAGGTGAAGGAACCACTTTTCTTAGATTAGCTACCATCCCTCAAAAGACACTTCTCTTTAAGGTAAACGGAGACAATCACAAACAAAACAAAAAACAAACAAACAAAACCTACCATATCAGGACACAATGCAGAGATCAACAGATTGTGGGAGCCTAGCCCTGATAGGTACATCTACATCACAGTCCCTGCATAAGTGGTTCTGGAAAGATCATGGAAGACAGATAGGAAAGATCATAAGAGCCAGAATACCAGTAGTCTGTTGTGAAATGGTCTCTCTTAGAAAGGGCTACAAAACCAAGATCAGAAAAATGGCGAGCTCAATGGACATGCTAATGTGGAAGGAAGAAAATTTCATCACGTTCCCATCCCTACACAAAAAACTTACAGCAACTAATGACTGTTGGGAGGAGAATTAGCCTCACCCAAGGATGAACCCCCTCCACCCCTACCTGGTCATCCAATTCAGAGTGGTCAAACTTGATACTATATAAAAAAATACCAACAAAAATAGACTCAGAATCTGGGTGGTGGTAGTACACACCTTTAATCCTAGCACTTGGGAGGCAGAGGCAGAGCAGATGGAACTTTGAGTCAAGGCCAGCCTGGTCTACACACTGAGTTCCAGGACAGCCAAGGATTCACAGAGAAACTCTGTCTCGAAAAACAAAACAAAACAAAATTTGTTGTTGGCTTGGTAAGATGGCTCAGCAAGTACTTGCTGCCACGTCTGACAAATTGTGTCCAATCCCACACAGCAGAAAACTGTCTCTCAGCCAGGCGGTGGTGGCGCATGCCTTTAATCCCAGCACTTGGGAGGCAGAGGCAGGCGGATTTCTGAGTTCAAGGCCAGCCTGGTCTACAGAGTGAGTTCTAGGACAGCCAGGGCTATACAGAGAAACCCTGTCTCGAAAAACCAAAAAAAAAAAAAAAAAAAAAAAAGAAAACTGTCTCTCAAGTTGTCTTTTGACACATACAACAAATGCACCCTCACCCCCAACTCTCTCTCAATAATGTAATTAAAAAATCTAAAACTATTGCTGGTATGAGGTATGAGGGCACACACCTGTAATCCCAGCACTTGAGAGATAAAAGCCTGGGATTGCTATCAAATTCAAGGTCGCCTAAGAACAAAGAAAGACCCTAAACACACACACACACACACACACACACACACACACCACACACAGAGAGAGAGAGGAATGCTCCAGGTATATGTGCATTTACATATCAAAGATTTCATATTTAAGGGGTCTGTCACTACAATTTCTTGACATGGAGGGGAATTACAAGGAGTGGATATGCATGACCTGAGAAACACCCAGGTTAGCAACAGCAGGGATCTAAATTGCATTATCTAAGTGAGGGGTCCAAAGGTTCACATGGAAGGTTGTCGGGCAAAAGTTGAATACACAACTTAAGGCTTGCCAAGGAAAACTCTGAAATACAAGCAGAACAGTCTGGACATTGTACCAAGCTTAAGGTCATTTTCAGCCCTGGCTGCTGAACAGAATAGCCTGGAGAATTTTAAGAGGTATCCCCATAGTCTATCTCCCTCCAGGTCAAAGGTAATGTCTGGGAAGTGAAACAGGGTGATTATAACAAACAGTCCAGTTTAGGAACCATTGAGCTTGACCACAGGAAGGAACAACATGAGATAACATTAAAGCTTGGGTTTACTGGCAGTGGTTCTGAGCTTGCTATTTGTGCAAGCTTCTCTTCTAACCGGAGTTAAACAGTGTGCGTGTGTTTCATACAAAACTAGCTCACTATAAAATCTCTTTTAAAAACTTCTGTGATGTTCTATAGACAACTAAGCTAGAAAATAACTATTCTAAGTGGCCCTTACTACACTGAATGGAAACGCTTTTGTATCAAAAATGTTCTACGTTTCATCAATGCACAGCCGACACCAAACTACTGTTAATCTATACAAAAGTCACACTGTTTAGACTAAGTGACCAACCTTTTGACACTGTGACACAACCTTGTCATTTACAAGGTTCACTCTCTAGAGCCACACAACGAAATTAAGAGAAAGAGAGAAAGAGAGAGAGAGAAGAGAGAAGGAGGGAAGAAAGAAAGAACTCTCAAGGTATTGAATAAGTTTTGATTTTGGGCTGGACCACTTTTATGGACATTCTGGGTCACAAGTGGCTGGTGGGCCTTTGGCAAGCTTCTTGATACAACTTTTAAACTCTTGGCTGCAGAAAGTGGAATGATTACAATGAATCTTCCTTAGTTTTCGACAAATACTTTGTGTATTTCCCAAACAAATGGAAACATAGTATCTATACAGCAAATCTGGGGGAAAGGAAAAGGTCACCAAGGAAACTGTTGGACCCGCAAAAAGCAAGTCTGACTGACCATGGGGAAAAGCTACTGAAGGGTCCACTTACTCATCAAAGTTCCCTTTAAGACTCTGCCACTGTTACCTATAAAGTCGGCCAGACCTGTCACGTATGTTGTTTCACTCTACTTAGTGGTAAGATGTTATTTGAACATTTAGTTGGATTTGGCAGTTAGTTTATGTGGTCTCTTATCTACAGGCAAGGTCGATAAATAAAGAAAAAAAAAAAAAAAAAAAACCCACAGAGAGAAGAGAACTCGATTCCAAAATGCCCAACCTAGCAAGCGTCCAGAAACCTCTTTTGAAATCGGGCGAGAAATGCCATTCGCTTGGACCAGTGCTATTCGGAAGCAAAAAGATGGCTTCTAAAAAGGAAACGCCAGCCTAACTCTCCGACACAGGGGTGAAAGTTACAAAAGCAAGCAGCACTGAGTTTGACGAGTGGGTCAGACGGAAAGTCAGAAGACAAGTAAAGAGATGGAAGAGATGGCAAAAGGTGAAGGAGGCTAGCAAAGGCCACCCGGTGGGGATCTGGCTGCCCAGCTCTTTATGCACCCAGGACAGCATGGGGCCTCTGTCCGCCGGCGCGCACCGGGAGCAGGGCGAGCTCCCTCAGGCCTGGCACCGAGGGTGCGAGCATGCCCGGGTGAAGAGAGGGATCGCCCCGGGCCAAGTGGGAGCTCTGGGGTCCCCAACCTCAATCAAGCGTCCAGAACGAGGGGCACTCAGCCCAGTCCTCACCTCCTGCAGCTAGGAGGGGGTGGGTGGAGCTGAGCCCGGGGCCGCCCCCCGGAGCCGCCCCCGCAGCCGCGGTCCCGGCTGTCAGCGCCCCCTCCCGCGGTCACTCACCCGCCGGTGACGCGCTCCGGGTCACGGCGGCGGCGACCCCCGCCTGGGTCATGGTCCCAGGAGCGGAAGGCAGCGGTGTCTGGCCGTCTAGGCGAGCCTCTGGGTCCGCAGCCGCCACCTGCTTCTGCGGGCTGGGGAGCTGGGCCCAGGCCCTCCTCTCCCCCCGCCCCCGCCGCCTCTCCTCGCGGCCACCGCCGCCGCAGCGAGCCCGAGCCCTCGAGGCCGGAGACCCGGCGGCAGCACAGCCTCAACTTTCCCAGCCCCCCTCCCCCCGCCCCTCCCGCCCCTCCCGCGGCCTCGGCTCTGCATGCGCACAGCCTAGCCTGGATGTGCCTCGCTCCCGCCCCGACCAATCGGCCTGCCAATCCGGTGCTGGGGAGGCTGCTGTCATAGCCTATCAGAAGCCGAAATTCCGCTGCGCTAGGCTGGAAGGCGGGAGGAGGTGGAGGGAAAAGCTAGGAGGGAACAGGCCTCAGGCGCCCAATGACCAAGGCCGGGGGGCGGAGGTGTGCAAGTTGGGTTGAAAGAACAGGAAATATTCTTAAAGGTAGAATGACAGGCAGAAAGGAAAGCCAGTAGGTGGATGAGAAAGAGGTGGGCCTGGCTCCTTAAAGGGGACGCTTTGAGAAGCTAGAAAAGATGTTTTAAGAAACTTCCTTGCATCCTGTTCTGTATTATGCTTCTGGCAGCTCTCAGTGCAAACTTAGAAGTGAAAAAACTGAAGAGGAGGAGGGCGGCAAAGGCTTTCGGAGATAGACAAGTCCCTAGGATTCGAAAGCGGTAAACAAACGGAGGTGGAGAATCCAGTTTTGTGTGACTTCCCTCAGTGCAACATCTTTGCAGATTTGAGACTGCTGGAATTCGTTTGCTGTGAACTCTCGACGTCCTTTATTTGCACGAAGCCCATTTTCAGAAATGTTCTGCAGCCCCCAGCTAAGGGAGTGAGTGCGTGGCTTTGAGGGATGGGATTGGAACCCTAAATTTAGGCTACTAGACAGGTTATTTAGGACCGGAGGCCCTAGAGTCCTCTAAGGTGCGTTTGGAGCTCTTGAACTGTGGTCCCAGCTACTTTTTTCTAGTTTTGTTTCATTTCACAAGCCTGCCTCCCTGAGACAGGTGTCTGATTCTCCACCTAGTGGTGGTGAATCTGTGATAAAATAGTACGTTACTGTTGTTTCATACTTGGTGCTAATAAGCAGTTTGATTTCTTTTTCACTTCCTTGTCCCATCTGGACCAGGCTAGTGAGTTTTAATTAGCTTTTGAATAAATTTGTCACTCCCTAGTCCAAGCAGCAGAGACCTTATGATCAGAGCTGTAATAGTAATACTAATAATACACCCATAAAATTATTGTTAATATATGTCCAGCTACATGAAATCGTTTCTATGTTAGTAAAAATATAAGGTCTTATGGGTAACAAATATCAAATCCAGGCTACACGTAACTTCCTGAACTGTAATAAATTAATTCTGAGTTAAAAATAAAACATTTTGGAGTTTTGTTCTTTGAGACAGAATCTCAATGTGTAGATGAGGCTGGCTTTGAACTCACAAAGATCCAGCTGCCTCTGCATCCTGAGTATGAGTGCTGGAATTAATAGTGTGCATGCCAATTCCAGATGCAAAACAAAGTTTTGATGATTCAAAAAACAGAATTTAAAAGGATTTTGAACCATTGTTAATATTTTTGACATGATTTAAAAATAGAGAGAAAAAAGCCAGGTGGTGATGACAAGAGCCTTTAATCCCAGCACCCAGGAGGCAAAGGCAGGCAGATCTCTGTGAGTTCTACCCTAGCCTTGTCTACTAAGTGAGTTCCAGGACAGCCAGGGCTACACAGAGGAACCATGTCTTGAAAACAAATAATCATTCAAACAAGCAAACAAAACAACAAATCAATTATTTCTTATTGAGAAAGGTCAGAATATTAACTTTTATTTTTAATCCTCATTTCCTGATTGAAGTCCAGATCTCAAGCTAGTGAGACAGTGTGATGGCTCAGAGTAAAAGTGCTGTCTGCCAGCAAGCCTGGGGACCTGAGTTTGAGCCCCAGGACCTACATGTTAGAAGGAGAGAAGGAACTCCAAGTAGAACTCTCACCTTCATACATGCCCTGTGCATGTGAGCACAAACACACATATACAGATAGAAATAAATGAAACATGAAAAAATAAAGTTCAGATCTCAACTAGGAGTCTTTTGCTAGCTTTATTCCACATCACTTATTAGATTGAAATGATACCTAGGTGTAGCTGGAGTGTGCTTCTTAGTGTCTACATTGGTAATAACGTACAGTATCCACCTGAAACTAGTCATTCTACAGGTCGAGCCCCTCAGAATGACTTTCTCCCACTTACTTGAGGCCCCTGGATGTCACAGAAAGATTTGTGTGATGCTTATTTGCACATTCAGATTCGTTTCCTGAAAGGAACTTTCTGACATGGGTTGAAGACTGAATGTCAGTAGCAGCTCTGGGCAGAAGCTCCAGGCTCAGCTCCACCTACTCCCTCCTTGCTCCAACAGGCAATCATGAAAACAAATGTGTCTCTTTCCAGTGCCAGCCCTCTCTTCCACCCACCCACATCCTCTGCTACCAGGACCACTGAGTCTTGACCTGTGACCACTAGTAATCAGTCCAACTGCTACACTGAGTTGCATAGCTAGGTTTATACTTCATAGCTTTTTGCCTGCAACCACACACTCATCAAACTTGCTTTTGTAACCTTCATAGTTACCTTCCATCTTGTTTTAGAAACCTATCTTTGGCTTTATGAATAAGATTGGTACAAGTGTTTATTTCCATGATTCCAGAAGAAATATCTCAGCTTTTTCCAAAGCTTGTAATTTTTATTTTGGATTCTTAACAGTCTATTAGGGGTCCAGATAAGTACCATTACCGAAATTGAATTGTTCAGCCTCACTACATAGTTCAAGACATCATTAAACTAGTGACCTTCCTGCTTCAACCTCCCTAGTGTGCTAGGATTACAGATGTTACTAATGTACACTTTTTCTAACAACTAGGTGCTGAGCATATTTCCACATATACTTTTTAAAGTATCTCTCAGTGATGTGTAAAAGTTCTTTATATATTGTACTAGGGTTTTCAGCCATTGTGTGACTTGGGTTTTGCTCTTAATAAGAATGACATATTTGCCGGGCGGTGGTGGCGCACGCCTTTAATCCCAGCACTTGGGAGGCAGAGACAGGCGGATTTCTAAGTTCGAGGCCAGCCTGGTCTACAGAGTGAGTTCCAGGACAGCCTGAGCTACACAGAGAAACCCTGTCTCAAAAAACCAAAAAAAAAAGAATGACATATTTACCGCCAGGCGGTGGTGGCACACGCCTTTAGTCCCAGCACTTGGGAGGCAGAGGCAGGCAGATTTCTAAGTTCGAGGTCAGCCTGGTCTACAGAGTGAGTTCCAGGACAGCCAGGACTACACAGAGAAACCCTGTCTCAAAAAAACCAAAAAAACAAAAAAACAAAACAAAACAAAAAAAAAAAAAAGAATGACATATTTACTAACCTGTTTTGTCCACATAACCACCCTGCAATATAGCTGTTGTCATCACTTATGAAGTCAGGACCCAAGAAAGCAATCAGCAGCAAAGGTCACAATGGAGATGGCATTTCCCCATGTCTTCATAGTCTTTTCACAGATTTATTATGAATCTATCTAATTATGCCATTGCTCTGTCTGTTCTCCAGAGATGAAGAGGTGAGATCTGAATCTTAGCCAGTTAAGTCCTTGATGCAACTGAAACATGCATCTTTTCATTTAGAAATCCACTCTTAGAATGTCAGTATAAAGCTTTATTGTTCTAGAAGTCTTCAAGCTATCTTTGAATTTGTTCATGATATACCTGTTTGGCCAGGTTATAAGTCTTAGGCCAAGATTTTCTGAAAAGACCTACAATGTATGCTTGTTAATTTCTAATTTAAAGCAAATCCATTACCCCAACCCCCTTTCCTTAGCCTCAAATGGTATTGAAGTTTGTTACCTCATGGGTTGAATGCTATTTTTATATCATAAAACAAAAGGTCCATAGAGTTTTGTTTCTTAATGTTGTCTTTAAAAGCACTGCCAGGTTCTGCCTGCATGGTGGTGGTACATGGCTTTAATCTCAATACTTGGGAAGCAGGCAGGTGGATCTCTGTGAGTTCAAGGCCAGCCTGGTCTACATAGTCAGTTGCAGACCAGAAAATACTAACACTTACGTCTATGTTACAGATTACCTCTGGAACATGCTGTAGTACTATATCTAAAAGCACACTTTACTAATACAAGGTCACACATACTTGTGACTTCTAAATATTTTTACTGTTATGTTTTCCCTTAGGTCCAAGGGACATTTTAACAATTCTTTTGTTTTGAAGACAGGGTTGTTTTATGTAGCCCTGGCTGTGCTGGAGTTCTGCCACACCCTCTATACCACCTGGCTTTCATTCCCTCCTTAATGACTTAGTCTCACTGTTGTCCAGGTTGCTCAGTTATGAGTACCTAGGACTACAAAGGACCAAGTCATTATGTTTTTAAAGTTTTTGTTGTTTTGTATGTTGTGAAGATACTTGAATATTGACAAATTTTCCCTACATTGTTGAAATAAATACTTTCATGTGTTTTGACAAAGTACTCATGCAAATGTAGGTATATTTCTGTACTAAATTCTGTAGCACTAGTTGGGTTGTTGACATTGAGACCACGTTATCTTTATTCAACTTTGTAACACGTGAACTAAAGTAGTGAAGTTCTCCAAAACCACCAGCAGCATCTTCTGTTTAATCGCATCATCTGCAAATAAAGCTGTTCTACTTCTGTCCAAACTCCATGCTTACAGCTTTCCCTTTTGTCATTGGACTATATCAGTATAAAGTAGTATACAAGTGCTGAAAGCAGCTTTCTTCACCTTCTTCCCAATCTTTTTTTATTATTATTTATATGAGTACACTGTGGCTGTCTTCAGACACACCAGAAGAGTGCATTTGATCCCACTACAGATGGTTGTGAGCCACCATGTGGTTCCTGGGAATTAAACTCAGGACCTCTGGAAGATCAGTCAGTGCTCTTAACCACTAAGCCATCTCTCCATCCCCACCCCCTTTCTTCCCGATCTGTCAGATAAAAAGACATGATCTCAGGGCTAGAAATGGTAGCTCAGCGATTAACAGCACTGGCTGCACTCCAGAGCACCTGGGTTCAATACATAGAATCCACATGGGACAGACAACTGTAACTCCAGTTCCAGGGGATCAATAGGATCCAGTACCCTCCTCACACAGACACACATGCATGCAAAACTAAAGTAAGTGGATAGAAATAACTAAATCTTTAAAAAAAGACAGATCTCACCAGTTAGTATGGCAGCTGAAGGCTTTAATAGTTTTCAGGTTAATTCTGTATTCTTCCAATTTTCTCACATAATAAGGTTAACTTTCATGGCCAATGTCACATCCTGGATGTACCTATGAAGTTCCCTGAAACTTTTAACCAAAGAAGACTCACTCTGAATGTGACACCATCTATAAGAAAGAGTCCCCAGTGAGCTCAAAGAGGAAAAAAGGAGGGGAAGAGAAAAGAGAGCCAAGTACCAGCATTCATCCCTCTCCTTCCTGAATACAGAGGCATTGTGATCAAGATGCCTCACTCTTGCTATGCCTTCCCCATCAAATAAACAAAAAATCCATAACAAAATACCAAAACAAAACCACACCGTTGCAACAAGTAACTTAATATAGAAAGCTGGCAATGGGCCGGGCAGTGGTGGCGCACGCCTTTAATCCCAGCACTTGGGAGGCAGAGGCAGGCAGATTTCTGAGTTCGAGGCCAGCCTGGTCTACAGAGTGAGTTCCAGGACAGCCAGGGCTACACAGAGAAACCCTGTCTCGAAAAAACCAAAAAAAAAAAAGAGTTTCTCCTGAGGATTCTAGTCACTACTGGAAACCGGGAAAGTGAATCCCCCAGGGATGTTAGAGATGCCAGGAAATACGTACAGAATACACAGAATACATAACAAGAGTAAAAGCTGGTAAGTGGAAATAGACCAAGAAGCTAAGGTGTGCTCCAGGCAGACCTTTTCATTTATTAGGATGGAATATGAATGACAGAACTTTGAATTCCTGGGAGCAGTTCTATACCACATATCCTCTTCTGTATATTACACGGATTAACTTGCTAATGTTTTAATGATTTTCCTGCTTTTATTCATGAGACAATCTATTGTTTGTTTGTTTGTTTGTTTGTTTTGTTTTTTCCAGACAGGGTTTCTCTGTGTAGCCCTGGCTGTCCTGGAACTCAGTTTGTAGAGCAGGCTGTCCTCGAACTCAGAAATCCTCCTGCCTCTGCCTCCCAAGTGCTGGGACTAAAGGCGTGCACCACCACCGCCCAGCTAGAGACAATCTATTCTTAATAGCATAATGCTCTCCTCAAAATCAGTCAGGCAATAAATACTTCTAAATATCTAAGACTGGTTCCATCTTCAAAACATTCATTCATGTGTGTGGGTGGAGGTAGGGGTTGTATGGGAGGCTAAACAATAGTACAGGAGTAAGTCATTCTATGAGCATGTGCTGGAGTATAGAACTCAAGGCTGTCAGATTTCTAACAACCCATCACCCACTGGCGTCTTGTGCCTAGCTTTGTGTAATTATTACATGAATTTACAGTAACCAAACCCAAATGACGTTTTTTTTGTTTGTTTTTGTTTGTTTTTTTCAGACAAGTTCACTGTATAGCCCTGGCAATCTGGAACCATTCGTAGACCAGGCTGGCCTCAACAATGACCTGTTTTATCACACTATTGTCATCGTTATTTATTTATTTTGTCCATTATTATTTCCTGAACGGTTTTTCTTGCTACTGATTCTGCTGTAATTGCCTAACTTCCTTAGGTTTACATTCCACCACACACCCACTTCTCAAGATATATACTTGATTCGAGCATTTTCGTATACATTCACCACCATATATTATACTTTCCACAATTTCTATAGCTGTATCCCATAGTCTTCCTGTTCAATATATTTGAAACATTTTGCCATCTATTAACAAATGAATTTCTTAGACATGTACTGAATTTCCAGGCATGTAAACTTCAAAAATATGCTATCTAGGATCATGTAAACATTTCTCAGACAAAAAGAAAAAAACAACAAAAAATAAGAAAGCCAGAGGCTCGAGATATAGCTCAGCACTAAGAGCATTTGCTGCTCTTGGAGGGGATCCAGGAAGTTCAGTTCCTAGCATCCATATCCAACAGTTCACAATTACCTATAAACTGATTAGGTGGTGCTGAAAAGGTGGAGGCAGAATTAGCAAATTTAAAGTTAGCCTTGGGGTGCTGTTTACAAATCAGTCTTTGCCCAACAACGTTAAGATACTAAGTTCAATCTCAAAAGAAATACTGCAAAAGAGTAATGCTGCTTTCCAGGGACACATCTTTTCACAATCATTTCAGTCAGTGCCAGATACCTTCTGGGTTTAACTATAACTAAATTTCAAGATCTAAGTCAACTTGTAAATTATAAAAGAACCATCAAGAGCTGGTGATACTACAGTAATCAAGCTCTAAATCTGGCCCAGGGTACATGATACCTTATAAACACTAGTTACATTTATAGGACTTGTTAGTGTTTAAGAGTAAATGAAACACATCACTTGAATAGGTAATGCTTAATGGAAGATATTTAAAAAAAAAAAACAAGTCATTTCTGGGATCAACTGTCTTCCATCAATCTAAGATATTTATGACAGCAAAATATAAAGGAATACTGGTAAGATGGCTCAGCAGTTAAGAGCACTTACCACTCTTGTACAGAACCTGGGTTTGGTTCCCAGCATCCATGTGGCAGCCCACAACCCCCTGCACCTCTAGTTTGAGAGGCTCTTCTGATCTCAAGCATGAGGTGCCTGAGGAAGCCCACACATACTTTTAAAAGAAAAAAAAAAAAAGAGAGAGATGGTGATGTGATTAAGATTTCTCTTTAAGGTCTATGTAACAAAGTGGTCTTACATTTGAGCTCTTAATGCCTCATACTCTTCTCCTGATCCAAATGGTGAAATGTTGAAAGTCACTCCTACTACATAATTAGCCTAGTACCTAACTAGACATAACCCTAAGACAAAAACAAAACCCCACCAGATTTGAGGCTATCTGTTAAAACTGTAGCTTGATTAAAGATCACAATGGGATTAAGGTACACCAGTCTAAGTAAACAAATTGGATTTGATGTAATAACTATAATATATAGCTGTCTATGCAAAAACTGACTTTTCAACTTACCAGCCTTTTAAACCTCATTAAGGCTTCTTTATATTCGAGGCAATGTTAAAAAAAAAAAAAAGAATGTTTCTCTCCATACTGCTTTATGTTAAAGAAAACTCAAGCTTGATGGGAGAAACTTTTACTTCTGTAAACCATACCATTAGCCAACCAAAAGTAGTGGTGTGTAAGTGCATGTATGTATGTGTGTGTGCAATATATATATACACATATATATGTACACATATATATACATATATACATATATATATATATATATACATATATACATATATATATATATATATATATGTATATATATGCCTGTCATACCAACAGATTCAAGGTGAAACCTTGTTGCTCAACCAGCTGTGTCCCTAAAGGGTCCTTCACTTAAGACTTTCTACTTAAAACAGAATGTTACAGGCTAGGAGAGATGGCTTATCAGTTACAGATACCTGTTGCAATTCCAGAATTTTTTTTTTGGCAATTCCAGATTTTTTAGTTTGATTCCCAAAACCCAAGTTGGGCAGTTATGACTACCCAGAACCCCAGCTCCAGGGGATCCAGCAGAAGCAGGTGGTCTTACAGACCAGGACTACACACAAAGACTGTCATATTTTTAACTTACCTTTAGAGGCTATAGACCTTACCTCACTTGATCATTACTGAATTGCAGAACTTACAAGACACTTAGTAAACTCATAGATACCATTTAGAGGAGACACAAGTAAAACCTGGGGGCTTTCTAATGACAAGCAAAAATTCAACACTGCTCAAATCTATAAAAGTGACTTCTGATATTGCCAATATGGTTTCTCAAAGTCAAGCTAAATAGATAGGCTCCACAAGTTTGGTTGACAAAAACAAACACTTTGAATCAGTATCAAAGCTATTCATCATGTTTTAATCTATACTTAACTCATGTCTTGAATTGTTGAGGACAGTAAGAGTTAACTGGATATTCATAAAATTACAAAATATCCTATCCAATACTACCTTTTTCCAATTAAGATTCATGCTTTCATCACAATTAACAAAGACCATAACTTCCTAAGACTAATATTAGGCTTTGTTAGGCAAATAAGTGTTTTATATTACTGTTTTATCCCAAATGGTTTGTAGATGAGACTTAGGCTTATTAGGCTAGGCCACTCAATGGATATACTCACATATTGAGAAACTGAGGCCTAATAGCCATGTAAGTGAAATGAAATAGCTGTTGTCAAGCTTTCATGAAAACGCAGCCTTGGCTGATTCTTGATATAAGATCTTTTGTCAGCCTTAACTGGATACATCACATGCTAATTAACTGGCAAACTATAGGCTAAAACAAATCTATTATTTTAAACTATTAAATTTTGGAGTGATATGGTAAATAAGACAAAGATCATCCATTGTTTCTTGTGGAATAAGTAAAATGCTAATTCAGATCATCCTGACTAGATATATTAAGCTCTGTTAATCCTGTTAAGACAAAAATTTCAAAGTACATATTTGACATAAAAAAATCCACTCACTCAATTACTAAAATCCTCACTATAAAAAGGAATAGGTCAGAATATACACATTTACAGGTCATACTCACTAGAACAAAGCCTAAAGTTCTATTTATTATAATAATTATATTCAAAATATGGCAGTAAGTCATCCCTGGGGATCTTTATTTTTCTCTCACCGAGAATAAAATTCAGATATACTGGCCAGTGTATTTTTCCAATTCCAAGAGGGTCTGAATTAGCATACCTTGATTATTCATGAGTTTTAAATTTAAAGAAATATAAAACAGTATGGACCACAGTACACAACAATGGCATAGTTGCAGACTGTAAAGCTCAGCACAATGATTTCATGACATTTACAGACAGATCACTACCAGAACATCACATAAGTTTATTTTAGATGTAACAGCAACATTAAAATTGACAAGTTTAATTCTTAACTGCACCAAGTAAACGTAGCCACTTTAAAGTTATTCCCTCCAAAAACTGAGGGAGTTTTTCTTTTCCACCACCACACACCATGCTTCCCAATAGTTCTCTTTTTGGAGGACTTTCAGTTAATGAGTGACCTGCTTTGGAGACACTTAGCAACTTCCTTCCCCAGATGAAAATTAATCTTGACAAATTACATATTGCATAGATTTCTCTATGGATTCTTTACTTTAGAACCTAAATTCAAATAGCATACAGAATAGTTTTAACCTATGTACCCCACAGTAAAAATGATCTGTTCTGAAAAATGAAGATAGCCCATTCTCTTCCAGTTAATAGAATTAGTTTTACCTCAAAGATTATTTTTATTATATGTTAAAAACAAAAGAAAAAGCCCAAACAAATCAAACCCAAACCCACAAATTCAACATGGGGCATTACTTTAGTATTTCCTGACTCACAGGCATATGGACTAGTCCCAGTTTCTACCTCTTCCACATCTTCCCCTTATGTAAGTGGATGGAATTATTTAATGTAACTTTGATACAGACAATTGACCCTTTACATACAGTTAAATTTTAGGTTAAATCACTGACTAGTGTGGAAAAAGAAGCTATAATAGGGAGCCTACACATTCAAATCAATCTTTATTATTTGTTCCTCCTCTTTAAATAACATGTACTTAATTGTTGTGAGGCAGCTATTCGGTTTTCAATAACCACATTTAGGGATACATTCATAAGGACTATTCAGAGTCCAAGTGAAATGGTTATAGAAATAGAGGCAGTGTCATCTCAGAAAACTCTTTTTATATATCAAAATCTATTTTGCTATCAGGAAGTTTACAAAATTGCTGACTTTGTCAAACTAATTTTGCTATCATTTATGCCCTCTTCTCTTGGCAAGAGCACACTGAAGCTTATCCATGAAAGGTGCTTAACACTAAACTTCTGAGCTTAGATTTGGACTGTATAGGAAACTGATACCCAAGAAACAAGCATGGTATTTCTACAATTTCACTACCCCATCCATCACATCCATCCATCCATCCATCCATCCATCCATCCATCCCTCCCACCCCTTATCTATCTATATTCTTGGCACTCAAGACTACTGAAGTCCACTTTCACTTTACGAACTTTCACATTCTCAAATAAAAACGTAAGTTATAAGGTGTGCATAAACATCTTGTGAAATAATTTTATCATTTAACCTATTTGGAAATGAGACGTTCAGACCACAATTTCACTAATATGTTTTAAACTTCCTTTTAAAGTCAAATGAAAGAAAACACACAATCTGTACTGTTTTAAAGTCTAGCGAGAACATTTCTTGAGCCACTGATGACGACTAACAATCTAAGAAATTCCATATATTTGAGACAGGACAATGTGAGGAAAATGTATCTCACATGTCTCCACATTACAGTTCTCAATCCATCAGAGCCACTCCTAGTGTGCCTGAAGATGATCTGGTCTTAACCAAACCTGTCAACTGAAGGTCACAGTGATATTTGTATTAACACTTTATACTTCTATTGTTCTAAGAATAGAAGGAATTTTTCTATTGATTCCTCTCATTCCAAATCTTTAAAACTCAACATTGTAGGCACAGAGTGTAAGCAAATCTGGGATGTTCTCCAACAGATAAGCAATAGCATAACAATGTTATTTTCAAAAATACTGTCTAGAAATTTTCATATATTATCAAACGCTCAATGGCCACACTTTTAACAATCTGTATTAGTTGACATTAAATAAACTTAATGTGTTACAAGTCCATCTAAGCTTTTTATGTAATGCAATTCTGTATGTCCAAGAGAAAACACTTGCTTCAGGTTTATTTAGGGATATTGACTTATAAGGGCATAACTCCATTTATAAGGTTACACTATTATTGGGCTTACTGAAAAACAAGAGAAAAAAAATCAATTATAACAATCTTCTTTAGGTCAGTTAAAGGCCATATCTCTAGCTGGGATATTAAATCAGTTAATTTCACCAGCCCACACTCTACCAGTTAATGCCTCTAGTAACAAGATTAACAGCAGGAAAGAAGGAAAAAACAAAAAACCCTGCTAACAAGAAATCCATTCCTCAGCAAAAAAAGCAGTTTAACTGAAATACTTTGACCAAAGTTTAATACTACCTATACAAACTGCCCCGCCAATCAGCAAATAGAAAAACTTGCTTTAAAAACCTAACTAAGCTTGGTATTTTCTCACAAGGATAACAATGGTCCAACTCCTGAGAGTGCTCAAAGGACTAAAGGTAAAGTGAAGGCAATGCTGGGGATTAGCACCCCACAGACAGTCTGTAAAACTCAAAGTACCACAAATACACTAAGCTTGTCTATGAATTAGAGAACAAGATATTGCTGCTGCTTCTTTTTGTCTTTTGAAATAAACAGTATAGTAGGCTCTGCCCTTCAATGTGAAAGCAGGACGTTGGTTTTTTCAAATAAAAAAAAAATTTTTTTTTTTCAGCTAAAAATTTGAAATCATCTGACACCCAATTTTGGGGATATCTTAACTGTGAAACTATACAGATCTATCTTCTCCTTCCTTCAATCCAACCACCTCACAAAAATGAGAGAGAGAACTAAACAATCCAAACATGATCATTTTTAAGAGTCCATTAAAGTATTAAAAACTTTAAGAGGAAAAAAAAGGAATAACAAAGGAGGAAAGCTGAAGAAGGAGGAGGGGGAGGGAACCAATGGGTCTTTCTTTTATTTGGCGACAAGCAAGTGCAAGAAAGTTCATTTGTGATTTGTTCAGTTGTCTGTCTTCTGTGTCTCTGCATTCTGACCAGATGGGATTTTGAGGTTTTTCTGAAGCACATGCGCGTCTGCAGGCTCTATCCTCTTATAGTAGTTCTTCTTTGTCTCGATAATCTCAAAGCCAAACTTCCTGTAGAAGTCAATCGCTGACTCATTGCTGATCTGGACATGCCTGAGATACAGGGTATATACACACAGACACATACATAAGACAATTTCCATCAACTTTCAAGTCTTAACCACAGATAGTTAAAACTGGTCAAGGGTAGTCAATTCAGACATTTTGCACATTTTCTTTATACAATGATCAATATTTAACAAAGGTTAGTCAATTCCTATCAGTAAATCTTGTAATTTATACTTTTAACCTAATTCCTCTATTTGCAAGGCAGGTGGCTGAGATCAGGAGGATCAGTGTTTATTCTTACAGTTAACAAAGATTAAACTATCATGAGGCTCAGTGGTTTAAAAAAAGCACATACTGGTTTTCCAGTGAACTGAGTTCTATCCCTGGCACGGCTGTAAGGTGACTCACAACTGCCTGCAACTTCAGGTTCTTGGATATCTGATGCCTCTGGCCTCCTTGGATACCTGTACTCATGTGTATATGCCTTTCCCCACAAATACACACACTAAATACACAACACAGTCTCAATTGCCCACATAGATCTTGAGCTTCCTTCATTCCTCTTTGCAATACCAATGTGAAAACAATCAGTTGTTGTGATCTTTGTCTTGGCTTTATGTTTGTTAGCTGGCTGTTTTTTCCAGACAGGAGTGGTCTATTTCTGTCTCTGTCCTGAAATTATGTAGACCAGACTGGCCTCAAACTGATGAGAATCTACCTGCCTCTGCCTCCTGAGTGCAGAATCCCAGAATGAAAAACATGAGCCACAATGCCCAGTTGTCTTTGCTCTTAATACTGTGGCCTTCAGATTTCTTGTATATAATTATAACCAAATTATAACAAAAATAGTTCACCTACAGTATCAGTTTCCCACACATAATTTACCAACCCTGAATTTAAAAAGTCATCCTGAATGAAACATATATACCAATCTTCACCATTTCCTAAAGAATGAATACAGCATAATAAAAACTTCTATAGCATTTTATTGTAGACATGCTAAGTAAATTAGGGCAGTTTAAAGGCTGGGAGGATAGGCATAGGTCATCTGTAAATAGCATGCCCTTTTATATGGATTTATAACATTTTAAATGAATGTACTTTATTCTTTTCTAAAATTTCTTTTATGGATATAGGCATGTTTGTTTGCATACATGCCTGTGCACCATCCCCTGGAACTGGAGATAAAAATGGTTTTAAGACACCATGTGGACACTGGTATTGGAACTGGGGCCCTCTGGAAGAACAGTCAATGCTCTTACCAGATGAACTCTCTCCAGCCTCCCTTTTATAGCCCTACTGTTATCAAGAGAAAAGCATACTTTCAAGGGGTTTTCAACCAAATAAATAATACAATGAGTAAGTAGATCCCAGTTTCTGTCAGATAGGGATTTATACTGATAATTTATCAGACATTTGATGAACATTAGGTACTTACAGATAGATGTTGTCAAAAGTGCCATCTTTCTCACAGATGTTTAGGACATGATTTAACATTTTAGTTCCTATTAATAAAATAAACAAATAAATAATCTTATAAATCAACCTTGAAATCTGACATCTACTTGCTATCTTGACTCAGTCCTGACACAGAATTAGAGTACAATTATACATTCATTATTTCCCCAAATTTGTCCTCACTGTGCAACTGACATGTCTAAAATTACTAGTAAAGAGCCCTTTTAGTATAAACAACTCCAGACTGAGAAACAATGTGAATAAATTTATGGGCTTCCACATAAATACTAAGCAATAGATTTCATTTTATTTTCACAATTCAGTACCCCCTTCCCAGTTTGCTTTCTCCTTTCCTTCTTCCTTCCTTCCTTTCTTTCACTTATTTATTTTGGCTTTTCAAGACAGGGTTTCTTTGTGTTCTCTTTGTAGCTTTGTCTGGCCTTGAAGACATCTGTCTGCCTCTGCCTCCTGAATTCTGAAATTAAAAGGCTATGCAAACGCCTGCCTGACTTCCCAATTTTCTTAAAACAAAACAATAGAACAAAACACCACATATTTTTACCTATTCCTAGTCTTCGGTAAGGTGCAAGGCATCCTAGTGTCATGATGTAAAGTCTCTTTTGATTCTGTGAATGATCCACCCTGCAGCACACTGCACCTACAGCTATATCATTGAAATATGCTGCCACAAAAAATACAAAGATGTAAATTTCAACATTTAATCAGCTCCTTTAAAAACAGTTAAAAAGTTGTTAATAAGCATCACATTTTAACTAGCTACTTAAAAGAATATCAATGGCCTCAACACTTACACTGTCTGAAGGAGGCTAAACTTTCTCTGTAATAGTTATTAAATTAGTGATAAACACACAGGCTCACAGTAAATAACCAAAACAACTATGGAGTCAGAGAGATGGCTCAGCAGTTAAAGATGCTTGCCACCAAGCCTGGCAACCTAAGTTCAATTGCTAGAACTTACCATGTGAAAGACTAGAATCACCCTTAAGCTATTCTCTGATGTACACATGTGGTCACACTTTTTTTTTTTTTTAAAGTATTTGCGTTTAAAAAGTATTTAACACTTAGTATTTGTTTTTAGAAGTCTAATATTCAATATTGATTTCTCAAAATTGGTAACATTCAAACTTTCTATGCTTATAAAATAAGGAGCCTATATTAGTTGCTCTAATATTAACAGACATAATTTAAGAATACAATTTTTTTTTAAAGGGAAAATACATACCAAGTTTTGCTAGCTCACCAACCTCTAGCACATCCTTGTAGAATTTATCATTATAGCTGACTGGAAAGATGACCTGGTTCAATCTCTTCAACTGTTTAATATTGTGTGGTGTCACATCTCCCAGCTCGATCCGGCTACTGGAACAAACCAAAATGTACTCAATAAAAGATAATTAACTTCATTTGTTAAGATATTAAAAGGGAATCAGTCATTTTTGCACATGACTGACAAATTCAACCCTTTTGTTAGCTTAATATTCCTAAAACACCATAACTTACAAGCAAATTTTGCCAAACATTCAACCAAAATTCTACTCACAGCTTCTATATAACTATGTAAATTTAGGGCCACAATAACTAAAAGGCCAGAAATATTGTCCTTTAATAAATGCTTATAGCTTACAATTTAAAACTGCAGATATATCTATTACTGATCGATCAGACCAACAATACCTAATATTAACAAAGGGATAGCAAATGGTATGCTTATACTTTGCAGATGAGAAATTAGTACATTATTTCTTGAGGGAAATCTAGCAAATAAGTATTGAAGAAACCTGCCCAAACAATTTTCACTTATTTGTTGAGAAGAGCGATCCAGTAACATCACATTTACTGAAGTGATATTAAGAATTCATATTATGGGATACCCTACTCTTTCAGAACGAGAATTTCTGAAAACAGAACAAGAATCTGGAAATCCTGAAAATATCAATTCGAAAATTACCTATGAATAATGCCAAACAGTAGCACTTCTAAGAAACCACTGTATTCAAAGCAAATAATTTTGTGGGTATAAAGAATTAAAAGAGAGCTTAAGATTCATTGCCTTGAAAAGTTGTCCATTAATATCAACTTTTAATAGCTCAAATAAGTCTTAGCACATACTAAAACGAACTTGCTAAGGCAAACCCTGTTGGAAAGGCAAACCCTGTTGGAAATACACACAACAGTTCATTCCTATTTCACCAGCACCATTAGTAGACATCTGAAGACATATTTTCTTGTGCTGGAAATCAAGCTCAGGGCCTCCTGAATGCTAGGCAAACTTTTTCAGGAACTATAACCATAGCCTTAATTGCTTCTTTTTAAGACTAGATTTTATTTATGTTTATGAGTATTTAGCCTGCATGTGTGTATGCATGATATATTTGTGCCTAACACCCATGAAGGCCAGAAAGAGTGTCAAATTACTGGATGGAATTACAGATGAATACACGTCAGCTGCCATGTGGGTGCTAGGAACCAAAAGTTAGGTGTCCTTAACTGCTAAGCCATCGCTTCAGGGTCCTCATTTGCCTTCTTTATAAAATTAAGACAACCAGGAGGCCAGCAAAATAAATGCAGTTCCTACTCACTTTCATGTTAGTTGGAGATCACAGAGCATTATAGTAAATATCGGGGAAATGGAATGAATGCATGCAGGGATGTATGATATTTGTAGCATTCACTGAGAGAGGCTGGTTAAATAAAGCACACTTGATCTGTATTAGTAAAAAAATGTGAAGAAACTGACATACCCAGACATGAGTAAATATGATATAGTACCTTATCTTAGGTTAGAATCCTTTAAGCCATTTTACTCTATAATATTAAATTTGGACATTTTGCTCACTAATGTAAAGAAACTTGGTGTTCTATTTTTGAAAAGCTTAGATTTACTTTACCCATTTTTTTCATTTTCTAATGTCATTTGTGTTTACTGTATATTCTCCAATATATTAAAAAAAAAAAATCTGAGTATATGAATTTACTGAGCAGCCACACTGGTAGGTTTACATTTTTCCCCACTGTTAGTCACTTAAGTGAATGATCTTCTCACAAGTGTTCAACAGCTTATAATGAATCCCGGTATAAGAAGCTGTCATGTCGTCTCTAGATAGGTCACAGTGCTCTAAATTTTCCCTTCTCTAAGGTTGAAGTTTACTTGAAACTTTAGCTGTTGTTTTTCAGTGCTAGAGACTGAGCCTAGGGCCTCACCATACCAGTAAATATGCTGTATCACTAGCTTTTAAAACCCATTATTAAAATCTACCTTCTACTTCCAGACTGGATTCTTCACATTAAAACCAAACCAAAACAGTACAGGTATTAATTAGATCCTGTAAAACACAGAAGCACTACATCAGCTTATATAGACTACACTGATTAAATCATTTAACAGTAAGAGTTACTTAAGTAACCAAGGTGTCACACTATCAAAATGCATGAAAGATATGTGAAAGGTTAAGGGTTTTTTTTTTAAAAAATAAGGATAATAAATAACTTCTGAAGCAGGAGAAATGGCTCAGTGGTTAAGGACACCTATCGTTCTTGGAAAGGTTCAGAGCTTGGTTCCCAGTGCCCATGTCATATGGCTCACAATGGCCTGTACTCCTGTAATTATAGTCCATGTAGCTCCATCAAATAGAATGTCCTCTTCTGACCTCTACTGACATCCCTGCAACATGAAGCCTATATTCATTCACACATAAAATTCAATCTTAAAAGCAGGGGAGAAGACTACACAACAGATGATTTCTTGGTAAATGCCATTCAAGAGTTGTTATACTACATGACATACCTTTCACTATTTAAAACAGCAACAACAACCCCCTCACACAACCTTAACTTCCCTCTGTCTTTAAGCGCAGCTGGGTGAGTCTACTATACAATGCTGTTATCCTGGCTACTTGGGAAGCTGAAGCAGAGGAACCGCTTGAATCCAGGCTACAGAGATCACCCTAAGCAACACAGGCATCTTATCTTTTAACCACAACATGTTTCTTACAAACAGCATATACTTGAGTCAGATTTTAATATTGTAAACGGGATGTTGCTTCAGTTTTAATGCAATCATCAGCTTAAGTCAAATTTAAGTCCACCAGCTTAATAAGTTTGGTTTTCCAGTTATTTCGGAGGTCAATTTTTTCTTGGATTTTTATCTTTTTATTAAAATTAACCTCATGGTTTTAAGGAATAAATTTCTTGACAAGTATGTTTAACCATGTAACCACCATTATACAAAACCATCTCACCAGGTACCTATTATCACAATGAATTTCTGTAACTCTTTGTAGTTCAACTCTACCATCTTCAGGCAAGCAACCATCTCTTCTGTTTTTAAGTTTGCCCTTTCAATGTCACATAAATTAATTAACAAAACACACAGGATTTGTTTCACTTCTTTTTTTTATTTCTTGGTGACACTCTTACAACGTAACCTTGGCTTTCCTGGAACTCTCTATACTGCCATGGCTGACCCTTAACTCAAGAAAAAACCTGCCTCCACCTCAATGTGCAAAAGCACATATACCAGACCAGGCTAGTTGTTTTGCTTTTTATTCATCCAAATGCTGTTAAGACTTAACATGCTGTTCTTTCAGCACACAATTCACCCCATCCTTGCTTAGTACTGAGTAGTACCTTATAAAGTACCATGGGTTCATTTCTTACTTGGGCTGTTTCACTATCAGGGGTTGAAGCCAGGCCTAAATATAAGCACAGAGCTACACTTCTATCTTTTTTTTTCTTTTTTTCTTTTTTTTGGTTTTTCGAGACAGGCTTTCTCTGTGTAGCCCTGGCTGTCCTGGAACTCAGTCTGTAGACCAGGCTGTCCTGGAACTCAGAAATCCGACTGCCTCTGCCTCCCAAGTGCTGGGATTAAAGGCGTGCGCCGCCACCACGCGGCCACTTCTATCTTTTAAAGGGCATTTGGGTTGTTTACTGAGTTTTGAAGATTTTGAAAAAAGGAGCTATAAATATTTGATGCAGGTTTTTGTGACAATGTATGTTTTAATTTCTTTTTACTAAATACCTAAAAATGACAATACTGGATTTTAAGGTGTGCCAGAATCCCAGTTCTTTATTCTCACCAATATTTGGCCGTTTTAAAACTTAGGCTGTTCTAAGTATGCTATTTATGTATAGTGATGTCTTACTGTGATGAAAGGCGATGATGATCCATCTCAATTTCTTTCTCTATGTAACCTTCCAAAGATGTACTCACAAAATTCAGCTTTTAAAAATATAGAATTTGACCTCAAGAAATAGATGGCTTAGCAGTTTAGAACACCTGTTGCTCTTGTAGAAGATCTGGGATTTGATTCCCAGAAATCAATTGGCTCACAACCAACCATAACACAAGTTCAAGAAAAATCAGATGCCCTCTTCTGACCTCCACAGACACTAAGCACACATGTCCTGCACAGACAAATGCAGGCAAAACACATACATAAAACTTTTAATATAAGAGAACCAATGATATTTTTGGCTACGTGCAAAGATAAACAACTATCACATCTATTGACCTTTGGAACAGTCCCATCACATCCAAAGGTGTTTTTAGTCTTTTTTCGTATCCCCAGCTGTCAATACATCTGTTTTCTCTTCTTACAGGTATTTTGCCTTTTCTGAACAAAACAGCATGAATTCAAAGGCTTAAAGCAAAAATATGAGCACTTATAGTTCAGGTGGGTAGAAATCTGAGAATACTTCCCACAAGCTCATAACCTCTCTGCTCTAGGAAAGAATCCTTCCTTATCTATTTTAGCTTGGGAGAGTACAGGCATTTCTTGGCTTGGGACAATCTAAACTTTATAATCTTTTTAATCACAGGTTTCCTGCTGCACCTGCTCAAACACCAGTCATATGACTTAGGATCAACACTAATCCAAATGACCTCTTATTAATTTCATCTTCCAAGACCTTATTTCTAAATAAGGAGACATGCTGAAATTCTATGTGGTAGGTACTATGTAAATTACTTTTCAACCAAAACCTTGATTTTAGTTTAGTGAGAAGCATTTTTGAGTATTTGAACCTAAGAGCTATATAATTGTGTTACTTTTAAGCCATGAAGTCTTGAGTCACTCTTAAAAATTAACACTAGGTTGTCTCCCATTTATACTCCCACCAATAATGCATTATGGGGCTCCATGGTTTTCTATACCCCTGAGAACAATTTTTACTGATTTAGGATTGATCCAACTCTTTAGAATAAGATGATAGTTCATTTGCACTGTTTTTACTGTTTGAAATACAAAGTAAAAAGAAGCAGTACTGTCACCATCAGGTATGCCCTGCTCTATATTGAGACTCTATTGTGTGAAACAGTGCTTTTCTAGGCTGTCTTGCCCAAGGAGCTCCATTAAGAGAAAAGGATGACTGTGGCTCCTAGGGGAACCCACAAACTATACTACTACCTGTCAGTCACTACCTATATCCAGCACAAACTGATGATTTATTCCTGGGAGTAGAAAGGGAGTCTTCCTATAAATTATTGACGTATATTGAGATTATAGGGAAATGTGGATGCATGACTTAGGACGATTAGACACCCCCCCCCCCCAAAAAAAGTATAATTTCCTTCTCTTAGCACCATAAAGTGATGGACACCCAACACTGTGATATCACAGCTCCATTTTAACCTATCACCTTATATACTCCCCCAACTCCCCCCACTGTGTGTGTGTGTGTGTGTGTGTGTGTGTGTGGGAGGAGAGAGAGAGAGAGAGAGAGAGAGAGAGAGAGAGAGAGAGAGAGAAGGAGAGGCAAAGGACTTCAGACTGTCCCTGGAGCTTTGGCTTCTGTCCGTCCACCTTTCCACATTTCCTGTGCTCAGACCATATTCAGTTTTCCATTTAAATTGAACTCTCAAAGCTAGACCCCAGAAGCAATTCCCTGGTTGTTTTGCTATTATCAACACAGATGCTTGGCTCATTTCTAAAACTTCTGAACTTTTGTTGTAGCCTCTCTAACTTGTACCCACTGTACAAACCACATATATACACATATGTAGATATGTAAACATATTTGCTATGTGATAAGTCTACACTAACAATTTAGAAGAGAATTACAGAACTTACATTTGTCAGACATGGTGGCACACACCTTTAATTCCAGCACTTGGGAGGCAGAGGCAAAGAGGAATTCTGAGGTCTAGTTCAGGATAGTCTACATAGCAATTCCAGGACAGCCAAAGCTATATAGAAAAACCATCTCAAAACCAAACCACCACCATCAAAAAGCCTTTTGCATTCACTTTAACCAGACTACCTGGCAAATTGCTGCCACTGAAATCATTAAACCTTGTGAATTTAATGTTACTCAATAAATTCTGACATTGTAGAAAGACAGAAATGTGTTCACATACACACTCACTTTTGTAAACAAAATCTTCAAATCTTAACATTTCAACCTTTAACTATATATCAAATCCTCCAATTCTTAAGTCTGCTTTTGGTATAAATCTGTACAACAAATACATATTACATGTATGTATACCTGTCATGGATATTTGTGAGAAAAATTAAATCCGAGGGGATTCCACTGAGCCTTCATCCTAATGTTTTCTTTCATTAGTGTCACTTTTAAGGAAATAATGACCTTAAAAAAACTTAGGCACTTAAGTATTACCAAATGTGACCAAATGAGAACAAAATTTTTCTTAGCTCAAGTAACTTCATGTGACATTATTTTCTGATTTTCAAATCTATAGTTATGAAATCCCATACCATCTTCATGTAAGAATTACTGGAATAGGGGTGAATGACTGCAATAAAATAAAACAGAAAATACAAAAATGCATACAGTTATTTGTAGTCGTTGGGACTATGGCTCCAGGGATCATCGGCCTGTGTCAAGTCTCCTCAGTTTTGCAGTACAAATTCACTGCCCAGCCTAGCTCTTGTAAGTCATGTTGTAAAATTATGTATCCATTCGATAATAAGCACTCTTTTGGGTCACTGTCGGATGTTGCAGAGTGAACAAACTTATGACTAAAAGTTTATTTAGCTCACAGTCCTCGAGAGAAATGCAAGACTGAGGGACCACATCTGGCTGGTGGTCTTGTTATGTTAATAGTCACATGATTTAAGAATAGAGAGAAAAGGTCCGGGGTCTTCTTTTTTTATAACAGACTTTGTATAACAAATGTTTCAATTTTCTTAGAAGCACAGAGCCCTATAACCTAACCACTTACCATTCACATTTCTCAATTATGTTAGATGGGAATTCAGTTTTCAGGGTGAGTTTTAGAGATATCAAACTGCAGAAAACACCCAAATGTATCAAGTTATTAACATAATATAATTATGCTCAAAAATTTAAAACAAATTTATCGGCAATATTATGAAAAACCACAAGATGGAGATATGACTCCACAAAAATGACCCCCCCCCATACCACCCCCAAGGTCTGACTTACTTATAACTGCAAAATTTAATGCAGAGAAACTCCCTATACTTGCTTATTCATTCAATGGTTAAAACTTACCTTGGAATAAAATTGTAACTAGTTAATTAGATTTTGTTCAGTATTTTTTGTTCAAAGTGCCACAGAAACCACTGAGCCCATTCCATTTCTCTTTATAGACATTAAATCAAAGCTCCAACAGAGAATGTACTTGTAGGAAACATTTATAAATAAAGGTAGAATTGGGCATTTCTAGGAATTTTCATTATAGTGAGAGATCCAGTCTATCATATTCCCTTAGAGGAATCATCTGAATTACTTAAGGTTAAAGAGAGGGATATATGCACCATAAGGGTGCATCCATATCAAACTCAAAGCAGATTTATTTTTTATTTTTTCCTCTTCTCCCTCTTGCTCCCTTTGCTCTGCTCACTCGGGCCCAAAGTACACTGTAGCTGTTTTCAGACACCCATATGAGGGCATCAGATCTCATTACGGATGGTTGTGAGCCACCATATGGTTGCTGGGATTTGAACTCATGACCTCCTGAAGAGCAGTTGGTGCTCTTAACTGCTGAGCCATCTCACCAGCCCCAACTCAAAGCATATTTTAGCAGAGGTCAAAGTATGACAAAGGCCAGTAAAAAATTTCAAGACATTAAAATAGATTTCCCCCTTCTGATTAGTAGGACTTAATCTAAACCCTGGCTTGCAGTAAATGACACAAATTGTCAAAAACACAGCTTAAATATACTAACTGCTCAAAAGGCTTTTCTTTTTCTATTACTGAAATTTCTATTACTATGTTTGCCTGTCCTCCCCTCTCCCAATTCCTTTAAAGACAGTGAGTGTCTCCTGTAGCCCAGGCTAGACTAGAACTTGTTTTTGGCAACTAAGCATGACCCTGAACTACCAATCCTCTCCAAGTGCACCAACAAGCCCTACTTAGGAATTAACTTTTATATTTATCTTTTCCACCAAACTCCAAAATGTAAGACAGTATTGTCAGTAAACCCAAGAATCGGTTGCTAGGTTTGGGCTTCTCATCTACATTTTAAAGTAAGGCCTCTTAATCTTGTACCCGCTAACATTTGGACTGGATACTCCTGGGGCTGCACATCTTAGGTTGTTTAATTGGATTCCTAGCTTTTACCCACTGGGGGCTATCTCTTTTCTCTACCTTCATGAACAGCCTCATTTATCCAATTATAGCTCAATTCAGCCAATTCAGAAAATTAGTTTTGAGGTATACTTTATGTGTCATGATTGAACATGTTCAAGAGTTGTCCCCAAGTAGTAGGGTTGCTGAAGGGTAACTGGACCACAGGGATTCTAACTTCGTTATTCATACTGAATGGGTGGTGACTAAGAGGAGCTAGGCCTATCAAGGAATAGGTACTTGTAGGAGTAGGTCAAGTCCATGCCTATGAAGGATTTACCTTGTCCCTGACCCTTTCTGTCTGGTTCCTGGTAATATGATCATAAAGATGAGTAGCCTCTTCTGCCAGATAGAATTTAATATCCATTAAATCCATTTCTTTAATATTATAAATGATTCCATACTTTTCCTTTTACAGGGTAATTCAAACCATCATTTCAGCTTGAATTCTGAAAGTATAATGGAAGGAGATAATTATGAGGACATAATGCCATCACAATAAAAAAAAAAAAAAATCAAGATTTAAAAAAAAAGTATGATTTCTGTTCTGTTTAAAAATCCTTCAGCAGGATTAGAGTAGAGCAGGCACATCATTAATTCTAGCACTTAGAGGTAGAGGTACTGAAGATCAAGATCAAGTCCAGCCTAGGCTGTAGAAACCTCAAAACAAGCAACAACAAAAATCCCAGTCTACATAGTCTTACAAATCAAACACCTTAGCATTACATAATATATAATAAAGCCATTTATTGATGGACACTGATCTAGCTGTCCTGAAACTCCATCTGTAGGCCAGGCTGGAATTGAATTCAGAGATTCACCTACTTCTGCCTCTGGAGGAATTAAAGGCATTCACAACTCAAAATTTCTATCACTCTTGGCTGAAATGGTAGCCAGTGTCTTTTCTTCAATTTTGTTAAGGTTTTCCCAAATTTTTCTCCCTTGCAGGTTTTGCCTTTAAAGGGACCTCTCACACTGTTGGTAGTAAAAACTACTTTGGGAGACCAAATAACAAGTATCAATTGGGCAGGCACGGTGGCAAGCCTTAATTCAAACACTAAACAGATAGAATAAGTAGATCTCTCTGAATTTGAGACCAGGGGCCCAACCAGCAAATTCTATGCCATCCACTGCTATAAGAGTCCCTGTCCATAAACAAAAACAAACAACAAAATTCAAAAGACTCACTACTAGGAAAATAACTCCCCAAAAGATTAAGGATACAAATATTATATATGTATTAATATTTAATCACATATTTAAGAACTATGTATATAATTTACTCCTTTTGGACTATATATAGTTAGATAGTTTTATGATCAACCACTTACTATAGTACTTAAAAATAAAACAAACTTTTCCCTATGAACATGTAAAGAGCTGGTGAGGCATGCTTTTAATCCCAGCACTCAGAAGGCAGAGGCAGGTGGGTCTCTGTGATCAAGGCCAGCCTGATCTACATAGTGAGTTCCAGGAACAGCCAGAGCTACACAGAGAAACACTGTCTTGAAAAACAAAAACAGTCAGGGAGTGGTGGCACAGCCAGGCGGAGTTCTGAGTTCGAGGACAGCCTGGTCTACAGAGTGAGTTCCAGGACAGCCAGGGCTACTCATAGAAACACTGCCTTGAAAAAAAACTAAAGAAAAACAAAAACAAGGGCTGGAGATATGGCTCAGCGGTTAAGAGCACTGACTGCTCTTCCAGAGATCCCGAGTTCAATTCCCAGTAACCACATGGTGGCTCACAACCATCTGTAATGGGATCTGGTGCCCTCTTCTGGTAGGTCTGAAGACAGCCACAGTGTACTCATACAAAAATAAGTAATTCTTTTGAAAAAAACAAAACAATAAATGTGAGGAATAATGGAAGCAGACACAGGTTAAACTAGCTCAGGAAATGCAAATACACACATTTCCAGCTATGTTTTTCAACCATAGTAGAAGAAGTAATTGGAAACAAGAATTTATCATCAAAACCCAAAGCAGTCTCAATCTTTTAATACAGAGGTATAAACAGACAAGTTAAACGTGGCCACAAGTTGAAACATTTAGGAATACCTACCACCTGGGAATTACATTCTAAACATTTTTTACACAACTTTGGTCTTTAAGGTCCTGGCATAATAATGTTCAAAAGAAATTTAAAATCGCCTTATTTCACTCACAGCATACTTCAACTCAGATGCTAATATTACTGGGAAAATTTACATTAACTTTAAAATCAATTCATAAATAAAATGTACTGATCTATATATCCAATCTGTGTCAAAAATGCTTTAAAATGTCAAAAAAAACCCTGACATTTAAATTTTAATTTAAATGATGGTTCAGCAGGTAAGAGCTCTCTTCCAGAGGACCTGGGTTAGATTCTTGGCACCCACATGGTAGCTCACAGTTGTTTTGAACTTCTGCCTCAGGGGATCAACATCTTCTTCTGGCCTCTATAAACCAGGCACACATGATATACAGAAATAAATGCAGGCAAAACATTGGTACACATGAAAATCTTTTTTAAAAAATTAAACTAAACTTTAAAATTTACTTAGCTGTACAAGAGTACTTAAACTACTCATGGCTGACTGTGGCTGGCATTCCATTATTGCACCAGGGAAGGCTAACACTGCTAGTTAGACACTGAGGTTTGTTTGGGTTTTGTGTTTATTGAGACAGGGCTTCACTGTGTAGCACTGGCTGTCCTTGAAATCAGAAATCTGCCTGCCTCTGCTTCCCAAGTGCTGAACTGCCACTGACAGCAGAGTTTTAATTAGCCGAGGGGTGGATAGGTGGGGGCAAAGAAAGGCTGGGTGATAGTACTATTGTGTTACAATTCTGCAGCTTTAAACTACAATCCATTTTTAAAATGAAAACTCTTCTGTAGGCTACTAGTAGTATAGCAGTTACTGCAGACTAGGTTTAAAACAAAGATAAAGAAAAATTATTTGAGTAACTGAAAAGAGATGCTTCCTCAAAACCCATGAAGTTGAAAGCTATAGTTAACACGTGGAGGACAAAAAAAAAAAAAAAAAAAAAAAAATCAAGATTTCTACAGGATAAAGCAGCAAAGTAAAATTTAAGACAGGTAATAATTAGTTTGTTACGGCAAAGGCACTGACTTTGGAAACAATGGTTCATAAAATAGGATGATTTTTACACATAGGAAAACAATTTTTTTTCCTCAAACAGTGCCCCATGTATCCCAAGCTGGCATTAAACTTACTATGTAACCTTGAACTTGATACTTTGGCCTCTGTCTATCCAGTGCTGGGAAAACAATGTGCATCACCATATCCAGTTATTCAGTGTTGGGGTTTCATGCTTGCTAGGCAAGCATATTACCAACTGAATTCAATCTCAAAATTTACATAAACCCCTATTCAATTATGTATTGATTGACTC
Organism: Mastomys natalensis; assembly: GCA_021653895.1. Lineage (NCBI taxonomy): Eukaryota > Metazoa > Chordata > Mammalia > Rodentia > Muridae > Mastomys > Mastomys natalensis. Next base: position 1,416,741 of record JAJTUV010000035.1, read on the forward strand.
ATTGGCTACAGCTTTATTAAAAGTTGTCCACCATTTTGAGAAGGAAGAAATCACTATAGTAGAAATTACTATAATAACACTCTGCCACTCACCAATGTGGATACCTCTTCAAGTAGAAGATACACTTTTTTTTTTTTTTTGGCTTTTTGAGACAGGGTTTCTCTGTATAGCCCTGGCTGTCCTGGCACTCACTCTGTAGACCAGGCTGGCCTCGAACTCAGAAATCCTCCTGCCTCTGCCTCCCAAGTGCTGGGGCTAAAGGCGTGCGCCACCACCGCCCGGCTGAAGATACACTTTTAAAAATGATTGTACTTCAGATATTTCAAAACTCTCAACGCAGCAAAGGAGGCTTCACAAAGTATTTGTTAAAATTCAGTATCTCAATTAACAGACCATAACTTTCTGGCTTACACAAAAAGCAAAATAAAACTAAAATCCACTTAACCTTCAATTATAATAAAGAGGTGCAAATTAGTTCTAATAAAAATGCCTTTAAATAAGATATGAATGCTAAGTGGACCAAAGTAAAGATGAAAAGATAGATAGGAATAATATAAATATAGAGCAAAATGGTTACCAATTGAATGTAGTCAGGTTCTACAAAGAGTTTTATTAGTATACAAGATACACTTTGTATCCAGGCTCAGTAGCAAACAGCTATTCGGGCAAAGGAGATGGATGGATCTGAAGGTTAGGGCCCCCATCCTGATTGAGAGAGAGACACACAGATACAAATGTTGTTTTCTTTTCTTTCTTTTTTTTTGGTAATTAACACCTAGATAGAGACACAGAAGACTTCTGGGCCTGTTCCCAGTATATATAATAATGGTATAATGACTATTCTGTATTTGTCAACAAAGTTTCATTTATAACTATAGAATCTTATGTTCCCCATTTGGCCAAGTTTCAATTGGTAACCATTTTGCTCTATATTTATATTATTCCTATCTACCTTTTCATCTTTACTTTGGTCCACTTAGCATTCATATCTTATTTAAAGGCATTCATATCTTATTTAAAGGCATTTTTATTAGAACTAATTTGCACCTCTTTATTATAATTGAAGGCTAAGTGGATTTAGTTTTATTTTCTATAACACTGACAACTAATCATACTGTCAGTCATTGATGTCTATGACATACTGAATATCATCTTCCCTAGAGAGGAATAACAGATAAAAAGTAATCAGCTTACCAACCACAAATTCAAGCCATAATGTCCTTGGTGCATAAAAACAAGAAGTCTCAGTTGAAAAGAGCAAATAGTCAATTTACTTCTCATTTTTCTAGATATGTACATAAAAATATAGTAGTTATTAATTGCAAATTTATCTACTATGGAGATAAGGAAAATATATGATTTACAGTGGGATATCCTATCCTATAAGAATACTAAAGTAAAAATTATGAAAAGTATTTTTAAAAGTAAGCTTAAAAAGTTTCAATGCCCAAAATTTAAATCATAGGTTAAATTGGGTGTGTGGGGGTTTCAATTTTCAAAACTTCACATTCATCTATTTAACTGTGTTTGGTAAGCTCAATGTACAATAAAAACTTAGCAAATAAAATTTCAAACAAAATCCATGAAATAGAGTCTTTCCAATGAAGAGTCAGGAGACTGAACACATAGAACATAGTTGTACAAGTTCTGTATCTCAAGGATATCAACATCTTAAAACAAAACTGCACTAGACCCTGATTTCATTTCTTTAGTATCTTAAAAGGAAGGAAAGGAAAATTTAAAGTCCCATGCTTATTGGGAGTAAAGAAGTTGGGGGCGGGGGAATCAAAGAATTTAGAAAAAAAATGTTTTATATGTAGACTTAAAATCAAAACTTTCTCAGAATCATTTCAGAGATACGAGACCTTCATTTTACACAGAACGAGCTCGTTTGGAGAAACGATTTATTCTGCTCTCCAAAATAAAACTTCCCAAAGATAACTGGATATTTTTAAAAATCACCAAGTTTATGCACCAAGGACATTATGGCTTGAATTTGTGGTTGGTAAGCTGATTACTTTTTATCTGTTATTCCTCTCTAGGGAAGATGATATTCAGTATGTCAAAGAAATATACCTGTGAAATTATCTTGAAATTTGTTTAGTCCAGAAACCAATTGTAAGCCCTCAATCCTAAGTAGAAAATTTATTTAAAGAGTCTTAATTTTAAGCATAATTACTGGCCTATGGATTCAACAGTTCCAAGTTTTCTCTAAATTTCGCCAGTAACACATTTCTAAGCATCTGCCTCCATCGTGTTACACTTAAATATCTACTTAAATAAAAAGAACCAGCTGGTACTGGTGGCTCAAGCCCGAAACACCAGCAACTCTAAAGGCTGAGGGAGGCAAGAAGATTGTTGCCAATTTCAGCGTCGGCCTGAGCAACTTAGACTCTACCTCAAAATAAAGTGCTGGGGACATAGCTCAGTGGCAGAGTACTTGCAGAGCACTGAGTACTCTCCTTCAATTTCAAGAACTCCAGTTAGTTAATAAGGTAGAATAGTTTCAAGAATTTACTAGATAAAAGTTCCAAAAGACTGCCAACGCTACCACTGTGTGGCTCCATTTCTACTGTCAGATATGCGAAAGACTACAACCTACACCTAAAGAAACTGAACTAGACCCAAGATTTTTTTAACCTAAACATCCAGAATAATTTGTCTTTTTATCTTCATTGCTTTTACTATAACAGAACTTGACAACTACATTCTGAGTGTGCAGCAATGAGTAGAAAAAAATGAGAGTATCAAAGTCGTACTCTACTAGAAAAATAAAACTTCCCAAAGATAACTGGATATTTTTAAAAATCACCAAGCATCCTGGAGCGTGGCTCAGGTGGAGCAAACATCCCGAAACAAGCCAAAAAAAAAAAAAAAATTCATTTAAAGCAAACCAGAATTTAGAAAAAAAATGTTTTATATGTAGACTTAAAATCAAAACTTTCTCAGAATCATTTCCGAGATATGAGACCTTCATTTTACACAGAACGAGCTCGTTTGGAGAAACGATTTATTCTGCTCTCCAAAAAACGATGCTGAACAACTAAATAACTGAAACAGCAGTTATAATTTTCAGCTGATTTAGGAAGAAAAACCCTTACGTTGTTTCAAAAAGTTTTAATATGTTTAAGCTTTTTTCCCTTAAGATTGTAAAGGCAACCTCCAAAACTCGCGGTGCTAAATACTGTAACAGTATATAAATCAATGGAAAGGAAATACTTTTCCCCAAATGGGAACAGTTAAACCAAAATAACTTCTAAGGTTACGGAAGATTCGAAAGATTAAAACCTCAACTTTGCTAACGAAGAGTAAAAAAAGAGCTCCTCCTTGCACTGGGGGGCAACACACAGCACTGAAGCAATAGCTCCACCTACTGATCCACGATACTTCCTTAAACATTTTGGCACCCCAAAGTCTACACCGCTCGAGTTCATCCCCCCTCCTCCCTCCTCCACTCGCTCTGACCCAACCCAAGTCCGTTGAGTCACTAGCTCCTAACACTCATCCCCCGTGCTCTTTATTCCAATTCCTTTTCCCTCCAGAAGGTTCTGCACGGCCCACAAGTAGGAAGGAAAACCGCAACGTGTCAAAGCCCGCGGCCACAGCGTGGATCCCGGATCTGGATGAGCACCTGAGGTGGCTCAGTCGTGCGCTCCCGGGAAGAGGCCCCGGGCGCCTCATAATACCTTCTCCCCGCGGTCTCATTCGGTGCACACACATCCTCCGGGCTGAAATCGTGGACTCGCGCCCTTGCCTCCGCCGGCCCTCCAGCCCGCCAACAGCCGGCCTAGCCTCCGCCCCCCTCCAGGAGCCGAGGGACCGGGGAAGCCTGGCAATGTCCCTCCGCCCGGTCTCCGCGCCAGTCTCTTCCTCGCAGCGCTCTCCCTATCCAGCGACCCACGCCCCTCTCCTGTGCTCGCCCGGCCCCCGCCAGCTGCCCTTCCTCACCCTTTCATCTTCCCCGTCTGCTGAGGCCGTCGTTACAGCCGCCACCAACGCCGTCGTCCTCGTCACCCGGAGCTCTCCGCGCCCTGAGCTCAGGCCACTCAACCCCACACACCGGCCTCTTGGCTGAGGAGCCGAGGAGGCCGCGAAAGCCAAAGCCAAGGCCCTGAGGCTCTGGAAGACGCCGGGAAATCTGCCGCCGCCGCGCTGCTGCCGCCGCTCCTCCACACGTGCACTCGGGACACTCCGCTCCCGCCCGCAGCTGCCGCCAGCCAGACCCGCCGCCGCGCTGTGACCTTTCACCCCGCCCCCTCAGCGCGCCGGCGCGGCCGCCGCGTCGCGCGCAGCCGCAGTGCTCGGCGCCGCCAAGACTTCTCCCCCTTTCTCCAGAGCTGGGCCTGCGGCCGGCTAGCTCCTCCCACCCCTTGCGACACTCCAGTGGAGCTTGCTTGGTAGGCTCCGGCGGCAAAATCCGGATCTTTCCACCCTTCCCTCTGAAACTAGCAAGATCAGCCTTTCCCGCCTCCTTTCTTTCTAGATCTCCAGTGACCTTCAAACCCTCTTGCCGCCTAGTAGCGTTTTATAAAACGGATTCCTCTCAATGTAAGAAAGCCTGTGGAAACTTGCAGTAAACGTGTTTTAAACTCAAAAGATAACGATGGATCCGGATAACTTGGCTATCCTCCAGCAGGAAAACCACAGGGCTTTTTTTTTTTTTTTTGAAATCACGTGATAGGCTTACGTCTTCCAGCCAGGATTTTACTGGGGCCTTAGAGGCGGGACTCATCACCATTTCCGGTCCCTAGAGCGTGACTTAGCGTCACTTCCTTAGCAATGCACTTTAACCCTTGCTAGCCTCCTTTTCTGTACTGTAGCTTATATAACCCAGTCATTGAGTAAAAGAAAGTAACGCTTTTCCTAAATCGCGGAACCACTGCCATCCAAGAGATCCGCAAAGATTCAAGCCTGAGAGGCGCAGCGTGCCTGGGGAGGGGAAGCGGGGTGGGGCTTGAGGTCACATGACTAGCTAGGACTGACCCGCCTCCTGCAGCTGAAGACTTCCCCTCTCTCAGTGACAGAGCCTCTGGGTCCCGTCAAGGTACTGATTCTGCATTTCGAGCCCGGGCAGGTGAGGTAACTGGTGGCTGGTGGGGACTATTGACGGGGTGAGAGCAGATAGGCACTGGGGTGTGTGAACCGCGGCCTGCGGTGCTTGGGGCTCCTTTCCCGTTGTCCTCCTGCACGGGAGAGGTGCTCATTTCTCTAAATCTCTTGGACCCCTGACCCTTCACCGTCACGGCCGTCCATTGACGAGGGATTGTGTTGCCCACCTTTCCCTGGGTTGAGAGCGAGTGCGGCCATTATGGTTCCCTATTTGGAGCCTTTGGGGCTGATTCAGGTGGTAGGTGGTAGGATTGTTTTAGCCATTTCTTGGGGAGGTGGGGGGGGGGGTCTGCAACAACTGACGGGTCCCATTCCCCAAAGCTCCTTCCTTGGCAAAGGCCTTGGCTCAGGTGATCAGGATGATAGGAAAACCCCTGGAGGTAGAGGCGTCTCCCGTAAGACAGGCTTGGGAGGGAATGTCACTGATATGGCCCTCACTGCAGAGTCACACTGAAGGGCTTCCCCACAAATGTGCATTCTCAGTGATTCTAAGGTTTTTGTCGGACATCCTTGCAGGAGAGGTTCAGTGAGTGTTCGGATGAGACTGGAAGAATAAGAACGGGCCTTATACATTTTTCTTGGGAGAGAAGGTGGTTGTACTCTCCTCAGAACAGGGTGTTGGTAATGCGACAGTCTCAGTTGAATGGGAAGGCGATGAAAGATGGTGTTGCCTTGTTGGGATGGAGACCCAGACTAGCTTATGGGAAAGTGACGAGGTTTTCCGAAGGGGAAGTAATTCTTCGGAAGCTGATCAAGCTGAAAACAATAATTAATCCAAATCCATTTACCTATAATTTAAAGCCAAGAAGATCGAGTCTAGACGTTACTGACTTCATGTTTTCTGCCTGTGGGTCATTCCTTTTTGACATTTCTTTTAAATCCTGCATAATTGCCCTTCCCAGTCAGTTTAAATTTGTGAAGCTATGCTTGTGTTCTTAATTCACTTTTGCATTTGTTAAAGAAATTCAAGTGACCCTTCTCAGACTTGACTGCATAATATTTTGTGAAAATACAGAAATGGTTTTGCCTAGGGTTGCCCAACCCTTTGTACTCCATTTTCTGTGCACCGTAGTAGCCAATGTTTAAACCTCAAACAATGCACTTGAATGTTCTTCAGTTTGGGGCTAAACTCTTTTATTTGTACTGCAAACTTAGAAAGTTCCTTGTTTTGAATCCGAAGGCCTTACAAAATCACAGATTTGACTTTTATAACCCAAATGATACATTTTCTTATGTGAAATAAGATTTTTAGTTAAATCTTAGTTCTACGCAATGTAATTGAGGAATCTGTTTTTAAAAATCTGCTGAGGGCTCGGGGATAAGATTCTTGCCTCCATGCATGCTTGAGGCGCTGTGTCCAGTCCTTATACTAGAAAGAAAAGAAAAAATAGGAAAAAGATGGAATGATTATCTTACAGTGAGGAGAGCTAAAAACTAAAACCTTAAACAAGATAGAAAGACGGGCCTATTTGATACTTACTAAAATATTGCCTAAATGATTTTGCATTGCCCAAATTACCATTTCATGCTTGTGATTCAGACTAGACAATAGGAATTGATATGTTTATATAACAAGCATAAATACAGATTCTTAAATTGTTCTTTCCTTTTCATTGTTAATCACTATTCTGTGGTATGGATGGCACCACAGTTGGTTGAACCATTGCACTTGTTGACATTTTTGGTTGTGTCTGTGTTCCTGCTCGCAGAGGCCAGAGGTGCCTTTCTCCTGACCTCACCCCCCTTTTTTGAGGCAGGTTCTCTGGCTGAATCTGGACTCACTGATTCAGGGAGCCTAGCTGGCCATTAAGTCCCAGGGATCCTTCTGTCTTTTGCCCTGAGCACCGAGGTTAAAGGGACAGTACCACACTTGACTTTTACATAGCACCTGGGTAGCTAAACTCAGATTTTCATACTTGCAAAACATGCACATTTGAGTCATCTCCTCAGCCTGAAATATAATTTTATCCATCATTTTTCTCCAAAGTGAAGTTCCCTGATGTCTTGAGGAGAGGAAAAAAAAAAAAATTTGGCGCTGCTTTCACGCCCATGTGACATTCCGCCAAATAAACAAAATTCCTAAGTGTTTTAAAAGTCCAAACCAGTTCTGTGCAGGTGTAGCAAACTGGGCTAGAGAAAACCAGTTTGAAAGCACTGAATACTAGTAGAGGAAAAGTTCATAAGAAAGAGGATGGATGAGTCTGCAGTTTTACTTCACAGTTAATTTTAGGGAACTCATGAAACCAGTAACTTAGACTTCCAATGAAATCTGTAAGATTAGCAGCAAGAATTAGTGACCAAACAGCTAAGGAGATTAAGTATTAAAGAAATTTTGATGTTATATACACACAGATGGTTTCAGCACTGGAAGACATTTATGATACTATATTAGTTAATGAGATTTCTGTGTGTGACTTAGGTATGATGGTTTACTCCTTTAATATCCACACCGGGTCTGGCAGAGCTCTTTGAGTTGAAAGCCAGCCTGGTCTACAAAGTGGGTACTAGGCCAGCCAGCACTACACAGTAAGACTTTGTTTCATAGGGGAGAGGGTATATGGGAGTGGAGAGAGACAGACAGGGACGAAGGGAGGAAAGAGAGTTTAAGAGTTGGGGCACCAACACCTTTCATTTCTTACTCTGAGGTCTCCTTTAGTTGCACTGTCTTTACAGAGTATCATCACCAATGAAAATGTATCCTTTCCCTTTGGGCCAAGGTAGCCAATTAGTCCTTTAGGCTACTACTCAATATTTTGTATTTTTTTATTTTTACATATAGGCTATTTTGGTAGCTGGGGTATTCCTCAGTAAACATCCCTGCAGTTAAAGAACCACCTGTCTCTATTGTTTCTTCTGCACAAAGGTGCTGAAGTGGATGGAAGAGGCCCTGTCCAAGCAAACAAAATATTGAGGTCCCTGATGGGTTGTTTATTAAATAAGCGTTGAACGATTAACAAGGAAGTTAAACCACTTTAATTCTTACAAATTATAGTTCCTTAAAGGTTGTGTACTAAGTATTAACTTTTTAGTCCAAGTTTCCAAATACTAAATAGAATAGACATAAACCTTGTATGGACTTTATTCATACAGTGACCAACTTGTTTCCATAGTGTGTCATGTTTACTGATCATGATAAGGCCAATGGTTCATCCCTAAAGTTAGAGGATCTTCATTTAGCTTCTCCATCTTGGTCATATGCCTTTTTAAGTGCAGCTGATGCTGGAAGCTTCAGGGCTCCATACTGAGAAACTCTCCTACCAAGGGTATTCTGAATTGGATGAGACAGCCTTAAATAATAATCTATTTGAGAGTAGTTTTAAAGCTAGATGGCAGTAAGTGTAAATTGGTATATTCAAACTTTACCTGAATAGATTTCCCAGTCACACAGGCCTGGGATTAGGTTTTAGCCATCCCTGTCATTAGCTGTCTGACCTTGGGCACTTAAAATGAAGTTTCTTTCTGTTTAAATATAGCCCATAGATATTATTAAAGTAGATCATGAGTGAATAGTGTTTAGTACACATATTATAAGCTTTTTTTTTTTTTAACGGAAGCCAAGGCTAGCCTTCATCATGGTCATCCTGTCTATCTCCTAAGTACTGGAATTACAGGAATATGCTACCCCACCAACAGAAGTTCTTACTAATTGTACTGACATGCTTCAGTCATATACTCTGAACTTCTAGGAGAGGGATACAGTGTCCTACAAGAGTGACAAAAACAAAGCAAAACAAAACCGTTTTGCACAAAAGGTTTCTGTTACAGTGAATGGACTAAAATTTGAAATGAGTCTATCATTAAAAAATAGAGCCAAAAGAACTTTTCTGGGTGTGTTTTTTGAAATTGGCCATGCTGTACCTCACACTGCTTTCAAACCCCCAGACTAAGGCTGGTCAGTCCGCCTCAGCCTCCCAAGTAGCTGGACTTCAGGCTCAAGTGCCACCATATCTGACTCCCACAGACTCCAAACTTGGCTTATTAGTAGGAGCTGAGAGATAGCAATATAATTCCCTTATTTTGGTTTTAGCTATAGTTTACTGGTTTTTTATATTATATTTTTCAATGTTTATGATCATTAATGTATGGAATTGTTTTTTGGGAAACCATTTTTCCACTCTTAAAGTTTTGTCAATACAAGAAACAGCATGGACATGAACTAGAGTAAGAATTTTTTTCCTTCTTTAGTGATTTACAAGGATTAGTGGTTTTGCAATGGGAATTATAAGTAAATAAAATAATAATTGAAATAAAGCTTTTCCAGTTTATGTTTTTCTTTAATCACAAAAATACTGTAAGGAAAATAGTTTATTAAGAAATAATTGAATATTTGCATTAATGTCAGTTACATAGGTATGACATTTTCTAAGAAATAGGAGTAAAAGGCAGAGTGGTTGTATAGCATGCCCAAGCTCTGGCTTGTCCCCAGCACCGCCTAGAGCATGTATGGTGCCACATGCCTGTGATCTGGAAGTGGGAACAAGATCAGAAACTCAAGGTCGTCCCCAGCTGATGTCAGGGTCAACTTGGGGTACATAAGAGCCTGTCTCACATATGTATGTAAACGTGTGTATGTGAATGTACAAGGAAATTCCCATCATGACAAAGTAAGACTTAAGTGTGGAGGGGAGACACATTTATGTGGTAAACATAACTGAATCAATTTGTCTACAACTTAAATGTAAATAGATATTTAAAATATTAGTCAAATTTTATTTATACATAAAACCTAAACCATGGGAGAATACCTCCAAATTAAGAAAGAGAAGGAAAGAAAAGGGAAGGGAAAAGTAAACTTTGAAATTACATAGAAATAATTTTGTAGCTGAGATGGAAACAAATGCTTAAAGAAAACACTTGAAATACATCTAAGAAGTGAAGAGTTAGTATTTGTAAGAAATCTGACAAAGTATACAAAATCCACCAGTTAGGACCATACATAGAGAAGGATGTGGTCAGAAGTTCACAGGAGAAAAAGCTTAACATTTAACATTTAGCTGAACAAATGTGAAAACTATAACCTTACTAGCAATTGATATAGTAACAGCGAAATACCGTGTCTCTAGCTAGTAAAAATTAAATGATAAACCATGCTAGCAGGGATATATGGGGGAAGATTTTCCCATGAAAGCTGATAGAGAAATGACTTGTTCCTTGTTGGTTTTGTTTTGTTTGGTAAGCAAACAGTATTAGTTAGTATTAGAAATGTATGTATTCTTTCATCGGTCTCCATGAAATTAACTCACCATTAAGCAAGCAAGAACATGTTTCAATGGACATTGAGTGCCACAGTGTTGACAGTGCTAAAATCCCGGGAAGAGGGGAACACCTATTAGTAAGAAGTATTATGCTTATTATAGCACAGTCATATTCTGAAATGTTGTAACTATATCCTGAGAGGATTTCCTTTATCTTTACGTGATAAAGGTAAAATATAGGCAAATGTATATAATAATAAGATTCTGTTTTTATAAAGCCATATATAAGACATCATGAGTTTTGTATGTCTTGTTAACACTGGAAAAGAGGAAAGAAGTAGAAAAAGAGAGAGGGCAAAGAGGTAGAGAATATTCACAATAAGATATGCATACATGTTTACACATGTCTGTATGTACAGTGAGTCACAAGAAAGGCTGATGCTCAGATGTTTAGTGGTTGCTTCAGAATGGCTAGATAATCATCCCACGTTATGTTGTTTCCATTTTACAATGAACACTTTCTTAAAGTAGTAAAAAACAAAACAATTTACATTTTAAAAGAGAAACAGAAGGCCAGGTAAGCTAAAGAAGAATTAACAAGATGAAAAATAATATTTGAAGTGACTAGACATGAAGATACTTGAAATATATTTTGTCTTAGGTATTGGAGAAGGAAGTGAATAAAGTATCCTGGTAACTCCATAAATTCTTAATTTTATTTGTGATAACCATGTACCCAAAGATGATAAATATCACCAGATAAGGCTCAAATTGGCATATTCTTTTTGGTGTTGGTATTTAATGCTGCAAAATGTTTTATGCCTTGAAAATGTAAAGCATCTTACACAAGTGTAGTTTCTGTCATCTGACTTCATCAGATGACAGCCATTGTAAGAAAAGGCCACTTGTGGTTCAGCAGATTAACTTTCTCTAAGAAAACTTCAAATAGGGCTGGAGAGATGGCTCAGCAGTTAAGAGCACTGACTCCTCTCCCAGAGTTCAATTTCCAGCAACCACATGGTGGTTCACAGCCATCTGTAATGGGGTCTGATGTCCTCTTCTTGTGTGTCTGAAGACAGAGACAGTGTACTCACATATATAAAATAAATAAATTAAAAAAAAGAAAACTTCAAATAAAGCCAAGTTTGGGGGATTTGGTCAGAGACGTATATCAGGGTTATGAGTGTGTACTGCTTCTGTAGAGGGCCTGTATTCTGTTCCTAGGATCTATGTTGGGTGGCTTATGACTACCCGTAACTCCAGGGCAGGGAATCTAACACTCTCTTCTGGGCTTCACCAAACATATGCGTATACTCCCACGCAGGCACACAGACACTTAATAAAAAGGAAAAAACTTAAATTTTTAAAAAGCAAAGTTTAAACTCTTTGTAATTAATTAATTCTTGATTATTTATCTTGAAATGGGATCTAGGTGTATTAACCCAAGCTTATCTCAAACTTGAGCCTCCCAATTGCTGAATTTGCAGATGCATGCCACTGCACACATCTTGACTTCAATTATTTTCTGAGAATTAGAAGTTGATGCATTGCTTAAAACCATAATAGGAACTGGCAGATGGTTTGGAGTTGAGTTTTTCACATACTTTAAGATGCCAGTGTTTATATCTCATGCTGCTGCTGCTTTTAATTTTCCTCTTTATTACCATTTTATTTTGCTTGTATATTTGTAAGTCTATATGTGTGTGTGTGTTTGTATTATAAACTGTACAAAAATCTGCAATACTTTTATTAAGTGGGTAATACATGTATAAGCATGATGAAAATTACATATCCACTAGCCCCTACCCCATGTATTTGCCCATAAATGGTCGTACATTTGAATAGTATTCTGAGCCTCCCTGTTTCACTTAACGGGGTTATCCTGGAGATAATGAATTTTAATTCCACACCAATGCACTTAAAGCTTCCTCTCAAATGCTAGTTGAGTATTTAATCACACTGATGAATCATCGTCATATGGACATTCCTGGGCGTTTTCCTGATCCAGACCCTTTCTTTGATCCTTCTGCACCTCCTCTTCAACAGACCCTAAGCATGTGCCACCACAAGTGGCAAGGCCTTTTCTTACCACTTTGGTTATAATTACTCATGGAAGCCTCACAGCACCCTTCTAAGATGATGCTTATTTTTATCCCCATTCACCAAATGAGGAAAATTGTACATGAGATGGTTAAATGTTCAATAATATAACTAACAGCTTAGAAGTAGTAGAACTCAGGATTTGAACTCAGGGAGTAATATTACTGTTTTAATGACATTAAGCACACAAATTCTTTTTTTTTTTTTTTTTTTTTTTTTTTTTGGTTTTTTCGAGACAGGGTTTCTCTGTGTAGCCCGGGCTGTCCTGGAACTCACTCTGTAGACCAGGCTGGCCTCGAACTCAGAAATCCGCCTGCCTCTGCCTCCCAAGTGCTGGGATTAAAGGCGTGCGCCACCACAGCCCGGCTAAGCACACAAATTCTATGACAAGTTACTTAGTCTTTATATTGTTGATTCAACTTCCACATTTCTGTAGGATCTGGAAATCAAACCCAGGTTACTAGGCTTACAAGGCCTTAGTCATTTCATCCCCCTCCCCTTAGTCTCCATATTAAAGGATATTCCAATCTTTTCATAAGAAAGTGCTATAATGAATTTTAATAAAAACATTTTGTGCACATAGAGTAAATTCCTAAGAATGCACTAGCTGCATGAAAAAGAGAATGACATTTTAAATTTTGGTAGATATCACCAATTGCTCTTTAATTTAGCAATGCACAGAAGCTCCTTTGTCCTCAGTGATTTGCTTGAATCTGCCATTTAGGTCTACTGTTTAGAAGACTGAATAGTTGGATGACTTTGACTTTCCTGAATTGTGTGTGATACATACATTTATTCATATAGAGTCAATATAATAATTTGAGAATAAGACAATCGGGTTTACGACGTTTATTCTGGTTACAACTTAAAGTGCTACTTGTGTGGTTCATACTGGAGTTTCATTATTTGAAATTGGAATTTATATTGCCCAAAGAGTAAAAAATAATTCTTAGTAAACAACTATGAAAGGTACTGATTTTATGTATCAGAAGAGTTATGTTAGGTATTTCAGTCACATACAGTAGACAACTGAGCATGATAGTTTTCAGCAGCCCTTGAACCCAGCTTTAGGTAATACAATGAGCTAGTGAGAGACTTTATTCACATTAATTACAAACTCCATATATTATTTGAAATGTAACACATTGTAGAGTCTTAGTGGCAGGTCGGCTGACTGACAATAAACTCTCTATGTGATCCCAAGCAGAAACTTAAATCTGCTCAGGTCTCGGGCAGGATACCTGAGGGATTGAATTGAATGTACAGTACCTGCTATTGTTCATTGATACGTGTTTGTGTTTGTTTTAAACATGATCTCATCTTTCCCAGGACATTGTACTGGGAAGATGAATGGTTGAGGAAACAGCCAAAAATAGAGATAATTAAGCTGTAGGTAAAAATTACAATTAATACTGCCTTAAGTAAGGACAGCACAAAACAAGACAGTATTTCTCACTCTGTCTCTGCCTTTTACAGTCACTAAACTATACCAAGTTTATAACCAAAGTATTAGAACATAGCCTGGGTGCTAAAACAAAATCTTATGCCTGAGAATACAGTAGGATCTTCCTAAGTCCTTATCCAAGATATTTTTATTATTTTGTTTTTTCGGATAGGGATTTCTCTGTGTAACCTTGGTTGCCCTAGAACTTGCTCTGTAGACCAGGCTGGCTTCGAACTCACAGAGATCTACTTGCCTCTGCCTCCCAAGTGTTGGGGTTAAAGGCAGGCACCACCATGCCCAACTTCTTACCAGCATTATCTATGCCAAATTCCTTTTTCTAACCCTTACTAATACTACCTTAAAATTTTTAGCCTTTCTGATGAGCATCCTGCTTTTAATTCCTGCTTTTCTAGTGATCAGTGATAGAAAGCCTCTTTTTTTTTTTTTTTAAGATTTTTATTTATTTTTTACATGAGTACATTGTAGATGTCATCAGACACACTGGAAGAGGACATTGGATCCCATTACAGATGGTTGTGAACCACCATGTGGTTGCTGGGAATTAAACTCAGGACCTCTGGAAGAGCAGTCAGTGCTCGTAACTGCTGAGCCATCTCTCCAGCCCCAGAAAGCCTCTTTTAAAATAGTTATCTGTCATACGTGTGTTTGTGTGTATTAATATGTTTAAGACTTTTGCCTGTTTTAATTGGAATGCCTTTTACATTACATTTTTAGATTATGTCTGCCTGTGTATGTCCCAGTATGTGTTTAAGGACGTAGGACTACTTTGGAGAGCCAGTTCTCCCCTTCCATCTCGTGTGTCCCAGGGATTGAACTCAGGTCACCAGACTGGGTGGCAAGTGCCCTTGTCTGCCGTGCTTTCTTACCAGCCTACATTATCTTCTTGTTCATGAGTATTGGGAATAGGTTTCCTAAGAGTGTGTTTTTGGGTAGGTGAGGAAGAGAGAAGGATCTGGGAGGAGTTGGAGAACAGGAAACTGCCAACAGAATATAGTAAATGATGAAAACCTATTTTAATAAATTAAATAATAAAGAACAATTGGAAAATAAGTTTGTGAAGAAAAAACATTGCTTTTCTGAAACTATATTAAGATATTTCTTTATGCTTCATAAACATTTCCTCACAGTTGGTAACTTCTCTTATTTTAATAATGTCTTTTGAGAAGTAAAGTATTTTACTCTTCTAAAGCCCCAGTTTATCAGTTTTCTAATTGTCTATGTTATATAAGTTAAATCTATTTAATTCAGGCTCTCAAGGAACATTTTATAGTTATAGATTTGACATTTAGGCTTACCATCCATTTTCAGTTGATTTTTATGTAGTGCCGGTATGGACTGAAGTATTTTGGTTTTGGTTTCAGTATGTGCACATCTGTTTATTCTACTGTCACTTGTTGAAGAGACAGGAGTTCTCTACTAAATTTACATTTTTTGTCAAAAGCCACTTGTTCATTTTTCTATGTATACATTTTACATTTTTTGAATTGAGTATAAATTGTTAAATAATACTAACCTAGACTTTAGACTCTGCACTTACTATACAGTTATTTGTGTTCTGGCTAATATTTATCACTAGAATTATTAATAAAAATATAACATTTAAATGTTTAATAAGTTAATATATTTAACAAATATATTCACTTTCCTAATATTTTAGGATGTTTAATAATATTTTTTTTCAGAAGTTCATTCTGTGATAATATTTGGCTTCAGTTTGGTCTCAGGGAAGTGCTGATTTTAAAAATCGTGGTCATTGGGCATTAGGCCAAGTTGTATTCAGTGCATTTTTAAGGGCTATCAGTTTTCACTCAGTGACTAGGAGTTCCTGTTTCACTCATGCCTCAGCCAAGACTGTAACTAAATAATGTGTGGTGTTTGTGTCCTGTGTGGGCAGCTGGGCTGCTTTATGACAAAAGCAGGTGCTTTCCTGTTTTCCTGGCAGTTCCAGTCCAGCAGTAAAGATGAGCATTGCCTGAGCAGCTTGGTTTTTGCTTTTTGGTTCCTTTGTAATTTTATTCATTCACATATTTATTAATTGGCTTTTCAAGACAGGGTTTCTTTGTGTAACTCACTTTGTAGACTCACAGAGATCCACCTGCCTCTGACTCCCCAAGTGCTGGGATTAAAGGCATGCACCACCACCGTCAGCTCTTCTTAAATTTTTTAAAATTATTCTGTGTGTGTGTTGCACATGCATGTGGATGGTGGTGCTTGCATGCTCTGGCAACCATGTGGGGGTCAGTGGACAATGCCTGGGAGTCAGTTTTCTCCTTCCTCCATGTCAGTGCCAGGGATTGCACTCAAGTGTGGGAGGCAGAGGCCATTACTTACCTTCTGAGCCATCTCACTGCTCTGCTTGTTAGTTTCTTAAGGTCTCACTACATCGCCCAGATGGCGCCTCCTGCCTGGCTTTCCTAATTCAAGAATTAGAGACGTGAGCTGCCGCACCTTGATTTCTAATTATACTAGTGGCTAATTAAGTACTGCACAATAGCAATTTTGAAGATCAAGCATATACCAAGTTAATTCCTTTACAAATCACACCATTTAAAACCTCTATGAATGACCAAGTTTTTCTTGACTCACAATCAATAAATAAACTGTAGCTGTTACTAATTGAAATATACTTGGCTAAGTCATTAGAAATGAAGATTTCTTGCCCACTGAATTGAAAACTGTCTGTGAATTTTTAACTGTTGACCCGACACAACCCAAAGTCACCTGGAAAATGTTCCTTCCTAATAAGAGTTGTCCAGATCAGGTTGGCAGGAGGCATGACTATGGTGGATCATCTTGATTGTTAATTAAAAGTAGACAGTTGTGGGCTGTACCATTCCCTGAGATGGGGGTCTGAACTGTAAGACAAAGCTAGGTACATATAAGGAAGCCCGTCTCATGTGTGCCCCTCACCCCCTTCTTGACTGTGAATGTTGTTTGACTAATTGCTTGAGCTTTTGCCTAGATGTCTCCTCAATAATGACTGAATGGTGGAATGGAATTGTAGGCCAAATAAGCCCTTTCCTCCCTAAGTTGCCTTTGGTTGGGACGTTCTATCACAGCAACAGAAATGAAACCTCTTTAAAGGCTTAACCACGTATTACTAAATTACTTCCCATGCTCCTTAGTAATAAATTCAAATTGCTTCTTTTTTAATGATTATTTGATCATTCTTTTGACCATTAATTCAGAACCTCATTCCTTTACTTTCTAAGGGAGCTGGTCAAGTGATTTGCTGCATTAAATCTACATTGTTCTAAAATATTACATAATCTTTGTTAAGTCCATGTGGCTATATGCAGGTCTTTTGCAATATGCAGAAAGAAAAGAAATTTATGACTATTTTTAGAAATGCTATTAAAAACAATTATAGGCAAGGCTAGCAGCTAAGTTTGAGCCTATTTAACTGATAAAATTAAAATTCTGTTCCCAGCTTAAGCCTTTATTACTTATTTTTCAGAAATGCTTGTGTTTTGATACAGGGCTAAAGTAGAAGCGTGTGTGTGCGTGTGTGTGTGTGTGTGTGTGTGTGCCCGTGTGTGTGTGTGTGTGTGTGTGTGTGTGTGTGTCGCGGCGTGTGCGCGTTGCTGTCGCGCGCGCGCGTGTGTGTGTGTGTGTGTGTGTGTGTGTGTGTATGTGTGTATGTGTGTGTGTGTGTGTAGGCGTGCAGCACTTGAGTAACCATGTTCCCTGATTCCATTAGACCAGCTTCTCCTCCTGTAATTTTGTTGTGCTTCTCTCTCCTCTCTGACTCTCAGCTTTGTCTACACATTTCCTTAGAAAGTTTAATAATTTTTGTAAACTATTTCACCAGTGATCTTAAGCTTACCTCCTGATCTGTTTATTCTTTTTTAATGATACTATGAAATATATATAAATAAAATATTTGTTACTGAAATTCTCCTTTTTTACTGCTATCTTGGCTAATTAAGTGGATCAGTAAAGGAACAAGGACCCAGAACTTTTTGTTCTTCTATGTTGTCATCTGCCTTCCCAAATTAGCTCCTTTCTCCTACACCCCAGACTTGCTACAGCTCAGCATCCCGTGCAGACAAGCAGCTGCCAAAGGAAGGTGTTATTTCTCATAGTCCATATTTTCTGAAAAAGAAGAGAAATTACTCAGAAGCTCCTAAAAGATTTTTCTTGCCTTCTATTAGTCAGACTATTCCCAAACAGGCTATTTCAAGTAAGCCATTACTAATGGAACTGAAATTATCATGATAGACTTCCCAAATTTTGAACAAAGTTAACGTTTTATTGGCAAGAAAAGCAGAGGGGTCTGGGTATGCATAGTGAAATAAAACTGCCATATAACATTTCTTAAAGAGCTGCTAAGTAGATAAAAAGAGATGATCAAGAAAGTCCTTCACAAAGTGATTAGCTTGCAGTAGTGTTTTGCACTATAATAACCAAAGTCAAGTTTTTAACTGGAATTTTGGGCAAGCATAAAACTTGTAAGCAGGTTTAGGATGCATTTCTCTGTGCAGGAAAATTGCAGATGAAAATCCAATGTAGATCAGGCTAGGTGGCTCGTGCCTGTAACGTCAACATCGGGAGGCTGAGGCAGTGGGATTAGGAGTTTGAAACCAGCCTGGGCTGTTGGCACAGGGAGTCCCTCTCTTTAAAGTAAATCAATAAATGAGAAATGGAGCAGTGGACACCTGCCTGTCCTGATTTGGTGGTTATATCCAGCATACATTTAATGACATGTCACACAGTATGCCTTTTGATACATACAATTAAAATAATGATAAACTGTCGAAGTCTACTGATTTTGTTTTTCCTTTAAAAACAAACAACCCCCTTGTGCTTTCCAAAGCTAGTCTTTTAGTGAGTTAGTGTATTCTTTTTCAAATCTTACATTAAATAACACCAAGTTTAGGTGAAGTAGGTCAGATCGTATGAGAACTGCCTTGGAAGCCTAGATTTGCCTGTCGTGTCACCTTCTCCTTGTTTCTAGTCCAAACTCTGGTAGTAAGAGGAATTGTTTTAGAATAAAAGACATTGCTAGGTATAGCACACTAACCAGTAGCAATTTGGACTCTGTTATAAAATAGTGGGACAGCTGGCCTCTGGTGGTGTCACTGCAGTGTTCTGCGGTGCTCGTGGGTAGAGTCTGATGACTCACTAGTCAGGTGGCTGCCTTTGCTGCCTTCTGGGTTTTCCCTTCTCTATAGCACAGATTTTTTTTCTTTTTCATTTTTCACAAATATGGAGTTCTATAATTTATAATTAAGGGAATCTTAGTTATAAATCGTATTTGCTCTTTGTCCTTAAGTAAAGTAGGAGTCCAGTAGCTAAAGACGAAGCTTAATGTATGCATTGAGTTGGTTTTTTGTGAATGTAGCTGTGTATGTGACTCTGGGTTGCAGTGCTGGAGTTCTAACCCAGGGACTCCAGCCTGCTGTAGCAAGTGCTTTATCACTGAGTTACGTCCCTAGCACTGCTATTCCGTGGTTTCTTTTGTATATCCCTGAGATCAGTAGGGATAACTGTAAGGAAGGAGTTTCATGCAACATTAAATCATAGTATACTTGGACCTTCTACTGTGAAGACTTGGAATACGATTAACTCTTAATTTACTATGACTTAATTTTCCTATTGAAAATGCTTTTGAAGGTTTTTAATATTTTAAAATTATTTTTTAAGTTACATTTGTGTGTGTGTGTGGCCTTGCACACATTGTGTTGGTGCCCAACATGCATGTATATTCAGGAAGTCAGAGGCGTTGGATCCCTGTGGACTGGAATTACAGGGGTAATGAGTCACCTAGCATGGGTGCTAGGCACAAAAGTAAACTACTACTGGAGTAGACTGCTCTACCAACTGCTCAACCACCGCTCCAGCCCATGTCTAACATTTAAAAAAACTACTGTTTTCTGGGTAGTGGTGGCACACATCTTTAATCACAGCACTCAGGAGAAAGAGGCAGACAGATCTCTTGAGTTCAAGGCCAGTCTCTTCTACAGAGTGAGATTTTTCCCCTTACACAGTAGAGAGAGCTAAATTGCTCATAATCATTATTATTTCCTCTTTATATTGGCCTTAAAATGTTTCTACTTTTTGTGTATGAAAATTTTGTTTGCTTGTATGTATGTGTACCACATGCAGGACTGGTGCCCTCAGACATCAGAAGAGAGCATTGGATTCCCTGGAACTGATGTCACAGTATGTATGAGCCAGCATTTGGTGCTGGAAACTGAACACAAGTCCTCTGAGAGCAACAGCTGTTCTGAAACACTGACTATCTTTTCAGCCCCTATATTGTATTTTTAGAGAGTGAAATTGTCCCCAACATTAAACACCCCACCCCCAAGAAGAAAAGGAAAAAAAAAAAAAAACCTCTTGATTTGCTGGTTTAAGAGTATTTGTCACATGAAAGCAAAGGTGTGTGTCTGGTCATCTGGAAGTAAACTTGTAATGTTACCATTAGGCTTTTAATTGTTTGCTGTCTCTTACTGTCTTAATGTTATTGCTTCTAATGCCTAGTATGTGCTTCAGATATTTTTAAAAAGTTTAAGAGAATAGGTTGTAGTGACATTTTTAAGAATTCTGGAATTTGGGTTTCTTTAAAAAAAAACACAGAAATAATTAAAAGAATGTGCTTTCATTTTAATCCCAGGTGTAGGGATGTGGGGCTGCTTTGGACCGTCTGCAGCAGCTGACTGTGATTTGCCTCGTGTTCTAGCAGAGGCGTGGTTTTGTCAGCTACAGATAATTTCTGCGATTGTGTGACATTTGGAATTCTGAGAACTTTCAGAGGATGCAGAAATGTGAGGGTTTCCTGAGAGGCAGGATTGGTAGTTGGTGGTCACTTGGGGAGGTTGTTTGCAGTTTGTTAGTAGCTAGAGTCAAAGAAAAAAAAAAGATTCAGGGGTCTTACTAATTCCTCTCCTCTGTCTTTGTTTTTTCCTACCTTGTGTTAGGGGGTGAAACTGGGGCAATAAAGGATAGGAAAAAGAAAAACCCTAAAAGTAGCCAAGACAAGCTACAACAGGTCACCAAACTTCCCATAGTGGCTATACTTCTCCAGACACTGATAAACCCACAAGAAGGCTGATTGGTGAACAGATTCATGTGAATCCCTTCCATTAAGCATTGTTCATATATTTGGAGGTCTCAGACTATAAATACTTACTTTAAAAATGACAAAAGATACTGCTTGGCTTCCTGAAAGCTTAAACGGCCTTTCTATATAGCTCAGGAGAACTGAACCATCTCGAGGAAACCTTTACAGTGTAATCTGATCATCTTTGCTCATCTCTCTAGTTTTCACTTCACCTCTTGTAAGCTGCTCTTCTGTTGGCTTCACCATGCATTCTTGTAAAGTCAGCCTGTGCTGTTTCTTAGAATACACACATCTCCTATATTATCTGGCTGGTTAAAGGAAAGACTGAGTATTACACCATATTTTCTGCCTGAAATACAGCACTTACTAATCTTTCAGAGGACAACCTAGGACAACAGTGCTAGGAGGACCTGACATCACACCCTACTCCATCCCTCCCTTCACAGGCACCTGTATACACACACACCATTAAAAATAATAAAAATAAATCTTATTTTAAAAGCAATAGCACCTGCTGCTGTTTCGTTAGACGTACTTTTTAGAAATCAGGCAATCTTGGCTTGGATTAATTAAATTACTCTCCATACCCCTTTCTCTCTGGCAGACCAGTGATGTGTATGTTTTACCACAGCTCTATTGGACTCTACAGGTGAAGCAGACCAATCAAAGGAATTTCACTTTTTCATTGCTATAATTTACAAATTTAAACTCAGTCTTTTTGACTCAAAGCCTTGGTCTCTGTCTTCTAAAATAAAGAAGTAATATTTCTTTGTACTTATACAACATTTGAAGCATTTCTTATTTCTATTGCTCCATTTTTAAAGCAGTCAATACAAAGATGATAAAATAATTTATGAAAGGATAGTCCAAGGAGTGAGGGACCATAAAAAGACTGCCTTTGAGCAAGGAACAACAAAAGACACTCAGGAGGATGGACAGGAAATCATGCATACCCGTTGGGAAAGAAGGCACTTCTGGAAGTAAATGGCCTTTTCAAAATTGAGATGCTGTTCAAGTAGCATTGCTAAGGGAATGTTTGTGAGCATTTCACAAGCAACATTTGACCAAGTCTGTAATTAAACCACAATTCCTGAATAAGTGGTAGCATGATTCTTGTTTTTCAGTTAAAGGTTTTGATTTGTCTAAGTTTTCCTACAGCATATCATTAGAGGAACCTAAATGTGATCCCAAGTCAGCTGACTCAAGCACTCATGCTGTTTCCTCTTTACTGGGCAGGTGATCATGTGTCACATATACTATAAAGGGAAGAACGTAGTCTCGATGATAACCTCAGTACCCTGTTTATTTCTTTGAAGGTGTGTGTGTTACACATCACATGCTTACAGGGCCTCACAGAGGTCAGAAAAGACGTTGGATTCCATGGAACTGGATTATAGACATTTGTGAGCTCCCGTGTAGGTGCTAGGAATGGAACTTGGCTCAACTGTAAGAGCAGTAAATTCTAACCACTAAGCCATCTGTCCAGCCACTGAAGGATCTTTTTTTATGTGTGTATTTGTATGTGTGTTGGGTATCTGTGGAGACCAAAAGAGGATATCAGCTACTCTTGTTTTTTTCATTATCTTTCATTATCTGATGGTTTCTAGAAAATCTTGTTTTCAGGGATGGGAAGATAGCTCAATTGGTAAAATGTCTATGGTGCAAGGATGAGGACTTACTCAGTTCTCAGCACCCACCCACTAAAATGTCAGGTGAAATAGTGTGTGCTTACGGAGCCTGAGACAGATGAGTACCTGTGGCCCAATGGCTAGCCAACCCAAGCAAATCTGCAAGGCTGGGGTCTCAGTGAAAGACCCTTTCTCAAAGAAGCAAGGTGGACAGCTTCTGAGAAACAATACTCAAGATTTGCCAATGTCTACACACAGCTTTTGATACTTTGGCTAAAGGATTACAAATTGTGTATATGTGGTATGTGTTCCTCTGGCATCTCCACAAAACTAGAGATCACCCCTCTGTGTTGCCAGACTCAGGACAGTTCAGGAGTTGGCTTTCTTATCTGTATTCTTTTTATCTGGACTCAAGTGTCCTCAAAACTTGCTTTCCAACAACTTTTTTGTATATATGCTTTATCCATATTGATCTACATTTACTCACATTCTCTACAATAGATAGTCAGTTTCTCTTTTTTTCCCAATAGAGTGTTTATACCTTAATTGAGCACTTAAATCATTTTCCTGTGTAGTCTATTTGAGAAAACCAGTAAAAGCACCTTGAAAATAGTCGTATGTTTAGTTGCAGCTTTTATTCTCTTGCTTTAACACAGAGTCTTTTCCCTTAGGAAGAACAGAGCAAACATTCAGTAGATGGAAGTCCATCGACATTCAAGCCTTAGCTAGCATTTTCAGTCTCTCAGCCTACGTGCAACCTTTCCCGGATTTAATGTGTTAGAACAACAGCACACCATCCTTCCTTCAGTCGCCACTTCCTTCCTTTTGTTCACAGGGCTAGGTGCATTTGTTTTTCTTAGGTTCAGGCAGAGAGACCCATAGTCGGTGTCATGTATCTTTGCCTGCTCCGTCCCTATTGTTGCCCTAACATAAGCTTTTATACCAGCCAGGCCGGTCTGTTTGCTCTTCCTGAATATTTTATTTCCATTCTCTATTCTTGACCCATCTGGGTTGCTTTGTCACTCACCCTTTCCTTGTTTGTACAAATACTAGCTGACCTTCAAGATGGCTTCATTAAACACTGTAGTCTGTGAAAGTATACTAAATGTATATGATTTGCCACATTATTGCTGAATGCTGTAAGACTAACTTTGTGAAATCCATTACCGATCTTTCTTTTTGGTGTTGTTTGTGTTTGTTTTCATTGTTTGTTGGTGGTGGTTTGTTTGTTTTTAGGCAGGCTCTCTCTGTAGTACAGGTTGGTCCGGAGCTTATTTTGTAGTGTAGGCTGGCTTCAGATGTCTTGACAGACCTCCTGAGTCTGCTTCCATGTGCTGAGAACACAAGTGTGACTCACCTGGCCATGCTTCTGTTTTCTGTTTGGATATGGGTAGTTGCCCATTGGAGTTTTCACATTGTACTTCTCTGAAGTAGATGTTGAACTAAATTTTCTTTTTTTTAAAGATTTATCTTCATTTATTTTATATGTCTGAGTATTTACTTGCATGTATGTGCATCACGTGTATACTTGGTCCCTGAGGAAACCAGAAGAGGATGTCAACCCCTAGAACTGGAGTTACTGACAGTTGTGAGCCACCATGTGGGTTCGGGAAATTGAACCTGGGTTCTCTGCAGGAGCAAATGCTCTTATTACTCAGCCCTCTTTCAAGCTCCTCAATTCAATTTTCTTAACTGGTTCTGTTCTGCTAAAAGAAAAACGGAAAAATGCCCTGAGTCAAATGTTAAAGATAGATTTGTATATAAAACACATAGTTTGTTCTACTATGAAAAGTGCTGTGATTAAAAAAATAAGTAAAACAAGGGTGGAGCTGGAAAGTCGGCTGAGGTGGTTATAAGCACTTGGTTTCAGAAGACCCAGGTTTGGTTCCTAGCACCTAAACAGTGGATCACAACTGTCTGTAACTTAAATTTCAGGGGATCCAATACCCTTTTCTGGCCCCTAGGGGCACTAGTTATACATGTAGTACACATACAGAAATTAAGGCAAAACACTCATAACATTTAAAAAAAATGAATAAATCACTGAAAAACTAAAGGCGGGGGCAATATATTTTAATTGGTGCTTATAGCCGCTCATGAAGAAGATGACATTTGAACAGAATCCTAAAGGAGGTACTGGGCTGGGTAACCTAGCAAAAAAAATTCTCAGACAAAGGCAACAGCCTTCACAAAGCTCTGAGGCTTTATGAATGATTCAGAGTAATTGGAGAGGAAATTGGAAATATTGGATGAGAATATGAATAGTAAAGGGATAGATATATCATTGGGAATTTTTAGTATTTTTCTATGGAATAGGAAATGTAAACACACAATTTAGTTATTATAACATACCGGTTGCTTATTTAAGAATGAGGTTCTTTTAACTTCAAGAATTTTATGTTAAGCTGAGTGATGGCGATACAACCTTTAATCCCAGCAGCACTCAGGAGGCAGAGGCAGCCAGATCCCTGGGTTTGAGAAGTGTGTGTGTGTGTGTGTGTGTGGTGTGTAATGTCACATTTTATTCTGAAATGGTTTTATGACTTGAGAATATACTACCTACGCTAATTCTTTTGTTTTAAGACTTTGTAATTATGATTTACTTTTTTTTTTTTTTTTGCTTTAGGTAAATTTAACACAATGGATTTCTCCAAGCTACCCAAAATCCGTGATGAAGATAAAGAAAGCACGTTTGGTTATGTGCACGGAGTCTCAGGGCCTGGTAAGTAATATGCAGCAGCCAAGAGCAAGAATGCTTCACTGTGATTGACATCTTCTCTAGGTGCCATGGGGAGAAGCACAGGTCCTGCTGGTCCACATAAATGCTTTGTTTTCTTTAAGATCTCAGAGTGACTATGAGAGTAAAATAATATGGCCACCGTAATGGTTCACCAAACACTAATCATGTACATGTTGGTTTGTCATTGATAATCTACTTTGTGATACCATGCTTGTTAGGTAAATAAAGCTTTTTTTTTTTTTTTTTGTTAAATTTGAAATTTAAAAAGCTTTAAGGTTTATAGCTTTTAGTATGCAGTGCTGTGTGTATAATAAGTATTCAGTTAATCTCTACTGATTTGATTTGAACTTAAATAATGTGAGTGTGAGGAAATGTGCAGCAAGCTGTCCTGGGGGCTGATGGTTAATTCCTAGATACTTCTTAATAGATCAATGGTATCCTTTGAGGTTTATGAAATATGATTTTTAAATTCATTATGTGATATTTCAGGTCATCTTAATTCTTTTCTCAATATAGAAGTAAATAGGAAATGACCAATTCTTCAGTTTCTAGAGCAAATTAATTGAACATGTTTTTCCACTGCAGTAATTGCTATCACATAGTTGTAATCACACACTATGTAGTAAGAATAGGTTCATTCCTATGCATTTCTACAAATGTAGCACCCTTCTTCCCCTTCCAGAAAAATAACTTTTGCTTGCTAGACAGCATGGTCTAACATAGCAAGTTCTAATTCTGGCTCTTGCTTGTGAAAAAATATTAAAAATAAAGGTGGTGGTGGCTGGTTATGAACATCCTATGGTTTAAGAAGAGGAATTATATATGCACATGTGAGCTGCTGGTGGTATTTTGTAACAAGATTTCAAGGAGCCTAGGCTGACTTGAAATCCACATCCTCCTGTCTCTGCTTCTCAACTGCTATGGTTGTAGATGCGTACCATCTGGCTATGTATAGGGTTTTGGTTTATTTTTTTAAATCCTAGAGTGAGACTTTATTGAATGTCCACAGCCAAGGAAACTTTAGAATCACTGGCTTAAAGTAGTAAAAAGGAAAAATCTTGCTTTATTGTTATCTTTCAAGGGGTAACAGCACAATAAACTGATAATTACTGTATTGTATGATGTTCTAAAGCTCTTAATTCCAATGTAAGGTGTTTGCTTGTC
Organism: Mastomys natalensis; assembly: GCA_021653895.1. Taxonomy (NCBI): domain Eukaryota; kingdom Metazoa; phylum Chordata; class Mammalia; order Rodentia; family Muridae; genus Mastomys; species Mastomys natalensis. The sequence continues at coordinate 1,443,208 of JAJTUV010000035.1, forward strand.
TGTTGTTTATGGTGACAAAACCCTTCATTGCACGCATGAAAGCAGCTTGGGTTGCTCAGAATGAACTTTAATACTACAAGATGAGAGTCTTCATATAGGACTTCATGTGTTAAAATAGGTTGCTTTTATGTTGCATTAAACTGTAGCCTAACAAGGCTAGTTTGTTACCTTCTTTGTAACATTTACTAAAAGTATGTCTCTGTGTGAAACCTGAAATGTTAGTCCATGGTGGGAGTTCATTTCTTCCTTTGGAATGACTGAGAAGGCATGCTACTGGGTGTATGAGATGTTGACATTAGCCGTAATCATTCACAGCACTTGGTTCTTTCAGTGGTCACAGCCTGCGACATGGCGGGTGCTGCTATGTACGAGCTGGTGCGAGTGGGGCACAGCGAGCTGGTTGGAGAGATCATTCGACTGGAAGGTGACATGGCCACCATTCAGGTGTATGAAGAAACTTGTATCCTTCTCTGGTCAATTTCCTGCCACCACCTGTGTGTCAGGGTTTAAGGATTTAACTCAAAGTAGGTTCATGACAAGAGATGTCATAAAGGAACATATTGAAGGGAGAACTATTGGGAATTAGTGCCCTTAGAGAAGAAATAGAAATAACATTCTGAATTTTCATTGCTCTTAACATTTGGTGCCACAGACTTGAGGAAATCCAGTTGGAAATTTGTTTAGAAGGTTTCATACTGCAGAAGAAATCATAAATGAAGTAATGATGTGGGCTTCTGTGGTTAAAATTACCCAGTCATAATTTCTATTTAAAATAACAAATAAAGATAGATCCTTCCCCATTCTCAGTCTTTAATGAATAATATAGCTTTAGCACTAAGAAATCCTTAATGTTGCTACAATACTGATTTTTAAGCATAATGTCTATTTCCAGTTTTCTATGAAAAACTGAGGAGGAGCTTACAAGGTAGCTCAGCTTGTAGAGGTGCTTGGTGCCAAGCCCAGAAGGGTGAGTCCAGTCGATCCCTGGAGTCATGCAAAGGTGGGAGGAGAAAACGAATGGGGCACAGTTCTCTTCTCCTGCCCTTGACTGTACTCAGGCACATACAGTAAAGAAATACTAAATGTTTATTTTCAATAAAAAATAAAGTGTAAAGAAATGCAAGCCTCACAAAGAATTGGTCTTTTGGAAACTCATGTCTTTGACACAACTCTGAAGGTCAGCATTAGTTCTTGGGGTTTTAGCATATTTTGTTTTATTGCTGCTCTAACAAGAATGCTGGGAGGTAATTGTTCCCTGTATGAGTAGTAGATGCTAACGTGAAAGTCATCTAAAAAGGAAATAGAAGTCTCTGTGTTCATGTGTATGCAGCTGCACATGTATGTGAGGACACATGGGTGAGGGCCAGAAGACAGCCTCACGTGCCATTCAATCTGATGTTTGAGACAAGAGCTCTCATATTGCATGGAGCATGGTAAATAGGCTAGACTTGCTGGCTGTCCAGCCCCAAAAATCTGATTCAGGCTGCCCAGGGCTGAGGTTGGAAGAATACGCTTTTTAATGTGGTTTCTGGAGGTTGAATTCATACGCTTATGCTTGCAAGACAAGTACTTTAATAGCTGAGCTATCACCCCAGCCCCAAATTAGAAGCCTCTCTAGTCATGACATCATGACTAAAAATAAGCTTGGGTGTGTGTGTGTTTATTGATATACCTTTATCTCCCATCTAGTCACTTGATGAATAGGTGGAAATGAAACACAGAACTTCATACATTCTAATAACTGAGCTGTACCTCACCCCATAGTTACTCTCTTTTTCACATGGCTTGTAGACTTAAAATTAATGAAAATGTATGCAGTGATAATACTCCCTACATTTTATGGCCTCCGTCTGGCTGACTTCAAGACACAAATAACCACTCTGATTAGTTACTTATAATTATTGTATATTCTTCTGTACTTCTGTACTTCTAGGTTTGCCTTAGCGTATCAAATAATGGGTTTCATTAAGGCATTTTATATACATATATTATACTTTGTTCTAATTTAAATCAGGTATCTTAGCAAATACAAGTAAGTATTTGTCCTTTCTTTTTGTAAGGTAGCATATTATATAAACTATTCTGTATCTATTTACCATTTTAAGATATTTGGATTACAGAAGATGAAGATAATATGGTAAATATAGTAAAATGTTAATGATGCAACCTAGAGATACAGGAGTGGTTTTTGAGAAATTCTTTGAACTTCGTTGTAGGTTTAAAAAATTCCTTTTAGACACTGATAATGAAAATGAGTGTTTTGGAGACCTCTCTACTAGAATTCATAGATGTTCTTACTCCTTTTCTATAGCTACATGTAATTCCAGCATACTGTATTGTCATGACTTAGCAATTAATTAATAGTATAAATTTTGATGATTTATAGTCTTTCTTTTAAACAGCCCAACAATGTAACCATTTTTACTTTTGAAAGATATTCCTAAACTAATCTCAGTGCGTGTTTATTAATTGCATTGTCAACAAATATAAAAGAAGGCGTTTCACTGTCTACTCACCTTTAGGCTTTATCTTTTCTTTCTAAAGAATTTCCTTAGTTCTCACCTTTTTTGTCTAGTTACCCCGATTCTGTATTACTATTCAGTAATATGGTCAAAATTATGCGTTAACAAGAGGCTTTTGCTTCTGTTCTTAAACCTGTGACTCCCAAACTGCAGAGGCATTTGGGCAGCTGCAGCAGACTCAGATGGTAACCACACCATTCAAAAATTTCACACCAGAATATTAGACACTTCATCAGACATGATTAGCCACTGAAAGTTTGTTTGTTACATTCTTGTCAGTGGCATCATGAATGTTTGTGAAGCTGAGCTAAAATCCAGGGAGGCAGAAATAAGTATGTAGTAGGTTTCCAATCTCACTCAAAGTTTAGGACTGAAATTAGTTCTTCCTCTTTTCAGTTTACACACTATTCTTTCACTGATACTCAGTTGTTAGGATATACATATTGATTAAACTCTTTGGATGTGATTATTTAATAACTAGAAGTGTTAGGTTTATATTTTGTCTTTAGAGACTACAAAATATTGCTGAAATCTCAAAGATTTGGGAACTTATTATATCTTCTTAAATGTCATTTCCCTTTTAAACTGATATCAATAGTATCTTCCAACTTTTGTTTTAAGTTTTCCTTAACTGCCGTTTCTAGCTGGTGTCTCTGTTGGAGACCCTGTACTCCGCACTGGTAAACCTCTCTCGGTAGAGCTTGGTCCTGGCATTATGGGAGCCATTTTTGATGGTATTCAGAGACCTCTATCGGATATCAGCAGTCAGACTCAAAGTATCTACATCCCCAGAGGAGTAAATGTGTCTGCTCTTAGCAGAGATATCAAATGGGAGTTTACACCCAGCAAAAACCTACGGGTATGTCTGTGTAACCAGAAATTCCTAAAGTTGGTGAAAGAATATGAAATGAAATGTGTATTTAATGAACTATTTTATAGTCTTAGTCCAAATAAACATAAACCATGGATATACTGTCTAATATTTAATGCACTTATTGGACTATAGAACTAATGCTTTATTCATAAGTTAGGCAAGTGATTTAAATTATGAAAGTTAAGGGTATGTCTACTTAGGGTTTTTGGGTGTTTTGTTTTGTTTTTGAGCATTAAATAGCGGGTGCATTTGTTCCTTAGGTTGGTAGTCATATCACTGGTGGAGATATTTATGGGATTGTCAATGAGAACTCACTCATCAAACACAAAATCATGTTACCCCCACGTAACAGAGGAAGTGTGACTTACATCGCACCGCCGGGGAATTATGATGCCTCTGTAAGTACCACTTGGGCCTTGTTGTACACAGCAGCCTGCTCATACATGGCAGCTTCCACTTTAGTGCCCTAAAACTGCTAAAGCAGTTCTAATATGTAAGCTCTGAGTGACTCCTGTTTTATTTAATAAGAAATATTAGATATTTTTCTATCTTCTTAACTGATAGGTTTGTCTAAATCTCATATTCATTAGGCTTAGAATAGACATGATTTTAACTGTCAATCAGGATTCACATCGTTAATTATATAGTGGATTGTGTGAATTCTTACTTAAGTTTATCATTTGTAACTTAGTTTATTAATTTTATTTATAGTCACAGAGTGTCAGACAGTGGAGTCATAATAGTCTTTAAATTGGCGTATAATTTTATTGAGAAGACCATGATAACATGAGATTTCCCCATAGTAAAATGCAATAAGCAGTTTTTCAAAAGTATTTACAAAAATAAGTGTGTGCTCTATAACATGTAGAGAACACATGTCAGTTTGAGATTCTAGAACAGCTGTCTAGACTTGTTCCCTAGCTTACAGACTCGCTCATTCTAAATGGAGGAATTGCCCTAGAGCAGACCATTAATGTTTTAACCAGACTACAGATTTCTCCTGGAATTTAGACTTACTTGTGAATGGTTTAAACAGTCTCTGTGTTCATAGATGCTGTCATATTATCACTTCCTTTTAAAAATATTAATAAAAATAAAAATAATATTAAATATTTGGGGGCTCTTGGCATGTATTTTCTTTTTTTTTTTGGCATGTATTTTCAAATTAGAGCAATATGATTAGTGATATGAATATGAAAAGTAAGTGTGAAACTTCCACTTTTCCCTAATCCAGGGAGCATGTGTAAGCGTGAAGACTTACCTGTCATGCATGTACAATTTATGTAGCTCTTTATTACTTGATGTGCTCCTTTCCAAAAACCTCCCACCATACTTTTATATTACTCAGCAAGACAGTGATGCACCCAGTTTAAAAAAAAAAAAAAAAAAAAAAGGCCATATGTAAAGGCACATAATAAAACTATACCTCTCGCTTCTTACTTATAAAGCAGCCTTCCACAGGAGGAACCTGGGGTTTCTTACTCACATTTTGGAAGAATGATTCATAGATTCAGCCACCCTTAGGCTTCCTGTTTTGTTTGTTTTAACAGGATGTTGTCCTGGAGCTTGAGTTTGAAGGTGTGAAAGAGAAGTTCAGCATGGTCCAAGTATGGCCTGTGCGGCAGGTGCGGCCTGTCACTGAAAAGCTGCCAGCCAATCACCCCTTGCTGACTGGCCAGAGAGTTCTCGATGCCCTTTTCCCGTAAGTCTGCTGTCTCCCACCATTTGCCCCCAAGGTATTATATGTATCTGTCTTTTCATAATGTTTGCAGATATGAGTTCTCTGTATTAAATACAATAATAGGTTTTATCAAGGGCAAGAATGGTCAATTAGTTATATCTGTTGCCAATAATTAAAGAGACAAAAGTTTTTTTCCTCCATAGTCACAAACAACATATTAAAAAAAAAAAAAAAACTTCCAAAAGACTCTTTCTAAAAGAAATAATTTTTTCCAAAAGAAAATTTCCAAAGACTATCTGTAACAAAGCAAATAAGTAGCTTTAAGTTGTCCTAGAATTAATAGATTGGTATTGCTATAAATTGTTAATCTCTAAGATCGGATGGACTCTGTATGCTGCCAACAGTTTTCCGTTTCCTTTGCTTAGAAAATTTTACTTTTACTTGTTAGACATGTGGCTTTACTGTATACTGCTGTATTTTCTTTCTTTCTTTCTTTCTTTTTTTTTTTTGGTTTTCAAGACAGGGTTTCTCTGTGTAGCCCTGGCTGTCCTAGAACTCACTCTGTAGACCAGGCTGACCTCGAACTCAGAAATCCGCCTGCCTCTGCCTCCCAAGTGCTGGGATTAAAGGCGTGCGCCACCACTGCCTGGCTTGCTGCTGTATTTTCTACAATGACCTCATCATTTAAATTCCAAAAAAGACCGGTTTCTACCTCAACCTTGAATCACTATAAACTCATTATTTTAAAAAAAGGCAGTGCTCCCACAGGCGAAGCAGGCCCCCTGCCCCTGAGCCGAGCAGCCTCCCCTGCAGTCTCACTGAAGGCTCGATCTTCGGAGCTGCGCTTCGGGCCGTTCCTACTGCTGCTTTCCTGTAGCGATCTCTGTGCTCTGACATTCTTGCTGCTCCTTGCCTCCTGTCTCTTTATCCTTCATTATTCAGAATACTCCACAGACAATCTTATGAATAGTTCCTAGTGGTAGAATAAAGCTTTGTATTTTGCCAGGACTCACCTGGCAAAATCCCAAGTGTGGATCTGTCCAGCTGTTCCCTTCTGCTTTGCACATACCACTGAGAAGAACCAGATGATCCGTAGAAATTGATTTCTGCCCACACTGCTGTGTCCTCGCAGCTGCCTCATGTTTCTCTGTTTCAGATACTCAGCTCCACGCCTCCTCCTTCCTCGAGAAATCAGAGACTGGGAAGTTGCACCTACCTCTTCCTTTCCCCTTTTGGGGTTTATCATATCTCTGGGCTCCTCAAGTGTGTCTCCCTCTTCTGCTTCTTTTCATAACTCTCATGTCTAGTGAAAGAGAAGGGAAGAGGAGAGGAGGGGAGAGTGTTAGAGTTTATCCTTTCTGAGTGTCCCTGCTCTCGCCCTTGGCGTCGTACACATGACACCAGCCCTTCTCTTCCTATCCACGGGAACTCTGTCCTGCCCTTAGCATTGCTGGTCCCTTGAACTGGGCAATACATTTTTAATTTGTCACAACTTTTAATATTGCCTTGTCATGGGTCCCTGTTCTCATCTGTTCCCAACTCCTGTAAGCTTCAGGATTTCTTAGGTTTCTTTCCTGTAATACACTCTGCCCTCATTCAAACCTTAGCTCTTTCAGGATGGCCTTATCACTCTTCCTGACTAAACTTTATGGTACCGTGTAAGTTTCCTAGGCCCTTTTCTACCCCTTTTGAAGGCGATGTGCTTCATATGTGGTTTATAGTTTTAATTGTGTGTCTGTAGTGAACAGACTTGTACAAGCATGAATGTCATCAGGGCTATTTCGTTATCTCCCTGTGTTCATACAGCTTCCTACTTCCTGGGGTGTCTCATGGAACACAACTTTCACTGTCCATCCACTGTAGGTGAAAAAGATCATAGTAAAATACTTGCTAGTTTGTCGTTTGTTATTTTGAGATAGTGTGTCACTCTGTACCTCAGACTTGCCTGGGATGCTGTGTAATTCAAGCTAGCCTTCAATTCAGGGGTGATCCTACTGCCTCAGCCTCCCAAATGCGGGGACTATGGGCATGAACTGCCATGTCCATCTTTTTTTTTTTTTTTTTTTAAAAAGACATACTTTTTCTATGTAATGCTGGCTGTCCTGGAACTCACCTTGTAGAACAAGCTGGCCTCAAACTTACAGAGATCCACCTGCCTCTGCCTCCTTCTTGAGTGCTGGGATAAAAGGCATGCAGCATCACACCAGGCTTATATCCACCTTAAAACTATCCTTTTAGGCACAGATGAGTTGCTAATAATTATTCTCTGTGTATAGAAATGCTTCAGAATTACCTTAGCAGGTAGTTTTGAATCGGCTACCTACATTGTTTAGCAGCATACATTAGCAAGCCAACGACATAATAAACATTTCTTTTGATTTTTGTTTCGTTGTCCTTCAGGTGTGTTCAGGGAGGAACTACGGCCATTCCGGTGCTTTTGGCTGTGGAAAGACTGTGATTTCCCAGTCTTTATCCAAGTACTCCAACAGTGATGTGATCATCTATGTCGGATGTGGTGAAAGAGGAAATGAGATGTCAGAAGTTCTCCGGGACTTCCCTGAGGTCTGTCTATAGAAAACTCCAAATAATCGTCTAGAGGAAATACTGCGAGTCAGCCGTCACTGACAATAGTTGATGCTCCATGGGCTAAGAGTGGTGCTTTCAATTGTCAAGATGCTTTCAAGGAATTTTAAATTAATATTTTTGATTAATCTGTGTATTTTTTTAAAAGGAAAATGACAAAGTCAGACACCTAGAAGTTTCTCTTCTTTTTTCTCACTTAAGAGAAAAATAAATGGATAAAAGAAAAACAACCATTTATATCTTGACTGGGTATGGTGGCATGTGCCTGTAATTCTTGTACTTGGGAGGCTGAGCAGAAGGATCAATAGCTCAGGGCTAGCTTGGACTCCATGAGACACTGTCTAAAAAACAAAGCCTAAGAAACTGACCATTTAAATGTAAAGCTTTTCATGGGCCCTGTGATCTAGGTTGCTGTAGTAACATGTTCTTTTTTTATAAAATATGGATTTCCTTTGTCCATTTGAAATGTCCAAATGAAATTGCCCATTTGTCAGACAGTCCTGTGGAACAGGGAAGAGAGGTTGACGTGGTGGGGGATAGTCCTAGGGAATTCTGACAAGAGGATTAAACAGAAACAAGTTATAACTTTTGTAAATGGGGGAAGATCTAAAATGTTAGTGTTCTACGTAAACTGGAGCTCACTAGTAGATTCCTACCCTTAGCTCACCATGGAAGTGGATGGGAAAGTGGAATCAATCATGAAGAGGACTGCGCTGGTAGCCAACACCTCCAACATGCCCGTGGCTGCAAGAGAAGCCTCCATTTACACTGGTGAGTGTAAGAAAAGAACACTAGCACCCAGCTTTTCTTTCCCAAAGGACTTCATCTTTAAAAAACTCCCATACGATCACTTTCCTAGCTTTTAAGAAATATCTGATTTATTATATGTATCATGAAAATAAGTAAACAAAGTTTTTTAAAAGATTGTATGTGCATGTGACTGTGGTGTATCTATTATGCCACATGTCTGTGTGCCCTTAAAGGACAGAGGAGATGTCAAATCCTCTGGAGCTGGAATTATAGGCAGTTGTGAGCTATCCAGCTCCATTCTATGGACAAAACTCAGGTCCTCTGCAGAAGCTCTTAACCTCTGAGCCATCTCTCCAGCCCCAAATGTAAGGTGTTTGTTGAGTTGCCCCCGATGGTGGTGTTGTCTTCTTCACCTGCTCCTTTGCCTCACCTCCCCTGCACACCCACCCCTGCCTTTTGCTGCTGTTGTTGAGCATGTCCAGGACCTTCCACATACAAGGCAAGCACTCCTGAGCTACAGCCAAGCTTCCAGGTCTCTTACTACTCATAAAATAATACATTTACCTTCTTAATCTTATTACTTAATCTTGATCTATATTTAACATTGTGTAAGTAAATGTAGTTATGCATCTATACCTATTACTATTTTTAGGGACTATAAAAGGTAAGAAATTTGCTATACTTTTCTCTTTCAGCCTCAGTGTTTAAGACCTTGATTTCTCCATTTTTAGGAATTTTTTTTTTTTTAAAGATTTATTTTATGTATGAGCACACTGTCGCTGTCTTCAGACACACCAGAAGAGGGCATCAGATCCCATTACAGATGGTTGTGAGGCACCATGCGGTTGCTGGGAATTGAACTAAGGACCTCTGGAAGAGCAGCCAGTGCTGTTAACCACTGAGCCATCTCTCCAGCCCATTTTTTAGGAATTATTAAGTCTCTATTTTGTTCTAGAACTAGAGAACCAATACTATTTAGACTTTGGCCTTCCCTAAATGGAGTCAGTGTTCCCTGTGGCTAGTTTATCTAGTTTCTCTTGTTATTTCTTATTTTATAAATGTGTCTTTTGGAAGTTTCTGCGAGAAAGACTCACAGAAATCTTCATTTTCCTTGAACTCTTCCTTTCTTCATAAGTTTCTAAGGTTTTTTTTCTCTGTTGCCTTTAAACTTTAACAGTTCTGTTTCTGAACTAAAATTATTAGACCAAATTTTTTTGTAGCCTTGTAGTTTTTACTAATATATGTTGACTTTCATGGACTTCATGATTTATGATCTACTGGGTTACTATAGTAATACTCTGTTCATGAAAAAACAGGCTTCATTTTTGAAATAGAAGGAGTGCCTGTCCAAACCCTAACAGTGGTTTGGCTGAGTACAAACTTCTTGGATCAATATTATTTTGCCTGAGAACACTTATTCAAGCAGTAAATATTGGGAGCAAAATCTGAGATTGATTCTCCCCCTTTTAGAAGTGACTTTTCTTGGTTCAAGGAATTTCTCTTTAAATTTGAAGACTCATAGCTTTTTTAGGATATGCGGCAGTGTTAATAACTTGGATACTTCCTCCTCTCTGAATTTGTTTTTTATTTTGAAAGGCTTGAAAATTGTATCTGCACCCTTTTCCTCCATTAGACATACTGGAGTCCTTCTGTTTCCCATGTCTGCCATTTCCTATCCTGTCTTGTATTTAGACTTACAAATAGTGTCTGTTTCTAGTGTCGCCTCTAATGAAGCCTACATTTCCATACCGGTTTTATTTTTCTTCCAGGTAGTTCACTGTGGTCACACTTTTCATCTGTTCCTTGTCAGGCTCTTTCGCCATCACCGTACTTCCTTCTACATTGTTTTTATTTAAGTATCTCGGACCATTACTCATCTTTGTAAGAGATGGGTGGAACTGGCTGTGGCTGGTGCAGAGAGCAGGAATTCTTCATGGTTAATTGGGAAATTTGTTACGGCACGCAGTTGTGTGATTATTTTACTGTTTCTCTTCAGTGAACAGCAAGTCATTGGTACTGAGTCCTTTCTCCTCCCCTGCCTTACCCTTGCTGTGTAATGGAGACAGGAGTGCCCACTTGTGCTGTTTCACCTCTGTCTTTCTGTGTCTCCTCCATGCCAGCCTGGGCTCAAGGAACTCCTGCTCTGGCCATTCTGCTCTGTAGCATGTGTGTCTCAGTCCGCAGAAGCTTAATCCAAGTTGTGTGACATCAGGGACTCCTTGACGCTTCTCACTCCTGGACTTGTTTTTACTCATTTGGATCATTTTCTTTGTTATTTTAGCTAAGGGTTAAATGTGTCTTCCCCTTAGACACTGGATTTGTAGGCCTATTTTTCACTCTTTTGTTTGGTTATAGCTTATGAAAAGGAGAAGAACATGGCATGTTCATGAACTGTTTAAGACGGGAAACCTGCCTCATCTTTCATATGGCTGCCATTTTCCTTTACATGGATAGAGCATAAAAATAATTTTTTTTTAAAGATACTTGTATTTTAAATTAAGGGGCGGCATTGCATGAGTGCAGTGCCTGCAGAGGCCAGAAGAGGGCATTAGATCCCTTGGAGCTGGAGTTAAGGGCCATCTGGCTAGTGCTGGAGCCCGAAACAGGGGCTCTGTGAGAGCCATAACTGCTCTTTTTTTTTTTTTTTTTTTTTTTTTTGGTTTTTTCGAGACAGGGTTTCTCTGTGTAGTCCTGGCTGTCCTGGAACTCGCTCGGTAGACCAGGCTGGCCTCGAACTCAGAAATCCGCCTGCCTCTGCCTCCCAAGTGCTGGGATTAAAGGCGTGCGCCACCACCGCCCGGCGCCATAACTGCTCTTAACTGCTACACTGTCTCCAGCATCTTTGTGCTGGTTACAGTTAAGCCATTCAAGTGGTGTGGTAACTGAGAAAGTTTGCCTCTCATCTTCACCAGTGCTAATCTGGTTAGCAAGCAGAAAACAACTCAACTTGAGTTGAAGCAACTCAAGTGCCTAGCACCTGGAATGGGTGATTGACATTTTAACAATTGCTGCTTTATTACATCCTAGTCAGTCTATAATGTAAAATGGACTAACCTCTCTCCCATGTACGTTAACCATTTAAAAACTGCCTGCTGTCAGTTTTCCTTTTGGATGGTAGTTGTCTTTCATATTGATTTATACAAGTTCTTTGATCAATGAAAATAATCGCTCCTTTTGAATGCAACTCTGTCCTTTCACTCCTCACCCCGTGCTAGGGACCAAACCCAGAACTCACAAGTGCTAAGCAGACACATTACCCCTCATCTTTTTTGTTTTTTGTTTTTTTAGTCTAAGTTATTGGTTGTTTTTATTTTGTTTTTTTCTTTGTAGGCACTGAAAAGTGTACGTAGGTGATTAGCGAGCCTTGATTACTCATGTCTATTTGTGTTTTCTACAAAGTATCTAATATGACATTCAAATGTTGGTAGCATTTCATCAGACACCTAAAATACATCTGTGCTTATATTAAAAAGTCTGTTTTAGAGGCTGGAGAGATGGCCCAGCAGTTAAGAGAACTGGCTGCTCATCCAGAGGTCCTGAGTTCAATCCCCAGAAACCGCATGGTGGTTCTCCCATGACTAGACCCTAGACGATGTCTCAGCTCAGTCAAATATGCCTGTTTGATGTATGGTACAGACAAGCTGTTCCTGAAAATGTATTTCAGGATTAATTACATGAACAGAGAGCAGGGCATAAAACCCTTTCCTGTATAGAGTAGGTTTGGCTATGGCACATGCCTTTAGTCCCAGCATTTGGGGAGGCAGAGGCAGGTGGATCTCTGAGTTCGAGGCCAGCCTGGTCTACAGAGTGAGTTCCAGGACAGCCAGGGCTACACAGAGAAACCCTGTCTCAAACAAACAGCCCCCAAATTACAGTTGTTTTCCATAGCTGTGGCTGGGGTAATCTTTCTCGGTCTATGATGAACCCAGGCCAAAAGTGGCTCTTTGGTCTTTAGCACATGTTTTAAGGGCTTTAGGAAGTCTAGAAAATGTATAATATGCCTGGCCATGGAACATATCATTTTTAATCACATTCTTTCAGATTGAGGTGAATTACATGTCTTATCTAAATGGCAAAAATGCTTGTAAGTATGGCTCAGCTTCGTGCCTAGAAAAAGAAACTTGGGGAAATGACTAACAAGATACTTAATGTACCTGTTGTTGTTCCTTAGGGAACTTTATAAAGTAAAACACCAAGAAAAGCCAGTAGTTTGTGTTCTGACAGTATAACTTAACAGTGTTCTTCTCTATTTAGGAATTACACTATCAGAATATTTCCGTGACATGGGCTACCATGTCAGTATGATGGCCGACTCTACCTCTAGATGGGCTGAGGCACTCAGAGAAATCTCTGGTCGCTTAGCCGAAATGCCTGCCGGTAAGTCTAGTGTTGGTTGTCACTGATAACATTGTAGGAGCTGCCTTCGAACTCCCTTTTGAACTTTCTTTTTGTCTTTCAGACAGTGGATACCCTGCATACCTTGGTGCCCGGCTGGCTTCCTTCTATGAGCGAGCAGGCAGAGTGAAGTGTCTCGGAAACCCTGAGAGAGAAGGGAGTGTCAGCATTGTAGGAGCGTAAGCACCCAAGAGTTTGCTTTCCTTTCTGTATTTGTTTATTCAGTGGAGACATGGGCTTCCTGTGTAGCATTGGCTGGCCTGGGACTGGGTGTCTTGCCTTTGCCAACAGACATGTCCCACCATGCTCAGTTTGTGCTGTTGACTTCGTCACTTATTCTAAAGAGAGGGCTGGGAAGATTAATCAGTCAGTAAAGTGTTTACCACACAAGCTTGAGGATCTGAGATTGCAGAACCTACATTTAAAATAAAAAAAAAAAGCTATGTGTGTTGACGCATGCCTCTAATCCCAGAGCTGGGCATAGGGAGTGGAAACAGGTGAGGGATTTCTGGGGCTTGCTGGGCAACCAGCCCAGACCACTTAGTAAGCACCAGGCCAGGTGAGAGACTCTGCCTCAAAATCAAGGTAGATGACTCCTGAGGATCAATGTGTGAGGTCATCCACTGGCCTGCACACACACACACACACACACACGCACGCACGCACGCACGCACGCACGCACGCACGCACGCACACGCACACACCCCTGTACCCGCAGGAGCAGGAGGAGGGAGGGAGGATGTATATACATTGCTCTGGGAGTGCAGGTTCTTAAGCAGAGTCGCCCTCAGAGAGCTTCCGTGGCACTTTGTGAAGCAGTGCAAGCTGTCCCTGGATTTTTGGGTTTCATGGGTGTGACTTCCATGACTTAATTCAACTCATTGTATCTCAGGATTAACTTTAAAAACTGAAGGCATGTTAAGAGGAGGTTAGGTTATCTCATGCTAAGGACAAAGTACAGATTCATGACTACTGCATAAAGCCTTACAGTTCTCAGAACTTTCCTATTTCATCTTTTTTATTAGAATATGAAACTAACTACAAAATGACTGTTTTTATTTCTCAGACTAGATGGCATTCAATAATTGCCATTCTTATTTATTTTCAACAAGGTTTTTCCTTTCAGGGGTCATTTACTTTTAAAGTTACATATATATGCAATCATTAAGTCTGCGATCTAGGGGGAGGCGCACTAGGTTATTAAACGTTTGCCACATTGAATTCCCAGAGTCCACTTAAAACAGGATGGCATAGGACAGTTTTAAATCCCAGCACCCCTACAGCAGTGTAAGAAGTAGAAATAGGAGAATCCCCAGAAACTCCTAAAGCAGACACAGCATATGCAGGGGCAAGCAAGGAACTGTCTCAAGCAAAGTAGCCCCAAGGTTGTCCTCTGACCTCCACGAGTGGTCCATGGGACAGGTGCACTACCTCTGCACATGTGCACACACAACGATTGGTTTGGGGTTTTCTTTGTCTGTTTTTTAATAGGGCTGGGGTATAGCATTGGTGCTAGCTCATGTGCTTAGCAGTCATGAAGCTTTGGATTCCATTTCTAGCAATAAAAACACACAAAATTAACTATTTTTTTAAATTGATGTTTGTATATTATTTTTATAAGTGTTTTGGTATCTTTGTATTTTTAACTTTCAAATATATGATGTATGTGATTATTTTTCGTTAACATTTCTAATGATAATATTTTGTTTCTAATCTAGCGTTTCTCCACCTGGTGGTGACTTTTCTGATCCAGTCACATCTGCTACTCTGGGTATTGTTCAGGTATCTCTCCCCCTTTAAGTAATCATCAGATATTTAATTTAATCACTAAAGAACTGGCAGAAATTTTTTTTAAAAAAATGTTTTAATAGTATCCTTAACACTGAAAGTTTAACACATTCTTTTTTTTTTTTTTTTCTTAGTTCTTCACAGTTTATACTAAACATAACAGAAGCCTGGAATACATCCTTGTAGCAAAGTTTTCTTTAGTTAGAGTTATCCTACCCAATAAACTAACTCTTAAGTATAGAACCAAATAGGCCCCAAACTGCATAATGCCAGAACATCACAGGATAGTCCAGGGCCCCATCAGAAAGTGGGTATCTCCGTCATGCAGGAGCACCTGGCTCTTCTCTCGCTGTTCTCCCATTGCTTAGCCTGGTAGTTTTCTGCATCTAGCTGCTGCCAGGGACAACTGTAGAAAAAGCACATCCACACTGTGAACCCTCTGTTAACTATACCAGCTGAGAGCAAGGCTGGAAAATGTGGTTTCTGCGTAAACTTTAGTGGGTAGCTAATCATTAAAGAAGCCTAAATTTAAAATGTGTGTGAATCAGTATTATAGTTTTAAATTATGTTAAGTTTTAATTGACTCAAGTGATAGTAACTTGAGTTCCTTAGAATGTTTAAAGGATTTTAATCAAGGCAGATGTCTGTTTCGTCTCAGGAAGCCCACTGGTCCTTCTATTGTTATACCGTAATAATCTCCAGTTGCACCTATTTTCCTTTTTACTATCACATTTGATATAGTTATTGCCCACCACAAAAATAGAGAAATGTGATTTTTTTTTTTTTTAGTTAAGATTGGGTTTTGCACATTTTAATATTTACATAGGCTAATATGATATATAATTGGCCGAAGAAGTTACAAAGTGCTTATTAGGGACAGATATACTGTACTACTTTGAAAAAGAAAAGCCTAACTTTTGTATTTTTAAATTAGGTGTTCTGGGGCTTGGACAAGAAGTTAGCTCAACGCAAGCACTTCCCCTCTGTCAACTGGCTCATCAGCTACAGCAAGTACATGCGTGCTTTGGATGAGTACTATGACAAACACTTCACAGAGTTCGTTCCTCTGAGGACCAAAGCTAAGGAGATTCTGCAGGAAGAAGAGGATCTGGCGGAAATTGTGCAGCTCGTGGGAAAGGTGCGTGGGGGCTGCACTGGGTTCCTTACGAGTTGCTGAAGCTTAGCTGTGCAGGTGCTTGCCTGGCTGGTGTGATGGCTCCTGAGTAACCTTAGCACTCAGGAGCCTAAGATAGGGAGAGTGCCACAATTCTGAAGCCCATCTGCGCTACACAGTAAGGTCCAGGGTAGTATGGGCTGTGAGTATGAGATCATGGCTCAAAATAATAAAAAACCTTAAATGTAAACTATTTTTTAAACTAACTGGGCCTTTAAAATTCCGTATAGCATTTAGCATGGTCCTGGGTTTATGACAGGTGAGAACAAGACACCCATCACCCGTCAGTTTAAGTTTGAAACTAAGGTGTGTTAACATAATTTTTGTAGGAGCACTAGAGCTGGCCATCAAAGGATCAGATTCCAGTTCCCTTAATAATTAGGTATGGGACCTTTAGTAAGTGACTTACATATGATTGCCTAGATCTAGATATTCCAGAGGAAGAGGCTGTAAATAACTTTAGTCATTTTAAATCTCACAATTGAATGATTTCTCAGGTCATATAAAGAACTAGCCAGGACTTATATTTCTCCCCGACCCCCTCCCTCTCTTGAGATAGATTATTACTATGTAGTTCAAGCTAGCTTCACATTCCCAATCCTCCTGTCTGTACCCCCCACGCACTGGGACAGGTGTGTGCTGCCATGCCATGGCCTGTTATTTTTATTACATCTGATAAAATAACCTAATTTCTTCCAACAAAGGATGATAATATTAGATAGCTAACATCTCAGCATATATTGCACATTTAGTATTTACAGAGTCTT